>OZ007586.1:506617448-507973248 GCA_963931845.1 Maratus michaelseni | reverse complement strand
GATTTTCTTCAAATTTGGTATATATTTTCATTGTGATAAGGCACTTCCCTGATTAATTTTGGGGGTTTATTGGTTAAGATTAAAGGATGGAACGAGGGGCTAATCCACCTTAAGTTAGATAAATGGGTTTTTTATGCAAAATTATCTAGTTTGCTTCAAATTTTGTATATTGATTCATTGTGATAAGGCGTTTCCCGCATTAGTTTTGGGGGTTCATTTGTTAAGTATAAAGGAGGGAACGGGGACGAATTCCCTCCCCTTAATTTAGATAAATGGGTTTTTCATGCAGAATTAACCGATTTGCTTCAAATTTTTTATATAGGTTTATTCTGATAAGATGCTTCCCTGATTCGTTTTTTTTTTTTTTTTTTTTTTTTTTGGGGGGGGGGGGTCATTTGGTTAAGTAAAAAGGGGGAACAGGGACTAATTGTCCATTTTAATTTAAATAAATAGTTTTTTCATGCCGAATTATCCAATTTGATGCAAATGTTGTATACCGGTTTATTTTGATAAGGCGCTTCCCTGATTAGATTTGGACGTTTATTGGTTAAGTATAAAGGACGTAAATAGGGGAGCTAATGACCCCCCCCCCCCTTCTAATTTATATAAATGTGTTTTTTCTTTGAAATAAGAGTATAATATGCAAATAGTGTGAATAGCCTGTGACCTCAAAGCCATCAGTTTGACTGAGCACTTTTATTTTTATTATTTTATTTCCAATTTAATATATATAAATTTTTTTAATTAATATACCTTTTAAAAAGTTAGTATCCAGCCGAATATTTGATAATCTGCTAAATCACTATTTGTTACATATCGTAAAATTATTGTTATGTTTTTCTACTATATTCCTGTGGCACCATTTTTTTTTTTTCTTTTAATGCTGATTGTGAAATCCCATATAGTAACCTATGTAAATTTTAAAGAAATGATAAATTCCGTTATACAATTATCAAAATATAGCTTTCACCAGCAGGAAACAGATGTCCAATGCTGGTAGAGTACATTTTTAAAAATTTCCTTAATTTTTAAATTTTTTAAAAATTTTATGAATTTTGAATTCTTTATTCAAAGGAAAATTTTCAAATATTTTGTTCTTAAAAATACTTATCGCTGAAGACGAAGTGTCCCCTTAATCATTCTTTGCTCTTGTGCTGTTTTTATATATTTTTAAATATACATGGTCACTAGCAATTAGTACAATAAAAAAATTAATATTATTACTGTTATTATTACAGGATAATACTGCAGTGATCAATGTCGCCTTACAGCTAGAACAGATCATCCTTGCCTACTAGAGAATGAGGATGTTAGAAAGGACGTCAAGGTGTTTTCGTATGTTGATGGTGTGACACTTTTTTCGGAGAAATGTTCAACTGAGTCAATTTCGTTGCTCTAGCATCCTACTGGGTGTTTAATTAAGACTGTTATCAGGCCGGAATCTAGGCAGGCTTTTTTACTAACTGCATCAATTCTAAAGGAATACATACATGCCAATAGCATATACATAGCATAAATACAGTGCTGTAATTTGTTTTATTAAAACATTTTGATTTATAGTTTTGTTGAAAATAAATTTTATTTTTCAGTATAAATGTTTGTTTTATTTTTTCTGTCTTTTGTTGTTAGCCAGAAAAAATCGAGTAATTTATAAATTTTTAAAAAAATAGTATTTAGTCAATTTAATGTTTGTGTAAATTAAATGCACTTGATTTATTTTAATAAGTTTAAGTAAAAAAAAAAAAAAAAAAAAAAATAGCACATACATATTTGCTAAGACCGATTTTTTATTGAATTCACTATTTTATAGATATTTTTTCTGAATTATTTGCAATTTTTAATATTCTGCTATTAAGTGATCTGCCATTGAGGAATAAAAGACTCACAAACATTTATTTCTTTGTTATTAATCATGATAAAAAAAATTTGTAATCAATATACTTTTTAAAAAGTTAGTACTCAGCCGAATATTTGATAGTCTGCTAAATCTCTATTTGTTACATTTTGTAAAATTATCACGTTTTTCTACTATATTCCTGTGGCATCATTTTTTCCCCTTTAATGCTGATTGTGAAATCCCATGGTAACCTACGGAAATTTTAAAGAGGTGATAAATTCCCTTATACAATTATCAAAATATAGCTTTCACCAGCAGGAAACAGATGTCCAATACTGGTAGTGTACATTTTTTAAAATTTCCTTATTTTTTAAATATTTTTTTAAAGTATCTTTACTTTAATTTATATTTAATATATATATATATATTTACTGGCAACTGGACTTCCCTGTAAGTAAGTGCTTATATATTCCATATTTTTGCTTTTTTCATTTGTAAAGAGTTTATAAATATTATTCACAAGTCCTTAATTTATTTCTTCAAAATAAAATGCAGGTTTTAAGTTATCAAATTGGCTTTTGATAAGTTTATTTAGCTGATTCACCAGATTGGTGTTATAACTTTTACTTCAATATAATCTTTTGTTAAAATATTGTATGCAAGTACATGATTTTGGAAAGAAATTTTTTTAATTACTTTTTTTTTACAGCAATTGGTAAATTTTGGTATCTTTTGAAATCTAAGCATAGTTTCATTGCCAATTTCTTCAACGTTATCTAATCAGTTATAATACAGAAAGTTCAGAAATCTTAAAATATTTAGATCAATAATTGAAATTATATTTCAGCACTATAATCTCAATTTAAATTAAATAATTGCTAAATAACACTTGTGTAGTCTAACAATTTTTAATCAGAGTTCATTGATTTAAATCAACTGGATTTCAATCCTGATTTAAATCAACTGATTTATTTAAATACACTTTTTTTTTTTTTCAAATTTAGGTTAAGATATTTCATTATAAATATTATTTTTGACAACAATACATTGTAAATTTAAGGACCGGGGGAGACAACACTCAAAATCCTTGCTTTTTGAATTTTATTTAAATCAAATATCACACTTAAAGATAAAAATTCTAATTTAAAAATAGAGAATCTCAGCTGAGAAATGTTAAAAGATTAAAGCATAAATTTATTTGTTAAAAAAATATGTACAAATCTTATGTGAATTTTTTAATACAAAAACATGGAGGGTTTCTGCGAGGATTTGTAAAATGTTAGAATAAATAAATATAGGTCAATCAAAAGTATATTTATTGTTATTTATATTGATATCTCATGACTTCATTGTGCACATGTAAATAACAAATGGTTCGATATTCCAATGTAATTTATTTATGGAAAGACTCGGAAAATAAAGATTCCATGGTTAGTAATACTCTGAAATGTTTATATATATTTTTTAATATAATTTTAATTACTTATAAATGTAAACTAATAAACAACTAAAGTGTTAAAATCTTTAAAAAATCAAACACCTGATTTAAAAGTATCTTTTATTTTAAAATTTAAAAAAATCAAACTTTAATTCACTGCAAACTCTGTAATCGCTTATAAAGAACTCATAAAGCTGGAAAATTGGTGTTTCTTTTCAAACATTTTAATAACAAAGAATAATTTTTTCAGATCCATTGAAATTTATACCCAGATAATCATAATTATCTTAAGTATTTTTTATATATGCTCCAACTTCATTAAATGAATTAATGTATGTATTTCAGAGTAGTGTATATAATCTGGAATAGGTATGTTTAAAGGAATACTGTATATAATCCAGATCTAGAATAGAATGCTTAAAATTTCATTTTTTTTTTTCTGAATAAAATTCTTACATTATCTTTTATATTTTAAGATTTTTAATCGAGAAATTTGGTCAAAACAAAAAGATTTAGCTTTTAGTAATGAAGAGTTTATATGCTTTTTATTTTATCAAAGGGGTAATTTAAGGTGGTATATATTTTATACAGAATAGGTCAATAAAAAGTATATTGTTAAATTGCAGTTAGTGTAAATAAGTGATATATAACACAAGACAATTTGTTTACTTTATTTCCTGTTTTCAAAAGTAAAAGAGAATTCACATTTTCAAATTATATCATTTTCTGTTGCTCCATTTTTTAACTATATTTTTAACTGTTTATATATGATTAAAATATTTCAAATTAAACAAGTGAATGAGTTTCTCTATATATTTTTAATTTCAAATAAATTTAAATGAGCTTTTCTAATTATTAATTTTAATGATTTAGTAAAGGTTATTTTACTTTAAAACGCGTAATTTTAAAATTGTATTTTGAAAAAAAAAATAGCTGATTTAAATTTTAACAAAAAATGATTTTCATTTACTGAGCCTTTTTGTTATGTAATTTTCAGTTGAGCTTCAAGTTCAAAGTCTTGTACATTTTCAAATTGTATGGCTTCTGATAATTGTTTATCATCAACGTATTTATTAGGGTTAGCTGAATTCTGTATATTCTTATAATTTACATGACTTCAAAAGTTTTTAGATTTACTTTATTATTATTATTATTTTGTGTGTGTGTGTGTAATAGAGCAGAAAAGCACCCAAATTGGGTTATAATAGTTAGGTGCAGCAATGTTCCTAATTGGAAAGTGTCTCTGTGACACAAATTGGGTATAAAAAGTGATAAATTTGAAATATCATATGCGCAGGGTGTATTTGGGGACAAAAAAGAACATTTAATCTCCAAACTGTCACTGTAAAAAACAAAGTTATTCTTCTGGAAACTGTCTTTTTAACACTTTCCAACCTAGTTGAAAAGTGTTTATGACTTCGGTTTGTTTGGCCGTCTGCCGTCTGCCGTCTGTCCGTGCTTTAATTCCCGTAAATATGCTCGGATTGCTCTGCAATTTTTATATGTTATTGTCGTTATCTATAGCATGTGTCCTATTTCAACTGAAGTGTGTAGCACTTATAGTTTTTTTACAGGGACACTCAAAAGAATTCCGTTACATTACGGTCTATGGGGAAAAATCATTTGCGGTTCATTTTAATGATCTTACACAATTTCAAACACATCATAATTGATATATATCCCTAAGGTGCATTACAAGAAGCTTAATATGGAATAGGGTGTGCATAGCACTTACAGTTACTTTACAGGGACAGTCAAAAGAATTCCGTTACATTACGTCTATGGAGAAAAATCGTCTGCGGTTTATTTAAATAATGTTTCACTATTTTAAACGCATTGAAATTTATATATATCACTAAGGTGCATTAACAGAGACTTACTACAGAATATTGTGTGTATAGCTGTCATCGTTCATCTACAGGGACACACAAAAGAATTCTCTGCTGTCTGTTAACAATAATTCCTGGAAGTGCGTTTTAAGTTACTGAACGCGATTTTAAATTTAACTCACTTTTTGTTTATTACGTGGTGTGTATAAATTCTGTAGATCATATACAGGGAAGCACTAAAGTTCGCGAACACATTTCCGTTTATTGACAGAAACTCCAGAAGGAGAATTTTAAACTGTGCTATACGCGTTTCCTAACTGAACTAAAATTTAGCATCCTATCTAGTATATATACAAATCTATAGATCATATACAGGACTGAATAAAAGTATTCGGATATTTTTCCGAATATTGTATATGTTGGAAATTCCCGAAATTAACGTTTTTAAATGTGTTATGCGTTTTCCAAATTATTTACTTCGATGTTATCTTTCAGCTGATTAAACGGTAATGATTTATAAAACTATTTTGGAAGCGTTGGAAAGTGTTACATAATCTATGCTTGACGCATGATTTTTCGTTCTTGTTTAATTTAATGTTGAAAAAAATAAGCTTAGAGGGTCATATTCATGCCGAAATTGTAGCAAATTCAATAGATACATCTAATTGGGGCATCATGTTTGGCTTTTTCAGTAAATGTTGCCCTATGATAACAAACTGGAATTCACTCAGTCAAGTAGTTTTGAAATTATGAAAATTTAAAGTTTGTAACTCCTAATCTGTAATCGTTGCAAATCAGACTGTAATGTGGGTAGTGTTTTAAGCATAACTTAAAAACTACTTAGCGGAATCAGCTGTGATTTTTGATTTGCATATTTGAAGTTTTTAGAAATCTATTTCTATTAAAATTAATTTTTTAATTAATTTAAAAATACATTTTTTTTTATAAATTAAACCATAAAATAAACCATAATCTATAATTTTTTAACCGAAATAGATTTCGAAAAGCTTCAAATAAAATATACGAATATAAAATTATTACGTCAAGTATTGAATTATATAAAAAAAACTCCACCAGCTGTTTAACATTAGGAGTTCCAAACTTTAAACTTCATAATTCTTAAACATTTTGACCTAGTGACTTCCCTTTTGGTATCTTTGAGAAAAAGTTACCGAAAGAAGCAAATATAATGTCGAAGTTAGATGTACATATTGAAAAGTTTGGAGTTCTGTGCAACTTAAGAACGAAGACGACACCATAAGCTTGTTTTTTTTTTTTTTTTTTTTTTTTTTTTTAGGCGTAAATTAACAGAAGTTCTAGTTTTTTAAAAAGGGGCGGTCACTATTGTGATTAAAAAATGTTTTGTATGTCCTTTGTTTTGGATATACAGCAATAGAAAGTCTTTCCAGTACCAATAAAACTTCAATGTTAGTTGCATACACTTCATACGCATGCAACATGTCATACACTTGTGCTACACCCAATGACATAAGTGTGGGTTTTAAATATCCATTCCAAATTCAAAATATTTTGTTCCGTTTTTAATATCTTATTTAACAGTTTTTGGCATCACCTAAATATTTAGTGCTTGGGGCAATTATCTCCCACACACACTTCACCACTGGCTACACCTATGTATATTCTGGCACTAATAAGCTGGCATCTCTGTACAGTCCACTTTGCTATACAGACAACAGATGAAAAGGTTTGTTTTGGACACTATTTGGACTTTCTTTTATATCGCTTAAAATATATATATATTTTTTTTTTTTTTTTTTTCCCTAGGAAACATATACACATATTCTAAAGAAAATAAAAGTATATTATGTATTTTATGAACATAAAATCCATTTCATTGTGTACTTTTTATTTATTTATACACTTTTCTTTTACGAGAATGACTTCTCCTTGTTTATAAAGATACTTCTCTAGCATTCCTTGTATAAAATACTTATTTAAAAAAAATGTAAATACCCATGAGCTAAACGTATCAGTATTACTTGTAACAAATAAATAAAATTTCAAGCTGATTCTGTATTGTAAAGAAACTTTTGTTATAAAGAGTAGGACCAATAACAGATGAAAATATTGCTTTTGGACACTATTTTGATTTCCTTTTATCTTAGTTAAATATTATTAAGAACTTTTTTGAATACATACATACATTTTAAGTATTTTGTTATCATAAAATCCATTACATGTAATGCATTTTATGATGATAAATACTTAAAAATGTGTGTATGTATTCAAAAAAGTTCTTAATAATATTTAATTAATATCAAAACAGTGTCCAAAAGCAATATTTTCATCTGTTAATGTTCCTACTCTTTAAAACAAAAGTTTCTTTACAATGCAGAAAATTTTCCGATCATAATGAAAAAAAATTCCGTAAAGCAAAGAAAAAGTTTCTATAGTACACAAGAATTTTAAATTTTTTCATGATTAGTTTACTGACTGATTCGGAAAAGTTTCCTTTTTAAAACGGAATACTTTCTGTCTATTCTACCGTTCTACCAAGACATTTCTTAGTGTGAATGGAAAGTTTTCCTTTTTAAAACGGAATACTTTCTGTCTATTCTACCATTCTACCAAGACATTTCTTAGTGTGAATGGAAAGTTTTCCTTTTTAAAACGGAATACTTTCTGTCTATTCTACTATTCTACTAAGACATTTCTTAGTGTGAATGGAAAGTTTTCCTTTTTAAAACGGAATACTTTCTGTCTATTCTACCGTTCTACCAAGACATTTCTTAGTGTGAATGGAAAGTTTTCCTTTTTAAAACGGAATACTTTCTGTCTATTCTACTATTCTACTAAGACATTTCTTAGTGTGAATGGAAAGTTTTCCTTTTTAAAACGGAATACTTTCTGTCTATTCTACCGTTCTACCAAAACGTTTCTTTATGTGAATGGAAAGATTTCCGTAAGACCCAGGAATTTATTCTGTGTCTAAAGATTAGTTTCTGAATCAAACAGGAAAAGTTTCCTGACGGAAAGAAAAAACTTTCGTTTTTTTTCGTTTTTTTCCGTGTTGGTTTGGAAAAGTTTCCTGTACTATACGGGCAACTGGAAATCCTATTCCTACCGGAAACTTTTCCGAATTTTTTTTTACAGTGAACATTATTAGAAGAAAGTAATATTGCGTGAAGTAAGAAGTAGATCCATTTTTCTTTGAATATAATATTATTATTGTAATTCTTGGCTTTATATACACATTTAAATCGAGTTTTGGAGACTGCATAAAAGTGCTCCAATTTTACATTTTATTTGGGATATTTACAAGGGCGTCTTAACTGTTCGACTACATTTTAGATTCTGAGGGATTGTTATTGAGTTCTAGCGCACGGTATCAGCTGTAGGTTGAAGTAGGGAGGTCTGCAGAATTTCTCAGCTGATCAGTTTCGACAGTCTCTGGTTTTATTCACTGTGGTTTGGTTTGCAGCTGCGGTTATCACTTGAAGTACTTATAGTTAATTGGGGTCTGGTTTTTAACATGCTCTAAGTGTTCTTTCGATAGTTCACAACACGTGGAGATTATTAATTGCATAAAAAGGTTTCTCCGTCAAAAGCCTTATTTTAAAGCCTTACATTTTTTCTTTCCTCTCTCCCGGGACTCTGAAAACCCGAGTCAAAAACAGAGAGAGAAAATTAACACTCTTCTCCACTCTAAGAATTATTCTTCAGTGTCCTCTCTCCCACAAACCTCATCTTTCTTTTCTTTGCATCCCTCTTTTTTTTTTCTTTCCTCCCGAGGAAAATATTCTCTAATAAAAATTCCGTTTCATTTTCATTGGCCAATACGTTAATCTTCAATCCCATATACACAAGCCTACTTATAAAATTTATATCTTAAGGGAAGCTAGTCTTCCAAAATATAAAACATCTCCCTATATTACATAATCCCTCTGACATATTTATCGCTATGTTTTTCGTACACCTTGGTTTTACAGACATATGTTACCGAAATCTTAGTATCTATTAATCCCTTTAATGACTGCATTCGACAAGTGACATGAGCCAGGAGTGTCGCTGGGGACCTCCAACATAGATCCTTATCTCTCTGTAACTTTCACCGCCGGTTGCTTGTTTGGGTCAATGACTTGACACGCAGCCTTGTCCAACAAATAAGAGTGAAATATGCCAGCCAGGATATCGTTGGGATAGCTCAGTAGCGAGAGCGTTGGCACGGCAAGCCGAAGTACCCATGTTCGAGTCCTGGTCCCGGCATATTTTCGCTCTGTTGGAAAAAATCTCAAGTATCATACTCCAACCATTGGATATAATTTACCTAGTTGAATATACTTTCCTCTGTTCATTATTTTATTATATTTGCTTCCATTTCTGCTATGAATAATTTAGAGCACATAACTTTTTATCTTAAAACTACTGTGTGTCCCATAAAAGTATTTAAAGTATTAGATACAAATAAAAATATTATGTGATAGAAAGTATCGAAAAACTACAAATCTTATGTCGAAAAATACAGAGTACGCAAAGAAAAAAAAGCGTGGACTAATATTGGAATGTAACACTTCCAATACAGACCCTTTAAAATACGGTGGATGCTTGATTTTGAACGTTCTATACCGCCAGTCGCTTACGGGACATATTTTCCTGAATTTTCGCCATAGGTTTCTACCAGGGTTTCTGCGGTGTTTGTTGATGACCGTGGTCTTCTCAAATGTTGCTTTTGAACATTTTGAACACTTCCATCTGCCTCAAACTTATCTTTAATTCTCGGGATTGCAAAGGCATGCCTGCCAACCTTGTACTGTTCTTCCGTAAAATGTGGGTTAATTTGACCCAGTTTAAACACTTTTCGGACCAGATTTTTTTTTTTCAGAAACAAAATCAATTAGGTTCCACGTAGAAATATGAAATGATTTAAATTAAATAAAAATTCTGATAGGTCAAATTAGTCAAAATTTTACAGAAGTTTAGTTCAAGGGTGGCAAATATGCAAAGGGCGTAGAGATCTGTTTTAAACTACCTTCTAAACTGTCTCTGAACTTCATCTACGTTTTCGAACTTCCATTAACACTTTAGGATAAATTTCTTTTGCTCAAAGCTTAGTCTGGTTTCAGCTGTTATTTCAAGTAAAGTTAAACATGAAAGAAAAATAATATGTCAATTATTAGCGAATAAGTTGTGTATACATTTTTTGAAACACCCTGTATATTATTTTCTTTCCAACTTATATTAAATATTTTTGTGTATTTTTTTTTTTTCAGTACGTTTTTCTACAGTGCCCAAGAATCTCGCTTTTAGAGTGGCATCCTTTCAGCATATCTGAAGTAAGTAGCGTGTTTTAATTTTAGTGAAAGAGGATAGCAAAATTGTTTAACATTTATTTGGTGTGTTTTATAGTTTTCGTTTGCTGATTCGGGAAAAAATAAGGAGGAAACTAGAGGGTTTTTTTAATAAACGACCTCAGTGTTTGTACAGTCCCTTCAATTTAAATACCAGTATTTTTTAAAGTATTCTACGCCTTATTTTTCTGCGATTACATAAGTCAAAGAATATACTTTAAGAAATTACTGGTATTCAAATTCAAGGGACCGTACAAACGCGAAATAAATCCGCCAAAGACAGCCACCATTTTTGTTTCAGTGCGTATTCAGGGACGGTGGTTGGGTCTTGATAAAATCCAACAATTTTAATTGTAACTTTTTAGATTACTAATATTTATCAGTCTTTATATTACGGGCAACTGCATTTATCAAAAAAACGACGTAAAAAAGGCAATGTGAAACATAAAAAATATTTATAAGTAAATGCATTCAGGTGTCTTATGTTGTTAAAATACCATAAAGATTTATAATAATTTACAGTTTTAAATGGAATAGTTGGAACATGTTGGAACTTTTTTGCCTTACTTTTATAAAAACTTTAGAAAAATATGCCAAAAAATATCATTTTTTTTAACATTACATCTATTTTTGTAATATATATATATATATATGTGTGTGTGTGTGTGTGTGTGCGCGCGTGTGTAAGGTCTTCTCCGGTGGATATAATGAAACATGACTTGGAAGAGACATGTAAAATATAAAGCTGGTAGATGATTCACAGGTATTGCAATAACTTACTCGAGACTTCATTCCAGATCAAAACTTATTTATTAGTCCAGTTCAATGATACATCCAGAGAATGGAAGTTCAATAGAGACCCCGAGAACTATACTATTTAATGACTTACATTTTCATAAATTAGGTAGGCACTGCAAAACTACCAAAAGTTCGTCTGTTTTGCGCTTGCTTGCCTTTTTGTTAAGAACTTACAATGTTTTACAGTAGGCGCGACAGTGTTAATTTGGGAGTACACTAAACTTTAATTGGTTCATTAGCTTTTGATTGATTTTCGGTCAAAACTCGCAAGATTCCCGGGCCTGTGACGTGAGCAAGACTGGCAAAGCCTGGTTGTAACACTAACCAAAAACACTTACAAGATGAACATTTAATCTTAAAGTTGGTTACAATTTAATATCTCAAAGTAATATTTGTTGGGATAGGAAAACAAAAGGAGCAGAAATTAGATATTAAAAGTTAGGAAACTAATTTCAGGGCTCTTCTAATTATATGAGGCTCTTCAATTTCCTCCGCTAAACATATACTAAATGATAGAAAAACGACGGTAATCCAACTTTGTTAGATTTGAAGTGACTGTACCATCTGTTAGCTTCTGAGGTGTAATATTGTTTGGATAGAGGCGAAAGTGAAAGAAGACCTTTGAAAAACAAAATTGGGTATAAAGGGAGAACATTGAAAGCACACACAAATAAATGAAATAACTCGGAATAACTAGTTTGTGACTGCTGGTGATTTACAGACAGATCCTACTAAAGGCCGGTTACACCTGTCAATAAAAGTCTATCACTATACATAAAGAAAATAAGGTGTGGGGTGCACCTTGGCCATCACTCATTAATTATCTATAGGGGCTTCTGATTGCAGAAGACTCCGTGATCGTCGTCTAATTAGATACTAAAGAAATAAATTATTTAAGAAAATTAATTGTTGCGTTGTGTTCGATGAGTATCTAATATCTCTTTTGTTTTGGATTGGAGTGTATAGAGTTCCAAAAAATAATTACCAAAACACCCTAAAGATAATTTTAAATAAAAAAAAAACATTCTAAGATCCAAGCTAAGAAAATTAAACAGAAAAACTTAGGTTCTAAAAATCAATTAAGCAACACTAAAATTAAGACCAATTTTTTTAACAAATAAAACAATTACTTTATTTACATTAAAAATAAACCATTTTAAAACATTATTATATAAAACAATAAACCATTAAAAAAAAACCATTTTAAAAACATAGTAGAGATATATAAATCAACCTTTTACTACAATTTAATTTATTCATTAAAACATTCTCAATTACTGGATGACACGTTCTCCTGCCGTAAAAGACAATTATATTCGAGTGGTACACATACGTTTTAGATTGGTAATTTTATAGTAATTCATCATACCTGAATTATAAAAGACGAACTCAACTCCAGGCACTAGGGGATTGACTGATCCTAGTGGCGTACACTGGTGAAGGCTAGTTGAAAGGGCCTCCTTGTGAGCTTAACTTCCTCAAAAATACTTGAGCACATTTTATTGGGACTACACACAGCACACTTTCACATTTTTCCAACGACCGCGCTGGTCAACTTTTTTCCTTCCACACTCTCTTTGACAAATTCCTTTTCAACTGCACTCATTCACCTTTTTTTTCAACTGTGTTTTTCTCCAAGTTCTAGTTTTTTTTCCAGTCGGCAGTGGCACCTCCCACTGTACTTGAATTTTTTACAACCTTGTGCCTAAATGGCCCAGTGTGTCAATCACCACACCCACCTTCGATGCTCATTGGAGAACTGTCCAGCCAATGGTCACGAACTTTTGGCCCCCTTAATTTGACCAGGCACCTCCGTGTCTGCCCTGAGACCCGGTACCACACACGAAGCGTGACTGCACCCCCCATAAATTTACAGTCATAAAGATTTCAAAAGTGGCTCCAGTACACCTATTTACGCCAGACAGCGCTCATAAAAATGTCAGTCATTTTGATAGTGAATTTATACCAACCAGTGTACCGCTCTGATGTCTAGATACTTACAGTGTAGCATAAAAATGTATATAAAAAAACACAGTAATTACTAATTATACTTATATATATAAATGCAAGGAGAAATATTTACTTGTACTAATTATAGAATTTTAAAAAAAGACCACTCAATATATACATATAAATTTCTAAGTGTATAACACAAAAAGGTGGTGAACCTTTTCCACCAGTGGCTATCATAATTTTTCCCTGGATCCTTGATATGGGGACAAAATTGAAAATATCATATCTCATAACATATAATAATTAAAGGGTTATTAATAAAGTTGGTTACCGTAATTTTTGGCATATAGTCCGCAGATCAAACAAACATGCTTAGACCCAAAAATTTTGTTTAAAAAAATATAACTTACTCGAATGCAATATGTATTTGACTTCAATTGTTAAATAAAAATTTTTTATCTAAAATAGTTTGTTTTATCCACGGATTATACACAGGAAATTACGGTAGTTAAAAATAAAACTATTGACACACGTGAAAAAAATATAATAATAACTTCCGAACAACTCGATATGCAGCGAGGCAAACCAAATTATATGTTTATAATCTATTATACCCTATCTCATTATTATGCCCCTGTTTCTCTCTATCAATGTTTATACTGAAAATAAAAGCAACGGAAATCTGTATCATTTTTTTTACTCGATTAGCATTATTTTTCAATCGCAGTGTTCTGTATAAACTTCATTATACTATAATTGGTTTCTCAATACGCAGTGGCTATGTATATTCATTATTTATTCAGGTAATTATTGGATCATTTTAACTTTTAAAAAATACATCATTAAAATTGTATTTCGCATGTTTCAAAATAAATAAGTAGCAGGCTTAGTTGTTTATTCCTTTTTCTTTAAATAAATTTACTGTATAATTACATAATAGAAATGACTAATTTTTTTTTTCGCGTTTCCTTTAGAAAATGGCTGAAAAAAGAATTGTTCCTCGAACACAATTCAATCAGAAATATAAAAGTAAATTTTATTGCTCTTAAGAAAAACGCAAAGCTCTTCGGGCGGTGTCGACACAAATTTTGGTATGAAATTTTCTTTTTCCCTATTACGCAAATGGTCAGTGGTCATTGCATTGAGCTGCCACGCTACAGATCCGAGATTCGCCTCTGAATTTGGAAAAGGTTCACTCAAATTTTTAATCCCTTTGGGGTCAATAAAATTAATACCAAGCTTGCTTGGGAACTAAACACTGGAGGGAAAGCAGAATTGGGCACTACCGGCCATGACCCTTAAGAGCCTACATCAGTCATGCGAAAAAACGCGCAAGCTAATGTTAAGTCTATGGGGAGGTTCTTGCGCGATTTCTCGCTCGCATTTTAATATTTTTAAATGATTGTTTTTGCATAGGATAGCTGAAGTCGATCTCTAACGTTCTTAGTTTTTAATTTTTCGATTTTGGTTCCAGTTTTTTTATATAAGGGTACTTTCACTTTCAGAACCGGTTCCAACCGGTTCCAAAATTGAAAATGTCCGCTTATAAAAAAAACTGTAACCAAAATCAAAAAAGTAAAAACTAACAACGTTAGAGATCGACCTCAGCTATCCTATGCAAAAAAAAATCATTTAAAAATATTAAAATGCGAGCGAGAAATCGCGCAAGAACCTTCCCATAGACTTAACATTAGCTTGAGCGTTTCTTTGCGTGACTAGCGTCGGCCCTTAATGGGTTGTAACGCCTCAGAGTTTAACTGTAAGTATGCAAATAATTTAAGTTTCGTGGCGAATGAATATTAATGTCTATCATTGGGCGCGCTTTTACTGACAATTGTTCATCTTTCAGATACCAACTTTTATAATTTTGCGCATTGTCACCTTAGAGTTTCCTTAGGAGGCTACTGGTTCAGAGCCATCGCTAAGATTTTTTATTGAGGGGGGAGAGGACCTTAAATTGCCAAGTCAAATTTCAGTATTTGCCAACTCATTGAAAAGCAAAAATAAATAGTTTTCGCCAATTCAACAAGTTTCCAACTAGTTTTATAATTTTGCCAAGTTACCACAATCAGAAAATGTAATATAGTTCTTATTTGTAAAAAGTTTAAAATTATTCCCAATTAGATTTGTAACTTTTGCCAAGTCTATCAGAAATAGAAAGTATATTATAGTTTTTATTAAAGTTTTAGACAAATTTGCCAACTAAAAGTTTTTAAATTTGCCAAGTGTAACAGCATTCGGGAACGTTTGGTGGGGGAGGCTCCCCCCGCCCCCCCCCCCTTAGAGAGGGCTCTGTACTGGTTATAACGTTGTGTAGCACTTGGACACCTCAAACACAATTTGGATGATTTCGAGACCTTCGAGAGTTGCGTGAAGCTGCAGTGTTGTCATTTTGTCCACATTTTTATAAAATGTCCGGTACGCGGCACGCTGACAAGATTTTCCAAAATTCTGTCCAAAACTCTAGAACAAAAATTCTACTCTTTCTACACACAGTTGCATAATTGTATATCAATGTCTTTAAAATATGTTTTTCTAATCTTTATTGTGTAAATTAGAGGCATTACTGTTTATTTTAGCTCATACCCTCGTGAAAATATTTTGAAAATTAATTATCTTCACTGTTCAAAACGATATATTGAAAATTAATCTATTTTTTTATGATAGAAGGTCGACCCTAGTGGTCATGCATCGTATTCTAATAGCACTGAAATATATCGATAACAAGCTGCGATCATCTGTGTCATTCTTTATTTAGGGTCATTTTCAGTGTGGGCTCGTGACTTGCTTTTTGGAGCGCTACTTATTATTTTTTGAAGAATTTCCACGGGCTTCATTTTTGAAAGCACTTTACTACCACTATTTTCAAATAATAATCTTCGGCTTATTTAATCGTAACTATTAAATTAGCTGAAGATTATTATTCGAAAATTGTGTTATAAATTGCTTAGAAAAACAAAGCCTGAATTTTTCTGAAAGTTCCATGTAGCCTCAAAAAGCCAATCACGGGTCCTCACTGGCAGTTTTCTAGAAAAATAACGCTTGACTTCATACGGTTTTCATATCTCTGGAGCGTCTCCATACTGTTTCATCTCCTCCTTAGCCAGCAAAGTCTACAGATCTTTCGCCAATGGATCATGTGTAAAATACAGAAAACGTGATTTGAATTATATTTATTGAAAGCTTTATTTAGTAAAAGATTTTTCTATTTCCCGTTTTGTAATGAATTTGTATATTCTTGTAGTGTTCATCGACGAATTCTCCTTCATTTACAATCCATCTGCGAACAAGTGGAGATTGGTCAGGTAAGTTTAAGAAATATTTTTCGTCTGTTGTTTATCTGTAACTGATTCTGTTATATTATTTATACATCAATTTCAGTATAAATAATTGGGAACGTGCAAGGTATTTTGCAACTTTCAAGTTTCTTATTTTACTCTGCAATCATTTATGAGAACATCTCATTGTATAAACAGACAACAGAAAAAAAAAACAGTTTTTAAACTGAAAGGTTTTGATTTATATGAAACGTTATTCCCCAGGCAAAATAAATATTTGTTAACGTATAAAAAATATTTTCTTTGAAGTATTTAATCTTATAGTATTGTAATGGCACATATTTATAGAAAAATATAAGTATAGCTATATGAGGAAACCAATAAATAAAATGCATTCTCACAATCAAAACAATTTTTTTTTTTAATGCTTTAGATTTCACATACAACTTTTCCTCTAATATTTAAACTACACACTTAAAAACTACAATGTGTAAAACAAACGCACAATCTTTTTAAAACAGTTGTATTCTTAATTTTTAAAAATCTGGGTTACATGGAACCACACTAGGCCATCTTTTCATTACAGATTATCCACTCTAGCATCAGTCACTTCAATAATGATTATTGACTTATTCAACAGATAATTATCATCAAATTCGCAATTATGTATAATTCCTTCTTTTAACACTCGATTACTATCCTAAAAAAAACTACGTTATTTCTGTCGTTGTATCTATGATATACAGGGTGGTTATAATTAAACTTCCCCTATAAACAGTATCCTACAGCGCAAACGGGTGAACGGAATGCAACGAAATTTGGTATATAGACTATACACGAGATGCGCTCACGGAATTTTGAAAAAAAAAATTAGTTCCAAAATGTCCACCAGAGGGCGCCTTTTCCAGAAAAACATTAAATTGAACACAATAAACGACCAAAATGAAATACAGAAACAACATTAACAATCCAGAACAAGAATTATGAATAATAAAATGTAAAACCGGGAAAGGCTGTCAGTTCTAGGAAAAAATGTCGAGATTTGCATACTTGCGAAGAAGAGGAAGCTTTATGCAAAACGGGTTAGGTTATAAAACTTTTGCAGACGTTGTCATGTTTTATGTCGATGTTTCCGGCTGTAATGATGACGGTATCTTTAGTTGAACGTGCGTTATTGGTGAAGCTATTTTACGAAAACAAGGGGAATGCAGTTCGTGAATTTCATCGTATAAAGAACTTACGGCGAGGACCAATGTCTACTAAAGGTATCCTGGCCATGATTAAGAGATACCACTACTTGTGGATGCCGTCAAGACAACTGTTACCGCACAGTCGCAGATGTAAGTTTGGGGCAGTAGCGCATGTGCAGTTTCTCGACAGACAGGATATTCTTACAGCACCGTTCGAAAAGTGCTCAGAAACATAATGCACTACTTCCCATACAAGATCCACCACACCCAAGAGTTGTTGGATAGGGACAAACCACAACGTCTCTCATTCGCAGTCAGTTTTCTCAACAGAATTACTGCACCCAGAAAAAAGTTTTGTTGAATCAACAAAAAATTGGTTGACCCAACACAATTTTTTGTTTAAATATGGGTCAATGGAAATTTTGTTTGAATCAACAAAAAAAATATTGTTGATTTTTTTTGCAATTCCAAAAAAAATGTTTGTATCGTCAGCAAAAAAATGTTTTGTTAATACAAGTAAAATGGTTCAATTTTACTTGAATTAACAAAATTCTTTTTGTTACATAGATATATGCTATGTGTTATTTTAACAATATATCTTCTTTTTTCAACAAAATATATTTTGTTTTTTTAAATAATAACATATGTTATATTACAGACTTGTTTTGTTTATACCACAAAAACTTTTGTTAAATAAACCAATATAAACATGCAATTTCAACTATTTTTTCTTTCATTTCCATCAGTGAATTACGCCTGTAAACCTTGAATAATAACAAGTGAATTTTTATCTTGCTTTTTTTCAAGCGCAAACCGACAGAGTGAAAATTGCCCAAGCCGGGAGTCGATCCCGGGTCCTCACAACAGCGCTCTGACGCTCTACCACTGAGCTACAAGGAACGATATCTAAGCTCGGCATTTCTCACTCTTACATATGTCGGAACGGCTGCAACCGCAGCTCAAAATGGAAATGTCATCAGGAGCACGCAAATTTCTGCGGCAAACATGAGACGACAATACAAAGCCCAGCATACGGCAACGAATACTTAATTTTTAATTCATTTTCAGCAGTGAATTACGCCTGAAAAAAGCAGGATAAAAATTCAATGGTTATTATTCAAAGATTACAGGCGTAATTCACTGCTGAAAATGAGATAGAGATATTGCAGAAATCGCAAAAATGCAACATAGCAGCGCCACCTGTTGCGCGATTCACATCAAAAACTAATCAGCAAAAATTTATATCAGAAAGTAACTGAATATAAAGTTTTATTAAATTCCGTGCATTAGTTCTTGAGATAGAGCGCCCACAAAATTTTTGTCACATACAGACAGATAGAGTCATTGACACTCATTTTCTAAAAACAGTCAAATAATGTTCAGGACCTTCTAAAATCCATCGGAAACCGGAAGTCGAAATTTTTCATGATTCCTATATTTTCTTCTTGTAAAGATAAAAGAAAGTAATAAATGGGACAGGGGGATTTTTAAAACTACTTTGGTCCGTCCGTCCCAATGAAAAAAAGTTTTAATTATCCAAAAATTATGTTAATCCTTTAATTATATAGCTATATAAGTCAAATAAATCGAGTTACGTGAGAGAGTTATGGCTACTACACAACAATTTAAATTTTGCAAAAACAACAAAATTTTGCTGGAATTACAAAATTATTGTAAAATTTAAAAAACAGACTTTGTTAATTCAAGTAAAATTAATGAAATTTTGTTAAAATTTTGTAAGAGTGTTAACAATATTGTTTGTCCAAGCAACAAAACCAATTTTTTTACTTCAACTAAAAATTTTGCTAAAGCAACTAAAATGTACTCAACAAAACATGATTTGTTGTTTTAATCAATTCCTTTTTCTGGGTGTGTTGGTCTGTCATGACCTTGGAATATTCTGTGCCTCATTTTTATCTCACTGGGACAGTCAACACACACAATTCCCGCATTTGGGTTCAGGAAAATCCGCGGATGCACACTGAAATTCCCTACATTCTCCAAAGGTGACTGTCTGGTGTGGATTCACGGCGACATTCATCCTTGGACCATTCTTCTTTGAGGAAATAACTGCACGTGGTCCTGTCACATGTTCCGTTACGGGCCGTCGGTACTATGACATGCTGCAGACGTTTGTTGTGCCGCAATTACAGCAAAGGCGGGTCCTTACATCGACCATTTTCATGCAGGATGGTGCGCCCCCACATATCCATGAGTCCGTGAAGGCGCTCTTGCTCCAACACTTCACAGACGAACGTGTTATTAGTCACTTCTTTCGTAATCCATGGCCACCATGTTCGCCGGATCTAAATCCGTGCGATTTCTTATTATGGGGCCACTTAAAAAGTCTAGTGTATCGTGGAGGTGTTTCGACGTTTAATGACGTTGAACTCCATAACACTTCATGTGCGAAGCATCACAACTGATCAGTTACGATCTGTTGTTGAACGCACTGTCCATCGCCTGAAATTTTGCGGGTTAATGAGGGTGGTCACATGGAGAATCTTTCCATACATCGTCCTGGACACGATTAACGACTGCTCCGCTTGTGCAATTTCGTCCTAATCTGTTCTTGTTTCTGCAAACTGAGCTTTTTGTTTCTCAAACAGCGTACTGTTATTTTTTCCTTGCCTTTACTTAATGTGGTTCGATTACAAGGTGATCAGAAAACAGTCAATAAATGTTAATATTGTTTCTGGATTCTGTTTTGGCCATTTATTGTGTTAAATTTAATGTTTTTCCGAAAAAGGTGCCCTCTGGTAGACATTTTGGAACTTTTTTTTTTTAATTCCGTGAGCGCATTTCGTGTATAGTCTATATACCAATTTTCGTTGCATTCCGTTCATCTGTTTGCGCTGCAGGATGCTGTTTATAGGGGAAGTTTAATTATAACCACCTTGCATAGGACGTAATACACTTTCGTAAGGCTCAGCCCTACATTTCCGTATACAACACTAGACTGATGCTCAGCCTACTGTGCGTTAGAAAGTTAGTTTGGTGAGGGGTAGAGTTTCCGAATTCCAAAGACGCCTTTGCAGTCAGAAAAAAAAGTCACTGTTTATCTTACCGATATACGAATAGTAATCGAGTGTTAAAATATAACAAGAAATTGTGTAACTTTGAAAAAGCATTAAAATACAGGGTGTTTCAAAAAAAGATGGGACAAAATTTAAAATTGCAGCATTCATTAAAAATTAACTTTCATCATAGACTGCATGGTCGAAAATGAAAAGCAAAGATTTTACCACGTTAGGAAGTGCTTGTTCCAAAAAAAATAAAAAGAGTCAGTCATGGTGTTATTTATCTTAAAATAATACGATGTTTGCAGTGTGAAGGAAAACCCTCTTTTCAAATTACTCCCGTAATATTCTCACTCTTTGTACTTATTTTTAAATGCTAAAATCCAGTGTTATAGGCTTTATACACGTATTTTTGTATACCAGCATATTTTTTTAGCAGGAGCATGTACGATATTGGGTATCAGATTTCCGCGCATATTAGTCGCAGCTGGATTTTCGCATTTAAAAATTGGCACAAAAGTGCGACTATTAAACTAATAAACACGGTAACGTAACGCTGAGAGAAAAAGTTGCACGCGTACCAAACAATGACCGCAGTGGATTATTCTTGTCGCGTGAAATCCATCAGGTGGTTATGACAGCAGAATTCGGAGTTTTCAGATTTTTCGGCAACTGTACTTTTCGCGGACGAAGTTTCCTTTCATGGTGAACAACCCTGATGCTCATTGTATAGGTATTGTATTAAATAAAATATTTATTTGTAATTTGTAAGTAACCTTATAGCTCAAATTTAACATTGAATTTATGTATAAACAAAAATATGTAATATTTATGTAGTATTGTGTAATGCAGCCTCTTCTCCCCCATCAAATTTTCTCGGTTTACCGAGACTTGGGGGCTTTGCTGTGAGTGTAGAAAAGTTTTCCCCTCGCGGTGTTTAGATTCTATGCCTCTGGCTAGATATCCACGAGTGAATGATTTCTGAAATTTCTGTGGGGACGAATGTAAACACATATGCGTATTAGCAAAGACGAGTTTCCATCAGTATTTGGGCAGAAATCATCGACCACCACCTAATATGACCACAATTTATGACGGAACAGGGAAAATAACAATAATTTGTGTTATTTCCTTAACAAGATATATGTTGTCCAAATTATTAGAGAAAGTCCCAGCAGACATTCGGAGGCGCATGTGGTTCAGCACGGAACACAATTCTTTTGAAATAAGAGATAAAGAACTATTAGGGCGTCATTTTTGCTGTTCCTCACGATCGACCAATTTGTCGTGTTTTGATTTCTTTATGTAGGAACAGCTCAAGAGTCTCGTCTATCTGAAGGAAAACTCATCACCAGACTTTCAGCTTTTGCTGGAAAAGTGTGTGATTTGTCTGATCAAGGCCCACTGATGATTTTATGGGTCCGGAACACACACTTGATACAAGGATATTGTGTGTATATTATATAGTAAAGTGAAACATAATTCTCATGTATGTAATCCTTAAATAACTTTTTTAAGTAATCCTAATTAGACATTTTTAATGCCATAAACAAGACATTTAAGAAAATAACAATATAATGTCAGATTTATGTATAATCATACAAGTACACAGTAACAGGATAAAGTAATAACAACAACCAGAATAAATATCTTTTAGGTTCCACATTTAGTTAGCTTTTGGAAATAAAATTATCGTTACATATGAATCGGTTTAATTTCATGCAAAAGAGATCAATATACTTTTGAAGGGAGGAAAATGATTTCCATTATTACATCTTTCTATAGTACAACATAAAACTATGTAAACACTGAAATTTTACTGCAGTTGAAAACTTAATCAACAGATGAGGGAGCCCATAAATTAGGAGCTTCTAGGTCTGTGCCCTGTGTTCCTATGCCTTAATCTAGCCATGTGTCGGACAAGGAGAGGTTCCGAGATTGGCGTCACAGAATGCGGTGAACCTTTCTGTATCGATAGAGTATAGTTAGTATATAAATATATGAAAGCCATAAAGTGCAATAACCAGAGGGTCTTGTGGAAAAGGGTCTCAAAGTTTACATCACAGTTTATAATTGCATAAATTTCTTCCTTTGCCGAGCGTATTCGTAGCCTGGTCGGTATGTCGCTCGATTCAAGATTTTTGTGTCTGGATTCAAATTCCCATCTTGACTTGTTTTTCACAGCGAAAATTTTTATCAATTACTTTTGAACTGCGCAATTGAAAAAATATCTATAATCATTGAAATTTACGAAATATATAAATTAAATAAATATATGTTTTGTAGCATACAATTCCAGTTTTTACTACGAAATTCTGCATGTTTAAAATATGAAAAGTAAAAGAAAAAAAAATAGGAAATTTATATTTGTATAGACTAGAAACGTCTGGTGTTATTTAAAATTATTTACAGATATTTAAATGAAAAACCAACCATTTTTCACAGAAAAATAAATTAAAGTACGTGATATAAATCTATAATATATTATTTTAATTTTAATTTATTATACAAATATTTTGAATATTTCATGATACTTTTAAATATTTTTTTTAATTTTTAATATGATTTTTTAAATCTCGAGTTCGTGCTTTTGTCTTTACTGCCTACGTAATAACTATTTTTAGTAATTCAATATCTTTTTAGAACTTATTTTTAAGTACATGGACAGTTACTCTAATTATAAACACAAGAATACAAGATTTAAAAAATTCAAAATTAGTTGTTTAAAATGCGATACATTTTGAAGTACTATTATGATTGAAATACTATTAATACTAACAGAACAATTTTAATTAAAGCAGTGTGTTATAATTTTAAGTAACATATATTAATTTATTTCACTGTGAAAAATAATAGTTTATTTTGTAAACAGGGTTGCTACTGGTCAGGGAATTTTTCAGGTTAAATACCAGAATTTTCTTACTGAAAAATTCGCCTTATTTAATCTAGCGAAATTTCCTCTTTTTTTAAAGCGAGTTTTTCTATAAGATAATACTGGTACTTACCCCGGAAAATTCCCTGACCCGTAGCAACCCTGTGTAAATAATAGTAAATAAATTTTTAAACAAGCAAAAGTTTGTGATCTATATGAGTACCAATTTCCTACTTTTTTGTTTATTTACTTATTTATTTATTTTGACTTTACTTTTCAATAAATATGTAAACATGCAAAATGTCGTACTTTAATTTGCATCTATGTAAGTAAACTGTATTATAAAAACATATTAAACAACAAAAAATAATTTGAATTGCTAAAAATAATTATTACGTACAAAATAAAAAATCCGAGATTTAAAAAAAATCATATTAAAAATATAAAAGCATATTTTTAAGTCGGGAATTTTTCAAACATTTGGATAATGAAATAAAATTTAAATTAAATATTAAAGATTTATATCGTGTTTTAATTAATTTCATTCCGAAAAATAGTAGATTATTTATTTAAATAACAGTAAATAATTCACAATAACAGCAATATAAATACAAATTGTCTACTTTTTTTGTTTAACTTTCCATTAAATGTTTAAACATGCAGAATTTCGTAGTTAAAACTGTAGTTATGTGATGTAAAATATATATTTAATTTATATTTTTCGTAAATTTAAATGATTATACATATTTTTTCAATTGTAGTTCAAAAGTAATTGATAAAAAGTTTCGCTGTGAAAAATAAGTCAAGCTGGGGATTTGAACCGAGACAAAAAAAAATCTCGAATCCAGAGACATACCGACCAGGCTACGTAGACGAATGGCAAAGAAGAAATTTATTCAATTATAAACCATGATGTAAACTTTGATACCTTTTTTCTCAAGACTCCCTGGGTATTGCACTTTATGACTTTCATATATTTATATACTAACGATACAGTATCGATACACAAAGAAATATAGGACACCTACTGAACTCGCAAAACTTAACACTGATTACCACACACAACCACCCCCGCTAATGGCTTTAGCTGCACTGACAGAGTGCTAGTCTTCGAGGATCAAAAAGGCTCCGCTGGTATGACTCATCTATCACTGCTTATTTGTCCCGTGTGGATGAATCTTTGTTTTTTAAGATAACAGATCTTTTCTATTACACCCCAAAAATGACATAAAAGGGATATTTAAAGTTATATAACTAAAATACGTGACATGATAGAGTCTTTTTGATTACATTTTCTGTTTCAGCGTTCAAAATATTCTATAAAACACTCATTGACTTATCTGTTCCAAAATTCGTTAGACCAGTGTTACTACACGGTATTTCTGCCTACCTTCATGCAAACTTATAGCTCTCGCTGATTTTCAGTTTTTCTATTGCTGTAATAATGTTATTAAACATTTTAAAGATAATTCTAGTAAAAATAATTTCTATTATTTCAAGGGGGAAAATATCCTTTAAAAAATTTCCTCGTGCTAACTTTAGTTTTAAAAGTTTGAAATCCTGGAATTTTTTTTTTATCTTTTCGTAATTCAATATTTTGTTAAGTCATTTTCATCAAATGAAAGTTCCCTTCACACAATTACTTTTTTGTAACAACGCAGTTTTTATTTACAGGAAATCTTAAAGCCCTTTTAATAAATGAAAGTAGGGAAATATTGAAAACTCCTAGTGCATGTGAAGCTAATTATGTGGATTTTTCTTCCACGCCTCTCAACCAAAGGTATTTGATTTTTTTCCCTTCTTAAAATACAATTTTCTTCAATATTTCTGCTATATTTAAAAAAAGACTTACCTTCTGTACTTTTTTATACGATTTAAGAAGTTGGTTTTAATTAACTTATATCAGAATTCATATAACAGGTATAAAATAGTTTTTTAAGGATGTACAGTCGGAAAAAAAAAAGGAGAGAACCCTATACATTTTAATCGTGAAATTGTCACATTCTACTAAAAATATAATTTTTTTTAAATTTATGTTTATAAAAATTTAGGTTGGGAAGTCGTTTTTGAACTGAAATTGCACTAAACTCTAAAATGTTTAATGCAAACACCTAATTTTGACAGTCTATTTGGCTTTTGTGGTAAATTTTACCTTGGGATACCAAATGGAGAGTCATTCGGTTAAGGAGTTTAGGAATTATGAAGGTATAAAGTTTCGAACTACTAATGTTAAATTCATTTGTAATCGTTGCAACTCAGATTGCAATGCGGATAGTTTTTTAAGCGTATAAAGCTTATGGAAATTGATTTCTATTAAAAATTTAATACGTTACAATTCATAATGTTTTCAAAAATGTATTACTAAAAAATATTCTTTCAATTAACTTTTGAGAAGAATATAAAATTATAACAAGGGATTTTTTTAACAGAGTTTCTAGATCTAGAAGCTTCAAATATGCGAATCCAAAAAGCTCATTCCGCCAAGTAGCTTTTGAGGTATGCTTCAAAAACTACCCGCATTGCAATGTTTTCTGCAACGGCCACAAATGAATTTAACATTGGGAATTCCAAACTTTAAACTTTCATAAATCCTGAACTACTTGACCAAATGACTTCCCGTTTGGTATTCCAGAGTAAAATTTCTAGAATAAGTCCAATATGATGTCAAAGGTTTTCGTGTTGAAAATGTCAGAGTTAGGTACGATTTCAGTATGAAGAGAACCACTAAGCTTTTTTTAAAGACATAAATTGAAAGAAGACATAATTTTCAGTCGAATAGCTATTAACGATATTTACTTCTATGACAATTTAGAGATGAAAATATATATGGTGTTTTGTTTTTGTTTTTGTTTTTTTGACCGACTAGTAACGTCAAAAAGCGCAATTATTATTATTATATTATTATTGTTATTATTAATATTTTTCCCATAAATGAATTATTATTGAAAAATCATTGGATAAGTTTTAAAGTATGGAATTTAAGTTACATATTCAGATAAAATAAAATAATTGAAATATTTTAGGTAATGCAGCCATTAGAGTAGTTAGTGTTATGAAAAACAGTAGGCAAAATATCTCCGTTCAGTGTTATCTGAAACGAAAATAATAAAAGAAATTTAAAACTGTTTTGTCAAAGTTGATTTTTTATGTTTTCATTGAAAAGAACACACGCATAGTTGAATTTTGAAATGCAGTTTTCAAGAATACTTTCAACACAGTTACAGTTTTGTAATGTCTTAAAAAATTTCTTGCGACAAAGAAGAAATAAAAATGCAACCAGCACGCTAAATTTTATTTAAATTAGTTAAAACTAATAATTAAATAAAACTTTAAAAATAGTGTTCTGTAAACTATGTTTCAAATCAGTGAAGAGAGTTTTCGGGAAAGTAGTGATTTGTAAAATTTGGAGTGCTTATTTGTTATAGTTTTATCTCGCATTTATCATAATGTTGCCTCGTATTTGTCATAATTTAAATAATTATGACAAAAATACATTACTTATTCCTGATGAGAAAGTGATGAAATTTCCCTCAAAAATTGCTCATCAAAAATCATTGGTTGGTCATAATGTTGTCTAGTATTTGTCTTAATTTTTAAAGAGTTTTTTACGCTGAAAAGTAATGAATTTCTCTCGAAAATTGCTCTTAAAAATTCAAATATCCGCATTTTATAATCATGAAAATATGATGAAGACTACTTACTTGTTGCATTTTATAATGTTTTAATTTTTTTTCATTCGAGATACATACATAACGGAGATCAATGTACCGTTTTTCATTATAACTTATCAAACGACAGTAACACTTAAAAGATTACAGGGAATTTTAAGGAAATTTAAATTTCATGCTACAAAACCTATTGAATGACTTTACATGCAGTTAACTTTTTTTTTCCTTAACAATAATAATAGTATTAAAACTTTTTTTTTACATGTCTAGGTAGATGTAACCCCTTAGCTTTTATATTTTATCAAATTTATATTAGTTTAATCAAATTAGAAGACTGTCATTTCTATCATTTCTATGGTATTTTATAATTTTTATATCAGCAAAATATATTTCTAGAATTTTAATAGATGGTCCATACAGTAGTTGCTTTGAAGATGTACTTAAATATTCTATCAGCATTTGCATAGCGGGTGGCATAGGATTTACTCCATTTGCATCAATATTAAATTTTTTACGGTAAGATACTGATTTTTAAGATAAGCTTGTTTTGTATTGCACTTTTTCTTACGTTAAACCTTTTTAAACTTGTATCCCATTTCAATGTTTTGTTAGATGATTACATGTACCTATTATTTCATCAAAACTATGTTTATATCTAGAAATGCTGACACAATTTCTGGTTTCTTAACTATAAAAATACTTTTAATTGAGTCGTTCGTTTTCAACATTATTTTACAAGATCTTTGAAAATAATGGCAAAACGATTACAGAAATATTGGCTCTACAGTGAAGATACTGTCTGCCAAAATATGTTTTACCAATATTGGTGCAATATTAGCAAAATGCAAACATCCAATGTTGGTGCAGTATTGTATGCCAATGTTGCCAATATTATCCAGTACAAAATAAATCGGTCCAATAATGTTTTGCTACTACTGTATATTAATGTTTCATTTTAAACCATTTTTATGAATGTATTAGAGACTAGACATCTGCACAGTCCGGGCCTATTTTCCTTCACGGCACTCGGGCCGGGCCTGATCTCCACTCGTTTCGGGCCGGGCCGGGTTCGGGCCTTACATCTTTCCTGAAGCATCAGGCCGTGCATTAAATTATTTTTTTCCGTACAGAGCCGGGACTGGTTTCATTCTTCCTAGTCTTAACGACCCAAAATTTTCAGTCCTGGTTTTGACTCGAATGAAAATCATTGTCTCGGCGTGGCCTGGTCCGTTCGAAGGTCAGTAAAATAAGACCTGGCACAAAAATCTTTGCAAAAAATGCATACATTTTTAAATCGCTATTATTCTACAATTAAACATTAAAATTTATTCTTTTTAAATAATAGTAGATTTGTACGCTTATTAAAATATGGTAAATTAAAATATAGTGAAGCGTGTGAAAAAGAACCTGCTGATGACGGAATCCTGTCTTAAAATGAAAAATGTGTTCATCCATGCAAAATGAATATACTAATACGTAAGAAAAGAATATATAATACATTTACACCTGCTAAGAAGGTAAATTGTCTAAAATTGACTCATTTTTTTTCTTCCCTATGCAATTCCGCCTTAGAAGATTTTACTGTATAACATTTTTCTGATTTTTAACACTTCAATACATGGAATATGGATTAACAATATTAATGATAACTTACACACATACATACAACAAATAGAGATTTATTTTTTTTTAAATATCGCAGGCTGCGGCACAAATGAAGATTATAAACATGAAAAAAAAGGCTAAGATAGGAATTTTTGTTTAGATCTCCTCCTACGAGGCAAATTTTTAACCAAATTGACGTAAAAATCAATGTTTTGTAGAAATTCACTCGGGCCGGGCCGAACGTTTAGCTTTTATACCGGACCGTGGTCGGGCCGAACATTTAATTTTAGTTCGGCCGGGCCGAATTTTTTTTTGTATGGGTCGGCCCGGGCCCGACCTGGAAATTTCGGCCCGTGCAGACCTCTATTAGAGACCTCGAAAGTTGATTTAAAATACCCGGTAGTCCTCCTAATTTTCATGAGTAATATTGTTCCAATGATTTATTTTCTTTGTCATTTATTTACAGTGCAATTTAGAACTTAACATCACATTCTTCGTCCTTTCGCTCCATTTCATTGCATTTTCTAGATTATTCTGTGCAGATACAAATTGTAACTGGAAGCGGCAAGTTTGGCAAACAAAAATAAGATATCGTTATAGCTTTGTATCGATTGAAAGGAATGAGTTGTAAATTTACACATCTATGTTTTTGATAACGATGATTTTTCATCTATTCCATTATGTAATTTCCCGGGCTAATTCAATCCATAGAATGAATATAACGAATCAAGAATTTTATTTTTAAGTGTGTTGATACATTTTTTAATATATAGACTCCCTCTTGTGAAAAACAATGCGCTCATCTTTTGAAAAAAGATGCACTTCTACGTTTAATAACAACTTTATTGTGATTTTATTATAAGAATCACGTGAAAAAGAATTGGCGCTATATTTAATTTGTTTCAATTTTTATATTTTAACTGAGTTTTGGGGGGGGGGGGAGGTCGCAGATATTTTACACGAAATCAGGTTCCTTGATAGACCTTACCACAGACTTTTATACTGGATTTACCTAGTGCCCTATTCACGCACGATAGAGAGAGGGCGAGATCTTTAGGATTCCCGCATTTTCTGGGGCCTTGTAAATTTGGCTAATATAAAAATATGTATTCAAATTTATTGAAACTGTGTATCTTTGTAGTAATTGATTTATTTGCTTTTTTTGTAATATTAGCCAATTTTTATTAATTTAAAAAAAAAAATTATTGAATCTAATAATTTTTTACAATATTGTCGAGTCTTTGCATTATTATTATTATTATTATTATTATTATTATTATTATTTGTTATTCTCATTAAACAAGAAACATTTTTATCAGATGATCTTTTAGAAGGATGAATTAAAACTTTAAAAAAACTTACCCGAATCTGATGCTAATGTTAAATTTACTTAAAATGTGAATTTAACATTAGCATCTTAAAAATTTAATTTCAGTTAATTCTTAAAATTTAAGAAAATGAATAAATGATATATTTTTCTGGACTGATTTATTTCAAAGAACTCAGATAAAAGTAGAGCATTAAAAATATGAGTTGGTACAATTTCTAATATGTAGATAACCCCTTATTTAAAAAATTCTACCTTAGTTAAATGTCCCCTTTTATTATGTTTCGTGAATTCTTGTTTTCCTTTTTTATCTTTTTTACAATCTACCAACAGTCCTTTCCTCTCTTCAAGCAAAACAAATAGCTTAAGGTTTTATTTATACTAAATCTGGCTCAGAAGTATTTGTACTTCATTATATTTTATTTCTTTGAACGTTCTTAAGCATAACACTCTATGCGACTACGCAGTCTACTAAAAATAATTTCAATCATTATTTTCAGTAATTATATAGTAAAGGCTGAATATATTTACGCTTTCAACGACTACATGAGTTTACTACAACAAACCGGTAATTTTTTTTTTCTGCTCTTTCTTATTTTATTTAGACTACATAAGAGATCAAAAGAAGATTTAACGACGTAATATGGTACTTTGAAAATCCTAGCTGAGACCTTTTCAAAAACATTTCCAAGAAGTTATTATATTTATTTTTTACTTTATTTACAACTAGATTCAGAGCAGCTAATCATACTTCTGATTATTATTTACTTTAAAATCGTGACATTAACCTTGAATTGAAATGAAAATTACTATATTCCCGCAATATGGAATTTATATTTATATAAACTTTTCATGCATGGTTTCATTCCTTATTATTCCGATATAACTGGTTTTGTGTAGAAAGAGAAAATTATTCACTTTCAACTCAAATTCTTTTCTTTAAAAAAATAGTTTGCTTTCGTCATTTTTTTTTTTATATGTTACACAGATTCATCCTTTCCATTTTCAACCTGTGGTGAAATTCTTCCACTTTTCCATCACCTTTGTGATTTTCATTTGAAGCTTTTAGTTGGAAATAGTACTTTTAAAGCATTGCATTGTTCAACTGAGACTTTCCTTTTAAAATTTCAATATATTACATACAGTAATTAATAGTTCATAATGCTATAAAATTACTCACTCTACAGGATTTTCAAAAAATATTAAATTCATTACAGCCGCGATCATTATATGATTATATATCCATTCTTATGAGCGCTTCCTGCCCATAAAAAGTAAAAAAATAAATAAATAAAATGAACCTGTTAAATCATTAGTAGATTCAGCTACCTCATTGTATAGAAATCTCTAAAAATTTTAAATGCATGAAAGCCGCCGCAAACCCTATAATACGAATATAAATGCTTCACGCAATTAAAAAAAAATGGTGAATTCAGCCAACTTGTTGTACAGAAATCTCATAAAATTTTTAAATCATTAAAGCAGTGATCACTATAACGTGTGGATGAACGCTTCGGATCAGTTTCAACCACGCGTGATCACAACCCTTCAGTTTGTATTTAACCAATCGAAATCGCTGATTTGTACATCCAATGAAAATCGATAAAATCCAGTGGACAAACAAAATGCTAACTAGGTTGTTAAGATGATTGTGAGGATGTGATGTCAGTAGAAACTGATCTATGAAAAACAAAGGAAACATCAGTGGGTTCATGATTTGTACCGGAAATGAATAGATGCCGTACACTGTTAAAATCTGCAGCAAACTGTCCAGTCATTGAACCATTTTTATAGACAACGGTTTCTTGCGCATATTATAGAGCGTATCCATAGGTGAGAATGGAGATAATTACGGTTATGTAACCATTTCCTATATATATATAAAAAAAGGGTTTAATCGCTGAAAATTTGCTGCAGATTTTTAACAGTGTTATAGCACAGTTGGAAAGTGGAAGCATTTTACCCCAAGATGAAAATGGAAAGGTTGAAAGTGGACATTACTGAGAAGAATATAAATAAGTAATGTTATCTTTTGTTTAAGAAAGCCTTCCATCAACAGCGATATTAATGTCCTCATATTCGGCAAGACAATTTTTCATTGACAAAACAAATAGACCTACAAAACGTTAAATGGAGCTTTTAAGACCGGGAAAAAATATATGAACAAGGCATATTTTTCTTGTAATTTTGTATTTATTATTTTTAGTGTGAATTCTCCCAAATAAAATGCACTTAACTTACAAATTAAATAACATAACTTCCAACATTTCGGCTTTCTCCAAGTAAAATAAAGATATTTTGAACCATAAATTTTACTTAATAAATCAATTCAACTAAGAGTCATATGTAAACAAGACTCATTTTATTAAATAAATTTTTCGTAATAACTTGCAAATTTTGTATATTTGACGTTACCATTAAATGTTCGCGCAATTTCTTTCTATTATCTATGATTTGTGAATGGCGTGCATTTATTTTGATAGAATTCACACTCAAATTATAATTAATTACAAAATTACAAGAAAAATGTGCCTTGTTTGAATATTTTCTCCTGCTACTGTATATCATATTCAGAAAATCTTGTAGTGGTTTAGAATATGAAATGTGTATAGGGAATTTCGGTTATGCCATTGCCATGAAGGATGTTTTGTGTCTGTTTGAGACAGTGTGTGTGTGTTTTGTTGTTTTACACGTTACATAAAATGTTAAAGTATCAAACGTTAATTCAACAATTAACTATGTACTAACTAGTATTTCCATCACCAGTTGGGAGAGACCGTTTTTTTTTTCTCTCAAATTATATTCAAAGACATTTTTTATGTGATTAAATGCATTTCATTAAACAAAGTACCGTACATTTCGGTGTATAACGCGCTGCTCAAAGATACATATTGCAAACCAGAATATTTTTAAATAAATAAAGTGAAATATTTACGACCCAACAAAAAAATACATTTTATGAATAATATTTCTGGGTCGTAATATGTCTGTTTGAGCAGCGTGTTATACGCCGGAATATATGGTAATAAAAAAAAACTTTTAAACCAAAATCTTTGCCAACATTACTGAAAAAAAAAATTCTAAATAATTTTTATATACTTAATCTAATTTATTCGAAATTTCAACTCTAGTTTATAACCCTTATCAGTGTGGCTAATTTAGCGTTTTTTTTTTAATTCTGATATGTACTGAAAAGTGAAAATCCTCTTATCTAATAACAGAATTAAAAAGGCGATTTTTACTATTCGGAAATTCTGGTAGACATCGGAATAAAAGAAAATCGCTAAATTGGCAACACTGGTCCTTATAGATCTCATGCATTGTGGTCAAAAACACAATGCACATCAACTGCTTCAGCAAATGGACATTCACAATAAAAAGGTTTTACTTTTTCAGGATTGACGCCCACAGCATAAATAAAATTAAACGAATTCACTTACTTTGGGTTTGCAGAGAAGTTGAAATATTTGCTTGTTTTGCTAAATTGCTCTCCGATGTTTTCAGAATGGTAAGTAAAATTTATTTAATACTAGCTACCCGACCGGCGTTGCACGGGCCCGAGATAATAACAATCTCATAGCAAGGCGTTAACCCCCTCCCTCCCCATACCCACACATATAACGAATAATTTGTTCAAGAAAACCACCTTCACCTACATTAACGCGATCATTAAAAGAATAATTAAATTTTTCTGATAATTAGAACATAATGAAGACGCTACGCTAAAATAGCCGGCAGATGACACCCCTTCCTATCCTGGAAAGATGGAGAACATGTGGTATTTATTATCATCCCTCTGCGGCTTTGAAGGGACTATCTCAACCAAGAAATTTGCCTAAATGCAAATAGTTCAGTCCGCTTAGAGTTACTGGCAACCTTATGGTTAAAGAGGTAGTTGACGCACCCTTTCACAGTGTTGATTGATAATACCCGTGAGATTGTCGTTATCCCCAATTTCAGATCTATATCTTAATTAATTATCTAAATTTTTGTTCATTAGTAAAAATTGGCAATTATTTCCTTTCATTTTCGCAAACTAAATGGAGGGATCGGAAAGAGAAACAGATCTCTGTGTAGTTCAGTTTTTAATGAAAGCAGATCCCTGTCTGAAACTTTCTCGGATTTTTTTCACTGGTGCCGGCAGATTTTTGCTTAAATTAATAAAAATTACCTGCCGAATTTTTCAAAAATCACATAGTAGTATGCAGAATTTTTTTTTTACATATGCTCAGAAATTTTCAAATTGATATCTTAACCAGTTTCGATTTGAGAACAGCCTTAAAAACTGAATACTAACTAACCCCTTCTCGCAAAAGGGATTTCGATGGTCTCTATATGTATCTCTCCCTCTTTCTCGGTCTGTCTCTCATGCATGCATGCATGCATGCACTCAAAAACTTTTACCACTATTATGACACTGTTAGGTGTTAGGTTGTTTAAAAGTGCTTTTTCGTTTTTCTGGTTTTAATTTTAAGTACGATTATGTAGTAGCTAAATTTTTAATTCATGTTCAAGAGTTTTAAAATTATAAGTATTAAATTGTAAGTAAGATGAACTGCTGAAAAATTAATGCAATGCAATTAATTAATTTCATTTTATAATAAAGTTTTATTTAATGGTATTTGACATTCGATCGCTATCGTCAAAAAATTACGTTATTGCTTTCGTTGTATCTGTGAGATACATGACATAATAATTTCCATATTTAAGCAATTTATACAATTAGTAATTAACTAGAAATGTATGTTCTATACCATTAATCACAAAAACTGAAAAAAATTATGACTAACAAAACTCTAAATAAACGTAACCTTAAACCTTAACCTTGTATCTTACAGGTACACTGTAAAAAATGATTGTCAAATTCACTGCATTTATTACAGTAGATCGCAACGTAATACTTCCGTATGTAAAAATACCGCAAATATAAAAGTAGATTTAACCAGTGTTTCCGATTTCAACATCCCTTCATGCGAACAACCAATCAGATCACATCGTTCATTTTAAAGACCGGCGTCTGCGCGCTCAAAGACATTTTACTAGCATGATCTGTGCAAATAACTGCTACTTCTGCGTACGAGTTTTTACCCACGCGACTGCGAAAGCGAACAAAATGGTGTTTTAACTTACGCTTACGAGCCTGCATTGTTTATATATCAGTGTTTAATTACAAATTGTTTTTTATATTTATATTAGATAAACATATTTCTAAGGTAATTTGTAATTCTAGACCAATTATCTAAAAAATATATGTATATTATTATATACTTCTCACCCTTCAGAATTGAAGTGTTTCTATTTTTAGTGCTACAAATATATTCTCTCTCTCTATATATATATATTTACACATAGTATTAATGAATATTTGATGTCTCAGTTTTGCCACATTAAAAAAATTTCTATTAATTAATTCTGAATTATTATATATATCATATACAGAGCAGTAAAGAAATGTTTTGATGTTGGATTGAATTTGTATACATAAAATAATGAGTTCCAATGTTGTTTGTCAAACAAACGATGAACTTTATGATTATTCCAATAGTCATCTAAAAATGAAAGCTGATTAAAATTAGTGATTTTTCATTGTGGTAATTTGTACGAAAATATGACTGTTAAAATTACAGCGCTTTTTGTGGTAATTTGTACGGAAAAATAGCTGTGAAATTTACTACAATTATAACCGTTGAAATGACGAAAAAATGCGATAAAATTTACATCGAATTTTACTGCAATTTTTACGTAAAAACTTCTGGCAATATTGCTGCCAGCAGTTTTTGCTTTAAATTTAACGGATTTTTTTTTACAGTGTATAAGAATAGTAATCGAATGTTAAATAGATGAATGGTAATTAAAAATATGAAAACATTTAAAATGAATCACAATTTATGTATTACTAAACTAGGTGTAAAATGAAATTAAGATTCTAAAACATTAAAACCATTCTAAGATGTTAAAACTTTCGTCGGAGTCCCGAGCGCTTTCGACTCCGACGCCCTCGGGACTCCGACGCGCTCGGGACTCCGACGAAAGTTTTAACATCTTAAAATGGTTTTAATTTCGAACCTTTATTTCATTTTACACCTATTTTAGTAATAAATAAATTATGATTCATTTTAAATGTTTCATGTTTTTAATTGGTATACGAAGGTGAATTTATGTTCCAATATTAGAATTTTTCTATATATTTAGATGAATGGTATTCTAAACAAAGAGTATTAAATCATGAATTGAGTTACATTAGAACATATTTTTGCTTAAAAAAAAATCTTTCTATATCATGCAGTTGCAATCTTATAATGTTAAGGATTCAACGAACAGGGTGTCCATTAAAGAATGTCCCAGTTTCAATGGTATATTATAACAATTTAATTTAAACTATTCCCAACAAATAGTACATCAAATTGAAGGTAAACTAACTTCTTATAAATGTTCAATATGTGCACCTTTAGTTTTACGGCACACATCCAACCTAAAGTCCAATTCTTCCCACATTTCGGTTAACAAGTCCGGAGTAATGGAAACAATAGCTTCTTCAATTCTGTGTCTCAACTCTGGCAAATCATTAGGTATAGCCGTGGAACATAGACAAAATCTTTTATAAATCCCCAAAGGAAAACATTGCATGGCATTATGTCAGGTGAATGAGGAGGCCAGCGAAAAATAGCTCTGTCCTCTCGACCATTACGACCAATCCAATGGTCAGGGACTTCGACGTTCACTCTTAATTCACTTATACGATAAAGGCGACCAACAATCTACAACGCTTACAGTTGATACCATTAAAATTTATAACTGGGACTTTCTTTTATGGACACTCCGTATTTTCATACATGTGTTAATAGAAGGTGTTTTATTTGTATGTTTTTCTTTTTTGTAGGTATGGAACGCGAAGTGTCCGGATAAATTTGAACTGTGCTTGTATTTAACTCAAAAGCAGTCTTGGGACACAATTGAAGTAAGTTTCTTTTTAAGTTTTCAGCGAGTGCTCTCTATATTATATACTGCTCGCTCACGGCCCGCTCACGAGCGGGCTCGCGTCGTACTTTTTACAACACAAAAGTTTAGTTACGCTGTTAATGTGTAGTTACTTGTTTAGTTACGCTGTTACAAATGCAAAATATTTCTTGATATAAATAAAGAGGGAAAGTTAAAAAAGCTTTTATACACATAAATAAATAGAGAAAATTATATTTTAAAATATTTGCAAACAGAAAAAGAAATCCAGAAATATACATTTAAAGAAGGTAAATAGCAATTCTTTATGAGGAAATAACAACAATGGATCGTAAAAGAATATACCAAGCGTGATTTAATGCAAGAAGTAAAAATAAGAAAACCTATTTAAAAAAGTCCTTCCGGCCAGTACCGGGAGGAAAATGTATCTTTCCTTTATCTTCGTTTTAATACTGAATTTAAATAAGAATGTCGCCAAATTATTGAGCTATAGCCAAATTGGCTTTATTTATGAAGGCTTATTTTTGTCGCCAAATTTGGCGATATTACGCCAAATGTCGCCAAGTTTGGCGAGAATTTGGCGCTAACGGATTATAGTTTTATGCGTGTGATTGGGAAAATGATTACAACAATGAAAGAAAATAATTTGCGAGAAATCGCGTTCACTAAAACTCATAAATTAATCGTTGGTTTTTTGTAATGTGCTGTCTTGTTTCAAAATGTCAGCCACCCTAGAATTTCAAACTGCTCTATCTCAGCCATTTTTTAAGATAGAGGTAAAACAAAAAATGCTCTGGAATCCTTGTATCAAGGCCTAACACTTAATTAAAAAAGAAATTTGAATTTTTAACTTTTTTGTATATTTATTTTAGTTTTAAAATTTTCAGTGGCCGCCATCTTGAAACAAGATGGCAGACCAAGCTGGCCAACGAACTCGGTCGAGGCATTGCTGAGCTTAATACACACAATTAGTTTCATCCAAATTAATTTATAAATACGAGCGTTATCGTATGACATACATGAGATATATATATATATATATATATATATATATATATATAAATCAACATTTGAACGGAGGGTGGTTTTGGGGTCTGGGGGTCATGATCGGTGAAAATATATCGAAATTTTCCGGAATTGCTTTCCTCCGAAAGGCTGCAATAGGTACAATAGGTAGCTTTATACTTTTTTGTATTGAAAGCTACCTAAAAAAAAAAAAAAATATATGTTATAAAAAAAATAATCCAATTTTATTTTCAGCATTTTTCGCAATTCTTTTACTCTGCACAACTTTCCATTTTTGAGTCTTGGCATATTCTATTTTGCATCATTTTGTATTTTTACCTTTAAAAAATAAAAACTTTTTTTTTTAAATCTTCAACTAGCTGACCCGCCCGGCGTTGCCCGGACCCGTGATAAAATTAAACAAACCTAAAGTTTGTATGATTTTATATCTTTAACCAAATTTAGTAGCAAATTGTTTATTTAAAATTGCTGCTTAGTTCCACCTTCCACCGCCAGGGGGCGCACTCTGTTCTAAACAAAGCACCTTCTAAACGAAACTCCCACACCTGTCCCCGCTGCACCGTATAGCAGGCATGCTGCGCACGCGCTGCAAAATCCTTTAGTTCCACTTTCCACCGCCAGGGGGCACAATTTGTTCTATACGAACATTCAACATGGGTAGCCGTTGGCCAGTTAGCCAGTTAGCTGTTAACCAGTCTATACTTGCTAATGAAATCTCTTAAACGAATGTGCTCATACTCCTCTTTCTCTCGCACGCGCTCGCTCATTTGTTTGTGTGGTCTAATATTTATGTAAATATTTCAATTTTGCTCATTTGGTCATTTTTCGTTCTCTTTGTAGTCTAATATTTTTGTACTTATCTTATTTTAACATTTTCAGGATACTTTGCAAGAATTCTTCCCTTTCTTCAAACCTCGACTACTGTTTGGAAGACCGAACTGGAATGTGCTATTTGAACGTTGGGCTACTCTATATAAAAAGTATAGTATATTGATGCTTCTAATTGCGTTTATATTTAATTTTTTTATTAAAGATGTATCATATCACCAAATGGAGAGTCTTCAATTCAAAGGTCATAAGTCCATAAATTTTTTCCACATTTTGTGCAAGACTATGCAGGCTTATTTGTTATTTTCAATGTTGTTCAGCGGTAATATTCATGAGGAGGTTTTCAGATAGGTAGTATATTGAGAAAATATCAGGAAACTAGAAAGAAAAATTATGCGTCAAATGTCATAATCCATAAACGTTCTTCACATTTTGATCAAGACTATGCAAGCTTATTTTCAATGCTGTTCAGTGGTATATGCATGAGGATGTTTTAAGATAGATAATATATTCTAGAAATATCAGTACACAAGAAAAAAAAATCATGCGTCATTAAAAGATTGTGACACTCTTTAGAATTTCAAGATTATAACTTGTTTCACATATTACGTATGTTTTCAAATGCTTTCGAATTATTGTGTGCGACCCTGTATACGAAATACAAATTCTTCTTACACAGAATGTTTCATCGACTCTTTGCTACTAGGAATATGCTACAGCCCCAAAAATATACTTTTATGGCTGCGGGATCGACAGATTGACAAACTATCCGAAAGACAAATTATTTCCTACATCTTATTAATTGTTATTTTATGTATTTATTTAGTTTTTTATTTTTATGTATAATTATTTTTAAAAATAACTATATATTTCAAATTTAGAGTTTTAATAATTTGTTTGTGTCAGGAATGAGTTTAAGGGGAGATTCCACTTTGTAAGGCCAAAAACTAGGCGTTTTTTAAGACTCCCCCCCCCCCCCCCCAATGAATGATCAATAAAACAAAACCGAGTTTCCCACTAAACAAAAATGTATATTTTTGTCTATTTTGAGAGTTTTTTGTGTTTAAAAATCATAAAAACTGCTGATGGTATCCTTACTTTGTGCGGTTCAAGATTGTGTCACCAAGAGTCATCTGAAATACAAACAATGTTACAGTTTATTAAAGACAATGAAATTTGGGAGGGGGAGGGCGATGAACCTAATTTCATTGAAATTGACGTATAGAAAACAAACTGTAGCTTGTTTGAAAATCAACCTACAGATTACGCGGTTTTTTCTTTTTCGGAAAAAATATTTAGCAGTTATTTATTTACCATTAAATTGGTTCATGACCCCCCGAAAAACAATTATATTTTTAACTCGACTAATATTTTGATAATTTGTTAATCAGTTTGGACGCTATGCTAGACCGCGTGTTGGAACATTGTTTTGAGAAAAACGAGTTTAAAGTTTTACTTTATGATAATTCAGCATACACAGTATTCATTTCAAAGTTTTAGTAAAAAGTGTAGTCAAAGTTCATTTCAAAGTAATTTTGTTAATAATTCGAATAAATCATTTTAATCTCATATTATATGCACTTCAGGGTTGCAAAATCCTGTAAAAAAAACAAACATTGATTATTTGGATCCAACCAAGTGAAATATCCCTTTACATATATCTATTCATGGCCCAAAATAGTAAATTATCATTATAATGGGGCTCCTTAGTCCGTTTGGAAAGGTTCTCGTTAAATATAACATCATACAAATTCTAGGTTCGAGGTTCGTTTGCAAAAACAGACCGGAGAGTACGCTGCCGAAAGCCAGTGGTCCCCAACTTTAGGTTCGTTTGGATAGAGTTTCGTTTAAACATATAAAGACACAAATACGAGGTTTTACGCTGCTGAAGGCACGGGAGCCCCGCTCACTATGTTCGTTTGAAAATATTTTCATTTAAAAATATAAAATCCATACACATTTGAGGGTTGCTCGCTAAAACAGACCGAAGCTTACGTAACATTCCCGAAGGTTGTGAGGCAGTGGGTTCCTCGACACTAAATTCCTCCCGGAGAAAAATGTTTGAATTCAACACTTATTTTTAGGTATATTTAAGGTTATTATCCCAGGCCCAAACAAGGCCGCGAGTAGTTAGTATATACAGGGTGTTTCACAAAGGACCCCTAACTTTAAAAATCAATAACCCGTAAACGGTGATAGATAAAAACATGAAACCAGTGGTATGTTTATTAAAAAAAAACGTAAGAATCTTATACATAAATCTCAAAATTTAGTTAAAAATTGCACCGATAGATGGCGCTGAGAGCGTTAAGAATCCTTCTAAAAAGAGTTCAGAAGCATAAGACTAGCCTTCCAAGATTTCGCCATTTTAATCTGACCGCTACTAGCGTATAGTGAAAATAATTCAGAAAGTGATGTATACCGTGGAGGAACGTGTGTTTATGGTGTTGGAGTACCACTGATTAAATCCTACTTGAGGTCCTAATTGAGTCCTATTGCCACAAGGAGAAGTTTTCAAAAGCGATTTCAAGTCGCAAAAGGCCCAGATGGGAAAAAAAATCGTGAGCTTTTCAAAAAAATTCAACAGACAGGCCGGTGACATGCAGCAGAGAGTCACTGATAATTTCATTCTTCGTTTGCGACATGTCTGTTGTATAAAAGGTGCACATTTTGAATCACTTTTAATGTGATACGCCTATTTATCGCAACGCCATCTATAGGCGCAATTTGTAACTAATTTTTGAGATTTATGTATAAGATTCTTACGATTTTTTTAATAAACATACCACTGGTTTCATGTTTTTATCTATCACCGTTTCCGGGTTATTAATTTTTAAAGTTAGGGGTCTTTTGTGAAACACCTGTATATATATATATATATATATATATATGATATAAAACAAATAAGAATATAATTATAAATCTAAATTAAATTCGAACTTTGGGTATTATGGAATACTATTTACATTTGGGGCAATACAACATTCCCATATTGCTTAAAACCCGAAAACCGAATACAATGACAAACTTCAACTATCTGCGAATAGTTTTTAGAGACAAAAATTATTTTACGAAATTTCATCACTTGCAAAAAATAAAAATAATAATAAACGTATTTTGAGGGTAATGTGAGATTGTCGAGAAATATGGAATAGGGGGTTAAACAGGAAGAAAACAAACAGAATTTGGCAAAAAACCGATGTAATGGTATCAAGAGAGCATGATCAAAATATAGTGTCTAGGTAGTCAGCCAATATACCCCAGTTCATACTTCAGATTTGCACACGTCACAAATAAAAGGATCTGTCTTTGCGCCACCATAATCATGGAGTATTATGAGATGTTGGTATTCGATATAATCCGACACCGCCGGTTTTGGGAAAATTACTCTGTGTTTATTGGTGTAAATCGCGAGCTAAAAAACGAGTATTACATCACGAATTCTTAGCATTTTGGTGTAAATTGTGTTTAAATTCAATGTAAAAATATTACTTCTAATAATCAATAAAAAGTATTGAAAAATTACCTTCTGAAACTTTCTAAAGAGGAAAAAGAAATATTTATTCACACAATGTGCCCTGACGCCGCTGACGAACTGTGCGTTCTGGGAGCATTCTGAAAACGTTTGTAAGTAGTTTATGATATTGCCGCATAGTGGCAGCACTTTACCAAACAGAAACCTTGATATTCCATATTACCCGACTATTCTATAATACTCGAATTTCCTCTATCTACAATCTAGCAAAATGTATTTGGTCTGTACTAGAACAAGAAAACGCGAAATATAAAACCACTCCAAAAGAAATGTTACATTCTAAAAATAGAAACAACCAAAAAGGCTGGTAGTGGATTAATGTAAAAGCAACTATGCATTCAGGACAGAAAATATATTCATAAACATATTTGTGATGGCGAGTTTTGGACAGAACGCTGCGTAGCAAAATTCAAACTGCAGCATTTTGCGCTACTCACATGAATTTAGTATTATTTTATTGTTGGTTATGATTTATTCCACTTATAGATATATCCTTCTTTCACTAGGTCGTCTGCACAACAGCAAATTGAAAAGATTTATAAAAAAGCAGCAAAAATCCTTTTTAAACAACACAAATGAAATAAAACTGTCACATTTTAGTTATCCAGAGCCTGTCATTTGGAGTTCATTTGTCCTCTTCGCGTAACACAAATAATTATGTTCAAAATCATCTTGAAAATAAACATTTTAAAAAACGTCTTGGAGTCTAGAATTTGTCTTTTAAAATCAAAAAATTGTCTTTACAGCTTTATCGTCTTTAGAATCTTCTTTGCTTATCTTCTCTTTACATTTCATAATCAGAAGTGGAATGATTTCCTTTGAATATGAGAGCTTTTTCATAATTGAAATATTCATCACGTTTGAATTCATCTTCAATATCAAAGTATTTGTCACGTTCTATTACATAGTTGCCCTAGTCAGTATCATTAGAAAATAATTATCAAATTAATTTTTGTTATCTTCCGGAATTCTTGCTTATCATAAGCTTCCTTTTTTCTTAACATTACTACTTCCTCTTTTCATCTCATAATTCTTATTTTTTTTCTTTTGATTCATCTTCATAGTGATCTGTTGGTTTCTGGACATCTTTACTTTTCTTAGGCGCATTCCTCGTCAACTTCTTACTGGACATTTTCTTCGGATCAACTTTTTTAAGATTTTCTTCAGGATTTGTTTATATTTTTCAGAAAATACGACACATTTTCATTAGTAAGTGTGTTCATTAGTAAATTTCACATCTTTTGATTTGGAGCAATCATAAGATTTATGATCGTACTTATAGCAGCTAAAAAAGGGGGACCTTATGGTGTTTTCCACCGCAGTTAAAACAACGAATTGCGGTTTTTATAGATTTACTCTTTGCTAAATCTCAACTTCTGATCTGTATGGTTTAACATTTTCATAATCATGTCTTAATTTCTGATAAATTTTAATTTTTTACATGACTTTCATGAATATCTTGACAACCATACAAAATAATAATAATAATAATAATAATAATAATAATAATAATAATAATAAAGGGATATTCTACTTTCAATGACACATTTTTATGTTTTTAATGATTTTTCCTTATCTATACTAATATAAGGAGTAAAATAAGAGAAAGAAATAAGGAGTAAAGATTGTTTGTTTGTTTGTAGGGGGTAATCTCTGGAACTACCGAACCGATTTCAAAAGTGATGGTGGCAAATTGATGGTGAAAACCCCTGCTCCAACATAGGCTATATTTTATGTCAGTGTCACTAACCCCAAGGGGGTGCAGGAGCGAAAAACGTTCTAAAATTGCGATCTTTTCTATACTGAAGCAGCTAGAAATTTGAAATTTGGCGTTGTAGTTACTTATAAGATGTAAATGCTCTCTAAGAACAAAAAAAAAAATCGAAATTTAAAAGGGTGAAATGAGCGAAAAGCGTTCTAAAAACATTCTAAATTACATTTTCTATAGAATCTCTAGAACTACCGAACCGATTTGAAATTTGGCGTTGTAGTTACTTATAAGATGTAAATGTTCTCTAAGAACAAAAAAAAAGAAAAAAAATTCGAAATTTAAAAGGGTGAAATGAGCAAAAAGCGTTCTAAAAACATTCTAAATTACAATTTCTATGGCATCTCTAGAACTACCAAACCGATTTCAAAAGTGATGGTGGCAAATTGATGGTGACAACCCCTGCTCCAACATAGGCTATATTTTATGTCAGTGTCACTAACCCCAGGGGGGTGCAGGAGCGAAAAACGTTCTAAAATTGAGATCTTTTTTATACTGAAGGAGATAGAAATTGAATTTTGGTGTTGTAGTTACTTATAACATGTAAATGCTCTCTAAGAACAAAATAAAAAAAATCGATATTTAAAAGGGTGAAATGAGCGAAAAGCGTTCTAAAAACATTCTAAATTACAATTTCTATGAAATCTCTGGAACTACCGAACCGATTTCAAAAGTGATGGTGGCAAATGGATGGTTACAACCCCTGCTCCAACATAGGCTATATTTTATGTCGGTGTCACTATCCCCAGGGGGCTGCAGGAGCAAAAAACGTTCTAAAATTGCGATTTTGTTTATACTGAAGGAGCTAGAAATTTGAAATTTGGCATTGTAGTTACTTATAAGATGTAAATGCTCTCTAAAAACAAAATAAAAAAAATTGAAATTTAAAAGGGTGAAATGAGCGAAAAGCGTTCTAAAAACATTCTAAATTACAATTTCTATGGAATCTCTAGAACTACCGAACCGATTTCAAAAGTGATGGTGGCAAATTGATGGTGACAATCCCTGCTCCAACAGCTTCTTTAATAAAAAACTATGCGTTTCTGACGACTGAGTTTTTCGCTAATTGTTGCCACAGATTAATCTCGGAAAATGAAACATTTGAAGTTACTGAAAAAAATAGTAGCTCGAAAAATATTTGTCTGAAAATTGTTAGGCAAACTGCGTTTGAAAGGTAAAAAATTGTATTTTTCTTGATATAAATTTCAAATCTAATAATTATGCCACTTTTCAAATATTGAATTTGAAAAAATACCAAATTTCACAATGGAGTACCATAGCGAAACCTTCATGCGTAAAAAGATAATGATAAGGGCGACGTGTCCTGGCGTGTATATTGGCTATAGCACGAGTCACAAATTATAGTAGCCTTATTATTCTGTTAAAATATAAAAGTGAATTATGAAATGTCAATATTTTGTTGGATTAAAAGTTCGTTATAAGAAATTTACCAGCGTAGCGGGCGTAGCTTCCTAGTATTTAATAAAGAGTAAAAATTTCCATATTTTTCTCATAGTTTTTATTCTACATTGAAATACATATATAATTTTTTTAATCAATAGTACTGCTACTTTACGCCCACAAACGTCCCGTCGCATCTGGTCGTGTGTACATCGTCTGCTGACCGATAACTTTTCTCAGCTTCTGCTTATCTGAAACATATGATAAAATACAATTATGTGTATTGCATTCCACGGTACCTAAACTAACTGTTATGAAAAGAGTTGAAAATTAACAAAATGGCGTCTATTTGAGAAAAAAATCCATGTTTTTCTATTATTTTTGTAGTTTTAAGAAAGCTTTCCGTTACACTACCACACACCCTCCATACCACAGTGCAATTCGGGATTCCGTAACTTCAACTGCGTATAACTTTGTTGGCAATGTTGTGGTAATGAAGTATAACACGTGATTGGTTTAAGTTTAAGAAATTTAAGGAGGAAGCTAACTGTGAGACTTATTTTTATCAAAAATTTTATTTTGCTAATGAAAAATGCAAATTAATGAAAGCATGTTTTCAAAAAACGCCGACGATTTTGGTCGGTGCGAATTTGCAGTAGTGTGTGAAGTTCACGGGTTAAACAATACTTGAAAGTTAATTTTTGAATTTCAAAAGTTTATAATATATATATACATGTATATTTCAAGAAAAACGAATAACAAATATTCATAAATTTAAAAATAATGAATTTTGTGTCCCTGATCACCATAAGACGGCCTCCTAATCGTTCCAGCATGAAAAACTTTCAAGGGTTATCAGAAATTTTGCGTAACCTTAATTTTACACAAAAGTTGTAAATAATTAGGCACACCATGAAATTTCAGAATTTTATCTTGAAGAAGCTTCTGTTGTTTTTTAATTGTGTCCAAACATCAATTGTGAATCATTGAGTTTTTAAATTAGAATATTTTTCGTTGAACTAAATGCTGAAAAACCGATCAATGAGATGCGTTTAAATAACAAAATATAAAATAAAGTATTTAAACAAATTCAAAGAAAACAAAAAATTTCCACTTTTCGTATTATAATGAAACATACGATAGAACCTTTTGTATTTAAATTTTATTTTTGAAATGGAAAAATAATTTTATAACTATATATAAAGCAATTCCCTTTTAAATTGACTCTTTGATTGCTCATTTATATTATAATGATGTATTATATTATGATATAAAGAATGATTTATAATACTATAAATTGTATTATAATGATAAATTAATTTATATTATATTGATATAATGTATATAAATCAATAACGAGCTGGAGTATTCATATTCTTTATATGTAATGCGCTATTTTCTTTGTAAACCTGCAAATTATTTCGTGTGAAAATATTTAAATTATATAAAATCTTTCGTTAATAGACTGCTTTAAGCTGCTTAAAAAAAAATCCCTTTGTAATTTAATGTAAGGCACCATTATTATTTTACTTACAACAAATAAAAGCGGTGCGGTATATTTAAAGTATTTAAAGCAATGTTAAACCATAAATAGAAAAATTAAGTTAGTTGCAGTTTTATTTTAAAAGCGTCGTACCTGGAAAAAAAACTTTGAAGAATCAGGAAAATACACGATTTTATTTCACAAAGAAGTGAAAGTTTCTCTTTTGCTTTTGTCAAGCAAGTGTACTTCTAAATCAGCGTTTCTCACTACGCTTGCATACAAGCTTGCATTTACATGCTTTCTCGACACGCCTAGATTTTATTAAAAATTCTACGATACGTTACAATTTTTTAACAGACTTCCAACGAAGGATGTTATACAATCTGTTGGTATCTTTTCCTATGTATGCTCAGGCATATACATTTTGAACGGATGATTCGATTTTCATAATTTTTTTAAGAGCCTTTCTTTAGATGGTGCCTATCGTTAGGATCTAAAAATGATATGCTTGTGCCTGTCTGTCTATTTTGATGTCTTTTTTGACTTTCCAGACTTTAACTGTACTAAAAATGGACCAATCTTCACAAATTTTGAGATGGTGTTAAGGTACAAACTACTACTTTACGTTTTACAAAAAGTAGTCACATAATGTATAGTTTTTTTTACAGAGAAATCTCTAAAGTTTTCATATATCATCGACTACTGCGTATCAAAATAAGCAATATTGCCAACAATGAAATTTAAAATGAATGTAGATTAGAACCCTGTATCATTTTGGGTAACTAGATTTTACCGGAACCCGACATGAACCGCGAGTCGGGTCAGATCGTGTTGGCAATAATTTTTGTTTCAGTTTGCTGTTTTGTTTCAGTTTGTTTCATTTGATCGTACTCGAGTCGGATTGACTTATTTTGTTTCGGTTAAACCTCGTTCAGATTAGAGGATTTAAGTTACTTTTTACTTAACTCTAAGTGACTTAAATGAACGTTCTCAAACACCGACCGTAGCAATGCATGTAGAAGACAAGCCTCGTTCCAGGTCGCCCGCTTCAAAAACGTTAGTTAAATCACTACATGGCCTAGTCTGAACAGGGTATTAGGGTCGTTTTTGGGGTGTTTTTTTACTTATGGCTGTTTCAGGTCATAACCCTACCTGTGCTGAACTCTAATTGGGATATCTATACAAAGTTGCCACAAAAAAAAAAAAAAAAAAAAAAAAAAAAAAAAACACGAAAATAAGAAACGATTTCTTGAAGTCGGTTTTATTTTTTTATTGTTGTTAAAAATTACTTGTTTAACTAAAATTACCAGATTATATAAGTGTGTGTGCAAGCATGTGTATGTGTACGCTTATTACAAAAGAAATAATACTATAAAAATGTTAAAATGGTTACATAATAAAATGATGTTTTCATTTAATAAAATTTACTTAAAGGACAACAATGCTTGTGAAATCCTGTAGTAAACAGCTGATATTGAAATACTTTTTTATTCGGTAACTATTGAAGTGATTTCAATTATTTTAATGGTTAATACACTGCTCAAAACAATTAAAGGATATTTGAAGTTTTATATAAAATAAAGATATAAACGAAATTTTTTTTGCCGAAAATAGAAGAAGAGAATCACAAATGCAAATTTTTCTGGTTTTCAAACTGTGGAGTATGCAAATTTTGAGTTCGACGTCAAAAACGTCGCTTCAGCGGCAGCGAATGAAATTTGACTTTCAACTGGATAAAAGAGAATGAAGACAAGGATGATCGGCATTCAGTGATTGCTTTGTTTCGATGAGTACGATGTCTCAGCGAAGTCATTTGACAGATTCAGAAGCTTGGAGAATTGTTGCTAGGTTAGAAGGGGGCCAAACTCAAGCCGAAGTAGCGCAAGCCATTGGAGTGTCACAAAGTGTCATTTCCAGGATCTGGAACCGTTTTTTGGAGAGTGGATGTGCAGGCCGAAGACCAGGGCAAGGTCGTAGACGGGCAACAACGCCCAATGAAGATCGGTATTTAGCGTTAACAGCCCGGAGACACCGAAACATGAACGCTACTCTTCTCCAACAACACCTTCGCTCGGCTACAGGCACCACGATTTCAACTCAGACTGTCCGAAACCGGCTCCATGCTGTAGGTCTGTATGCTCGCCGACCGATGGTATGTGTTAGATTAACATCAAGGCATCGTCGCGACCGCAGGGAGTGGGCAACCGAGCATGTCAACTGGAGGAGAAATGAATGGAGCAATATTCTGTTTTCTGACGAGTCCCGTTTTTCTGTGCATCCGTATAATAGGCGTATTTTCATCTGGAGGGACCGTGGCAGTAGGAATAATCCTGCGTTCGTGCACGAAAGTGTCAGATTTGGCGGTGGAGGAGTGTTGGTGTATGGTGGCATCTCCATTGACGGGCGCACTGACCTCTACATCATTCGAGATGGAGCTCTGACTGGTCGGGGATGATAGGGATGAGATCCTCAGACCTATTGTAGTCCCTTACGCTGCATCAATCGGAGATAACTTCATTTTAATGGACGATAACTGCAGGCCACATCGTGCAAACCTGGTGGAGGATTTCCTTTTCGAGGAAGGAATCGTTCGAATGGAATGGCCAGCGTGTTCTCCAGACATGAATCCAATCGAGCACGTTTGGTACGCTCTAGGAAGACGAGTTTCTGGCCGCCAACAACCCCCACAAACTCTCCAAGAACTGGAAAGAGCTCTTCTGGAAGAGTGGGGCAGAATACCCCAACTCCTCATTAATAGCCTCATTGAGTCCATGCCTCAAAGGTGTTCAACTTTGCTGGCCGCCCGTGGAAACCATACACCCTACTGAAAATGATTTTCTTTGAAGAAAACACCTTTTCTTATTCTTTTTTTCTCATATGCACAAATTGTGTTTTTTTCCTTTTGTACACAAATGCGCAATAAAATGCATTTTTTTCTGCCAAACATGTGTAATTTATTCTCATATAACCTACTATGTCTGTCGACCATGTATCAATCAGCTAAAAAGTTTCCCAGATACAAAATCCACCTAAAACTGCAATATCCTTTAATTGTTTTGAGCAGTGTATTAGCTAAATTATAAATTGATCGTTGCGCAAGAAATAAAACATCGCAATAATTACGCGATTTCTATAAAAAAGATCTAGTTCTTTTTTTTTTTTAATTAACGTTACTAAAAAGGAATTGGTTTTTCAGAAAAACTAAACGATCGATATGTAGCTAAACCAGTATACCCAGTATAACACCAAATACCATTAAAAAATAATTACCATTAACCATTAACCATTATAAAACCAGTATAATACCAAAAAAATGTAAAAAAAAAAAGTTACTGAAATCTCTTCAGTAGTTCCCGAGAAAAAAATACGTCAATATCAATTGTTTTTTAAGGATTTTATAACTGTTCTTTCCTTCTTAAGAAGTGTTAATTCCTAAATTTACATTCTAGACTTCAAACTTGAATTAAACCGAAAATCTAAAACCAGAAAAAAACGCTTTTTTTGATAGAACGAAAACCGGAACGGCACCTTTCTCTTCCACAAGTACTGAACCGAAATTATTTTTCTGCTCCGGAAATGAATGCAAAAACATTTTCTTTTAAATCTCAAGTTATAGAATTTTAATTATTTAAAAGCTAAATTAAAATTACTATTGTAATCAATCATTTACCTCTTGTTTTGACATAAATAATATCAAAAATTAAATCAGAATTTATGTATATAGAAACTAATTAAACTGTCAAAAATGAAATTATGTATTAAATAAAGTATGAGAATAAACAGTGCCATCCTTATGGATGCCCAAAGTACCAACTAGTTCCCTGGGTCGAGTCAAGTTAACACAACCCGAATCCGAAAGTTACATTTCAATTCAACCCGAAACCTTACCCAAATCCGACAAAGATTCTTTTTTTTTAATCCGAAATCCGACACGTCAACCTGAAACCGACTCGAACCCGAAATCTTTAAACCTATGCCCGAAATTAATGAAAATTCTCCATATTTTAATACAACTACCGAAACGTTGTCTACAATTATTTTAATGTATGTTTGCGTATTGCGTATCAAATGTGAACGATAGCTGCAATTAGAGTACCTTTATAAATAACAGAGATACGACATACGATCAATGTAATTTGATTGGTCGAATGAGTTTTGATCAAAAACTTGGCGGGCACGCCATTTTCAAAAAGCTAATGTTTGTTGTTTTGTCCCTAGTTTGGACAAAATTTCCAATCTCAACATGCGCCGCAAACGTACATTTTTTTGACATTCTATTAACATACATCTGACCTGTGTGCTTGGCGTCAAGCGCCCGCTTATAAGTCATCATCAATATATACAGGGACGAGATAGCACACACAAGGAAATTTACAACACACAGAAATACAGCCGGAAGCTCCACAAAGAGTGTGCAACGGAGCCGGCGGAATTCGAACCCGCTCCCACCTAAATTCACAAGCGATTAGCGGTGTGATGCCTTGACCACTCAGCCACGGTGGGCCCGCCGTAAACGTATATCGTTACTCTATTATTTAAAACACTCTACTGGCAACAACGTAGATTAAATTGAATAGTAATAATAAATGAACAATAAAGTGTATGAAATATGGGCTTTCATACACTCTACAGAGAAGCGCTGCTCTCTATTGTATGTATTTGATACATTGATTGTCTAATTACATTTTCAAGATTATTTAACAGTAACAGTAAATATGCCATAATGTACACTTTAAAAAAGAAATATGTTGATTTTATAGAAAAAAAAATTGTCAGCCACAATCTCAGTACTTAAAATGTAATTGAATATTAAACATTCTGAAAAATATTTAAGCTAAATCCTTCATACTAGACAGCATTTTCCCCACGGGAGTAAATTTGTAAAAAAAAAAAAAAAAAAAAAAAAAAAAGTAAACAAATAAATAAATGGTTTATTTTTCAATACACAATACAAAAATCTGTTGATTTTACAGAAAAAGACTGTCAGCTAGGACTCCAATATTAAACTTTATTTTACGAAAGAAATCTATACTTATTACTAAGTTTCTGTTATTTTAACAGGTTTCAGATTTCCTCCAAAATAAAATCTGTATTTATTACGAACTTTCTGTTATTTTAACAGATTTTGCAGTAAAATAAACAGTTTTCAGATTGTCTTTTAAATAAACAGTTTTTACAGGCATTCTGGCTGACAGTTTTTTTACTGTAAATCAATTGGTTATTTACAACGTAAAAGATTTCAATGGATTCATTGTAAAATGTCTTAGTCTACAAAATAAAAATGTGATATGAAATAATATTTTCCTTATCAAATATGCGATATAAAATAATATTTTTCCTGATGAAATTTAAACAAGAACGAAAAATCATGCGTCAAGCATAGATTATGTAACACTTTCCAATGCTTCCAAAATAATTTTACAAATCATTACCGTTTAATAAGCTAAAAGATAAGATCTAAGTAAACAATTTGGAAAACGCATATATTTAAAAACATAATTTCAGGAATTTCCAACATATACAATATTCGGTAAAATATCCGAATACTTTTATTCAGCCCTGTATAGGATCTATAGATTTGTATATATACTACATAGGATGCTAAATTTTAGTTCAGTTACGAAACGCGTAGCACAGTTTAAAATTCTCCTTCTGGAGTTTCTGTCAATAAACGGAAATGTCTTCGCGAACTTTTGTGCTTCAAAGTATAGGATCTACAGAATTTATACACACCACGTAATAAATAAAAAGTGAGTTAATTTTAAAATCGCGTTCAGTAGTTTAAAACGCACTTCCAGGAATTATTGTTAACAGACAGTAGACAATTCTTTTGTGTGTCCCTGTAAATGAACGATGACTGCTATACACACAATATTCTGTAGTAAGCCTCTTGTAATGCACCTTAGTAGTGATATATATAAATTTCAATGCGTTTAAAATAGCGAAACATTATTTAGATAAATAGCAGACGATTTTTCTCCATAGACGTAATGTAACGAAATTCTTTTTACTGTCCCTGTAAATTAACTATAAGTGCTATGCACACCCTATTCCATTTTAAGCTTCTTCTGATACACCTTAATGATATATATCAATTACAATGTGTTTGCAATTGTGTAACATCATTAAAATAAACCACAAATGATTTTTCCCCATAGACCGTAATGTAACAGAATTCTTTTGAGTGTCCCTGTAAAAAAACTATAAGTGCTACACACTTCAGTTGAAATAGGGAACTTGCTATAGATAACGACAATAACATATAAAAATTGCAAGGCAATCCGACCATATTTACGGGAGTTAGAGCACGGACAGACGGCAGACGGCCATACGGCCAGACAAACCGAAGTCATAAACACTTTTCAACTAGGTTGGAAAGTGTTAAAAACATTCTATGTTAAAAATCCTATAGGTGAAGATAATGGAATCAAAACACTTCCCCAGTCAATATTTACTTCAATAAACATGAGCGTACTTGTGACTGGTAAACAAAATGTTAAAATATGGTTTAAAATAGTAAAGTAGTTTGATTTTTTTTTAATACAGGGTGTTCCAAAAAATGTATACACAATTTAAATTATTATAACGCATTTTTTTTATTGATACACACTTCATGTCTAATTGTGAAATTGATCTACCATAATGAACGTTTTATAAAATTAACGTCTCTATTCAAACTTGATTGCCGTTCTGATACAAGCATTGCTGATAACTTGGAGCAATGGAACCTCAAACCAGCCTCTCTTCATTTGCGAGGTTTGTTGATGACCGCGGTCATCCGAACGTTGCTTACGAACATTTTGAACAGTTCAATGTGTCTCAAACTTACCTCTAATTCTAGTAATTTTAAGTGGCGTAGTGGAATCTGTTTTCAAGCGCTCTCCTAAGCTCTCGCTGCACTTCAGCTACGTTTTCGAACTTCTAGTATAACATTTTGTGATAAATTTCCTTCGCTCAAAGCTTAGTCTAGTTTATCCATTATTTGAAGTTCGTTAAACTTGAAAGATAAAAAAGAAAATGCCAATTATTAACGAATAAATTGTGTATGCACCATTTTGAGAAACTCTGTATTTATTATTATAAATTCTTTTAGATTCATGATGTATTTTTCTTTCTTACTAGGACAGACGTCGGGATATTCTGCTGTGGTCCTGAAGCTTTAAATTGCGATATTCAGAAATTATGCCGAAAGTGGAATACTCATAGATGTCATTTTTCATTTCACCATGAAGCATTTTCTTGATGATTGCAACTTTTTAGATCTGTCTCTGTAAATAAGTGGCTGTAGTTATGGAACTACCATGTGGTGTTGTGATATGCAAAAAAAATGAGTGCAACTAGTTTTATACATAGTTTTCTCATCTATGGGCATACGCAGAGGAGACTCCCCCTAAATCTTTGAAATTAGTAGTAAGATATAACTTGAAATGCTAAAAGACATGGGCACCGGCAAAAGAAAATCTGGGAAGGAGCAAGATTTTGGAACAGATTTGCCTGGGGTCCCCACCCTAGAAACATTAAATAAGCTAAACTAAGAATTTTTTCCCAGAGTTCCCCGTGAAAGACGAATTTTAAACTTATCAATATAAAACACAATGCAAATAATTAACGATTAGCAGACATTAAATATTTTAAAAAAGGTTTCAACCAACTTTTTCAAAATAAAGAATTAAAACAGTTCATTCTTTTTCTCATCAGGAAGACTATGTCCCTCTGGACTCCCGTTTAAGATAAATTTGTAACACATGAAAGTAAAAAGGTAAACAGAATTTTAAAATGTCTTCCACGGGGGGAGATAGAGCCACTTTGACGAAAAATTCTTAGTTTATATTTCTCTTAGTATTTAATTATTCTAAAGTCACTTTGGAAAGAAAAAGTGATATAATTTTTTTTAAAACAATCAGAAATAAAGAAAATTTAGTTAATTAAATTTTAAAATCCAGGGAGGAACAACGGCCCTTGCCGGCGCCTTTGCTAAGTGAATATACCAACTGGGTACTACCTTCCTACCACTGTCTAACTAATACACTGCGTACGTCCATGTTCTCATCTATTTTAGAGCTATCATTTTGCCAAACAGACAGTTTTGAATGTGCCAAAGAAATCGGCTCTTATGACAAAAAGTTGAATTTTCTCAACTTCATTTGTGATATTGGACTGCTTACTCATGTTCATTTCATTTTTGTTCAGAGTAATTTATATTGTGCATTTACTTCATTTGTTCTGAAAATACTTACCAAGAATAAAAACAATATTTTGGTATTTTTCTTGAACCAACAGTTTTTTGAGGTAATCAGTGGCAAACAAAATGTATCATAATGTGTTTTTTTTTATAATGTGATAAAAGGGCCTTGCATTATCTTCCGCAACTTTGATGAAGCTTTGAAATTTTTTCTTAAATTCGTGTGTATTTTTTTTTTCGATTTTACCGAAATCTTCTGTTTTTTATTACTCCCTGTGGAGACTGTTTCTCCAATATTTTCATAATATAAGGATTGCGTTAAACTGGATGGGCTATAGAAGACATATTTAACCCCTTCGCGACGAGCGTCCTTTACGGAATTTTTAATCTTTTACCACCGGTTTTTTAAAACAGAAATTTTTGCCTAATTGAATCGCAGAAATGCTACCATTAAATAAGGCAAAGCTTACATTAAAAAATAACTGGTGGGAATAATCGAGGATTCAGAGCATCTTATGCGTCACGTATACATGTCGCTCGTCCCCAAGGGGTTAAAAACTCTTTGAACACAGCTTGTCGTATTTAAAAAGAAATATTTTATTTTTGAGTTACAAAGGGCTGAAAATTAATTAGCTGAATGGCACAGCCAAGTATCATTATTTGTCTTATAAAGCAGTTTTTCTACGGGTTAATGACTAAACTTATCGGTGACGTCAAGTAGCCGGGAAGATCGGTCACTTTGGTTAGATCAACAGGACGCGCCCCCAGTTACGTAACTAAGGTGTCATAAATCACGTTACAAGCGGAAAGTTAAAATTCGAACTGTGTTTTAAGCTTTTATGAAATACTCATTCACATTAGACATTGATTTCAGTCTCAGTTGTTTTAAAACGCTAATTAATCAAAATTTATTATTTTGGCGATTTTGGTCGTGAAGTTTCTTATGACATTAAATATATTTATATTTAAAAATATAAATTATTTAGTAATAACTTTTTTTTTACCTAGATAACAGATGAACTAAATGAGGGGAGAGAGAGAATAATTATAAAAGATGAAAATGCCAATTATATATTTTTTAATAAGCATATATATATATATAACTGTTCTATAAAATAAAAATAAACTTTTAATTCAGTATAGCTTGTGTTACCTTCTTTGAATTAAAGTCGTTTTAAACAGATAAATGTTTTCATAATGAACTCATATTGAAATAACGAGTGTACGGGAATATTACAACATTTGAAATAGTCTCAAAAATTGTCCAAAAATGCTCAATAGTGCATATTTAAATTTTATCATAACAAAATTGGTAAAATTAAAACTCATTATGTATATAGTATTTACTATATACTTGTAAAATTAATTCCAGAACAAAGAATACACAAATAGTCTAGAAATAGTAAAGATGCTTACCTATTATTTTACAAATAAATTTGTAACCAAAAGTTTTACGTATGACAATCAAAACTATAAAATTCAATCTGCAATATTTCATGAAGTTACAGATGTACAATCTGATCATTATAAATCTTTAATTCGTATAGAAATCTCATGTATAACTGCAAATGACTCGGGGGATTATAAAGTAGACAAATTGCCTAGAAATACAGAGTGGCCAGAATTAAAACACCCCTACTCGGACCTCTCTATATATTTAACTACTCAGTGTATATGCTTCAAACTTTTCACACATACTCTTCAAAACATGGATAATGGATTGCGAAAAAATAGTTCCAGAAATCAGGAATAGATGACGCTGTACAACTGGACATACACTGAAAAGACACAAAAACACATTTTATTTGAACGTACCAAACATTCATCTGACAAGGACGATATCGACGCAGGGAATGCTGCTTGCTCAATATTTTTCCCATCAAGAAGATGTAAAATTTGCAGTCTGTGGACAACTTGTTCAAATGCGGATAGTAACTGGTCGACTGAGATGCTTCTCACATGCAGAATCTTCTTTCAAGTCTGCCAAAATTACCAGACGTCCTCGATAAACAAGATTTTTTAAGTGTCCCCACAGCCAAAAATCATATGGATTGAGATCCGAAAAACGAGATGGACACGTTGTCGGAAATTCACGACTGATTACTCTGTCATTAGTGACACGTTGCCGAAGAAACTACTGTACACAGATTTCAATGTGTGGAGGCACTTCATCTTGCATAAAGGAAATTGATTCAAGACATTGCCACTGTTGCAAATGGGGAACAACAAAAGTTTCGAGCATCCTTTTGTACCTGTTGGCCGTCGTGGTGCATTGCACAGGGTCATTGTGAGTAGCCTTTTCGAAAATGAAAGGCCAAAGAATAAATGTGTCTATGAATTCACACCAGACTAATTTTTGGTGAATAAAGTGGAGTCTCATACAAAGTAGGTACAAGAGTTTTTCGTGTCTGGTTCTGCCAGCCCAGGTTATAGTCTCACACATGTATTTTAAAGTAGCCAAAGAACCATCGATGATAAATATGTCTGACTTTTAAAATGTTGCAACACCAAGTCTTCAGCAAATATTATTCATAATTATTAATTTCTGTACTGTCATTGTTAGGGATTTATTTAAGTATTTATTTAATGATAATGTTTCTATTTTAGTCAAACCTGACAAGTTATTTTAGCTTTGTGCTGTTTCTGATTTAATTTTTCTTTATTCTGACATGTGATGACTGATATATTCATTTCTTGTGGTAGGGGGGTGCCCCTCTACCCTCCCCCAAATGTCACCCTTGCTTTCGCGACAAGCGGCAAGTATACGTTTGTATAAGGGTACATAAAATCCTTGAATTTGAACAGCAGTATTTTCGAACAACAGTTTTCGTCTTAACTAATCACAGAATTTCAGCGATTAAATAAGACAAAAATTACTGTTCGGAAATTACTGTTTGGAATTTATTATTCCAAAAAATTTAAAGCGGTACAAAAGCATCACAAAGGTGGTAATCAGTAAATTTTTTGTCTGGAAAAATTCAAAATGTTTTTATTAAAACTACATACAGCTGTAGATTTTAGCCTTTCGCTTATTTCCTTCTTCAAAAATAAATAAATAAATAAAATAAAAAATAAAATAAACGAACTTTGATCAGGATCGTCATAATCAGAAATTATCGCAGTTATATGGCTTCATTTTATAGGCTGTCTCTTCACCACTTCAAAATCTATACCTACATGAATAATGACAGCATTTTTCTTTATCTAATCCTTTGTGTTTCCTTACGAGATAAAAATAATTATTTCTTTTAGTAGTTACCACTATTCGCTCACAATGTAAAAGCACGTATAGGGAAGACTGGGAGCAAATGGGACATGTTTTACATTTCATATTGTAGAAACTATAATTTACAAAATTCCTGGATTTTTTTTTCTAACAGACAATTCTTTTAAACAGTTTTCTATTAATGGATAAGAAATATTAGTTAAAGCTTAATTATTAAAGGAGTAATAGAATAAATTTGTGAAATAAATTTTGGTCCCATTAGACCTCGACTCTGAAATCTAATAGGACACAGTAATAAACAACTTTTTATGCCACCAGTTTATCATTTATTGATCAATTGATAAAATTTACAACAAAAGACGCTATTCTATATTATGTGCTATGCAATATTATAAGAAAATTTAATACAAGATGTTTCACGTAATTTTAATTTTGTGAAATTGCTTTAATTTCAACAGAAATAACAGAATAAGGCATATTATTTTTTGTATACAACGTATATTATTTAACACAGATATTGTATGGAATAAGATGAAACTTTTTTATTCAATCAATTCGGAGTATACCCCATTCTGAAATGTCCCATTAGTCCCCATATTATTTTGCATTGCATTTAGGCTTATTGTAAATTAATTATTTATTACTAATACAAAATAATCATAGCAAATGAATAGCATTGACTAAAAGCCTCATAATCAGATGTAATATTGTTAAACACAGAGTTGATACTTTATCAACACAAATATTTATTAAACATTTAAAAAACCCACAATAGGATTAAGAATGTTTTGCTTTTAACTAATTAATGGAAAAAAAAGCTGTTTAATACATGTTCTTGTGTAATGCTGATACTTCTATCTCTTGACAAAAACCTTAACATTTACCTGATTTATTTTATGAAAAAATCCATTTGTCCTATTATCTCCCCCTGTCTTCCCTACGTATGCTTAGTGATAAAATAAAATTGCTCCGATATATGCACTAATGATGCAAGAATCTTCAAAGTTTCGGTGTTTTTGTTTTTGTTTTCGGTATAGCATTTACCAAATAATCTTTTTCTGTTTTCTTTCTTTTGATTTGTTGTATCAGTCTCCAAATACTATGAATGATTTTAAGCGACTTATAAAAAAAGAACTACTGTTTTTAACGGTTACGTATGTACGTATGTATGTACTGGGCATTCCAAAAATGACGGGCCTATTTGAAAACTTATATTATTTTTATATTATTAAATATTGTATAACTGGGAAATTTACTGTTTTCGCAAGCACAGAACATGAAATCGTGGATTTCTATCGCTTGTTGTTGTTGTTTTTTAAATTTATTTCTCAAATAGGCCCGTCATTTTTGTGACACCGGGTATGTAGGGGAGAGTAGGGTATAACCAGGTAGGCGGGTCAAACTGGGTACCCTGTTTTCTCGCTGATGGGTGCTGTCCTGTGGACAGAACCAGTGTTAACTACACAGAGTTGCAAAAATCCAGTTTATTCCCGGGTTTATATCCAAAAGACCCGGTTTATTCCCAGGTTTATTCCCAAAAAACCAAGTATATTCCCAAAAAACCCGGTTTATTCCCAGGTTTAAACTGGGTTTTTTCTAGCCTTTGCAACTCTATAACTACATCCCTTAGCTTTCCCTAGCAGTGTGCCATCGGTCTTTGAAGTGAGTTAATCGCTGTGTCCGTGTTAGTGTTATTGGAAAGAAATTCACCTTAAAAGCTTTAATTTTTCACCGTCTTTTCTGCTCTTCAAATAAATCCAGCCTGATGGCCTATTTAGGTAAATAAACCACTGTTTTCTATAGCTTCCACGCGATATTTTGATGCCAAGTTGAAGCGTGTACGTCCAGCTATCCAGGAGAACGACCAAGTTCATTTTTGGTCGTCTGTTGGGGCAAAACCGGGAAATCATGGTTTTGCATTGAATTCTGCAATGAATTTTTTCTTCACTCAACAGGTGATGAAGGATGGATGCAATGTACAATGTTCAGTCTCCAAAGAGTGGGCACATGAGGAGTGCAGCGGACATGAGAAGTAAAAGCTGAGAAAGTCATTACATGATTAAAAGTTGCTTGAAAACCTGAAAAAAATGTTACTAACCATAATATATATATATATATGTCGTATTTCCAAGTTCAAATCCGGGATGAAAGGCAGTCGTGCTCGTTGATAAACAGGGTTAGCTATGTGATAGGTTTCCCTTTTAGCTCGCATCAGGCGGCCGTGTGGTATCATCAACAACAACAAGAAAATTCAGTTCTTTTTTTTTGTCGAAGAACATTTTATTTCCAGTTAAAGACATCTCTTCAGGGAAAATGCTCGTTAGCCAACGCTAAACAAAATAAAATTACAACGTTCCATTATTTTCTAGAATCCATCCCGATTCTTTTAGCAAACACCAGCGTCAAAAAAAATTCTCTCCGAATCAGGAGGATCGTGTTTTTAAACTAGCTTGCGTAATAATACAGAATACGTCACGTGACCCACTTCTATCGAATCAAAAGGTCTCTTTAGGAACTCTATCAATTATTCCGGTGGATTTATTTTGTCGTAAAATGACTTCCTTACCGCCAAAAACTTTCTACGCCCTTCCAGAATATTCCATAATCTCGTACCAGATGCCTGCCTTATCAACAGCTTATCTGTTTTGAGGCTGTAGCTAAACCGAATTTAATACGTAGTAAAAATAATAAGAAGAAAAGAAAATGAATCTTTATAAAAGGGGGAAAAAAAAGAAAGAATTAAAGTTTTTCGGAAATATTTTAATAGACATTTGATATTTAATAATAGGATAACTTTATGAAATAAGGTTTTTTGAGCGGAATATTTTAAGAGATACGATATTTTAGCATTTAAATAAAAAAGTTATAGCAATTTGACCACACGGGAATAATACTAATGAATTTTAATAATGGATTAAAATAAAGATGTTCTATTTAAAGAATAAATTAAAAAAGCTATCGCCATTTTTAGACTAACTACTTTCGAATAAATATTATTAAGTGGATTAGGACAAATTGACTTTACATATGGATAGTAAAAGGCTATTTTAAGAATGAGAATTATTTTAATAAGCTGGGTTATATACCGAATATTATTGAATGGAAAAATTTTATAGAATAATTGCGGAAAAAAATTAAATTTTGTAATATTATCCCCCCTCCCTAAAGATTCTGGATGAAGTTAATAGTTAAGTAACTATAAATTCAGACAAAATAAATTTAATACTTTAGAAATTTGAATTTTGACTAGTATAAATTTAGAGACTGCCAGCAAGGAGATGGGAAATTTCTGAAGAACTGGAAGACAAAAACAAAAACAAAATAATAGTAATCAATTAAAATTAATAGATAAATAAAAATAAAGCTACGAGCATTTCCCCTGTAAAATAATACAAGAAATGGTTACAATCTCACTTACCATTTGTAAGTGCACAAGAAAAATACAATAACAATAAATAATAAATATTAATAAACAAGAAAAACAGGATAATAATAGTAACAGAATTTTGCTTTTACCAAGTTCACAAGCTTTAGAATAAGTAGTCACTAGCAAATTGTTAAAACAAAGTTAAAAAAAAAATTCGACTTCATTCAAATTTGAGTTCATTAGATCCAACTGTTTTATTTCAGTCTCTTTCTTGGATCGTGATAAGTCCTCATTTTGTTTTTAAAAATGATTACTGCAGTCCCTTTCTTAAAAATACAGTTTTTATGTAAAGGCTGAAAATAAAGACATTACTCCATCAAAATTTTAAAACTGTAGTCATGCTTACCAATACTTTATAATGACTTTATAATGCTAGCATTTTGTTACAACATCTTCTCTTAAGTATCACAGTAAATTTCTGACATAATAAACAAGTCAAATTATCTCTTGGTCGTTTATTGTACTTGGAATATGTTATCTTTGTTATATTCCTGTGGGATCCCAACATCTTTAACTAATATTTGTCAAACATTTTTTCACTAATAAATAATATAACACTTCAATAATATAAATAAATGCTATAATAAAATTCAATTCATAAACATAACAATAATAACTTTCAATATAACTAATACTTCTCAACATATGTAGTAATTCATAATATAATTCAATAGTAGAAATAATAATAATATAATAAAATTAGTATAATTTAAGAAAATATCACAGTTTGTTTATTTATTGTTAGGGAAAATATTGGTTGAGGAATAAAATAATTACATAGCAAATAAATAAATTTCTTATTTTTTAATCATATAAGAAAGTATTTTTGCCAGTCGAAAGTATACAAAAAAAAAACTAGTCGTTGGGGGCCACCGTAATACTTACCCATCATGGATATGCATAATGTAAAATATTAAAATAAAAATGTGTAAACTACTTATAAAATGCATTGCAATTCAAATAAAATCGTGGCTTGATGACGTCACAAGCTTTAAAAGCTCGATTACTGAATTGCTTGAAAGAAACATCCTTATAACTCCAAAAATAATAATCCTATTAACTAGCGGTTTCTTGCATCTGATTAAGCGTCAAATTTCCAATTAAAAAATATCTTTGAAGTGAAATTTGGATGAAATACAGGGTCATGAAAAATCGAAGAGTGTGGGAAATAGGATTCCAAATATCTCGGCAACTAATTATCCGATCGACTTCATGCTTCATGCAAAATTTATGTTTTTTTATTGTCTTTTATATTCGTTTCTTAAAATAAACAATTTCGAAAATTTTTATATACCTTTCATCAGAATGAATATTTCGAGAATCCGAAAAAAATTGTTCCGGTTAATCGAGGTTATTGAAATGAAATAGGCTTCTTCCCATTATTACATACTAAGTACATACCAAATTGCAAGTCTCTATCTCAATTTTTTCGGGAGATAGAGCGTTTACAGACACACAGACACACAGACGGACGGCAAAATTTTTTTTTCTAAAAATATGTTTTTCAGAATCTCCAGTGTCTGAAACGTGTAAATCCGTCAAAAAATTTTTTTCGATTTTCAAAACGATTACAAGACTTACCCTATACTACGTATGATGGGTAAGTAATAATTTCAAAATCCAAATAAATTTAAATCTAAATATTTAGAAATTGAACTCTCAACCAGTAGTTCCTTACAATAATTTTTCCTCTGATACCCTTTTACAAAATTATACTGTTAAGTTATAAGTATTCATCCTAAATGCAGAGAGTTTTTTTTTTTTTTTTTTTTTTTTTTTTTTTTTTGGCAAACTTAGAATAAATAAAGACAATACATAACAATAAAAAGATGTTAATTTTAGCTGAGAAATGGAATACAAAGGCAATTAGTTTAAATACTTAATTTTCTATTGTTACACAAAACAATCACTGTAACATCACATCATCACTATCCAATTATTTATATGTTTGTATTGTTATAGAAATACTTATAAACGGTTACTATTTGATTATCTATTGAAGTAAATAACATAATATTAAATTTTTGAAACAATTGGTTTAAGAAAAAGTAAATAAAGTAAAAATAGTTTATTTTGATATAGAATTAAAACATTTAATTTCATTTTTCAACATCAATTTGACAATTCCTAAAATCAAAATACACATCTTATGCCTGCATAAGGTGTCTACTCAACCTCAAAAACTCTCAAAAACAAGTAATTATTTTAGTTGATCAGGCTAAAATATAACCACAATGTTGAAATAAAAGCTGTGACATTTATTTTAAAATTTTAAAATATTAAACTTTCAAAAATGGGTAATATCTCTGTTGTACACCAAATACATACCTGATAATGTTGAAACTAGAGTAATAAGAGATATTTAAAGAATTAGAACTTATTCTATTGTTTTTACTTTAGTTTGATTTTGTGATGGTGATTGTGATGTCTGTGGTGATTTTGATTGTTGTTTGGGTTGCTCATGAAATAGTCTGAAATTATCTGGTGAAAAATATGGTTGCGAATTGTTCCATGTCTCCAAATTACGACCATAAATTCCCTTCTGACAGAAACATAACTGAATTCAAACCTTTCCTATTGAATTTTTAAGAATTATAAGAATTTGTGAATCCAAATTAAGCATTAACCAGGACATTTATTCAATAAAATACATAAAAACCTCCTAAATCTCATTTATTATTTTTGCTAAATTTAAATTTAATGTGTTGCATTAATTACCTTAGAATAACTTTTTTATTATAGTAATAATAATAATAACAATTGTATCATCAGCAAAAAGAACAAGAAGAGCAACATCATTAACAAAATTTTTATTTACTTATCTCATGAATTGTTTGAATGCAACTTACCTAAATTTTCCAATTTCTCTTCTAAATATTTTTATTATTTGTCATCAAGGAAAACATGACTTTATCTTCATATTTATCGTCATCACGTATGAATTCTATCATCACATCATAATTATTCTGAGTATTCAATTCTAGTAAATTTATTACTGCTAAGGAATTTGGTAAATAATGAACTTATTTAGACCCAAGCTATGGACAAATGAGGTGTAAAAAAAATTCCCCATTGGTGAGCTTAAGATTATTAAAATTCAAATTACCTAATAGAGCAATTCAGCTAGGTTAACATAGTGCTAAATGTCTACATGTTCCAGTAATTTAATTTCTACCTGACCTAGCATTTTATTTAAACACTTTATTAATATTATAACACCATCAAAAATTTTCAAATTTTCTATATTAAATATTTTAGCAAGTTGGTAAATGCATCATAAATCCTACATTAAATGAAAATAAACAATAACATACTAAAATTAATTTTATATATTCACAGTTTAAATAAACAATAAAATACTAACACTCTATTTACATATTTACATCATAAATAATCTTTCAGTGGCTCATTAATTTACTACAATTCAAACCACCAGTCACTTATTATTCAACATACAGATTTTTTTTTCCTCATAATAGCTGTTTTGTAACTTAGGTTTGGCATGGTGCCAGGAATGTTCCCTTAGGATAAAAGTTGTCTCTTTATAAAATACAGATCAGATCTCAGTAACATATTAAAAATAATAGAATTTTTATTTTAAGAATATCTGTTCTTAAAACATGAAAATATAAAATTATACCGCTGTCTATAACATTACAATGACGTATCACACGAAATCATCAAATAAATTAATTAACCTTAACAACACTTAAATATTTGCAACAGAAATAAATTTTAAAAACAAAAATTTAATCAGTATAACATAGTATATAAAACCTTTAAATTTCAAAGTAGACTATTAAATAAATAAAACATTTTAAATATAACATAAACTAATAAATATCAACATATAAAAATATCAATAAATAAAAATACCAACTTACAGTTACTCTTGAACATATTTCACAGGAAAGTTTCACACATCTAAAAATCTTTAATTTCCTGATAACACAAAAGTTCTGCTTTTTCGCAATCCTTTAAAACCAACACCATGAAGACGCTTATGAAGATGAATAGTATATTCTCTAGCAACAACTTCACTTAGGGCAGATTTTCCTTTGTTTTCTCTTTTAGGCTTGACCGTTTTTAATTTATTATAAAGCTACAAAATAGCAAAACACCAGACGTAAACGTGCTGTAATGGCGTAGACGTCTTCGTAACATATTTTTCCAATCGGCAAATTTCACGTTTAAGCTACACAAACTTTCTGTTGATCACCAGCTGTTTATCTAATGTCCAATCCTTATCCTGTTCGACTTATTATATTAATGTCGTATTTCCAAGTTCAAATCCGGGATGAAAGGCAGTCGTGCTCGTTGATAAACAGGGTTGGCTATGTGATAGGTTTCCCTTTTAGCTCGCATCAGGCGGCCGTGTGGTATCATCAACAACAACAAGAAAATTCAGTTCGTTTTTTTTTTGTCGAAGAACATTTTATTTCCAGTTAAAGACATCTCTTCAGGGAAAATGCTCGTTAGCCAACGCTAAACAAAATAAAATTACAACGTTCCATTATTTTCTAGAATCCATCCGATTCTTTTAGCAAACACCAGCGACAAAAAAAATTCTCTCCGAATCAGGAGGATCGTGTTTTTAAATTAGCTTGCGTAATAATACAGAATACGTCACGTGACCCACTTCTATCGAATCAAAAGGTCTCTTTAGGAACTCTATCAATTATTCCGGTGGATTTATTTTGTCGTAAAATGACTTCCTTACCGCCAAAAACTTTCTACGCCCTTCCAGAATATTCCATAATCTCGTACCAGATGCCTGCCATATCAACAAACGAGCTTATCTGTTTTGAGGCTGTAGCTAAACCGAATTTAATACGTAATAAAAATAATAAGAAGAAAAGAAAATGAATCTTTATAAAAAGGGGAAAAAAAGAAAGAATTAAAGTTTTTCGGAAATATTTTAATAGACATTTGATATTTAATAATAGGATAACTTTATGAAATAAGGTTTTTTGAGCGGAATATTTTAAGAGATACGATATTTTAGCATTTAAATAAAAAAGTTATAGCAATTTGACCACACGGGAATAATACTAATGAATTTTAATAATGGATTAAAATAAAGATGTTCTATTTAAAGAATAAATTAAAAAAGCTATCGCCATTTTTAGACTAACTACTTTCGAATAAATATTATTAAGTGGATTAGGACAAATTGACTTTACATATGGATAGTAAAAGGCTATTTTAAGAATGAGAATTATTTTAATAAGCTGGGTTATATACCGAATGTTATTGAATGGAAAAATTTTATAGAATAATTGCGGAAAAAAATTAAATTTTGTAATATATATATATACGTTCCAACATTCTTTGTTTTTTAAATCAATCACTACCAGAGATTTTGTAAACAAAAAAGAAGGAAAAGCATAGTTGCTAAAATTCCAATCCCTTTTAATCAACTTCATCCAAAAATTTTGCAAAATGAAAGACATTTCATATTTTTATCTCACTCTTTATCTAATTCAAATCAAAAACTTCTTTTTCTTTTTCAAAAATTCTGTTAGTAATTGATTAAAAATATTTTTAAGTTTGGCATACATGCTTCTGCGCATGCCCGAATGTTTCATTTGAATATCAAAATCATCCAATCTGCCCATCGCTAGTTGGTAGCGTGATGAAGGGAGGAATTGGGGTGGGGAGGCTTAAGTTTTCTGGGCCAAGAAATTTCGCAATGTTTTGAAACGACCTACGAAAAAAATAATTTTTGACCACTGCTTTATAAGATCTTTTATCTTCCGAAACCTCAGAAAACAATAGATTTCCGCGATTCAAATAAGAAGCATTTTTCAAACGAAAGTTTCTTTTTAAGCCCGTAATTTTTGAACATGCTTCCGAGTTTTTAAAAGTGTATTAATCAATTTTCTCAACACGGATGCGATCTTTTTTTTAATGCTATCAATTCTCAAGTAAACATTTGCATTTTCGATAAACATGTTCAACAGACAAACATGCTAAAATTAACAACATTAACATTTACATTAACACTTTTTTGTTACTCTTACGCGTAAAAATTCCGTTACGGTAAGTGATAGCATCCGAAAAACCGATATTTCGTGTTGAAAAACTGATTAATACTCTCAAAAAACTACTCGGAAACATTTCCGAAAATTATCGGCAGTAAAAGAAACTTTTGTTTCAGTAATGCTTCTTTAAATCCTGGAAATTTATTGGTTTCGGAGGTTTCGGAAGATAAAGGAACGTTTTAAGGATTCCAGGGTAACTTGGAAGAGGTTGCATTATATTTTCGTAAACCGTATTAAATTTCGTAATATTTTAGGAAACATTAGCCTTTTTTTTCACAGTGAGTAGACAAAATATTTAGAATTGCTGAAATTTTAATGCTGCCAATACGTCTGGTAACTATTCAGATATGTAAAATACAGGGTGATTACCAATGAATATCCCAACTTTGAAGAGTTATATCTTCTGAACAATAAAAGGTACACTGTTAAAAATTTGCAGCAAACTATCCAGTCATTCGACCGTTTTCATAGAAAACTGTTATGTAACTGTAATTTAACTCTATTCTGGCCATAATATGGGCAATTATATAGTCAGAATAGAGTTTAATTACGGCTGTGTAACCATTTTCTATAAAAACGGTCGAATGACTGGACAGTTTGCTGCAATTTTTTAACAGTGTAGTGTTCCATTTCACACATCGAAATGAGGTAGAATTTATGAAGTTTCATAAATGCAAAGATTCGTTTTTTTGTAGAGAGATGGCGCAACGAGCGGTGGGTTGAAAGTGAACCGGCATGTTCTGTTGCGAGTTCAACCAATAGGATGGTGCACCACCCCATTGGCACCTTTCTGTACGAGAGTTTTTGAACGAGCAACTGCCGCAATGATTGATTGATCGCAGAACAGATTTCGACGCTGCTCTTCATCAGTGGTCCCCACGAAGCGTTCCGCAGTGGCGCGGACGAATAAGCTCGGTTCCCGTAAGATCACCGAAAGTGAAGCAGCATCGACCGTGGTCAGTGCTTGGGAGGGTGACAACCTCTCTCGACTGCGGCTGCTGTGGGACCGTGTACGTTAATGAGAGCTGGTGCACGTAAAATCTGTTCGTGGCTCCAATGTTCTCCAAGTTTAGAATAAGCGTTACCTCTGGGGGTGACAATCCAGGTGCAGGTCTCTCATCTGGAATTGGTTCAAAATTAAGAGACTAACTTCTGAGACGGGGCTTGTGAGTGCTTAAGCCATTTAGTAGGCCTCCCCATCTAGCTGACTCTTGACGGGTGGCCCCCACGAAGCCCGGACTTAACTCCGTGTGATTTTTTCTTTGTGATATATACATAAAAGATAAAGTATTTTTTCCGCCTCTACCAGCTGACACTGCTGAACTGTAAACGAGAATAACTGCAGCTACTGCAACTGTAACACCCGACATGCTGAAAACCGTGTGGGACGAATTCTCCTACAGAATGGATGTCGTTCGTATTTTTTAAAGTGGTCACATTGAACATTTATAAATTTTTGCCATTAGTAATTTCACAATCTTCTTTTTTATGTCTTTTTCACAAATGCATGTATCTTCTATACTTTTGTTAATAAAGCCCTTCAAAGTTGGGATATTCATTTGTAATCACCTTGTATATTTAAACACAGCAGTCCATTGATTTTTGTGAATTAATCCTTTTTAAGACAAATTAATTCTGTTGCTAGATTGTTTAAATGATTGAATTTCACCAGAATTTAAGAAGAAATTTATTTGAAAGCTTTGATTAAATGCTTCTCGTCTTGTACATTATAAAACCAAATTTTTATTCAAAAATTCTAGTACAAATTTTACATTTGGTAAATTAAAGTGGGTAAGTTTCCCTTTCCCTTAGAGGTGGGTTAACCTTTCAGCGGACTCATTATAATTTTTCTCGGGATTGAACACACGTCTTTCTTTTTATGACACATCTGTTTCGTTTAGTTACGCTGCTACAAATGCAAGATATTTCATAATAGTAATAAAAGAGGTAAGTTACAAAATCATTTATACATATCAGTACAGAAAACTAAAATTTAATAACATTTGCAAACAGAAAAAAAATATCCAAAAATATACATTTAATGAAGATAAATACTAATCATTAACTATGAAACAATAAGAATATTTCGTAATATATATATATATATATATATATATATTAAAAGAAATTAGCAGAAAGGAATTATACTAATGCAACTGAACTATAGCAACATATTAAATCATTTTTACACCAGGCTGCAAATCAAGCACTAGGACAAAAAAGAAAGGGGAAAACTACTCAAAAAATTTGTTCGTAGGGTGAAGACATTGAAAAGACGGTACAACAGAAAAAAGAAGCTTATATTAGATGGGTGAGTTCAAAAAAGGAAGAGGATAGAAAGCTTTGTAGAACTTTTAGAAAATACACTAAAAAATTAGTACTAGAGAAAAAAAGAACATTTTGGAATGGAAAATGCAGAGAAATTGAGACGTATATAGGTTGAAAACGATGTACAGAGGCATGGAAGTTTTTAAAGAATATTAGAAAAGAAGATAGTAATTCATGACACGGAATGTCTGTTAAGAAATGGGAAGAATATTATAAGACCTTGCTTACGGAAACTAGAAATGAATTTCAAGTAAATTATATAGATATTGAAAAGAAACAAAATGAGACAACCTATATTGTTGGAACTTGAGAGAGTTAAAAGAGCAATTTAGAAATTAAAAAATCAAAGAGCAAGTGGTCCCGGAGAAATATTAGCCGAGCTGATCAGAAATGGAACTCATAAATTGCTCAGATTAATTGCACACTTATTCGAAAAATGCTTAAACGGAGAAGAAATACCAGAGGAATGGAGAATTGGATATTTAACATCAATATATAAGAAAGGAGACCGACAAAAATGTGAAAATTATCGTGCCATTACTGTAACAGCAACGTTTAGTAGACTATATGGACGAATCTTAAAAGATTTCATTAAAGAAGAAATTAGAACAAAAGAAAGTGAAAAGCAGAGTGGATTTAGAGCAGGAAGATCATGTATGGATAATATATTTTGTCTTAAACAAATTGTTAAAAAAGAAATGGCGGTGGGAAATAAAACGGAGACGCTGATATCTATCCCCAGTATATCTGCCCCCATACGTCACAGCAGAAGGGGATACATATCCAGGTTCACTTTCTTCGAGAGTCGGATATCCGACCCCAGTATATCTGCCCCCATATCAGAAGGGGCCATATATCAAAAACTAGTTCGTGTTACTTTCGTCGAGACCTGGATAACCGTCCCCTGTATGCCTCCGTACGTCATCTTGACGTCATAGCAGAAGGGGACATTTATCAAGGGGTAACATATCCGATGCTTGGACGTTTTACTTTTGAGTAGAGCATTGGATATCCGACCCCTGTATATCTGCCCCCATACGTCATCTTGATGCCACAGCAGAGGGGACACATATCCAGTGCTAGAATATTTTCACGCTCGTCGAGAGTTGGATATCCGACCCCTGTATATGTATCCCCTTTTACAGAAATCCGTAGACGTCATTCAGATTATAACACACCAATTAGATACATATATATACATAATTGAAACAATATAAATATTGTTTGAATTATGTATTGTTACATTTAATAACAATACATAATTGAATTTTGTTATATATAATATATGTATTATGTTTCAATGTATTGAATACAATATATCTATTCAAATTTGTAATGCAAAAAGTATTTTTTTTAATCATTTTTTTCCATTTTAAAATAAGTTATAGTAAGATGGCTAGAAATTATTTTCAAATGAAAAACTATATATATTATTGCTGATTTTCCATCTGTGCCTAATTCCTGTTGATAGCACATACGAACAAAACAATAACAAAAAATAATGTCGATTGCACAGATTATAAAACACTTTCCAACTATTTTTACTTATTGCATTTATCCACCTTCAGTTTTTCGAAATATATTCTGTACTTTCATTAAATACTAAAGATTAAGTAAATTTATTTTAATTTGTTCGAGAAAAACATGATCAAAATGTACTTCAAATAAATTCTGCCACTAGACCGTAATGTATCCAAATTCTTTTGTGTATCCCATGTAAAAACTATAAATGCCAGATATAGCATTTTTTTTTAAAAGGAACATACTGTATAGTATTTCTTACTACCCTTCTCAAATCAAAGGGATGTACTTACTGACATATTTCTGAAATCATTTTTGTCCTGAAACGCATGAAATTGGCAGGTGTTGTTATTCAGAAACTATGTAATCAAAAGACGTTTTCCCTTTTTTTGGTAAAGACAGAAGAACTTTCTTGAAATGCTGTCAAAGTCGGCATTTAAACCGAATTCCCTACACGGAAGCGCGAGAAAAGGGAAATACTTGAAACGTGAAAACAATTGCTTATCACTCGATAGGTAATTTATTTGCCAAACGCTATTCAATTGCAAATCCCTTCAATAATCAGGCTTGCCAATTTCATACCTTTAAATTTAAATATGACTTAGAAAATGTCTCAGAAAGTTCCACACTGTTGAGCAAGGAATTTGAAAGCTACCTTAATGACATATATCAATTTTGTGGTTTTTATTTGTCAATATTTTCCCGCAAGTTAGAGCACGAATGGACAGATAGTAAAAAAGAAATCATAAAGTCATGCCTCACACATAGATTATTACACACTTTCCAACACGACGAACATATACATTAAGCTACATTTTACGCTATACCTTTTTTACGCTTGTTTGTTTGTTTAGCCTTGTAAAATGAGTATAAATTCTATACATAAAGTGTTCAATGGAGAACAGAGTATAGTATATATGTGCTTAGCTAAAACAACCCGGATAAAAAATAATTCTGCTCGAGTCATGCGCATATACCAGTAACCTCACTGAATGCGAAATTGGAGAATGAAAATTTAAAACTATGCCAGTTTTTATCGAAGGCGGATTGAGCGGTTAGCGAAATTCTAAAAGATAGTCACGTTTTAGCATTATTGGCAAATCCAGCCACCTCATTGGTCATTTAGTCGTGTCCTTTTCAGAGAGTAATCTCTTGGCGGTAGGGAAAGCGTCGCCAACTCATTTTTCTATTTCTATGGTTAGAAAAACGAAGAGGAAACAATTAAGTTGGTAATTTTGAAGCGAATATTATATTCAGCTTTCATTTAAAATAAATTAATGTTTAATGACATTTTATAAAACGAGAGTGGAACGGTTTAGATTTTAAGCTGTATAAAGATTTTAAAATGATATGACAGATACTTTTTCAGAAAATGGAAATTAAAAAAGAAATTTTGTATTTTTTGCTTTTTAAATCCAAAATAATATGAAAATTCCCACATAGCTCTAAAAAATTTAATAACCATCGTTAGAAAAACATTTTTCTACAGCTTAAGATAGTATAAAAAACATTTTAAAAATATATATAAGTTCTTATTAAATAAATATAAGCGTCAGTACTGAACATTTTCAAAAAATTCTGTCTAAAAGAAATTAACTAAAAAACCGCTGTAAGTTTTTAAATAAATTTTAAACATAAAGAATAAACATTACAAAAAAAAATTACATACAAACTTTTGTATATCTAAGTTGATTTTTTTTCTTATTTATGCTATGCTGTCCTTTTCAAATAAAAGTTTAATATTATGTAATATATATATATATATATATATATATATATATATATATATATATAGATAATGGGATTAAAAATTGGTATTTATACAGGTGTAATCCATTAAAGCCTTATACTAATGTTTACTTATCTACTTCAAATAAATAATGCTCTAAGCCATCTCATAACATCGCAAATTTTCTTATTATGAATCTGATGGTATTTCGCATACGCGTATACAATTTTGAAAATTATTGGTGGGGCTCACTCTTTTTTACACAAGTAAGTGTATGTGAGTGTAAAAAAGATCGATTGATAATTTAATGTTGTCTTTTGCTTTTTAACTCCCTTTTAAAGAAATTAAACATAATCGTATATTGATAAATAATCACAAGTTAAATAAAACATTAAGACAATATAAAAATTCGAATGTACAAACCCGTTTATAAAATCGTACTCGCTGATGTTAGCGAATCGTTTATAATAAAATGACAATAAAATTTGACTTTGTATAACTCTATCTTTTTTTTTTTTTTTTTTTTTTTGCGGAATATGGATTTTTTTTTCTATTTTCAACTTTATATAAAAAATTCAAACGTTGAGCATTTTAAATTAAAAAAATAGAGTGAAAAAATGTTCCTAATGCCGTTTATCCTTATAACAAAAGAAAAATAGGAAAAATGGAACATTTAAAAGTTCTATAAAATACTAGAAAGTTACAAAAGAAAAAAAAACTAACGGCTAGGCCTACAGGCACAGGTAGATTTCGAAGATGCAGACCATGGGGTGCCTGTTTATTGAGAATTGCAGAAAAAAATGACCTTTTTGTCATGATGCGGCAGTTGGAACCGCCCACTTTGAAATCTACATGTGTTTATAGGCGGAGCCAGCGGGGATTTTTTGTTTTTATTTATTTATTTATTTATTTTTGCTGTAAGCGTTGGTCCTATAAAAAACTTGTCAATATAAAAGCTGTAGATAATATTAAGAGGATTTTTAATAAATTTAATCGGATTTGATATTTTGTGAATTGATGAAGTTATGAATTTTTTTTCTTCTAAAGCCCCCTTTCCCTCCTCCCTTGGGGCCATTTTTAATAATATCAAAAATCTGTTATACACAAATTGTCGAGCCTTTTCCAAGAAGTAATAATAACTTTAAACGGATTCGATATGCATAAAATTTAAGAAGTTATGTGTTTTTTATGTTTTCACAAAAAGCCCCCTCATTTGCCCCCCCCCCCCTCCCTGGTTCGATTTTGCCCATTAACGAACTTGACCGATATTTTATGTATCAGTTTGGAAGAGATTTCTGCAGAATTATTGAAGTTATCGTGTCCATAAAAAAGTGATATATATATATATATATATATATATATATATAATGTTTTAAACTGGGGTTGGATTTGGGTTCTAGGAGTCATGATCGGTGTAGATCAATAAATAATAGTTTAATAGATCAAATAATAGTTTAAAAATTAATTAAATCATTATATGTTTTGAAAACAATTTAGAAATCGTGAATATATAATTTAAGTAATCCTTTTTCTCTTTCCTGTTACCATATGTTAAAACAAGAAACAGAGCAAAAATAATAATTGTTAATAAATTCACTAGTTCGCGCTTTCTACCAAGCATAAATCAAAGCGTTGAATTTTCCATAATTGTGGCCCACATCAAATTAACACATTGTAATAGAATTTTTTTGGAACAACATGAGTTGCAGTCATGAAATTAGGCGTGATTTTTATAATAAACATTTAATGCTTATAAAAGAGTGTTTAAGAAAAAACTTTTTTTACTTTCATACTTATTTTATGGGGACTTATTTCATGAACCTTATAAAGGTTTTAGCTATAATGCCTTTCTTTAAAATAAAAGTACATGACAGTTAACTCATTTCCGAATTAATTTGGGGGAGGGACGCTCTTCCCTTCCCAATTTTTATCCAAACTTGATAAAATTAGGTAATAATTTTAAAAACATTATTGATGATTTCTTCTTACAGAATTTTTCTTTTACCGTTTTTCTGATGTTGGAGGTAGATAATTTTCATTCCTCCCCCCCCCCCCCCCCCCGTCCAATAGTTTTTTTTTTTTTTTTTGGTACTATTTACACTGATGTTTAACGAGTATTTATAATATTTAATATATTTTTATACTATCTCCAAAGTCCAGAAAAAGTCATTTCTGATGATAGTTATTAATTTTTTCTAGGTTAATTAGGTTAACTTCTATGTTGCCTTATATTAGGTTAATTTCTATGAAAAAACAGAAGCATGATTAATATTCATTTTTTTTAAATAAAATAATGTATTAAAAAGAAAAAAAATACAGCTTTTTAAATAATTTACAATTGTTTGCTGTAGGGGTGATAATAATCAACAGTATGAAAAACGGCCATACTAATTAACATTTATTATTAGTTTTTTTTTTAATTACTTACATTTAAGAGAGGAAATTCGGACACCAGTTTGGATGTAGCATTCAAACATTTAAAACTTTTTAACATCTGCATCAAGGACTGTCATTAAAACGAACTGAAACTATATTTGTTAACTGTTCCATTTTCGAAAATTTCCAAGACATATCGGAGTGCGCCAAATCTAAAACGCCAAGCACCAACCGCGTCATTGACACGTGACTGATAACAGCGAATGAGAACGAAGTTCAAGCCAATAATGCTAAAACGTGACTATCTTTTAGAATCTCGCGAGCGGTTAGGTGTCCTTTTCCCCTTCCTTCCACCCGTCGTCAACCGATATAATATATTTTTTTTAAGTGTCCATAGATTGCGAAACGAAATGGTCGAGTTTTGCTATCTTAGTCTCCGCCCCCTCTCCCCGAAAATGTTTCGTATCTGCTGACTCGACGGTCGAACAATAGTGACTTACTTATGTAGCTGCTATATAATTCGGACGAAATTTAGACAGAGAGGAAATTTCTGTGGACCAACTCACAGTGGGTAATTCTAAAAATCTAGGTGGTAAATAATCAGCTTTCAACTTATAGTTAGATACCCTATATATTAAAGTAGGAGGACGATTATGGATGTCTGGACATGAATTTAGTAAGTCAAGTTTATCAGAACAGGAACTCTTACATATCATTACATGTGGCTCACAATTAATTTATTTGCACTTCCATTGATTTTAAAGCATTATCATATACTATCAAAACATGTGGCTTTGATCGCGTAATTGTTGAAGTAATTGTGAAGTGGTATTTGTGTGTCGATTTTCATTAGGAAATTTTATTGCCACAGATAATTCAAAAATTACTAATTAAGTCACATTTTGAGCAAACTTCATTCTTATACTGCATTAGACGAACACGAGACTTAAATGAATGAGAAAAACTAAAATTAATTCCAAATAAATGGTAATTTAGAGTATATATTGAAGGTTTTTCGCTCATTTCATGTTTTATTTGAAATTTCGAATTTTTTGTAACCGTTCTTGAAGAGAATTTACATCTTAAATGCAATCGCCGTGCCAAATATCAAGCTTCTATTACAACTATATCGCAGAAATCACAATTTTAGAATGTATTTTGTTCCTGCAGAGTTAAAAAATTCTGAATTTTTAAAAACTTTTCTGTGGATGTATTTAAACAGACATGTAAAATTTCAAGTTTCTATCACTAACAATTTCATATTAATCATAGGTTAGTAGGGCTCCTGTGGAGCTGTGCGGCAGGGGATCTGGGGATAAGGGATCGGGGATCTGTGGGGCGGGGGATCGGGGCGTCAACTATAAGACGAGTGGATTATTTCGGATTTTTTTAAATTAATTTTAATTGGGGGACTTAGAAAATTTCGAAGCATTTTTTTTTTCGCGGAGAAATATCTACTAGAATACGATGCGAGTTTCAACGGATTCATTTTAGCGAAATAGAAATTTACTTAATTTTAATTTTAATTGAGGGACTTAGAAATTTTCGAAGCAATTTTTTTTTTTTTTGAACAAGAGTATGCAGTATGAATATTAGAGTTATATAGTAGAAGTGAATGCAAAATAGTATTTAAAATAAATTAAAAATGCTAATTAAAATTACTCATTAAGAGATATGTTAATGAAGGAACTTAAGAATTTAAGCGAGATTATTTTTTCTCAACTAGAATATGCACTTTGAGTATTAGAGTATGTAGAAGTATGGTGGAAGTGAATGAAAAATAGTATTTAAAAATTAATTAAAAATAGTAATTAAGAAATAAATTAAAAATAGTAATTAAGAAATAAATTAAAAATACTAATTAAAGGTTGATCGGTCTTAAAAATTTTTGGGGTAAGAGGTGGGTTTTAATTAAATGAATTCTATACACATTATGCTAAAAATACAGGGCCCCCATAAGAATTATACTGCACTAAATTTAATAGCTCCCCCCTTTTTTCCCCCAATAGCCCTTCGATATAATTTAGGCTAACAATACGCACTTCGAAAAATACAGAGTGCCCACAAAAAGTATACGAAGAATTTTAACGTTAATGCATAATAGTAAGTAACAATAAATAAATAAGAACGAAAAATGCGTCATAGTATAGTATATGAAACACTTTCCAAATGCAATCGGAATTTTATGTGAAATAAGTAAATAATATAACTTTACTATCTAGTGCAAGTTAGATTTTACTTTCGAATGTTTAAATTTACGTTTGGAGAGGTGAAAATGGATATGAAAGGTAAAAAAAAGGGTACGAAGAATTCAAATGTTAACATAAAATAGTAAGTAAGAAAGTAAACAAGAACGAAAAATGATGCGTATCGGTATAGTTTATGAATCATCTTCCACAATTATGGAAATGATATGTAAATAAAATATAATTTTACCATATAGTGCATTAGTTAATTAAAATAGTTAAAAGTTACAGGGACGCTTCGAAAGAAACTGGAAAAAGTTATAGATATTAACCCTTTCACAAAAATTGGAGAGATCTCCTTTTGAATAAATGGCCTAGGGTCCTTAAAAAAAATCCAATGAATTCACGTTACGGAAACCTTTCATAAAATCAGTTAATTAACCTCCCCCCTTTTTTCCCCATTCGAAGTGAGGACCGACATTACACTATAGGGTCCCTTCACAAAATAATGGGATACGTGCCCTATTTGAATAAAAAGACCCCTTGACAAAAAATCGCAGGAGTCCCCTGTTTGAATAAAAGCCCTTCACAAAAAATTCGGTCATTATCTATAATAAGGCTTGGAAAGTACTTTGGTATACAATTACTTTGATAGTTAAACGGTATTTTATCGAATATCTGTAGAATTCACCATAGTTTTAAAATTAAATAAAATGCTTACTAATTTCCACGTTTATGTTTTTAGTAACTTGTATAGTAAAGTATAGTAAAATTATACTAAATTGGGTTTTTAGTATTCTGGCTTAAAAATTTCTTTTGATTAATGAATAGGATAAATAAATAACTTGCTTGACAAACCTTTTGACTTTGTTTTTATAAAATATGTATTCTACTATTTAGTTTGTCTATTATTTAAAAAAATGTTTTAAATGTTTAAAATACATTTTTACCATATTAAAACTTATATATAAACGTTTCTTACCTAAAATTTCAACCATGATGTACTGGACTTGACCCAAATTTGAACTTCTGTGGCACTTGTCTTAAAAGGATTGAACGGTAACGTGTTCGCTTAAATCGCAAGACCATGGGATACTGTGACGTCATTTATAAGGGGTATGGTAGTAGACATAATGTATAGGTATAATTGAAATGAGCATGTTTCGTCTAATTGATTTTTAAAATAAAATACAATTTAAATTATTTGTTTTTATAATACATAGTGACTGTATGTCACATGGTCTCTAACGTCAGGGATTTTCCACCACGTGGTAGATTAGTAAGATCACGTGATTTGACGACATCACTGATCGCGATAACACTCTAGATAAGATTCACTGATAAGAACACATTTCAATTAATTTCTTCCAAAGCAAGTTTACGACCTAGTTGTAGGGTGCACTCGAGGTAAGTAGATATATAGTAAGTTAGTAGTAATATATTTTTTAAAGTTATTTTTCTTTATGTAGGGGTAGGCAAAAAGGAAAACACAAATTATTGCATTTTAAGTTAAATCTTTAATTATATAAAGACTTCCACCCACAGAAACGCATCCATACTTTTAGTTATTTTCATACAGACTTTAAGATATATGTTCTTTCTTTTACCATAACACATAACATTGTGCGCGGGAGGAGTCGACGGCAGCCGAGTATAACGGTAATCAGACTGAAGCAAAGCCCCACGAGTACATTTCAGGAAAGAAGGGTCACAAGGATGGCCTAACTCCAGAGACTAAGCGTAATCCTTCTGGAGATTCGGACGTAGCGGGCGGTAAATCGTACCCGAATCAAAATACGGAAAAACCAAAACGTAAGTTTCTGGTGCAGACGGAGAGGTCTAAGACAGGCACGTCCCATGTCTGAAGCACACACAAAGTGAAACTTCATGGAGACGGGTCGCCCGAAGTTCCTCAGCAGGGGAGTAAACAGAAAGCAACCCAGAGTGCTAGTGAGCGACGTAATGGTCCTGATCAATCCTCTCGAAACAAGGTGAAGCCTCGCAAAGACGGGTAACCCGACGATCCTCAGCTGGGGATTAAACGGAAAGTGACCAAGAGCGCTGGCAAGCTGCGTAAAAAGAGGAAAAAGAAAAACTCTTAGAGCTCTAAGGACGATCGTGAGGGAAGTAAAAAACATTCGAGGAAGAGCGAAGTCCAATCTCATGATTCGGACGCGTCTTCCATAGACGATCTTCCAGAAACCCAGCTAGGTGGATTAATGGCTGATGAGGACGGCTCTTGGTCCAAAGTTGTGTCCAGGAATGCAAGGAAGAAACAGCGGGAGATGGATCAGGCGGGACGCCCAAAAGGTGCGAATCCCCATCCAAAGGAATCCGCCCGGAAGGGGAAGCAGAGGCCAAAAGCCAAAGCCAAACCTAAAGAGGAACTAGCCCTCATAGTGTGGCCGAAAACACCGGCCACACACTCTGACGTTTCCTCCAATTTCATTCGGACAAAAGTAACTAGCGAAATCGACCCTATCAAGGCCAAAATCAGAATCAGAGGTGTGCGGGATATCTCAGGTTTAGGCATTGTCATTATAACAGACAGCACCGCAGATCTCGAGAGGCTGGAGGCCGAAATAGGGAAGACGGAACTAGTGAGCGATCAATCGATTTCGAGACCGCGTCGACGCACCCCGTTTATCATTGTCTTCGGTGTGGACTCGGATCTATCCAATGCCGACGTGATTCCTGCGATCCTGGAGCAGAATGAGATTCTTCAAGGGGCTTCCCTTGAACTCAGAACTTCGTTCACAGGGAAACGCGGTCGTAATCACGTAATAGTGATTGATGAGAGTTCATATGAGCGTGTGGAGCGGGTTCGCAAATTGAGTGTGTGTTGGTGACAGGTGGACTTCCGGCCAAATCAGAGGCCTCTGATTTGCTATTGTTGCTGGAAGTACGGCCACACACAGAAGGTGTGCCGAAATGTGTCCCTGTGTGGGAGGTACGGCGTCTCGGATCACACAACCTCAGAATGCAGTGCGGACACGCTCTGCTGCCCGAACTGCAGAACCAGGAACGAACGGAGACCAAACGGCAAGCAATTGTCGACCAGTCATGCCGCAGGTTCTAATGAGTGTCAAATCCACAAGTTGGAGGTCGAACAATTAAGAACAGCTTCATCATGGGGATAAACCCGACTTTCGCACACCTTAATTGCCACCTTTCTATGGCGGCCGCAAACCAACTGGCTCAGGATACTCTGTCGCAAGAGACAGACATCGTTTCACTCAATGAACCATACGTCGGCGAGGGCTCCGTCACCGGTACGCCTAGGGACTACGCGCAAGTTCATTCGGCGGGTAACCTTTTTCGGGCGGCCTTCTGGGTGAGCAAGCGAGTGTCCTTCTGCACGGTCTTGAGACACCCGGATGAGGTGGCCATCCCCTGCAAGTGGCCGAGCAGTTGGGTACTGGTAATAACGTGTTACTGTGTCCCTTCTGAAGATATCAACCTCGTTCTCGAACCGTTGGATACGCTGTTGATGCAATACCCGAATGACAACGTCGTTCTGGTTTGAGAATTCAATACAAAGGCCACGATTTGGGGCAGCGACCCACGGATCCCAGAGGGCGATCTCTGATTGCCTTCGCCTCAAACGCAAACCTTGAAATCGTTAACGACCCGGACGGTCCCCCCACATTCCTTGGCCTTCAAGGGAAAGGCTGGATCGACGTCCTTCTCGTCCATTTCTGCGCCAGTCGCATTGCGGTTGGAGGATCTCCGACATCTAAAGACTCAGTGACCACCGTCTCATGCTATGGACCTATGAAGGCAGGCTGAGGTCAACCTAGAGGAACCAACAGACGTTGGTTCCCAAGGGACTTAGTCTTGGATGAGTTCCTCCGTGATCTGCAGACAGCGGATCTGAGATGGTACGATTTCGCCACCCCGGAGAAGGGTGTTGAACACTTGATGTCAACTTTGGTGAAGCTGTGTCAGAAGCACAAACGCCGAAAGCTTGTTCGTCGCAAGGGTGCATGTTGGTGGACGACTGCGTTGACCAGCATCAGATCTCGTTTGCGCACGCTGAAGCGGCTCTACCAGAATAATCTGGAGCCGACTCGGAGAGCGACACTTGGCGCCCTCTTTAAGCGTAAGCGAGCAGAATACAAGAAGTCGATCCTGCGCACAAAACGTGCCTGGTCCAGGAAATTTATTTCCGAAGGACCTGTCACGGATAGGCCAGGCCAAGTAGTTGATGTGGTAAAGGGCAAGTCGAGACGGGAGGCGCCCGTTTTGCTGGTCCTTCCCTCCGGTGAGGAGGTCTGCACCTGGGAGAAATCTCAGGATGCACTTGCTAGACACCATTTCCTACAGGCCGCCGAAACCTCGCGGGTCGAAATCATTAGGACCGGCGAACCGGACTGGTTCACATTGGAAGAGCTGGAGCCTGCAGTCGAATCGCTGCCGCCTAACAAGGCACCCGGCCACGATGGTATCAGTTTAGAGATCGCCCGTAAGGTCCTCCAGTTCCATCCTCAATGGTTACTGGCCTTGTATAACCACTGTTTGAGGAAGTCTTGTTTTCCGCGGACTTGGAAGCGGGTGGTTGCTGTTTACTTTGTCAAATCCGGCAAGGAACCGAGCGACCCAGATTCCTACCGTCCGATTGGTTTACTCCCGACCCTCGGGAAGATTTAGACAAGTTGTGCGCAGCAAGATTGGCGCTCTATCTAGAGACCAACGGTAAGATCCACCCGCATCAGTACGGCTTTCACAAGAATGTCAGTACCGTAGAGGCGCAACGAAAGGTGTTGAACTGCATAGCCGAATCAAAGAGACGTGAAGCTAACACATGTCTGGTTACGTTAGACATCAAGAGCGCTTTCAACAGCGTACGGCGAGCCGCTGTCCTCCAATGCTTGAAGGACTACGGCGTTGAGCCGTATCTCCTGGGGATGATCGACAACTAACCCTGGTATCGTTCGATTATCCTCCACGACGGGAGCACTACTACAACGTAGGCGTTCCTCAGGGGTCGTGTCTCGGCCCGACTCTCTGGCTGGTTGTAACAAACGTCCTTTTGGACGATTTGGATCGCTTGCCAGTTCCAATTGACGAGAAGTGGGCTCTCCAGACCTTCGCTGATGACGTCTTTGTGGTACCACGTCAAAAGGCGGTCATGAGGTTCGCGACTGTGCTCAGACCGGTTCTTTCGAAGATCCACAGCTGGGCGATGGATTTCGTCCTCACTTTCAGTTACGCCAAGTGCTGCCACTCAATCGTTCCTCCCAAGGGCACCTTTCAAGTACCAGCCATCGACGCCCATCCGTATGGCAGGCCACAAGGTAGCACATCGATGGAACATACAGTACTTAGGTTTACGATTGACAGCCATCTTAGTTGGATGCCCCACCTGGACCAGGTTCAGGAAAAGGCGTTCAAGGTACTTCACAAGATGAACCGACTTAGTGCAGTGAGCTGGGGAATCAAGCCGCACCTCCGCAAGATGCTCTACGCACTAGTCTGGTACAACGGTAAAGTAGTGTTGAAAAATCGGTCACTAAGCGCGCAGCGGGGTCTACTGCTGTGCGTTACCAAATGTTACAAGACGGTTTCGACGGATGCTCTAAACGTGTTGGAAGGGGTTTTGCCTCTCGACCTACGTTCAGAGCTGGACCGAGACTTCAAGTCTCTGGTCCGTTGGAACGCAAGCATTGACGGCACTGGTCTAAACCCCGGAACTGTCGAGCTGTGGAAACCAACTCTCAACAGAGACGACCTTCGGTGGATCCCATGGACTTAAGACCTCACCCCAAAGACGACGTGTTCCTACTACACGGACGGATCCAAGCAAATGAACGAGACCGTTGGGTGTGCGTTCCTTGCTGTTGCCGAGGGCCTAATCGAACGAGAGAGTCAGTTTCGTCTCACGAATGGTGCAGAAGTATTTGTGGCGGAGGTTCACGCGATCAAAGAAGCAATAACTGACGCCCATCTGCGAGGTCTCAGTGAGCTCGATCTCTACTCAGACTCGAGATCGGTGCTCCAAGCGCTTAATAGCCTGGTGCCAAAACACAAGGCAATTGTTGAGATTAAGGAATTGGTGAAGCAAACTGGAGTCGAGCCTCATCTTCGCTGGGTTCGTGCTCACGTCGGTCAAGTATACAATGAACGTGCGGATGCGTTGGCCAAGGCAGCCACGACACGACAAACTGTCGACGTGGAGATCAGGAAAACACGCCGCCAGGCCAAGAAAATTCTTCTGGGTCGGGCCGTAGCATCTTGGCAAGAAAGATGGACCGATTCTGAGCACGGTCGAGCGACGTATGAGGTTTTCCCGCGGGTCCGCACTCGCAGACTGCAGGGAGAATTCTATGTGAACGAGGCCCTTACGGGACATGGCGCCTTCGGCGACTTTCAAAGACGCCTCTTCGGAAACATCTCAGTATATTTCTTCGGAACGCGCGTCAGCACAGTCAGACACTGTCTGTACGAGTGCAACTTCTGGTGGTCCGAGAGAGAAACATTCTTTCCTCGTGATTTCCGGACTCGAACGCTGCATGACTTATGTCTAGACGGTTATTGCCGCAAGGGAGTGAGGCTCATAGTCCAGGACCTCCTTGTTCGGACACTGGACCGCAATCTGGGTCGTCGAAGGGCAGGCCGAAGCGCAAATGCTTTTCGTGGTCGCCGACCACGTTTAAATGCAAATCAACCAGCCCGCGGCATTTGCGGCGCTGGGGGTCATGGTGCATAATTAGTGGGTTAAGAGTCCTACTCGAGAACCCACAGGTAAGGTAAACAGGTAGGTATGATTTCCTTATCTCTATGTGTTGTGTTATGTTTTGCATGCAGTAGTGTATATATGTAGTAGTGCATTTATGTCGTAGTTATATATATGTAGTAGTGCATGAATGTCGTAGTTATATAAATATGGGTATGATCTCCTCGAATGGGGTCGCTTGACCACGTCCTAGTTTCGCCTATGGGGTTCTGTCTCGCGGGAAGCTATTCTAGTGGGGGACAAACTTAGCCAAGGCGTGTCTGTGCGTCAGGGACTAACTTTCTTCGAAGCCCCGGGTTGGCAAGAAGCACCTTCTGCTCGCCACGTCCGATGAAGTAGTCGCTTCCTCCTTCCCTAGGATTTGATAATCTGAAGGCGTGGTTACAGTAATGGGTCGTGGGTTGTTTCGGCAATGGCCTACAATCCGGATCCTCTTATGAGGTTCTGGCAACAAGGCCGTCGGGTCGTCTCTGCGTCCGCCCAAGTGTCAGGTGGTGGTGTCCTGCACTTGGGCTCCACCGCATGTCGCAGCGTCCGTTGAACTTCACTCATTTGGGTTAGGGTGAGAGGCGCAGGTAGGATTCGGCCCCCGTCTTTCCCCAGGCCAAAGAGCACCAGCTTGGAGGTGTCCAGGTAAACCGGCCCTTCTTATTCGTGACCTCGTATGGGCTAACCAGAGCCCGGAATCCGCTGTGAACTAGACTGCCTTCGGCAGCCGTAGCTTATCATTACCATAACACTTATGGATTTTTTTAAATGTATGTCACGTGACTATCTAAAATTATAATAAATTAATTCGCTAATCACAAATTCTATTTCATAACCAATCACCTATACTAATTTATAATTTTTCAACCATGTACATAACCTATAATTATAAAATTCAAATTTTTTGTTAAGGATTCGCCAATAACTCATGCTATAAAACGTTTGCGAAACTAAAAATTGTATATGATCCGTGTTCAATTTGTAAAAAAGTATTAGGTTAGAAACGCACACGTGACCATAATCACCTGTAAGGTGTATACAGAGGAGCTACACATGTAGAATGTAACTTGAACTATAAGCAATGTAAAACAATCCCTGTTATATTCCATAACTTGAAAAATTATGATAGTCATCATATTATAACAAAGCTAGAAAAATTTAAAGATCTTGAAATCGATGTGATTGCGCGTACGCTGGAAAATTATATTACTTTTAAAATCAGAAAGCCAACATGTCTTATTCATAAGGACATTTTAGTTTCATTCGTTTGCGTCGGTTTTGAGCCCGCGAACTTGAGCTCGAATTTAGTATTTTATTATTGATACGCTAACTATTGGGCTGTCCGTGCCCTGATACTTTCTCACTTTCTTATAAATACTATCTATTACAATCACACTTTTTTCGACTCGTGTTGTATCATTCATAAATATTTTTTCTTCTAAAAACACCTCGAAGAATATTTTTAAAGAATGAAATTAAGTTTTAGAGAATTTATAACGGAATCAAAATAATTATAAAGTTTCATTATAAAAAATTTCAGACACATTGTAAAATAATCTTTTATTCTCGAAGAATACTTCTTTCACGAAATAAATTCCCTTTTAAATTTTTTTAATCAGGAAAAAAACTAGTTCTATACAAAAAAGAATGTGTTTCGAATAGGAATTCCTCTTTAGTATACAATGCTTTAACACATGTACCGAAATTTGTAGAATTTTTCAATGCTGCTATCACTGGATATTAGTTTAAGCTTTTCAGTTTTAAATAGTAGTGAGAATATAAATTGAAAGTGATTGCGTGGTTGTAACCCTAGCAAAATCTAATCATGACTCAATGTTTTTTTTTTTTTATCTTAACCACTGAATCATGATTGCGTACCTTCGAAAGAGTATTTAAAGAAGGGGTAGGCTAATTTCATTAAATCAACTATGCTTCAGACTTTGCTTTTTTGGAAAAGAACTTTTATTATAAGACAAAGCGGTTTTATTTATATCTCTCTATATACTTGCATGTCAGATATTATAGGGTAAAGCGATTTTGTTTATCTCTCTCTATATACATGCGTGTATATCGCATATCTGATTTTATAGGTCAAAGCGAATTTTTTATCTCTCTCTCTCTCTCTCTCTCTCTCTCTCTATATATATATATATATATATATATAATGTATATCGCATATCTGATATTATAGGGCAAAGCGATTTTATTTATCTCTCTTTATATATATGCATGTCTGATATTATAGGACAAAGCGATTTTATATATATCACTCTACATTTGTATATACCTTTGTGTAATAGGTTTGTGATATTTATTTCAAAATAATTATTAATTATTTTGAAATAAATATCACACACCTATTATACAAAGGTATATGCATATACAAAATAGAGTGATATATATAAAATCGCTTTGTCCTATAATATCAGATATACATATATAGAAAGAGAGATAAATAATATCACATATACGATATATACGTATATATCTTATATCTATAATCATTTATTTATTATAATAATTTTTTTTCTTGAAATATAAATTTATATATGTATTCCCTTTTAAATGTAAATTCTTTAATGAAAATTACTAAAATATTCTATCTTCTAAAATATTTTAGGTAGCTTTCAATACAAAAAGCTACCTATTGCAAGCCGTTCGGGAAATCATTTATTTAAAAGTGCTGCGCACATGACGGAAAATCCTCTATTTCCACCTACCGCCGACAGGATGCGGATTCTCATTTAAACGAACCTCCGACACGTGTTCCCGCTGCCTGCGGCACCGTATAGTAGGCATGAAGCGCATGCGCTGCAAAGTCTTTTAGTTCCATCTTTCACAGGGGAGTCACTCTGTTCAAATAAATTATCTTCCGAACGAAACTCCCACACGTGTCCCCGCTGCCTCCGGTACCATATAGTAGGCGTGACGTGCACGCCAGCAAAATCATTTAGTTCCACTTTCTAACACCAGGGTACGCCATTTGTTAGATTCGAACATCCGGCACGGGTACCTGTTGTATCAAGGGAGTTGGATGAACCAATTATCGTCGAAATCGGGCCTATAGAACTCGAGAAAATTATGGGCCCCTGGCGGTGGAAGGTAAAACTAAAGTCTGTAACGCGATCGAAAAGTCGAATTAACCATAGCCCGTCGTGATCGGGCCCTGAGAACCCGAGATAACAAAGCACCGTTAGAGAAAAAAAGCTTGTACTGTTTCCCGCCAGGGGGCGCTTGATCAAGTGCTGAACAACAATTCATTTACTTTGTTTGTTGGTATGCATCAAGTAAATACGGGTTGTGTAATTTTATTAGGAACATAAATTTAATTTTTACGAAAATCGTTATTTGAAATTTCCAGTATTCTCTATATATAACATTTATAAAACGATACGGGAGAAGCTAAAAATGTTAAATTTCTTAAATGGAATTTGTTTTGTGCAAATCAGAGCAAGGCCTTAACACCCCCCCCCCCCCACCTACCCATACCCGCAAATATAACGAATAATTTGTTCAAGGAAATCCTCTTCCCCTACATTAACGGGATCATTAAAAAAAAGAATTATATTTTTCTGATAGTTAGAACATAACGCTAAAATAGCCGCCAGATGGCACCCCTTCCCATCCTCAAATTCAAATCTATATCTTAATTAGTTATATTTGTTTATTAGTAACAATTGGCAATTATTTCCTTTCATTTTCGCAAAGTATATGGAGGGATCGCCAGAGAAGCATAATTTCCATCTCCACCGCCGATCGACGATTGGGACTTTTACGCTTTCTGATTATTTGTAAAATCAAACGCTTTTTAAGTCATTTCCGGTATTTTAGAGGATTATGAAGATATAAGAAGATAAAATATAAGAAATTAATATATATTATTAGATTATATAGAAATATTAGATTAGATAGAGATTAGATTATATAGAAATTAATTAGATTATCTACCCTATATATATAAAATCCTAATGAAACGAATTTGTGAAACGATTTTATGAAACGAATTTATGAAACGATTTTATGAAACGACTGATTAAACAACTGATTATGTTTCAGGGCTATTTTTAATAAAATATTAAACGCTTGATGGTGAAATTAATACCAATTGTTCATAAAAATCCGCGGATGTCAAAACTGGTAATAGAATTTTGAAATTAGAATTAGTTTTCGAGATATTAATTTTTTTCTAATTTTAATGACATTTCTGTAATGATGGCAACTAATTACTCAGTTTTTTTGTGACAAAAAAGGGAAAAAAATTGAAAAGGATACCGATAGGGATTATTGATTTCTTTTTATTCGTCATTTTCAAATTGAAATTGGATTTATCTTTTATTTCAATCGATAATGAAGACAAGATTGTGATTAAATTATGTTTTTCAGTAAAATCTGAAAAAAAAATCACATTTCTATCGTCAGGATTCAATCGTCTGTCAGCATTTAATTTAATTTATAAACTGAAAATGTTTTGAATAAATTCGTCCAAATGACGTCATTTAGGTAAACGCAAAAGAAAGGGAGGAAAAGGAATTAATAGTAATTATTATTTATTGATATCATTTTGTTATTTTTTTGTAAAATTTAACTAAACGACTTTATAAAATCATTAATTTGTATATTTGAAACTAATATATAAAATAATAATTGCCCAACTGAACGGAAGAATAAAATATCCTGCTTGGTTTTCTATCCTGCTTGGTTTTTTCCGCCAAGCTTTTTAAAAAAGCGTCAAGACCCCTATAATAGAAAAGCACCAAAAGTTTATTGGGTTTGTTTTCATAACTTTTGGCAACAAATCTATGTATATTAACGAATCTATCCCTTTTTGAAGCTCGAATTACGCCAAACCTAAAAGCAAAGGATCCTATAACCCGATTTTCTTGTGCACAATATTCAAGTGACATAACATGGTGTAAAATTATCGGGGATAGCAAATTTGTTTAAATATCTCATCAATTGATGCCGAATAAATGCAGGCATACATGCACAAAATATTTAATTAATTTTGTATGATAAATAATTATTAGAAAATTCGTATATACATATTAATTAAAAAAAATAATTTACATATTTAAAATAACATGAAAATATGCATGATGGTGCACTAAAATAGGGAGAAAATTAAAACCTGTTACTGAAAATGTCTATAACATAGTACTTTTCAATACCGTAGTTCTTAATATTATTCGCAAGCAGATGTAATTTTTCTCATCCTTAAACGCAAAGGAAGAATAGAGTACAGATCGTTGTTATAAAAGTCCGAGAGGTAGCCACAATTTAAACCTAACCATTTTATACAAGTTGGTTTTCACGTTGTAATTGATTTTACTTATCATTCCCGAAAACAGTCGTCAGTTGTCGCAACAGCTGTGTATGAGGCCATGATAATCAAAAAATGCCCCATTAAAACGTTAAAAGCATGGCAACCCAATTACAGATTTACAAATATTTATAAAATAAAGCACGCTGTCATGTTTTTAGAGGCCTCGAAGTCTGAGCGGTGGTTGGCGAGCGTAGCTCGCAGGGGGTAGGCCCCCTAGTATTACTATAATATTTATTATATTACAGTTATAAATTAATCTACCCTATATATATAAAATCCTAATGAAACCAATTTGTGAAACGATTTTATGAAACGAATTTATGAAACGATTTTATGAAACGACTGATTAAACGACTGGTTATGTTTCAGGGCTATTTTTAATAAAATATTAATCTACCCTATATATATAAAATCCTAATGAAACCAATTTGTGAAACGATTTTATGAAACGAATTTATGAAACGATTTTATGAAACGACTGATTAAACGACTGGTTATGTTTCAGGGCTATTTTTAATAAAATATTAATCTACCCTATATATATAAAATCCTAATGAAACCAATTTGTGAAACGATTTTATGAAACGAATTTATGAAACGATTTTATGAAACGACTGATTAAACGACTGGTTATGTTTCAGGGCTATTTTTAATAAAATATTAAACGCTTGATGGTGAAATTAATACTAATTGTCCATAAAAATCTGCGGATGTCAAAACTGGTAATAGAATTTTGAAATTGGAATTAGTTTTCGAGATATTAATTTTTTTCTAATTTTAATGACATTTCTGTAATGATGGCAACTAATTACTCAGTTTTTTTGTGACAAAAAAGGGAAAAAAATTGAAAAGGATCCTGATAGGGATTATTGATTTCTTTTTATTCGTCATTTTCAAATTGAAATTGAATTTATCTTTTATTTCAATTGATAATGAAGACAAGATTGTGATTAAATTATGTTTTCAGGAAAATTTGAAAAAAAAAAATCACATTTCTATCGTCAGGATTCAGTCGTCTGTCAGCATTTAATTTAATTTATAAACTGAAAATATTTTAAATAAGTTCGTCCAAATAACGTCATTTATGTAAACGCAAAAGAAAGGGGCGAAAGGAAATTATTATTAAAAGGTATATGTATATACTAATTTTCTAATAATTATTTATCATACAAAATAAATTAAATATTTTGTGCATGCATGCCTGCATTTATTCGGCATCAATTGATGAGATATTTAAACAAATTTGCTATCCGCGATAATTTTACACCATGTTATGTCACTTGAATATTATCCATAAGAAAATCGGGTACTTTTTCAGTATAGGATCATTGGCGGAAAAGGAAATTTGGCAACATACTTTCTGTCAACTTATTCACTTTGTCATTTCGTATACAGAAGCATTTTTTCAATATTTATACAATTTGTTTAGCGTAAAATGTCATTTATCCTATTCTATATATAATCAGAAGTAATTTGTATAGAAAAAATAATAATAATATACGTATAATTAAAATACGCATATAAACAAAAAAATCGTCGAATTTGTTTCCATGGCTGTTTATGTCATTTGGCACCAAATCTCACTTTCTGATGCCCGAATTGCGCCAAGCTTTTTAAAAAAGCGTCAAGACCCCTATAATAGAAAAGCACCAAAAGTTCATTGGGTTTGTTTTCATAACTTTTGGCAACAAATCTATGTATATTAACGAATCTATCCCTTTTTGAAGCTCGAATTACGCCAAACCTAAAAGCAAAGGATCATATACTGGAAAAGTACCCGATTTTCTTATGCACAATATTCAAGTGACATAACATAGTGTAAAATTATCGCGGATAGCAAATTTGTTTAAATGTCTCATCAATTGATGCCGAATAAATGCAGGCATGCATGCACAAAATATTTAATTAATTTTGTATGATGAATAATTATTAGAAAATTCGTATATACATATTAATTAAAATAAATAATTTACATATTTAAAATAACATGAAAATATGCATGATGGTGCACTAAAATAGAGAGAAAATTAAAACCTGTTACTGAAAATGTCTATAACATATTACTTTTCAATACCGTGGTTCTTAATGTTATTCACAAGCAGATGGAATTTTTCTCATCTTTAAACGCAAAGGAAGAATAGAATACAGATCATTGTTATAAAAGTCCGAGAGGTAGCCACAATTTAAACCTAACCATTTTATACAAGCTGGTTTTCAAGGTGTAATTGATTTTACTTATCAATCCCGAAAATAGTCGTCAGTTGTCGCAACAGCTGTGTATGAGGCCATGATAATAAAAAAAAATGCCCCATTAAAACGTTAAAAGCATGGCAACCCAATTACAGATTTACCAATATTTTTAAAACAAAGCACGCTGTCATGTTTTTAGAGGCCTTGAACTCTGAGCGGGGGTGGGCGAGCGTAGCTCGCAGGGGGTAGGCCCCCTAGTTAGATTATATAGAAATTAATAGATATTATATAAGAAACCAAGTTCAACCAGTAATGACTTAAGAAGCGTTCGGTTTAACAACTAATCAGAAAGCATGATAATCGCAATCGTCTATCGGCGGTGGACAGGGAAATTATGCGCCAGAGAAACGAATATCTTTGTAGTTCAGTGTTTAATGTAAGCCGATCCATGTCTGAAACTTTCTCGGATTTTTTTAACGTTGTAAAATGCACATACATGCATACACACATGTATGTGTACATGTGGGGGCATACATGCATACACACATGTATGTGTACATGTGGGGGCATACATGCATTACACACATGTGCATACACATGCATACACACCACCATATTTTTGCAGTTTTTTGTAAAAATTAAGGAAAATTACCGGCCGAATTTTACAAAAATTGCATTATCGGTTGTCGAAAATGTTTCTACTTATGATTAAAAATTTCAATCAATATCTTAATTAGTTTTCTTAAAATTCGCTAATTAATAAATAAATTTTAAATTTGTTCATTTCTACTTGCAAATTGAGAACAGATGTTCTTTTCTTTAGTCATTTTATTAAAAAAGATGGCATTTTCGATGCGATGTTTAATGAGATTCTAATTAATATCGTGGGTAATTATCAATATATTAGAATTCTGAGTCCCAGGTGCATCAGATCAGGCCTTGTACTACATAAATCTAAATTTTCTTACTTCTAGGTACGCTACATTTCGTTGGCCATCGTAGACATCAGACAGACACACAGACACACACAGCAATTTTGTTTTATATTAGTACTAGCTACACTCCCGGCATTGCCCGGGCCAAAGATAATAACAATCTCAGAGCAAGGCGTTAACCCCCTCCCTCCCCATACTCGCAAATATAACGAATAATTTGTTCAAGAAAACCACCTTCACCTACATTAACGCGATCATTAAAAAAATAATTAAATTTTTCTGATAATTAGAACATAACGAAGACGCTACGCTAAAATAGCCGGCAGAGGACAACTTTACCCATCCTCAATTTCAGATCTATATCTTAATTAGTTATCTAAATTTTTGTTCATTAGTAAAAATTGGCAATTATTTACTTTCATTTTCGCAAACTAAATGGAGGGATCGGCCAGAGAAATAGATTTCTTCGTAGTTTAGTTTTTAATGAAAGCAGATCCCTGTCTGAAACTCTCTCCGATTTATTTCACTGGCGCCGGCAGATTTTTGGCAGTTTATTGCATAAATTAAGAAAAAATACCGGCCGAATTTTTCAAAAATCGCATAGTCGGATGCAGATTTTTTTTTCTACATATGCTCAGAAATTTTCAAATTGATATCTTAATTAGTTTTCTTAAAATTCGCTAATTATTAAAATAATTTCGAATTCATTAATTTCCGCTTGCAAATCCCAACAGCAATTCTTTTCTTTAGCCATTTTGATTAAAAAGATGGCATTTTTGATGCGATGTTTAATGAGAATATAATTAATATGATGGGTAATTATCAAAATATTAAAATTCTGAGACTCAGGTACACATGGCCAGACCTTGGGCTATACACACCTAAATTTTCAGACTTCTAGGTGGGCTAGATTTTGGTAGCCATCGCAGACAAACACACACACACACACAGAGCGAAACTTTCTTTTATTAGTATAGATATAGATATAGATATAGATATAGATATCTGATATTTGTCATGCTGTAACGCTCTTATTTATGAACCTATTTGGTTGTGACTGAGTATGTGTATAGGACATACCAAGGTCTCAACCGAGTTCGTTGGTCAGCTTCATCCACCATCTTGTTTCAAAATGGCGGCCAGTTAATTTTTTTTAATTTATTAAAAACTCAAAAAGATGAACAAAAAAATTATAAATTTGAAAAATTGTTTCCGTTAAGTGTTAGATTGTGATACAAGGATTACGGATCAGTTTTGGTTTTGGTTTTATCTTAAAAAAAAAAAAAAAAAAAAAAAACGGCTGAGATATGGCAGTTTGAAATTCTAGGGAGGCTGACATTTTGAAACAACCTGATTTTTGTTATGCTATAACTCTCGTATTTATGAACCGATACGAATGTGACTGATCATGTGTACAGAACATACCAAAGTTTCGACCGAGTTCGTTGGCCAGCATCATGCGCCATCTAGTTTCAAAGTGGAGGCCAGTTAAAAAATGTAAAAAGATGTTCTAAAAGATGTAAAATAAAATTATAAATTTAAAAAGTTGTTTCCGTGAACTGTTAGATCATGATACATGGATTCCGGAGCATATTTTGTTTTGGCTTTATCTTTTTTTTTTTTTTGAGACCGGCGACCAGGCCCCTACCTGCCAGGTTTCCCTAGCTTAAACGGGTTTAGTGCCTGGTACCGGGGCGCGTAGCGCCACTGAAGAGATGCCGCGTAGCGGCTGGCCGTTGCTGACAGGACGGCTATGTGGAGGACTTAGTTTTGTTTCCATTTTGTTTTGCTGCTAATTGATGTTATTCTTTTTATATGGACCTGTCATCGTTATGCGAGTTGGTCTCGTAATTTAGAGCCTTGATCAGGTGACGAGACCTTCACCTGATTAGGCACCCCCAGAGGTATTATTCACAGGGAACTTGGAGGACTTTACACCCACGACGGATTTTACATGCACCAGGCGCCATTAGCGTACATGATAAAAAAAAAAAAAAAAAAAAAAAACCTGTAAGGGAAGGGGGTTAATACATGTTTATTTAACTTTACATAAAAAATAGAAGAAATGATTACTTTTACCTGTGTTGGATTGTTTTTTTCCCTTACTTTTTCTACCGTACTTTCCAGTTACCTGTTGTTTTTCTTTTGCTGCTTGATTTTTGTTGCACATTTAGGTTTATCTCGTTGCTTTTTGGTTTCTCATGTGATGCAGTTGTTTCTCTTTTGTTGCATTTATTTTGGTTTCTCATTTGTTGCAGGTTTCTCATTGTGATTTGGGTTTCTCATATTTCTCTGTTGATTTTATACTCTGTTGCATCACTGGTAACCGTTGAATTTGTTGTCATGAATGCGCTCTAGTGGCGATCAGTCCATATATAACCAAAACGGCTGCGATATAGCTGTTTGAAATTCCATGGAATATGGAAGCTACCTTTTCCCCCCGGTGCAGGACGGAATGACTTTTTTGAATACTTTTTTCACATTTGATATGAAAATTATAAGTTTTGATTTGACTAAGGGATTTACAGAAATATTTATTTTAAAAAAATTACTAATTTTTTAAAGAACAAATGTCTATTTTTTATGAGTACAGAAACTATGTAATCGAATGATGTTTTAATTTTTTTTTTGGTAAAGACAGAAATTTCTTTCAGAATATACTTTGAAAGTTGGCGTTTTGAATCGAATTTCCGGACGCGGCAGCGAGGGAAAGGGGAAAAAGTGGTCGTCACGTGACAACAATCATTTGTAACTTGATAAATAATTTATTTATCACAAATGTAGTACTCAATCCAATTTCCATCGTTTTTATAGTCAGGCTTGCAAATTTTATGCGTTTAGGTTTAAAAATGTGTTAGAAAAAGTAGTCAGAAAGTTTCAAGTTGTTCAGGAGGGAATTTGAGAACAACCTTAAATTTTCACTTAATAGTTAGTGAATTTCATACACTTTAGTTTTTCGTGTCCCTGGTAGTCGCCGGACCACGCAGTTTCTGAGGCCATTTCAAGAAAGTATATAGCGTAAAATGTAGATATAAAAAGATATAGCGTAAACTGTAGCTTAATGTATATGTTCGTCGTGTTGGAAAGGGTGTAATAATGTATGTGTGAGGCATGTCTTTATAATTTTGTTTTGACTGTCTGTCCGTTCGTGCTCTAACTTTCGGGAAAATATTGACAAATAAAAACCACAAAATTGATATATGTCATTAAGGTAGCTTTCAAATTCCTTGCTCAACAATAAGGAACTTTCTGAGACATTTTCTAACTCATATTTAAATTTAAATGTATAAAATTGGTAAGCCTGATTATTGAAGGGATTTGCAATCGAATAGCGTTTGGCAAATAAATTACCTATCGAGTGATAAGCGATTGTTTTCACGTGACAAGCATTTCCCCTTTCTCGCGCTTCCGTGTAGGGAATTCGGTTTAAACGCCGACTTTGACAGCATTTCAAGAAAGTTCTTCTGTCTTTACCAAAAAAATGGAAAATGTCTTTTGATTACATAGTTTCTGACTAACAACACCTGCCAATATCATGCGTTTCTGGACAAAAATGATTTCAGAAATGTGTCAGTAAGCACATCCCTTTGATTTGAAAAGGGTCGTAAGAAATGCTATACAGCAAGTTCCTTATAAAAAAAAATGCTATATCTAGCATTTATAGTTTTTACACGAGGTACACAAAAGAATTCGGACACATTACATTACGGTCTAGTGGCAGAATTTATTTGAAGTATATTTTGATCATGTTTTTCTTGAACAAATTCAAAGAAAGTTATTTAATCTTTAACATTGCATGAAAGTTCAGAATATACAGTGAAACCTCTCTAAGGAGACCACCCATTAGACCATAAAAAATCGGTCTTTCAGAGAGGTGGTCTCTGAATAGAGGTGATGGGTAAAGCAAAGTTTCATTAAAAACATACTACAAAAAAATATATTGAATTAGTTTATTACATGTCTATACATTTTTAAAGAAGGAATTAACGGTAGTTTGCCTTGATTTTAACAGCTTTTCATTAACAAATTTTATTTATAAACATTCTTTGATCTCTTTAAACAAATTATTTATTTTAGTAGTATCATCTCTAATAGGTATCGAACTTTCTATCAATCTATTGATTTCAACAAGTGTTTCTTGGCATGAAATAGATAATTAAACCGTTTAAATTAAATTAAATTAGACGGTTAAATTGAACAATTAAACTCTCATGCCAATTTCCTTTCTGATGTTTCATTCTCGTGTGCTCTTAAAACTTTCACTTTGTCTTCCAAAGGTAACACAACTCTCTTAGACATCATCGATATTGGTGTACTAAGCACACAGCAAGAAAAACACTTCAACGCGAATATGCACTGTGTTATAACTTCCACTGTTAAACAAAACTGAGGTGATAACAAGAAGTGGAAATTTTTCCAAAAAAAGCAACATAATTGAGATAAACTTGAATCTGCACGAGAGCCAGCTTTTTCCTCAGGGGGGGGGGGGGGGAGGAGATTAACTTGATTCGCCAATTCTAAGGAAGTAGACTCAGCTGAGTGTGTTTTCCGGAGAAAATTGGAATTTCAAGATTTCCCCATGCAAATGAAAGTAATCCTACTCTTCGACTGAAAAGTTAAAAAGTGGTCTTTCAGGGAGGGAGACGAGGAATAGTGGTCCTTTAATGGAGGAAAATTAACATTGAGCATATAGTAAAAAATTATAGACCATAAATAAACGGTCTTTATGAGAGGTGGTCTCCTTATAGAGGTGGTCTTTCAGGGAGGTTTCACCGTATTTCGAAAAACTGAAGGTGGATAAATGCAATAAGTAAAAATAGTTGGAAGGTGTTTTATAATCTGTGCAATCGACATTATTTTTCGTTATTGTTTTGTTCGTATGTGCTATCAACAGGAATTAGGCACAGATGGAAAATCAGCAATAATATATATTTTTTTTCATTTGAAAATAATTTCTAGCCATCTAACTATAACTCGTTTTTAAAAAAGGAAAAAATTATTTAAAAGAAATACTTTTTACATTACAAATTTCAATAGATATATGGTATTCAATACATTGAAACCTAATACATATATTATATATAACAAAATTCAATTATGTAATGTTATTAAATATAACAATACATAATTCAAACAATATTTATATTGTTTCAATTATGTATATATATATGTATCTAATTGGTGTGTTATAATCTGAATGACGTCTACCGATTTCTAGATAAATAAGGACGTATATTAGTTCACGGCCAAAATAAAAACTGTACGTAACAGGGGATACATATACAGGGGTCGGATATCCAACTCTCGACGAGCGTGAAAATATTCTAGCACTGGATATGTGTCCCCTCTGCTGTGGCTTCAAGATGACGTATGGGGGCAGATATCCAGGGGTCGGATATCCAATGCTCCCCTCAAAAGTAAAACGTCCAAGCATCGGATATGTTACCCCTTGATATATGTCCCCTTCTGCTATGACGTCAAGATGAAGTACGGGGGCAAATATACAGGGGACGGTTATCCAGGTCTCGACGAAAGTAACACAAACTAGTTTTTGATATATGGCCCCTTCTGATATGGGGGCAGATATACTGGGGTCGGATATCCGACTCTCGAAGAAAGTGAACCTGGATATGTATCCCCTTCTGCTGTGACCTAAATGCGACGTATGGGGGCAGATATACTGGGGATAGATATCAGGCGACTCAAATAAAACTTATCTTCTATTTCATGACCTTACGAAAGCATATGATAACATTCAATCGCAAAATTATGGAATGTATTAAAGGAAATGAATATAAATCAAAATATTATAAGAGCAATTCAAGAATTTTACAGACAATCAAAAACAAAGATTGAAATAGGCCAAAGATTCTCAAAAGGTTTTATAACAGATAAAGGACTCAGACAAGGATGTTGTGGTTTACCCAACACTTTTTAAAATTTACATTGAAGAATCATTGAAAAGTTGGAAAGAAAATTGCAGAGGAATGGGACTTAATGTGAAAAGAACGTCAATTTTTAATCTGCAATTCGTAGATGACCAAGTTCTAATTGCAAAAAGTAAAAATTATTTAGAGAAAATGACGATAAAATTTAAGGAAGAATATGAGAAATGGGTTACTTTACATGAACGTTAGTAAGACCAAATACCTATGTATAGGAGGAAATGAAACAGAAATAAATTTAAATAATAACATAAAAATAGGAAGCTGCAAGTATTACAGATACCTTGGTGTAGACATTAATAGAGAAGGCAGAAACTCACAGGAAATTAAATACAGAATTTGTCAAGGAAGAAAAGCTGTAAAACTATTGAGTTCTATTTGGTGGTAGAGTGAGGAGATCTCCAGGTAAAGATATGGATATATATATCCATAGTATAATATATACATTCTATTGTAAAGAGCATATTGTTATAGGGAGCAGAGGGATAGAGAATTATGGAGACAGAAAGAAAGTGGAAATGGATTCCCTAAGAAGATCATGCAGGATATCAAGAATAGAAAGAATAAGAAATGGAAGAATCAAATAAATGATGAAAATAAAGGGAGCGATATTAGACGATCTTCAAAAGAAGCAATTATCTGGTATGGTCATGTTAAAAAGAATGAGTGATGAGAGACTACTCAAAATCGCATTTAATCAAAGAAGTAAATCAAAAAAAGGAAACGAGGAAGACCAAGAAAGAACTGGATCGACAATATAAACAAAGTCATGAGGTATAGAAGTCTGGAAATGGAATGGACTCTTGACCGGAAGAAATGGAGTGATTGCTTGTAGATTTTTCGGATGGTGGCACCTGACACCATAAACCGAGTTTATATATAAATGCAGCAAATTAAATTTTAACACTTTGTTGACCGGTCACAAGTATACTCGTGTTTTAAAACCAATGTCATTTATTAAAGGCAAGTCTCCTAAATACTTAGCTCGGCCTATATAATTTTTACGGAATAAAATGTTTCTGAAAAAGAATGTGTATTTATACGATACATTTGGGACTACATTGTTATACTGTAAGAAATTTTACAGGAAATTTACTTACTGTGATATATTTACTTATGTATAAGTTTGAAAAAGTTACCTAGACAGAGCGTATTCCAAAAACTTTTAAAAGAAGGCGGGACTTATATTGACTGAAAACAGAAATTTCATATTAAATTTCCGGTCAACAATGCGTTAATAACATTTGCAAACAGAAAAAGTATCCAGCAATATACGCTTAATAATTTCAGGGGCAAAGTACTTTTGTTGCTAAAATGTCGAAATGATTGAATGACACCAGGATATTCTAACAAATTTATTTGAAAATAAGTAAAAGCTTTTCATCACGTACCCTTACAAAAGCAAAATTTTATTTCAAAATTCCGGTGCTATTGTGGCATTTAGGGATTAAAATTAAGTGGGATGTATATTATCTCACCGCCCTTCAAGGAGTTAAAGAAGGTAAATACGAATTATTAATGATGAAACAATAAGAATATTTCCCTCAAAAAATATATCAAGCATAATTTAATGCAAGAAGACAAAAATAAGAAAATCTATTACTTTTTTAAAAGATCTATTAATTTTAAAATATATGATCCGAAATAAGAGATAATGCAAGAGGTAAGTTACAAAAGTATTTATACATAAGTAGAGAAAATTAAATTTCAATAACATTTGCAAACAGAAAACAATATCCATAAGTAGACCTTTAAAGAAGGTAAATACTAATTATTAATGATGAAAAAATAAGAATATTTCGTAAAAGAAAAAAAAGCATGATTAATGCATTAAGAAAAATTTATTATTTTCAAAAGAGATCTATTAATTTAAAATTGTAATCCAATTTACTGTTCAGTATTTTCTGAAAATTATTTTATGTCAGAAGAAAATTCTCACTTTGTCACCATTTTTTAGTCTTGGCATATTCTATTTTTCACCATTTTGTATTATTTTCACCAATATAAAATTAGATATCTTCCATTGATTCTTCTCGATCGTGATTTGAGTATCGAGAATCAAGCAATTTTACTAAACATTTATGTGACTATGTAAAAAGAAATAATGACTCAGATATAACACATATCAATTTCAATATTTCAGAAATTAATCTTTAAAACGTGAAAAAATTAATTAACATATCTACTTTCATTAGCGAGCGTGCGAAATGAATTTTGCGAACGACGTTTAAAACAACATTCAACAAAAGCAGGAACTGAAATTTGATCTTGAAAATCGTAGATAAGGAAGCACTTTAGTTGTCATATGTGAAAACTGTGAAAGAAATTCCAAATTTGTGTGCCCGTGTTCCCGCTGACCGATTCAAGTGGAAAAAAAATCATATATTAAAAACATGCCTTCTGTCTTTAGTCATGCAATACATTGTAATAATATACAGGTACGTTTTTTTTATTTTCTTCCAAATGCTGCAAATCATCTCCTTCCAAAAATAAGAATATCTCTAAGCTACTGTGTTTCTATATTAACATAAGGAAAGGGCAGCTGACGTCACTGTTGGTCAAATTACTGTTGGATAGCAAGAAACACCTGTCCGTTCTTTATAACTCCTACTGTACACATGAGTACGAGCGATTTGATTGGTCTACGCTTATAATGTCTATTATATGATTGGCCTACGTTGTCATGTCTATTCCTGCAATGATCGCTACGACAAAAATGCGTGGTAGATTGGTTGACGAAAGTGTTTATTTGTAAACATGCCCTTTCCTTATACTATATTACCTTTGACGGCCTTGTCAGGAGGAACAGTGGAAAAGTGTATTGCACATTGCATTGGCTCATGAAACAGAAATCCGAACGTGCGTGCGTGGTAGATGAAGACTGAATCTAATTTGAACATATGCGTCGTTAGATGTAGGTATTATTTGTATACTAAAAAGTTTTCCGTATATTGAAACTAGTGTCAAACTAACCCTGTAACTTGAACTTTTTTTACCAATGTAGCATCAAAATTTGTCATTTTTACTGTATTTTTGTAATGTTTGTATATTTAAGAATTAAGCTATAAATTTATATTTTTTTAATCATTAATTTTCTTAATCTATTGCATAAAAAAGAACACACTGAAAAATGTATACATTTCATGTTTTTTATAGAAATATCAAAAATTTTTGTAGACATCTTAAGGTGAACACACTCTTTCAGGTACATACAAACAGATGTAACGTCTAAAAAATTGAATGAATTGAAATTAAGATCCAATACACAAAGTATGGATCTTGGTTTTGCCGGCTGGAATCGCAGAATGTGCAATATCTTTACAATTGTAATCGCGGTATAAACAGTTAGAGGGTTAATTTATGTTTTTCATGTTTTTGTAATGTTCGAAAAAAAATCCGGTAAAACATTTAATAATTAATAAACTAATAAAAATAGAAACTTACCTTTTGCACAGAAAACATGGAAATGAAACCGGATTTTTTTTATCAAGAAATCGAAATTTATTAGCAGTATAGTTTAAATTTTCTAACAGAGCAGAAGGCACTGCAATTTATAAAGCCGTGCATTATGTAGGTGGATAACAAGTCTGATAATTTATCGTCTTACAAACGTTGAACGTGCCGTTCGTCATTCTGTAGCACAGTTGTCAGACAAGGCAGCACACTGTTCATAACATTAAGCAACATTTCTGTCGTTATGGCAGACACACGTAGCCTGATGGCATCTTTCAATGAAACTATTGATGCTGGTTGGTCGCGATACACATTTGAAGACACTCAAGCATTTCCACAGCTAAAAGTCACAAGCAGTAATGTGGGAAGCGTGAATACCCACCAGGTAGGTTAGGTATATACCCAGCTATTTACCCAAACCTTAGGTAAATATCCAAATATTGAGTATTTTCACATTTGTCTGTGAAAAATCATTATCTTGAAACATTTCTTGTAATCATAGGTAACAATCTTTCAAATATAGCAGCAGTTTTCACATTAGTTAATGATAAATACAGGCATACTGTCCCATTGGGTGGCTTCAAACATTTTTTACATTTACTATGTTCTGTATTTTAGAATGAAAGTCAAGTAAGCATTTTTTACAAATATAATTCATATAAACCGAATGTAATTGATATAAGTTAACCGAACCAGGACCGAGGGATCCCATATCGGAGAAACTCAGATGCGAAGTCCAATCGAAACGACTGCAAACCCGCCAGGAGCAAACTATACCACTTATCCAGGCCTTAGGTAATTACCCAAAAATTGGGTATTTTGACTATGGTACAATTTTACTATCTAATTTCACCCCTTAAGCTTTTGTTTATAACATAAATTAAAAGAAGGCATATAGTCCAGTCGAATGACTATATCCGTTTCTTTCTGTAACAGTTTGGAGATTAAAGTGTATAGGTATTCTTTTTTTTTCTTTTGGCTGACTGTACCTAAACCACATTTTCAGATTTGCGTGATAGTTTACACTTTATTTATGAATTTGGTCATCATCTAAAATTAGATAGCACTCATCTTAAGGGACCACTACACCTTTCCTTGCTGATCGAGAAATCCTATGTTTACCTATGTGAAATTTTAATTAGGTGATTACTCATTACGAAATGTATGTTATCAGAATACGGTTTTTACCATCATAAAGGAAACGACTGATGCCGACATACTGTGTTTTTAATTATTGTCTCCGTAAATTTTAAATATTTTTAAGAAGATGATAAAATTTGAAAATTTCCCCCAAGTAGAAATATCAAATTCAATTTTTTAAGTGCTTAAATTTTAAGAAGACATTTTTTAGACATGCACTACGTCGGTATCGGACGTCTACTTTCTGATGGTGAAATATGTATTTCGATAATTATATTAGGTAATGTGTAATCATCTAATTAAATTTCCACATAGTTTAACAGGGGATTTTACCATCGGCGAGGGGGAAAACCTGAATTGATGGTATTTAATTAGAGACTTGAGTGTTTAAATTACAATTCTAGGATTACATCAGATGTTTTTAATTCAGCTACTGCATTGACGAAGCAATTTTCGAAAACTTCAAGAAGTCGATCGCAAATAAACACACTGTGGCAAGTCCAGGACTGACAACAACCAATCTGATTGCATGAACCTTAAACGATAAGGTCTTAGTTATCAGATTTTCAAAGTTAAATTTGTATAAATAAAGTTCCTTGTGTATGTACAGCCACTTGATGGGACTAATGGTAAAATAGTTCGCCACAATATTACCCCTCCCCCAAATGCCGAAGCCACTGAAGTCAGAATCACCGTGTTTTTAAGCGAACTCGCCTTGAGAGCGCGTTATCGTAGGAGCTGGCTTCTTGATGACGGCGTTTCTCTCGTTGCTTCGGACACAACCAATACCGTCAGATGCGGTGACACCTCAAGATTCAGAGTCATCAGCCGATGGGAATGCAGAGACACTGTAACAGTGGTAGATGAGGATGCAGAGGCACTTTATCAGTGGCTACAGAAAAACTGGATTTTAGATTTTCAACACTAAGTATAGTTCGTTTGTTGTTGATAAACACAGTAAAGTGTTTAAAAGTACGCTTGATGATTTTGAAAAGTTCATCCATCAAACGACATTTGAAGGGGTTTCATTACACCTCCATGACGAACGAAAACATAGCTGCAATTGAATACGTCTGAGTGGATGAAGGGAACGGACTCACTGTCAGCAGAAGCAGGTGTTGGAGAAAAAGCCTGCATGGTGGCTCGGAGATTCTGTACAAACTCAAGAAATTTTGGTGGTAGTCTGAATGTCGAGCCATATTTTAGCTTGGAAGTAGTGCACTGACTGTCTTCTTCGAAAGCAGAACGAAAGAGTAGTCCCAAAAGGATTAAAGATAATGTTTCAGTCCACCGATTGTTGTTATAGAATCTCAGCGACTGTTTTAGGTTTGTTAGAGATTTGAAATTTTTTCACTACCCCGTTGCTCGCAGGATGATATGGAGTTGCCTAATATACTGGAAGCCTATTAATTTGGTAAGAGATGCAAAGAGAGCACATTGAAATTACCTATCTTGGTCGGAGGTGATTACGGAAACGGAAAGCACAGCAAAACGGGAAATCCACTGCTGCAGAAATGCACGTACAACTGTTTCAGCTGAGATATCAGACACGGGTATGGCCTCTGGCCAACTAGTAAATTTGTCTATACATGTTAAAAGATAACAGAAACCTTCTGAAGGTGGTACGAGTCCCACCGAATTTAGATGAACATGGTCAAACTTGTGAAATGATTTTGCAAATGGTTAGGGCTGCAGGTATGCTTAATCAAGGGTGTAGCTTGAAAATTTCATTGGGAGAGGGACCCGACGTTTGGCTCTCTTTTTTATTACTTACAAACATCCTGATTTTTTCGCACTCTTAAATGAGTGGGGGGGGGGGCAATACTTATGCACTTCTTTTACTATTAGTTACTTACTTATAGAATCTATTTTCCTGATGTAAGTGATGCTGACGGTCAGGGCTGATTTCCGTTTTACATGCCTATCGACCAGATCAAATGTGCCAGCTCCACTCTTTTTTCCTTTTTCCTCAAGTCTTAAAGTTGCGTTCAGATTGCATTTTAACATTCTGCGATATTCTGCGCTATTAAAATTCTGAATTATTTCTCTGGGCTTTATTTTCCAAACGGCCTCTAGTCATCAACAAAACAAAGGGGAGTCTCAACAAAAGAGATAGGAGGGGATAAACATGCCAAGGAGTCTCCTTCGTGGTACTTCCCCCTCTTGCAAGAGCGACAGAAGACTCACAACATCAAAGAAACCGACAAACGACCGGCCGTCGCAGAATGCTGTCTGATCGCACCTTAATACACATGCAAGCTAATGTTATATATATGGAGGCGTTCTTTTTCAATTTTTCATTTGCATTTCAATATTTTTAAATGATTCTTCCTGCATAGGATATGTGAAGTCAATATCTTAACGGGTACTTTTTCTTATTTTTTCAATTTTAACTGCAGTTTTTTTTTTTTTTTTTTTTTTATGAAGACACTTTCAGTTTCGGAGGGAAAAAAACTGCAACCAAAATCGAAAAAGTAGAAATATGTCCCGTTAGAAATCGTCCTCGGATATCTTATGCAAAAAAAAAAAAAAAATCATTTAAAAATGTTGAAATAGAAACGGTAAATTTGGAAAGAACGCTTTCATAGGTTTAACATTAGCTTGCGAGTATTGTGTCGAGGTTGGTGTAGGCTCTTAAAAAGGCATTTTAGAATGCTAATAAAGAAGCACATTAGCGTCGTTACATTCATATTTTTAAAATGACAAGAATAATTGTACTTGGACGAAAAATAAAAGTGTAAAATCCAAGCCTCAGTAAAAATATATTTTGAGTAATTAATTCACTTTCTGAATAATGAAATAAATTACATTTTTAGGTTCGTTCGTAATTATATAAATACGTAGCACCTATGGTCGTCGTCTTGTCCGTCAGTCTGAACGTCTGTCCGCATATAATAGCGCAAAAACTACCCAATCGAATGGTGTGAAATTTAATATTTATAATCGTTGCACACTGTAAAAAAAAGTTCCTAATGTTACTAAAATTTCTTTAGTAAATTTATATTCCACAGAATTTTTTAGTAACCGGTATTATAAACCGGAATTGTTGCCAGCTGTTTTAGTAATTCTTACAGATTTTCTTGTAAATGAGTAAGAATACAAAAAATTTTTTAGTAATTGAAAGGATCAATGAGAAAAACTAAATTGTTTTAGTAGATCGACCCATTTTTCTTTTTTCTTTTCTTTTTTTTTTTTTTTTTTTTTTTTTTTTTTTTTTTTTTACAGTGTAGAATTTTGTTGAGTCATTTCAAATTTTTATGAAAATCGAATCAAAACTGAAAAGGATATTAGTAAACGTTTTCTTAATTTTTTTAAATCCTATCATACGTAATGAATTCAATGATATCCCATGATAGGGCCTGATTACCCAAAAGGCACATGAAGCACGTGCTTCCCCTCTAAAATTTAAGAGGGACCCAAAAATGACTAAAATGGGGCCTCTAATTTCCATTATTAGTTTTTTGCATTACATTTTTAATTTTTGTGGAAGAACAAGTTGCCCAATGCGATAGAACATCATCGGAACTTCAGAAAATTTATCTAACAGGAAAATCTGAATGTGATCGACACGTTATTAGCCAATCATAGCATCCTGATGTGCTGATTAGAAATCGTGCTGGTAACTGAACATACAAAAACTATAAATATTACAAATATACTCTATCTAAAGTAAATACAGGGAACATAAAAAAGACTGCTTAATGAAATAATATGAATTCGGCTAAGTCACTCTCATGAATAATACTTGTAGCTTGTATCATTGATGAGTTTCCATGTATAAAGAATTTAGAAAACTTTTACTGAATAAAAGGGGGTCCCTAAAATGATACTGTGCTTCCCCCAGTTTCAGAGGTTAATCGGACTCTGGTAATGATTCTAGGTTGTCATGGTAATTACGTCCTATTTAAGATGAAGTCATATTACTCCCGCATTACTGAATCTAAAAATCGAATTTATATACTAAAATTGTTTAATTATAGCAATCATATAATCTGCCGACAGTTTTTTGGATAGATGTTTCCGGAGAAATAAATGTTAAATGGAAAAAGAGTCTAAATATGGATTTCAAGTTATGAAATTTTCAAAGCTAGGCTCAAGTTTCCCATTGGAATTTTCAGTTAATTTCAACAAAATATAAAATGTTGCCAACTTAAAATGTACTTATTTTATTACGGAAATTAATCATGTCATAATAACAGACGATATAATTCATTTCACTGAAATAATAACGATGTTTTTTTTTACATTGTCTTGTATTGGATATTTACACATAGTATAATTTTAATGTAACATAATTGTAATTAATTGTTTGTAAACGTGTATTGAAACTTAATTTCATAATATAAAATTAATACCTATAATATGGAAATCTGCACATAAAATATATTTTGTATTCATGCATTTTTGCATAAGAGTGCAACAGCCATTGCACCAAGATCTGAATATTTATAAAACTAGTTATAGTTCGAACGCACCTCATTTGTCACGTTTGACGTACAATTTTCAACTTGTTTTATTTTCTTTTTGTTAGTTCTCCATACGTAATTTCTGGCCTATAATCCGCGGATCAAACAATCTTGTTTCGACCCAGAAATCTTATTTTATAAAAGGCAACTTACTAGATATCTGTAAATATTTGACTTCAATTATTAAATAAAACTTCTGGGTCGAAACAAGATTGTTTGATCTGCGGATTATAGACCGAAAATTACGGTAATTGGCCATATTTATTTTAATTCTAATTATTCTATTCTTAACGTAAAATGAGTTTTATGGATTACTACTTAAAAAGTAATAACACGTGCATAATAAATTATTGTAACCCCTGGAAAGGAAAAGGTTATTAGCCCCTACTATTTCTGCATCAAATCGTCATATGAAAAAATGTAATTAGTACCAATCGGTTAGTAATAATATTTACTAATTAATGCTATATTTAAATTTTGAGGAGGACATCCCATTATATGGGATGTCCTCCTCAATTTTTCAATTATTGCTGTAACTTTTTGAGTTTTCCCGATATTTCACTGGTCTTTTTATATGAATTGCCCTATCGTATTGACTATCAAATCATGACAAAAAATCTTCGCTGTAGTTCGCACATGCGCAGTTAAAATTTATTTCATAAAAATAGCTATATCTCATCAAATATTCATTATATTAATATTTTAATCACAGTATACTATTTCTTCGATTTTTGTCAAGTTTTTGGAAAGCGGTGTTAAATTCGGCTGAAACTATGCATGCTAAAAAAAAAAAACTTTTGAATTTTTCGCAGAAATGTTAACATCTTCACGAATATACGTGCTGCACTTACACAAATGCACACAAAAGTTGAACAGGACCTACATAGTCATTTGCTACAGTAACAGATCATTTTTAGCATTTTTTGTTAATACATTATTTTATTATTAAAATTATTATTGCCCCCCCCCCCCCTAATTGTCCACGCGAAAAAATCTTCACTGAAAAACATGAAATCAAACATGTTCTTTACATCCTCAAAATTCAAGGGCATTCCCTCACGAGTTTCAGTAAGATATTCGACGAAACGTCTGAAATTGGTCACAGCCCCCTTAATTTCTGGACACCAGTATATATATATATATATATATATATTACTCAAATCATTTCTCTAATATTTTTTATGATCTAATTATAACAAGAGCTAATATTTTCAACATTAATTTACATAAAAAACAAAAAATTCAAAACACTAATACTCAAATGATTATAACTTTTTCAAATCAAATCTTTAATAAGATTAATATTAATTCTATAATTAATGATAAAAACTGTTATTTTCCTATTAATAATCTTCAAATTTCAAAAACATTTAAATATCCTAATACAATCGGAAGAAAGATTTTTAACTATAATGCATTTTCAAAAAATACATCTGATGCCAGTACTTTTCAGTGTAAATGCAATGACCCCGCTCTAAAAAAATTCATTAATAATGATCATGGACATATAATCACTGGTAATCGTAATATTGTGAATGATTATAAACTACAAAAACTAATGGGTTAGGGTACTAAATATAGACTTCCTTCTAAATTTAATGTAAATTCTATTATAACACAGTTTACATACGATATAGACATTTTTATTTATAAAATTTCAATCTCATATAGTAAACCAATTGAATATTTTAATCAATGGAAAATACTTGTTATTGAAAAATTAAGTTCGTCTTTAAAACGTAATTTATCGCATATAGTTAAAACTAACACAAAACATTTGTTCCAGCAAATTACTAAATTACAAAAAAACTATGTAATAACATATATTGACAAATTTCCTAATAATTATGCAATCATATGTAAAGCTTATTATCACCAACTACTTACATCCTGTATTTCTACTAACAATGCTTTAAAAAAAACTAATGAAAATGTAATTGTAAACAATCGTAAAATACACAGTTATTATAAATTATTAAATATTACTTCTACAAACTTTAATTATCCTTATTTAGTTCTTATACCCAAATTTCATAAAAATCCAATTAAATTTAGGACTGTAACTATAGGATGCAATACATATAATAATATAGCCAATAAACATCTATTAAAAATTCTCAATCAAATTTATACACTGACAACATCCACTGATAATACACATTGTATAAAAAATAGCTATCAACTCGTCAATATTTTGAAAAATCTTAAATGTGTTAACAATATAATGACATATGATTTCAAAGATCTTTTTAATAATATAGATTTATTAGATCTACATAATATTATAAATGCATTATTTAATAAGTATCATCAATCACTTAATTTACCAATTCATATAGATACAGCTTATTTTAAAACTTTAACAAATTTCATTATATATAATAATTATATAATGCATGATAACACGTTATATTTACAGAAAGTCGGTATACCACAAGGGGGATGTACATCTAGTATACTTTCAGACTTATACTTGTATCATTATGAACGTACTTTTATTAACAGTAATATACATTTATATCGTTATATTGATGACATAATTTTAATTGCCACTAATCATACTAATATTTCTATATTTCCAATTGATTATCCTACTAATTTAGAATTAACGGAAAACCTCCTTTCTAACAATACTATTAACTTTTTAGATCTTAAAATTACACTTAAAGAAAACAAAACAATAATTGATCTATTTGATAAACGTAAAGAATTTAAATGTAAAGTTAATTCATTTACTAATTTTAAATCATGTCTTCATAATTCTGTATATCGTAATATACTCCTTAATCATATTTATAAAATAAAAAGTTTATGTTCTTCTCAACTAATTAACAACAATATTAAAAAACTTATCTATGATGCATTACAACATGGTTTTCCAAAAAAATTCATATATTCCTTAATATATAGTTAGTTCTTATATGACCTTTACAACCAAATTAACACATGCGTTAAAAAATGTATACAAAAATCAAATAATCTTAGAAAATAGTAAAAAAATAAATAAATAAGTAAAAAATAAAAATTATTATAACAGGACGGTTGGGTGGGTAGACTTCGATTGAGGAGGTGTGTGGCGGAGTTGCATGGAAAAAACGCATGGTTAATTTATATTATTATTAATAAAAAAATGGGGGCATTTTGATTTACACAATTGTTTGATATTACACATTTTATAATGGACTGTGATGTGATATTTTTATATGTATATTAATTTAGTTAGATTTACATATTCATTATTTAATTAATTTAAATGAATTTATATTCATTAATATTAAGAATGTTTTTGATCTAATGATTTGGATTAATACCTTTGGTGGACAATATCATATTAACTTCTAATATAATGTATACTTTTCTACAGTGTTAATATAACATGTTTTAATTTTTATTTAACGTTCTACCGTTACCACTTATATTAAGTGTTTATAATTTTTTAACTTTGTATGAAGAAACATTATATGTTACTAATTCATTTCTATATTTAATTAATATTAATTTTAAATTCTTTGTATCTTAATTCAAATATTTAGTATATTATTTAAATTTAATTTATGTGAAGTTGCATTTTTGGCACAGTTATTTAATAGTTTTTGTCATTTAATGGTACATATATTTTTTATGTTGCTTTAATTATTAATTTTTCCATCTTACAACTTATTTTTAAAATAGAATTATTTATTAATACATCTATTACTATAATGTAATTTGATATTCTATTTATTAATTAATTTCATTTATTTATTATTTAACTAATTGCTTACATTTAAGATAGTAATTTGGTTTAATTATTAAACATTAATTTTCATCCAATACTTTCTATTCGGATTATTTTCACTTTACCAATATAGATGGCAGCACTAATGTTCCTGTTTGCTTTACAATATTCATATTATTCTAACATCATTTCTGGCAACATTGTAAAGCATTTCCTATTTCTAAAATTGGCAACATGTAATGATTTTTTTTAGCAATTAATTCCCTAGTTTTGGTTGTGTTTCATGTTGGTTCTTGTGGTGCACAGGTATCTTTTTTAATCATAATGGATTTTATACTTTCTGACTCTATTTAATGTTTTTTCTGTATATTATAGGTATGGCTTCTTTTCTTTTTAATATTGTATTTTATTTTTTATTTTTTCACAGGTTTGCTTCATTGTTTATGAGCAGTAGTCCCAAAATCATATTCTTTAGCAATGCATGTCTAATATGATGATGAAACCTTTCACTTCATTTTATTTGTGGTATTTAGGCATTTGGGACTTGATAATTCTGTCTAAATTCCACAAATTTCATTTAATTCCATTTATTCAATTTTTAATTTAATTTCTTATTCTTTTAATATGTTTTTGTTTCCATATTCAGTGTGTTGGGGAATCTTTCATTGTCAACTAAATATTAAATACTTAATTATTATTTCATTGTTTAGGTTGTTGGAGAATCTTTCATTGTCAACTAATTATTAAATACTTAATTATTATTTCATTGTTTAAGTTGGTGTTATGATAATGTTTCATTTATGGTTATATATATATATATATATTATATATATATATACATATATATCACTTTTTTATGGACACGATAACTTCCATAATTCTGTACATATCTCTTCCAAACTGATACATAAAATCAAGGAGTAGAAAATCTCGGTCAAGTTCGTTAATGGGCAAAATCGGACCAAAGGGGTGGAATTGAGTAGTGTTTTTGTAGAAACAGAAAAAAACCCATAACTTCTTAATTATGAGATATATCGAATCAGTTTAAAGTTATTATTACTTATAGAAAAAGGACCAAAAAATTATACATGACAGATTTTTATATCATTAAAAGTGAACTCAAGGGGCGAAAAAATAGGGGTTTATGAAGAAAAAAATTCATGACTTTGTCAATTCACAAGATATCAAATCCGCTGAAATTTATTATAAACCTTCTTAATATTTTCTACAACTTTTATATTGACAACTTTTTGATAGGACCAACTCTCACAGCAAAAAAAATATTAAAAACAATAAAATCTCTGCCGGCTCCGCCAACAGGGACAGGTAGATTTCGAAGTGGGCTGTCCCAACAGCCGCATCATGGCAAAAAGTTCTTTCTTTTTCAATTCCCAATAAGCAGGCACTCGATGGTCTGCGGCGAAGACGCTGAATCAACTGTCGTGAATTTCCAGGTCTTTAATTGTGCCTGCCTTACAGATGGTGGAATTGATGCTTAGAAGCTATCCCACCTACGAACGTAACCGTATAATAAAGATAAATTTAGTTTATGGTCTATTTTTTTAAATTTCGTACCTTTACCAATTAACAAGACAAATTATTGAATCAACACGGCAGAATTTTTATAATTATTTACAAAATAATTGGAGTATAGTGGCACAAAACTCATCAAAAGCGGCCAGATAAAATTGTTAAAATGGGTTTATCTCGAATCTTGATTTAGTTTTTGCTGGTGAAATTAGTACTTAACTTCCAAATCTACCTCTGCTTGTTGGCCGATCCGGCAGAGTTTTTTTATGTTAGTTTATTAATAGAATTGTTTCTTAAACTAACAGGTATTATTAGAAACACACAGCAAACACCGCACTGATTAATGAAAGTTCAACTGCAAAAAAATCTAAAATAAGGAAATACACGATCATTATTTTAAGAATTCAAAATGAACTTATTAATACAATGAATCAAACTGTTGTACAATAACGCATTTTACGAATCATGAAAGCTTAGTATTTATAATGTAAGTATAAGGAGGGGCGGCAGAAATGAAATAGCTATTTTACCAGAAAACTAATAATTTAAATATTATAATTATTTATTTTATTTAAGATCTTAGTAAGCTGTTATTTTCGAAGGAAATTCATTATTGAAGCTGTCCTGGTATCTAGGTTCGTAAAAACCCCTAAGGCGTACCAATTAGAGACACTTTTCTTTTTGCATCTTATAACATCACGTCAATAAGAAAACAGCATGTTTGCAGATAAATATTCTCGTCAACCAGTCAACCAATTTTTCCGCATGTAAATTTTCAAACGTACTAATACGACAAACTCGGAATTAGCCGTACTTCAATTAGATTTGATTTGCTCTAGAGTAAGATGACCAAATGTCGTCATTTTCTGCGGATATGCCTCATTTTTCGGATTTTATCCTCAGAAATAAATATGTCACCTCCGCACAATATCTTTCAATTTAGATATTTGAATTTTTTTTGTTTTAGCAACATTTAATATTTTCTGTCTGTACCGAATCTTCTAACATATCTCGAATTATGATGTTTTCTAGTGTATGACGACATCTTAATCATTGTACTCTGAACAATCTGTGCATATGTTTAGATATATCAGTCTTTTGAGACCATTTCATCGGTCGTAGCTGTTTTTGGGCGTTCTGAGGATTCATCATCGTGAATTGATTTCCTACCATGTTCAAATTCAGCAGTCCACTTTTTTATCGTCGAATATGAAGGACAATAATCCTTTAAGCTAGAATGTAACTCTTTTTGTATGCCCGTAGGGGTTAAATCTTTTAATCTTTTTTTTAAATATTTTATAACAGCTCGAACTTCAATTTTTTCCATTTTTCCATTGGCCGTGGGGCGATCCCGGAAAAGAAGCTCAGAAACAGACTTCCGTTGCAACTTTCGGGGGGCAACTTAATTTTAAACTTTTATGTTATAAGTTCTTAAACATTGAAATTGTCAAAGTTCTGGAATCAAAAGTTGCACATTAATTAGAAATCGCAAGAAATATATCGCACTATTTTCTCATGACATCTAACAACCGATTGGCTCAATCTCTCCCTTCTCTCACGTTTTAGCCAATCGGAAGCGTACGTTTATGAATTCGCCGTGGATAGCTTAAAAAACTAGCGAAATTTTCCTTTTTCTGTTTTAAAACAAACTTACCATTCTCCAGAATGAATTATTTCGTTAAAATTATTTTGTGATCATATGCTATAGCATATTTGCAACTTTAAAAGTATACCAAGGATAATTTTATTAACATTTAACTCTAGATTTCCATCTCACTTTTATTTATTGTGACTTTTTTAATTACTAATATTAATGAAAACAGCCAGATTTCTAGTTTTGCTAACCGAAAATCTGGTCTATTACGTATTATACTTCATAATAGTGTAGAAAAAATATATTCTTATATAAAAACATATCATTATTATTATTATTATTATTATTATTATTATTATTATTATTATTATTTTTACAAATCTTCAATATTTGTTGAATAATTTTATACAACCAAATTGCCATAAAGACATTACCCAAGTAAGCCCTATTCTAATGTCTCCTAACTTTACTATAGTTTTAAATACAGGTGCAGATTAACAAAATCTGAAATAAGGAATCATTGACTCCTAATTCTCAAAAATCTAGTGACCACAATAAAAAAAAAAAAAAGGCCATAAAGAATGCTGTGAAATAATGCATGCATAAAAACAATCTTGTAAATATATTCTAATTTTTTCGTTTCCAGATATTTGTCAGTTAAACATTTAAAAATCATTGTATACTTAAGTGATATATACATGCAGTTACATCTTAACTTGTATTGTAATTATTTATTCATAAATATTAATGTGTGTTTTAGTTTAGGAAAAATCATTTTAAAAGTAGAAATATTCTTCAAAAAAAAAAAATACATAGGTTAAAGAAAAAAAAAAAAAAAAAAAAAAAAAAAAAAAAAACAGCATTTGGCACATTTATGAAAAATAAAAATTTTATTTTACTTGACATACATTTTTAAAAACTTTCAACACACTTTTTTATTATTGACCAATATTTTATAAGTTGTTCAAAATCATAATTTTTTTAACTTAAACAGATTACAGTAAATTACTTCATCTGCAAATTAAATATCTTCTGTCAATTTGCTAAACAGGTATTAGTTTTTAAAAAAAATTCTTATATGCAGTGTACAACAAAAGCATAATTAAATAGATGTTATATGAAATGAAAGGATATTTCTTTCAATTGCAAAATATTTATTTGAAATTGAATTCTAGCTTAAATATAATTTTAAAAGACTATTGTCAAGCAATTATTTTATCAAGTTTTTGTACAGACATACATTGTTTTATTTTTTTAATATATACTGAAAATGTGTATTCTATTTTAATGTTTAGTAGCAGATAATCTCAAAAACAGTTTTTTTTTTGTTGTTGTTGTTTTTTAATATATATAAATAGCTACGGATCAGGACACAAGTTTTATCATCGAAATAAGGATGTTCGTGATAGAAAATTATATCTGTAATTCGGTTAATATTTCAAACCTCTTTAAATATTTTGCTTTTGAAAAAAGAAATTTTATTTTATTTTAAACTAGCTTTATCGTTGTTATTGTTTAAGTTTCCTATCGGCAGATGGTGCCAAAGCAATTCCAAAGTTTTAGCTTGATGGAAAGATATTGAAAACACATTTATTTTGCCTTTATTAGGGTGGTTACTTACTTGATATTTTCTGGACAATATGACCATTACATTATCCAAGCATGCAGCTGGTATAATGAGGATCAATAAATCTTTTATTTTTCTTATAGTTTGTTTACTCTGCCACCGACCAAACGTTTGAAAGACCAGTTTTTATTGGCTCTTGAGTGGAAAAATGCGCCAATCGGAGATAGTTTTATAAAACCTATTAAAAAAGAGTTCCACTTTTTTATTGTAATTATTAATTAATGTGCAACTTTCGAATCCAGAACTTTGATGATTTCTAAAGTATTAAAGATCATTATACTAATCCTGCAAGAATTGAGTTGCCCCTCAAATGTTGCAACGAAGTTGAACGATAATGCCAGTGGCCCCACGGCCTAATTTTTAGAAAATGTTAAAACTTGTTTACTTTACTTTATCGCCCAGCAATCTATACTAATAAAAGAAAGTTTCGCTCTGTGTGCGTGTCTTCGATGGCTAGGAAAATCTAGCGCACCTAGAAATCTGAAAATTTAGGTGATGGTAGTCCAAGGCCTCCCCTGGTGCACCTGATTCTCAGAATTTTAATATTTTGAAAATTACAGTAATTATTAATTAAAAACTGATCAAAGATCACAAACAAAAAAGCACTTTTCCGAAATCCGCATGCGCTTGCTTAGAAGCCCTTTTCCGCACCTTCTGTGAAGAGAAGAAGTAAATTGCAAGTTCGGCCGTTTCTTTTTCCGTTTTTCTAAATTCGCCACGCACGAACGACCAGTTATAAGGAAAGGGCAACTGACGTCACTGTTGGTTAAATTACTGTTGGTTTGGGAGAAAAACCTGTTCGTTCTTTACGACTCCTACAGTACACAAGAGACGGAGTGATTTGATTGGTCTACATTAAACTAGTCTGTAATATGATTGGCCTACGTCGCTATGACGATTCCTGCAATGATAGCTGCGATAAAAATGCAGTGGTAGATTGGTTGATGGAACTGTTTGTTTGTAAACATGCCCTTTCCTTATATAGAAAAACCGTCGAAATATTCTCGAATAACATACTTGTACGTCTCGAACGATCAGGTCGGTTTGAAAAAAATTCACATTTAACCTTTTCAAAAAAAATTATCAATAAGCGTCGAATTCAAGTTTTTATTTTCTCCCGTTTTCCGAGCATCGCATCCGACGGACTACGAAAGATACGGAAAAACCAAATTCACCAAATTAAAGTTCCGACTTTGCCCTTTTCAAGGCTGCCTTCGGTTTTAAAATATACGAAAATTAACACTTCGAACGAATATATTTTCTGTATGCCGTTTCGCGATTTCGCCGATTTTTAAAAATTTGCATCGGCGGTTTCGGACGAGTTACGAAAAACTAAAAATACCAGATAATATCTAAATTCATTCCCTTTTCGACATCTGCAATCGTTTTCGAAAAATTAGAATATTAATCCTTCGAAACAAATTCGCGTGCAGAACTCACTTTTGCGAATTCGATTTTCTCTAAAATAACCGAACAAAAAACAAACTCACCTAAGGACATCTACGTTCTATCGGGTTCATGCGGAAACCTTTAGTTTAAAAAACCCTTTCGAAAACGTTTTTTTACCGTAAGTCAATTTCGCATTTTTAACGATTTCTCCTATCTTTAAAAATTCCAATCTGCGTTTATAAACAAGATACGAAAAACTAAAAATACCGCGCCTAATCTACGTTCCTTCGCTTTTTAAAATCTGGTATCCGTTTCGAAAATTTTGAAATTTAACCCTCCGAAAAAAAATAGTTTCCAAAACTCACTCACGTGATTTTCGTTTTTCGGCCCATGTTTAAAAATCGGCATCGACTCGGGAAATGCGAATACGGACCAAGGCTGCATAAGGAAAATGCAGCTGACGTCACTGTTGGTTCAATTACGGTTGGTTAGCTAGAAAAACCTGTTTGTTCTTTATGACTCCTACCAAGGCAACACTAGATACCGGGCTTGCTCATTAGCTCTCAAAACGTCACAAATGGTGGCTGACCGCGACCAGCGATTGGTCCAAAGCAACGCGCCCATCGTTTTGTGCCAATCGCTGTATGTCTTTCCTCCTAGTCAGCCACCTTTTGTGACGTCATCATAATGAATGAGCAAGCCCGGTATGTAGTGTAGCCCTGCTCCTACTGTACACATGAAACGGGGAAATTTGATTGGTCTACGTTAAACTGGTCTATAATATGATTGGCCTACGTTGCCATGACGATTCATGCAATGATAGCGTCGACAAAAATGAAGCGATAGATTTTTTTTATTTTTTTTATTGAGAACATACATCTGACTTGTGTGCTTGGCATCAAGTGCCCGCTTATAAGTCATCGTCAATATACAGGGACGAGATAGCCACAAAGAAATTTACAACACCAGAGAGTTACATCCGGAAGCTCCACAAAGTGTGTGCAATGGAGCTGGCGGGAGTCGAACCCGCCGACCTGACTCCTACGCTCTCAAGCGATTAGCGGAATGGTGTCTTAACCACTCGGCCACGGAGGCCCCAAGCGATAGATTGGTTGATGGAACTGTTTGTTTGTAAACATGCCCTTTCCTTATACGTAGCAAGCGTCTATGATATATGGCAGAGGTGTCTGCCATATCAAAATCGAGATCACATCAATGAAGGCCGTACGCCACGTAGCAGAAGGGATTGAACTACTAGAAGTTCAATAATGGTTTTTACAGCTTGTGATCAAATAATCAACAGATTTATATCAATTTATGTTTGCTTCTAATATAACTATGGAAATATTAGTTATAATGCAGTGAAAGTTTGTGGTAAATGTTGAAATAAATATGCGTAATAAAATTTCAGTCTATCAAAATACGAGGGTTTCAAGCCACCAAAGTTACCACACTTTATAAAATAATTTTCACCCTGTTTGTTGAAAGTAATGCTGAAATATTTTTATATCGTCTGCAATTAAATTATTTTACGCTATAGTTGTTGAAAGTAGATTGTAATTTTTTTCGTGAATGTCAACGAAACTGTTTGTTGTCATGAGAATGAAATGTCGTTTGGTTTGATGCGTGGAGTAAAGTTTTAGTTTTGAAATGTCGTTGTTTAATTGGAGTCAGATAAATTACTATAAAATAAATTAATTAATTAAGTACGACTAAATTAAATAACATTTAGGGATGTACTTCTGATACCGCTTGATTATTTGTTACAAACTTTTTTCATGTAACTTCAGTTTTTGTGTGTAAAGATGGAATTTTATAATCGAATTTTCACTCAAATGCTGAGATGCTAAAACATTCTGAGATGCAATTTCTGAGATTTATAAAATTTAGGTACACAGATATTTTTCCGGTATCAATACATTTTAATATGTTTAGAGGGCAAGGTGTTTTTTTCAATATATGAGCATTGGAATTATATATATCGAATTATATACAGGGTGAATCTAAACTCTTGGGCAAAACTTTAAGGGGTGATAGTACACATCAAGACAAACAATATTAAATAGGAAACTAAGGGTCCCAAACGTCTTCCGAAGGAGATAAGCTCCATTAAAGTTTAAGGTCCAAAATTTCAAATAATTATAAAAAACGGAAAAATTGGTCGATTCGTTTGCGGTTTTCTCTAAAACTATTCTTTATGTCAGTATTTTCTTAAAAATAAATTTTAAAGAAAAAGTTTTAAAAATGTCGATAGAGGGCGCTTTAGACTTTGGAATAACGAACAACTATTTTTTACCGTTATTTTTTGTATCTGATTAAATGCTTTCAAAAGCTTAGACTTAAACTTAAATTTTGAGCTCAAAATCTGAATCGTTGTAAGTAACACAAACTGAACTGTGTTCAGGAGTTGAAATTTGAACCCCCCTGAACACAGTTCAGTTATTCCCGATCTTGGTGTCGTAGACCAAGAAGAAACTACTACCCCCGAATCGTAAAATAAACGATAGAGGGATGACATAATTAAATAAAAAATTTATTTTAAAAATAAATTTTAAAGTTTTAAAATGCCGACAGAGGGCGCTTTAGACTTTGGAGTAATGAACAACTATTTTTTACCGTCGACTCCGGCGAGGACCTGGTTGCGAGGATTGCCGTCGTAGCAGGCGATATCCGGGAGATGCCCGGGATATTCACTAATGTTCGCAACTCCCTCCGCCAGCGGCGTGAGGCCTGAATCGTTGCTGGTGGGCACTATTTCGAGCAGTTTTGTGATTCCTCACGAACATCATGCTTGTACCATTTTCTACGTGTCAACCTTCATTCATATTGTGCACTACATGCATACATCAAATTGTTTCTTTTTATTTTGCGAGGAGAAATTGCTCATGTCTGTTATGAATAAATTTTCTATTTAATTTTGTCATTACTCTATCGTTTATTTTACGTGTAGAGGGTAGTAGTTTCAGCCTGGATTAATTTTAACACAATTATTCAAATTGGTAAAGAAATCATATGAGTTGTAATTTTCCAACTGCACGAAAAATGTCCTTGCCAGGATTCGAACATGCGATCTCTTGGCTGAAGCTGCCATGCTCTACCAACTGAGCTACCTCGGCATGAACTGGAGGAATTATGCCCTCCAGATTCAACCGGGCTAGTTCATTTAGTAGAGCATGGCAGCTTCAAGAGGTCCCAGGTTCGAATCCTGGCCCGGATATTTTTCGTCCAGTTGGAAAATTACAACTCATATCGTTTCTGCCTAGTCTACGACACCAAGATCGAGAATAACTGAACTGTGTTCAGGATTGGGAGGGGAGAGGGAGGTGTTTCAAATTTCAACCCTTGAACTCAGTTCTGTTTGCGCTACTTAACCACTCCGATTCAGATTAACGATTCAGATTTTGAGCTCAAAATTTAAGTTTAAGTCTAAGCTTTTGAAAGCATTTAATCAGATACAAAAAATAACGGTAAAAAATAGTTGTTCGTTACTCCAAAGTCTAAAGCGCCCTCTATCGGCATTTTTTGAACTTTATCTTTAAAATTTATTTTTGAGAAAATACTGATATAAAGAATAGTTTTAGCGAAAACCGCAAACGAATCAACCAATTTTTCCGTTTTTTATAATCATTTGAAATTTTGGACCCTAAACTTTAATGGCGCCTATCTCCTTCGGAAGACGTTTGGGACCCTTAGTTTCCTATTTAATATTGTTTGTCTTGATGTGTACTATCACCCCTTAAAATTTTGCCCAAGAGTTTAGATTCACCCTGTATATAGAATTATATATAAATCTATCATCTGCCCATTCTCCTAAGTATATATTGTGAATCTTTACTCATTTATGAAAGAAGTATCGTATTTACCAGATTTATTATAAAATATTTTTGAAACAGTTTGTTTTGATAAAAATATTTATATTTAAAAAAACATTCACGATGTCTTTATAGTTTCGGGAGAAAAGGCAATAGTGCTTACATAATGCTTATATATTATTACCTTTACTACAGAAACTAAAATGATGTTGTGAATGTTTTTAAATGTACATATTTTATCGAAACAAACTGTATCAAAAATATTTGACAATAAATCTGGTAAACAAGATACATCTTCCATGAGTGAGTAAAGATTTACAATATATGCTCAGGAGAATGCACAAATGGTAGATTTTGTCATACCTAATGACATCATCATAAAAGCCAGCGTATTGGCATTATCAACCCCGTAAACAAGATGGCGCAGATGTGTCAATTTTGCGCCCCTATTCTAGTATTAAGTTGGTGCGTTTACTATGTATACAGCCTTAATTCGGACAAACAGAAAACACCAGATCATAGACATGTTCATTTTCTTCAAAACGCACCGTTGGGTTTTAAAACATATTTACATTAACCCTACCGAAACCGGTCGTTTGCGCAACTCACTTTCGCGGTTTCCGCTATTTTGGAAATGTTTACCCGTGGTTAAATTTCAATTCTACTAGGAAATTTGGTTGCGTCGAGTGTTCTGAAAAAGTCTCTCCCAGAACAGATTGCGCCCCGTGCGGTGGAAGGTGGAACTACAGGAACTACTCATTCGACTTGATATCTATAGCCTTAAATATTTTAGTTGCATTTTCTACCGTCAGGGCGCGCTTTCCGATCTTTATGGGCCCGATTACGAAGGGGTTTGCCTCATTCGACTTGATTTCGATAGCCTTACAGATTTCAGTCATGTTTGTATAGAACAGATTGTTATTATCACGGGAACGGACAACGCCGGGAGGGTGAGCTAGTAACCAATAAACTCACGCGTCTGAAACTCGGCAGCATGTTATTTAAAGGATCATACTCTACAAACATCATTGTTATTTGGTCATACTTATTCCATCTCTGTGTCAGGCAGATAACTTATCAAACTACCCGCGTACAGCAATTGTTTTAGGTATCAGTAATAAAGAAAACTAATATTTGCCTTACTTAATTAGGGCACTTCCGTGATTAAAGAAGTAAAGGTAACTGTTTAAAAAAACTGGTGTCAACCGAATAAAGTTCATGTATAGGACGCTGGTTTCGAAGGGGTTAATAACTAATTAACTATCAGCCTCAGAGACATATCGTGTTTTAACATATATGGTCAGCTCACTAATACGACCTTGAGTTTGCTTCGGTGTTGAGTGGGGCGGCGGGGAGAGCGCGCAGCGCTAAGTGGCCAAAATCGGCGCTATCTCTCCTTTCCATTCATTATAACTCACGACTCAGATGTGGCAGCGTAGTGATTCAGAAGTTTGTGCATAGGGCAGTTGCAATCAGTCGCGACCTACGTTATACACGGCCGGTGCATGACGTTTAAAACGTCACATGGAGTGGATCATTTTTACACGGTGATTGGTGCAAAGCGACGCTCCCCACGTTTTGCACTGTGGTAGCGTGAGACGTTGTATATATAATTAATAAATTCCATTTATCGTTTTAAACGAAAAAATTTTTATTTTAAATTAACACATTAAAAAAAAAAAAAAGTAAACATGAAAAATTATGATAAGCATCCATGCCGTAAATTTACATGGTCAGCCAAATTCCGATTCTGACGTCCGCTCAAAGTGGAGCCTCGCTCTCGAGTATTCCAAATCCAACTGATTCAACATTCAACTCCTTCCACCATCAACTGCCGTCTGCAATTTCACTTCCCAGAGGCTTTCCTTGCATTCCAGGAATTTCCCAGAAAACATTGCATGTCGTAGGGGCCCAGTTCTTTGTATCCACAAGAACAATACTTTACAATTCTTATCTACTCATTCAGATAACATACTATTCAATACAAAGCATGTATTGCAGCTTGGCTTATCTCAAAATGAAAATGAAATTCACACTATTGATAGAATTTTTGTCAATAGAGATCAATCTGTCATATTATTTTCATTCCAGAGAGATTATCCTTTTTCCACAAATAAGGGAGGAGTTGAAACATGTCAACTCATCACAACACCTCCCCCTAAAAAAAAATTTCTAGAAGAAATTTGGCATATATATTAATAGAATAAGCTCCTTCAATCAATTTCTAAAGAGGTCAACAAAGTATAAAGGAATTTAGAATAACACATGAAAAATCCCTATAGAATACAAACACATTCCCATACTCAGTATTTGATAGACCACACTGTCAATAGGATTTACTATACTCCCTCACCTACAATACCTAAGTATAATTCCAGGAATAATTTATACAATTGATGCCCTAAGAAACAATTTTGAAATACTTCACATACATATAATACCAAATACAGATTACACTTTACATGATTCTAACAAAAAAAAGTAATAATAAAAAAAAGAAAAAAATCTATATACAACACAATGCCTAAACCGATTCTCTTAAAAACATGCTTAAAAGCCTAAATTTAGACACTTCTACAAACAAAAAGAAAGCATACTAAATTATGCAATTATTAAATTAATGAAGTTTTACTATTACGAAAATAATATTAAGCATTAAATGATAAATAAACACAATACAGATATTACAAAAATGAGCACTCCCAAATTTAGAATAAACTTAATTTAGAGAATTCTCCCGAAAACCAATATCTATATTACTTCTATCAGAAAATCTTTTCGACAATAATTTTCGCCTCACAACTTCATAATCATGATTTTTCCTTTCAAAATCTTGTTTGATTTCAATAAATCTTTCTTTGTGATCCGTTTTAAAAGAAGAATGCTCCATTCTTTTTAACTTTGATTTCTTATTCACATCTTCTTGGCATTTAGCCCCCCAATTTACTCTATTATTTTCCTTCATCCTAGAGTTAAATTTACTGGCCACAGTCATAGATGAACTCAATTTCTTTCTAATTCTATTTCTAACATGTATAAATCCCATACTACCGACAAAATACCTGGGTATATTTACATCATGCTCAGAATTCTTTTCCCGAAATTGACCTCCAATACCTGACCTTTTATCACCATCCTTTTTAGACGCACCCTCTTTTGTATCGATCAATTTAGACCCTTTTTCCAAATACCTATCAGTCACGTCTTCCAGTGAATTTACCTCTATCTCATTAACAGACTTATTATCCCTTTCACAGATTTCATTCACAACCATTTTTCTAACAACCCTTTGCTCATGATCGCTAGATAATCTGAGGGTTCCCTGCCCATTTAATTCTCTTTGATTCCCCACTTGTTTATACACCGAATTTTGCTTTTCCATATTTCCTAACTTTAATAAGTCATAAACAGCTGGTGTTATAAGGGGCGGAGAATTTAGTTTTCTCACAACTGCAACCACCACATTTTTTTCAACATACTCTTTTTCACCTTCCACCAAAGCAACCGGCACTGACACCAAATCCGCTTTTTGTCTATTTCCGAGGGCCGGTATAAGAAAGACATTTCCCACTTTCTTAGCACTCCACGGAATGTCATTAGCATCAAAAACCGCAATTTGCGCACCTGTGTCCTTAATCACTTTTACTTTCTTACCATTCACGCATAAATCAACCATAGGTAATTCGGTTTCCACACCTTCCTTATTATTTACACTTTTCCCATCACTAGTAACAATCCAAGCTATGCTTTTATCCTCATAATTAGATTTACTTTTTAACAATTCAGGACAATTTGGTCTGATGTGCCCCACTGCCAAACAATTATAACATTGGACTTGTCTTTGCTTTTCGAAAGCATTGTCCTTCTTAAATTGATCAAATTTCCCACACTCTTTCGTATTCTCAAATTCCGATTTTGGTTTAATTTCCTTTCTACTTTTAGAATTAAAGCTGTCTTTTTGCTTATCCTGAAAAGATTTATTTTCCCACGATTTTCTATCCGACCTGTTAAATTCTCTTCTTATACTCTCAAATTTATCTGATTTTTCCGCGAGTTTAGAAGCAATCTTTATTTCCTCCCAGTCATCAATAAATTTTTCTTTTATCTCAAAAGGGACACGTTTTTTCAATTGTTCCGTGAGCATTAGTTCTTTTAAGGATTCAAAATCTCTCACTTCTAATGACTCTAACCAATTATCCAGATAACCCCTTAACTCATAAATCAGATCCACCCATAATTCACCAGATTTTCTTTGATGAGTTTCAAATTTTTGTTTTAAGGCGCCTGTACTTAGCCTAAACCTATCTAACAAAACTTTCTTTATATGCAGAAAATCATCACATTTGTCTGCTGGTTGTTTTACTACAATTTCGGCAATATCAGAAGGTAATAAAGGAATTAATTGACTAACCAAATCTTCCTGAGAAACTTTAGCTTTCTCGGCTTGCCTTTCAAAAATCATAAAGAAAAGAGTTATATCAATTAATTTAGAATCAAAGCGCGGAACCAAATCCTTTAAATTTACCTTAGGAGTTCTATGAAAATCTACATTTGATTCATTAGATGAAACACTAACAATATCCGCAGAATTTTGAATACGCAATTTTTCTAATTCAAACTGCTGTTGTTTCTCAAGTTTTTGTAATTCAAGTTGTTTTTCAAGTTGTTTTTCGAGTTTATCTGCCTCAAGTTGTTTCTCAAGTTTATCTACCTCAAGTTGTTTTTCAAGTTTATCTAACTCAAATTTCCTAAGTTTATCTTTTTCCTCTTGCGCAATCCTATCTAATTCAATTTGCCTCTCTCTTTCTTTACGATCTTTTTCAATTTGTCTCTCTTGTTCTTTACGATATTTTTCAATTTGTTTTTCCTGTTCTTTCCGCTCTGCCTCCTGTTCAAGAATATATTGCAAGCGAAGTTTTGCGTAACTTTCTTTATAATCCTCAGCACTAACGATAGCCTGAATTATAGCTTGATTTTTACACGTTTTTGACACACTGGTCTCAAATTCCTCTGCTAATAATAGCAAGACATTTTTATTATATTTTACTAAATAGTCTGCCATATATTCCCCCAAAATATAATAAATTTCAAAATAACAGATATATTCAATTTACAATAATACAATAAATACAGAAATAGAATTTTCTTCACTATACGTATAATAATGTATTCAAAAACGACACAATTTCAATATAGCAAATTCTCATGCAACAGTGACGTCTTTCAAACTGAGTATATCCCCCAAAATAAATTTTATACCCAACAGTACAGTATAACATCAATTTATTTTGAAACATTAATCATAATCATCCACAGTATACCCATAAAATTAAGCTATAACTTTATTACTGTAATAAATAAAATGTATGTAAACAAAACTCTTAATTCCAAAAGTTTTATATAAAATTATGATTACAATACCCTGATTAATAATCTCAATTAATCAATAACAATTTACTATACCCCAAGTAAATTTTAACATATACATAAATATAAAATTTTCTTAACCCAATATAATACCAAACAGATACCAGAAAATCAACAAACATAAAAATTCTAACTAAAAATTTAAGTACCAAATTAATAGCTTCCCTAGAATTCTTAAATTTTTCATAGAGTTTTGTTCCCCAAAATTAAAATTTATACACAAAATTTAATTTAAAACAGACCTCTATAGAAGATTTCATAAAAGAGCTTACCTTCAGATGCAGATATTTCCTCCACACTGATACCAGGCTTCTAAGCACTTTTAAAGATGACACACACAGATGTTTGAAGATTTGAAGACACTAGTTTCGCTGATGAGGCACTAATTTCACCTCAGATCCGTATGTAGACAACTCAGATGGTACGCCGCATATCTTCATTCCACTCGATATATTAAGAAGCACAAACACGTATCACCAAATCTATAGTTGACTGTCCATACACTACACAGCTTTTGTCGATAAAGTTCTTTTACCAGTTCTCTGCTTGCTAGAACTCCGAGAAAAAACCACGACTCCAATTAGACTTCACGAATCCACAACTCTGCTTGTCCGTTTTCCACTGGCTCATCATCTGTTTAATCCGGTTAACATAGATCCGTAATCTAATTTATTCTAGATTACATATCCCATTTGCTGCCACCAATTAATTATATATACTATTGCTGTGGTAGCGTGAGACGTTGTATATATAATTAATAAATTCCATTTATCGTTTTAAACGAAAAATTTTTTATTTTAAATTAACACATTAAAAAAAAAAAAAAGTAAAAATGAAAAATTATGATAAGCATCCATGCCGTAAATTTACATGGTCAGCCAAATTCCGATTCTGACGTCCGCTCAAAGTGGAGCCTCACTCTCGAGTATTCCAAATCCAACTGATTCAACATTCAACTCCTTCCACCATCAACTGCCGTCTGCAATTTCACTTCCCAGAGGCTTTCCTTGCATTCCAGGAATTTCCCAGAAAACATTGCATGTCGTAGGGGCCCAGTTCTTTGTATCCACAATAGAGTTGCAAAGGCTAGAAAAAACCCGGTTTAAACCTGGGAATAAACCAGGTTTTTTGGGAATAAACTTGGATTTTTGGGTATAAACCAGGTCTTTTGGGAATAAACCTGGGAATAAACCGGGTCTATTGGAAATAAACCTGGGAATAAACCCGTATTTTGCAACTCTAATCCACAAGAACAATACTTTACAATTCTTATCTACTCATTCAGATAACATACCATTCAATACAAAGCATGTATTGCAGCTTGGCTTATCTCAAAATGAAAATGAAATTCACACTATTGATAGAATTTTTGTCAATAGAGATCAATCTGTCATATTATTTTCATTCCAGAGAGATTATCCTTTTTCCACAAATAAGGGAGGAGTTGAAACATGTCAACTCATCACAGCACCAATCGCCGAGTAAAAATGATCCACTACATGTGACGTTTTAAACGTCACGCACTGGCCGTGTATAACGCAGGTCGCGAATCAGCTGATCATTTATTGTACTGCAACTGGTGGTCAGGGTAGTTCCACCAATTGAACTGCCTACTTGTAGTGTGTGACCTCCAGCATAACGTCAATTGCAACTGCCCTATAGAGTTTGTTGAAATCGATCGATTTAAATAATAATAAGTCTATTTTGGACAACATTTCCCTGTAAAAACTTAAAACGAAGTTTGCAAAAACGTGAAAAATTCAATATGTCGGCTTCAGCATACTGAAGAACCGAACGAAAATATAGTTCACGCATATCATTGGAAAGAAGAAATTAAGGACCCGGGCCACACACAGATACCCAATATCAGGCGCCGAGCAAGCGAGACTCTTTCAGTACTCGAGAGCATCGCAAATTTAACGCGGCTCGCTTGCTGAACAATGGTGCGAGCACCTCTACTGCTTCTCTACCCAAATAGATCGCGTCCTAAGTTATACACAGCCGGTTGATGACTTTTAAAAGTCACACGGAGTTCATAATCTTTACATGGCAATTGGCACAAAACGATGGGCACTAAGCTTTGAACCGACCGTGTACAACGTAGGTCGCGAATGGGATGACAAGTGAAGATGACAGCCCTACATCTGTCGAAGACGTCTTCAAGCTGTGGATATCAACATCAGCCGAATAAATGCGATGCAGGACGCTACCTACGTCATACACGGCGTGTTCATGACGTTTAAAACATCACACGGCGGATCATCTTTACACGACAATTTGGTACAAAGTCCATCGTTTTGTGCCAATCGCCGTGTAAAAATTATCCACTCCATGTGACGTTTCAAAAGTCATGAACCGGCCGTGTATAACCGCGACCTGTGTTATACACGGCCGGTGCATGACGTTTAAAACGTCACATGTAGTGGATCATTTTTATAAGGTGATTGGTGCAAAACAGGGGGCGCGTCGCTTTACACCAATACCGTGTAAAAATGATCCACTACACGTGACGTTTTAAACGTCATGCACCGGCCGTGTATAACGCAGGTCGCGGTATAACGTAGGTCGCGTCCAGGATCATTGACGTGCAGCAGACGAACGCTTTAAAAAGGTTCTGTCTCAACTATCACTGTTAAAAAAATCTTGAGCTTTTGCTGCATAGTCACTCCACCGCTTTTATAAAATATCTCTATTTTGACTAATGAAAATTCTCCATAATATAGTAAAGTAACCGTTTACTCTACAAGCGGTGGAGTGTGTCTGCAGCAAAAGCTAAAGATTTTTAACAGTATACGTGCCTACAGAACCAACAACACTGGGCAATACCACGATCGATTGTACGTTCACCAGACACATCGATATTGCATGTCTCTTACATTTCATATCACAGGTCAATGTTAAATAAAATTGTCGCTGAATACACAACAAATGTTAGACAAAAACGGAAAGTTGTGTTAGACACCACTATCGGACTCTGAAGGACGTGGAAACTCCTTTCAAAAGCGCCAAAGGGGCGGTCCCGGTCGAGTTTAGTAGATTGAAAGTTATTGCTAGACTCCTGCTGATCCGGCCGTCAGGCACAGAAAGCTCTAACTACGCATAGACACGCTGAATTGGTTTTCGACCCGGGGTTCGAGTTTGGATTTGATCGTCGCCGCGTTAGTCGGCGAGCCACCGGTACGGTTCCTCGTAATCGAACAGTCCAGGGAAAGAACCAACACCCTCCCAAGGAGGTGGCACGAGCCGCAGTAACCTGAGTGGTCTCTTGAGGACACGAACCACACTTGGTAGAAACGGGCTTTCTGCCCAACCATTGAGGTCGACACACAACTACTCCAGCTGCAGTGGGAAGCGTGGTGGATGCGGACCTTGCGTGTACGCCCACATGCCGGTACCTGCGCTCTGCCGCCTGCCAGTACCGAGGGTTTCTGCACGCCGCCTCACGCACTGACTAGACGCCACTACAGAGTCACCACGTACCTTGCTCTTCGGAGTCCGATCTCGCCTCTTTCTTCGCCCCGGATAGATTCTAGAAAACGGACCTATCGCCGTTCGCTAGTCTGTTGCCCGGTGTCACCATCCCGACTCGGGCGAGGGTCTCAGTCGGGCACCCGGGATTAGCCTATGAGGCGATCTTCCACCAACTAGAAAGAAGGCTTTCATCATTGGCCGAGCCCCTCGCCACACAGAACCTGTTCTTAAGGGGGGAGACCGAATCTTCGCAGCTCGAACGCCCATCTACCACCGGCGCACCACGTTTGTTTTGGCGATTCGACCGTTTTCCCGCCCCTGTCGTGCCGAAGAACATCCACCAATATAATATGCGTGAAGAACATTTTAACACAGCTTGCCTTTCGTCCAATAAACAGTTTTTTTTCGGAGGGCATATACCTGCAGAGGCCTCGTACACTGCTCAAAACAATTAAAGGATATTGCAGTTTTAGGTGGATTTTGTATCTGGGAAACTTTTTAGCTGATTGATACATGGTCGACAGACATAGTAGGTTATATGAGAATAAATTACACATGTTTGGCAGAAAAAAATGCATTTTATTGCGCATTTGTGTACAAAAGAAAAAAAAACACAATTTGTGCATATGAGAAAAAAAGAATAAGAAAAAGTGTTTTCTTCAAAGAAAATCATTTTCAGTAGAGGGTATGGTTTCCAGGGGCGGCCAGCAACGTTGAACACCTTTGAGGCATGGACTCAATGAGGCTATTAATGACGAGTTGGGGTATTCTGCTCCACTCTTCCAGAAGAGCTCTTTCCAGTTCTTGGAGAGTTTGTGGGGGTTGTTGGTGGCCAGAAACTCTTCTTCCTAGAGCGTCCCAAACGTGCTCGATTGGATTCATGTCTGGAGAACACGCTGGCCATTCCATTCGAACGATTCCTTCCTCGAAAAGGAAATCCTCCACCAGGTTTGCACGATGTGGCCTGCAGTTATCGTCCATTAAAATGAAGTTATCTCCGATTGCTGCAGCGTAAGGGACTACAATAGGTCTGAGGATCTCATCCCTATATCGGCGACCAGTCAGAGCTCCATCTCGAATGATGTAGAGGTCAGTGCGCCCGTCAATGGAGATGCCACCATACACCAACACTCCTCCACCGCCAAATCTGACACTTTCGTGCACGAACGCAGGATTATTCCTACTGCCACGGTCCCTCCAGATGAAAATACGCCTATTATCCGGATGCACAGAAAAACGGGACTCGTCAGAAAACAGAATATTGCTCCATTCATTTCTCCTCCAGTTGACATGCTCGGTTGCCCACTCCCTGCAGTCGCGACGATGCCTTGATGTTAATCTAACACATACCATCGGTCGGCGAGCATACAGACCTACAGCATGGAGCTGGTTTCGGACAGTTTGAGTTGAAATCGTGGTGCCTGTAGCCGAGCGAAGGTGTTGTTGGAGAAGAGTAGCGTTCATGTTTCGGTGTCTCCGAGCTGTTAACGCTAAATACCGATCTTCATTGGGCGTTGTTGCCCGTCTACGACCTTGCCCTGGTCTTCGGCCTGCACATCCACTCTCCAAAAAACGGTTCCAGATCCTGGAAATGACACTTTGTGACACTCCAATGGCTTGCGCTACTTCGGCTTGAGTTTGGCCCCCTTCTAACCTAACAACAATTCTCCAAGCTTCTGAATCTGTCAAATGACTTCGCTGAGACATCGTACTCATCGAAACAAAGCAATCACTGAATGCCGATCATCCTTGTCTTCATTCTCTTTTATCCAGTTGAAAGTCAAATTTCATTCGCTGCGGCTGAAGCGACGTTTTTGACGTCGAACTCAAAATTTGCATACTCCACAGTTTGAAAACCAGAAAAATTTGCATTTGTGATTCTCTTCTTCTATTTTCGGCAAAAAAAATTTCGTTTATATCTTTATTTTATATAAAACTTCAAATATCCTTTAATTGTTTTGAGCAGTGTAGATAGAGTTGCAAAGGCTAGAAAAAACCCGATTTAAACCTGGGAATAAACCGGGCTTATTGGGAATAAACTTGGTTTTTTGGGAATAAATCGGGTCTAATGGAAATAAACCGCTTTTTTGCAACTCTACTCGTAGATAAAGCCCAAAAGTATTGGCTCCTAAAAAGTAAGCTCATCTACGCACCTCGGACCTGGGTACAGTGTCTAGAATATTATTCTAATACCAGAGTCTAGAATAATATCTCTAATACAGTGTCTCTAATACAGACTCTATACTAGAATCTCTATACTAGATTCTAGTATAATAATATACTTTACTAGATACTATACTTTACTAGATTCTAGTATACTAATATACTTTATTCTATACTAGAATCTCTAATACAGTGTCTAGAATATTATTCTAGTCACTGTAAACTGAGGAAGACCAAAATCTACCTAACCGCCCTGCTCCTCCTAAGGGCTGAATAAAGCTGTATTAATTGTTTCTCAGATGTACACAGCCAGATCAAATACAATTTTTGTTTTCTCAAAGTTTGTCCCTTTTTCCCTCGTTCCATGAAAGTTCTGAAATGGCGTCCCTGGGCACTCTTGTACCGTAGTATTACCTAGTAGTACCATTAATAAAAATAAGTGTAACACTCCAGGGTTAAGTATTAATTATTTTTCTAATTAAAAACTAGGCAAAACTGTGGCCTTTTTAATTTTTTTGACAGGACTGTTGTGATGGTTACTAAATGCTTATCCTGTGATTTTGAAGCATCAAAAATAAGATTTAAGACAATTAAAAACTTTTCATCATTAATTATGGTCAAATTAGATTTTAACAAGCTGCAAATTATGTGCATTGTGAAATTTTGAATTATGTGAAATTTTGAAATGTTGTTATAATAATAATAATAATAATAATAATAATAAAAACGATTAGTAGTGGTATGATTCATGGCAGGAATCATTCCCGTTGTCTCCATTAAACTCATTGGTTTGTGGCCATCGGTTGGTTTTTAGAACGTAGATGAATGTTAGAAGGTTTTAAATCTTCGTGTGTTTGAAAGTTCCTTGTTTTGTTCAAACAAAATTATCTTTTGGCTCCCGCAGTTTGTTGACGTTCGAAAGTTACTTATGTATGTAAGTTGTGACGCGATTTCTCTTTAAAAATATTTTAAATGTCTATACCAATATTATTATCCTGTCATGTCTTTTTTTTGCATGTGTTTTTTTACAAGAATATTTGAAATTTTATTGCTTGATTCAAAAGAACTATGTTTGGGAGACATTGTAATTTAAATCTATATCCTTCTTTATTTTTTGTAAAATTTTATATATTTTACTTTGGTAAATAAGAGAGTATACAAAAACTTTTAAAAACTTTCAATTGTTTTTTGTTTATTTAGAAGCACTTTAAAAATCTTGTATGGTATTTTCTTTCTATGTTTGAATAATTTGATATACATCATCAGGCATCTTCTGTTATAGTTTATTTTTTTGCTTAATATTAAAAAAAATTAATTTAACCAACTTAACTCCATCAGATAGAGATTACCTTTAAGTTTGTTTCTCTGTTAGCACTGCCACAAAGAGGGTAGGTTTTTGCTTTTGTAATCGCTGTTTAAAACTATTAATTATTATTATTATTATTAATGCGATTATTTTTTAGCCTTTTGAAAATAATTAAATGGCAAATACTCTACTTACTTTTTTTTTTTTAAACTCATCTTTTCCCAAAGTAATAATCTTTAATATGATGCATCCTATACAGATATTCTAAATTTAACTATAATATTAAATATACACTTGTACGTTACAGAAAATAAGGTAGACCAAACTGGATGGCAATTTTCTTTTTTTTTTTTTTTTTTTTTAATTATTATTTTTTAAATTTTACACTTATAAAGATTGTTTTATAAACCCAAAAATGTTATTGATTTTACTACTCTTCAGCACTGATCTGTATTATATGTATTTTATCACATGTTTCTGCTTGTATTAATTTTGAGATAAGTAAATAATTTTAAGAAAAGTGGGTAGTGTATTTATTTTTGAGGCTATGGATGAATGTTTATTTTCACACATTTGGTAATGTGTATATATAAAAATGTAGGCTCAACACCAGAACAGTCTGTGTACTACTTAGTATATTGTTTTCTGAATGGCGATTTGTTTCTAAATGTTATTCAAAATAATATAAATTTCTTCGTATTTCTGGAAATACGATAAATATGATTCATTTCTAGTTAAAACCCTGTAATGGGAGTAAAATATTTAAAGGAATTTTTCTGAAGATATATTGTTTAATAATTTATTAAGTAAAATATTTAAAATAGCATAATTATTTAAAAAAAATTAAACAAAACTTCTAGGTACTTATATTAACCCTTTTAGTGCCATACATAGTTTACCAATATATGCTAAAAATGCCAGTAAAAAAGTGCATTTTTATAGATAATTTATATGAACAAGAGAAATATTCACCATTTCCGTTACAATACACCAATATTCATAATTTTTTCAACATTCTCTTCAGAAGATTTTATACTATGATAATAAAAACACAGAGAGAGAGCAGCGCGACAGCGCTCCTTGGCACTCAAAGGGTTAAATAATTTATTTTCTTTTAATTAAGGAATATTATGAAATTGTTAATTATTGCAGAGTGTTTAATTGTGATAAAAAAAAAATCAATAAAATATATATTAATAACAAACCGCCCACATATAAAATTTAAGCTAAATGTGAAATTATAGCTGCAACAAAACAGCACATTTCAAGCCCCAGTATAAAGCATTTGAACTTGTGGAGTATACAAATAAGGCACACTATTGTTATTTATAAAATAAAATTGAAACTTGAATATATAAATTTGAGAAAATATTATCAATAGGAAATGATTAAATTGCAATAAGTATCTAGTGTTGTTGTTAAAATATAGTACATAACATGAAAAAATTTCACAATTGAAAATAAAGTGAAGAGAGATTTTTTATTCCTCAAGAATTAATTCTCGTAGCAAAATATTGTATTAATTTTATCACAAAGAAAATATGTGTATTATGCTCCCTCCCTTCTCAAAAATATGCAAGATTTTTAGAAATCATTTCTTATAATAACTAAAAAGAAAAATCATGCTTCAAGTATAATTATGAAACACTTTCCAACACTTCCAGAATACTTAAAAAAAACTTTGCTGTTTAACAGGGTTTGTTGATATATATCATGATATCTATCCGTATTATTTGATACTTATTGTCAAAATATCAAGATGTTTGTTATTTTTGATATTTATTTTCAAAATAGCACTGTGCAAGATATTTTTGATATTTTAAGTTCAAACAAAAGTGTATAAAGGAAATTGTTTCTGTTTTGTTGATTAGTTGATCTTCAATTTTGTTCAAAGTGAAAAATAAAAGAAGAAAAGGGGGAAAAAAAACAGTTTATTGTTTAAATTTTCATGTTAAGTGCAATATATTTTAGTTTCTAATCTATATTATGCTTGAAAATATTTATTATCAGCAGTAAGTTGACTATTTTGAAAATATCGGATATAGGGTAGATGTGCCAGTAATGGACCGCCTTCCAGTAATTGGCCACCTTCAACGTTTTTGGTTTATAAAAAAATAACCAATAAAAATTCAGCTTTTTAAATTTAATTAATATGCTTTCTTTAAATTCTAGTTTTAAATACAATCATAATATCAAATATCTATTACTTTTTGTGGGGTGTCCATTACTGGAATTTAGGGTGTTTTGATTTATTTCTGTTATTTACAATTAAATTTCGATTCACACTGGGAAATGTGACTATGAGCATGGTTAAATATTGTTGGTAGATTAATATAATATTAAAAAATGTGGAATATAACAATTATAACTATTAATTAAAAAATAATTTTTAAAGAAATTTCTTAAGGGTGTCCCTGGCACATCTTATATATCGAAAATATCAGATATATATCAAAAAATCAGATATTTTTGATATTTTCAAAACTATCATGATATTTATTAACTCTGCTATTTAATATGGTAAATAAGATAAAGATACCTAATTAAACATTTTAGAAAATTATATTGTTATATCGTTTATGATATGATATAATATTGTGATCATTTTACTTAAAATTCCAAGATTATAAAAACAATACTCTCGCTAATATAACATTAAAATTCTAAATTATAGAGTCCATATCTTCACTTTACGTCTTTCATTACCTGTAAATATTAAGAATTCTTAACTATTAGTATTAAGTGATTCAGAAAAAAATAGTATATTAAAACTAGTTTTTTGTCGCAATTTTTGGAACCGCACTTTATTCCTAAGCTGAAATCTGTAACGCAAAGAAAGATTTTAAATTAAGTTTTAGTTATTTTGCCAAAATCACTATTATGACATTTTTAGTTAATATGTTTTACATATTTTAAATGTAATTCATGTTACATATTGAATGTAATGTAAAATTGAAATACGTGATAGAATTTAGATATAGTTCCCACTCTTGCAGTTTTTTCTTCCTTGGTTTTGATGATTTTAATAATTTTTCGAAAGTTTAAATGAGTTTTTGATATATTTCGTTTCAAAAACACAATCCTTATTTTTATATATATTGTGTACAGTCCTGGGGGTGGGGGGGGGGGAAGAGAACTAAAAGAAACTAAAGAGCCTCCTAGGGCCTAAAAGACCACATAATAAGGCTTAACTGAAGAGTTCAGAGTTAGACAATAACATGGATATCAAGTTCGTCCACATAAGTATTATAGATACTGAAATACTGTATAAAGCGGAATATAGCAATAACTGAAGAAAGATGACACTTGTACTGAAAATGAAGATGGGTAGGGAGGAAAGAGAGCTAACTAGGGTGGGTAACCAAAAATGGGATCGAGAGGGGGGGGGGGGGGGAGGATAAAATACCCCAAAGGGCCAGAAAGGGATCAACAGCCGTGGCCTGTTGCTATTTCCAAATTAAAATTCCATCTGACTGAATATAATAGTACCAGTACCTTTCTTCTCTACGGAAATGTTTGCTAATGTCTGAGGAGGGTCTGCAGACCCCGGGTTGTCTTTAGAGACTTCAAGAACCCCTATGACATGGAGTGACTATTTTCCAAAGACCCCCAGAATAAGGCTTAACTGAAGAGTTCAGAGTTAGACAATATATCATGAATATCAAGTTCGTCCGTATAAGTATTATAGATACTGAGATAAAGATTAAAATTCAATATCTGCATTAGTAGCCAGTGGTCGGTAGAGGCTGCAAGATTAGTAGCCACTTATTACCATGGTTTGTAGATTTAAATAGTTTTACAAGTAATATTTTAAAAATATACATATTTTCAAGCATATGAAAATAAAATTATCACAGTGTGCAACTTAGTTCGTTAGGTGAAAATTAGTTTGCAATTTACATAGCAGCATTCACAAAAACCCGAACAAGGTAATGCATTTTCTTTGCTTACGAAAAATGTGCTAAAATAAAATTATTTAGCGGTGCCATAAACCTAACTAGTACTAATTTCCATGAGTGGAGAAGGAATAGTTTGGAATCTAGCCATTTGCAATTGTTCTGCTCTCGAAGCTGGTAGACGGGAGGTGCTGGGTTCGATCCCAATCGTGCCCGTCGGCCTAATCGTTCGGAGTTTTCGTGGTTTTCTTCGAGCCGTGGATTTATCCATGCGTAAATACGGATTAGGTTCCCTTAGAAAGACCCCCACAAAGGGCACTCCCCCCGGGACTATATCCCTATTGTAGATAATTGGCCGTTAATAATCAACCCAACTCAACCCATTTGCAATTGTCATAAAAATCAGAAGTAAAATTTTGCACATTTTTTATCGATCCTTGAAGCATTAATAGTGGTAATTGAAGGTGTCAATGAAGTGCTTGACAACATTGTGAATTGCTTAGCACCTGGTGCCCGGGCACTGCTCGCACTGCCCCTTGTCGCGGGCCTGCACACATTAATACTTCTTTTTGCCAAAAGTCTCACATTCCATATTTCTGTGAGGAATTAAAAATATTTTTTTTCCAATATAACTTAAAGAAAAATAAATTAGTGCATTTCAAAAGAATTTTTAAATAAAACATCATTTCAAAGGTGAAGTGAAAGTGATGTCATGGTAAATTATTAGACATGGGTTTCCAGAAAGATGAAAAAAGAGGAAATATGAAATTCATTTAAATAAACAAGTGACAATAAAAAATTAAGAAGTTATGGAATTAATGCAGTTCTAATAATGTTACTTTAATCTCTTAACTCCCTAGGTCCACCTATGTGGACCTCCGTTCTTTCCCGCTTTATTGATGATACTCCCACGTAATTGCAATTTTGATCTCTGAATGATATGCTTTTATGTCTAAAATTCGAAATAATACAAATAGATTAAAACTCTTGCTCTGAGGGCAAATTGGAGAAGAAATAATTCAGTTATAATCAATAATGTTGCATTAATACTCAGTCAGTCACAAAGAGGATAATAATCAACTCTACATAAAGAAAATTAATCCACACATTGAAAGAAGTTATTCTTTGAAGACCAAAATAAAATAGCACTGTTTAACTTTTGTTTCACAAATCAAATAAACTAAATCTAGAAAAAATTCATGTGATCATCAAAATATCATATTCATTCATTCAATTCTATATATGACATTTTATATTCTTTTCTAAACAATAAAAATGCAAATGTATTAAAAAAATAAATAAAACAAAAAGACTGTCAAAAGATTTCTAATAATTTGCACACTTTCAGGGTGGGATTCGTGTCCAAAATTTTGAAATCCTGCCAAAAAATTTTCACCATTTGCCGGAGAATTTTGCTATTTGAAATGATGATGAAGTCCTGCGACCTACTAATGAATTTTGAGATATTTTCTCGTGACCGATGGACAAATTTTGCGGGGTTTTCCCGTGACAGATTTCATTTTTTTCCCGCTGACCAATTGACAAATTTTGCGATGTTTTCTGGGACTGATAGGGGAATTTCACCACAGAGTGGTGAAATTCATCAATATTCTCTGCATCCGACTGAATAATTTTGCAATTTATATCCACGGCCGACTGCCGAATTTCGCGAAATTTTCTTGTGACCGTTTGATGAATTTCGCGATATTTTCTTATTGCCGATTGGCAAAAATTTTGCAATATGTCCTGTGAGCAATTGGCGAACTTATCGAGGGGTTTTCCCACGACAATCGACAAATTTCCATTTTTTTTTTTCTTGCAGCCGACCTACAAAATTATCTTTTTTTTTTTTCACGAGTGATCGACGAATTTCGCAATTTATTTCTGCAACAGATTGTCAAATTTCATAAATTTTTCAGCGACCACTTTTTTCAAATTTGTTTCTTGCTACAGATTGATGAAATTCACGATTTTTCTCTGCTAATTTTTACCTATATCCTGCGACAGACTTGCCAAGTCTCCAGATTTTGTCAGGAGACTCCTGATTTTTACTTGATTTTCCATACTCCTGATTTTTCACATATTTTTCCTGATTTTCAAACACAGTTCTCTCATTCTTACTATATTTAAATATGTTAGAAAAATCTTGGACATGTATTTCTTTTCTGTGTTTTGATTAGTTATATTTGATATGTTAGATTGGTTGGTTGATTTATGGCGGCCAATTACACTAGTTTACAAAAAAAAATTTTTTTTTTGTTCATGAATTAAACATATATTATTTATGTAGGCTATGGACGGTAGTTAAAAAAATATTTTTTTATTTTTTGTAGCACGTCACAATTCTGAGATATGAAGGTCTTTGTTTTTTATCCACAATTGTTTAAATACGTTTATCATTTTATTTTGTAAACAACTGTGTGATTCAAAAGTTTTATTTTTATATAAAAATGTCATCTAGAGTGTGTAAACTACATCCAAACCGATTTTGTTATGTTTGTGTCAAAATTGTTCAGTTAAATCGTGGTTTTCCTATAACAAAACTATTGCAAGAATCCTGATTACACTATTTTGGATTTCCGGTGTCAAATCAAGATAAAAATTGGGTTTCTCATGTGATTTGCACTATTTGTAAATTAGTCCTCAGCTCATGGTATTCAGGTAAAAATAGATCACTGAAATTTGGTAAACCAATGATATGGAGAGAGCCAACTAACCACGTAACCGATTCTTACTTTTGGTTTTAACTAAAAAAATATAGATAGCATTAAATATGCAGACGTTCCATCAGTGACTAAGCCGGTCCTTCATTCAGAGGATTTACCAGTTCCCACACCACCTGGCAGAAGTGACCAAACTCACACAGATACATCAGGTAGTGTTACAATTCACGAGCATAACATCAGTGAACAAATAAGCTCAGATAACTTTGTCGATGATGAGGACTGTCTACATTTAATAACTCAGTCTGAACTCAGTCTGACGATCTTATAAGAGATTTGCAGTTGTCCAAGTCAAAAGTGGAATTACTTGGCTTCAGGCTGAAACAGTGGAAATTGCTTGCTCCTAGTACAAAAGTTAGTATTTATAAAGAGATTGTTGAAAATTTATTGCAAAATTATGAGCGTATGGGTGTAAATATGTCACTAAAAATTAATTTTTTGCATTCCCATTTAGATTTTTTTCCCAGAAAATCTTGGTGGTATGAGTGATGAACATGGTGAGTGATTTCACCACGATTTAAAATCATTTGAGCAAAATTATGAAGGTTTTCGGGACCAAAATATGATAGGTGACTATAGTTGGTCTGTTGTGAGAGATACAGATGAAAATATTTATAAAAAAAGAGCAAAAATTACAACTGTCTATTGTTTATTTAGATGTAGTTTTTTGTAAAAATCTTCTTAATAAATATTTCAAAAAACTGACATGCTGGATTTTTTAAAATATTTTTTCCTAGATGTAGATATCCAAAGTAACGTAACCGTATATATTTCATTTCATAAACAAAAGTCATGTAAACTAGTGTTATCTAGTCTTGGGATATAGGCCCTAGGGGGAGTGCCCTCCGTGGGGGGTCTTTCAAAGGGATCCTAACCCATATTTATGGCAATGTTCGAAGAAAACCAAAGAAAACTCCAAATGGTTAGGTCAACGAGCGCGACAGGGGTTTGAACCCAGCACCTCCCGTCTACCAGCTTTGAGAGCAGAACCTCTCAGCCACTGGTGGGGCTTGATATGTTAGAAGTTCAGGTCAAATATATATGATGAGCAAATTTTCAATTTTCATTCTTAAATGCAAAATCTTTTACCGTTAATTTTATTTTCTATAATCAATAAATTGTAATTTTACGTTGCCAACTGGAAATTAATTTTTTTATGTAATCATCATGTATTATTTTTGTTATTAATTTCTTTATTAATAAAGAATTATCATTCATAACTTTTATAATTGTATATTCCTGTGAGAAGACAAAATCCATTTCTAATATTTATAATTAATTTTAAATTATTTTAAAACATATTTTATATCATTTGTTTAATTAAAAGCATTTTGAAGCCCTTATTTAAAAGTTTATTCATGAAGTATATACGGCTGTAAATATATTTAAAAGGAATGAAATTATTATTTTTTGTGTTTACATTTAAAAACAAAAATAATTTCATTAAAAAAAGTCTCCTGATTTTTGCCCTCTTGAACTTGGCAACTCTGTGACGATTCAAGAATGGAAAGAGAACAACACTTTGCCATCTTTAATAGAAAATTACGCACCAAAAGATGTTTTTAATGCTGAAACTGGCTTTTTTTTCTCTTTTCTGTCTGATAAAATTTTAAATGTAAAAGAAGAATTATGCAATGGGGAGAAAATGTCAAAAATGCAGTGCTATGTGTTAACACAGACGGAAATGAAAAACTAACTTTGTTGGTTATCAGTAAGAGTCTAAAACTAATGTGTTTTGAAAATGTGAAAAGCCTACCAACATGTTATGATGCAAACAAGAAATCTTGGATGATAAGAGTTATTTTTGAAAATTTTCTAAGAAAATTGGATGGAAGAATGGGTCTACAAAAGCGGAAGATTATTTTATTCATTGATTGATGTAGGGGAGACTGGTACACAGTGGACCACTTTTTCAGTTAAATTTTTTTTTTCTCTTTAACGGACAAACCGATCTGCATGGAAATACTTTTAAATATTCCTTAAACCTTTACACATTCATCATAATTTTTTCAGATCATCGTTTTCAATACATTTAAAAAAAAAAAAAAAATTTTATATGCACCCATAAAGTGGACCAGTGCACAGTGGACCGCTATTAGGTATTATCTGAAATACAATATAAATCTATTTTTCATTCATCTAATTCTTTTTTATTTATTCTTTACCCGCAAAATAACATAGTAATATAAATTTACAAGTAACATAAAAAAAAAAAAATTACATTTTGAAACTGACAACAGATTAATACAGGAGCAATTGCAATTTAGTTGAAGTTATTACTCAAGTACAAAAAAAAGTGCACATTTGATGGAATGCTACAGAGTGATCAATTAAATTATTTGAATTTAAGTCTGACTGCATAGGATTTACCACTATATTGCTGTTTATTTATTAATATGAGTATTTTAAATTATCCGAGACGTATAGTATTTATTTTGCACCTATGACTCTAAGGATCTGATATAATGATTTATACTTAGAAAATTTTATTAGACAAATTATCAATTAATTATAGAAAAGAAAAAGTTGCGTTGTGAATTATTTTTGAAGTTCGGATCCTTTTTGAGCCAATTACAATCATCAAAGGTTACCTGCAGAGAGTTGTATAACATTAAATAAATAATGGCTTATTTTAAAACCTAGATTGTAATATTAAAGAAAACATTTCCTAAAATAAAAGAATTAATATTAATTCAATAAATTAAGTAAACAAAAGGAAAACTGACTAAAATTAATTGAATATAATATTGAGTTTATTTGCAAGATAATTATAAGCATTTAATTAGAAAACAAACATAAATGTTTAAAAAAAAAAAAAAAAAAAAAATATTGAATCCTAGTTGAAAACTGTATTCTCAACATTTATTTTCTGAGCATTACAGTTTATCTTACTGAATTAACAAATTCAATTTTGGAAGGCAGAGTCCCATATCCTAGAAGTACATTTTTCATTAGCCTTTTTATGTTTAGATCGGGGTAGGTTCTTCATATACACGTAAGTTCATATTATTAAAAGAATATAGCTTAATTAAATAAAATGGAACAATGGTGAAGGAAGATTGTTTGTTACCTTATATTACTAGATAACATTGACAGCATGAGGTGATGGCTGACACGTTTTTGCTTTTTCTTAGCGCACACATTTCCATCTATTGGCACACACAATCAAAATCTGTTTAGTTAGAGAGCAGTCAACCTTCTACTTTTCCATCTTTTTTTAATCTGAACTCTCAAAAAAAAAAATCACATTCTTTTCGTGGAGAAAAAAGGGATGGAATCATTTTTCCCTTTTCACATAAAATTAAGGCCTTATACATTTTAACTTCTTGAAAATTTGCATGTTTCGGCCATACCTATAATTTTAGAGAGATGACCATTGGCAGGCGGGAGAAATTTGGTACTCCCCTTGAGTGTTTCATAGGCCAATCGGTACAATAGCGATTCCTCTTGACGCCGTGCTGTGTCTGGGAGGTAAAGATGCTCTGACTTGGGAGGTCTTCGTGCCTATTTAAGCTCTCATAAATAAATGTGTCATATTATTGTTTTGACAATTTTCTCCATGACATTTTTATTAGGTGTAGTTAAATCATTCGTGGGAATGGAAAAACAAATATTTTCTTGACTGCCGTGGTTCACTTTGTTCCACAATTATCTACCTGTATGCGCTGATCCTAAAATGGATCTTTAATTTGTATTGTTCACTGTTCACTGATTAAAATGATACCAAATACTCTGCTAATATGCAGAAATGTGTGCTAGTTTAGATATAGATGGTGGTATTTCTCACCATCAACATTAAAATTTGCAAATGAAATTCCAAAATACTTACCGTAAAATACCGTTAATCCGCCCTTCCCGATTAAGCGCCCCCCTCCCACTTTGTAAACAAATTGGAAAATTCAAAAAATCCCGAGAAAGCGCCCTCCCCCAAAAGAAATTTCGCCATGCACATCAAGATCAACACCAAAAATTTTATCTTCCGAGTGTTTTTTTTTTTTCCGACGGATCAAAAAGGCGTGACGATTCTTTGATATATCGCAAACAGGTACAAACACATTGTCGATCTGAAAGAGCAATATAACCAAACATTAGTTTTGCTGTAAATTTATCTCCATGGCGATATGAAGGTAATAAAAATATCGATAGTGAAAGTCTCTTATGAAATAAGTTAAAAAATGTGTATTTGATGCTGTGTGGAAAATATTTTGATTAAAAGAGAATCTATTTATTTTATTAAAGAATTTATAGTCGTATTTAACATTATTATGAAAACCAATCACAAAAAAATATTGATTGATTGATCAGATCAATCGATTTGTCGATACATAGTTGAATTTGTAGCGTAATTTGTGCTATCTTTGTGGTAGTAATGTTTTTGTTTTAATAATCTGGCAACTATACCAATTCGTTCTATATGTTCTCAATTTTTGTGATTTGTATTATTTATTTAGCATTATTTATGTATTATTTATTTATAGATACGAAATTATGATTAAAAAAAAAGGTTATTTAATCTTCCTAACTTACAACAGATGGCGACACCACATAAAATGTTACTAGTTTTTGAAATTACTTCAGGACATTTTCAACTGCAATTTCTCAGTGTTTTTTAATCATTTTAAATTAAGTTCCTTTTATTTTTCTGTTACCATATTAATGACAGATATTAGTGTTAATATTTATCTAAATGAATTCCAGTTTCAAAGCTTCTGAAATCCAGAATTTTCTATAATCTGAAATCGCCATTAATCGTGAAGTTATACTGTTTTTCTATTTTGTCTATCATTTTTTTTTTCAAAATGTTTTTCTTTTGTTACTTTATTAAAATAATGCATGCTTTGCAATGATCAGCCATTAGCATCCCCCCCACCACCCAAAAATATCATATACTACAGTTTTAATACCGTGTAAGCGCCCCCCCCCCCTGCTTATTTTAGGATTTTCCGTCATGTTTAGGGGGGGCGGATTAACGGGATTTTACGGTATGAGTAAGATTGAGCCTGGAATTTTCCTGAAATACTTCTGGGTCTGGGAGCAACATTATGGAATCAATGACATCAACAACAGATTCATCTACAGTTTTGGGAAAAATAAACTGATTTCTTCAATTTGCGTCTCATGAATCTTACTTGAATAGAATCATCACCAATTAGAGTACAGTTATATTTATCAAAGGCAGTAAATACAAAACAAAATATTTCTTACTATGTTAAAAAAATTGTTATTTTTCTTTGTTTACTTTATTTTACAGTTAAATAACTACTTTAAAACACTATTTCTGTATAGAAAATAAGCAATTGTTAAATATTTTGAACATTCTGCATTACAGGAGCAGAGTGGATTGTGGACCACTGTGCCCCAGGAGTGGGTGGTCCACTATGCCCCATGGTGAAGTTCAATAAATAATCATATTAATATTGTTTATAGCTTTCTGTTAAACATATTAACTTTAAAGTTAAATAAAAACAAGTATCTTAGCTTTGCAAAAAAACTGTTTTATCTTATTTTTCTACAATCTTTAATTACTAAAAAAATAAAAATATGATTATGAAAAATTTTACTTTTACAAAACAACCAATCAGGATAAAATAGTTCAATCTGAGCTAAACATATTTTCTGAAGGCTATAAATAATCAGTGCAGTGCTGTTGTCTATCAGGATAGAAGAGAAGCTTAAAAAAATTAAATAAATAAAATATTAGGGGGCGGTCCACTGTGCCCCATAGGTCCAGTGTTACCAGTCTCCTCTACCGCTCATATAAATTTGAACCTAAAAGAAATGTTCAAATCAGGGTTAGAATTTAGCGGTCGTTAGTTGCCAAATGCAACTAAATTATTGCATTTGACAACCACAAAATTATACCTGGTCGTCAAATTTAACGCCTAGCTTTTTTTTTTTTTTTTCGGAAAATCTTTTTTCAAATTTAAAAGTGTTTGACCCATGTTGCCTTTATGACTTGAAAGCAGAGAATGAAAAGAAAACTAATAATAAGTTAACAGAACTTATAAATGTCTTCAACATTAATAAAGATGTATTAATAGAGGAATTTTGCAATTACAAAATGTGGATTAAAGATAAATTAAATATCCCATGGAAAGCTGCTTGGCAGCGATTAATCGCTGAATCAAAATCTAGTTCTAGTTTTTGCAATATCAGCAAAATTTTGGAATTTATCATGGTACTTAATTTGAGCATAGCAGAATGTGAAAGGGGTTTCAGCCAACTTAATCTTATTAAGACAAATATCAGAAATCGTTTAGCATTGGACTTGGTCAATGATATACTTATAATAAAATTATATGGACCCCAATTGAAAGATTTCAATGCTGAAAAGGCCATAAATTTATGGCACTCCAATGTAACACATGGTCGAGTTAGGAGACCTGATTTAAAAAACTAAATATCATGATTTTAATTTTCAAAGTAATTGTTGTAAGATTATCTAAAATAAATAATGGATGATAAAATTCTATTTTCGTGTTATTTAATGATTTTTTTTATTATTTAAAATTTTATTATTTGCTCCTAAAATAAGATACTGTAATAAAGAATGTTTTAAAATTTCAGTGTTTTCCCTCAAAAAAAGAAAAAAAAAGTATTTATATAGAAATCAATATCTTTAAAAAATGCCATACAAATATACATTAATTGGTATCTAAGAGTTCATTTATTTGCTTCTTTTTTTTTTTTTTTTTCATTTTCTGATGTACTTTCAGGCATAAGATTTTAATTAAGCTTATACCTGTTTGTATCTAACAGTTCAAATTTTCTTTCTATGGATATAATTGATTGATAATCTGTTTTGTATGCATGTTAGATTCATAAAAAGAATTTATTTAAAATTTTTCTAGAATCCAAATATTGTAGTTTAATGCTGTTTTAAAATTTTATAGAAAGCCAGTTTTTATTTTGTTTTAGTGATTAACACAGAGATGAAGTGTTTAATATGTACAACCCCCTCGCACTGAACACATAAAGATAATTACAATATTATTGTTAACATGAGTTCGAAAAGAAATGAGAAAATAGGATATAACATAAAATTGCAACCATGAAATGCAGTTTGGCACCTAGGAAAATAATTGCAGGCGTAATTTGACGCCTTATTTAGAATTCCCAATTTCTAACCCTGGTTCAAATTGAATTCTTTCCTGCCAACTCCAATCATGTGATCTAGGCACAACTCACTCTTTGAAGTTTTCCTACCGAAAACCGTTGGTCTGCAGGGCATTTGTCAAAATCTATTCTGGGAGCCTACAAGATGCTTGTAAAAAGAAAGTTAACGTTATTGCAGGCATTGCATTTGACATCCTCGGCATGGAATAACATAACTAAAAGTTGTATCACCAACTGCTTTGCAAAGTTTTCCCAAAGGTGACAATGAACACAAGGAGAATTATGGTGTCCCTTTAAATGATTATGCATTTGCTGAATTTAACATTAATTTCGGTGAATACACCAGCTGTGATAAGGATTTAATAACTTCAGAAACTGAAACTCCAACGATTTCAGATTTGATGTCTTCTTCTGATGATAGTGATGACAACTGTCCAGTATAGGTGCAGATTCTGAAAATCTGAAAGGAGACAGTGGCTCATAAATCCAAGAAATTCTGTGGCTACATTGTGAAACAAACACATAAAAACAATAGCGTTTATATATGCACTATATTTCCAATGATGATCAGTCACTTGCGATTTTAGACGGTTTGTTAAATATCTGGAAAGATACATGAGGAATTATCCTGAAACTTCAGGAGTGTAAACAACATGATAAACGTCATATATTTCCGCAAAGATTTTTTCCCAAAACCCCATAAGGGGCCGTCAACAAATTGAAGAAAAATGAATATCTTTTGGATAACCCTGTAGAAACTAATATTGCAAAAGCATTCAAACTGTAGATTATGATTAAGTGGCTTATTGTAATAATTCGAGTTCATTTTTATGAAGATAGCATGTATACTCGAAGAGAAATTCAGTTTTTTATAAAAACAGTCCCAAATTTTGCCAAGTTTTTTTGCTTATAATTTCCAGAGTTTTTAATATAAAAACAAGTTATTTTCAGAAAATATGACAAAAAAAATTGTACACAATACCCTGCAATCAGAATTAAAAAATAATAAAAATTGTATGAAAAATGAGCAGGTTTACTAAATATTGTTTCACTGTGCATGTGTGAATTCAATCAAAATATACTGTGCATAATATATTAGCTAAATGTATAGACCGACTTTTATGAAAGTCTCAAAAACATAGCTTGAAAATTCTGATAGTTATCGTCGATAGAATAAGCTCAAATTTCGCTGTTCCCAAAAGGAAGCAAAAAGATGAGGGGTTGTATCCAAATATACTAGCTTATGAAAGTTGACATAATAAGAATGAAATGTCTCTCATTCTATATTTGATACAACCCCTCATCTTTTTGCTTCCTTTTGGGAGCAGCGAATTTCGAGCTTATTCTATCGACAATTACTATCAGAATTTTCAAGCTATGTTTTTGAGACTTTCATAAAAGTTGGTCTATACATTTAAGCTAATATATTATGCACAGTATATTTTGATTGAATTCGCGCATGCGCAGTGAAACAATATTTAGTAAACCTGCTCATTTTTCATACAATTTTTATTATTTTTTAATTCTGATTACAGGGTATTGTGTACAATTTTGTTTGTCATATTTTCTGAAAATAACTTGTTTTTATATTAAAAACTCTGCAAATTATAAGCAAAAAACTTGATAAAATTTGGAACTGTTTTTATAAAAACCTGAATTTCTCTTCGAGTATACAGTCCCTGGCCAAATTATTAGACGCAGTTGTTTTTATTATAATTTATGAAATATCTGGAAAGATACATGATGAATTATCCTGAAACTTCAGGAGTGTAAACAACATGATAAACGTCATATATTTCCGCGAAGATTTTTTCCCGAAACCCCATAAGGGGCCGTTAACAAATTGAAGAAAGACGAATATCTTTTGGATAACCCTGTAAAAACTAATATTGCAAAAAGCATTCAAACTGTAGATTATGATTAAGTGGCTTATTGTAATAATTTGGGTTCATTTTTATGAAGATAGCATGTAGAAAAATTCATGTTTTTATAAAAACAGTCCCAAATTTTACCAAGTTTTTTGCTTATAATTTGCAGAGTTTTTAATATAAAAACAAGTTATTTTCAGAAAATATGACAAACAAAATTATACACAATACCCTGCAATCAGAATTAAAAAATAATAAAAATTGTATGAAAAATGAGCAGGTTTACTAAATATTGTTTCACTGCACATGTGCGAATGCAATCAAATGTAATATGCATAATGTATTAGCTAAATATATAGACCAACTTTTGTGAAAGTCTCAAAAACATAGCTTGAAAATTCTGATAGTAATCGTCGATAGAATAAGCTCTAATTTCGCTGTTCCCAAAAGGAAGCAAAAAGATGAGGGGTTGTATCCAAATATACTAGCTTATGGAAGTTGACATAATAAGAATGAAGTGTCTCTCATTCTATATTTGATACAACCCCTCATCTTTTTGCTTCCTTTTGGGAACAGCGAAATTCGAGCTTATTTTATCGACTATTACTATCAGAATTTTCAAGCTATGTTTTTGAGACTTTCATAAAAGTTGGTCTATACATTTAGCTAATATATTATGCACAGTATATTTTGATTGAATTCGCGCATGCGCAGTGAAACAATATTTAGTAAACCTGCTCATTTTTCATACAATTTTTATTATCTTTTAATTCTGATTGCAGGGTATTGTGTATAATTTTGTTTTTCATATTTTCTGAAAATAACTTGTTTTTATATTAAAAACTCTGCAAATTATAAGCAAAAAACTTGATAAAATTTGGGACTGTTTTTATAAAAACGTGAATTTCTCTTCGAGTATACATGCTATCTTCATAAAAATGAACCCAAATTTTTACAATAAGCCACTTAATCATAATCTACAGTTTGAATGCTTTTTGCAATATTAATTTTTACAGGGTTATCCAAAAGATATTCGTTTTTCTTCAATTTGTTGATGGCCCCTTATGGAGTTTCGGGAAAAAATCTTTGCGGAAATATGACGTTTATCATGTTGTTTACACTCCTGAAGTTTCAGGATAATTCCTCATGTATCTTTCCAGATATTTAATAAATTATAATAAAAACAACTGCGTCTAATAATTTGGCCAGGGACTGTACATGCTATCTTCATAAAAATGAACCCAAATTATTACAATAATCTACAGTTTGAATGCTTTTTCAATATTAGTTTTTACAGGGTTATCCAAAATATATTCGTTTTTCTTCAATTTTTTGACGGCCCCTTATGGGGTTTCGGGAAAAAAATCTTTGCGGAAATATATGACGTCTATGATGTTGTTTACACTCCTGAAGTTTCAGGATAATTCCTCATGTAGCTTTTCAGATATTTAACAAAACGTCTAAAATCGCAAGTGACCAGTCATCATTGGAAATATAGTTTGCTGTACATATATATAAACAACTCAGGAATTCAAAGTGAAAATTAATTTTTCTAATATATACACATGTACAACAAAACAGATTATTTACAGCAAATATATACTATTTAATTTAATCATAAAATTCTTTAAATTTGAATATTAAGTATGATATAAATCTTAATCTATGTAAATTCAGAAGACAAAGTTGGGCAAGATACAGTTAAAAAAATTCCTGACGTCTTGGCCTACAGGCATAGGTAGATTTTGAAGACTCAGACCGTGGGGTGTCTGTTTGTTGAGAATTGTGGAAGAAATTACCTTTTTGCCATGATGCAGCAGTTGGAACCAGCAGTTGCTAGTAATTTTTTTTGCTATAAGGGTTGGTCCTATGAAAAAAAACTTGTCAATATAAAAGTTTTTGATAATATTTAGAGGATTTATAATAACTTTAAGTGGATTCAGTATCTTGTGAATTGACAAAGTTATGAATTTTTTTCTTCTAAACCCCCCCATCCCTTTTTTTTCCCATTGGGGCCATTTTTAATGATATCAAAATCTGCCATACATAAATTTTTGGCCCTTTTCCTAGAAGTAATAATAACTTTAAACGGATTAGATACATATCATAATTAAAAAATTATGGGTTTTTTTCTGTTTTCACAAAAAGCCCCCCGCATTCCCCCCCCCCCAGCCCTTGGTTTGATTTTAACCATTAACGAACTTGACCAAGATTTTATGTATCAGTTTGGAAGAGATTTGTGCAGAATTATTGCAGTTATAGTGTCCATAAAAAAGTGACATAGATAGATAGATACAGTAGAGTTTCAATAATTCGAGGTGGACGGGACCGGGCTTACCTCGAACTATCAAAAATTCGAATTATCGAAATCATAATATTTAATTAATAATTAAATGAAGATAAAGCAATTTTTGAATTTCAGTGTACATTTAAATGAAAAATGTACTTACAAATTATTACATTACTGCTGATAGCAACAGGTTAATTATATCTTAAAATAATTGTCAATTGTTTTTTGTTTTGACACAGTGCCCCGTTTCCGTGCAGGAATATTACGCCATCGTCGAAGCAGCATATTGTCGGCTGGAGTTGACTCAGGCTATTGCTCCACGTATCGCATGGTGGACTCTAGCACAACAGGCAGCCCCTCGCTGTGACTCATTAGCAGTGTGGAATCTGTCAAATTCTAGTTGTTCATGACTATTTATCCATTCCTCTAACTTTTGGCACAAAATTGTAAAAAAACAGTTTTTAAATATTTCTTGAGTCATCCAAGCACTTTTTGGTTCCTATACGTAACCGGCAGTGAAGATATCGAGACATGCTTAAATGCTCTTGGCGTTGAAGCTTTTCTGATAACAAAAAGTTTAATCTTGTGATTTCCTGAAGCATTTGATTCAGCAAGAAGTGTTAACCTCTTTGCTTTTATGTGACATGGAGTATTTTTCTCTTAGCTTGACGTGATTGTTTTAGATGGTAGCATTTTGAAATTAAGGACAGATTCATTTCAATTATAAAGCTGGTCGTTCGTAAGGTTTTCATTTATCACAACGTCCTGCAATTTCTTGCAAAATTGCACAGCGACGGCCTCAGAATTTTCTGATAGCTTCTCTTGACAGATCTCTAGTTGCCGGATACGATTTATTTTTATCAACTTGTCAAACCAACCTACACTAGCAGTGAAGTTTTCCTTACTTTCTTCAAATTGTTTTCAAAACAGCAAAGCTTTTTCTTAAAGAATCGGACCTGAAGGAGGGCATCATTTTTTACTTTGCTGTGTAAACCACATATGAAGTGGCTCACCAGTTTTTTCATACTCAGACTTTTTAAGGATTTTCTGTCCAAGGATAAATCAGAACAGTTGTTAGTAGAAAACGTTTCTAGTTTACTTCTGTTCCAATACGTTCGTAGTAGACAAAAGAGTGAGTGGGGCGGGAGCTCGTTGAACAACTATTCTCTGATTTTCTCCAATTTCACCCGGCGTGATCCCCCGCACGTATAGGAAGAATACACCCGTTTTCATTAAGAGGGTGGATTTCTGTAGGTGGCTTCAGGGTGCGCAGTTGACATATGACCCGCCAAATAACAATAAAAACCAGATACTTGAATTTTATGGTGCAAAATAATTCTTTCACGTGTTGCGTATATGTTGGTCATTATTTGGAAGTTAAACTGATTTTTTCCACTAACTCTGATTTATGAGAAATCGAGCAATCGAGACTCGAATTATCAAGACTCTACTGTAGATATATATATATATATATATATATATATATATATATATATATATATATATATATATATATTAAGTTTTGAACTGGGGGTGGTTCTGGGAGTCATGATCGCCGTAGATCTGCATAAATTATTCAAAAATTCCGATTTCGGTGAGAATGTAATAGGTAGTATTTCTTACGAAATCTACCTAAAAATGTATAAGCTAAGTAATCATTCTAGGGGGGGATATTAGGAAAATAATATTAATATTATAGGTTATTTAGAATTTTCTTATTTTGATCTTGTCTAGGGCCATACCGAGTACTCGGTACTCAGCCAAATTTCAGCCGAGTACTCTGCCAATACCGAGTAGTTGCAAGAATTTCATGTTTTAAGCATATTTAAAGACAAATTAATTTATAAGTGATCTATAAAAAGTTACTTGAATATAAATGTATAATATATGCCATAATTCATGAAAACTACTTACTCGGTACATAAAAATTTATCTATAAAACATAGAAAAAGGTAAGAAAAAAAACCCCCATGCAAAATTAATGTAAATTAAAGTTTAATTTTATATTTATATTATAAAAAAAAGTCATTTTTAAAACTGTAGGAAAAGACTGATTTTGGATAAAGAAGCAGTATGTAGAAATAGAAAATACAGTAAATGCAATTAAAAAAATAATAATTAAATTTGCTGTATGGCAAATTATGGTACAAAAACATTCATTCTACATTTTCAGGAGATAGGGCATTTCTTTTATTGTTGTAAATTTGGCCTGCTTCTGAAAAAATGTGTTCACTGCAAGCACTGATAAAATAGCATTTTAGCACATTATTCACACACACACACACACAAAAATGAAAAGAAACTGTAAAGCCTCCTTTTGGTGCTTTCGTGTTATAACGGCCTCCACAATTGAATGAGCGAAAAGCGTTCTAAAAACTGTCTAAATTACAATTTCTATGAAATCTCTGGAACTACAGAACCAATTTCAAAAGTAATGGTGGCAAATTGATGGGGACAATCCCTACTCCAACATAGGCTATATTTTATGTCGGTGCCACTAACATCAATGGGGTGCAGGATCGAAAAATGTTCGAAAATTGCGACTTTTTTATACTGAAGGGGCAAGAAATTTGAAATTTAGCATTGTAGTTACTTATAAGATGTAAATGCTCTCTAAGAATAAATTTAAAAAAAATCGAAATTTAAATGGGTGAAATGAGCGAAAAGCGTTCTGAAGTCATTCTAAATTACAATTTCTATGGAATCTCTGGAACCACGGAACCGATTTCAAAAGTGATGGTGGCAAATTGGTGGTGACAATCCCTGCTCCAACAGCCTCTTTAATAAAAAACTATGCGTTGCTGACAACTGGGTTTTTCGCTAATTGTTGCAACAGTTTAATCTCGGAAAATGAAACATTTGAAGTTACTGAAAAAAATGATAGCTCAAAAAGTATTTGTCAGAAAATTGTTATACAAACTGCATTTGAAAGGTAAAAAATTGTATTTTTCTTGATATAAATTTCAAATCTAATGATTATGCGATTTTTCAAATATTGAATTTCAAAAATTACGAAATTTTCCAATGGAGTACCATAGCGAAACCTTCATGCGTAAAAAGATAATGATAAGGGCGACGTGTCCTGACGTGTATATTGGCTATAGCACGAGTCACAAATTATAGTAGCCTTATTATTCTGTTAAAACATAAAAGTTATTTATGAAATGTCAATATTTTGTTTTATTAAAGGTTCGTTAAAAGAAATTGACCAGCGTAGCGGGCGTAGCTTGCTAGTATTATATAAAACATACATATATAATAATTAAAGAATTTAGTATATTTACATTTCTTTCATTATTTAATATTAGTAACACACTTTAAAAAAAAATCACTTAAAAATTAACTTTTAAATGTATTTTACTCCCCCCCCCCAAAAAAAAAACAAACAAAACCTAAGTATTGCAGCATAGACAATTTAAATATCTATGTTATACATGCAATACATCTATATCTAATCTATCGTATATGTTTATGTTCTTTATGGGTATAATTAAAATGTCATTGAAACCATTTTTTTTATGTAACAAGAGATTAATATTAAACTTCCCATTATGCTTTAAAAATTTAGAATTTGCTTGTATGGCTCTGTTAGGACAATTTTGAATAAATTAATTTTAAATTTAACAGATTACCTTAGCTTATTACAGATACTATATTTGTACTTATTGATATAGCATAAAAGTTTTAACATGATTCCTAAATTACCCTCTTATACAAAAATGGGTAGGTAAAACCCATTCAGGGTATGAAAATTAAGGATGGGAAAAGTGTTAGTTAATTTCAAATAAAATTTTTATTATACATGATGAATAGAAAGTGTCAAATTAAAAAGTTTTACTGTGCAAATATAAAAACATTTCTTACATTTACATTTTTTACATTTTTCCACACATTTACATTACATTTCATCCATTATTCGAACAAGGGTGAATAGTGAATGAAATGTAATGTAAATGTGTCCATTATACATTACCCAACTTATTCGGCACAAAATACAAAATTATTCGGCCTTGGCCGAATAATGGACTTGATATTCGGCCGAAGCCGAATATTCGGCATATAGGCCGAATGGGCTGAATAATCGTTGCATCTCTAATAAATATAATAAATGTATAAATGTCAAAGAATTTTAAAATTATTTTATTATACTTTGCAAATCTATATTTTTATTTGTAGTTTACATCAAAATACTAGCCGTCTCAGGCAAACAATATATTCTTTCTAATATGTATGCTAAGCACTTCATCATATTACTTTTATTCATAACTAGCCGAAGTACTTGGTGCTGTTCGAGATTTTAAGAATGTTTGTGTAGAAAAATCAATTTCAAAATTAAACACGTTGTATAGATAACTTCAAAATGTTAAAATATGCCAATATTTCTATAATCATGTTTTTATCATGATTCAATACGTTCCTCAAACTCGTACGACATTGTACTCACCTGCTGACATCTTACCTACTTGCTTTCACTATTACTCATATTGATACTCTCTTTGTATAATTCCCAAACATTTCAAAAAGTCCGTTAAACTTCCAATGTGACGTTATATTAATTTTCTTTTTTAATTATTGAATGACGTCATATTAACCTACTTTCTGTATTTACACATACTCATACTCCTTGTATTATTGAGAAATGTTTGAAAATTTCCGTTATATTACCAATATGGCGTCATATTAATCTTTTATTCCATTGCTGAAACTTTCTATTTTCATTATTCATGTGGAAATCTTTCAATAGAAAATTAATTATTGTAGAAAGAATTTCATTGTGGATTTTTAATTGTTGGCAACTGCTATAACGAAAAATGTTCAAATTTAATAGGAAAAGGCGGGAAGAGTTCAATATCCTGTGCTGGTAGATTTGGTGAGTTGTTTTAGGCGATAAATGTTTGATTTGGTTGTTGCGATATTCAGTCTTTGGAGTTTTAACTTAACAACTGGAATTGACCTTATCTACGTGACATCACACCTCTTTTGGCAGCAGTTTGGATTTTTTTTGCTAATCGCCCGTACCAGCACAGGATATGGAACTTTTCCCGGAAAAGCTGATAGATTTTTGGTTTTTTATTATTTAAAAATTAACTCTACATTATATTTCAATTCCGGATTACTTTAGTTGCCTCGGCTGTGTTTTAATACACCTACACGTAGCATTTCACAATTCTGGCTTTCAAACTGTTGATTTGTATAGAAGTGCAGACAGACAAACAGATTTTCATTTTCATGTATTAGATTTACTTGCTCAATCCTTCGCCAAATCGGAAGTTTCTGTTAGAGAAATTCTCTTTGCGATCATTGGCAGCATATCTTATATTTTGTGTTGTTATCCATTTCATCTTTATTGACAATTACCGTTTAATTTACTTAGGAATTTATGCTTCATGTCCGTTTGCATCGTTACACTCTCTAATATGGAGATTTTTAATCCTGTTAAGTAATCTTCTGTAATTTACACTGAAGGGAAGTGGTTCTTGTTAAACGCCTGTTAAGCTATCCATATTTACAGTAAACCATATTGATGCTAATTTTTTTCCCCTTTCATTCTAACATTGGAACGATTAAGGAAGATTAGAAAATCTACGGACCCACTGCCGTTCTTCCATTAGAAAATCTACCATTATTCTCATTTAATCGTCTTAGATAATATGTCAATATGTCTTGGTTTTAAGATTTTAGCTAAATTTACTCGAAAACCTGAAGCTAAAATGTGAGGAACCCCATTATAGAAGATTCATTCTAACGTACATATTGATAAACTGGATATATGTTATAAAATTATAATTATCTAGAACTGGCAGTTTCGATGCTTTAATTCTGAAAATTCTCTTTCTATAATAAACTTTTAAGAGAGTAAAGACAATATAGTAAGAGTAAGTATAATAACAGTACAATATAATAGCAAGAGCAGAGGTCTTGTGTAGTGACGAAAGATTGAAACTTTATTAACATTCGTGCGTTATGCCATTTGATTAACCGCATAATATTAATAGATGATTACTCGCTCTAAAAATTCGCAAGGAAAAATAGCCTCTAGCGTCAAATTCTCTCAAAGCTTTGCGACACTTAACGAAATATCGCCAAATTTGGCGACAAAAATACCCTGTTTATGTGGACGTCATAATGATGCATATGTATTATATATGTGATGCATATGCATATATATATATATATATATATATATATATATAAAGTTTATTAACATCATTAAAATGCACTTAAAGAACTAACAACCCATAGGAATTTTGACAGATTGACTGAGTGCTATTGCGATTAGAATACCGACATTTATAATAAAATTTATTTTAAGGAAGTAAAAAATAGAAAAACGGACAGATAAACTAAAAGATTTGCCTTCCCAACATTTTCGGAAAAGAATATAAAAAATTCATTCTGCTTGAAACCATGTAACACCTTTAAACTCAGGCTAATTTTCTGTAATCAGGCTTTGGCGACCAACTCTGGCATCAAATATGAGCGAGGAAATGATTGTCTAGGCAACTATTATTACTTAAATGTTTACCGTACAACAAAAAACACAAATGGTTGCAACAATGCAATTAATTTAATTTGCCAATTGAATGTGTTACGAACTGTATATAGCCAAATCAGCACCCCCTATTTGAAGAGTTTAAAGGCAGAAATTCTATGTTTTCAGACTTTTCTGGTTAATTGTGTGACAAAACCTACTTACTTGTCAAATTTTATGATTCTACGACTGTTAGAAGTACCTTAGTTATTTGATGATCACCAACTTTTTAGTTATTTGATGATCACCAACTTTAGATATTTGATGATCCTCTGTGAGTCAGTTAAAGCCTTTTTTCGGAATCTCATATTTCGAAAAATATTAAATACAGAAATAAGAAATCTTGGAACCTAGTTCAGTCTCATTATATTAATGTGTGTTAAAAAGGAAAACTCTCTAGCTCTCCCCAAAACGCAGTTATGAGGGAGTGAAAAGTAGGCCAAAATGGTCAGGGAAAACGTAGCTTACGGCCTGTACGAACTTGGCGGACGCACTGCCGTGCTCCCAGATAACCAAGTCGGATATAGATTCCCACCCCCTGGTGGTGGAAATTGAAACTGAAAGATATTGCAGCATGATGCTTCAGTTTTGTTTACTTCTTTTTATTATGTGTTTTTTAAACATAATTATTCTAATTAAATTTTTCTCCTATGTCTACATTACATACAAAAAAAAAAAAAAAAAGAGATTGCCCGAATCAAAATACATTTTTAAAATATTTCATTTTATGTGTAATTTTATTTTGTGCATGTGTATTTTTTATACAAGTTTCATAAATTTAAGTTGATCTCTAGGGATTTTTCTTCATAACAAAGTATTTTAAGTGCAACAATGAGACTGCATTACGTTTTACTGTATTTGTGCTTAATATGATGTGAAATTATCTTAAAATTGAACTTTTTAATACCTTTAAACCCTGAAACAGTGGCTCCGACTTCTGGGTCTGCGGGTCTGCAGTGCAGACCCTGAAAAGTGTCTGCAGACCTTGCAATATCTCGGCAGACCCTGCAAAATGTGTTTAAAATATCAAAAGAAACGGTAAATTTCATCGTAGGATCGTGAAAAAATGGCCAATTCTGTCGAAGGATCGCGACAAATTTCGTCGAAGAATCACCAAAAAGCGGAACATTTCGTCGAAGTGTCTCGCAAAAACGTCTAATTTGATCGAAGTATCTCCCAAAAATGACAAATTTTGTCGAAAGATCTCACAAATTTCGTCGAAGTATCTCGTAAAAAGTCTAATTTCATCGAAGTATCTCGCAAAAACGACATTTTGTCGAAAGATCTCACAAATTTCGTCGAAGTATCTCGCAAAAAGTCTAATTTCATCGAAGTATCTCGCAAAAACGACAAATTTTGTAGAAAGATCTCGCAAATTTCGTCAAAGTATCTCGCAAAAATGGTAAATTTCGTCGAAGTATCTCGCAAAAGCGGCAAATTTTGTCGAAAAATCTGGCAAAAACAGCAAATTTCATCGAAGTATCTCGCAAAAACTGAAAAATTTCGTCAATCTCGTGAAAATGGCAAATTTCGTCAAAGTATCTAGCAAAAACGGCATATTTTGTCAAAAGATCTCGCAAAAATGGCAAATTTCGTCGAAGTATCGGGCAGAAACGGCAAATTTTGTTGAAAGATCTCGCAAAAAAGGCCAATTTCGTCGAAGGATCTCTCAAAATGGCAAATTTCGTCAAAGTATCTCGAAAAAATGGCCAATTTAATTGAAAGATCTCTCAAAAATGGCAAATTTCGTCGAAGGATCTTGCAAAAACGGCAAATTTTGTTGAAATATCTCTCAAAAATGGCAAATTTCGTTGAAGGATCTCGCAAAAACGGCAAATTTCGTCGAAGGATATCGCAAAAACGACAAATTTCGTCAAAAAATCTCACAAAAATGGCAAATTTCGTCGAAGGATCTTGCAAAAATGGCAAATTTTGTTGAACTATCCCTTAAAAACGGCAAATTTTGTCAAAGGATCTCGCAAAAACGGCAAATTTCGTTGAAGAATCTCTCAAAAACGGCAAATTTCGTTGAAGGATCTCTCAAAAACGGCAAATTTTGTCGAAGGATCTCGCAAAAATGACAAAGGTGGCAAAAAGTATCAATTTTCTTTGCTCTATCGACCTGCAATTTGATATAGTAATGTTTTTAGCATACCGATATACAGATATCTAGTAATATTTTGTGTGTTATCTAAAAGTGGTAAGTAGTCTAAAATGTTCTGAATTTGCATTAAAATGATCAAATTGCATCAGACCAGACCCCGCTGGGGGAGCTCAGAACGCTCCCCCCCAAACCCCCTAGTTCATTGGGCTCGCTTCGCTCGCTGTCTACCTGGGCAAATCGCATGTTTCCCAACCACCTCAAATCTGCGCTTGTCGCAGACCCAGCTATGGGACCAAACTTGGCTCCTATGCCCTGAAATATAGGTGTATTCAGCCATCTGGCTGAATATTTGGTCTTGGACTAAAATCACTATTCGATGCATCCCTAGTGCATTTTTACTTTGTTATAATGGAGTAATGTAACATTAAAATGTACTTCAAACAATTATTGCTCATAATAGACTGTGTCTGAATTATTTTCTTTTGAATATCCATGTAAACAATACTTACACACTTCCATTTTCAGTGGGGAAACATGCTGTAGTAGACGTCAATAACACACAAATTTTGTAGCAATTCCCAGGGATCACTCTAGAGCAGCCATACTCAACCTGCGGGCCGCATGTAGCCCGGCGACCTTTTATGTGCGGCCTGAGACACATAATCATTAATCCATATTTATAAAATTAATTGAGATGTGTATAAAAAGTTTTTAATATTTTCACTGTTCTTTTAAATATATTCATAGAAAGACAATTTCCTGTTATTTATAATTACTAATTTAAAATTACCTTAAAATATCTTAAATGACGTTTCCTTAGTCAAATTTCTTTTTACATGTAGTTTCACTTGTGCTATAATAGTGTATATGTTTCGGTCAATACGATTAATCCGGTCATTATTAATAATAACCGGTTATCATTAATAATGACCGACATTATTATTAATAATGGCCGGATTAATCGTATTGACCGTAACATATACATTTCTCATTTCTTAATCCTGAACACTAAACAAACAATATTCCATATTAATTTAGTTTTCACTATATATTTCTACATTTAAAAAAAAAAGTTTTTGCATTGAGAAAAAAGCTGATTTATTATTTAAAAAAAAAACCTTGATTTTTTTTTTTTTTTTGAGAATTTGGAATCGTTGCATTGTTATATTGTTACGTTTTATACTTATCATATAGCTAATAAGGCTTATCCGGGTTATATATTTGTCACAGAAAAAATGGGCAGTAAAAAGTTTTATACCACTATTTCAAAACAACAATCTTCGCGGCATTTACAATAAAAATCTATATTTTTTTTACATTATTATACAAATGTGTTGCGGCCCCGCCTAACGTCGCAAATATATGTTTGCGGCCCGCGAGAAAAAAAGGTTGAGTATGACTGCTTTAGAGAGTTTCACAGGGGTGACCTACCCTCATGCCTTATTTAGATAAAATCCCACCCTCCTTGCCCCTTTTTCCAGGTAGAATTCTACCCTCGTTGCCTCCTTTCCAGGTAAAATTCTACCCTCCTTTTATTCCTGGGTAGAATCCTGCCTTGTTTGCATTGTACTTTCAAAATTTCTTTATCTTTTAATTTTAGAATGCTTGTATGTTATGTCAGGAGTACTCCTCTTTCCCTCTTTATTTTTCTGTGAAATGCCCCTTCAACTTTCCATTTATCATTTTTTCCATTGAACAAGACATAAAGGGTAACTAAGGGTCATTGATTAATTTCACCTTCTCTAGTGAAATATAGTATTAGATCAGGCATTCTGGCCTTTGACCACTTGATAACTTTCATAAGTTCTATAAAACATTTGAGAAGTAGATTTAGAAATTTTGTAGCTTTTTCAAAACCAGTTTTGCTAAAACCGAGAAAAAGTTATCTGGTGAATAAAAGTTTCAGAGAAGTTTTTAAATATCATAGTAAAAGGGGGCGGGGGGGTGACCATGAATCAGGGTTGTAGTGGATAGCTGCCTGCGTACCCACCCGGGCTGGATTCTTTTAAAAACCCGGGCTTTTTACAACCCTAAGGGTTGTAGTGGGTAGCTGCCCAAGTACCCACCCAGCTATCCGCCCGGGCTGGTTTTTTTTTTTAAACCCAGGTTTTTTTACAACCCTGCTATGTATATAATAAACAATTTTACAATAAAAATCGAGAACATAAGTTTAATTTTGGTGTTTTTAATACTTTTCAAACAATGAAATTATGGAAATTAGAAAAGTTATTGGATTTTTAAATTAAAGAGTACTTTAAGCTGTTGCCAGACTTCCCTGTCCACCAGTGTATTGTTATATGCACTTATTACAAAAATGCCTTTTTTATGAAATGATGTGCCCTTTTCAACAAAATTGTCCTTATTATGTAATGTGCGCCCTGCCCTTTTTTATGTTCTAGAATGATCCCTGCAATTCCTTCCCCCCCCCCCCAATACATTTTTACAAAAGTTACAGCATGGACTAAAGTCATAAACACTTCAACTATGTTAAAGATTCAACATCATAAAATGTTTTTGTTACTTTAAGTACAATTTTATAATGATAAAGATGTTATCAAAGTATACAAATATACATTTTGACTATATTATCTGAATGTTGTCATGGTTGTATAATTTTCCTTAAACATTTTTTTTAAATTTATATTTTCAGTATATCCACATGTGTTTCTAAAAATTGGCAGTTTCCTTGACCCTTGGTGCTTCAATGTCTCACTTGTCTGTTCTACCACATATTGGACTGAAGGAATTTCAAGGGGGTAAGAATTATTTCATGTTCAATTTCTCTCAAATGATGGTGCATTTTAAGATTTTGGCAGACCACCTTATTCATAATGCACTAGGAAAAATTTAGGACAAAATTTTATTTCTTCAGTGGGAAGTGCAAAGTTAGAATTTTAAAAATTATGGATTTTATTTGCATACAACTATTATGCACCTGTCATAAAGCACTAAAAAATATGTTTCAAAGTTTAGACAACTAGTGCAGAAAATTTCTGTTCTGGTAATGATACACATGCATATGAGAACTTTGACAAAAATTACACTTGCTTTTAAAATTTTGTTTTAAGCTGTCTTGGATACAAGTGCTTGATAGTGCAGTGGTGTGTCGTTTGCCTTTCATTCCTCAGACCCTAGTTAGATCCTGGCAGTAGAAAGCTTGAAAAAAAGAAGAAATGTTTTTAATTTTAAGTCTCCCCTCCCTCCTGTTTTTCCTTTTCTTTGCAAATACATTTTTAAGTATTAATAATTTGGATTAAGATTTTTTTTCCCCCTTGCAAATACATTTTTAACTGCACATGTTCTATTAGATGTTTTTAATTTCATGCTTTTAACAGTTGCGAGCTTTAGAATACTAGCTGATCTGCCTGGTGTTGCCTGGGCCCATGATAATAACCTTAAACAGAACTCAAGTTTGTATGATTTTTTTTTGTAAAGAAGCTTCACCAAGGGACCCAAGAAGGAGATTAATATTTAAAATTGGTGGTAGCTGAGGTCGCAGAATTTGTATTTTTTTGTCTTTCAAGTAGTAGCTGGAAGTCCTAAGAAGTTGTTAGAAAAAAAAAAATGCCAGTGAATCGGATGATTTTTAAGGGAGCTATAGTAGGGAGCCCAAAAGGGGCCAACTAATAGTTTGAGCAGGGCCTTAAAAAGAATACATCTTAAAAGGTCGTAGTACTTAGCTCTTTAGATCTTCAATTAGTCGAAATTAAGCATAGGGTATAAATTAATCATTAGAATAAAATTTTAAAGAAATGCTTAAAAAGGGCCTAGGGCCCCAATAAAAATATAATGTTGGTGGCCCAGCGAGAGGAGTACAAGACTAAACTTTATAGTTATGCATTCAGAGGGTGACACAATTAGGGGGATGAAAAATGCATAGCGCACAAAAAGTTCAAGGGACCTGGGCTGGGCCCCAGGGGTTAAGGCCCTAACTGGAATGTAGAAATGGGGAAATAACTGAATAGAAAAAAGATCAGATTAAAAGGGGCAAGTTATTAACAATTTAGGGAACAAAAATTTCAAGGGGCCCTGTACCAGGCCCCAGGAGTCCAAGGTCTTAACTGGAATATAGAAATGGAGGAATAACTAAATGGAGAAAGAGGCTCCAAAAACAAAGAAGATCAGATAAAAAGGGGGCAAATTATTAACAATTTAGGGCACAAAAACTTAAAGGAGGGCCTGGGTCTTGTCCGAGAAATTTTTTTGTTGGTCATGTAGTTGCTGGAAGTCCTAAGAAGTTAAAAAAAAAAAAGCTAGTGAATCAGACGATTTTTAAAAGATCTATAGTAGGGGACCCAAAAGGGGCCAACTGATAGTTTTGAGCAGGGCCCTAAGAGGAAAACATCTTAAAAGGTCCTAGTACTTTAGCACTTTAGATCTTATTTTAATCAAAATTAAGCTTAGGATATAAATTAATCATTAGAGTAAATTTTTAAAGAAATGCTTAAAAAGGGCCCTAGGGCCCCAATAAAAATATGAGGGTGGCCCGTGAAGAGGAGTCCAAAACTCAACTCTAAAGTTATGCATTGAGAGGGTGACAAAATTGAGGGGAGGGGGGTGAAAAATGCATGGCCCAAAACAGTTCAAGGGGCGCCCCGGACAGGGGCACAGTGGGCAGTGTCTTAACTGGAGTGTAGAAATGGCAGAATAACTAGATGGAGAAAAGGCTCCAAAAACGAAGATGAAAAAAGTGCTTGTCATTAACAATTTATGGAATAATAATAGAACAAATTATTAATAATAATAAAACAAATTAATAATAATTAGGGGGTGGTCAGCCCCTTACTCTCTAACACTCACCAACCCCTGTGAATTACGAAGCAATTCATATTGAAATTTCATGCAGTTATGTTTAATATTAATGATATTATTGATTTGCGGGCGAAGCCCGCGTTTCTGTACTGCCCAAAATTCAATTTCTGATATTTAGATAGGTTACAATTAACTATTCACCCTTGTATTTTTATGCAATTATCTTTAATATTAACGATTTTATCAATTTGTGGGCATAGCCTGCTTCTTGTACTGGCCAAAATTTAATTTCTGATATTGAAATAAATTTAACTTAACTATTCACCCTGAAAATTTCATGCAAGTATGTTTATTATTAACGATTTTGTTGATTCGGGGGCGAAGCCCGCGTTTCTACCCAAAATTCAATTTCTGATATTTAGATAGGTTACAATTAACTAGTCACCCTCATATTTTTATGCAATTATCTTTGATATTATCGATTTTATCAATTTGCGGGCATAGACCACTTCCTGTACTGGCTAGAATTTAATTTCTGATATTTTAATAGATTTCACTTAACTATTCACTCCCAAACTTTTAAGCAACTATCTTCAATATTAACGATTTTATTGATTTGCGGGAGAAGCCTGCCTTTTTGTACTGGCCAAAGCCAAACATTAATATCTGATATTTATATGTATTGCACTTTCAATTCTAACCTATAACTAGTTCCTAAAGAAATTCTACATAATTAATAGAACAAGCACTATAACCCATAATATTTTACTCTCCTGGCTTTAAGAAGTAGAAAAAAATTATTTTTCATTGGAGGGGGAAGACAAATCTCCCTTGGCACTCATACCTCTTAACTCAAATGTGAAATAATTCACAAACTGGTTTCTGCCCCCTGTCCGAATTGAAAATTCAGCGGGCTTTGAATACTTATTGCACAGATTCTAAGTGACTAATTCATGGAAAAAAAAATATATAATATACTTTACAAATCACATTGCCGTATTTTCTGAAATGAACATCGTGTTGCTGCTCACTGATCATTTATGCAGCTGGAAAAACAGACTTGTAACTGAGCATGCGGTGATTTGCTATTGGCATCGATTTTGGATAATCCCGGTGTCTAAAAAATTAACTATGAAATCTCTCAACGATGCTTCATGGGAGCGTTGTTTATCCACATCGAAGACCAGAGGAAAAACAAAATCTGTCTTTCCCTCATCTCACCGGTCTCGTTTGCGCATGCATTGTTTATCCACTTCAACGATCGGAGGAGAAAAGGCCCCAAATCGATCTTTGCCACCGGTCTCGTTCACGCATGCATTGTTTATCCATATCGAAAATCGTGGGAGACCGTTCGAAGACCATTCTCGTTTCACATCGATGTGGTGTGATGCATCGTTAACCGAAAGATCAAAAAACTGGTTTGATGATTTAGTATTTAAATCGATTTTCAGTGATGTATCGATGCATCGCTCAGTGCTAACCAACGGGAGACTCAGTTTATTAGCCCGATTTCCCGTTTTTACATTTAAGCATGAATTTCTCCTGCTTTTCACTGGGACTTAAAAATTCATTACTTCTGAAAAAAAAAATCTTTTTAATTTCAATAAGTAGCACCACAGCATTGCTCGGATCATTACATGAAATCCAGTTGTTCCGAAAATTTCAGTTTTTCTCTATAAATGTATTATAAAATATAGCCTGCCAATAAAGTTGACAATTCAAAAACCTGTGCCTACAGGATGGGAGAGAAAAACTTTAATTTTGATTCTAGTTTCCTCGCGAGCTACGAAGTTCCTGAATCCATGATTTGGTTTTTTGCACGAATTAGCGAAATTCTGCGAATAAATTTTTTGCAGAATTATCAAAAATTAGCATTTTAAAATTAATAGGTGCAGAGAAAACAATTTACTGGCTAAAAAATAGATTTGAATCAATTTTTAGATTTTTCAAAAACATATTTACTGATTATAAGAAAAAAAATGTGAATTTAGTTAAGTGGTTGCGGGAAAACATCTCAAATGTTATCAATTGGTCACAGTGAAAAATCACATGTTTTGCTAATCGCTCATGGGGGAAAAAAAAACTTCAATTTTGTCAATCATTAACAGAAGAAAAAAAAAACGTGAATTTTGTCTATATATCTCGGGGGGAAAAAACGTGAATTTCATCAATCAATAGTTACAAAAATTGAGAATTTTGCCAATCTGTCGCGTAAAACTGCTCACAAAAATATATATATATATATATATATCGTCAGTTGCTAATGGAAAAAAATGGCGAATTTCGTCAATATATAATGCTAAGAGAATCACATTGGAAATCTCATTAAAAATCGGATGACAAAATTTACTATATTAGACTAAAAATTTGAAATTAAACCAGGGCTTGAAATTCAATTTTTCCAAGGAGGGGAGTCTCCCTCCCAACATTTTTAAATGGAGGGGAGTTGTAATGTTTGGGAGGGAGAAAAAAAGTCTTTTAACCCCACTAAACCCCACTATTATTTTACGTGCTATTTAAAGAATTGCATTAATGCAGACATGACAAAATACCATTGAAAAAATCAAGTCAACTCAGAATGATTATGTAAAATGCTTATTTTTATTATAAAAAAAAGGAAGAAAGTTAAATTTTATATATGCAGTGTATTTTTCAAGTTCCACCAAATGTTAGGGGCCCTTAACAATTAGGTTGTTAAATCAATTTCTGAATTTAGATTTTATTTGATTTAGGGGTGCTGAAGCCTCTTTCACAAGGTACACTTTTACTCCTTCACAAGGATTAAAAAGGTTTACTGCTTTACCTCAAGGAGTAAAAGTAATAAGATCTTTCGAGCTCTTCTAATCTCATTTTTGTTTAGTGCTGACTGTAGGCCAATTTAACAGAGTGCAGTGACCGGTGGCTCTTACTGCCCTTTTTTGTTCTTTTTGGTCACAGGAAGAAAAAAAAAATCTTTAAATACGTCTATTTGTCGTTGGAAAAAATTGTGAATTTAGTCAATTGGTTGAGGGAATAAAATAATGAAATTCATCTTACGCATGAACAGAAATAGATAAGGACTTCTAACGAAATAGTGTTAATGTCGATTTGCGACTTTGGGACTACATGGCAGCCAGTGTACAACTGTGCTATAAGGTAACGCCACCTACAAAAAACGATACGGATAAATACCATATAATAAATCTATTATACCTACCAGACGATGGCTGTCAACAGGGGCGCCATTTCAGAACTTTCTTGGGAGGGGCAAAGTTTTTTTTAAGGCAGTGGCATAGCCAAGAGTGGAGTTCCCCCCCCCCCCCCTCAACCTTTCGAACGAGAAACGTTTACTGAATCATATATACAGAGACAGCAATACTTCTAACACGGAATCTAAAATCTAAAGTGACCTCTGAAAAATTCAGTTTTAGACAAGTTTTCGTCTTAGCAAGTAGAATTTTAAAATATTATGAAAGTTTTCAGTTATAGACAGGTACCGTTTTTTTTTCAGGTATTCTTTAAGACTGTTAAAAGTTGCTTTCTCTAAAGCAGTTCTGAAGAGCATAGGTGTATTACAGTGAAACGTGTCTAAGCGAAACCTGTCTATAACATAATTCTTTCTCAAACGGGAAAAAAAATCAAGTTTCGACGAAAAAAAACGTCATACAATTATACTTGCTAAGATGGAGACCTGTCTAAAATGGAGTTTTTTTACAGTACTTTTCAACTCCTTCTTTGCAGGTTTTACTGCAGGGGCTTCATATAATGAGTTTCTTGGGGAGGGAGGGGCGACAAAGGTTTTTTTTATAGACAGGGGTTTAAATATCGTGCAGGATTGCACAAAATAGATAATAAATGCAGTGTGAGATTTTGCCTTCTTATCTTAACTTCTTTCACAAACATGCGATTCTTCAGCAAATATATTTTTAATTTTAGTGGTAGTCCGCGAAATTTTTCTTCTTTTTTTACGCAAAAGCAATTCGTCAACCGATCGCGGTAAACATCACGAATTTTGCGAATTGGAATTAGAAAAAATAGTTAATTGATCGTGGAAAAAATCGTTATTTTTTTCAAACGATCGTGGGAAAATATTGTGAATTTCGCCAAAGATCACTGAAACAAATAGAGATTTTCCTCAATCGGTCGCGGGGAAAAAATTACGAATTTTGTATAACTATTGCGGAAAAATATCGTGAAATTCGTCAAAAGATTGAACAAAAAAAATCACGAATTTAGTCAAAAAATCGCTTAAAAAGGGAAATTTCGTCAAAGATCGCGTAAAAAAATATCGGTTGCGGAAAATGACTTCCGAATTTCAACAAATGATCATAGAAAACAGTCGCAAATTGCGTCAGAAGATTGTGAAAATAAATAGGGAATTTCGTCGATCAGTTGCCAAAAAAAAAATTTCGTGAATTTCGACAAATGGTGGAAAAAAATTCGTCAACGAACGGAATTTCCTCAAAGATTGTGCAATAAAATAGCAATTTTTGTCAGTCAGTTGAGGAAAAAGACTCCCGAATTTCAACAAACGATCGTAGAAAAGAGTCGCGAATTTCGTCAAAAGATGGCGAAAACAAATAGCGAATTTCGTCGATCGGTAGAAAAAAAATGGCGCGAATTTAGACAAATGGTCGAAAAAATCAATTCCGTCAATGATTCACAGAAAATAGCGAATTTTGGAAAATTAACACAAAAAAAAAGAAAGAAAGAAGAAAAAGGAAAAAAGAAACAATCACGAAAAAAAGTCGGGAAATTCAATTGGTAACGAGATAATCAGCACACGAACACCATCAAGAAGTTACGAAATTTACAAATTTTGTAGTCCATAGGTATAAGAAAATGTTCATAAATGATTTTCTGTCAGTAAAAATTTTCCGCAATCATTTTCTGTCTTCCTCTTCAGACTATGATCTAAATTCCATACAATTCAGAAATCTGCAAAACCCTTGGTCTCAGGTCCCTTGCTCCTGCATTGGGTGGGGCAACACGACCCAATCTGCAGTACAGATCGAGCCGGGTTGACGCGGCTTATTTTCGTTGCAAGTCAGGTTGACTTGGAACATTTGACTATGGTTGGGACATATATGTCCCAGTGGACTATTTTTTATTCTATTAGTATGACTTTTTGAAATCTGTCATACACTTATATTAGGATATTTTCAAGAGAAATCTGTCACAAGGAATTTTTTTGGAAATTGTAGAACGATTGAATGCAAAATTAGTAGACAATCCTGGCCCATTATCAAAGGGTTAATTGTTTCGGGTTCAAGTTGGGTTTTCACTATTTTGAGTCTGGTTCGTGTTGCCCGAGTTTTCAAAGAAATCCTAAATATTTTCAGTTGAAAAAAAATGTTTTCTATATAAAAGATAAAATTGTTATTAGAGATATGATTGTAGTCTACTTTTCCAAATCATATTGAAATATGGATTAATTTTCTTTCATTTCGGGTGGGGTTGGGGTCAATGAAAATTTTTTGGACGTTTCCGGGTTTACTGGAAATTACAGTCCTGCATCGGCTACCTGAAATGCATTTCCTTTTGGGTTTGGTTGATTCTTTTTTTTTTTTTTTTTTTTTTTTTGCGTGTCAAGTAAATTTTATACTCTTTGGGTTATGCTTTGACTCTTTCGAATCGGGTTCGAGATGAACAGATTATACAAAAGGAGGTTCTGAATAATTTTCAAATGAAAAAACTATAGTATATTTGAATAATAATGGGTGCATATATGTGTTATTTTTTGTACATAAACGGTAAACTTGTAGATTACTTTCCGTAAATGTATTAAAATATACATTCATTTTCTTTCACTTCGGGTTCAGGTATGAATATTTCGGATTCGACTTGAAGTCTGTCGAGTTAAAGTCAGGGTTCGAGTCTGTGACAACCAAATCTGGACAGGACTCTAGTGTCAGGCTGTGGAGATTTTTAAGAGCATACTGTATATATATAACATTTAATAAAGCAAATGATTTAATAGCATTATAACGATTGGAGTAAATATAATGTGACACTATTAAAACAAAATTAACAAATCATATAATTAGGAAATTGAATACACCTCCCCCATTCCCGAAAAAAAAAATCCCTTTAAATTTTTGGCTAAAGAGAGAATTTATCACTAAAATTCTAGCCTTGGGGGTGACGAGTTTTCTTTTAATCATGCTGTACACAGCTCAGAAGCAATTCATAGAGTTTTTTCTCATATATATTTCTAAAACTAGCCAAAATACTCATTAATGATAAATGTCTCACTTATAGACTGTTGCAATAGCAAGGCTTTAGAAAACATTTCAATGTTTAAAGTGTTTATTAAATGTTTATTACTTTCTTCTATCTATACAAGAAAAAGGTATTGGATTTATGAAAATTTACCCTTTCCGATTTTCAACGGATTTATACGTTTTAGAAAGTCCTGAACACAATTGGACGATTTTTAGAAAATGTCTGTCTGCGAGTCTCAGTGTCTGTATGTGACAAAAATTTTGTGGGCGCTGTATCTCAAGAACTAATGCAAGGAATTTGATAAAACCTTATATTCAGTTGGACATTGATATAAATGGGTGGTGATTAGTTTTTGGTGTAAATTGCCCACCAGATGGCGCTGCTAAGCTACATTTTTCATGATTTTTATTATAACTATATCTCAAGAACTTAATGCACAGAATTTCACCAAACTCCAGATTCGATTAGACCTTGACAAAAATAGACGTTGCTTACGATTTGGTATAAATTTCCCAACAGGTGACGCTGCTATGCTACATTTTGCACGATTTTCACGATAGCTATATCTCCAGAACTAACGCAAATAATTTAATAAAACATTAGATTCAGTTAGACCTTAATATAAATTGGTGCTAATTTGTTTTTGGTATATGTGAAACCTGTATGAGATAGAAGAAAGTTTTGAGATTGGCACATCAGACTAGTTTTTTTTTATTGTAATCAAATCTGTGAAATCTGATGTTATTTTAGATTTTGATCATATTTTGATTTTTTTTTTTGTCTAACTTGTGATAACTGATAAATTTTCTGAAATTTCAAATTCCTTAGGGGTGGCGGTTGCCCCCCCCCCCCAGCCCCCCCGAAATGGCGCCCCTGGCTGTCAAGCAGATGATTTGAAGAGGTAGATGAACTAATACAACTGTTGTACACAGACATTGTATTTGAAGCATTTTTCGAGAAACGATTTTCTTCTTTGAAAGGCTATTTTATTAGAAGTCCTTATCTATGTCTATAGAAAAAAAATCACTAAATTAGTTGATCAGTTGCGGTGAAAAAATGGCAAAGTTTGCTAATCAATCGCAAGAAAATAACGCGAAATTCGTCAGTCAGTTGCGGAAAAAAATCTTGAAATTTTTCGTCAATATATAATGCTAAGAGAATCACATTGGAAATCTCATTAAAAATCGGATGACAAGAAAAAAAATAGTGAATTTCATCAATCTGTCACCAGAAGAAACCGAATAATTCGCCAATTGGTTACGGAAAAATTCGCAAAGTTCGTCAGTCAGTCAAGGAAAAAAACGTGAAGTTCTTTGATTGCTCACCATAAAATATTGCGAAATTCGTCAAGCAGTCTCTGAAAAAATGTAAAGTTCGTCAAGCAGTCTCTGAAAAAATGCAAAGTTCGTCGAGCAGTCTCTGAAAAAATGCAAAGTTCGTCGAGCAGTCTCTGAAAAAATGCAAAGTTCGTCGAGCAGTCTCTGAAAAAATGCAAAGTTCGTCGAGCGGTCTCTGAAAAAATGCAAAGTTCGTCGAGCAGTCTCTGGAAAAACGCAAAGTTCGTCGAGCAGTCTCTGAAAAAACTCAAAGTTCGTCGAGCAGTCTCTGAAAAAACGCAAAGTTCGTCGAGCAGTCTCTGAAAAAACGCAAAGTTCGTCGAGCAGTCTCTGAAAAAACGCAAAGTTTGTCGAGCAGTCTCTGAAAAACGCAAAGTTCGTCGAGCAGTCTAAATAACGATCAGAAGTACAGAAAAAGGTCCAACGTGTAGACATCATCATAATAATTAAAATTATTACACAAAATGATGATTCTCTTAAAAACGCATCTCTATATATACGCTTAGTTATCTAACTGGAGTCTGAAATCATATAATCACATTACACATGCCATCGGCACTTTTATTGAAACTCAGCGAAAGCCAATACATTACACAGATCAAATACGCCTGATGAAGCAGAACTTGAACTCTTAGAACTTCGAAACATGCATGCATTTGCTGAAGCAATAGAAATTTTATACAATACGATTAATGCTACAGGCAACAAGCTGACCCACTGCCCTCCCTCCCTTTTATCGATGCAATCTGATATCTCTTATCTGATAAATCAGAAACAAAATGGCGTTCTAAAGGAACAAAATGGCTGCCATCTTGGACGTCTGACGTCATCAGTGACGTAATCTGGACGTCTTGCGCAATCATTTACGTCATTTTCTGGACGTTTCAAAGGTCACTTGGACGTTGGACGTCTTCCACTAAGGTAATACTAATCCTAGTGGAAGACAACGTCCAGACTTGCAAGCTGGTTTTCGCTCATATGAATGTTCTAATTATACAGGATTTTCTTGTTTTAAGCATACAGTAAATAAAAAAGCCTGAAATAAATAATAATTAAAATATATTATAAATATTTAAATAATAATTAAAATATATTATAAATAATTAAATTAAAAATAAATTAAATAACACAAGTTTAGATTTCAAAGTGCTAATGCACGCATTTATTGAAAATTATCATCACAAATCTGCTTCAAATATTTATAAAAATTAGGCTTTTTTCATGAAAAAGAGCAGGCTCAATACAAATACGAACTCTACAGCTGGTTCGGAACGGATAAATCACCGGCACTTTTTCCGGACAGGCTGGAAATCGTCATCTGAACACACGCCCGCATCGGCGTTCGAACTCGAAACCTCACTTTCACAAGGAACACTGCAGGGCAAAACACAGTTACTGGACACGGAACACAGTACACTTGCACTCACTTGTTCGTCGAGCAGTCTCTGAAAAAATGCAAAGTTCGTCGAGCAGTCTCTGAAAAAATGCAAAGTTCGTCGAGCAGTCTCTGAAGAAACGCAAAGTTCGTCGAGCGGTCTCTGAAGAAACGCAAAGTTCGTCGAGCGGTCTCTGAAGAAACGCAAAGTTCGTCGAGTGGTGTCTGAAGAAATGCAAAGTTCGTCGAGCGGTCTCTGAAAAAAAATGACAAAATTTGTTGTTCGGTTGCATGTAAATTAAATAATGCAAATTTCTCTGGAAAATAATGAAATTTTTTGGGTGGGAAGCTCTCGCCCACGATCTTTTTTCGAGCGGGATTTCAAAATTTTCGGCGCCAATCCCGTCCTGAAATTCAAGCCCTGTAAATTCATTTTCCGACTGTCAAAAAATCGCTAAAAATCACACTCAAAATTGCATTAAAAATCACTAATATTCAAAAATTTTTTACAGAATGTAATTTACTCAGCAATTTTTGAATTTTTCATGAACTATTTTTATGAAATTTTTTGTGTTTTTCATATTTTGTGGCCTTTTTTGGCATTGGTACAATGTATTGTACATTTGTATTGTATTATTCTGTATTGTACAATACGGAATTTAATTTTTATATGGCTCCTGGGTCCTATAAGTTATATTTAGAAAAATGTCCTTCGTTTAAGATGGACATAAAAAAAATCCTATTCTCTTATGATGAAAATTTACTTAATTATGATACTTCGAATTTTATGATAGTTCGGCATGTTTTTCTGGCTTATATTCCATAATGAAATTAAACTTCCTCAATAAATAAATAAAATAAAATTTAATTAAAACACAAATGTAAGACATGTCTTTGGCGATATCTTTGACTTTTAACTCCTGGCCCGAGGCCAATATAAAAGTATCACTTTTAATAAATTTCAAAACTCTTTTATCTAAGGAATATATTAAATGTAAAAAATCTATTACAGTTTTGTTTTTACCAATATTCTGTAATCCGGCAAGCCTGGGTTGGATTCCCTAGTTTATTAACTAAAAAATAAAAATAAATCGAAAAGAAAAGAAAAAAATCAAAAACAAAATTATGTTACTCAGATTTTATCCAGTCAAAATTGCAGACTTTTTTTATCCTGGTGCAAACGATAAATAGCCAAATATTGTTTCAATCACAATTTTTACATTAAAAAAATTTTTAAGCATCACAAGCATGCCTTTCTTGCTTAAATTAAATAATTTTGATTTATACAATTATCGCTCATCAAAAGGTTTATTTATTATTCTTTTGTATTTTATATAAAATTAGTAAGTTTTTTCTTTTATTATTTTCTAACTAATAATAGCCGTTTCAATTCTTTAACCAACGATAATATGCCAAGAAGAAAAAATAATTACCAATGGTAACCATTGATCCCGAAAAAAGTAAAAAATACCAAATGTTGTTATAAAAAATCATGGTTATAATATATTCGACCACAAGGAGGGTCAGATCCTTGCATGGCGGGAGATTTCATTTACTGATGGGTTCGGACAGTGGAAAGAGCAAGTAATTTATGGTTGTAACATATTTGAGCATTCTTGTCTTTGGCGATGATTATGATACCGTTCCCTCAAATTTGAGTAGCTGGATTTTGTCTTTTGTTAGAAAATGTTATTTTTCACAAAAAAATATGATAAATTTCACAAAAATAACTTGCTTTTCACAAAACGGGCCTTAAAAAAATCGCATCAACCCCCGATAAGTTTAAATAAAATGAGGTTATAAAGTTCTACTGTATTCTACAAAGCGAAGATACAAGTAATTAAAACACCAAATAAATTTGCTGTGGTTACTTGAAAACAAAATTATTTCTGCTGTTTTATTAATAACAAAGCTAAAGTTCATCATAATAGTGAATTTTTATTTTAAAAATCATGATAATTTGAAATAAAAAAATTGGGGGAGGGGGGGGGGGTGCATACAAAAAATATGGTGCTCTGTGCTATTTTTATTGATACAAGGATGGGGAGGGGGAGCCTGATCTTCCTTTTCTTGCATATCCACCTTTGTGCATTATAGTTGTTTTTGATACAGAATAATTCATTTTGAATTTTTTTTCTCAGTTTTTTATTAAAAAAATTGACTTTTTTTCATCCAAAAAAATTTAATTATTGAAAATGTATGTATTTTATAAAAATAAAAGTGATCAAATATCTTGGAGTTAAGAAAATTTTGTATGAATTTTTGATATAAGCTGAATTAGAAATTCAATACTTTTTCATTCTAGATATATAACAAACAGGGGTGATTCTGGTCCGAATTTTGCAAAAATTCCGAAAAATTAAGACAATGATTTCCGAAAATTAAAAAAATATATCGGTCATAAGTTCGAATATTCGAACATAAAATGTATCAGTATTTCGGCAAATGATCGCCGAAAAAAATCAATCTCATCATTCGTAAGAAGAAGAGTCGCCAATTTTCTTAAAGAATCGCGGGAAAACGTGACTTTCGTCAGAAAATCGTGAAAAAACGGCAAATTTCGTCAAAAACATTGCGAAAAACGGCAAATTTCGTCAAAAGATCGCGACAAAACAGCAAATTTTGTCAAAAACAATGCGAAAAAGGCAAATTTCGTCAAAAGATCGCGAAAAAACAGCAAATTTTGTCAAAAACATTACGAAAAACGGCAAATTTCGTCAACAGATTGTGAAAATACGGCAAATTTTGTCAAAAACGTTGTATAAAACGACAAAGTTTCGTCAAAAGATAGCAAAAAAACGGCAAATTTTGTCAATAACAATGCGAAAGACAGCAAATTTCGTCAAAAACATTGTGAAAAACAACAAATTTCGTCAAAAGATCGCAAAAAAAGGCAAATTTCGTCAAAAACATTGCGTAAAACGGCAAATGTAGTCAAAAGATCGCAAAAAAAAAGGCAAATTTTTTCAAAAACATTGCGAAAAACGGCAAATATCGTCAAAAGATAGCGAAAAAACGGCAAATTTTGTCAATAACAATGCGAAAGACGGCAAATGTAGTCAAAAACATTGCGAAAAACAACAAATTTCGTCAAAAGATCGCGAAAAAAAAGCAAATTTTGTCAAAAACAATACGAAAGACGGCAAATGTAGTCAAAAGATCGCAAAAAAGGCAAATTTTTTCAAAAACATTGTGAAAAACGGGAAATATCGTCTTAAGATAGCGAAAAAACGGCAAATTTTGTCAATAACAATGCGAAAGACGGCAAATGTAGTCAAAAGATTGCAAAAAATGGCAAATATCGCCAAAAAACCCGCAAATTTTATCAAAAGATCGTGAAAAAACGCCATTTTCGCCAAAGGGATGCAAAAAAAAAAAAAAAGTGGCGAGAGTGGACCTCTCGCCACTTTAGACCTTTTCGAATAGACCTCTCTGGTACCACGTGACTCCTGTGTCATACCCACCAACTCCTTGTGGTCAAATATTATCAGTATATTATACATCATAATAAGCACTGGAATTTTCTCTGTCCAGTGGTGCAAACCAGAAAAAATATTACTACAACTTTTAGGCTTCTTGCTTTATAATAAATGTATATGAAATAAGAAAGATTTCATGTATTTACTACAAAATAGGACTACGTTGCAATCTTTCAAAAGAAAAATTATGCATCCTGAAAGGATCATAATTTTTTTTATGCATCCCTTCTCTAATTTTCTGCTTAAATGAAGCACTATAGCAGGAATCATTCTAGAACCTAGTAAAAGCAAGGTGCACATTACAGAATAAGGGCAATTTTGTTGAAAAGGGCCCATAATTTTATAAAAATGGCATTTTTGTAATCAAGCAGGGCGGTCGCTCTGCCAAGCCAAGCTTTAAAAAAAACGCCACACAAACAACGCCAAGAACTGGACTAAAGAACGCTACTGCTTACTTACAGAAAGCAACTTCGCAATGTTAAATCGACAAAACATGCCAGATTAAAGTATCAGATATCAAATAAACCAAGCGTCACAGAAAAAAAAAACGAAAAGTAGAAGAATCTAATGAAGAATTTCTTCAATTTAAGACCAAACTCATCTTCATAAGTGATTTATAAACAGAGATATAGATTTTTTTTTAAAATGTCGAGTTACTTAAAATGATCACTTTTTTCTTCGTCAAACTTTTTTTTTCAAACAACCTACAGATCTTAATATCGGGCAGAATAAAAAAAGGATTGCATTTTTGGACAAGTAGTTACGTAATCTATGTGCTTTTATAAAATCTAGTGTAAAAAAAATTATTTTCTATCCTTAATTAGCAAAAAATTGTTAATTAACTTGGCGATTAAAAAAATTATGCCAAAACAGAGATAAAACCCGCCAACGACCGTGTACCATCTGTAATTATAATAGCACAAATCAGTTACAGGTTATAACCACATCAAATTTCATCTGCAAGTCAGCCATTTTCTTCTGAAGACATTTAAAAAAAAATAAAACTTCATAATTATAAGAACACACATTTTATCAGTCAAATAAATATGACTGCAAACTGTGGCAGATGACTGTTTCCAACATGAATAAGTATGAGAAATTGCCGGTCAAGGATATTGGTCTAGGTGGCTCAGTTGTAGCACGGTACACGTAAAGTCCCAGGTTCGAGGCCTGGCCCAGGTCAATTTTTCACTCATGTTTGTTTAGTGTATTTAATTGTCTGATAAAATGCGTGTTCTTAAATTATAGTAAAATAATCAGGCGTAGTATTTATGCTTTAAAAAATATTTTAAATATATAATTTACGTTTTTAGAAAGATCTTTAAAAATAAATTAGTTTTTGAGGGAAGATGTACCCTCTAAAATGTATACATTAAGAGTTATTGGCATTTAAAATTTCTTTGCAAACATAAACAAAATTTTTTTTAATGAATTAAATGCGATTCATTTACTTCTAAAAAAAAAAAAAAAAAAAAAAAAAACTGTAAAGGACAGGCATGTTGTTTGCAGGAATACCTTTCACGTCATTTTCCTATAAATTAATGAAATCCAGTTGTTAAATTATTTTTGTTTTAGAAGTGAAGTTTCCATTTAAATTTATTGTAACAGTACAATGTTTAATTGAATAAAATAATGTAAATCTAAGAAATTGCTAAGAAATTTCAAACATGCTCAGGGCAACGCAAAATAAATAAATAAATAAAAATCAGCTTTCAGAAATTCTAAAAATTGTTCATGTATCTTAATTACAAGCTAATGGAGGGTTTATTTCTATATTATTCTATATATAATAGTAATTTCAGCAAATATATTAAATTCGAATGCGATCTGTTTTAAACCTTAAGACAGTTTATAACACATGATAAAAAATTTATAAAAAAGAATGGCACGTCACATTTTGGGGAGGGGATGGAGAGGGGCATGAACAAAATTAGGAAGTATAATAAGGCTATGTTTGAAACTTTACGATATTTTATAACACATAACATAAATTTAAAAAATAAAGCCGCGTCAAAAATTATAGGGAGGGGCGGAGTGCATTTTGCCTACGGACACTTTTCTAAATTTTAACGATATCCGTCATGTCACATATCGTTACAAAGGGCTGTGACCACTTTTTCATGTTATGCACCACAGGTGTCACCCACACATTTTGCGACCCCTCGACACTACTCATGTGATATATTGTTCGAACGGCCTGTGACTGCTTATTCATATTATGTATCTTCGGGGTCCATCCTCCCACTTTCACTCCCCCCCCCTAAAGGGGGCACTTTTCCAAATTTTGCCGACACCTCATGTAATATATTGTTGGAAAGGTCTGTGAACGCTTAATCATATAATGCTGGGGGAGGAGGGTATTTTCTAAATTTTGCACATACCCCTTATGTGATACATCGTCAGAAAGGTCTGTGACCGCTTAATCCTATTATGCATCTCCGGTGTTCATCCCCCACTTTGCCCCCCAAACGCGATTAGCTTTCACCACCAGGGGACGTTTTCCTATCTGTTTCTATGGGTCGGATCACGACGGGGTATGGCTCATTCGACTCGACATCGATAGAGCTGTCCGATTTTAGTTAGTTTTTTTCAGCACCAGGAGGCACTTTCCTATCTCTGGTTCTATGGGCTGGATCACGACGGGGTGTAGCTCATTCAACTCGACATCTATAGCCTTAACGATTTCAGTGCCGTGGCTCATATAGAACAGATTGCGCTACCTGCTGGTGGAAGATGGAACTTGAGCGTGCGCAGCATGACTGCTATACAGTGCCGAAGACAGCGGGGACCTGTGTCAGAGGTTCGTTTGATTAGAGGTTTATACTATTCGATTGCCAAATTAAGGGATTATCCAGTGCCGAAGGCAGCGGGGGAACCAGGTCGGAGGTTCGTTCGGTTTCAGGTTTATCTTATTCGAGGTTTAACAAGATTCGAGGCCCCGATGTAATTTAGGGGCCCGCTAGCGGGCAAAGCCATCTAGTGCTAATAATAAAAGAGCATGATATCACGTTTGATTTCTAATGCAGCTCTGACACGCTATGTACATATACCATTTTTTTTTCATTTCATGGATAAGTCAGTGATATTTTTTAACGGAGGATAACAAGTATTATAACAAGCCACATTTAGTATATTGTTTTTAAGAGTGTAATTAGTTTAATTGAAAAATCTACTGGTATTTCTAGTTAACCCTTTAAACAATGACTGAAAGTAAAATGTAATTTTAAATTATTTCTCATGTTTAGATTATTTAAATTATGTTTAATCTATTTAAAAAAAAAAAGAAATGATATCTACAAAAACAACTTTTCAAAAGTAAAAAAAAAAAAAAAGTTGTGGCTAAAAAATGGTGTGATATCAAATTTCCAAGCAATTATATTACTTATTTAACTTTTTTCCATTAAATAAGTTATCATATATATAAGTCGAGTGCCTACGTATATGTTAATAGAAATCGTTTTCTCCTGTATAAATACATCCTAACGAGTTTCTGAAATTTCAATTTTTTTCAAATTTTGCATGATGGGCTTGGCGGCCATCTTTCCATATTTCTAAGCACCCAAATTTCTAAAGTAAAAGCGTAATATGTTTGCAATGTAATATGTTTATAACAATTTCGAACTTCAGATTTTAACTACGGACAGATAAATTAGATAAGACTGATATTTTGAGAAATTGATTTTTACTAGTTTGAAATTATTAATTACTGTAAAAAATAAATCATAAGATGAATCTTTAAGATAAGTCATCATTATCTTAAGACACAATTTTCAGAGCATACAAGTCTATAAATGAAACGCTTAAAATATTTGCTTAAATAACAATTTTGAACTTCAGATTTTAACTACAGATTTGGGTGCTTAGAATTTTCTGAATAATATGCAAAGATGGCCGCCAAGCCCATCATGCATAATTTGACAAAAATTGAATTTTCAGAAACTCGTTAGGATGTATTTATACAGGAGAAAACGATTTCTATTAACATATACGTAGGCACTCGACTTATATATATGATAACTTATTTAATGGAAAAAAGTTAAATAAGTAATATAATAACTTGGAAATTTGATATCACACCATTTTTTAGCCACAACTTTTTTACGCTTGGCTTTTTTTACTTTTGAAAAGTTGTTTTTGTAGATAAGTACATATGCCAATATACTGGCAGGGGGGTGGAGGGAGTTGGGCAACTGCTCTCGATGCGCTAAAAAAAGTAGCTATTAAGTTCTCCTTGCTTATAACAATACCATAACATTTATAATTCACATAACTTCACCATATGAAAGTATTAATAATAGTAAAATTAAACTTACATTTTTGATTTTTCTTGTAAAATATCCTGTCATTTTAGTGCATTTTTGGCTTTGTTTACTATTTACAGTCAATTACCTCTTTTCCTACAATCATTAGAAATTTTTCTCTCTAAAACTTTTATTCACCAGATAATTTTCCTGGTTTTAACTAAACATGTTGAAAAGACCACAAAATAAAAATTCTGAATTTACTTCTCAATTTTTTTATAGAACTTGTGTAAGCTATCATGTGGTCAAAGTCCAAAACATATGATCAGAACAGAACACCTGATCTAATACTATTTCACTAGAGAAAGTGAAATGAATCAATGACACTTAGTCCTTAGTTACCTTTTATGTCTTGTTCAATGGAAAGAGTGAATCACTCAAAGTCCCAGATTAGTGATAGACCAGGACATTTCATTAAAAAAAAAAAAAAAAAAGGGTGAGAGGGAAAGAAAAGATTTACTCCTGATGTACCATATTAGCATTTTAAAAAGAAAAGATAGGTAAAGAAATTTTTTAAAGTACAATGCAGGATTCTACCCAGGAATATAAGGAGGGCAGGATTCTACCTGGAAAAAGGGCAAGGAGGGCAGGATTTTATCTGAAAAGGGCATGAGGGTGGACCGCCCCTCTGAATCTCTCTAGAGTAATCCCTGCACTATAGCGCATTCTCGGTATCACTGCTAATATATTAGGGAAGTCGCAGACGTACCCGACCTAACAAAGAAAACACAAATTTGGAAAAAAAATATCTTCATTTTATAGGTGAAAATTAGCAGTTGCCACTCACCATGTGGCGATTAAAGTGGTAAAAGTGGCGATTAAAAAATTGTCATTGTTTGCCACCCCTGCGCGGTCACTTTCCAGTTACACATTCCATTGCAATCCTTGAGCGACTGACAAATTTTGCAATTTTTTTCCCCAAGAACATGTGAAGAATTTCGCGATTAGCGTGATTTTTTTTCTCTCCTGACTAGCAAATTTCATGATAATTTCATGTGATCGACTGGTGAATTTCGCAAGTTTGTTCCACGATCGATCAACGAATTGTACGATTTTTTTTCCATGATCAACTGACAAGTTTCACTTTGTGAACGATGGAAGAATTTCGTGATTTTTTTTCCTTACGATCGACTGACAAATTTCTCAAATTTTCTTTGCTATCCAATTGATGAATTTCGCGATTTTTTTCTTGCTACCAATTGGCTAATTGTGCAGTTTTTACTTGCGACTAATTGGCAAATTTACGTGTTTTTTCCACCCAGCTTACTAGCGAAATTCGCAGAGTTTTTTCATTCGACCGACTAAAGAAATTCCCAATTTTGTGGGGTTTTTTTCACGCAATTAACAAATTTAGCTATATTCTCCCGCAACCGATTGACGTACATTGCAATATTCTTCCTGCGATCAAATGACGAAATTTAAGGGTTTTTTTTTTGACCGACTGTTTAATTTTGAGATTTTTTTTTCCTTACGACCGATCTATACCAAAAAAAAAAAAAAAAAAGGGCATTCTGATGTTGAAAAAGAAAAAAATACTGGAATTCCAGTATATAACTGGAACACAATCGCCCCTGACAAATAATCCATGAATATATTCTAAAAAAATTAATGTGATAATAGACTCGGATTTTAAGAAAATTTTTCTGAATTTTGACTTCTTCCCTATTCTTATCATGAATACTTGGCTGGTATAAAACAAAAATATGTTTATATACGATGATTATACTTTATCTAAAGTCAAAATTTTATGCATGTTTCATATATTTTTGCTGTAAGAGTATGACTTTTTCTTGTTAAAGATTAAGTTTTACGTTAGGAAAACGTTTTACTTAATATTACACATCTAAATGGTCACAAATATAAATATTACATTGGCCATTAAAATCTGTTGATTTATGAAGTGCTTCCATTGTAAGCAAAATTATAACATCAGTGAAGATTTTTAATTACTTATTTAGGAATATTAAGCATTTTTTTCTATTCTCTATTACTAAAACACATTGGCTGCCATGGCACACAAATATGTGTGCCAGAAATATTTCCTGGAGTGCCATACCACATGAATATGTGTGCCATCAATATTTTCATTGAAGACAATTTATTCCTATGAAGCGAGATTGTTTATAATTTATTCCCTTCATTTAAAAAAAAAGAACCATGTGGCCTCCTAGGCTTGTTTAGCGATTTCAGTTTGGTGTTCAATATGTAAAAATAACTAAAATTTGAAAAATTAACAAAGGATAATTAAGATTAATATTAATTTCCAGCATAATTTCAGCTCTGCTGAAAAATTTAACTTGATATTCGAATTGAAAATGTGAGAGTTCAGTGATATATATGATGATATATCCAATATTTATTTTCAGAATATCATTCGATATTTTCATATATTTGATATTTATTTTCAAAATATCACTGTGTGGTTCATTCTAAATAAAATTGATGTCAAATGTCAATAAATGGATTGAATTTATCTATACTCTAAAAAATAATTTTCTCAACTTAATATTAGTATATATGATTTTTATGGCTTTTTGCTTGGTAGTGGGAGATTTTGTCCACTCGGTTACATAACTAAATATTGCATTAAATTACATAAATTAACTTTTATTTTTCAAACTTTTTTGTGCAGTGTAGACAAATGGACATTTATTTCATATAAATGCAATAAAAGTTTATGATTAAATGTGAATTTACTGTATATTGCTATTTCTCTTATTCTTTAACACAAAATTTTAAAATATTGTCAAGTAGATTCTCACATCAAGTAAAAATATTTAAAATCATAATCATAATATTCTAGGTACACATTTCATAGTTTTAAACTAATTAAAATTTCAATTAAAAAAATTTTTCTTTTTTTCTTTTAAATCAGTTAAAAACACTTTTGTAACAGAGTGGACATAGCTGCAATACAAGAGACCAAATCTATAACACTTAAGCAAGAAAAAAAAAAGCATTTTACTTTTGAAAATTTTCTATTTAATAGTTTCATTTCAGTTCATTCATAATTTCAGTTTATCTATTTCATTTTTCAAACAAAAGCATGACACCTTTTTATAAAGGAATATCCAATTTCCTGTAGTGGACATTTGGTGAACAGCTATGGTAAAATAACTAATAAAAATAATTCAGAGAGTATATTGACCAGAAAGGACATTTTCAAAACTATGTACTAAACAACAACCTATTCTATTGCAATAATCTGCACTCTGTTACACATGCAGCATTATAGAGTGGACAACTAAGCATAAAAAAAGCCCCTGTAATCTTAAAACAAAAAGTAATAAGAAATTAATCTAATCTAAAAAAAAAAAAGTTCTTAAATTGCAGGCCAGTAGGCGATTGTAAGTAAAAATATTATTTTAATTATTAATATAAGTATAATACCCTGTTCAGATTGGATATTTAAGATATCTTAGACCGCCGAACTCACTGAGTGAGTTCCACAAACTCAGTGAGTTTGAACTTTCTATTGCTAGATACAGCCACGACTACTCACTTTGATTGGCTCTGGAGGCTAGCTTTAACTGCTTGGCTGTTGAGGCTGGCTTTAACTTATGCGCATGTGTGCCTTCTATGTTTGTTGAGATCTCAGACAAATTGATGTTTAGTGAGTTATCTTAGATGAGTTTTGCAGTGTGAGCGGATATTCAATTCTGGGAGGGTACCCCATCAAAAATGTCGATCAGATATCTTAAATACCTGGTGCAAACATGGTATAACATAGTGGACATTCACAAATGCAAATTAACTAGGAAAGAAAATAAGTAAAAATAAATTTTGCATAATTTTTACTTAATTTTGCAACTTTAAATAATTTGAAGGCTATATTGAGCAGAAATAACATTTACAAAACTATTTTAGTTCAATTATCTATTTTATTGCAATATTGTCCACTCTGTTACCCTGCATATGTAACAGAGTGGACAAGAAATACTACAATGCCCTACTAAGCCTAAACAAAAAGTAATAAATAAAAAAATAATCTAATCTGAAAAAATAATTATTAAATTACTATTCTGTAAATGATTTTAAGAAAAAACATTATTTTTAATAATTAATATAAGTGTAACATTGTGGACATTTACTAACACAAATTAATTATCAATGAAACATAATGTGCCCTAACTTGTCTTTTGATAGTGAAATTTAAAATAGCCAATAAGGTATAAAAATTGTTCTTCTTAGTCATCTCAAAAATGTTTCCAATCCAATCTAACTTTAAATTTTACTTTTTAAGCGATTGTAACAAAGTGGACATAGCAAACAGGAACCAGTGACATGGAAAATCTGGAAGGTCGGGGAATTTCGAAGTAGTCAGGGAAATTTTAAAATATATAGGAAAAGTCAGGGAATTAAAGTCATGGAAAAGTCTAGTGAAAAAAATTATTTGGAAGGTTAAAATTTATTGTAAAACATTTGAACTCAGTAATATGGGGATAAGAGCTTTGAATTCCCATTACAAGATCAACTACTCATCAAGAATGTTTAAGAGTGAAATCTCAACAAGAACCAATTATAAAGTTTTTTGCAGAAAATTCTGATACACATGCAACCAAACTTCACCAACATTTGAAGTTTCTGAGGCAAGTGGCTTGAATTTGTTTAAATTTTAGTGAAGGTGCTTCATTTTCTTTGACGGGTGCTTAATTTTTCATTTTCAAATGTTAAAATTAAAATAGAGACGCTAAGTGGGAAGAGAAAAACATATGTTAAGTAATCCAGGAAAATATTTGTTTTCATGAGATCATTTTTGCTTTTGAAGGTCTTTTGTTTCAGATTGGCATATGATTGACCAATGTTTAGGACTGTTCCAAACTGTCTGCTTTCTGACACATTCCTGAATTCATTTTTGTTTGTAAACTCACATGGTTGACAGGTGATCTTACTCAGAAACTATGAAATTGAATTGTTTTTTCAATTTTTCAATAAGTGTCCATAGGGATATTGTTAAAGTTCATTTACCAATTCATGCAACTAATTGATTTTTTGCAAAAGAATATATTCTAATATTTCTATTATAAATTTACAATGTTCTAACAAAAATGTGCATATTAATTTTTAATCCTTACAGAAAAATATGCATTTCATCTGATATTGATTGATAGTTTGTGTTAAATAAATATACCATAATTTCAATACAAAGAATAAATGTTTATTTATGCAGTTAAATGCATTTTTATTACATTTTTAAATCAACAAAATGTAATTCATGCAAAATAGGTAGTTTAATGGTTTTTAAAATATTTTCAGCTTCTTTTAGGTAGATTTCGTAAGAAATACTACCTATTACATTCTCCCCTATGTTGGAATTTCTGGAAATATTTTGCAGATCTACGCCGATCATGACTCCCAGAAAGCAAAACCCACCCCCCAGTTCAAAAACTCTATATCTATCTATCTATTTATCTATATCACTTTTTTATGGACACAATAACTTCAATAATTCTGCACAAATCTCTTCCAAACTGATACATTATATCAAGGGGCATAAAATCTCGGTCAAGTTTGTTAATAGGCAAAATCAAACCAAAGGGGTGGGGGAGGAAATAAGAGTTTAAGAAGAAAAAAAATTCATAACTTTGTCAATCCACAAGATATCAAACCCGCTTAAATTTATTATAAATCCTCTTAATATTATCTACAACTTTTATATTGACAAGTTTTTATAGGACCAACCCTTATAGCAAAAAAAGTAAAAATAAATAAAAAACAAAAAAAATCCTTGCCGGCTTTGCCTACATATACAGGTAGATTTTGAAGTGGGCGGTCCCAACTGCCGCATCATGGCAAAAAGATAATTTCTTCTGCAATTCCCAATAAACAGGTGCCCCACGATCTGCGTCTTCGAAATCTACCTGTGCCTGTAGGTCGAGCCGTCAGGGATTTTTTTTATCGTATCATTTGATCTATTTGTAAATAAAGATAATGGCGGCTTCCATATCATGTTGCACGCATCTCATTACGAAAACGAATGGTAACAAAAGTAATAAATTTTTGGGGAAAGCCCTTGGGTAAAGTTCAACATTTTAAATTTGTATTTAATTGACTAATTTGTTTAATTTGTATTTATTTGACTAATTTGTTTAAGTTGTATTAAAACTGATGTATATACCTTAAAAGAAAAATAATAAAGATATCAACCTACTCTTTCAGCTGAGTTGGAAGGACTTGTAAATATGTAATGTTTCATATTTTTATCTTATTTTAATTTTCTGTTTATTTATAGAAAATGAATAAGCTCTGAACAGGGTGTTGGACATAAACAGGAATAATGAAAATAGATCGAACAAAATTGAAAAAGAGTTCCTCTGAAGTGGTAAGTATTTAAAAAAAATACAAATTGAGTTCTTGTAAAAAATATAACTAAAGAAAAACACGTAACAAAGAGAAAAGCTTACTGATGAAAACATCTCGGTAAACCTTTATTTTGAAATTTATATTACAGTAGAGTGCCGATTTTCTGGACTCCGATTAACCAGATCAATCAAGGACCATGCGTTTTTTTTTTTTTTTTTTTCCCCCTTCTCCAAATTTTTTAAGTGAAAGACACGGTAAGGTAAATTTGGCTGCATGTCACGAAAGTTAACCATTTCCTAATCCTGAAACAATAAAATCGCCAATAAATGCAAGGAGAGCAATGCATAAAATCAACTGCTTCTAGAACCTAAGAAATTTCATTTCATATTTTTTTTTTTTTCGCAAAAATTCCTTTTTATCTTCAAATTCTTTGAAAGGCAGGGGCGTAAACCCTGGGGGGGGTGCAACCCCCCCCCCCCCCCCCCCCACGAAAAAGTCAGTCTGAAAATTTCCCATTCGATCGGAAAAAATGGTATTAACCTATAAAAACCTATTAATTGGAAAAACGAAAAAATTAGTCGAAAAAAGTACGTTTAGTCGGGAAAAATGGTATTAACCTATAAAAATTTATAAATTGGAAAAATGAAAAAATCAGTCTGAAAAATTCCCGTTTTATCGGAAAAAAGTTTGTTTAGTCGGGAAAAAAAATGGTATTAACCTATAAAAACTTATTTATTGGAAAAACGAAAAATTCCCGTTCGATCGGAAAATAGTATATTTATTTGAAAAAAAAAAATGGTATATTAACCTATAAAAACTTATGAATTGGAGTAATGTTTTTGTAGTTTTTAATTAAATAAGAAAAACAAGTTAGGTCAAAGAAAACCTATAGAATTTTATTCTTAGTCAGATTTTTTTTTTTTTTTTTGTAGTTTTTAATTAGAAAAATAAGAAAAACTATTTAGAACGAAGAAAACCTATTTAAATTTATTCTTAGTTGGAAATATTACGGATTTTCTTTTTCTGATAAAAGTATTCAGAAAAACTTTGATTTGTCGAATATTGTGAAAACTCGAAAACCTTGATATGACGAGTAAGATATTTATATACATATTCCAGCAATGTTTTAATATTATTTCAAACCTTGATATTCTGAATTTTTTTCTGTGCTCTTTGACTTCGAGATATTGAGATCCAGCTGTATTTATTTATAATCGGAAAGCTTTTAGTTTAGACTGGAAATTTTAAGATATACTGACTGAAGTGAAGAAACTTCCATTTTGTATCTAACTTTAAATTTAGTTAGATGTGTATCATGGAATTCAGGTGATAGCCCATTAAAATTCAAAACTGAATTACAAATATTTAGTACTTTTCCGTATCAAAATCTGGATATTTTCCACTCTACACGAATTTTACCTTTAATCGAAAATAACTATGGTTTTATTTTTTGTACTAGCTAATTTTGTATTTTCTTCTTATTTTATTTTAAAAAGATGTGATTTTTTTTTTACTTTTTTACATAATTTTATATTGATTTAAAATTGTGTTTCAAGAAATTTATATGATACAGGATGAAAATTGAAAACACCCAAAATACTTAAAATTTTATTTCGACATAATCTGGATATTTTACAATCTGTATGAGTTTACTTCCATCAGAAATAATACTTCCGTTTTCTTTTTCCTTAACCAATTGTATTCGATTTTTTTATATATATTATTATTACTACATTTTGTTTAGTCAGAAAAACAGGTATAGGTATATGACACCAAGTTTTTACACTGCTTTAAAGTATGTCGTTAGAAAGAATTATAAACTTAAATTACGAAATCCTGAATTTTTGACAAATTCATGTCTTTAAAATATTCCCCAAGCAAACAGATTTCAATTTTACTCAGAAAGAAACGCTAAAAAATTTTAACTGATTGCTAAAAAATACAGAGATAGAACTTCCACGTCTCTTCCAAGCTTTTCCTGATGATCGCAATGTTTAAAAGGATATATTGAAATTACTTTTATAAGCAAGTTCTCAATTGTGATTAATATTAAACATGTATTGGTATATTTGTTAAGTAAGTTTCTCCAATTAGAATCAAGACACACATGTATGTGTGTCTTGACATCAATACATTCATGTCCAACATTTTAGCAAACATGATAAAAACTAAGAAAGAAAATCTTAAATATCTTACGAAATTATTAAATTTTATAGATGAAATTCACAAAATAATTATGATTTCGCGTATTGAGATAGTCAAATAAGTTTTAAAGGTCTGATGTTGATTCCTTTTGAATTATTAATAAATTTATCTAAAAATTAGGGGTCAAGGTCCATGATTAATATGTGTAGAAAAATGTGGATTAGAACTTCAAACTGCTTTGTTACATAGCGATTTATATTGTTACTAAACGTACAAAATTTGATTAAATTTTATTGAAGTACTAAGAAATGGATATGAGTTTTGTTCATTCGAAAAATTTCAATCTTTTAAATTTTGGCCTTTTTTAATGTCGTAGATGTACACGGGTAGCAGGAGTCCTTATGCTTAACTCAGAACTTTATGAATTTCTATCTGGAGTGGAGTCTATGTGAATAACTATGCCATACACAGAAAATTAAAATGCATTAAGCCCTTTATCGGTAAAAAATGGGCAACGAATCCGCAGCTCTTCAATCCAGTTTCATAAAATTTGGTACATTTAGAAACAAGATATATCGCTATCAAACAAAGCAGTCTGGAGTTCCAAACCACAATTTTCTGCACATATTAATCATAGTATTTCGCCACTGATTTTTAGAGACATATATTAATAATTCAAAAGGAATCAATATCAGCGTTTTAAAACTTATTTGACTATCTCGATACCGCTAAGTCCATAATTATTTAGTGAATTTCTTCTATTAAGTTTAATAATTTCGTAAGATATTTACGATATCCTTTCTTCGTTTTTATCATATATGCTAAACTTTTGGGCATGAGTGTATATATATATATATATATATATATATATATATAGAAACAAATATATAGATACAGTAGAACCTCCGTTATCCGACCCTCGTTTTACCGGAACTTTCCGTAAACCTACGTCGGTTTCCTGACCCTTTTTTTCAGAGATTTTTTTTTTTCCATTCCTTTTGTGTGCAAACGGTCATTTCTGAGCTACCAGTACAGATAAATATTTTGATTCCTCTTTCTTAGAATTCCTTTTAAATTAGCTTGAGCTGCCGCAAGCTCCGATCCCGGTATAAGTGTACTCTTCTCCCCCTCTCCCTCCCCCCCCCCCCACACACTCCCTGTGTACACGTCCCTGTTCTAAACAAAAACACTCCAAATTTTGAAATTTGGGAGGCCGTACTGCCGAATGCCACAACATTCGAATGTTATTGCACCCTCTGATTGTAAGCAAGCGCAGGGAACAAAACCCCTTTTGTCATCTTTCCACAAGCAGAAATTTTCACAGCTGCAGAATTTCAAAAGAGGGAGGAGAATTTTCATGTATAATTTGAATTTAGATATTTATTTAGCAGTTTAAATAGTCGTAATAGCAGTTCGATGACGATGTTACATATTAAACTAGATAATTATTGATAAATTCTCAATTATGTGGAAATTTCGATTATCCGATGTAGGTTTGATCTAAATTACGTCGGATAATCGAGGTTCTACTGTATATATATTATATATTAGTCAGCATTTTGTTTTTCATAGTACTCAGAAATTTTCCTTCTTGGAGTCGGAAATTTATGAGTTTACACCCCCCCCCCCCCCATGCGGTTTGATCTAAATTACGTCGGATAATCGAGGTTCTACTGTATATATATTATATATTAGTCAGCATTTTGTTTTTCATAGTACTCAGAAATTTTCCTTCTTGGAGTTGGAAATTTATGAGTTTACGCCCCCCTATGCGACTAGGGTGGTTTACGCCCCTGTTGAAAGGAGTCAAAATTGCTTCTTTTGTCCCTTGGTGTTTTCGGAAAGACCCCCCCCCCCTTCTCTCTCTCTGCTTGCATTTGTTCTGCACAGTTTCAATGAAGGTGGGAAATAGAGTTTGGGGAGTAGAAAGAACTGAATAAAAGGATTATTATTCTTCTTTTTCCAAGAATTGGAGAGGGCAGAGGGAGGAATGAATTTCCTTGCTTTTGAAACACGTGCTAGAACACATGCTATTTTTCTAATAAATTCTGCAGATACAGTAAGTGTTTTCAAACATGGCTGGAGAGTGCAAAAGAGTCATGCTTTCCTTACATAAAAAAATTGAGATTGTTAAAAGATTGAAAAAAGGCGAAAACAGGAATAACATAGCACTTGAATATGGCATTGGCACATCAACTGTATCGGATATTAAAAAAACAGCGATTTGATTTTAAAATTTGTATCAGTTTTGGACAAAGAAGAAGGCAGTGTGAAACGAAAAACTATAAAAAAATCGAATTTTGAAGATGTAGATAAAGAGTTATATGTTTGGTTCTCGCAAAAACATTCACAGGGACAACCCATTTCTGGTCCACTGTTGTGCGAAAAAGCCCTGCTTTTCAATGAAGGTCTAAATGGAGACTCATCATTTAAAGTGAGTTCTGGTTGGCTTAGGAACTTTAAACTCCATCACAGAATTAGAGAAATTGAACTCCAAGGAGAAAAAAATGTCGTCGAGTACAAACACTGAGAAATTCATTTCAGAATTTAAAAATTTATCGAATCTGAAAATTATAAAGAGGAGTTCAACTATAATGCTGATGAAAGAGTGCTCAATTGGCGTTCTTTGCCGAGGAAAACATTAGCATCTGCGAATGAGAAATCTGCCCCGGGAACAAAAGTAAACAAAGTCAGAATTACAATGCTACTATGCGCTAATGTAACTGGAAATCATAGATTGCGTTTGTTAGTCATCGGACATTCAAAAAAGCCTAGGTGCTTCAAAAATGTGAAAACGCTGCCTGTTGTCTATACAAATCAGCATAAAGCCTGGATGAACTGTGAAATATTCATCGAATGGTATGAAAAAAAACTTTAATCCTGAAGTAAAAAAACATCAAAAAGAAATCTGAAAATCAGGGAAAGTTCTATTGGTCTTAGATAATGTACCTTCTCATCCAAACAAAGACTTACTTGAACTCTAAAATGGAATGTTTAAAGTCATTTTTCTGCCACCGAATAGAACTTCCTTTTTACAACTGATGGATCAAAGTGTAATAGAAACACTGAAAAGGCTGTACAGGAAGCAGCTTTTAAGGAAATTTTTATTAGACGAAGTTGACCACTCTACCACAATGCAAGTTGACTTGAAAGAATGTTGTATGATGGTTGCAGATGCTTGGAATCTTGTAAAAGTTTCCACATTAAAAAGTTCTTGGAACAAGATTTTAAATAGGACATCCATGCATGAAAAAAATGAAGAAATTTGTAGTGAAAGTTTTATAGAAGACTTGGAACATTTTGGAGTTAACGCAGAAGATTTCCAACAATGGATTGAAAGCGACAAGAACGATCCCGGTTTCCAAACTGAGTTAAGTGCATTAAAATTCACAAATAGATAAAAAGAATGGGGAGATCAGGTGACTGTCCAGGACACTAAATACTCAGAGGTGGAAAATGTGCAATTAAAAAAAATATTTTTTTACATCCAGATCCAGCCTTAGAGGGAGCGAGTTGGGGCGACTGAACATGACACTAAACACTAAGGGGAATAAACACTTAAATTTACAAAATAAAATACTTTATAAACTCATAATTTTTTTATTATTATTTCTTTTTCTAAGTCACTATTATAGTTTTGAAAATTAGCGTTAGGTTTAGGAAAGCATCTAGACATATCAGTCTACTAATAGGAAGAGCGATATAAGTGACAGTTCCATGAAACTGGCTGTAGATGGCACACAAAGATATCTTACGGTATTGGAATTCGTTTTTATACTTATAGAAAATCCTGGTTTTTCAGCTCTTAAGAGGCTACTTCACTCACGCAAAAACACCCTCTTGCTAATGTTAATCCTATGGGGGAAATATTTTAAGATATATCATTTGCATTTCAATATTTTTAAATGATTTTGTTTTAAGCAGGCCCTTTTATACTTTTTCAATTTTGATTACAAGTTTTTTTTTTTTTTTTTGTTATTAAGATACTTTCACTTTCAGAACAGGTTTCGAAAGGAAAAATATCCCCAATAAAAAAAACTGCAACCAAAATCGAAAAAGGACCCCTAGGATTAACATTAGTGAGCAAGTGTTTTCACGTGAGTGAAGTAGCTTCTTAAGATATTGTGAGTCATATCACTATGGCTTTAAATTCCTGCTCACTTGTAATGCTACAACTATCATAAAATATGTGAAAATGAAATTGGTCTAACAGAATCCTGTCTGAAATGAGAAAAATTGCATGGTCCCAACTGAAAGAATATCAACAATTATACATGCTAAGACCTAAATCTGTATAAAGAATTTTTTTCTTGTTGCTTTCGATTCCAGTTTCACAGGTTTTATTGAATAAATATTTGACAAAGCTGATTACATAATTCAATATTACGTATTTAATGATTACATATTTTTAATTTAAAAGTAAGTCTGCTATGAGAAACTTAATAAAATTCTCTTTGCAAATTTACTTTGCATAGGAGGGAGGGGTGCCAAAATCCCTTTTTGTCTCCTGTGAACAGACATGCTACTTTTCCGCGGAAACGCGGATTTCCGCTTACGAAAATACTTACGAATTTTCCGCAGACGAAATACAATAAATGCACAAGAACTGTGGGGTTTCTATCGCGGCTCAATAAATGACTGCAAGTTGTTTTTCTCTCGAGTCATGCTCCGTTCATTCTTCTTTGACGATCACGGAGTTCGACGCGTGACGTCATGTGACGTGTAGCAAGCGCTTGTAAGGAGACCAATGGGAGCTCCTCTTACATATTGATCCCAACTAATGGGAATCTATTTTTCATTCTTTTTCTCTAAATCTTTATAAATAAAGCATTCTTCGTATGTCTCTCCTTGTGTTTGGATGTGAGTTATTTTTCGCTTCTCGGCAAAAGCACCGATAGCCGATGAAACCGAAACTGTTATTATAAAACCTTAAAGGTAATTAATGAATATAGTTATATAATTAACAGAGCATCGGCACAAGTGGTGCGTTGATGCTGTAATTGACCAAGGTTTTAAAATGTTCAAAAGCAAATAAAGATAACTGAAAGTTTCTAAGATATTGATGAACTAATAACAAACAAAAGGAATTAAACTCAATCAAGATTTATTCAAATTACCAAGTAAAAACAAGTTCAAAATAAAATACATATCTCCAATATTCTCGAGTCAATACGATGTCACGTTAACATTTACTTTATATCTTCATTTGTCAAAAACAGAAGGCTTAAAAACTTACACAATATATATTGAGACCTTCAAACTTACATCTTATATTCCGGATGTGAAAACTGGAGCACCAATGATAAAACTATGAAAAAGGTTCTTTAACAAATTTACTTTAATTAAAATTAAGCTTATTATCAAATTAACTTGGAAAGAAAAACAAAGTTACTTTTAATTAAATGTTTTAACAAAAACTCAAAAGAAACATTTAATTTACTTTAACGATCTTCTAAATAAACTTAATCAAAATCATGTAAAAAAATATATTAACATTAAATAAATTCCATTAATATAAAACCAAACTTTAATTAAACATAAAACAATATCTCTCCTCACTTCCCGATCGAATGCCTTCATCCTTCTAAACACAACCTCCATTCATCAACTTGTCAGTAACAGCCAGCCGTACCTGCTCGAACCCGAAACAGTCGTACGCTGAACCGCCGGACAAAACATGCCACTCCAGGGTACTATCTATACATTTAGTAACAGTCCCAATGGCAAACGATCTACCGATATAAAGTACTATTCGCTGAAACCCAAACCGAATAACCAAATTTAGTGTTTCAATAGCAAAAACGGTAATAAGTAATTTCGGCTTCCGAAATTACTGATGCGAGAATAATAGACAGAACGGTGTCAACATACTAAAAAATGGAATCACGTTCTGAACTATTAAATACCGGTAGCCTTTTGATGAGATGAAAGCCAATATTATAAAAGTCTAAAACTCACGAAATCAGGACAAAGAGAAAAGCATTACTCACTTTAAATAAAAAGCTTTCTAACAAATAAAAGCTAAAACAAAATATACCAATCAGCTGCATGAAATAACACAAGAAAAGCTGCCTTTTTATTAATTAACTATTTCTCCAGAAGGTTTCTCTAAAACATGATGAAATCTAAACGCTCCATTTCCGTAATTGAAAGACGTTCCTTCAACATTTCTCCATTTGCAGATCTCAATTCACTGAAAAACAATATCACTTTCTATTCTATTAATTAAATCATGTATCACAGCACGAGTTAAAAGGACTTCCTCAATTAAAATAAACATCGCCAGACGACACATCTAAAAACAACAACAGAGGCAACTTCCAGCCAGCTAGAGATCAACAACACACGACTGCCCCTCTCTTAAATACTCTACTGCCTGGTGCTCATGCCGTTGACATAATCTCCTCATCCTGCAGCAAACAGGTCACTTCCGGCCTCTTGAAGGTTACATGACGATCGATCACAGTCACAGGTAGAAACATGTGAAGACAGATTATCAGAGCCATCTGTCATCAGCTGCTGTAATCATTTGTATCGTGATGTAATCGATCCGCCGAAAACCGCGAGAAATGAGGAGATACGATCAAAGTAAACATACTTGAACGATGTATGGAGGAAGCGAAAACGTAATGTAAATAAAACGAAATGAAAGTAAATGGAAAAACGCCTGGAGACTTAGGACAACTAATATGGCCAAATGGTAAGTAACAATAAAGATATTTTTAATTTAAAACCATATGAATTACTTTAAATAAAAATATACTTTCATACTGTAAACTAAAGTTATTGAACTGAAGGATTTAATTACTTAAGTGTGACTGAACTTATTACGGAATATAAATGAATAAAGTTAAATATTAAATAAACAGAATAAATACAATAAAGCATGAATGGATGAAATAGGTCAATTAAGATATGATTTGAATGAGTGATAAGAACTGATAAGAATTAGCTAAGGGAAAACTATCTAGTTTTTCCAACAGAAACGAAACTTAGAGTGTTGGAAGATCCGCCAACAAGAGCAAACAGCGCAAAATTAGGTTTTTCTCCTTCGTATTTTCTTTCTTTCCCCTGACCTGTTGCGCATACAGTCTGCGCACAGCAGCAAAGAGCGTCATGCGATGCGAAATTATCGTCTGCTAAACTAAACCGGTTGTCTCTGTAGCTCTTCTCCGCGCTTATCGGAATGACGCACCGTTCTCTTTTGTGACCGATTGCACATTTGTTCAGCGCATATCATTTGCCGTAAAAAAAAATTGAAGCAAGAAAGCTAAGCACAAACTCCGTGGAAGCGAAGTGAAAGTGACGTCAGATGAGGGTGGATGCAACTCGATGCGCCAGTTGTAAGAAATTCTTCACTTTTCGCGCAATAACGTCACTTGGAGGACAGATTCTCTTGTTTATGTAGCATTCTATGTGCTGTTCTGTGCGGAAATTTTCTTTCGAGAATGTTTTTCTTACGTTATTCTAACAGGCGTTAATGTAAAAATGCCTGGAGAATGCACCATATCAACATTACGTGTTCCCATAACTACCGAAAACAGACAAGTCTGTATTTTATAACAGAAGTAATAGAGCTGTGGATTATCCCATCCAATCGAGTAGATTCTCATTTTAATCCTGATACTTCTCACGTTTGCTCAGTTTTATGCTTACTGTTTATTGTGGAGTGATACTACATGCCGGATGAGTATCGTATAGTGGCATTGAGCACCACGTGCGTTATCAACGAGGCCTATGCACATGGCGTGGATTAAACACTAATTTAAGCGTACTGCTGAAAAATGCAAATAACCAATTCAAGTTCACAAATCGCTAAAGAGTTCTCTCAAATGGTCTTGACGAAGTTTCACTTATAAAAAGAACGGATATCTCTTACCATGATTGCAGGAGCATGCTGGACCCGCGCGATCATTGTTGATGTCTTTAGTCATAAATCGATGTTACTTGAAATCGTATACAATGTGTAGTTGAATATATATTATGAAGACAGAGGCCATTTCATTAAGGTTGAATTAACTAGTTTATTAAAATACTTATTTAAAAGGTAAGGGGGGAATCCTAGTGACGGGCATCACGAAAACGGGAGCGATCCGAAGACCGACCACTCTACTGCACTGAACCAACGTAACTGCTACTCGGCGCTTCAAAACTACCGGGCTTCCCTACGCTTGGCGGCGGAAACCGGAAGATCGCCAAACAGTGAATGAAATCGGCGTGCGCACTCCGCGCCAACAAGCGATACGCTGTTCCGCTGGTACAAGATGCGCGCGCAATCTATGGCTGTGCCGGGAAGAAAGAGCGGCAACCGCTACGGTGAAATGAAAAGCCAAAGATGGCTAAAATGTGGTTACTGAAAACGGGAAAGATACGCGACGAAATAAATAGAAAAATACGGTCGTCGTGACGTAAGGTCAAAACATGAACGAACCGTTGAAAATGATTAAAAGAGGCGTCAAAAGAAAGATAAAAATATATGCCGAATAAAGGAAATAAAAGATTAATTAAATTTTAAATGAAAATTATTAAAATAGTTAACTTATAGAATTTAATGAGCGCAACCACGTGTAATCGCAAAAGATCGCGATTGAGATTAAAATATGTCGTTTTCTCAACACGACATATTACACCCGCACAAACGGAAATTTGAAAAAAAATGCCAAAAGAATACCTATAAAAATGAATAGGAAAAGAAATTGCAAACCGTAAGAAAAAAAATGGGAAGAGTACTCGCCACCAGGAAATACATGGGGTTAACAAAATGACTTACAATAAGTCATATCATAGACAAACAACCTATTATAAATTTAATACATATTAAAGTATATTTTAAATAGCATATAAATGATTAATCAATGATGAATTTCCAAAAATTACTGCAATAACATATGATTACATACACACACTACGTGATAAATGTAGTACATACTCTACAAGTGAAAAAAAATATATAGCTCAAAATTAGCATATTATTATGCTACCTACTGGCAACAATAATGAAAAGTTATGTATTCAATACTCAAACATTACGATATACCAATATCAATAGTAAACCATGTTATAAAAACAAAATAAGACATATAACACAAACCATTACTAAAAGATTACTGCAACACAATATTGAGAGTGAGTGTATGTACAGATTGTAAAAATGTATGAATAGAACCAGAATACGTGTCAATTAAAGTAAAAGTTTAGTATGTAAATGTAAGAAAATTGACAGAACAATTAGTTGAACTTAAAAATGAAAAGTGGTATGCAAAATGTCAAGATCACATGTACTTCAACGACTGAACAGGAAAACAAATGTAAATAATGTAAATTTTATACACTGCTCAACTGACACTTGCATGAATTATGCCACAAAAGTGACAAAGAGTATAGTTGAAAACATGCAACACTTGAATAGGAACTTAAGAGTTCAAGTACAATGAATGTACAGCTAAAAATATAATACACGAGCAAACTCGCGTTGAAAACCCTGAATGATAAATAAATATATATAACTATACAGTGTAAACCCTGCCAAGATTATATGGAAAGAGCTGCAATGAACTCAACAAAAAATTAAGTATTGAAAATACCCTGGAAAACAGAAAGTAATATTGAGTTGATTGAAAAAAAAAAATGTTAGAATGAAATTCATAACAGATGTAAAGTTACAGTATAGAATTGTGAAAATGAAATACATAATAAAATTATGAATTTATCAAGTTTAATTAATGAATTTTACCAAATATGTGTGAAACGTGTGTGCGTAAAAGAAATGTTAAAGTATCGTCATTTTAAATCATTGATTATATGCTGTAAAAAAAACAGATTTTGCAAATTTTTACCATAAATGGATCCTACCATTTTTTTTTTTGCAAAACAAATGTTAACTTCACTTTAGTGAGATTATAGCTATAGCAATGTATTTATATAAATGCATAAGATATTGAAAGAAGGTAATGAAATAATTGCATGGTAAATTTTAAAATATTTCATATTTGTAAAATGAGTGTACACATGTTTGAAACGTAAATAGCTAGCATAAAGTAATTAATTAGGTACCATAAATCAATATATGTATATACAAAAAATTTATCAAGCGCTTAGTATAAAAAATACATAGGACAAACACAAATCAAAATGAAAAAGGACGGGGAAAAATAGGGAGCTTGGAATTTAAGAGTTGCAACTCATGAGTAATTAAGGGTTAAGGAACTGGGAACACAAATAACACTTGAAAAAAAAATACCAAAAATTGTAATGAAAAAAATCTGTCGAAAAGACAGGTGCCAATCAAAAAGTAAAAATATTGAAAAAAAATGTATACATGACAATATTTTGTCTTACTTGTTTTGCATGTCAAAGTTGACATATTTGTTACACCTTTTCAGGTATTGAAAAGAAATAGTTGAGAAAAAATTATATTTACAAATAAAAACACAAGTATGGTTATAACTTTAAAAAACTTGTAAATTTACAGATGTTCTCAGCAACCACATCAACAGGGAAATGTTTAAAAATTGAAATTTTAGAGAAAAAACTTTTAAATGAACTATTTTAAGACAGTTCTCAATGAAGATGAAACAGTTCTTTACTTGAAGTGTACACAAAATGAAAAGTCCAAATAGAGAATGATATAGTTCATATGAACAAGATTACTACAGGATTTACATTGAAGAACTAGATGTTATCACTAGATTGAAAAACTAGATGTGCATATATCACTGCTGTTATGGATAAAGGTAAGGATTTAAATTTTTGATGTGTAATTATCTGACAGAAATCAACAAATGTCAAGAGATTTATCTTGACAGAACCACTCCATTGGGTTCTATAAGAGATTATCTGCCAGGCATAGCAATTATGAAAAAAAATATTGATGTGAATCACTGAACTGTAAATAGCTTAAGTTGTATACTTGGTGTTTAATCGAAGACGTACATTCATGATATAATATCGCAGCGCTTCACAATTTTTCGCAAAGGCTGGATGGTTTATATTGAAGTTGTGTCCGTGTAACCGATTGCTATTGATGCAATTGTTGCACCGTGGAGGTTTTGAACATTTCTCTTCGGTACTGTGGTGTTCACTGCACCAACCACATATTTTATTTTTATTGCATGATTTTGCAAGGTGATTAAATCCTTGACATTTGAAACATCTTGTGATACGAATAAATCTTTTAATTGGATATGCTTGATTATTGATTTGAAGAACTCTCTTGCTGGTTAAAAATCTGGAAATGTGAAAAGGGAGTTCAATTAAGTAATTGTAGTTATCAGAATTTTTACGTGGGTAAGTTTTAATGAAATTGATGGATGGGATGGGTTGGTCAATAGAGCTGGATATGGCTTCGATGATGTCTGTTGTATTAATATCAGGTTTTAAATTGTAAATCATAACTTTGGCCACTTTTGATACGTTTAAATTAAATGAACAGTCCATCATGGTTTTAGAAGTAAATGAACAATTAATTGAAGAATTTAAGGTGTATTGATGTGGGGTACTACACACATCCAAGTCATCACAAGGATGAAATTTCTCTGTTTGGGTTGAATTGCAGGAAGTATTTTGTTGTATGGGTAAACTGGTGTCTTCTACCTGAGTAGATTTTTCACAAGTGCTTACAGTAGGTGTTTCCTTCTGTTTCTGAAGCCTTCCAATGAGTTTTTTGTTGACCTCTTGGAGGTTTTCTTTATCTTTAAGTACTTGTTCAAATTCTTTCTTCACATTGGCAAATAAATCAAAAAAGTCTTGGATGTCAAAATTTATCAATTTTGAAATTTCACATGTGAGTTGTGTCAAAGCTGGATTCTCTTGAGTACTGTATTGACTAATAGAATATTTTATTGACTTATCAAGCCTTTCAGGAAGATCTGACAACATCATTTCAAAAAATTTGAACTTTGGTGCATTCTGGCAAGGAGTGCTCAAATCTGGAGCAGCATTAAAAGACATTCTGAGTTGTTAAATAAATAAACTTTAAATAATAATATGTTTGAAAAAAAAAATTTGATTGGCTTTGAGTTACGTTGCTCAGGCCTGTAGTGAAAAAATTTTGGCGACGTCACAGGATCCAAAAAGAAATATAGTTGTTTGTGGGAAAAAAAATCTTGATATCAACTTAAATGTAAAAAAATTCTTCAAAGATAAACTTCATTTTATCAATATAAAATATTTTTTTGTTATCTTGAGAAATTCCACTGTTACAACAATCTTCTTGTCACAAAAAATGTAAATTCACTAGTATAATATTTTTAAACACTTGGAAAAATATCTTTTTTTTTTTTTTTTTTTTTTTTTTTTTAATTTGAAAAACGATCTAGTAATATCTTGAATGAAATTAAAATGTTGACATCGTGCAAAAATAATTAAAATATTGATACTATGCAGAAAAATTTAATAAATACTTCATGTGAATATTGTAGTTATAATTTATTTCATGTTATATTTGAGAGAAAGTGCGAAACTGACATCGGCACCATAATTTATTGTGGAGTGATACTACATGCCGGATGAGTATCGTATAGTGGCATTGAGCACCACGTGCGTTATCAACGAGGCCTATGCACATGGCGTGGATTAAACACTAATTTAAGCGTACTGCTGAAAAATGCAAATAACCAATTCAAGTTCACAAATCGCTAAAGAGTTCTCTCAAATGGTCTTGACGAAGTTTCACTTATAAAAAGAACGGATATCTCTTACCATGATTGCAGGAGCATGCTGGACCCGCGCGATCATTGTTGATGTCTTTAGTCATAAATCGATGTTACTTGAAATCGTATACAATGTGTAGTTGAATATATATTATGAAGACAGAGGCCATTTCATTAAGGTTGAATTAACTAGTTTATTAAAATACTTATTTAAAAGGTAAGGGGGGAATCCTAGTGACGGGCATCACGAAAACGGGAGCGATCCGAAGACCGACCACTCTACTGCACTGAACCAACGTAACTGCTGCTCGGCGCTTCAAAACTACCGGGCTTCCCTACGCTTGGCGGCGGAAACCGGAAGATCGCCAAACAGTGAATGAAATCGGCGTGCGCACTCCGCGCCAACAAGCGATACGCTGTTCCGCTGGTACAAGATGCGCGCGCAATCTATGGCTGTGCCGGGAAGAAAGAGCGGCAACCGCTACGGTGAAATGAAAAGCCAAAGATGGCTAAAACGTGGTTACTGAAAACGGGAAAGATACGCGACGAAATAAATAGAAAAATACGGTCGTCATGACGTAAGGTCAAAACATGAACGAACCGTTGAAAATGATTAAAAGAGGCGTCAAAAGAAAGATAAAAATATATGCCGAATAAAGGAAATAAAAGATTAATTAAATTTTAAATGAAAATTATTAAAATAGTTAACTTATAGAATTTAATGAGCGCAACCACGTGTAATCGCAAAAGATCGCGATTGAGATTAAAATATGTCGTTTTCTCAACACGACACTGTTATATAAGAAACTTACAAGCTGAATTGATGGGTTATATTCATGATAGAAAAAGGATAATTTAACCCTTTCAAAAAATTCCTTTCCGAAACTAACTGTGGTGACTTTCGTTTTTTATGCATACTTTAAAATTCTGTATACGGGTTTGATATCAAAATATGAAGAAAAAAATTACACCCCCTCCCCCCCACCCCCGCGCGCCACCCCTTGAATTCAACGCTGTATAGATAGCACACAGTATGGAAAAGTAAACAGTTTTATCATCATTACTCAGACAGGCATAATATATAAGTGTAATTGCATCTATTAAACAAAGTTCAAGGCTGCATTATAACAAGACATCCATCTATGTGCAATAAAGGAGATTGGTGAAACAAATTTTATACTTAAAACATCACAATTTTTACCAAGACAAGTTTTAATATCTGCAGACCATTTAATATCTTTGTATATATATATCTTTAAATAGACCTTCTAACCACATATTAAATGGTATGCAAAACTTCTTGCAGGCATTGTGGATGTGATGACATGAGTCACCATCCACATCCAACAAATGTGGAGCCTTTTCAACACTTATTCTGGTGTCAAGACCTGCTTTGGAAACTCTCATTACATTGCAGGAATCCAGCAAAACTGATATTAAATTTTCCTATGGAATATCATTCTTATCAAACAATGCTTGAATTTCATTTAATAAGTTTTCTGCACTTACTGTGTCTACATTTAGTGAAGCTAAGTGTTCCACAACAACTCTATTTACCCTTGAGGAAAAATAACTACATAAAAGAGATATACTCCGCATGTAGTTAGCACTTGTCAATTCATCAATATTTAAGGAAAATTTTGCAGTTTTTAAATTTTCAACTGTAGATTCCAAAAATGTTTTTCCTAAACCAAATCTCATCAGCAGATCTCTTTTATTTTGTAAATATCTTTTTATTCTGACTGCAGTAGATTGTTTTTCTTTTTTGTAAATATCTTTTTTTGTGTGTGTGTGTATATATATATATATATATATATATATAAATATATTTAAGAACTAAGCTTTTTCTTTAATATAATTTTGGATTGAGCAGTTTTCTTTTAATGCTATAAAACTTGTACTCATGTTATAAATATCTTTCAGTAAGTAATATTTTTCTGCTCATAACATTTTTACAGATATTTTAGCTAAATATATAAAATGTCAGTTAAAATACATAGAACATTTGATTTTGTTTGAAGATTAGTTCAGAATGTTTCTTTATGCAAAATATTTTAACTCAGCAATGGTTCTTTATTCTGTAACAAAGCAAGTTAAAATGCAGATAAAAAAATAAGTTTAAAAAGTTATTAGTATTAATGCTGTATGTCAAATTTGTAATATTTGCTTGCATGTAAGTTTTTTTCTTAATTTAAAATAACATGTCTAATGTGACACATGACAAATGCACATATTCCGCTAAGTTCAACTTTTCTTGCCAAAAAACATTATGTATTGAATATGTTTTTATGTTCACTGTATGTAATTTAAATTAACATTATACATAATTATATAATATTTACATATTTAAAAATTTGCATGACCAATTATATAACTTTCTTGTTTAGGGGTGGAAAGGGGGGGGGGGTTGCGTGAGGCTGTGAAAGTTCAGCTTTTTTTTTGTGAACTTGTAGCATGTCTGCTGTGAAAGAAAAGTTTCGGCCCTGTGTGAAATACACCACGCATATCGCACACTGCACAAGCAGTGGCCGAAAGTCTGGTGACGAGTTCCTTTTCGGATTCAAGGGGAGTTACATAGATTACTCTTCAGCTTTCCTTACAAAAAGAAATTGCAACACAACAGATTAAGCATTGGCCAAGCAGTAGGGCCACCTCATCCAATCCACCAGCCTGGAAAGGTCACATCCAGACACCTCTCGCCTATAATCGCTTTATCGTGCTGGAACCACATTTGCCACCGGATGTCTGTGGGCAATTCTTCCAATGAGTCTGGCAGTACCTCCTGCACAAACCTGAGGTATTTTCCTCTCATCAAGGTGTTTCGGCAAAAGATATGGTCCTATTGGGTTATCACATATAATTCCTGCCCAAACATTGATGGAAATAAATAAAAATTAAGCTAGAGTTAGATTATTATTTCTATGGTAATCTTCAGCTTTTATTTCATAACTCCTGATCCCATTGAGATCCCACTCTAAAAATTTCAAGCTTATAATATTACAAAAAACATATTTTTTTCAAAATGTTTAAATGAAAAAAATATTTGTAAATATTTTTTTAAGCAACCATAGTCAACTTGCATATTGAATTAAATCTTGTGGAATTCTCTTTAAAATGAGTTGTCAAACAACTCCATACGCCTGATAGAACCTGAGAAAATCAAAATTGAAAACATTTATGCAAGCCAAAAAAATGACGATTTTTCAAAATTTAAAAAAATTTAATTGTATGAAAATCTAATGGGAAAATTTTTTTAAAAATATAGTCTCGTTTATATCATCAGGGAAAATGATCCCAATAAGTTTCATCAAAATCTAAAAAGCAGGTTGAGTCTCTGGTTGATTTGGCATGGAATGACCCAAATATAATGCGGCCACGAAACTGAATCAAGGATTCATCAATACATACGTCCTTGGTTAGATTGTAATATTTTTTTAAAATTTATTTCCAGAGTGTCCATAACTGGTTGTATTTTGAACAAAATAATGGAAACATTGTTGATTCTGTTATCTGTAAAATGTATCATTCTCAATAATAGTTCAAATTCGTTTCTGGACATGATTTTTTTTTTTTTTTTCCAGAAACGTTTGCATATACCAGGCATAGAAGAGTTCCTCCAAAAGGAGAAATTCCACGTTTTTAAAAGTAATTTTGGACACTAACTGGATTGATGCAAAAATGCAAAGAAAATATTGGAAGCATATGGGTGGAGGGGGGAGGGAGGTAAATTTAATCCTCAGACATCTTGTATACATACTCTTCTTGGAGTTTCTGAATTGATGTACAGAAGAGCTATCAAATCAAATGTCAGCTTATGTTATGAACATCTGTAAATCATGTTAATGAAGTTATTTTAAAGTGTCGATCCAGAGTGAAGTTTTTTTAGTCTTTAAAAGGGAAAGAAAGTTTGCATGATTCTTTTTGAAATAGTATATTTTGTGCCATTTATGCACTTTTGGGTAGTTTCAGTGATGTATTCCTGAACCAAAGATTACTTTGATGTGCATATATTTAACATGGGGAATTTTTTTCTTTAGCAAAGAGGCGGGGGGGGGGGAGGGAGGAATCTTAAACAGTAAAAAACTACCAGAATAATATTTGCTTTGAAAAATTAAAAGCTTTGCTTCACATAAATTCATCAGATATATTTGGATTTACAAACTGCTGGGTATGAACTACTGGTTTTAGCAAACTGCTTACTATTCTTTTTTTTAATTCAATGAACCTATACATTTTTCAGAGCTGCCAACTGCTACGGAAAAATCGTAGTTGCTACCATTTGGAGTTAAAAACTACGATGCTATGAAAATATATCTAAAACTACGATTTTCTGCAAAAAGACGCGAGTTTCGCGAAAGAATCGCGCAAAAAAAACGCGAATTTCGTCAGCGGATCACTGAAATAAAGTGAATTTCATCAAAGAAATCGCGGAAAAATGCAAATTTCATCAAAGGATCGTGGAAGAAACGTGAATTTCGTCAAAAGATATCTGGAAAAAAGTGAATTTTGTCAAAAGATCGCTGAAAAAACAAAAATTTCGCCAAAGGATTGCTGAAAAGACACAAATTTCGTCAAAAAATCAATGAAAAACACTAATTTCGTTAAAGAATTGTGTAAAAAGTGTGAAATTCGGCAAAAGATCACTGAAAAAATGCGAATTTTGTCAAGGGATTGCTGAAAAAAGCACTAATTTCATCAAAGGATCGCGGTAAATAGCACGAATTTCGTCAAAGGATCGTGGAAAAGACGCGAATTTCGTCAAAGGATCGTGGAAAAGATGCGAATTTTGTCAAAAGATCGTTTAAAAAATGTGAAATTCGGCGAAAGATCGCTGATAAAAACACTAATTTTGTCAAAGTATTGATGAAAAAAATGCAAATTTCATCAAAGGATCGCTGAAAAAATGTGAATTTTGTTAAAGTATCGCTGAAAAGACGTCAATTTTGTCTAAAGATCGCTGAAAATACAACATGAATTCCGTCAAAAAAAATGCTGAAAAAACGCTCATTTCTTCAAAATTTGCTGCACTGGGTTAAAAAATTGAAACCATATTCTTTTTACTAATGTAGAAAATTCGCCACGAAACGCAAAAAAAAAAAAAAAAAAAATCAATTTAAAAAGTCTATTAAAAAAATCAAGAAACTGGCTACAAAGTACATAACTTCAGACATAACAGGTACCTTCCTGCCAAATCTTGTAGATCTGTGCGCATCACAGCTGTCTCTTCACAAAACAGCATACACAGAGACAAACATCTATGTTTATTATTATAGATATAGTTTGTCATCTGAAACAATATATTGAACTAACTTTTGAAAAATGAGATTAACCTGACCTGCAATAAAAAAAACAATTAGCACAGAGCCGACATGTGGGCCTTACCGACCTGATGCAGGACATTTTAGACAAATTTAGACATTTTTCTCCAGAAAAATATCAGTAGTTTTGTCAGGGGAGGGGAATCTCCCTCTCCCCAACCGCCCTAGAATCTTTCAGAAAATTCATTGTGAAGTTCAGAAATATAGCTTGGAAGTGGACAGAGCATGAGTTGAATGGGAAGAATTACATTTAATCAATCCCACCCACTACCAAAAAATTAGCAAATATAAAAGAGTCTCCTACTTTATGTTTACGTTCATTACACATGCGTTCAGTTGATTAGTATTTGTTTGGTTAAAATTTGCAGCGTTAAAAACAACCAACCAACCAACCTCCAGATTAATTTGAATTTTGTGTGCTACTATTTTTCATTTTCAAAGGTTGGCAGGTCAGATTTTTTTTAGTTGAATATGTCATTTTTAGTATTTTCTAAATTATTAAAATAAAATAACAATCATATGTACAATTACATTTCAGTTTATTGTGTAAATCTTCTAGTATGTCTAAATTACAACAATTTACTGCTGTTATATAGATAGAAAATTTTACTTTGTCATAACCAGAACCCTGGCCGCAAGTTGATTTTGATGAAATCTTATCTAGCGGGCTGTAAAAAAATTTTCAAAAGTCTACATGATTAAAATACAGGGCAACCACCAGGCCCATAACCTTGTTAGAATAAGTAATTACTAGTGTAATTACTAGTAATTTAAAAGAAGCAGATTAGTAAATGCAATAGAGCATATATGCTGGCGATTGGTTGCCAAGATTATGCATGAGAGAAAAGCTGAAAAATAAACTAGGTGAAATGTGTCTTGAAATAAACACAACTGTTTTTAAAAAGTGACTTAAAGTTTATTAAATAAAAACAGAAATAAAAACTAAAAAGACAAATACAATTTCAACAAATTAAACAAATGAAAAATATACTTAATATGAACTGGAGCTTATTAAGAAACAATATTTTTCATAAAAGAACTTACTTTTAAACTTTATATACTTTAATGATTAATAAAACTTTATACTTCAAAAATCGTAATATAACTTTAAAACAACTTAACTTTAACTTAAAAACAAGATAGAATAAACTTTAAACATCTCCCCCTCTTTCAAACTATGATCCAATTTAAAAGATCGTTGATCTCTGTTTCTACTTGACTTCTGCCTTTCCGACATACCACGCAGTAACCGTCATTAGTATGTCGAAACTAACAAAGCTGACCAAACATGGCGAACCATACGGACATTCACCTAAAGCAAGGGAACATGATGAATTCCATAACACCAAGATTATCTGTCAGATTCTTTAAAGCCAGAAAACGAAACGAGAGACTAAAAAATAGATGTTAAAACTTAAGAGGTAAGAAAAAGTAAACTAAAACTTTATTTAAAGAAACTTAACCCAGTAAAAAATCAATTAAATAAAGTTGTATGAATATAAAAACAAACTCATGAAAAACTAATTGAAAATAAACTTACTAAAACTTTACCGTGTGTTTCACCTCCTCCCTTAACACTATATAAATATACGAACGCAACTTTCTGAAATCCACCTGATAATATTCAGAGGATGAATGATAAGTCGGTTTAAAAATATAAGAAGAGGGAAAAACTATGTTGATAAAACAAACTGAAACAACTGAACACTAAACTCAAACTATTAACCATTAAACTCAAACTATTAACTGCTAAACGTGTTGCATTTATCGGCCGGGGTTCCGATGCAAAGTATCGACAGGCCGCCATTTTCTTCCCCAGCTATCCAACTGTTTCACTGGCATAGCTTAATCCTTTCGGAATAGAAAATGCTTAAAATGTCTTTACTTAAACAAATGCATCTTTACCTAAACTTTATCCGGCCGTCACACTTTATTAAACATAATGTATTTACTTTCTGTGAGAAACTAAAAATATCAATTAAAAAGTAAGCAGCATGACATCTCGAATCATCGCATCGTTATTAGCCGTGACTGAGAGGCGGCATAATGAATTGCCTTACCACAAAGCTGAAACTAAATGAAGCGAAGCTGATGAGATATCCGAGAGCTAGTATTTAAATGTATCTCCCCAGGTAAACATCCAATCATACGGCCTTCCATATTTAATGATGATTACGTCACTGCCGGTATAGTAAAAGATCGAGAAAAGCCTAGCAGCGGCGAGAGAGCGATGAAGGAGGAAACAGATGGTCACGCCATCTGTTGTCGGCTGCAAACAATATATTGAACTAACTTTTGAAAAATGAGATTAACCTGACCTGCAATAAAAAAAAACAATTAGCACAGAGCCGACATGTGGGCCTTATCCAACCTGATGCAGGACATTTTAGACAAATTTAGACATTTTTCTCCAGAAAAATATCAGTAGTTTTGTCAGGGAAGGGGAATCTCCCTCTCCCCAACCGCCGTAGAATCTTTCAGAAAATTCATTGTGAAGTTCAGAAATATAGCTTGGAAGTGGACAGAGCATGAGTTGAATGGGAAGAATTACATTTAATCAATCCCACCCACTACCAAAAAATTAGCAAATACAAAAGAGTCTCCTACTTTGTATGTCGTTACACATGCGTTCAGTTGATTAGTATTTGTTCGGTTAAAATTTGCAGCGTAAAAAACAACCAACCTCCAGATTAATTTGAATTTTGTGTGCTACTATTTTTCATTTTCAAAGGTTGGCAGGTCTGATTTTTTTTTAGTTGAATATGTCATTTTTAGTATTTTCTAAATTATTAAAATAAAATAACAATCATATGTACAATTATATTTCAGTTTATTGTGTAAATCTTCTAGTATGTCTAAATTACAACAATTTACTGCTGTTATATAGATAGAAAATTTTACTTTGTCATAACCAGAACCCTGGCCGCAAGTTGATTTCGATGAAATCTTATCTAGCGGGCTAAATGATAAACAAGACAAAACAGACTTGGCACATAACGTATTGAATGAATGTCCATTAGCATTTCATTCTAAACGTAAACATCTTCTACTACGATAAGAAATAATTTTGGTTAAATAGTGGTGCGAGTATATAGAATATAAAAATAGTTGCCAGTGGCAGCTCTGGATTCTAAGTAGCACGTGTGGCCTGTAAGGGATTTCCTTAAAAATAATGCATTACGCTCAACGAGTTAATGATGTTATAGTAGTTTAAACATATTTAAATTGATATATATCACTAAGGTGCACTACAAGAGGCTTACTATAGAATATGGTGTGCATTACACTAATAGTTTATTTACAGGGACACACAAAAGAATTCGGTTACAGTATTTCAAACATATTTGGATTGATATATATTGTTAAGTCACACTACAAGAGGCCTACTATAGAATATGGTGTGCATTGCACTAATAGTTTATTTACAGGGACACACAAAAGAATTCGGTTATAGTACTACCTAAGAACAATGATTGCTAGAAGTGTGTTTTAAGTTGTGGTATGTGTTTTTAAATTAAACTATTTATTTGTTAGCATGCTACATAGCATATATACAATACAGGACTGCAGAAAATAGTTCGGATATTCTTCTGGCTATCACGGCCGTACAGAGAGACAGCGGGCCCCAGTAATAATTCCAATCCCCCACAATAAATATAATACAATAAAACCTGCTTAGACGGAAACGAAAACAACCAGTAAGAATTCTTTTTTTGACAGGCTGTTTTCGTTTTAGAAGATATCTGTTTTTTTGTCTGACCATGACTATCTTCCGTTTATAGCAGGATTCCGTTATAAACAGGCTTTACTGTATTAAAAAACAAATTTGCTGGTTAGTACTTTTTCAGAAAATCTATACAGTATTTGCTTAAAATTTTATTATTTTACTTTTAGAGTATTATAGTTTAGGATGCATTTGTGAAACATTTTCATCTAAAAATTATAAATAGAAATTTAAAATATTGAAATTATTAAGAAATTTTAATTAAATTCATAAACTAATTTTTTGAGTGAAAAAGTTAAAAGTGCGAAAGAAATAAAATGTGAAATCTTAGCATGTTACTTTACCTAACTTTCCAATTGATTCTTGTTCGCACGTCTGAAATCATCCTCGTCATTAAAACAGGAGCGTCAATTCAAAACTTTGTTGGGAGCAAAATTTGCACAATTGAGAAGCAATTGACACAGTTTTATTCTCACATTTGTTTATAAAATTAGACAAAGTACTCTTTATTGATAAATGTGCTTCACTTTGATAAAGTTGCCATAGCAAGGCATTACTGATATTTATTCATTTTTGTGCAACTAATAGACTTCAAAATATCAATTTTCTTGAGGAGGTAATTGCCACCCTTCCAGCCTGTCTCAACTGCCGCTCCTACATTAAAAGTATCGTCCATTTGCGAACTAGTAATATTAATCGTAGATTACTTAATCGATGTAATATAAATTTTACCAGGAAGTACCAACAAATTACAAAAATATTCCTTGTATATTTCTAGTCAGCAAAATTTAATATCTGAAAAGTCATTTAGCACTTCCCAGAAAATATTTCGACTTGAAATAAGGCTTTCTGATACTGCTCTAAGTCTAAAAACATAATAAGACAGGATGTATACAGGGCTCACTGCCATTTAGTAATTTTTTTAATGGTTCTGAAGTTAGAATCGCTTTTGGGAGAAAAAAAAAAAAAAAAAAAACGAAAGAAATAACCAGTTATATAATATATTTTTTAATAACACCCCAGAAACTATTTTTGTTGTAATACAGATTTTCGATATAATCATTCGCGATACACTAATATTTCGCAACGATCTTCGCATTTTCCCAAAAGTTAGAGAAATGATAATAATAAGTGCCATACAGACAAATTACTATCATGTGGAACATTTTCTATAAAAGCTGACTAAAATATTATCACTAATAAATAAGAAACAAATTCAAGGTGAGTGTACCCCTTGGAATTTCCAAAGAGTATGGCACCATTAATTTAAATAAGAAATCCTTGCGTAATAATTTTTCTTCAGATTAAAAAGAAAAATCTTTCTGCGTTTAATTGCATAATTTTTTATGTTTTACTGTTACTAAATAAGGCAAAAGATTCTATACGAAAATTGTTGCAGAACTGTACGTACCTTGTAAACTTTCATATAAATAGTTTCAATGCAAACTAATAAAAAGAAAAAAAATCACCAGGTTTGTACATGATAGAGAAACCGCCTAAAATTAAATATGAAACGAAGTATAATAAAACAAATTAAGGAATGATACCACTTTGACCTGTCGAAAATTTCAAAAAACATTTGATTGCTTAAAGTATGCTTTATACATGTGAAAACGAATGGAGTTTTACATTTGACTTTGAATTAATGTCATTTCACTTAAAAAACTTTTTTTTCACTGTACTAAGTCAAATCTAGAATGAGTTATTGTACCCACCACTTGACCTTCTTTCTTCAAAGTGCCTCCCCCCCCCCCCCCCCCACTCATCAGTCAAGCTGCTTTTTTTAATATATGAACTAAAAAAGTACATACAATTTTCTTCTTTAGTGCAATAAATTACTGTAAATAAATTTGTATAATTACTTCTCAATTCTTTCTTAAAAAATTCCTGAAATAGCCCTAAATTTACGGGCATCAATATGGTGTTACCCATTTAATTATTTAAATGTTATGAACAGATATCTAAAATTATTCAAAAAACTTCTTTTACAATAAAATATATTTTTTTTAAAGCTGATGTTACATTCACATTTAATGCCTATTTAAAACATCGTGTACATACGGACCAAAATAGAGAAAACTGTTTTATCATTCAGATTAAAAATTTATTTGAAACATTTTAATCAAAGCCGCATCCGAACTTCGCGTAAGAATTAAAAGCTGGTAAAACAAACTTTAGCTATCACTATATACGGCATAGGAAATATTCCTTTTTAAAGTCATTTTATTTAATATATATATTGGTTAATTTTTGCAATAAGTTTTTATATATATATATATATATATATGAATTTAAAAAAACATCAAGTTCTTGTATCATTCTACTTAAATCTCCAAAGAGATAATTAATGATAATATGTAGACAGAATACCACATAGATAATAGATTAACAAGTGCAATCATAATATTACCATAGCTTGTGCTTCAATGGTAATTGGCCAAAAATAATGAAAACATGAAGAAAATTTAAAAAGAGAGAGAGAAAAAAAAAAAAGTAATAATTTGGAGTTGCTATCAAGTGAATACAAATGGATTAAGAAATGAAATATGAACATATACAATAGAAAATTGGACAACAAGAGAGTTAAATCAGAATTGGATATGAAAAAAACACATGTAGATATAATCATCAGCCTGGATGTACCCACATGTGTTTTAAAAAATAATTCAGTATTTCATAATTCTACTGGCATATATGCTAAGATCAGTAGAATCACCCAGGTATACTTAATTATTACCAGAAAACAATTGGAAATATTAAAATTTGAAATAAAAAACCAGTAAAGAATAGATAAAATATTTCACTCACATCAATTAGCCTAAAATCTACCATAATTTAGCCTATTTGGCTCATAAATCACTTTGATTAACTTCTCTCTCTCTCTCTCTCTATATATATATATATATATATATATATTGCAAATTTCGCATAAGATTTCGTAAAAATGGCTAAACTGATTTTCGTGAAATTTCAACGTCTGCATGCATATGAAATAACATAAAATTTCAGTCCTTCTGCTAACATTTATAAAATTGTTTGTTTCAAGTTTTTTAACTGTCCGAATTTTATAAGTATTTATTTTTATGTTAATGAAAAGATGCAAAACTTTTTTTTTCCAATAACAGATCATTTCAATAAAACACTATTTCTCTAACTATCTAAAAAATAACAACTCATGCGGTTAAGAGGACTAGAAAGGTTTGAAATGACGAAAAAATTTAATTTTTGTTATTTTTATTGGTCCGGTAGGAAAATTCTTAAAATTATGGTCGAACGTTGAGCCGTGCAGACAGGTGATACCTGCGAAGGCAAAACCACAAACTCATTTAGCTCTAACACTGTTTTATTGGCGCAGCTTGTCCCCAATGGGACCTTGTGCCATAAAACCATATACAACCAACCAACCAACACTGTTTTAAAGCAGTTTTGTCATGATCACCTTTGAACAAATTAACAGATTTACGTGCTTTTTTCAAACATTTTTTTTTAGTTATAATATAAAATATGATAAATTTTTATGGATTTTAAACTTTTTATTATATATATTTTTTTTTACTTTTTCACTTTTTTTAAAAGGCATAATGGAGAGATAACGTAATAAGCAGTATATATATATATATATATATATATATATATATATATATATATATATATATATATAAAAATGACAACTCAAAACTAAGGAACTTCGACTTCAAAATCGTGCTAAAATTAGTTTCACAAGATTAGTTTGTCATACGCTATTACAATTTTTGTTATTGTTTTTACACTTTAACAAATACTTTTTAATTTCTATAAAACAAATAAATAAATGTAAAAGTAATACTCTAAATTAATTACATGTTCATAATTCACGATCCAACTTCAGTTAATTTTCGTCATTTCAAACTTTTCTGGTCCCCTTTAAGTTATGTGAGTATTATCCTGTGCCCATTGGAAGTTTGATTTATGACTTCAAATTGACTTAAGACTAACATTTATATATGAAGGGGTTAGAATGACAGTGGAGTAAGTCAATATTTAGTAATTTGAGAAATCAAGGGTATTATGAAACTTGTCGTATTGCCGTTTCATTAAGTGGTCCAACTTGTTTTGCCTGCTAGCGACTCCCTGAGTGAACTATGACTTATTTGACTGTCACACTGAACCGAAATTAATATACGTTCAGTGAAAACGTGGTTATTTAATTTTTTCAAATTTTTGACTTGCTCTACTGTTATTCTAATCCCTCATATGCTTTAAAATTATTTATGACTTTAAAGGAATAAATATTAAAAATATTCCTTTAAAGATTCGTACAAGTAGGTCTAATAGTTTTAATTAACAATCTTTAAACATTCACTGACTTATGACATTTTAAAGGTATTTGACTCCTTAAATTCAAATATGTAGAAAATATTAAATCAGAAAATATTATTTACTTGCAATAGCAATTTTTGTTCTTTTCTTTCTTCTAAATTCCTTAGTTAAGTTAAAAGTGAATTAAAAAGGAGCATCTGCCCACTAAGGCATCTGGGTAATAAAAAGTGTAGGAATAATGAAGAACTAAAAAGCTTGATAATACAGAAATGTTTATCAGAGAATTACTTGAGAATTGGTTGTTCCTATTTCACCGGCACCAGTTGCCTGACGCCTGCGTCTTTGCTATGTGCGTTCAATAAAAGTTGGACTGTTATTCGAACATAAAATGTCCAGCTGTCAAGTATTTGATACATGTGCAGGAGTATGGGCACTGAGGCAAATTAGGTCTTTTCAACTTTAATACTGTTTAGTTATTTTAATTTAAAATTTTTACGTAAAAAATTACAAGTCTACTTTTTCTGGTATTTTATTTAAAAATCAAGTCTATGAAGGCGGGGGCCCTCAGGAGAGCCGGGCCCCGGTAATTTGTACTGCCTCTACTCCCCTCTGTACGGGCCTGCCGGCTATTGATGATAATTCTTGAAATTGGGTTTTCAACTGTGTTATGTGCTTTTCAAATTGTTTACTTAGCCATCTTTCATCTTATTAAACAGTGAAGTTTTGTTAAAGTTTTGGGACGTGTTTCATAATCTATGCTTGTTGAATGATTTTTTGCTCTTTTTTTTATTTTGTCAGAGTTCAGACAAGTATGTATTTAAACAATAAAAACATAACATCTCTGTTTTTATGGGCAGTTAATTATCCTTTTGGCAAAATATAATATAGACCTGAGTGAAAGGTGCTATGTGGTAATCTATCATATGATAAAATGAAGAAAGACCAGGATCAAGGGATCCCACATCGGCTAGCAAACGTAAAAGCAAAATCCAATCAAAATGACAGCAAGCCTGCCAGGAGCACTTGCCATCGGACTGGAGGGACCGCCACAAGAAACATTCGCAAGTGCAGGCCGCAATGGCCTATCATATGATAGAGCTAAAATACTAATATTCTAATTAGTCTTGAAGATAGATATGACACCACATATTTTAATAAACAAGATGTTATTTTTTAATTTAGACCTGATAGGAAGATGTTTGTCACATTCTTCTTAAAAGGTTATATTTTATGGATAAAGGTGTTATGAGAGAATCTATCATATGATACAATTAAAATAATAATACAGTACAAAGTCCAAAATCCGGAATCCTCCGGACTTCAGCGATTCCGGATTTCGGATTTTTCCGAATTTTGGATCATTTGCAGTTTGCTTCCCCCCCCCCTGTTATTTATTTATGACAAACGCATTTCAATACTGAAAAATATTATACTGAAGCAAATTAAATATTTTTAAAAATGAATATATTTTTTAAAAAGGTAAAAAAATAATAATAATCTACACCCCACCCCCATTTATTTTACTGAAATAAGGTAATAATAAAGCAAATATTTCAATAGAGGAATATATATATATTTTTTAATTATCACAATTTCAGGAAATTTTACTTACAAAACGTAATTTTTCTGTTATGTAATTGAATATGTCCATTATTTTACGCTGCTTTATCAATTATAAATCATTTGCAGTTATTAAAAAACTAATCAACCCCCCCCCCCCCACACACACACACACCGATTTATTTACGTCAGGAAGGCATTTGCAATGCTGTATAAAGATACACACTAATACGATATTCCAATAAAATAATATATTTTTTTAAAAGGTTTAAAAAAAAAACGTTATTATTTGTTTTTATGCTCCCTATTGTTCCCATTTGATGTTCTCAAAGGTTTTCTGCCCTTTTTGTTTTAAGTGCCGATGCGCCCTGCTGTTTTTAGACGTGAAAAATGTGTCCTGCCCCTTTTCCATATTATCTTCTTTACGTCGTCTATTTTTTTCCCTTTAAAAATATTTTTCCTTTATTTTTTTCGTGCAAAAATAGAAGAAAACAGAAGCTTTGACTCACATGTCATCATTCCTAATCCGCTTAACAAGCCTAGCCTAATAATAATAAAAAAAAAAAATCTGTGCATGGTTTCTTTCTGCATAACGAAACATAGTATCTACTGAAAGCTAACGATCTCATTCCCATAACTTTCGACTTCCAAAGAAGTTAAGGACTAAAATAAACAAAACAAACAGCCAGATAATTCAATCCTTTTTCTTTTCAGTTACTCTAGTGGCCTTTTTTGTGTGGTGCTCGGATGTTGGAATAAATTATCATATTTTGATAAAATTTGGGAAAACAGCCTAATTTGCTATTATTGCAACTTGCTGTAAATTTGAACATAATTCGTCAAATAACGACAGAGATATTTATTTATTTATTTATTATGGTAAGGAAAACGTTTTTTTTTTCATTCTTTTCTTTTAATTACTTTTTTCTGTTTTCCTGCAGCTAAATACAACTATGAATGCGGCGCTTCCTATGGAATATTGGGAAGTCGCCAATAAAGATTATCAGACATCTATATCACGGCTTCAATTTATTGAATAAATTGATGCAATTTTCGGAGATTGGTGGAGAGGGGAGGGCGTTGAGTAAGGAATGATCGAATAAAAGCATAAAGCTATCAAATAGGAAAATATATGGAGACAAATATAACAGAAGCGGAAAAAACGATTCATATAAATTCAATATAAATAAATATTAAAAAAAAAAAAAAAAAAAAAAAAAAAAAAAAATGAAATATTAAAAAAAAAAAAAGCTTGTTTCCAAAATGTCCGGATTTTGGAGAATTCCGAATTTCGGATGTCCGGATTTGAGACTTTGTACTGTATTCTAATTAGTCTTGAAAATACAAGACATTATTTTTTTAATAAATGAAATTTTAAACAAAAAACTAATATTCTAATTAATCTTGAAGATATAAGACATTAATAAAATTTGCAACAAAAAGCTTTCACTACACTTTTCTTAAAATTTAATTTTTGTTATATAATATTTTCTTCCAGTTGGATCTTCAGTTGTTACGTGTACCATATAACCCTTAAACATTTTAAAATGAGTACAAAGTACAAAGGCTAAATACTACCTCTTATATGCAATTTTATAGTAAAATTAAATTTTCACTTATATAGGAAAACAGATGACTTTAATATTGTAAAATATTTTCTCTATCTTTTTTTTAAATTACTATTTTCTGTATAATTTTGAAATTAAAATTTTTCTCCTTGCTCTAGCCTCCAGACTGCAAGGCACTCATAGATAAGTTAAAATCTTGTTCGGACGATGAACTGTTAGAGGAGTTATCTAAAGTTAAAACATGGAATTGTGGAAAGGTAACATCATTTTGTAACCTTCTTAAACTTTCATTCTATAAGTGCTTTTTAGAAATATGAGATATAGTAAAGCAGGGTCAATTGTGGTCCCATCCTTTCTCAAAAACTGGATTGTTTGTAGTCATTTATTAAAGATTTACTGCACAATTTTTTTATGCACAGTGATTTTCATACAGCTAATGGAAATTTTGAGAGAAATCAAAGCTAGTACTTTCTCTCAAAATACTGCTAACAAAATTCTAAAATTAAATATATATATATGCCATTTATGGCATAAAATGCTAGCCATGCATTAACTTTATTAAAAAAAAATGGATAAGAAATGCGCCCAGGACTATTATTTTTTTAAATAAGTACATAATTTTGCAATTTTAGTTCAGATATTAGAATTTTTACTGTACAGAATATTAATTTTTTTCATTTGGTTTAATTTAATTGCAATGTTTAAAAATTTTTTAGAACATCCAACTATTCCTTCTGAAAGTCATTAATTTTAGTTTCATGGAATGTTTTCATAAGGTTTAGGTAGTTAAATTTTATTTTTCTATTTTGTAGTGTGAATTATATCATTGGATTGATGTTCTCGATATATTTGATCACATTTTGGAGATATCATGTGAAAAAACCAAAGAAAATCAGTGGTGCCTTCCTTGTGATGGGCCACATTGGACTAAAGTAAGTATTTCACTTTCTCTGTTTAAACTTTTTTTAAAATTAGTGAGAGTATCTATAATGAAACATTAGAAATCAGTTTGTTTAGATATTTTGACTTTTAGTTTTTTAAAATTTTGTGTTTACTGTTATTTTTACAAGCTTTTATTTAACTTGCCTTGTATGTCCGATCTGCTCAAATCTTGCAATCCAATGTTAACCCACTTCTTGTGCCACGATTGATTTAATTTTTGGTAGTGATGTATTTCTGGTGATAATACAATATTCTGTAAAAAAAAAATATATTTGACATTTGCTTCTGCCACACCTTAAGGTGCAAAAACCAATAAGGGTACATAAATTATGACATGTGATCATATAAATGTCATTAATTGCTTCAGAAATAAGCTGATGTTGTTAGATTGAACTGTAGCATGGTTGGTAAATGCATAATCTTTCAGTTCCGAGGAAGGGTGAATGAATGTCCACTTGAGGATCGAAAACGATCCTCAAGCGGACATTGATTGATTTTTTACTTGCCCGGAAGCTGGATTTAAAATTATATATCCATTATATTTTTTAAAAATCAAGCTGAAAAAAAATCACTCAATTTAATTTCTTTTAAAAATGGTATTTATTTCAATAAATTGTCCTTCAACATTTTTTTACTTATAACTTATATTATAAAGTTGAAAACATTACTTCTCACTTCTTCTGACATTTCTTTTCCCTTGTTATCAAAATATGAAGATTATTATAGTTATGCACATTTTATAATTTTGTTATTTGTGTAAAAATCTAAAAGTGCATTTTTAAAATTTTTATGTGAAACACATCTGATAAGTGATTGCATGTAGTTATAAAAAGTGTATTGTCTTTTTCTCTTCAGTCATATAAGTATGCTTATAAAAGTAGTTAAGTCAGACTTGCCAAATCTCCAGATTTCCTCTAAATTTCTCCTGATTTTTTACTATATCAGAAAATTCTTTCATTTTCACTTCCCGTTATTACATAAAATGGAATCAGCGAACCAACTCATCATAAGGAAGAATACTTTAAACACTTTGTAAAAAAAACATGAATTTCGTCAAAGGATCACGGTAAAAAATGCAAATCTCATCAAAGATTGCGGTTTATGCAAATTTTGTAAAACAATCGCGGTAAAAAAAGAAAAAATGCAAATTTTGTCAAATGATTGCAGGAAAAAAATGAATTTCATCAAAGGAACACAGTAAAAAACTGTGAATTTTGTCAAATGATCATGTTAAAAAAAAAAAAAAAAAAGAATTTCTTCAAAAGTTCACAATAAAAAAAAAACCGTGAATTTTGTCAAAGGATTGCGGTAAAAAAATGCAAATTTTGTCAAATGATCACAAAAAAAAAAAAATAATAAAATAAAAAATAAAAAGTTTATCAAAGGATTGCAGAAAAAAAAAATAATTTCGTCAAACGATTGGGGAGAAAAATATCGTGAGAAAAAAAATTTCAAATTTTGTCAATTTACTCCAGTAGACTAAAAGATTGAAACCAGGTTCTTTTTACAAATGTCAAAAGATAGCTGCGAAACGAGAAGAAATGCAAAAAATCATATAAAAGTTGCAGAAGATAAATTTACTATATTGAGCTGAAAAGTGAAACTGGATTCTGTTAAGATGGTATATATGGGTCATTCCACATCAAATCAACCAAAAATTTTCAATATTCAACCTGACCATTTCAGATTTTAATGAAACTTTTAGGAATCATTCTCCCTGATGATACAATGAGAATATACTTTTATAATTTTTTTTATCTCAGTAAATTTTCATACAGTTAATTTTTTAAATTTAAAAAAATCATTTTTTGGCTTGTATAAATGTTTTCAATTTTGAATTTCTCAAGTTCTATCAGACGTAGAGCGTTGTTTGACCCCTCATTTTAAAGAGAATTTCATAAGGTTTAATTTGATATGCAAGTTGACTTTGCTTGGTTTTAAAAAAGTTAATTTAATTTAAAAAATTTAAATAGTGTTTTTTAAAAATTTTGAAAAAATATGTTTTTTGTAATATTATAATCTTTAATTTCTGAAAGTTTTAGAGTGGGATCTCAATGGGATCAGCAGTTATATAAAAAAATAATGTTTAAAATGAATAAAACAATGCTATCTTTAGCACAATCATAAAGTTGGCGAGGTGCCAACTTTAAATACCAGCCCCAACTGGTGTTTAACATTAGTTTTTTTAACATAACTGCTGATCCCATTGAGATCCCACTCTAAAACTTTCAGAATTTAAAGTTTATAATATTACAAAAAACATTTTATTTCAAAATTTTTAAGTAACACTTTTAAATTTTTTGTAATTAAATTAACTTTTTTTAAAAAACCCAAGCATAGTCACCTTGCATACCTTATGAAATTCTCTTTAAAATGAGGGGTCAAACAACTCTCTACGTCTGATAGAACTTGAGAAATTCAAAATTGAAAACTTTTATACAAGCCAAAAAATGATTTTTGCGAAATTAAAAAAATTAATTGTATGAAAATTTACTGAGATAAAAAAAATAAAGTATATTCTCATTTATATCATCAGGTAGAATGATTCCTGTAAGTTTCATCAAAATCTAAAATAGTCAGGTTGAGTCACTGGTTGATTTGACATGGAATGACTCATATGCAAAATTAAAATCTATTAACAAAACATATTTATTCTTAATTTGGAGCTGCTACAAATCATAATTAACCTGCTACAAATCTGTAATTAACCTGCTACAAAACTAATTTACTGCACCAAAACTGATATTTGACCTGCTCAAAACATGCTACAAAAATGCATTTTTGATTTTCCACCCCTGTAAACCTGGAAATAAGTTAAGATCTAATATGAGTGATGATACTTTGGTAAAAGTATTGATGGCAAAATTAAGCCTTCAAGGATATTGTTATGAACAGAATTTTGAAAGTTGTTTTCTAAAAAAATGCTAAATCTTCCACAATTAGTAGTAATTTCTCATAATTGTGAAATAAAATAAACATCTAGTGACTAATCTTGGTGTATTAAATATGCAAATAGTATAGAAGTGTTTTTCTTTTTCTTTCTTCAAGTACTACTTAGGCCACTGCTAAAATTTTTGCGAGGAAAGTGCAAAAGGTTGAAAAAATTTCTCCTGATTTTTTAATTTGAGGGTTTGGCAAGTCTGTAAGTTTTTGCTTGTGTGGATCTGTGTGTTGTAATGATAGGTGAGAAATGTACATTTATTCCTGTTTTTGGGACTTTAATTGGCTGTTTTTGGTAGATATAAAAAAATTATATGGCATGCACCTGGGATGAAAATCCCTCATTTATCTGCTTTTGGAGGGATTTTTTGTTTTTTGCATTTTCAAAAATTGTATGACATATTTGTATTGTTTGTTAAAATATTAATGACAATACATAATTAGTTTTATGTTGCACTGAATTGAATAATTCTTCTAAAATGAATGTTAAAGTGGATAAGGTTTTTTTTTCCCTTCTTTCTACATATTCACATTTTCTCAATTTTAGTTTTCATGTGTTTAAGAGGAGAAAAGGGAATTTTCATGATAAAAAGAAGGATTTTAATTTCCTTCCCATTTCATAAAAGCACTGAAAAATATCTGGGGAAATAGATAGAAAACACAAATTGGTAAACTGCAGTTTTCAGATCAAGCAAAAGTAGACTCTGATAATGCATACAAATTTGCCAAACTATTGTGAAATTTAATTAACATGACTGAACTCATTTCATTCTATGCAGCCACAAGAACAGACTGACTTGCACATCTGGTGGCCAGAAGGCACAGAAAACCACTGAGCCCATCTCAACCACCCTCTAATGTACTTTTTAAATATAAATACTGAATGGTACATGTAGGTAGATGTACTGTTTAGAATACCCTGAAAAATCCAGGTTCTCCCATCACAAAATTCTTAACATTACCCTAGATGACAAAATGAAAGTCCTTTTGAGTAATATAGGTAATTATTTCCAGTAAAAACTCAAAATTTTTAGTAACATAAAATGACCATAATTCAACTAACAGAAATAACCTCATCTGCATATTTTAAATGGTGGCTTAAATAAAAAGAGGAGAAAGAGCATGTGTCCTGAGTGTCTATGGTACATCAGCCCCTGGTCGCATTTATCCAGCAAGTGTGTTTTTCTGCAAGAGTATGTTTCTTTATCTTGGTATGCCTGTATCCAATTTAATTTTCTATAGAGAAGTATGCAAGATGTGGAGTGAGTAAAATTAAAACAATAAATTAAAATTTGTAGTTTATAAATGATAGTATTCTTCTGATTTTGTTGTTTCATAGTAGGGACAGTAAAATTCATTAGTATTTCCTAACAAATCTGATAAAATGAAGAAATTCAGGGTTTCATTCGTTACGTATCTATGAGCCACCTATTTGAGTAGAGATTAATAAAATGAAAATGATTTGAATAATGTTTTATCTCATTTCTGTATAAAGAAAATCTGAAAAAAAAAAATAAAAAAAAATAAAAAAAATATAGGTAAGCGACTTTACAGAATAAAACAAGTGTGTGTATGTTATTAAGTTCAATATGCAAAGTTTATTTTGCAAATCATATATTTTAGATTCTTATATTAGAATCTTATATTCTTATTTTAAAAACAATATATTTTGGTTAAATATTTTGTCAACTAAAAAAGAAAGAAACATTTTTAAAGAAGAGCATGCAATTTAAAAGAAGTAAAAAAATATTAATTTTCTGATGAGATACTTTAAAAATCTGAATACACTCCATACCCATAGGTTTAACATTAGTAATGGGAATTTGAGATCTGACTAACCAACACCCTTAAGAGTCGAACTATCAGTACTGTATATGAATGCAAGGAACAGTTGCTGAATGCATGGAAAAATAATTAGCATCTAAACAAGCTGTAGTAATAAATCAAGCAAATGTTATTTGCTGTATGTTGGAAAACTCAGTATTTATGTATTAGCTTAGTTTTTCATAATATGACGCATGTTGTGTTATATAATTAGCTTCAGGGAACTATCATTAGAAAGCAAGTAAATGCTTTCCAGCAGTCATCAGAAAAAGAAGGAAAAGAATGAATTTGGTGACTATGATGATATCAGAATCAGAGAAGACTTAAAAAAAAGGAAGAGAGAAAATATATTCATATAAATTGAACTCTGGCAGCTAAAGCAATGTGACAAAATCGTGAAACATGTAAAAGAGATTTTACTCTGTTGTTTTTCTTCTCAAAGCTTAAAAAATTCAGGAGTACGGGAAAGTTTCCAACTCAGCTTTCTTGAACAAACTGACGTTTATTCCATTTTGTTGAAGTTTTGTCTGAAAATTGAGCTAGGAGTAGTTTACAGAAGATCAGATTTCCAATATATGATTGGTGTCATTTGTCTTGCACAATTTGTTATAGAAATAAACTTGCAGACTAAATTTTTGGGGACCTACAAACTTTCTAATTATTGCTACTATTCCAATGAACACCTATGAGGCTAAGAGATGCTTCTCAACTTAAACAGAGTGAGAGTAAGGAACACTATGAATGAAGATAGTGTGCTTTAGCCATGCTCTCAATAAAATATATATATATATATATATAGTGTTGACTCTAGAAAAAAAGGGCCGCCGGGCGGAAATTTTTCAAAAAGGGGACACTATTCTAAAAAAGACACATTTTTTCAAAAAAGGCACACTTGTACATTGTTCACAAAAAAGATTTTGAACTGGCTTGTTTAGAGTCCCCTAATATAATTTGCGATATTTTCCCTAGAGTGTTCACTCAAAATCTGAAGTGTTGAAGTAAATTTGCCGGAAAAAAATCCGAATCCGATCCAATTCCCGATTAGTTCACATTCCATGCTCGAAATTCTCGTTAACACATTGCTGAAAATGGGACCGGGCAGAAAAACATACACTTGCTTTCGTGCAAATGCTGATAGAAGGAAAGAAAATGGCGGAATTTGATTATAAAGAAAAGCAATTGGGTGCTGTGAAACTCTCTTAAAGGCCACGGGATGCATAGGAAGTATTAAAAAGGGCCGCCGGTCGCATAAAAGAAATAAAAAGGAATGCCGGGCGCTGCGCCCTGCTAAAATGGCTTAGAGTCAACACTAATATATATATATATATATATATAACATACTGAAATTCAGTGAAAATATTAATTTGTTTCCTTAAAAAGGATGTTGGGGACTGGTGGAGGCATGTGGACTTGATTACTCAAGTACAGGACTCCCAAATGGTAACTGTAAATTTTTATGCATTTTGGTCCCCTTAGTCTCCTTTTTATGACTGGAAAAAATCTGCTAATGTGGAAAAATTGCCGCAAAATGCAAAAAACTTTAAAAATTGCTAAAAGTTAAAAAAATCTTAGAGGACAAAATTTATTTTAATGGGCTAAAATATTGTAACCAGAATTTTTTCACAAATGTCAAAAAATCACCACAGAATGTAGAAAAAAACATTAAAAAAAAGCATTAAAAATCACTAAAAATTCAAAAATATACAAGACAAAATTTACTGTCATATAATTGCCACGAAACACAAAAAAACTCAAATTGCATAAAAAAATTAGCCAAAAATCAAAAATCACTGCACAAATTTTATTGAATAAATTGTTCTAAAGAAACTTTATTGAAAGGAGAAGATGAAATTTATTAAACTGCGCTAAAAGATTGAAACTGGATTCTTTTTCAGAATGTCAAAAAATCACTGCAAAATGCAAAAAAAGTCTAAAAATCACATAAATTGTGCAAAATTAAAAATTTGCTGCGTGAATTCTGAATAAACTTCATTAAAAAGAGGGCATCATTTACTGTATTGGGCTTTAAAAAATTGAAACTGGATTCCTTTTACTAATCTGCAAAATATCACTGCAAAATGTATAAAAATTGCAGAAGAAAAAATTTACTATAGTTAACAATGTAACTGGAATTCTTTCACAAATGTAAAAAAAAAATCACTGCAAAACATAGGAGAAAAGCTAAAAATTGGTAAAAATTCAAATAAAAAAAAAATGCAATTGCAGAAGAACAAAATATCAAAGTTTGCAACCTTTTTTTTTTTTTTTTTTTTTACGAATGTCAAAAATTATCACAATTGACAAAAAAGAGCTGAAATTTGCATTCAAAAATCTTGAAAAATTTAAAAATCACTATACAAATTCAGATTAAACTTACTGAAAAAAAAAATATCACTGGGCTAAAAAATTGAAACTGAATTTCTTTTATTAATGTGAAAAAATCACCATGAAACATGAAAAAAAAAAAACAAAGGGTAAAAATTGCATGAAAAATTAAATTAAAAAAAAATCAAATCAAAAAATTCAAAAACTTTAGATATAGAGAGTACCTTTCTGCCAAATCTTGTAGCTCTATGCGCGAAATCATGAAAATAATTTATATATTTAAAAAAAAAATGGATTTAAACATTTTAGGTTGACTTGAATACAATTTGATAATAATAAAAAAAAAATCTCTCTCTGTATGTGATGCACATTTTGTAACCATTCTATATGAAAAACTGAAACATGGAATTTCATCAAATGCCCTATTTAATTAGACTTTAGCTCATAGATGTGCTGATTATGTTTTGGCGTATATGGCCTAACAGGTGGCACTGTTATGCTGCATATTTTTATATTTTACATGAGTTACTTTAATAAGGCAATCTGGGTGAAATTTCATCAAATTTCACATTCAGTTAACCCTTAACATAAATTGATGCTGATTAGATTTTGGTGTATTTCACCCAACATGTGATGCTACTGAGTCACATTTTAACGGTTTTCATGATAGCCAGATCTCGGCATGTTTGGGATAGAATTTGATGAAATTTAATATACTTGATTGAAGATTGCAAGATGATTACAAATATTGATTCAATATTGGTTTCAACCATTCCCCAAGGGGCATTACTATATTATGATTTTTTGGATGAACATTATAGCTTCTCAGCTTCTATTGTATAGAAAGAAACTGAATTTTATGTTTGAGGTTAATTAACAATTTATATGTTAATCTAATTTTAAATTTCATTACTAACAGAAGGTGCTGTTATGCTATGCTATGCTTTTTTTATTTACTTCACTGATTACTGTTGTTACTACATGTTAAACTCCAAGAAATGCACTATACTTTTGTAATTGTTAATGTGTAACTCCGCTAACTTTAATATTTTCTTAAATGCATTAATTTTTACTGTTTATATTTTATTTTAAATCATTTTTTGCTGTTCTAAATATAACCCATCTTGCCATAGGATATTTAAGTGTGTTAAATAAAGCTATGTACATTGTTTAATGACATCTTTGTAAAGATAATCAATTAATGTATTTTCTAAGGTAATTTTAAAAAAATTGCATATTTAGGAAAACTTGGTGCAGTATTTTTAGACACATGGTCCCTTTTCAACTGCCTTTTTTAATATAAATGGTACCCCAAAGTCCCCCCTTTTTAGTATAAATGGTCTCCCAAAGTCCTCTTAAATATGCTCCCCTTTCTCCCTTTTGGAGTACTAAAATGTGTTGGGAGCTCTGCAAGTACATTTTTTTGTAAATTAACCTTTAACAATAAGTTGTAGGTAGTATCATCAGGGCTCCCACTAGGACCGTTTTTAGGGGATTGGTCCGTTTTTTTTTGCTTCAAGTCCGTATTGGTCCTTTTTTTCATTATTAGGTCCGTAAAGTCCGTTTTTCGATACTGTTAACCGACCTTTATTTTAAATTTTATTGATGTTCAGTATTTAGCCAAGCCTCGCGGAAAAATTGCTAATTTCGAGGATCGGGAAAACGTCACTAATTTCGTCAAAGAATCGTGGAAAAGCACAAATTTCGTCAAAAGATCTCTAAAAAACACACGAATTTCGTCAAAAGATCGATAAAAAACCGCAAATTTCGGCAATGGATTCAGAAAATAACATAGAATACGTTAAAAAATCGCGAAAAAACGCAAATTTCGCCAAAAAATCGCGAAAACAATGGGAATTTCGTCAAAAAAAGATCGCGAAAAACAGCAAATTTCGTCAAAAGATCGCGAAATAATACTAATTTTGTCAAAAGATTGCTAAAAATCAGGAATTTTGTCAAAAGATCGCAAAAAAACGCGAAGTTCGTCAAAAGATTGAGAAAAAACCCGCAAATTTTGTTAAAAGATTGTGAATTTTGTCAAAATATCGAGAAAAAACTGCGAATTACGTCAAAATAACGTGAATTACGTCAAAAGATCGCGAATTACATCGAAAGATCGCGAAAATAAAGCGAATTACGTCGAAAGATCGAGAAAAAACCCCACAAATTTTCTTAAAATATCGCGAATTTCGTCAAAATATCGAGGAAAAAACTGCGAATTACGCCAAAAGATTGCGAAAATAACGCGAATTATGCCAAAAGATTGCGAAAATAATGCGAATTACGTCGAAAGATTGCGAAAATAACGCGAATTAAGTCAAAAGATTTTCTAAAGTAACGCGAATTACGTCAAAAGATCACGAATTTCTTCAAAAAATTACGAAAAAACCACTAATTTCATCAAAAGATTGCGAATTTCGTGACAAGATTACGGAAACATTGTGAATTTCATCTCGTTCAAAAACCGCGAATTTTGTCAAAGGTTCGCGAAAGCACCGTAAATTTCGTCGAAGGATTGCAAAAGAAACATTAATTTCTTCAAATGATCATGGGAAAATTCGTGAAATTCAATCAGTCGTGCTAAAATCAGCATACAGACATCATCAATAGGCTACAAAACTTTAAAATTTTTTGTTCTATCATAAAGATATGAAAATTTTCATTATTCATTTTGTGTAAATAGGATTTTTGGCTTTCACACAGCAGTTTTAGTTTATCTGATAATCAGTTGTAAACATATCTCGGCAGCTGCAAGTGGCATCCAAATGGGAAATGAATGCAGCGATTTGTTTTTTGTGGGCGAAAAGGTGTAACTGCATTGAAGTTTATCGTCAGTTTCATGAAGTGTATAGTGAAAATACAATGTCACATAAAGTTATCGCGAAGCAGTGCAACACATTTTAGAATGGACATACAGATATTGACGACGCTGAGCGTAAGGGAAGACCATCACCTGCATAAAATTATGAGATCGCTGCTCTCGTGAAGACGAAATCTCAAATGAAGTGAATATTTCTCATGTAAGTGTGCATAAAATTATTGCTGGACATTGGACGGGATTTCTTTGCTGAAGCCATTAAAAAACTTGTGCCATGTCTAGATAAATGTTTAAATAATGGATGTTGAAAAGTAGATTTTACATGAAACTTTAGGATATAAATAAAGTTATTGTAAAATTTCGATCTTGTTTTCTTAAGCAGTGCAACGAACTTACTGACTGACCCTTGTAATTCAAATAAAGTTGTATTAATAATAGAAGTTTGTAACCTCTGCCAATAGCAATGGCTTTCAGATAATGAATTTCAGAATTAAGTGAATTTGAATCGGAGCAAATATACAAATATAACAATTTATACTTTGAACATTTACAAATAAGTAACAAATAAGGTAGGAGGTGTGTTCTGTGTTTATTTTATTTGTGATTTGCTGGAATAGGTCCCTTCTTAACAAATATGTGGTCCTTTTCAGTCCCTTTTTTGAGAAAAAAAAAAGGTCCCTTTTGGTCCCCTTTTTTGAAAAAAATGGTCCCTTTTTTCCATTTTTAACTGCAAAATTTGAGTGGGAGCCCTGTATCAGGAATGTACTATCTTTCTTTGTAGAAGTTACCATTTTTCTACCTCTATGTGCTTATTTATTTCTTTCAATTGTATTTTTCTCTTGTAAAAATACAAATAACCTGTACATTATGTTGTACATGCAGATTTTATTTTTGCAATTTATGCATTAACTTCCATCTAAGTAACCCATAAAGCACTATTGTAAACATGTCAGTATTTCATCACTATAATTATTATAATTAACAAATTAAAGTTCAGGGGACCTTTTTAGGATGTGTGACTATTTTGCATTTTTTATTTATTAAATTATTTTTGAACTTTGCATGAAGCTGAATTTCTCATTAATGTCTTATGTATATTTGTTTTTATTTCAGCATAAAAAGTTACTGTTGGCTGTTCTGCAGTTTACTGCTCTTCTTATTGAGCATAGTTTTTCAAGACATTTTTACAATTCTATGGAAGTAAGTTATTTACATGAATTTTTTGTTAAAGAACTGAAAACTTTACTCTTACCCTTAAATAAATGTACAGCCTTGGTCAAAATTATTAGAGACCCTATAATGCATGTATTTTGAAATAGTTGAGATATTCAAGACCAAACCTTTTATCATTGAATATAAACAATATTTAATAGTTTTAATGTTTGGCATTTACATCCGTAATTTTAATATATAGTAGCAACTCTTCTTGGCATTACTGCCACTAATTTACAGCACTCTACCAAATTTGTTCAAAAGCATTTTTAAAGAACTCTGGATGTTATTGAATAATGCCATAGTTTTCAATTAAAAAGACACCAAAGATATTCCGTCAGTTTAAAGATCTTGGTACTGTGTCAGCCAGTCTGAAATTTCATTAGAAAAATATACAGTGCAACATCGTAAATCCGGACTCATTTGGAATTAGCGATTCCGAATTTTAGAAAATTCCGGATAATGGAAGTTGTCTAGTGGCGCCATCTAGTGAAGTTCTTAGAAACAAAAGAATCTACTTAATTTCATTTTACACAAATACAACTAATATATATAAATCATTTATACGATCGGATTAGCAATTAACTATTAATAAAATTGTTTATTTTCTATTGAAAATTTATTCCAAAGGAATTATTAAGTCTTGTTTTTGAACTTTCTACTTTTGTACTTATTTACAAAGTAACTTACATCGGTAAAAGAAAGAAACATGAAATTATTATTCATCTATTAGAAAATCAAATTCTTATTTCTCATTTTCATTATTATTATTTTAGTATGTATAAAAAAAAAAGCTTTCAGGGAAGAAAAATATAAAAGCATTTTTACATCAATATACATGGTTCCAAGTTTCATTAATTTTCGTCAAAAATTGATTGCAGAAATCTATTATAATTATTTTCAATCGGGACCTTTAATAAATATTTTATATTGTAAATATATTCACAATATATATATATATATATATATATTAAATATTTATTTGGACTCTTCATATTACGTCATGAAGCCCAAAAATGTAAACTTAAAAAATAAATAATGAAAATAAAATAATAAATTACAGCTAAAAAATAAAATAAAAAGGATTCGTTTTGTAATTTAAATAAAAATATATCACATTTAGAATATAGCTTTCTTTTCTTCTATCATCCCCACACAGTAGAAGAGGAAAGGGAAAAAAAAAGGTCAAACAGCAGAGTTGCTGATGGGGGGAAAAAAAGCATTACGAAAACGAATGTTTATTTTTCTGACTCATCGCATGGCTGGAAAAAGAGAAGTAATCATCAGTTGTGTTACGAATTCTATTGCGGATAGATAAAGGAAAATAATGCAAATAATAATAAAAAAGCAAATATGGAAATACGTTAATGAAAATAAAAATTTCCCAAATACAGGTTAAGTAAAGAAAAAAAAATCAAAATAATTAAGCATTATTTAAAATAATCTAATAATGATTTTTGTTTCATTTTGGACTTATTGTCTATTAGCTTTTCACGGATATTAAACACAGTCATGACTTCATGTTCATAAATGTAATCACGTTGATCACGTCCAGATACTGAGAAAAATAAAAATGGTGCTAAAACATTGAATGACAATGAATGGTAGATTCCATTAGCCTATTTTGCTGGGTTGAACATCCTCCAATCGTATATTATTTAACAAAAAAGGGGAAGAAACATGTACTGTGATTGGTTTCCGTATGAAACGTTTTAACAAAATACTTTTAGCGTAATTTGCATGGTGGCGCCATCTGCTGTTGTTCTGAATAACTAAAATGACAAGAAGATTCGAGAGTCCAGATTTTAGATAACTCTGGGTTTTGGAAGTCTGGATTTAAGATATTGCACTGTACTTATATTACACCACTTGTCAAGTAATTGGTGCGGCACTAAGTTCATTAAAAAAAAAACACAGAAGTCATGAGATATACTTAAAAGTCAATTTTATCTTATCTGAATGGTTTTCTCTTTTACCAAATTTATATAGATACAGTTATTTAATAGTAACAATGTTTAGCGAAAGAATTTTTCTTCATATCAGCGTAACCATAGTCCATTTATTCGACAGTGAAAGAGAATTTGCTCCTGTGTGGCAATGATAAAGATTGGAACTTGTGACATGCAGAGTAATGTTTTCCGCTGACATATTGTATAATTTTTCACATTTTAAAGTTGTACTATATTAAATGTACTACTGTTAGCATCTTTTATTCTTTTTAAGTGCTATCTTATGGGTTATTATTCTTTAAGGTGGCTGCATACCATTGTTAATAATGCAATAAAATATATTTTTATGTAATAAGGGAAAAGGAGTTCTGCAAATTTGCAGCATTTATGTACAGTAGTGGCGAAAATTGTGGAAACATATTTGAAAAGGTGTATTTTTGAGGTTTGATGGCTCATAACACCAGTTTCTGTTTAAGTAATACCATAAAATTACATATCAGTTAAAAGATAATGATCGCCGGTCCGGATACAGGGACCGGTCTAAAAATGTAATTAAATTGACAAGTAGAGTACGTGGAAGTTTTAATGATTGAAATTTGGCAAGGTAGTGACAAAAATGTTAAATGTAGATAAGACACATTCATGAAACAGTTGTTTTTAGGTTTAAATAAAGCTAACGTTTATTAAACATATCACAAAATAAAATAAAGATGAAAAATATGACAGACAATTTAATTAAATAAATTATGGCATATGGCAACTTAAACAAAAGGTGGCAAAATAATATAGCATGGAGTAACTTAAATGAAGCCTTCAAAGTATATTTGTAGAAAAGTTCATTTTAACTTACATGATAATTAATTGAACGTGATGACACAAATTAAAACAGGCCTTATATTTTATTAGTCACCATGGCATTGATGTGAAGAAAATGAGTTGAAGAACAGTCCACACACACACTATTAATCCTTGAAATGAACGTACATCACCAACAGAAGAAAGAAAAACCGCAACTTCAACAGCCGAAATAAACAAACACTTAAAAAACGTTTAACACCATCATTGCACTCATAAAAAACTTTATACCGCCACTGATATTGTTTCTTCTGGCATCTACCAATATCATTTTACTAAAGCTGCCTCACTCTCGCCATTCAAACTGCCTTTTCATCCCTTTTAAACAACATCAACATACCGCTTTCCGAAAACGCCCCCTTTCTGATGTGCTAAGTTGAGAAGTTCTCAAACTGCCCATCGGCAAAGTAATCTAGAGTGCCTTTGAAGACTGTGTCACGGCGTCTGGGCGCATGCTCCCCTATACTATTATGATTAAAACGATATCGAAGCTGGCGGTTGCAACTGAATTCGGAAAATGGCTGAGAAAACAATGGTCGATGTGGTGAACGATATCGAAACGAACAGTAAACATTATCAGCGAGTTGAAAAACGAAAAGAAAGATTTGAGCGATACTAGAGATGGAAAACGATATCGACTGAAGAAAATTAATACAGGATTGAATGGAAAATTAGGCAAGTACGAAAAGGTGACATTATGTAGAAGTTTCAAGGTCCAAAAATATATACATAGGGCTAACAGATAATTTAATTAGAAATGTAATGAAATAAATTTTGTTCAATTATTAGTATTTAATTAAAAGTTATACACAAACAACAACAGCAAAACAAAAAACACAACTTGCTTAGGTTAACATGAAGTAGCCTTTCCTTTATTTGAATGCAGCCAATGAGCATGACTGTTTAGAGACCCAATCAGGTGTCATCTTGTTTTTGCAATGAGTCAATCAGCTAACAGTAGGATTCAACTACTGTTTTCATGTTTTGGAGGTGCTAGGAGGACGTTTGTCAGTGTTTTGTGATTGATATTAGAGATAGATTTAAAACTTAAGAAAATTGAAGAAATGACACAAAGAGTTGACTGGTCACCTAGAAAGCAATGTAAAATAGTATTATTACGTGAACAAGGTTACAGTTATGAAGAAATTTGAAGACAAATTGGTGACAATGTAACCAAAAGTGGCATTTCTAAACTTTTGAAGCAGTATAAGGAGATTGCCACTACAAAACCAAACTTCTAAAGGCAGGAAAAGATGTATAACAGCAAGTAATGATAAAAAAAATTAATAGGCATAGGGGACAGAAGAAAATCATCTGGATGTATACAAGGTGAAATGGCGCAAGCCAATGTGATGTTGAGTGCAAAGACTGTTTGGCACAGACTGCAAGGATTTGGTTTAAATGCTAGAATTCCACAAAAAAAACAATTTTTATCTCTCCAACAAAGGTTGAAAAGATAAAACTGGGCTAAAATTCATGTTAATTGGACAGCAGAATAATGGGACAGTGTTATTTGGTCTGATGAGACCAAAATCTCCCTGGTTGTTAGTGGTGACATAAAATATTTAAGGCGAAGAATTTGTATCCTAATTGCATTACATACACCATGAAGCATCCAGTCAGTGTTATGATATGAGGTTTATGACATCAAAAGGTGTGGGTAAAATTTGTGTGATTAAATGGGAATTTGAATGCCCAAAAATACAAAAATGAAATGATTCAACTGAAGCATTCTGCACATGATCTTATCCAAGATAATAAAGCATTTATATTTCAACAGCAGGGATCACATTCACCCTGTAATTCCTACAATTCCTAAATTTTTTCTTGTTTCCCTAAAATTTGCTTTTGATAACTACTACCGTTTACAAATGACTGATAAACAAAGTTAGTTATGCTTTGTATCATGATCGCCAAAGCTGATTCTTGTTAGACATTTTCATTGGTTGTTCAAAAGTAAGTGGTAAATAAAATAAATAAATACATATCATAACTTTTTAAGTTTAATTAAAACTGCACTTGTTTTACCTCATGGTAATGCTGATCCTGAGAGGGGATTTTCAATAAACAGTTCTATGCTAAAAGGTGATTTCAATGAACATGCGATAAAAAGTTTGAGATTTGTAAAATATGCTGTTAAAAATTTAGGAGGTATGAGTAAAGTACAAAAGCTTATCAGCAGTATACATGGAAAAACAGAAAGAAAAAGAAGAAAAGCTCAGAGATTGAAATGGAGAAAGGCCGGATTTTAAAGAAGAAAATTAAATCTGAAACTAAATAAAATCGAAATTTATGTTCTATGATGCAATGCAGCATTTTATTTATTTTTAAACAATTGAATATATTTTTATTTTCATTTAACTATGCCTTTAAGATGTTAAAAATTTAGCTAGGAATAAATTTAGCCTCAGCCAAATTTAAATAATTTTGTTTTTCATTGAAATATACAAAATTCAAATATTTAAAAAAAGTTTTGTGAAAATACCGAACAAGATTGCAAGTAATTATATAAGATTTATTAAAGAAACATCTTATAAAGCTGTTAGATATAGAAAAATTAGTTTGCTCTGTATTTGAGACATTTTTAGAACATTTGAATCAGGTGATTCTGGTCCGAAAAATTAAGGCGACGATTTCCGAAAATTAAAAAATATATCGCTTATAAATCCGAAAATTTGGGCATAAAATGTATCGGTATTTCGGCAAATGATCGCCGAAAAAAATCAATCTCGTCATTCATTCGAAGAAAAGTCACCAATTTTGTCAAAAGATCGCAAAAAATGGCAAATTTCGTCAAAAGATTGTGAAAAAATGGCAAATTTTGTCAAAAACATTGCGAAAGGTGGCAAGTTTCGTCAAAAACGGCAAATTTTGTCAAAAACATTGCAAAAGGCTGCAAGTTTCGTCAAAAACATTGCGAAAAACAGCAAATTTCATCAAAAACATTGCGAAAAAACGGCAAATTTAGTCAAAAGAGCGTGAAAAAATGGCAAATTTCATCAAAAACATTGCAAAAAATGGCAAATTTCATCAAAAACATTGCAAAAAATGGCAAATTTCATCAAAAACATTGCAAAAAACGGCAAATTTTATCAAAAACATTGCAAAAAAAAATCCGGCAAATTTCATCAAAAAATCGCGAAAAAAGGGGCAAAATTTATCAAAAGATTGTGAAAAAAGGCAAATTTTGTCAAAGGGATGCAAAAAAAAAGTGGCGTGAGTGGACAACCCCCCCCCCCCCCCCCTCTGTTGTAACTTTTCAGAAAATTTGCTGTGAATTTCAGAATTTTTTTTTTTACTCAGAACCACCCCTGATTTGAATGTTCACTTTAAAATTTTGAACATGACAAAAAATTTTAGTCAAGAATTTTCTAAGAATTTATTTCCTGTGTTTCTTAAATTAAATTGCTTGTGTTATAATACAAGTGCATTGAAAAATCACCGGGGATGGTAGATGTAAATTAGCCCTAAAATATCCCTAAAATTTCATTGTCTAATCCCTAACATTTAAAAAATATTTGCTACACCCCCCTGCAACAGGATTCAGCTCCATGTAATGTTGCTAAAGTGTGCAAACAGTGGTATCAAGATAATTGTATTCCAGTGTTACAATGGCCCAGGAATAGCCTAAACCTTAACTCAATTTAAAATTGATGAAGCTGACTAAAGAAAGATTTTATTGCTGGGTTGCTTCTGTGAAACCCAGCAATAAAATTCAATTAATAGAAACAACAATTCAATCTTGGTATCACATTATGACAGATTCAGAACTGAAAGACTTGGTTCACTCAATGGGAAGGCATTGTAAGGCTTTAATTAAGAGTAAAGGTAAAAATGAAGTATTTACTGAAATTGTGATAATTTTTTAATATCTAATTTTTTCGATGTGTTTCACTTTTCTTCTTTATTACTGTTGTTCTAATAAACATTACTTCCTGAAATTTGTTGCATTACATTCTTGATTAATTTATCTTTCTATTGGTATACAATTTTATGGTATTACTTGAAGGGAAAGTGGTGGTATGAGCCATCGAGCTACAAAAATCAATCTTTTCAAAAAGGTTTATATAATTTCGGCCACTACTGAAAATATTGCCCCTGTCCCTGCATCTCATCAGTGTATATATTTGTCTTCGCTGTTTAACTAACTGATGAAAGGTCCATGGAACTTTTGATGGGGCTTTTAACTTTGAAGATTGTGTAATGTAAAACCATATATTGGGTATGTGATATTATATTAGATCGCGATGCAATGAGATCTGATTACACATGTTTTTGGTGAGGCCTAGCATGAAGCATGTGATCGTTCTGTATGACATCAGGGATATCAGAAGTGGTTGGTATTTTCATAGGCACTGAATCTTCCAGGAATGTCGTCTACTCGCTGTTAGGATTCTCAAGGGTGAAAAATGTGCAGGTACAAGTTAAAAGCATGGAGGGATCTTACCATTCATTTCGGCGAAGTTCAGCGCTGCCGGTGAGAGAAACAAGTGAGGCAAATGATGAGGCACAATAACAGTAGAAAAGTAGACGCAAGCATTACGTGACAAAAATCTTTTAATAAATTTCTTCAATAAAACTGTGTAACTCTGGTGACGACATCCTTAAACTCTAAAGATGTAAAAACAACAAGGCACCTACACCAGTACCCGACCAGACGCAACTGCCTGGCAAATTCAAGGAGCACGCGTTGGTCGGAGCTTGGCGCCGAAAAACCTGTCCGGCAGGTGCGCGAACGCCAAAGCAGAAGCCCGGGACAACGCCAAAGGGCGATACACTCAGCACTGCTGGCGGCCTTGGACCACGGCAAGCGAGATGCAAAGAGGAGGAAAGAACTTAGCGCTGATTGCTCCAAAATGACGTGGTAGCGGTGCGGCAGTGAAACGTAATTACAAAAGAGAATGATTATGAACTTACAAGAGGGGGGTCAAAATATGAAAGAATTAACGTAGAGCGATAAATGAGATGTCAAATTAAAGGGAATTTTAAATGCCGAATAATGGGAATGATGATTTAAATGAATATTAAAGAGAAACTATTGAAATTGTTAGGATTAATGTTAAAAAAAAAGAGATGTGCATGTGGATACAAGAACTCCGTAAAATCGTTATAAATGGCACGTTTGCAACGTGACAGGGTACTAATTTCAAAACATTTAAAGCTTTCGTAAGTTTATCAGAAATTTTTAAAAAATTTGTTTAAGTTTTCATGGGAAATATTTTGTGCACATTTAATGTATTTCTATATGTAAATGAGAGAGCTGTATATTGTTATTAACAGTTGTCCGGGGTTGTAGCATTCCATATTTTTTATGCACTTGTTGCTATATCTGAACTATTATCTCCATTGTATAGTTACTTAACATGCGCTATTGCAAGCTGCCACACAAATTTTATTTTGAAAATAATGGTGGTGAATAATTAAAAAAATATAGGATACTGCAAGCAACCCTTATTTTGTACAAAAGCCCATCAAAATAATGAATTCAGCAGAGCTAATGTTCAAAATATGTTTTAGTGTTGACATTTAAAGGTAATGAAAAGTAACATGTTCAGACTTTTTCTTTAAACTATAACTTTCTTGAACTGGTTCAAATATACTACTTTGATTATACATTATAATTAGGAAGTAATGGAAAGTTCATTGCATTGTTTATGTAATTTTTAATTCTAGCTATTTTAATTTATCAGTCTTGTACTTTGAATTGGCATTTTAGGTTTCTTCTGAACATATATTTTATGAATTTGCCTTAAGTTAAAATTTGATGTAAAAATGATTTTATCTACTATGTCACTGTAGTTATTTGATACATATAAGTAATTTGGTTTATTATTAATGTGTTACCTTTTCTTTTTGTCATTAGCACCTTACCACACTTTTGTCATCAAGTGATATGAATGTAGTGCTTGCAGTTTTGAACCTCCTTTATGTTTTCAGGTAAGTTGTAATTGGTTGCTTTATACATGATTAAATAAAGTTAAAAATATGACAATAAATATTTTTTTATTTTCCCCATACATTATCCATGTTTGTTTTTATGTAATCTGTTTGTGTAACAATGGGTTTTTAAAAAGACTTCATAATTTTAAAATTTTAATGGATTAACTATAATCAATATTAAAATGAAATATGGCATGTTTATGAGGTAACTCATAAATTTTGTATACAGTTAAAAAAAAAGAAGTTCACAATCTCATCAATAGATGTGGTTGTGTTGTCTCAAACTTACATGTAAAACTACATCAAATGTCTCTCAGTTTTACTTTTATTCTATTTAGCTATTGAAATATGAAAATATTTGTGTTTGGAAATTTTGAAGTTAATTTGAACATTCTTACAATTTGAGTCTGCAGCGCCATCTATTGATGAAAGTTTGTACTGTTTTTAAAGCCTTTTATGAACCCTCCACTGCCCCAGTAAAAAAAAAAAAATGTTTGAAATGAAAAAAAAACAATGGCATGGCTAATAACTTGTACAGTTTCAGTACTAAATGTACAGTTGTATGAGTTGATTGGTTCAGATTGTAGTATTTTGCACAAACATTAGTAATGAATCGTAAAATACTAGTAAATCTACAGATCAGGGATACAACTTGTATAGTTGACAGATGCATAGCTGAATGCTAGCAATGGAAGAATCTTGCTTATTGCACCATGTGCAATTCAAATATTAAAATTTCTGATAGAGGTAGGAATGATATTAAAGAATATCTGGATATAACTAAGCATTCAGGTAAATTGTGCATAAGAAACCATATTACAGTTTTTGTTGTGTATATATTTCAGTGTTATGTGTTTTTAAACATGTTGTAAAAATACATAGTAAAAATTATATGTTTTAAAATTTATATGTTAGCAGCTGTGCAATGACATAGTTGCCAGATTTCTGAATAAACATATTTGTTTCAGTTAATTACAGAAATTTGTGATTAAATACAGCAAAATTTTCTATTTAGATATAGTGGTGTCTAAAGATTTGGAAATTATACGATGGTCTTTTTTATTGAATTAATATAATAACATGATCAAAAAAAGGCCTAAAACATTTTAGCTCATTTGTTTTTGGTGAAATTTTAATAATTGATTTTTTTTTTCAGTAAACGGTCAAACTTCATAACTAGATTGAATGCTGAAAAGAGACAAACCTTATTATTGCGTCTTCTGTATCTTGCAGAGGTATTTGTAATACTTAATTTATGAATTAAATATTTAGTTGTTAACCAATTTCTTAATTTCAAATTTTTTTATTTAGAGCTGGGGTGGCAAAGAAAATGGTTTTGGCCTTGCTGAATGTTGTCAGAATTTACCCATCACAGTAAGTGTTTTAAGATATTCAAACTTTGTAATTTATAAGTTTGTTGCACAATTCATCATGCTCTGTATATTTTATTTTTTGCAAAACGACTGGTTTTTAAATTGTTTTGATGTATTTTGGGGTTTTGTTATAGTGGTAATATTATTACCAGACTTTGCAAATGACATTTGCCAGGTGCTAAGTAGAAATCTAGGTATGACAAGTAAAATTTTACCCATACCAGCCACTGTGGTGAGTGATCCATTTGTGGGTGAATTTTAAAAATATCTGGGAGTAAAGCAAAAACTGTTTGTCATATTTAGATGTTTTCTACCAGTGAGAAAGTTTTATTACTTTTCTTTCCCCGAACAAAATTCTGGAAATAAGGAGGAGGAATAGGATATAGTCAAGTTTAAAATATGTGTGAATTATTTTATGGTGTGCTTAGACAAAAGAATTTTTTTAATCGTTATTTTTTAGAATAAATACTGAAGATTTTTGATATATCCTGAATATTATGTAACTGGTGGAATTGATATTTGCAATTCCTATCAGCACAGCTTCATGTGAACATATATTTTCGTCTATGAATTACATTTTGCACTTAGCTTCAGGAAGATGTACTGCAATGTAGGCTCTATTAATCAGCAGTACTGTAGTCGTAAAAATGACAAAGGTTATATGCCAGAGAGTATATAACCTATAACTTTACTCAAGAAACAGAGGGTATGCTACACAGAGCATCTTTTTAAAAAAAATCTAGCATGTATATGATATTTGCTACCATATACCCTCCACTACAGCCCTGTTCATGAATTAGAACCAGGAAGCTCAATGGAATTCAAGTGGCAGACACATGATGATACTACACATATACAAGATTATTTCATTTCAAATAACTGTAAATAAAATCAGTGTGTTTCAATGAGTTCTTTTTAAGTGTTCTATTTTATGAAATGTTTTCTCTTGCTTCGATTTATGTCTGACAGGTTTTTGCAACTGGCTGGTAGAAAATCAGTCTTACCAGCCTCATTGGCTTGTAGAACATTTTCACTTTTGCTAAACCTGATTACTGCATCACTGCATGCTTTTTTGCTGTTTTTTTAAATTATTAATTGGTATTTTTGTGGGCGGTCTTGTTCTCAGAATATTATTTCCCTTTTTAATTTTTTAAAACTTTTTACAGTTTTTGATTAAACATACAAATTTTGTTTATGTAATAGAACTATATGGTAGCATGTGTGCATTTTTAACATTTGAAAAAAATAAATCAGTTTTATACTCAGTTTATACTGTCTGAATTTAGCATTTCCACAAAACTGTTGCATTTATTAAGTGTGTTTGGGTAAGATCGACAATCTTGATATTTCAACCCTTTTCTTCATAAAAATAAACTTTCTATAGCAGTTTAGAAGAACTGGTGTAGGAAGTTCTGTTGCATTCAAATTTTTATTTATAGTGGTGGCCAAACATTTGGGTAAAAATGTTATTTTTTATTTGATAGCTCATAATGCCACTTTTTAAGTAGTACCATAAAAATATGTTTCAACTGAAAATATATATTAAATTACAACATGATTGTAACATCTTTTGTTTTTCTTAAAGGAAATTTTATAATTTTTGAAAGATTTGGATATATGGATATAGAAGTACCTGTGGTATGAGGAAAACTTTTACAAGAGACCCTGTCCAACTAAGTGTGTATTTCACTTTTTAAAAAAAGGGCAGAGTGCATTTTGCCAATTTAAAAAAGGCATGGCGCTGCATCCTGAAAAAGTATCTTGGAGGGAACACTAGTTATAATAGCTGATAACTGCATGCTTTCATCACTGCGTACAATTTTGACATCCCATGTTTACTTTTCATGCAATATACTTTTTAACACTTTCCAACCTAGTTGAAAAGTGTTTATGACTTCGGTTTGTCTGTCCGTCTGCTGTCTGTCCGTGCTCTTAACTCCCATAAATATGCTCGGATTGCCCTGCAATTTTTATATGTTATTGTCGTTATCTATAGCATGTTCCCTATTTCAACGGAAGTGTGTAGCACTTATAGTTTTTTTACAGGGACACTCAAAAGAATTCCGTTACATTACGGTCTATGGGGAAAAATCATTTGTGGTTTATTTTAATGATGTTACACAATTTCAAACACATTGTAATTGATATATATCACTAAGGTGCATTGCAAGACATTTAATATGGAATATGGTGTGCATAGCACTTATAGTTACTTTGCAGGGACAGTCAAAAGAATTTTGTTACATTACGTCTATGGAGAAAAATCGTTTGCAGTTTAATTAAATAATGTTTCACTATTTTAAATGCATTGAAATTTATATACATCACTAAGGTGCATTAAAAGAGGCTTACTACAGAATATTGTGTGTATAGTAGTCATCGTTCATTTACAGGGATACACAAAAGAATTCTCTACTGTCTGTTAACAATAATTCCTGGAAGTGCGTTTTAAGATGCTGAACACGATTTTAAATTTAACTCGTTTTTTGTGTATTACTTGGTGTGTATAAATTCTGTAGATCATATACAGGGCAGCACAAAAGTTCGCAAATACATTTCCGTTTATTGACAGAAACTCCAGAAGGAGAATTTTAAACTGTGCTACGCGTTTCGTTACTAAACTGAAATTTAGCGTCCTATGTAATATATATACAAATCTATTGATCATATACCGGGCTGAATAAAAGTATTTGGATATTTTTCCGAATATTGTATATGTTGGAAATTCCTGAAATTACATATTTAAATATGTTATGTGTTTTCCAAATTGTTTACTTAGATGTTATCTTTCAGCTTATTAAATGGTAATGATTTGTAAAATTATTTTGGAAGTGTTGGAAAGTGTTACATAATCTATGCTTGATGCATGATTTTTTGTTCTTGTTTGTTATTATTGCTTCTGTTAATTTTTTATATTTTCTTTTAAAGGCGTATCCATCTAGTGCATCAACTTTACATTTTGAGTATTATGCTGAAAATGTTGATGATAAATCTCATAAAAAGACATCTAATACTGTTATTGCCATTCACATAGATAATGTTGATAAGGTAAATTTTTAAGTTTAATATTCAGTTTATGATTAATCTTCTTTATTTAACAAAAATACCATGTACATGAATATTTATATTTAAAATATCCTAGAAATAAAGATTTAAAATATGGATATGTGTTGTTTAATTGATTCTGTTGAATATCCTCGAAATTAAATAACATATTTGTTTAGATATCCCATAAATCTCCTTCACGCATAATGGAAGAACTTGTTGAAAAATATGCTGTGCCAGAAGATAAACAGGTATCTGATTTCAAATGTTTTTAAGTATTTTACAATATTTTTAATAATAAAAATTGGAGACTTACATTGTTTAATGTAGTTGATCAATTTAATCATAAGAAAATAATGAAAACATATGACTTCCAAAATTGAGTATACACCACTATTTTTTTTATTTATTTTTTAATGCTCAAGAAAATACTAATAAATTATAATGTTTATGTGAATGATAAAATGCATATTAAGAAATGTACTGAGCTAAAAACAAAATGGAATAACCAGCGATATTTCAGTTAGCATATGTGGAAGTTGCAAATTTTAGTCACAAAATTACACTTAATACAAAATGCGATTTATCTGCTCTAGTTTTCTTTGAATGAATGCTGCTTGTGAGTGCATATTTAGTTATGTAAATGGAAAACTGCCTTTAGAAGTTCTGCATATATACTTTACAGTCTAATTTTAATAGCAAAATCTGAAATTAATAGTTTTTGTTATAGCCATCAATATACTATTGTTTTTCTGAAAAAGGTGAAATCTTCTGTTTATGTAGCATCAAATATAACAAATAATATGTAATAATGTATTTATCATTTTTTTTTGTTTTTGTTAACTGAAGAAGTTTTATTCATGTGTCCAAGATTTCAGTCTCAGGACTGATTTCAATCTTGGAAAAAGTTTTCATTAATACCGTAAAATCCCGTTAATCCGCCCTGCCTGATTAAGCGCCCGCTTCCCACTTTGTAAACAAATTGGAAAATTCAAAAAATCCTGAGAAAGCGCCCTCTTCCAAAAGAAATTTTGCCACGCATTTCAAGATCAACACAAAAAATTTTATGTCACAAGTGGTTTTTTTTTTCCGTAGGATCAGAAAGGCATGACGATTCTTTGATATATCGTAAACATGTACAAACACAAATGTAACATACACAACTTGAACTATTATCAATCTGAAAAAGCAATATAACCAAACATTAGTTTTTCTGTAAATTTATCTCCATGCCGATATGAAGGTAATAAAAATATCGATAGTGAAAGTTTCTCATGAAATAAGTTTAAAAATGTGTATTTGATGCTGTGTGTGAAATATTTTGATTAAAAAATAATCTCTTTATTTTATCAAAGAATTTATAGTCGTATTTAACGTTATTATGAAAATCAACCACAAAAAAAAAATAATTATCAGTAGATGGCACCACAGTCGAATTTGTAGCGTATTTTGTGATACCTTTGTGGTAGCAATGTTTTTGGTTTTAAAAATCTGGCAACACTACCAATTTGTTCTGTATGTTCTCAATTTTTGTGATTTGTATTATTTATTTAGCATTTATAGATACGAAATCATGATTTAAAAGAAAAAAAAAGGTTATTTAATCTCCCTAATTTACAGCAGATGGCAACACCACAAAAAATGTTACTAGTTCTAGAAAGTATTTTAGGACATTTTCAACTGCAATTTCTCAGTGTTTTTTAATTATTTTAAATTATTAAGTTCCTTTTATTTTTCTGTTACCATATTAATGACAGATGTTAGTGTTATTATTTATCTAAATGCATTCCAGTTTCAAAGCTTCTGAAATCCAGATTTTTCTATTATCTGAAATCGCCATTAAGCGTGAAGTTATACTGTTTTTCTATTTTTATATATATATTTTTTCAAAATGTTTTTCTTTTGTCACTTTATTAAAATAATGCATACTTTGTGATGATCAGCCATTAGCATCTCCCTCCCTCCTCCTCCACACATAAATATCGTATACTACAATTTTAATACAGTGTAAGCGTCCTCCTTGATTATTTTACGATTTTCTATTATGTTTAAGGAGGCGGATTAATGGGATTTTACGGTAGTCAATTCTTCTTCATATACTTAAATAGTAGCAATTTTACTATCAAGAACTATAAGTTACTATCTTTTATTGTAAGAGATAAATTTTTAGCTGTAATGAAAGACATAGAAATCTTCTAGCCTGTTTCCATTTGGTTATTGCTAATACTCAGAAAAGTTTTCAGTCTTGGCTTGGACTTCTTGCACTCATGGTTTTATTAACTAGATGATACGTCCATCATTGTCCAGTCCCATAAAAAAAAAAAATGAAACACGAAATCACTCTAAAAGTCTCTTACAAAACTGTTCCTCTGGTAGCCCTTTTGTCTTTCAGAAATTAAGTAGAGAGCCGGACTCCGAAGTGAAAGGAAATTCAATACCACCCCCTCAAATGTCTGGATCATTGGATTCAAAGTGGATCAATTTTTGGTCAAAATTAAAAAAGTTACCGTCTAATTTTTCCCACAATTTGCATTTTCAGAATCCGAAAAATAAACTATGTACATATTGTGAGTTTCGAATCGATACCTCCAATAGTTTTCTTAATACCCGAGGATGAGTGACAATAATTCAGTTCTAAACAAATATCTGACATGTGTCCCTGCTGTCTATGGAACTGTACAGAAGACATGCTGTGCATGCGATGCAAGGTCTTTTAGTTCCAGTTTCCATTACCAGGGTTATGCATTCTGTTCTAAACAAACTTTTTACTGAACAAAACTCTGGCACTCGTCCTTGCTGCCTACGATACAGTATAGCAGACGTGCTCTGCTTGCACTGTAATATCTTTTATTTGCAATTTCTACCACCAGGGGACACAAAATCTATATCTTACTTAGTTATCTGCATCTTAATTAGTTCATGTTAAGTTGAATGAACCAATTCCCATTGAATTTGAGCCCGTAGAACCTGAGGAAATAAATCACCCTTTGGAAATTAATATTCATAAATGCCGGTAACAAAGGGCTGAAAAAATTGTACCGAAGTATATTTAGTACTTGGAAGATATGGGAAGATTGTTAGAAAAGATTTTGTTTGAATCAGACCAATTTTAAATAAAAATATTTTAGCTCTGCTTTCCTCCAACAGGGGCTCACTCTGTTCTAAACAAACTGCTTTCCGAACGAAACTCCACACATGTCCCTGCTGCCTACGACGCTATATAGCAGGCATGCTGTGCACACACTAAATCTTTTTAGTTTCACTTTCTACTGCCAGGGGTGCCAAATCTGTATCTTAAATAGTTATGTTTATCTTAATTAGTTTGTGTTAGGTTAAACAAACCAATTCTCGTTGAAATTGAGCCTGTAGAACCTGAGAAAAGAAATCCCACCCCCCCTGGTGATTAATGTTCAGAATTAGTAGTAACCAAGGGCTGAAAAAATATTGAAGTTTATTTAGTACCTGGGAGACCTAAGAAGAATGTTAGAAAATGTTTCGTTTGAATCATACAAATATTTAAAAGGTTCTGATTTGGGAGGCAGGGGGAAGGAGGGAGTTCTGATCAGAGCATCAACGCAATATTTAAATTATGACCGGACACTCTGACCCTCAAAATTAAATCAACAACCTTTAACATTAAGAATTATTGTTAACTTTTGAAACAAATAACGTGGCACTTTTTTGTTTTGTTATGACATACAAATACAGTAAGTTATTGTTGCCAATTTCTGAAATCAAATACATAAATGACATCATGTACATGAAAAGCTCTAAAAATTGCATACATTGTGAAAAATTAATCGCTGTTTGAATTCAGAATAATTTTTATTGAAAAGAGGACAAAATTTACTATACAGAAATTGTAATCAGCTGATGACCTTTTCATCTGCCAATCACAATTGTCCAGTTGACTTTCAGTCGTGCCTACGGAAAGGTCATTCAACATTTCAAAAACAAGTACAGGTTAATTTGAAATGTTGAATGACCTTTCTCATCCTACCTTATATTTCACACCTTTGAAGTAGAATGGTTTATTCCGGGCAAGCTAGAAGACTCAAAGAGACAACTATTACTTTTTCACTGATGAAGACCGAGTAAGTTTCGGTTGGAAACATTTCGATTTTTAAAGGACTTCAATTTGTTTTTAAATGATTTTGATTTATGTTTTATGTACCTTCAAGCAATATATTTACATTTATTTGTATCTTTATGAATTTTAATTATTAAACAAGATGAATTTGCTGAAATTTTAACTTTTTATTCCTTCTTTATTATATTTAGAGATGCTGTTTATTTTAAACAATATTAAACATTGTTGCTCATCTCATTGTTGCTGATCATTTTTGATCTCATGTACTTTTAAAATGAATCCTAATTTTTAGTTCTAATGATTAACAACTAACTATGCATTTATATTAAATGTATGTGTTCAGTTGCAGGTCAGTATCTTCTGTTTTATAAGCCTTTGTAATGTTATAAAACCAAAATATATGAAAGTTTTATTTTAAGTTAGTAATACAGTTCACATCCCTGTATTGGGTTGAGTATCCTAATTTTACTCGCATCTGACCTGACATTTAGGCATGTTTTTTTTGGTCATGGATGATTATGGCTGTGTTGCAGTTAGAGGTCTGCACAGGTCATAATTTCCTGACATGGCCTGGACAAAAGCTATCTTGGCCCAGTGTCCTATGCCTAGCCCATTTGATTTGACAGTTCACGGCCCAGCCCATTCAAAAATTGATGAAAACAGGCCCGGCCTATGTAAAAATACATTAAATCTGGCACGGCTGACTAAATTTCTAAAAAAAAAAAAAAAAACTCAGCCCATTTTCTTAACATACAATTTAGATTCTTTTAATGAATACTGCATAGATATTTATGGGAAAATTTTACAGTACATTTTACATTACTGTATGTTCACAAGCCATAGAATACAGAATAGCAACATTAATGATCACTTACACTTAATGTAGTTTAGAATAAAAGAAAAAAGATGGTTAAAACATTATAAAGTTAGATGCTGTATAGTAAAAAAAAAAAAAATAATAATAATTTTTGAAAATGTTATTCTATGATTTATTAAAGTATATTTCCAAAGATTCCATTAACAAAAGTTCATTGCTGCTATTACCATTTTTACAAAGCAAATTGCTTGTTCAACAGGTACTGGGAACAATTAAGTCCAGTTCCGTCCCGGCCCGAGTCTACTGAAAATATTAAGCCCAGATTCAGACAATGTACCTGTCCTATGCCAATTTGTACTCTGGACATGTTATATTTCTGTATTGAAGTAGTCAAGCTAGTATCGGCTCGTGCAGCACATTTATATTTATTCTCATTCTAATCACGTCCACTGAAAATTGTTCATATTTTATCAGCTTAGTTTCATCCTTTTAAATTTGTTATATCTGGCAAGTCGATCTGCTTATTTTTTTTATCAGCCCGGCCTGTTAAAAGAATTGTCTTTATTCTGCTGGCCTGGCGCCCATTTGAAAATTTGCCTTCATTACTTGCTCGAGTCATCTACGGACCTTGGGCCAGGCCCGGGCCCATTTGTATTTGCAGTAGATTGTTTAAGAAGACATATCTGCAAAAGATTTTTTTTAAAGATTAATGTAACTATATAAATGATTATTGAATTCAGTTTACTTTATTCGAAACAGGATGGATATAGCTGCCTCTCCCTCCCCTTCTCAAAACAAAAATTATATTTCAGTATTCATATACACAACACACACACACAATACAAGACTTTTTTTGACATGGGAACAAAGATAAGCATAATGTCTGTTTTTCCTTGAGCTATAATTAGTTGTAGTTAAAATTTTGATTCTTTAAAAAATAAAAAAATTATTATGAAAAATAAATTGAATTTAAAGGCTATAATTTTATAAAATTAAGTTTTAAGTTACTTAAATTAAACTATTAATATTTTGTTTTGTGTCCAGGTAAGTTGACGGGTTTAGGTCAGATAAGTGCAGGTGTAATTGAGGATTGATGATATTAACTTTCACACTTGAGATAGTGATATTTTGAGACATGTCTTTTATGGGATGTTAAAAAATAAATAAAAGAAAGCATGTTAAATATATAAATTGACAGCTAGTAGAAGCTCAATTACTTTCATAAACAAAAGTAAAATTGCAGAGATAAAGAATATTAATATATTGGTAATTTCTACGTAAAATTCATACGTTCCCAATATGTGAAGATATCAATAAATTTTTGGTTAAATATGTTTAAGCCCAGTGTTGACAGCTTTTAGCCAGGACAAAGAATGCCCTACAAGAAAATTTTTATAAAAAGTCCGTATGAAGAGAATAATAGAATGATCAATGTTGGAAGATAAATTAGGAAGGATATATAATATTTGAAGAGATTTTAGTAGATGTAAGTGTATAAAAAAGAGAGCAATAAAAAAAAAATCACAAAATAAAACTTGTTGAAATAAAATTTGGAAAGTTTGTTGCTATTTAAGAGTTATTCATGTATGTCATTCACACCTACTGTTTTTTAATAGTAAGATATAGTGTTTTTCTTATGACTTTGTGTCATTCCATGTCAAATCAACCAAAAATTTTCAATATTCAACCTGACCATTTCAGATTGTAATGAAACCTTTAGGGATCATTCTCCCTGATATAAATGAGAAGATACTTTTATAATTTTCTTTTAATCTCATTAAGTTTTCATATATATTTTTTTTAATTAAAAAAAATCATCACTTTTTGACTTGTTTTCAATTTTTTTTCTCAAGTTCTATTATGTGTAGAGAGTTGTTTGACCCCTTATTTTAAAGACAATTTCATAACGTTTAATTTGACATACAAGTTGACTATGCTTGGTTAAAAAAATAATTATTAAATAAAAAAAATTTTAATTTAAAATAGTGTATTTTTGAAAATTTTGATTTTTTTTTTTTTTTGTAATATTAAATGCTTTTTACAGTGAGATATCAGTGGGATCATCAGTTATGAAAAAAAGAATGTTGAAAATTAATAAGACAATATTGTCGTTAGCTCAATCATAAAGTTGTCGAGGTGCCAACTTTAAATACCAGCCCCAACTGGTGTTGAACATTTTTTTTAACCATTACTGCTGATCCCACCGAGATCCCACTCTAAAAGTTTGAGGTTTTAAAGCTTACAATATTGCACAAAACTTTTTTTTTAACCAAGCATAGTCAAGTTGCATATCAAATTAAATCTTATGCAATTCATTTTAAATTGAGGTGTCGGACAACTGTCTACTCCTGATAGAACTTGAAAAATTCAAAATTGAAAAAAAATTATAAAAATCGATAAAAAATGATGATTTTTCAAAATTTCAAAAGTTAATTGTATGAAAATTTACTGAAGTAAAAAGTTTTATAAAAGTATATTCTCATTTATATCATCAGGGTGAAGGATTCCTGTAAGTTTCATGTAATCTTGAAATTGTCAGGTTGAGTCACTGGTTGTTGGCGTGAAATGACCCTTTTATGTATGATTTTAAATATTTATGAGAAAAAAAATAAAACTTTTATATGCCAATAGACCCAGTAGCAGATTCTTCAGTGTCAATCTGCAGCAAAACAAAATTTATCCAACAGTGTCTACTACCATAAGAAATAATAGTAACCCATAAAATAAGCAAAATTTGTATTTACAAAAAAAAAATACAATAATCTAGAGACAAAGTAATTTTTTTTAATTTGTTAAGGACAGTGGTCAGTTAATAGTTGGTCTACCATTCCATCATAATGAACTGTAATTTTTTTTTTAGCCAGATCAGTTAATAACTTTTCCCTCCTCAAGACTGCCAATGTTTTTCAAAAAACTGCAAAACATGAATTTTGATAACCTTATTATTACAAGATGATATAATTTACTGCATGAAGCTTTATACAGCTGATAATATATTAATGAATAATGAACAATTAACAATGTAAGTGCTTAACTAAATGTATTTTTGCATTATGTTGTTCAAAATATCATGTTTTGCAGTTTTTTTTAAAACTTTGGCCATTTTGAGAAGGCAAAAGTTAATTGATCTGGTTAATTTTTTTTATTGTGAATTATGATGGAATGGTAGATATTTGTCTGTTTTTAGAAAACAATTGTCCTTTTCTTAATTTCTATTAATTTTAGTACAAAATGGCCATTTTTGTTAGTTTTTCGAAATTTTGGCCGTTTTTGAGGAGGCAAAAGTTGATCTGGTTAAATTTTTTTTTACAGTTAATTATGATTTACCCACTATTAGAGAATGATTGTCCTTTTCTCTAATTTTTATTATTTTTAGTAAAAAATGGTCGTTTTTGGCAGTTTTTCGAAGTTTTGGCCCACAGAAAATTTAAATTTTGAATAATTGAGTATTTAAACAAATTTATTCATTAAAGAGAGAGAGAAAAATTACTGAATTTTTTTCCGTCTGCTCTGCAGTTGCTGCCATTCGCTATTATTAGGTTGGAAGTCTGTGAAAACAAATTCTGTTTTCGTATTTTTGAGGTATATTCCTTGTTTGAAATTTTGCTTAACTTGAATTTATCTTATTTTTTAACATTTCAGATGCAACTGTTTACTCACATAAGATTGGCACATAGTTTCTCTGATTATCCCAAAAGAATGCTTTGTGTTCAAGCAAGACTTCAAGCCTTATCTGTATTAGGTATGTATTTTTCCTTTTTGTTTTAATTTGCAGGTAAAACTTTGAAGTACAGGGTTGATTTTAAAGTTTTGCATTTCAGAAGACTCTTGAGCTGGCTCTATAGCTCTAAATAGAACAAAATTTGATAAGTATGTAGTTCAAGTGATGTGTTCTGTGGTGGTAAGGGGATGTGGATAATTAAAATTTTCATCAATAGGTGACATTGCGCGAACATTTAAGGGAATTTTTGCATATTTTCTGCCTGGTTTAGTTCTATTACTGAAGCAAAATTAAAAGTTCATTTCAGTTATTTAGTTAAAAATTCTACCAAAATTAAAAACATTTAATAATTTTATGAATGTCATTAATTTTATCAATGACATTTGTCCATCTTAACATTTTTCTGTCTCTGGATTTCTGAAAGTGCTGCAACTGCATTGTTTTTTATTTGATAAAACAACTTTGAGAGCTTTTTCTTTAATAACTACCAATTTTCACAAAGCATAAATTGTAATGTTTGTGCGAAAAAATAAGCTCATTCAGTATAAAAGATAATGCAGACACACTAGTTAATTTGTTTTAATGATTAAGCTAGTTTAAACCATATTTAAAGGCATTGAATCCCTTATATCAATTCTTCTATGCATTTTGTCAAGGATAATTTTCTATTTCAGTTTATTATCAAAATTTTATTTATTTTTGGATTCACCAAAATTGACAGAATACTAGTTTCCAATGGTTTTAAAACAGACTTTATCTAAACTGTATTTTTAAGTTTAACAAGGTAGAACTCAAATGAATTATTTAATTTTGCTTCAGTAATAGAACTCCATGAAAAAACTATGCAAGAATTTCCTTAAATGCAGTGCCACTTATTGATGGAAATTTTAAATTTTTTTTCACATCACTTGTCCTACATACTTGTGAAAATTTGTTTAGTATAGAATCATAGAACTGGGTTTAAAATCTGGATAGTCAGCCAAGTTGGAAAAGTCAGAATTTTGATTGAAACCTAAGAAAATCGGTTAATTTTTATTTGAAACCTGGAAATTTTAATGCAATGTTCTGAATGACCTAGAATTTTAAGAGAAAATGAAAAAGCTAAAGTGCTGGCTACCCTAAAAATGCTCTGAATAGGCAAACTAATTAAAATGACCCCGTACTTCATTCTCTATGAAGAAAAGAAATATCCTGTGATGTATTTCTTCTGTCACGCAAGACATTCTTCCAGCGCTCACTTCTTTTACTCTTATTGCTCTCCTCTCTCCAATCTGTATCATACAAACTCTCATCTCAATTTCTCTCTTATTGTTTTTTGAAAGCTCTTCTGCATGCCTAATACATTACACCAAGTACCGTCAAGTATATTCTAGAAAAAGGTCTATTAGTAGAGAGGAACTAATATGCACTAATTTTTGTTCTTTGTTTCTGGTAAAAATGGAATTTTCAATGGTCTCTTGTGTGCATAAATTGATTGATTTGATTCAATCATGATCCAAACAGGCAGAATGCTAATGATTGGTAGCCAGAATTTTATCCAAAAAGGACTTCATGTCAAAAGTTTTTAACACTGTAAGAGGCTATGTGATATTTTTCCATTCTCTAAATACAATTTTATATAAAATCTTTTGTAATTCCATTTTATTTAAAGAAATATCTGAGATCAAGGAATTTGTGGTATTTCAACATGGAATTGTAATACAAAGTTTTATTTTACCTGCCATGTATGGGTAATGTTAAGGAAATGTAGATTAAAAAAAAGTCCAGATGCCTAGAGTAGTGGTGTAAAGAGTACCGTTTGTCTGAGTACCAAGTACTTGACAATATACTACTGCTGAGTACCGAATACTGATTACTAGTGTGTAAGGAAAAACAACTTGTACATACATGGAAGCAACCTTAAAGAACACTTAGAAAATAAGAAAAATATTACAAATGCATAAAGTTAGATGCAAAAGTTCTGTGCACTGTTTGAAAACATGTATTTTGAGCATGCAATTATTTTTAAAATTCACTTTAATTACAAATTTAAATAAATTATGCTTTTTTTTAAAGAAATTATATATTGTTACAAAATCTCCGAACTTTTAGTATGATGAAAGTATACTTCTAATGAAAAGGCAGGCTCTTGGTTGAGGAATGCAATTTGACAAGTATTCCAGAAACACAACCGACAAACTTCAACTCATATCACAAAACTCAAGAAAACAGTGTAATAATAAAAATCAGTAAAACACAAAAATTGGTCATCAAACTTAGAACTTAAATCCCTTCAGATTAAATTGATTCATTCTCCACAGTATATTATATAGCTTCTCTTGATGACATCAACTGATCACATAAGACTTTCCACCAATCTATTGTTTGATAACACCTTTAATTTTCATCATAGGGCTTCCATTTCTGGAAATTTCCAGACAAGTATTTGGTGACCAAAATGGTTGCCAAAGCTGACCAACAGTGCAGTTATAAAGGACCTACAAGTTAATTTGCAGCCTCTTTTTTTTCATTATTTGATTTCAATTGCTAGGCATGATAACTGTTATTTGAGAAATTTTGCAACACTATATAATTCAAATTTTTTTGTGCTTTTAAAACAACAGCATTATTTAAAAGGATAAGAAAAATGAATGATACACAAAAAGTACAACTAACCAAAAATAAATAAATAAATAAAGCCGATTCTTCAACCCATTTTTGTTTCTGATATTGTGTCACCAAAATTATTGCTTGCTATATCAAATTTAAAGAATTTTGAATGTAAAACATATATATACATAAATATTTTATATTTAGTAATTTTACTATATTACTTTATTTTTGATTTTAAAAAATATTTGCAGTTTGCAAAAATTATAAAAAATGTATTGAATTTACAGTTTTATTCTTTTTCATGTACATATCTGCAATAGTATTATTTTAAATTTTGAAAAATTTTAATTCACTATTAAAAATATTTCAAGATTGATGTATTTATAAACTTTACCATTAAAATTCCTTTTTAAAATGAGGTTAGATGCATAAAATGCATGCTTTATAATAGGGGTGCACAACCTTTTTAAGCAAAGGGCCACTTACAAAAATGACTGGGTTGTCGAGGGTCACCATCAGAAAATTTTTGTTTCGAGGAGGTGTGACCGGGGGGGGGGGGATCAGATTAAAAAAACAAATTTCGGAAGGGTAGATTAGCCCCCTAGGTTCCTTCTTTTCCTGTCAACGTATTCAGTTCTGTTGGCAATGATATATCAGCAGTTTACGTTTGTATTTATACAAGAGATATAGCTAAGATTATTTTCAAAGAGTGAAAATACTCCTTGACTTTATTTAAAGGAATAAATTTAGCTTTAAAGATTGCCAGTGCCGAAAAAAATGCTGCTTTCATGAATGAAGGTGGAGAGGAGGAGAAACATATATTATTCTAAATTGTACTTCTTAACATATTCAGTCATAAAATGTGGATATCAAAGGGGTGCACAACCTTTATAAGAGGAGAGGCAGTCACAAAAATGACTGGATTGTCGAGAGCCAACATCCATATTAGGGTGGACAAAATTTTGTTTCGGGTCGGCCTAAAAGTTAATAAAAATGCTAATTTTAAAAGAAGGGTTAGCTCCCTATACTCAACCACCTCCTTAATCAGCATAACCCAATTCAGTTGGAAAGGATGGAAAAAACTAGCATTTTTTTTTCCCATGCACGATTGACAATATTCATAGTTTTTTCCTAGTGATTGACGAAATTCACGATTATTACGCACACGTTCGGCGAAATTTGCGATTTATACGCACTCGATCGGCAAAATTTGTGATTTTTACGCGCCCAATCGGCGAAATTTGCATTTTTTTTTGCATCAGATCAGTGAAATTTGCAATTTTTTGCACCCAATTGGCAAAATTTGTGATTTTTACGCGCCCGGTCGGCGAAATTTATGATTTTTGTGCACCCGATCGGCAAAATTTGCGATTTTTACGCGTCCAATCGGCAAAATTTGCGATTTTTACGCGTCCGATCGGCAAAATTAGCGATTTTTACACAGACAATCGGCGAAATTTACAATTTACATGCACCCGAGCGGCAAAATTCGCGATTTAAATGCACCCGAGCAGCAAAATTCGTGATTTAAATGCACCCGATCGGCAAAATTCGTGATTTTTACGCATATGCTCGACGAAATTTACGACTTATACGCACCTGATCGTTAAAATTCGCGAACGTACGCACCCTATCGGCAAAATTCACGATTTTTACGCACCCAATCGGTGGAATTAGAGATTTTTACGCGCCTAATCGGCAAAATTTGTGATGTTTACGCGTCCGATCGGCAAAATTTGTGTTATTTACGCAGATGATCGGTGAAATTTACAATTTACACGCACCTGATCGACAAAATTTGCGATTTAAATGCACCCGATCAACAAAATTTGCGATTTAAATGCACCCGATCGGCAAAATTCACAATTTTTACGTGCCCGATGGGCAAAATTTGCAATTTTTACGCGTCCAATCAGCAAAATTTGCCCTTTTTAAGCAGACGATCGGCGAAATTTATATTTTACATGCACCTGATCGGCAAAATGCACGATTTAAATGCACCCGATCGGCAAAATTTGCGATTTTTACGGGCCCAATCGGCAAAATTCGCGATTTTTACGGGCTCAATCGGCAAAATTCGCAATTTTTACGGGCCCGATCGGTAAAATTCGCGATTTATATGGGCCCGATCGGCAAAATTCACGATTTTTACGCAGATGATCGGCAAAATTCACGATTTTTACGCAGATGATCGACAAAATTCATGTTTTTTATGCAGACGATCGGCAAAATTCACGATTTTTATGCAGACGATCGGCAAAATTCACGATTTTTATGCAGACGATCGGCAAAATTCACGATTTTTATGCAGACGATCGCCAAAATTCACGATTTTTATGCAGACGATCGCCAAAATTCATTATTTTTATGCACGCGATTGACGAAATTTATGATTTATACGCACCCGATTGGCAAAATTCGCGATTTATATGCACTCGATCGGTAAAATTTGCGATTTTTACACACCCGATGGGCGAAATTTGGCAAAATTTGCGATTTCTATGCACCTGATCGGCGAAATTCATGATTTTTTCGCGTCCAGTCGGCGAAATTGATCCGCGGGCCACAGGTTGTGCACCCCTACTTTATAAAATGTTGCAGAACTTTTGCACCAATCTATATATACATAACTATGTAAAATTTTTGTTTGGTGAAAAACTGTTTTTGCATCAGTAATTTGCGATAAAATAAATGTAATTATGTTTTAGTAGTATTTGTATTTCCTATTTCTACAATCTATTCCTTATCTAAAATCACAATCTTTTCCCTACTGTTTAAAAAATATTCACTTATTTTTATTAATCTAACATTAAACTTTTGGCATGTATTAATTCTACATTAATTTTTTTATTAAACTTGTGTCGACACATTTTTTTGTACCTAGTAATATTTTTTATTAATTGTGTATATTTATATTTGAATCAATTTTTACATATCATTTGGGCATGATTTTTTTTTTTGTCTTTAGCAATGCTTACTAAAAACAAAGCAAATTCTTACAATTACTTTGTCTTGGCAGAGTCCCTAGCAAATTGGTCAGGCACAGGATATGTAGAGTACTCAGTACATCTCTAGTCCAGAGCAGAGCTGTCCAACCTGGAACCTTTGGTATACCCCTAACTTTGAATAGAAATTTCCTCTTATTTAATTGTAAGATTTCTGAGATTAAATTTTAAAAATAGTGGTATTCCACAGGTGTAAGGTTGTGAACAGTCCTGGTCTACAAGGCTTTATAGAGATGTGGCCCAAATTTTTATACAAATATAGAATACCTTTTATTTTTCTCTCGGATTCTCTAAGTCCTTAAAAAAAAAATTCTTTAAATTTTTCCTAAAACCTTTTGATTGTTCCTAAAAAATTAAAATTATGATTAAAAATTTCTTCTGCCCTTTCATTAATTTTGTATTGCTGTTCTGCATCCATTCGTCCCATAACGTGTTGATATATCCTCCAAACAAAGAAGAGTCTAATAACATTCAAACTATTACAGTTACAGTTATGATTGAATACAAACATAGAAGACAAACAATTTATTTATTGATTTACAATTATTCCTCTAAATTATTACTATTTAAAATTATATGAAATACAGAAAGAAAAACTAAATTTAATTATGTTTTTCATTTTAAGACCATAATCTATCAGAAAAAATAATAATTTAAAGCTATAAAACTACAGATGAGTTACATAAATATAATGTAAATGAAAACATATTATAAATTTATAGTGCTGCCATCTATTAGCAAATTAATATATTGACTTAAAATCATTTTATATACCGTAATTTCCGGCGTATAAGCCGCAGCTCAAAGAGTCGTTTTTCGACCCAGAAATTTTATTCAATAATTGTAGTTAAATATTTACAGCGATCTTTTAAGTTACATTTTATAAAATAATATTTCTGGGTCGAAAAACGACTCTTTGAGCTGCGGCTTATACGCCGGAAATTACGGTATGTTGTGCTGCCTGCTATTAATTAAAAAATATTTAATGGAAAATTATTATAGACTTCTAATAATTTTCAGCTATTAATAATAAAGTTTAATTCTAATATTTAAAAACAATGTTTAACCAAATTAATCAATGAATTTATTTTTAATCATTAATAATAGTAAAGGGTATGTGTAAATTTATATAAAATTATATTTTTCAGTAACTTATATACATTTGTTCCAAATAATTAATAATTATAAGCACTTAATTTATCTATATAATTGCATAATTTTTAACTAGCATCTAATTATCATAAGTAATTTTAGTAAAATAAAATTAGATATTTTATCTTTTAATATAAGTGATATATCATAAAAACAATAAAATTAATAAATATTTATTATGATGAATCCTATAATAGCTTAGTAATAAACCATAGTTTTTAATATTTTTAATATATATATAACCATACAAACTTCGATCCCAGCCTCCTCTAATTTTTATATTTTTGTATATAAACACCAAATTGTTATTTGAATGTATTTAGGATAATCAAACCATACAGTTTAGCTTGATTACTTATAAATTTAATATTTTTATTCTTATCTGAGCATAAATATTTTATTCTGTGTAGGTAATAAAGTAAAATATTTTCATAAACAGATTTATGTAAGCATGAATTAAAATGTATTATTAATAGTATCATTTCTTAATGTAAGCTGTGTGGGATATATATATATAATTGATTTAAGGAGATTATTGCTTCATATTTGTACTCACATGAAATACTGGAAAGGGAAATAAGATCTCAACTAGTATGAAATACTTTGAAATTAATCTTAATATAAAAATGTAAAAATCTCACTCATAAATCTCTACAAACTAATAAAGTTACATATGTATATTAAACTATTTAGTTTAGTGGCTTTGCTTTATTTGTTTGTGGTTTATGTATTACTTTAACATAGCTAAACATTATAGTTAACTATTTTGTCTTTCAGTAATCCATTTAGTAATCTCTTGAAAGATGTAGGTGGATCACCAAATGCTCTCATTTTCCATCTTTTGCACAAATTATTTACTTCCCTGTACAGTTTTTTGTCCCCCGCCCCCCCCAAAAAAAAGTATATAATTAACCCTCTCATCTTTGAATAATTCACTTATTGATAATCTTTTGAACAAATTTTTACTTCCCTTCTACAGTTGTCTTTTACATTTACAAGAACAGATATATTTCAGGACTTGAAATTCAAAGTAGATTCTGAATGGTAGAAAAATGCCTTAAATATTTTACTTTCTTAAAATGCTTAACATTTTTCTTTTTAATTCTTATGATTCCTGACATACAGCAAATTATTAGTAATACATATTAACACTAACCCAATGTTTTAAAGGATTTAAATTTGCACTTAGCAATATCACAGTTTCTCTTATTTGGGAGACCAAGCTTTCTATTTTCATGTGACCACATGACAAATAATTGCTTCATAACAATTGCTACTCTCTGAAAAACAATATTTAACTTCTTATGTTTGTGACAATAAATCATTATCAATTCTACATTTTGCCAACTTTTCAAAGTTAAAAAACAAATCTCTCAGTCTTAACTTTCTTTCTTGGGACCAATGCCTAAATCTGGCCCTGAGTGTTGTGTATGTACACATATGAAATTAGAAGAAATATTGTAGCTGCTTGAGTCAACTGTTTTTGCTGAATCATATTATATTAGTATTTGAAAACTTGATTCATTTAAGCAACATTTCCTGAATTTTACAAAAAAAAAAAAAAAAAAAAAAAAAAACAGGGCAATTCAGAAATTTTTACTTTTAAATGTTGTACCTTATCTATTTTACAAAGTGCCATTTTTAATGTTTCAAAGGTTTTCATACATACCTCTTTATTTTTTAAACATTAAAAAAAAAAATAAGAGTGCATGGAAAATAAAGTATGGTTTCTGAAAAAAGTAAATCGGTCTCAATTTAGCAAAGTTGCTCTTTTTTTCTGAAAGTTTGTTGATGCTGACTAATTGTTACTTTTTCATATAACAATTTCTAAATGCTTTCTTATGTTTTTAATTACTATTGTCATCAATTATAATATTCTGTTAAGGCAATAAGAGAACATTTAGGGAAGTTTTAATAAGGCATGATTTTTTTTTCTCCATCAGTCATAAAAAAAATATTTGCCTTGCACTCCAGATTTTGTATGCTAAGGCTGTTTTGAATCCAAAGCATTACTTTCAGCCACAATCAGGAAATGATTTTCATCCATATGTGCATAACATTTGATTCTAATTCAGATATCATGCAACTTGATTTTCTGCAGAATTTCTTTTTTTCCATACAGTTTGGTTGGTACTGTGCAAAATAACTTCTGTTGGCTAATTTCCATGTCAAACATGAATGTTTGGAAATATACAGAATCTATGCATTAGAAATCTATATTTTATTCATGATGATTTTAAATTGCTTCTTACAAAAAAGAAAAAAAAAAAACCTCTATCTTGGCTTTTAATATACTAACTTTATTAGATCAACTGCTTTCTAAGACTCTTAACAAAACTAATTTTTTTTTTTTTTTTCGAGTTTAACCCTTTCATCCTAAAGCTTTAGCTCTGCTTTCATTGCCAGAGTCTTGTACAGATGTGGAAGAGAAAAAAAAATAAAAAAGATACCTCCCTACTAAACTCTAAAGCAAATCATATAAAAGTGTAACTGGTACCATCTGATTAATTAATAACATCTACTACTTAATGCTATACTAAAATTACCTTCCAGAGGATTGAAATTGTAACAAATTTTCAATACTAACACCAAATTTTGGATTCTTCAGTAAATATTACCTTCGGATTCCAAACAGGATGTCATTCATGAAAATAGTTTAGGAATTATGCAGGTTTAAAGTTTTAAACTCCTACTGTTAAATTACTTTGTAATTATTGCAAAACAAATTGCAATGCTGATAGTTTTTTAAGCACAACTCAAACTATTTAGTAGAATGAGCTGTAATTCATATATTTGAAGATTCTTGAAGTCTATTTCTGTTAAAATTCTTGTAGGTTACATTACATATATTTTTTTCGTATTAATTTCACAATTTATATATATTGTAATTAAAAAAATATGTATTGTAACCTATAACATTTTAAACGAATATCTTTCTAGAAGCTTCAAATATGCAAATCCAAAATTTTAGATCATTCTGCCAAGTAGTTTTTGAATTATACTTAAAAAATATCTGCATTGCAATGATTAGAAATGAATTTAACATTAGTTCAGAACTTTAGAACTGCATAATTCCTAAACTTCTTGATCAAATGACTTCCTGTTTGGTATCTATGGATAAAATTTACAGAAGAATCCAAATATAATGTTAAAATTTGTTGTTAGTATTGAAAATTTTAAAGTTTGTCCCAATTATATGCAGACCACCCCTAAACAAAATTTCAGCACAGCATTAAATGGTAGATGCTGTTTCTAATCTGCTTGTACCAGTCACATTTTTATACGACGATTTACACTAATATAGTTAGTAGGGGTGTGGTGTCTTTTTTTTCCACGACTGTACATGCTAATTCATTGAAGTAGATAATATGATGAAGAACAATGCTTCATAATATTTCAGAATTATTTAACGTAGCAACTCATTTTGAGAAGCAGTAATTTTGCAGCCCATCCAACAAAAGCATGTGTGTACTTACCAATGACAGAAATGAAGGTCTGACCAAGCAGACTAGTTTCTATTTTTGGCAAGTACAAGTATGCTTTTGTCTGATGAAGAGAACTTCAGATTACTGCTCTTGAAGCTAGTTTCCTTTTTAAATGATTCTGGAATATTAAGAAGCTCTGTTTTTTTTTAAGTTGTTTTTTTTCTTCATCACTAAATATTTTCAATGTTGCTCTAACTAGAACTTCATAAATTTTGTTTCATTTAATTTTTTTCAGGAAAAATGAAGGCTCCACGAAAAGCAGGTCCAGTATAAAAAGTTTCTTGCTTTTTCTTATAATTATAAAACTTTATTTTTAATCTATCACATAGAACAAGATTGACATATTAATTACATTTTTGTTTTAAAATTTCACTTCAATTTATTGTAATATTAATTTACATTAACTGTTTTTAAATTTCATTTCAATTTATTGTAATGCTAAACTGCATTATTAAGATTTTAAATTTCATTTCATTTTATTGTAATGCTAAACTGCATTACTAAGATTTTAAATTTCATTTCAGTTTATTGTAATGCAGTGCCAGATAATGTCAATTCCCTTCTGTACAATGGCCTTATTGAAGAATTAGTTGATGTTTTAGAATTGCAGGATAATAGCCTAATAGTAAGTTTTTGTTAACCAGAAATGTATTTTCATGCAGAGTGAGCAAAAATTTGTTTTTTAAATAGTAGAGTACTTAATTTTATTTTTTCAGGGCTCCCACTTGGTCCGTTTATAGGGAACTGGTCTCTGTTTTTGCTTCAAGACCGTATTTGTCTGTTTTTTCATTACTAGGTCCATAAAGTCAGTTTTTCAATACTGTTAACTGACCTTTACTTAAAATTTTATTGATGTTCGGTATTTAGCTGAGCATCGCAAAAAAAAAAAAAAAAAAAAAAATTCATGTTTCGCAAATCTCTTCCAGAAAATAGTCAAATTTCATCAACCATATTGATCAATATATAAGATCAACAATATTGTAGAAGGATCGCAAAAAAAAAGTGAAAAGTGCAAATTTCGTCAAAAAATGCAGATTTTGTCAAACGATCGCGTAAAAAATGCAAATTTCATCAAATGATTACAAAAGAAACACGAATTTCTTCAAATGGTCACGGGAAAATTCGTGAAAATCAATCGGTCATGCCAAAATCAGCACACAGACATCATCAATAGGTTACAAAACTTGCAGTATTTTTGCTCCATAGGGATATGAAAATTTTCATTATTAATTTTTTGTAAATAAATATTTTTAATAATGATTTTCGGCTTTCATGCGGCAGTTTTAGTTTATCTGATAATCAGTTGTAAACATGTCTTGGCAGCTGCAACTGGCATCCAAATTGGAAATGCATGCAGTGATTCATTTTATGTGAGCAAAAAGGTGTAGCTGCATTGAAATTTATCGTCAGTTTCATGAAGTGTATAGTGGAAATGCAATGTCACATAAAGTTATCGCAAAGTAGTGCAACATGTTTGAGAATGGATGTACAGATATTGACGACGATGAGCGCAAGGGAAGACCATTACCTGCATAAAATTCTGAGATTGCTGCTTGCGTGAATGCATTTTTTGCAAATAGACGAAATCTCAAATGAAGTAAATATTTCTCATGTAAGTGTGCATAAAATTATTGCTGACCCAAGAATGATTGTTGGACATTGGACGGGATTTCTTTGCAGAAGACATTTAAAAACTTGTGCCACGTCTGGATGAATGTCTAAATAATGGATGTTGAAAAAAATATGTATACTCGTGTATCCATGAGAAATAAGTATGTCCACAAAGTCAGGAGGGGAAAGCACATTAGATGCTTAATATAGTTTATTTTTAAACATATAAAGAACTAAGAATTATTTTTAAAAATCATGTTTAACTATTTGTTTCTAATTAGTTCAGCTTCAAATGCTGAACGTTCCATATTCACATTACATCTTTCTTTCAAGATATCAAGGACAAGACTGAAAACTTTCATGAAGGTTCATATTTAAAAAACAAAAATGACATCATCAATCTTAAAAATTGCAACAATGTTTCACATAATATACTTATTGCCAGTTATAAACATTAAATTATCTCAAAGTCATTATAAACAATAAATTACATGAAAATTATTATAGACCAATAATTTATATGAAAATCATTATAAGATAATAAATTTCATGAAAATCATTATAATAAATTTCATGAAAATCATTATAGACCAATAATTTATCTGGAACTCATTATAAGACCATAAATTAATTCTTTTGAGTTCAGAACGTAATTACATCAGGTTTTTCTCATCATAATAAAAAATTGCATAATTTTCTGTAAATAAACTATAAACAACTGCTGTGTTGTTTCCATGTTATGCTTGATTATGATGAGAATCAAATTACAAACAAATGTTTACAGCATGCATAAAGAACTGGTATTACATCCAAACATCCTCCGCCACCATGAACGAACAGAGTTCATTAAAACTTAAATAATTAAATACTAGATATAAAACTGAAATAAAACTTAAATTTTTTTAAAAATATTTTTATCTTAAAGTTTCATTATTAATAAAGTACTGAAGTGTAAGAATATAATAATTAAAATATACTTCAGCCATTTAACTATGCTGCAGCATTCACTACTGAAAATAGAAAAAAAAAGAACATTAATATGTATAATTCAAAGTTTACAATATTTGACATGTAAAAAAAAAAAAAAAAAAAGATTAATAAAATGCAAAAGTTAAATGTCTATCAGAAATGGACAAAGTTTAGTGATGGGACATTTCAGTTCCCCATAGGCAGTTTTTAATTTAACCACCCGCACGGGGTTATCATCACCCGTAAACAGTTCAACTATTCTGCCTAATTTCCACCTTAATGGGGGCTGATTTTCTTATTTTATTAACACTTAAGTCATTGATTTTTAAGTTCGGTTTACTTTTCTGAACCGCTTAGTTTATTGTTGAAATTGCGAGAGATAGTCACAAGACCACCTTTTTCCAAAAACTTTGGAAAATCTTTTGCAGGAGTTTCCACTGTTCTAAAAGAGTTACATAAGTAGAGGACATATCAGGTTCAGGCAAGGAGGCCATTGCAGTTCTTATAATAAAATGTCCTGGTGTTAGAGCAGTCAAGTCCTTTGGATCAGAGGATTCAGCCACAAGGGGTCTTGAATTCAAGCATGACTCAATTTGAGCAATTAATGTAAGAAATTCTTCATAAGTTATTCACCAATCGTTATTTTGAGGTGATTTTTCATTTGTTGCTAGCCACCCAAAGACCTCCAAAGTGAGGGGAATGAATTTCCATATTATCATTTCATCGGTGAAGTATTTCTTTCTGTATTCTTTCATCAGAAGCAATTTTAGACATCATTTTCTTTATTTCTCAGTCTGCCCTTACAAAATTTGTACCTCCTATCTGAAAATATTTCTAGAGGCTTTTCATGTCGAGCAACAAATCTTTTCAGTGAATCAAGAAAAGTTTCAGTTGTAAGGTCAGTGACAACTTCAAGATGAATTGCTTTTGTTGCAAAACAAATGTATAAACAAACGTAATGCTTAAAAGGTTTCACATCTCATCCTTTATGAGGTTTGACCAAAAAGGTGCCAGCTAAGTCAATGCCTACTTTTGAAAATACTCAAGCTTGGGTCACACGTCCTGATGACAAATTAGACACATTTCAGAAACATTTCATGCATTTCCTTATTTCTTTTTTCACAGCTTCTTTAGCCTTAATTATCCAAAATTTTTGTCGAATGGCTGATATGGTTAATTGAGTGCCGCTGTGCAGATAATTTTCATGAAAATATTTTATTAGCAAGTTTGTAACATGATGCTTTTTAGGAAGAATAATTTGATGTTTTTGGCATTTAGATAGATTGGCATTTCTTAACCTGCCTCCAACATGTAGAATATTATTGCCGTCAATAAAATAACGTAAAGGAAGTAACTTGCTTTTAGAATTTAAGCTTTTTCTTGATTTTAGAATTTTCAGTTCTTCACCTAATTCACCCTTTTGAATTAATTTCACGATAGTATTTGTTGCCCTTTCAAGTTCTGGAACAGTTAAAAAACCAGCAGTTCGTTCAGATGGACATTTTATATTTTTTGATGAATGTGAGATACCAAGTCATAATTCGCCTTAATTTAGTCCAGGAGGAAAATTTAAACAACAGTTCAAATTTAGGAATATCTTGGGCTATGGATCAAACAAGCGTTTTCGTTGCTCCTGCAAGACCTCTTTCTTCATCAGGTAGATTTATAGGAGTTCTTCCAGATGATATCGGTTTAATATTTTGAAATTATCTAGAACTCCAGTGCCAGAACTGACGGATTGTTTTTCATACACCCCTACAGATTAATAGACTGGTCCTCGTTCAAACTCCATTACGTATTGGCACAGTGAAAGCGACAATTGTATGATCAGTTCAGTCAAAAGTTCCCCTTGATGATGATTGTGTTTGCGATCAAAAGATCTCGGTGGTAAATAAATATGTTTTAACATCTTTTCATCACCTTTTAAGCATGTTTTAATGTGTATTTTATCAATTTATCTTCCCTTATTACTGGTTTCTGAGGCATGTAATAGGTATTTATTTCATTTTCATTAAATTTACATTCTTAGATTATATCCAAACCAGATTGTTCATTTATTATTTTCTCATATTCATTAAGTAACCATTCATATTTGCACAATTTTGATTTTAATCCCCAAAGTCTATGTTTAGCACTATCAAAATTGGATTCTAATTCATTTTTATTTACCTTCCACAAAAGTTTTGTTTCATATCTTCCATTAACAAAATTTAAATTTTCGTTAAAGAAATCAATAGCATCTAAATCCTTTTGTGAAAATAGTTCACTTTTACTATCACAAATACCCAAAGATTCTAAATTCCAAAAACACTGCAAATCCAAATTTTTAACTGTCATAAATCAGTTAATTTTCATTAACTGATACAAAATGAGCGTTAATTGTTTCATTACTTTCATCATTTTCTTTCAAAGAGTTTCTTTTTCCTACTATTGTGTAACCAAAAAGTGTATTATCTACATATAAATGATCGATAATATCTTCAACGATTCCTCTCTGAACATTCCAACAATAATCAGCTCCAAGGAAAATTTGTACTTCTGATTCATTGGGGGAGGGATTTGCTAACCTCCATCTCTTACCCTCAGCAATTTTTTTTATTTCGGGGTCAGAATTGGGAACTTTCAAAGTTGTTGCACTAATCAAGTTGGTAACTGATACCTCAACATTTATGAAACAACGATAATTCATTTTGCTTCATAATTTAATTTTTAAAACATATTCTTCTTCGCGACCTTGATTAATGCCAAAGGCAAAAACATTTAAATGTTTTTTTTCTCAAAACAGGCAGATTTAATTCACTAGCTAGTGCTTTTGTTATAAAGCTTTTTTCACTTGCCAAATCCAACAATAAATGAACTACTTTTGATTTTGGGTAATAAAACAAGAATTTTTCAAATTACAATGAAAATTAGAAATGATAGTTTGATTTTCCAAAAGTTCTGGTTTCAAAGCTGGCATAAAGTTCTTCTGTGGTTTTCCGCTTTTCTGTCTTTTTCCAATTAGGATCCTATTTTGTATGATTTTCTATTACTAATTCATGGGGTAAAAGCTTTAACAAAATAGGAATGTTACGCCTAGATTTCTTAAACTTCTGATATTCATTTTTGCACATATCGTGCAACTTTCGTAAAGCATTTAAGTTCAAACAATTTTTAACTGGCTCCATATTTAACAAATTAGTCACATGTTTATTAATAATAATATCAACTTTACCATAGCGATTTTTTAGTAAATCAATACAATTATCATAATTTTGTTCTGTCAATGGAAATTCTTCTACCACATTATAGGCCTGATCATAACAATGATTTCAGATAGGCAAATTTTTCTACTTTAGATAATGATTTATTCTGGTGAATCGATGTTTCAAAACAGTTAAAAAATTCTACTCATTGTTCAATATCACCAGAAAATTTAGGAATATTTAATTTAGGCAATTTCATTTTGCATTTATTTCTGTTCCACTGACAGAACTATTCAAACCATTTACAGAACTACCAGTTTTCATAGATATAACATTATCTTTATTACATTTAATTAATCTATTTTTTATCTTAAATTTAGCACTTAGCAACTGATCATTGTATTTTTCGGTACTAGCAAGATCCTTTTCATATTCTTTAAGATCAGTTAATTGTTCTTTAATTTCACAATTCAAACTTTGAAAGGTAGATTCTTTTGAACTTAATAGTTCTTGAATTTCTAATAAATCATCTACCTTTGTACTATCAACATCATCAGCTAATAAAGTTTCCATTTTTGTTATCAATTTAGAGAAGCTTTTTCGCTCAACTGAATGTTTTGACTTAAACTTTTCAAGATTTTCCATATTAATGAATAATAATTATATTAATTTTCAAAACATAAAATATAGTTCATAAATGAAAGAAGCTTTCTTAGCTCTTAATTCCAGGTAATGTTGATTCAAGTGTCACAAGATGACTAATCAATTTGCAATTTAAAATGATCTTAATTCTTAATCATTCAAATTCTGATGTTTCTGGCACCATGAAAAAATATATACTCGTGTATCCATGAGAAATAAATATGTCCACAAAGTCAGGAGGGAAGAGCACATTATATGATTAGTATAGTTTATTATTAAACATATAAAGAACTAAGAATTATTTTTAAAAATCATGTTTAACTATTTGTTTCTAATTAGTTCAGCTTCAAATGCTGAACTTTCCATATTCACATTACATCTTTCATCCAGGACAAGATTGAAAACTTTCATGAAGGTTCATATTTATAAAACAAAAATGACTTCATCAATCTAAAAAATTGCAACATAATGTTTCACATAATATACTTATTGCCAATTATAAACATTAAATTATGTCAGTCATTATAAACAATAAATTATATGAAAATTATTATAGACCAATAATTTATATGAAAATCATTATAAGATAATAAATTACATGACAATCATTATAGACCAATAATTTATCTGGAACTCATTATAAGACCATAAATTAATTCTTATGAGTTCAGAATGTTAATTACATCAGGTTTTTCCCATCATAATAAAAAATTGTATCATTTTCTGTAAATAAATTATAAACAACTGCTGTGTTGTTTCCATGTTATGCTTGATTATGAATATCAAATAATAAAAATAAATAATTATAGCATGCATGAAGAACTGATATTACACCCAAACAGATGTTGAAAAGTAGATTTTACATGAAACTTTAGGATACAAATAAAGTTATTGTAAAATTTCAATCCTGTTTTGTTTTCCTAAGTACTGCAACTAACTTACTGGCTGACCCTTCTAATTCAAATAAAGCTGTATTAATAATAGAAGTTTGTAACCTCTGCCAATAGCAATGGCTTTAAGATAATAAAATTCAGAATTAAGTGAATTTGAATCAGAGCAAATGTTACAAATTATACTTTGAACATTTATAAATAAGTGACAAATGAGGAAGGAGGGGGGGGGGGGTTCTGTGTTTATTTTATTTTGTGATTTGCCAGAATAGGTCCTTTCTTTACAAATATGTGGTCCTTTTTGGTCCATCTTTTGAAAAAAAAATTGGTTCTTTTTTTCCTTTTTTTACTACAAAAGTTGAGTGGGAGCCTTATTTTTTGTATTATTGCAAAAATTCTTCAGATTTTAACTGCATGTATGTATCTGATTTGGCATTAATCAATTAAATGTTTAATAGATTGATTAGTCAACTAAATTTTCAATACTACGAAATTTAATCAGGATTAATTTAATCATGGTTAAAACTGAAAAAAATTTTTTTTTTTTTTACAGAATTTTTCATGATTAATTTAAACATTAGTCTGATAACTTAGTTGAAAATTAAACATGGCTGCCCTTTAACTTTCATAAATTCACTTTCATTATCATTACTGAAAAAATTGTTAAGGGTTACTTCATCACTATACAATTTTCCCTATTGAAAATTATACAGGGTCACACAAATTATTCAGATCCACCATGATCAAAATTCAGAAATTATTGAGATGGAGGTCTTGGATCCCTCCTATATATTATATATATATATACATACATACATAACTGAAAACATGCTGATTGAATGATTAATTGAATGACATGACCAGAAGCTATCTTCTGTAATCGGATTGCCATTCATTTCCCATTGACAGGGGGGGAGGGGGAATTTCAGTTCCTGAGGTTGCATCCATCGCTGTTATGGCAGCTGATGGCTATTTTCGTGATTAAGTGATATCAATTACACATTTGAAAATCAGCTGGTATAAAATGGTTAAGTAAAAAATGTCACTGCCTCCCAGACTTTTATAACAACACTATAAGAAAATAGTTTTAAATATTACATTTTAAATGTATTGTTTTAAATGACTTAATTTTCACCATTAAATGCTTTTCGCATGTATTTAATATTCATATGTAAATATATATTTTTTTCACTGCTTTCAATTGACATTCTGAGGTTTTCTATATAAAAAGTTTAAATATGGTCTTTAATGTATTTCTGAAGTGGGAAAACTACTGTTATTATTAAAATTTGCGATTTCTGATCCTATACTATTATATGAACACTTGTTGATGAATTCTTATCAATTCATATTAAAGAAAAAATTATTTTGTAATTTAAAAGACATTTATTGATGATTCTGATTTGAGGTTATTGCCATAGGAAATTCTAATTTACTTAAAATTCAGAATTTATTAATTGGTCAGAAAATTCTTCCTTAATACAAAAATGTTAATGTGATATTTGACATCAGTTTACAAAATGTATTTTCTTTTTTAGGAACTTAAAGCAGCTGCTCTCAGGACATTGACATCTATTATACATTTGGACAGGAATCCAAAGTAATCATTTTCTTCCATTCAATTTTCATCCTGAAGAAGTTTGTTATTTTGAAATAATAATGAGCATACATTATTTTACCTGAAATAAAGAAACAACAGCTCAAAGTTCTTATAAAATTTGTGTTGTATTTCAGAACCTTTAATATATGAGAGGCTGTTGTAGTAGTTGGTTTTGAAGTTCAAGCAGAAAAACTAAATAGAAGCAATATTTTGGATTTAAGAAAAATGTATTTGAAATGCAAGACTGCCTTCTATTTTAACATTTTCTGCTTTTGATAATATGATCTACACATAATCATTTCTGTCAATTTTGTGCTTTAGATTATATTCAATAATTCAAAATCGTGTTAACAATTGACATTTTTCTGTAGGCAAAAAATAATTCAAAGGTTTGTGATATTTAAAAATTCCTAAGAGTTCTGTGACTGCCATTTTTTTTTTCCAGAATTTCATGTTATAAGATACTAACCACTTCAAGCTGTACAAAAAGAAGATGCATTAAAATCTAAAGATAATCTGAAAGTGTGGTAATAAGTTGGGAAGTAGAGTTCCATCAAGTTGGGCAACCCGATTTAACCTAGGTAGGGTCAGGTTGTCTTTAAATGTTTTGGGTTGAGTTTTGATTCTTTTGGGTCAAGTTTGAGCTGGTGTGATTTTTCAAATGAGATTCCTGAATATTTTTCAATTGAAAAAAAATATATTTAAATGTTAATGAGTGTGTAATACTGTGTATATATGTTCATTTTAATACAAAAAAGATAAAATTTATATTAGAGACTTAATTTGTAGGCTGTTTTTCCATAATTGTATTAAAATAGGCATTTATTTTCTTTCACTACGGGTTCAGGTCGATTTTGGGGTGAAGTGCATCTGGATGCGGGTTGATGAAATTTTTTTTTTTGTAGGGTTCAGGTTTGACTTTAAGCAGAATTTTTGGGTTTGGGTCAGAGTACAACCCAACCTTTGTAGGACTCGATAAAGAAGATGCCACATTATTTCTCTTGGGTAAAAGGTTATTTGACAAAAGCAAATTTTGATACATGAATGAGGCTATTCGATATGAATTGTTGTCATAATAGTTGCTATATGCAAACAGTTATACTGCAGTTTTTCTATTATTGCTACCATTTTCAAAATGATTACAGGTGATAGTAATTGTGCTATCAAAATACTTCTGGTACAAGCCCTTTTTCTAGCATTTTGTTGTATAATTGTCATTACATTGTATTTAGTAGGTCTGCTTTATTTCAAATTTCTAAATCTGGTGCATTTATTACCACAGTTACACATACATTCTTAAAATGTGCAGTTTTTTTAAATTTGTTGTGTGGTTTTAATCCTAAAATTTAACTTGAAAAAACAAATAGGTGTATGTGATACACAAGGATTTCAGATTTAAATGGTGCTGCTGCATTTAGAGTGTAATAATATATATATATATATATATATATATATATATATATATATGGATGGTAGATACTAATGTTATTAATACTAATTATATTAAAATTCTTGGTATTTTAGTAACATTGAACTTGAGGTTTGTTTCTGAACTTCCCCCATTCACATTATGCTATCACTTGTTCCTGTATATAAATCAATGGGCAGATTTTTTTTATTCCAAATGTATGAAACCAATAAGCAATACTCTGTAAATATTGCACAGTATTGATTGTAGCTGTTAGATGTTTTTATAGAATAAAATCTGTTTTAAATACTTTTCCTCATTTTGTACACTGGCGAGAAAAATTAAAGGAACAACTATAAAAACTCATCGAACTTGAATAATTTTTCAGATAAGAACATGAAACTTGCACATGATCTTTATTTTGTCATGTCTGGCATATATTCAAAATGCAGAACTGCCTATTTCTGCAAAAAATAAATTTACATAAAAGCATAGGAATGTGTGATATAAAAGGGGATAAGGAAATTGTACTGTTACAACTTTTTAGAGACACACAGGATCAATAAGATATGTGGTTACCCCTGACCAAGATGCAGGCTTTACAGTGATTTTCCATACTGTGGATTAGATTATCCAAAAGTGCTTCCAGTAACAAAGTGTATTCAAGAAGAATAGCATTTCGAAGCTCTTAAAGAGTGTTTGGTGAGAGTTGCTGAGATGCAAGTCGGCGTCCTAGTGCGTCCCATACATGTTCTATCGGATTTAAATCTGGAGAATACGTAGTCCGCTCCATTCCTGGATTCCTTCATCCTCAAGATATTCAGTCACTAGTGCAGCACGATGAGGACATGCATTATCATCCATTAAAAGGAAGTTACTGCCGATTGCACCCCTAAACAACTTCATATTTTAATCAAGAACCTCATCTCTGTATATTTAAACATTCACAGTAGCACTGGTAAAAATGTGTATGTCAGTGCGGCCATTCAAAATGATGTGTGCCCATACCATGATTCCAGGACCTTTGTATTGATGTCTTTCACGGATGTTTGCAGCCTTATTGCGTGTGTTTTCCTTTCTCCATATAGTAACATGTTTGGAATCACTTTCCAAACAGAATCAAGATTCATTGGTAAAGAGAACTTGGCTTCAGTCCGTGGTACTCCAATGACAATGATCTCTGCACAACTTTAACCGGGTGCATTTCGCTGCCAGAGTTAGTGGAACACAAATCATGGGTTTCCTTGCATACAGCCCTCTTTTATGCAGCCTGTCACTCACAGCAAATCTGGATAGTCGTGTTCCTTTTTTTTTTTTTCAGTGAACTCCCTTGCAATCTGAACTGATGTCAGTTGTCTTTCTTTTAGCAATCATTGCCAAATAACAGTCCTGAGAATCTGTTTTCGGTCTTGACTTGGTTATCTGTGCACATTACTAGTGTCTTTAAACCATTTCCAGATTCTTGACATACTCTTTTGGCTATTTTTAAGTCTTTACAGACCCTTGTTAGTGTCTGTCCTGTTTCCATTCTCCCTATCGCACTCCAATTCTCACAATCAGTCAAATGCCTTCTGGACGACATATTCCACCTACTACAAGTGAAACTTTTATCCAACTTCACGTACAATCCTTGGAATTAATCTTCAAATAACCTACGTGCACTCCTTTTCACATGTGCCAAAAGAATGGGCTAAAAATTTTTGCATATTTTTCTGTAGCAAAGGTTAATTTCATTGTACTACACGATAACGTTTACGTTTAGTTACCAACCAATCACCTTTCATTGAATTTCCCTTAATAGAATTAACATAAAGCACCTTTTTATGGTTGTTCCTTTAATTTTTCTCGCCAGTGTATTATGTTATTTTTTTCTCTACATGTGATATTAAAAATCTAAATGCATGTGTTACATGAGAGTGCAGCATACATACATTAAAAGAAAAAACTATTTTTCTATATGTTATTGCATATCATAATCTCATTAGTGTTATTACACATTTTTCTTTTTTTTCCTTCCATTTTTAGGTTATCTACTATAATAGATACTACTGGTGCAGCATCTTATCATGGATTTCTTCCTGTGTTAGTTAGAAGGTGTATTCAGTCACTTACAGGTATTTTATTTAAATAGTTTTCCAGAATTAACCTAGCATTTTTAATTTAAAATAGTCACTTGATTTACTCAATATACATTCAGATTCAGCTATGTTTGTTATTATTTTTTTTAAAAATTAAAATCAGAGTATAATTAATAAAAGAAATATGTATGTTTTAAATTGCTCATTTATGAAATTGTTTTCTTGCTAGGCAACAGAAAAACTTTGTTTCTGCCATATTAACTTTGCTGATGAAACTTTGCTTTAAAAAATTGTAAACTTTAAGAATAAAAATAAATTATGGTTGTTATATCTTTTATGCATTTAAAAAAAGTCTCCATCTTTTGAATTTTAATTTTCTAAAACATCAATTTTTAAGCAATAATAAAATCCTTGCATTAAAATATGGAAATATAGAATAATAAAATTCTAATCCAGGTGTAGTTCTTGAAAATGCATATTTTCAGGTAAGCAATTTAAATAGCCACATCGGCTGTCTAATTCTTAGAGAAAGAAAGGTAGAGTTTGATATCAATGGAAATCTTTGTCATATTTGATGCAGCAATAAAATAAAATTTGTTATTTTTTGCATCCCTGGTGCTTTTTAAAAATGTAGTCTATTAATCTTTTCTGTATGCATGGGGAAGAAAAGAGACTACCTCAATTATAAAGGCTTTCACTGTATAACTAAATGCTCTTATTTTATTGAAAGGTATCCTAATATTCAGTTATATTAAGAAAAAGTTGGAGGCGACCTGTTATCTGACATTTATTTTATTTTTACAGATCCAGACTCTGAACCCTTTCCATTGCCTTTTGCTACTGCCTTATTTTCATTTTTGTATCACCTTGCAAGTTATGAGAGTGGTATGTTTGTGATTTTGAATATTATTTAGTAGAATTTTAAAGTACTTGCATCTTTTTAATGGATTGAAAGATTAACAATTAAATATTCTTATTTATTAGGAGGAGATGCTTTAGTTTCTTGTGGTATGGTTGAAGCCTTACTAAAAGTTATTAACTGGCATAGTACAGAAACTGAACACATTACAGTAAGCAAAATTTAACATTTTTCTAAATTTGTTAGTTTTTAAAAAAAATTTATTTAAAAAAAATTCTAAATATATTTTTTTCTAATTTCAGTTTGTTACAAGAGCTGTTAGGGTTATTGACTTGATAACAAATTTAGATATGCAGGCATTTCATGCACATGGAGGTCTTGCTAGTTTCATTCAAAGATTAGAGGTGAATTTTCATCTTATATTTATATTACATGTTTTTATGTATTTTGTATTTTATTGGAAAAATTTTGACAAACAACATGTAGAGCTGTAATATACATGCTTTGTATTTTCTGAACTATTGCTTTAAAAAAAATTACCATCCAAGGCTGATTTTTTATAAACTGAAATAAAATTTAATGCCTTTAAAGCATCGGTGGCTTTGAATTATTTAGCCTATTGCTAACAGTTTTTTTTTTTTTCCAAAACTATTGTAATATTTAGCTTGAACTGTTCACTCTCTTATCTTAACTGCTTTAAAAAAAAATACTATTATACTTTTCTTTAAATTTTGCTTTTTCTATATAAATATATATGAAAAAAGGTTTTAACTTAAATACTTTTGTATCAAAGTTTTTGAGATCATGATATTTTTTAATTTCATACGTAGTGTAGTGGGAACAGCTCTTTTGAATGTTGCTCATTAGGGTGCTTCAAAAAAACTTTTTTGAGATAAAGACCAAGACACCCCCTGTTATTTTTACATTTATTGATAGTATCATTTTCAAAATTATAGCTGTTTACTCTTACGGGAAGATAGTGCTCAACGACCCCTCATTTCGACACTTTTTGGTAATTTTACACAATTTTAGAATTTCAGATTGATGAGAATTTGTTTAAAATACACCTTAATTTTTAATCAAAAGTTGATCTTTTTTTAAGTCTACATAAATCCTAGTAAATAATATAAAGTTTAGTTGAAGTATTTGGCAACAGCTTTTTCATCTAATGCATCTGGCAACAATGCAACACTTCTGATACAATAATCTACCATTTTGTAAGCAAGAGAAATTGCACTTCCCCCTTCAAGAAGCACTATACAACAATCAAGAGAAACAGCTAGAAAATAATATGTTGAGTCGGCAATTTGTGATTTCAAAGCAGATTGTCCTCTAGCACTCCACTAGAATTGCAAACTTTAACTTGAATGTTTTGGTCTAGGAAAGGTTGATCGGTTTTCATTGTTTGTTTTGGAAGCTGGTATTGAAAATTTCCTGGCTTTGACGAAGTTAGGTGTTGATGGAACATCATAAATATATATATATATATATAATGCGAGATCAACAACTGTGCTGTCAAAAGTTTTCAACTATATATTTCAGAAAATGTTATCTAGTAAATGCTAGTGTTTCTGACTTGCAACTAGTAAAAATGCAAACTCTTTAAGTTGAAAAAAAAAGTATTAAAAGCTATTTGGTAAGAGTGCTAAAAACCAATTAGTTTCTTTCCTAAGCATAAAAGCAGCCAACAAAAATAAATTTTTATTTAAACTTATAGGATTACGATTTATATTGAAGATGCGAGAAATATAATCCCTAGTTATCTTTTCCCGAAATTGTATTAAAAATGAAAAATAATGTGATATTACCACATGAAAACTATAATTTTATTAAATTCCTTAGCAGAGTCGGCTTCTTACATAACTAAACCTATTGGAATATAAATATTTAATCATATTGCTTTATAAATTAGCTTATTTTTAACTGTTACTTATATTTCATTCTAGATGGAAGTAAATGTTTGTAAGAAAGAACAACCATTTGTGATAAATCCTAAGGTTGGGTCTTCATCTGCAGAAAATCAAAATGCTGGACCTTCTAGATCACCATCTACTCCTGTAGAAAATCAAGGTGCAATGGAAGTAGATTCTTTATCCCCTAGCAGTTCCAGGTAAATTCATTATAGTTTAATTTTATTCATATTTTAATGCTTGTTAGCACAATTGAACCCCATTATAGTGAAACATATCAATGGCTTCCAAGTTCATTGTATTGGTGTTATTGAGCAAAGTACAGTCAGTAAAAAAAAATAAGTAATGAAAAATCATGCATCAGGCATAGATTCTGAAACACCTACCACCAACACTAATAGAATATTATTAAGAACAGTGATGTCACTGGATCCTAAAAATCCTGGGTCCCAGGGACCCAGAATTTTCAAATATCTGGGTCCCTTTTTTATAAAAGCGGGTCCCCATTCATAATAATTCAAATTCATATTTTAAAGGAATAAGTGAATTTGTTTATTTGGAAAAGAGAAATGCAATAGTTATTGTTTTGATAATAACTAAATAATGAATAATTAAAACCAGTATTTCCCAATCAAATAAGATATTTTTTAAAAAACTATTAAGAGAAATTTTCTTTGCCTTTTTTAAAAATTTTAATGCTTAATTATAAAATAACTAGCCGCCACTGGCGACCAGTTTGGTCGCCCTTAAATGTATGTTAAGCATTGTAACAAATTATTTTTATTCATAATTTATTTTTTTCCTTAATCCTTCGCCAAACCGGAAAAATCTAATAGACAAATCAAGAACTTTTGCGATCATGGTAGCATTTCACATATTTTTTGTTGTTATGTATTTCATCTTTCTTAACAAAAACCGCTTAACCCACTTTATAATAAATTAATCATTGTGTGTGTTTTATAATAAAATTGTGTGTTTTTTAATATAAAATAAACTATTTCATAATAAAATAAAAGTACATGCTGTTTTAGTAATCTCTAATAGGTACCTGAAAATGGGATTTTCTCGCCAAAATGGCACAAAACAAAAATCGCGCCAACCCCGGTGCATCCGTGACAGCTGTTCCAATTTAAAGTACATGACGTTCACATTTTTCTTTAAAATAGGAAATAGATAAATAAGAGAAAATATCATAAATCAAAACATTTGATTTCAAAATTAAAGTATTGTTTCTAATTTGCACACGCGAAAAATAAAAGCTGACAATTCATTTTGAAATTTGATCCATTAAATATTATTACATGAGTTCAACTTACGTCAAGAAAAGATCCGGAAGGAAGTTGAGTTGTATAGAACAGAATTATGGTAAACATTGACTGTCTCACTGGTGCGGATTATTTTTTTTACACCAGGCAGCGGTCCAAAAATTCATGGTTTAATATTTTTAACGTTCACAATGAATGAATGTTTATTTTCATGGATAAAGAATTTGAACTGCGAACCTAATTTAAACTGAAGTTATTGCAGAATGTATACATAATTGAACGTAAATCTATCAGTTTCTAAAAACAAACTGTCTTAAAATGTAGCAGAGACATTTCATTATATCTTAAATGCAGCAAGAAGCCCATATGAAGCATGATTTAAAATTCAATAATTTCATTAAATAAGTATGTCATCTTTAAATAAACTCTGTTTCCCCAATCAATCATTTAATTGTAGTTTCACTAAATTACTTCTGAGCTGTGTAAAAATAACTTGACAGAGAGAAATGTTTAAAAAAAAAAAAAAAAAACATTTTTATTTCTTCAAACAAAATAACAAGTTCTCAAAAATAAACATGCCTTTATGAGATTAAATAAATCAAACTGTTTCTTCATGTCAATAGAAAAAGGATTACTTCTTAAAAACAATTCACTTTTACTTTTGTAAACAATCTCCTGACTCAACACACAATTAATTTCAGAAACATATTTAATAAACTCTACTATACCATATCAGCTGAGGGGAAAAAAAGATGTATCATTAATTTACTTTTCATTTTGAAAGAAAAACAAACTACATATTAACTTCACTGCCTAAATGGAAAAACATCTGCCATAAGCTGTAACATCCTAGTGAGCAAAACAAACCACAAGATTGAAAAAGTAAAGAGCAAAGTCAGCAAAACAACTCACTGTATTTAAAGGGCTGTAAGAAATGACTAGAAGCAGGAAGTAACACCCTCTCCTCAAACAGCTGATCAAAATATGAATGTTTAATGAGTGTATGAACTTCCTGTGCTTAGGTGAGTGTATGAAGTCATCATACATACAAGCCGTCAGGCCAAAACAGACAGTTGTCAAACATTGAGTGAAGTGTGGTTTTAACAGAGCTCAGGGCAAAAGATAAACATGTGTAATTTAAAGTTAAAACTGTTAAATTAAGAAATGCTTCATGAAAATAAAGTACAATAGGAATGGGTAAGTTAACAAGAATAAATATGTTTTAAATTAAGTTTATATTAAATGTAACTTAAGAAGTGTTGAGAACATAACTAAACTTGGGAGGTTTTTAAACCTAACAACTGTCCCCCCTCTCGACACTTCGCAAAACTTCACCTAAAGTAAACCACTTAACCAAAACAAATTAAAAAAAAAAAATTCCAAAATGACTCACGATAAAACAAAGTGTTGAGCCAGGATTACACACAACATGTAACCCTATCACATATAATATGCAGTTCCGCAGTTTGAACACTTTCATCAACTGAAACACAAATTCTAAAAAAACACTTAACATTCATCAATAAAATTCAATACTAAAAAAATTATCTTGTTAATGTGTTAATTGTTAATAAAGATTAAGTATGCATAATTGTACAATATACAAAAAAAAATTTGGCCAATCAACAATTTAAAAAACAATGCAACACCAGGTACCATACTTCAAGATATCTATATTTTCAATAAAGAAAACAAATTCCTTTTTCATGAGTGAAAAAAAAACATTTGAACACTTTTCCTTGAAAATCCATTATTTTGTAACGTTTCTGTCCAACTTCCAATTAATTTCAAGTACACAAGTCACTCGCAGAGCAGGTGCAAAGCAATTTAAAACTGTAACATCTCAAACTCTAACAACTCAGCTAAAGCAGCAAAGGTAGTTATACAATCCTTGAAGACAAATTGTAGATGAGTTTTTAACAAGAACCTGATATAAAATTAGACATCACAAACTGCAGATTCACTCCTTATCTCCATTCAGAAAGTTCATGCATTCAAATTGCCTGGCCAGGTCTTTTAGACACATTCAACATTTAATGAACATCAGGTTCCTGTAATTATGAAAAACTACATTAAGCAATAAAGAATTCAAACAATTCCATACCATTTGATAAATTTAACATATAGCAGTATTACCAATAAAAAAATTTAATTATAGTAATCAAGTTTATAAACTTTTAACGAATCCATTTAATTACTTTAAGTTTCATTAATTAAAAAATCCTAAATAAATTTCAGATAAATTTCAAATAATTTTTAACTCTTATTTTTAAAAATATATATATATGTATATTATACTAGCGAAAATTACTAAACACATTTACAGGTACTTTATAAGTTTAATGTATAAACACAATTCTCTTTAACAAAATTTATGCAAGACATTTATAAAAATTTCAAACATTGTATAAACATATGGATTCAACATAACTATTACAATAAAGATTATATTCAACATTTTATATCAAAAATACCTTCAATGAACCGGAGCAGGTCATTCTTGGTGAGGGGCTTTGTAAATATATCAGCTAAATTAGCCTTACTTCTTACAAAAACTAAACTAAACTTATCATAGTAAACCAATTCCCGAATAAAAAATAATTTTATATCAATATGCTTTGAACATGAGTTTTCAATAGGTGATTTTACAAAATCTATTGTAGCTTATTGTCTACTCTCAAAACTGGTTTTAACCTACTATTCTCTATAAAACCCTTCTCTGAACATTCACTAAGGATGCGATCAAACCATACGAGATTCTTTGCAGCTTCCATCATGGCTACAAACTCAGACTCCATGGTGGACAGTGTGACACTTTTCTCCTTAAAAGTTCTCCAATCTATTGGAGCAGCATCCAATAACACTAATTGTCCCCCCATGGATGTCCGATCATCTCTGTTGGCAGCGAAATCAGCATCTGAATATGTTATTAAATCAAGATTTTGACAATCAAGTTTAAGTTTATAATGTTTAGTATGATTTATATAGCCCAAAAGACGAAGTCCACACAGCGTAACATTCCTGGATTTACCTGAAATTATGAAAAAATATTTACAGCAAAACTTATATCTGGTCTGGTTTTATTAGCAATATAAGAAAGACTGCCAAGTACATTCCGATATGGATATTGAGACATCTCTGTTTTGAATAGACAGAACCTTTTGAAATTGGAAGAGAAGAGATTGGAATCCTGTATTTCTCAAATTTCTTACACACCTCTTCAATGTATTGCCCCTGATGTATTTCAACTACTCCTTTGGATTCCTCAAATTCTACACCGAGAAGTTTTCTTGTTCTGCCCAAAATTTTAATTTCAAAATGCCTCTTTATTAAATCTAAAACTGTTTTAACTACTCCATCAGAAACCCCAAAAATAACCATATCATCTACATACAAAATGAGAAGAACATTTGTTGAAAAAGTATAAACACAATTACAGCTGTCCAATTTTACAAAACCAAGATCAGTCAACACCCTATGGATCTCAAAAAACCACTCGCGTCCGCTTTGACACAAGCCATAGATAGCTCTATCTAATTTATAGTATAAGTTTTCACTCCCCGGGACCTCAAAACCCTTTGGCTGACTCATGAAAATATCCTCTTTAAGATGTGCGTAGAGATACGCACTTGTAACGTCACACTGCAAGTGGACCCACCCCTTCAACACAACGAGTAGGGAAAAAAAGAAACGTACCACGCTGAAATTCACAACGGGACTAAATGTTTCATCATAAGAAATTCCTTTCTCCTGCTTAAACCCCTGTGCAACCAGACGGGCCTTAAATTTAGCAATATTTCCCCCCTCATCGCGCTTTAGGGTGAACACCCACCTACAGCCGACTGGTGTGACATTGGTTGGCAGTTTAGCCAAATGCCAAACGCCCCTCTTTTGCATTATCTCAATTTCCGCTTCCATGGCCTTTAGCCAAAATTCTTTTTCTGGAGATTTAATTGCCTGATTATATGTTCTGGGAATTGTTACCGGGTCTAGTCATGCTTGTGTACTGTTAGAACTTGGTGTTGTCAATGGTTTTCCTTGGACTTTACCTGAAAAATTATTTTTACCAGAAAAATCAAAATTTTCTTTATTAAAATCAATATTTTTAGATTGACAATAATCTTTAGCCTCATTTAAAGATCTAATTCTTTGAGTACAGCCCTCCTGAAAGTAATATATGTCGGTTATTTTACCAGTAGGTCGCGGTGTGGCCCTCCTGATCCAATTGGGAACTTTTAAACTATTTCCATCATTCTCATCATCTGATGAAATATGAGAGTCTTCCCCCTCAGTATCAGAAATACGACCGATAGGATGTGTGGATAGGTCAGGTATTCCCCCCTCTTCAACATCACTGTCACTATAGTCATTAAAATTTACACTGGGGAAAAAATCATTACAATTATTGAGTTGGTTGGGGCCCAGCACTGCTCCATCCCCCAAACTCTTAAAATTTGCCCTTTCATCAAATGAGACATTTATTGTTTCAGTCACCCTATCTTGGTCAGGAAGCCATATGCGATAGCCTTTAGTCTTAAAAGCGTAGCCAATAAGTATACCCTGTTTGGCCTTTGGCTCAAGCTTATGACATTTCTGGGCAGGAACACCAACATATGCAACTGAACCAAACACTTTAAGGTGTTTTAGGGAGGGTTTATTACCACTGTACATTTCAATAGGAGCTTTAGTCTGACCCTTTGGGCATAAACGATTCCAAACATAGGTAAAATGAGTCATTGCATCGGGCCAAAATTTAGTGTCTAAACCACTATCCTGTAACAACGTGTGCGCTCCATCAGCAACTGTTTGATTATAACGCTCGATTTTGCCGTTTTGTTGTGGCGTGTACACATTCGTCAATTCATGCTCTATACCTTTATCTGAAAAGTAGTTATCAAAATCTGTATTTACAAATTCCTTGCCATTATCTGATCTGAATGATTTTACTTTTAAATTTAAGAAATTTTCGGCCCGCTCAATGTGTCTTTTAGTGATGGCAAAAACCTCAGATTTATCCCTTAATGGGTATAGAGGAACTTTATTTGAGAAATCATCCATAATTGTTAGAAAGCACCTTTCACCATTTCTACCACGGATTTTACATGGACCCCACGTGTCGGCAAATATAAACTCAAGTGGTTTTTGTGTTCTCTTATCTCTTATTGGTTTAAATGAAACCTTTCTAAATTTATTAAGTTTACAAATTTTGCATGTAAAATCGTTACATTTAATGTTTGGCAGGCCCTTGACACAATTATTTCTATATGTATGCTCAATGATTGATTTACTTATATGGCCTAAACGTCTATGCAATGCTTCAAAATTTTCCCGAGCTTTTGTCACATTTAAATTTTCAAAACTTACTCTTTTACCCTTATAAACATTTTTAGGATAGACATAATACATGCCATTACGTAAAACTGCCTGAAAACGAAACTTATCATGTTTATAAACCTTAACTTTGCCCCCACCGCCAATGAACCTTGCTCCCATCTTATCCAAACGTGGACCAGATATTAAATTTTTCCTCAATTTGGAAGAATGTAAAACATCATTTAGAGTTATGGTATTTCTACCAAAGTTCAACTGTACTGTTCCGGTCCCCTCCACTGGAAAAGTAAGGTCCTTTACTGCAACTGACAAATGTTGATTCTGAAGGGGCTTGTAATCAGTGAACAGTTCTCAAGACATGCAAAAATGATGAGAAGCACCTGAATCCCAGATCCAGGCACCTTCGGGACTGACCTCTCCAAGATTTGACTGTATAAGGAAATTACACTTACGTGAGTTGCTTCTCTGTGGTCTAAAGTTGTTTCAATAACCCCGTTCATTGGCTTGAGAGATCTTTCCAGTGCGTGATTGTCGCTCATCAGTTCGAAAGTTCCCTCCAGTGTATGTCTGTTTTTCTCTGGTACGGCCTCTACTCTGCAAATCTCTGCCTCTTGACGGTGATCTGGAAAAACTTCTATAAAAATGACAATCAGTTTTTATCTTACTGAAACATGTAGATTGTGTATGACCCAATTTTCCACATGTCCAACACTTTATTTTTCTACTAGTTTTCTGGATTTGGTTATTCTGTACTTCAAACAGTTTCCTCAGCGTTTAGTTGCTGAACAATCTTTGAAAAGACAAAATTTCTCTTATCCCATCTTAATATATTATGAACAACTTGGTCATATATTGGGGGTAAATAGCGTAACAATTGAAAACATGCATATATTTCATCAAAATTTTCATTAAACTCTTTAAGTTGTACTGTCAGTTGCTGAAGCCTTGAAGCAAACAGACTCATTCTCTCATCCTTTCCTTTACGTGACTCAATCATTTCCGAAAATATTTCCATATGCTGAGATCTTGTATCTGGCACATAACTTTCTTTTAAACTATTCCAGGCCTCAACTGGACATTTAGTATTCTCTATTAATTTTCAAAACTCCTTTTCAACATTTAAAAATATAAAAGACAAAGCAACATCAAATCTGTGTTTTATCTTCTTAACATCCGCAGCCGTAACAGTTGTACTAATTTCTGGTATTGTTTCCTCACCAATAATGATATCCCATAAACCCTGGTTTATTAACAAATACTTCATATCAGCAGACCAACTCTGGTAATTATTTGCATTTAACTTATCAATAAAATTGTTTGACTGGGCCATTTAAAAAAAATAAGTTCTTTAAAAAGAAAATAAAGTTCTTGAAAAATATAATCAAATTCCTGAAAAGTAAAAGTTCCGGAAAAATAAAGTTCTTAAAACAAACAAAAAGTTCTGGAAAAATTTAAGTTTCTTGAAAATAAAGTTGTTTCTTGAAAAATAAAATAAAGTTTCTTAAAATTAAAGCTCTTGAAAAATCAAAGTTCAAATCAAAATAAAGCATAAAATTTCTCAGAACAATCTTCCCCCTTCTTCATATGCACATTCACTTCAAAAATTTTTTTTTCATAAACAATTCCATAATTATAAAAAACCAACCATCTTCTTCATTAAAATACACCACATTTAAAATTTCCTATAAAAGCCATCTCTCTAAAATCTTATTTAAACACATCTAAATATTTCATAAAAACCAGCTCATTCACTTTTCATTCAAAAAAAATTTCATATTTTTCACTTTTTAATATTTACTGCCCCCCCCCCCCATCTCATTATCTAATATATCTTAACACTTATTAGAGGCAGTATATTCAAACTAAGTTTCTGAGCTAGTATATAAAACACTTCCATCTTCCAAAAAAAAAAAAAATATGGGATAGGATATTACACATTATAAACTACTTGCTTTAAATTCACACTTCTTATGGTTGATTGGTTTTGCCCATAACCAATATCAGTTTGTAAAAACAAACTGTCTTAAAATGTAGCAGAGCCATTTCATTATATCTTAAATGCAGCAAGAAGCCCACATGAAGCATGATTTAAAATTCAATAATTTCATTAAATAAGTATGTCATCTTTAAATAAACTCTGTTTCCCCAATCAATCATTTAATTGTAGTTTCACTAAATTACTTCTGAGCTGTGTAAAAATAACTTGACAGAGAGAAATGTTTAAAAAAAAAAAAAAAAAAAAACATTTTTATTTCTTCAAACAAAATAACAAGTTCTCAAAAATAAACATACCTTTATGAGATTGAATAAATCAAACTGTTTCTTCATGTCAATAGAAAAAGGATTACTTCTTAAAAACAATTCACTTTTACTTTTGTAAACAATCTCCTGACTCAACACACAATTAATTTCAGAAACATATTTAATAAACTCTACTATACCATATCAGCTGAGGGGGAAAAAAAGATGTATCATTAATTTACTTTTCATTTTGAAAGAAAAACAAACTACATATTAACTTCACTGCCTAAATGGAAAAACATCTGCCATAAGCTGTAACATCCTAGTGAGCAAAACAAACCACAAGATTGAAAAAGTAAAGAGCAAAGTCAGCAAAACAACTCACTGTATTTAAAGGGCTGTAAGAAATGACTAGAAGCAGGAAGTAACACCCTCTCCTCAAACAGCTGATCAAAATATGAATGTTTAATGAGTGTATGAACTTCCTGTGCTTAGGTGAGTGTATGAAGTCATCATACATACAAGCAGCCTTCAGGCCAAAACAGACAGTTGTCAAACATTGAGTGAAGTGTGGTTTTAACAGAGCTCAGGGCAAAAGATAAACATGTGTAATTTAAAGTTAAAACTGTTAAATTAAGAAATGCTTCATGAAAATAAATTACAATAGGAATGGGTAAGTTAACAAGAATAAATATATTTTAAATTAAGTTTATATTAAATGTAACTTGAGAAGTGTTGAGAACATAACTAAACTTGGGAGGTTTTTTAACCTAACAAAATCATCTCTCAAATATTAATCTTTTTGAACGATCTTTCTAAAAATGTAACTTTTATGCAGTTTTATTCGAAAAAATAATTTTGAATAAAAATGGCCGCCTGGCATATGAAAAAGTGAAGCGGCATCCCGGAACTGTTGATGACAGTCACATGACTTACAGTTTTATTATAGAGATGATTATTTGAATGTAGAAGATAATAAATATCACTAATATTTGCATTTCTTTTAAAAGAGGGAGGACGGATTTATTGAAAAGGACATTTTTGTTGGATAAAATAATACTTTTGTTGAGTAAAGGGGCACTTTTTGTTGAATGAATGGATGCTTTGATTATTTGTCAGCATAGATCAGTGTTAGAATCAAACATTTTTTTTGGAAAGGAGTTTCAGGAGCGATTCAGAATTTAAAAAATATTTTCTGAAATTCACAGCAAATTTTCTGAAAGGTTAAGTTACAGAAGGGAAGGGGAAGGAATCCTCTCTCAGCACTATTTTTGTTGTTGTAGGTCAGATTAACTAACTTTTGATTCAAGTCGATCGAGTGAATTTCACATTTTTTCCTTGGCCTTTGGATGATATTCGCGTTTTTTCAGAGATCTTGCGACGAAATTTGCCGGGTTTTTTTTTTAGATTCTTCAACGAAATTTGCCGTTTTTTCGAGATTTTTCGATGAAATTTGCCGTTTTTTAGCGATCCTTTGATGAAATTTGCCGTTTTTTGGCAATCCTTCGATGAAATTTGCTGTTTTTGGCGATCCTTTGACGAAATTTGCCATTTTTTTTAGATTCTTTGACGAAATTTGCCGTTTTTTAGCGATCCTTCGACAAAATTTGCCTTTTTTTGCCGATCCTTTACAAAATTTGCCTTTTTTTCGAGCTTCTTCGATGAATTTTACTGTTTTTTTATCCTTCGACGAAATTTGCCGTTTTTGGGCGATCCTTCAACGAAATGCGGCGGTTTTTTTAGATCTTTCGACCAAATTTGCCATTTTTTAAGATCTTTCGACCAAATTTGCCGTTTTTTTTTTTCGAGATCTTTCGACGAAATTTGCCGTTTTTGAGATTCTTCGACGAAATTTACCTTTCTTTGGCGATTGTTCGACCAAATTTGCCGTTTTTTGGCGATCCTTTGACGAAATGTGCAGTTTTTTCACGATCCTTGGACGGATTTCGCGATTCTTCGAAGAATTTACGCGTCCCATGGGATGCGTAAGAACTATTTTTTTGCATCCCAAATCCAATTTCTCACATAATTGATGCGCTATAGCGCGTCCGCTGAAGAAACATTTCAAATTTTTCATAGAATGAAAGGAGATATCTAAATTAGAAATTTAGAAACATGTAAGTTATTAAAAATCCATTTTCAGCAATTTTTGTCCATATGTTTAGAAAGGCCTATCACAGCAGAAAACCCACTTCCAGCAATTATCGATCATAGTCAGTCCTATAACCAAATTCTTTTGTGCATCTGTAAATGCACATGTAAAATTTTGACTTTTTGTTTATATTCATATTTAATAGTTGTAAAACAAAAAAGGCAATGTGGGTAGATTTAAGCATAATTCTAACTACTGGGCAGAATGAGCTGAAATTTTAGATTTGCATATTTAAAGGTTCTAGAAATCTATTTCTGTTAAAAATTTTTATAGGTTACAATACATACTCATATATATTAATATTAATTTCATAATATCTAAGTGTGAAGGTACCCCCCCCCCCCCTCCTCTAGAACATTTTAAAAACATAAATTGAAAAATTATATAATTCACAATCGAACTATTTGTTTTTATTTGCAACAGTTTGGTGATTGAAATATATGGAGTGTTCACTAACAACAAAAAGACTTCTGAGAGAGTTCATGCATGATTTAAGGGGAGTTTTTATTTTAAGAAACCTGCTACCTTTTAATTACCTTAGAGCTATGCATAATTACCAAAACTTTAAATTGAATCTTGTCAACATATACACTTATAAGTTTATTCATAGACTTTATTAAATTTCAGAAAAGAAACCAAATAAAATAAACTAAACCAAAGCAATTTAAAAGGTAAATATTTCCTGAATTCTAAATCTTAAATTTACAAAGTTACTAGAATTAATCATACACCAAAATTTGACAAGATTCTAAATTTTGCATAGCATCTAAGTCCCCAACAACTAACACTGTGAATTCAAGGTTTGATATGGTAACTAATTACTGAAAATTTTCATAAACATAAGAATTTGGAATAAATGAAAATTTTGAATAAAGAACCCTGGAATCTTTCTTTTTTAGAGAAAGCACAAAAAGAGGGGGAGGTGATAATTAGTGACATAAATAAAATAAAAATATTAATTAATAAATATAAGAGATACCATATTAGTTTATGAATTCACAGGTATTAGGACTATGATCGTATAATGAAAAGTTAACTTGAGAGACCATTAGTAAATGATTAAATTTTGAATAAAGTAATTCATTATAATAAAATACTTCTCATAAGATTTTAAATTAAGATATTAAAATTACTTTATATGTCAGTTCAACCATGTACGCCATGTAATTAATTAAAGAAAAGGAAAAGGTCTCAACTAAATAAATAAAATAAATTTGAATGTTATTAATTTCAACATTTTGTAAAACAACTGTTTATTTTCATCAGGCTGAATGCTTAAAATATTAGTTAGAATCTCAAAATTAATGAATCAAAATTAAAGAGATAAATCAGATTAGATTTTAAAAAACAATAAAAGAGTAAATTACTCTATTTTGCAGAAACCAATAAATTTTGAGTATAAGATTAATATCATGATTAGGGAATACAATAAATCACTTTAATTAAATTTTAAGTTTTTTTATTAGAATTGATATTTAAATCGATAGAAGAAATTAAGCCAAAGATTAATATACCTTTTAAATTGATAACTCATACTATACATAGTATTCCAAATTAAATTTTAATGATTAACAATAAGGAAAGTTACTGAAAATTGCCTCTATTGAAATGATTAAGAAAATAATAAGATAAAGAAAACGGAGAAGGAATTTACAAAAAGAAAGTATTTATTAACAAGCAGCATTTTTAAATAGTTTGTAAATCATTCAATAAAATATAGGTAGATATTACTATATAATTAAGCAACCAATATCATTAATACAAGTAACAATAATAGAATAAGGTTTTTTCTACTCACATTTCAGCAGTATAATGGTCATAATAGACGTCAATTATATCCTACAGATTAGGATAAACAATTGCTCATAGATTGCTATTTGACAGTTCATTCCTGGCAATGTTGTTAGTGTTCTTTATTTACACTTCTAAATAAAACACGAATCCAGGAATTTGAATCTACAGGACTGCCTTTACGACGATGTGCTCAGTCAAAGTTATACTAATGCCCTTATGCATTTCTGGTCAGTTCGATTCTCTCTCTCTGGACGCATCTATACACCTTTATTTTCTGCTTCAAATCTCAATGCCGAGTAATAACTGCTTCACGGTAAAACACCATTGCTTCTTTGGTGGGTATAGACTTCTTATCGAAAACGCCGATTCTCTCTTAACTACTGGGCTATCAAATTTCATTTTTCCAGGAAAACATTTCATACACCCTCATCTGTGGTCAGTTCGATTCTATCTATCTGGTAGTTCCTGAAGAAAATCACAAAATATCAAGCAGCACAATTTTTTTTTTTTTTTTTGAACCAGACTATGCCGTTGAGTCTAACGCAACAATATTACATGTCGGGAAAACACCTCTCATCAGCAACTCTGACAGTGATCCCACACAACGAGCTGTCTCCGAAAATATTATCAAGTAGACTCGATATAAATAATGTTTCTCTCTGGACATATCATCTCTGGTCAGTACAAATATCTCTGGACATCCTCGCATACACTCATCTCAAAACATTCTGTCCCTGTTTTTTCAGGCTGCATAATGAACGACCATTTTTCTATCAACTGACTGTCCATCGTACAGAAATATATCGTACCGCCTGAGCAGGCGGGGTGGGGGAAAAAATCCTCCACCCACCCACACACACAACTTCCTAACTCCCGCTCTAAAAGATCACTGACTCTACTAGCTATCGTCGTCTCCCCTGGCAACGAGTACCGAAGGGCGTAAACCAGTACGTTCATTGGCTACAGGTTGGATGGTAGGGAAAAGTCACCCTCCAGATTCTTCGAATTATCAGCTGTACATCTACCGTGCAGCTGCCTAAAGTCATAAAACTAGCGATGCAGCATCCTGCTGTTATTTTTTTGTAAACAACCTATTTTCACCGTTTTATGGTTATCTTTCCTGGTCATAAAATATTCTAAAATAGTTTTATGGTTCTATTCACAGAGTAATAAAAGTTACGTACAATACACGTGAATCGAGGTACGTTCTGCTATTCCCATGAATACTCACAAAGGTTGTTTGTGATCGTTGTCCAAATATGCGTATGTGTGGTCTTGACCAACATTGTAATTACGTGACAATTTCAAACGTGGGAATTTCTCTCTCAACTTCTAGTGGGGTTTAAAGAAAAGGAAAACAAATCTTGGGTGGTCTCTTTACTTACAGTAATACAAAGATATTTAAATTTTGGAAATAAGAATTTTAATTAATAGTGTTTAAGATAAATAAAAGAAAAAAGGGGGGGGGTTGTTTAAATACTAAAAAAGAATGAGTTTATAAAAAGGAAGTGTTTTAAAATATTAAAGAAAATTTAAATATCAAAACTTAAATTAAACGACCTCTAACAGTTAACTTGCAATCTCTTCACTCCCAGTGTATCTACTAGTAGATACATGTTCCATAGAGTTATTCTATCTGGGAGCAAAGAGGTTAATATATTTTTAAAAAATCAAATTTGCATTGTTTTTTATATTAAACAAAAACAATTTCAGTTCTGAACATTTTAATAAGAAATCTGGCTTTACATTTAAAAATATTTAACAAAGATAGAATGAGTGCATTTATATAAGTTTTCCTTTAAATTCAAAAGTTTTAAATGCTTTTCTTAAAATATTAATTTTGATACTGAACACAAGATTTCTTTATAACCACTTTATGAACTTTCTTGAAAATTTAGGAACTTATAAATACTATAATTTCTTGTAAGCTGAATCTGATATAAATTAATATTTAGTTTCTAAACTTATTTAAAGAAATTTAATATTACTTAAAAATTATTAAAGAAATTTAACATTATTTTATAATAATTTTTGGGCATAACATTTTTCTCTAATAAAATATATATCCAGCATATTGGTTTACAGATAATTATTACATTTTTAAATTATGAAAATTTCATATCCTTTCATTCTGTGGATGTGAGACTATCCATTCCCTGATAAATATTTAAAACTTGAGTTAAAGGAAAATTTAACACAGATGCATTCATTCTTTGTTTGACATTTTGAAACAAATAAAATACTGGAACATAAATTTGGTATTGATGTTTAGAACTAAAATTGCTTTTACTTAATATCAGTCTGAAAATTCAGGGCTGGATGGCAGAATTTGTGCCCTAAATTTCAAAATCCCACCAAAGAGAACTCTTTTAAACAAGAATCTAGCAATAAGAGCAATACAATGTCCATTATGAAATTAAAAACACAACATTTCATTAAAATATTCTGAATTGTTGACATATTCTTTCAATGATACTATGTCATGCAGTACAACTAATATGTACAATTAATTTAAGTAGCACATTAAAATAAATACAGGGCTCACGATAACTCTCCTCATGAAAATAGTTTTATTCCCTATCATTTACAAATGTTGGTGGATAGTCCCCCCTCCTAGAAAAAAAGTGAATTTCAAGCCGTTCATTCGTATAAATGTGAACATACCAAATATAATAAAATTATTTACTTGTGTTCTGAATTTATTTTGTGCTGTAATTCTGAATACATTTTTAATGATATTATTTTATTCTATAGGCAAATTGCAGAAGACAAGTCTGAATCTATCACAGTGGATTCCATTAGTAAGGAAATATATATCCAAGAAAATATATCAAAGCAAAATGAATCTAAAAAAGGTATGCATTCTTATGTGTCATTCTTATGCTATCGCTTCTTTTGAAATGACTTTCAGTAGCAGCTTGTTATAAGAGGCTGCAAACTCGTTTACAATGAAGCTCAAATTATTTAAACTCCAGTCAACTGGATTGCCAAATATCGAGATTATCGGGAAATACCAATAATAATTTTTAAAAATGTACTTACATGAACATGATTTTTTTTTCCTTGGTTCCAAGAACATCATTTTTTTTTTTTTTTAAAGAAAACCGGAAATCTGCAGAAATGTAGCATCTTTGTTAAATTATATTTTTTGTTTAGGAACAATAGAAAAAAGAGAAAAAGCAGTAACTATTGCGTACTTATAGAGGAGAATTTGCAGATTTTATTTAAAAAAAAAAAGGTTAAAGTCTGTTGTTTAGCAAAAATATATATCTCTGTAAAACATATGACGACTGACGACTTGGACATAAGAAGTTAGTGGCCAAAACAGAAAATTTAGTCTCCACATGGTGACTGACAACCATGGATCTGCATCATGAAATGTTTCACTTTTTGAATTATCTTTCGGTATTTTATAGTAAAGACTAGGGGTAGGGAAATACATGATTTTATTCGCTACTTGTGTGTGAATTCTTAGGCAGTCTTTGATAAACTGTAGTCTATAGAAGGTATGCCAAAAACTATTTCTTTTATTAATTCACTATAGTTTGCAACTTTCCAATGTACAGCGATGTAAACATTGTACTAAGTTCAATCCTATACTTAACTCTCCTCTATTGCACATATTTCTTAATTTTATAGAAAAAAAAATATGAAAATTCATTTTAGCAGTAGTAATTGACTATTTTTGCAGTTGTGTTCATTTTGTCATAATCATTTTCAATTTTGCTGGCTGGTAAAATAAATCTTTGGCTGATAAGATTTTCTGAAAATTCCCCATCCCTGTTGTTAAAGACTACATGTTTTTATTACATTACGATAGGGGGAAAAAAAGCATAATTTTGTTTAAAACATCTTTTCACGTTTAACTTTCTTTTAATTCTTTTGCTTAAATTATATATATATTAGTATCCTATAGAAAATGCTATACACTTGTATTGCAATAAATTTAAATGGAACTGAAAAATAAACCACATTATCTTGATCTGTTTGAGTAAGATCTAGTCGCAGTACACTAGTGTTAATCCGTTTTTGAAATTTTGAATAACTTATAATTCAATAGAAATATACTTATTCTGCAGAAAATAGTACATGGTCAAAGCACATTATGTAAATATTTACTGTATTTTATACTTATAAAATGAATTCTGTAACAAAAAATAGTCTAGAAATAGCAAAGATACTTACAAATATTTTTACCTGAAAGTGTTTTACTTCTCACTCAAATAATCAAAACTTAAATTTAATCTGCAAAATTACAGGTGTACAATCTGATCATTATAAATCTTTAATTCATATAGAAATAGATGCAACTTTGAGCTAATGTAAATTCTATTAGACTTATGGATGGCAAATCTTTCGAAAGATTAATTCAGAAATCTACAAACAAGATTAATTTTTTTAGTGGTTACTTATCAAGTCTCTATGTTTTAATTAAACCAAAGAAGATGAAATGTTGATTTAGAGTATCTTTACAGATTTTGAGAAATTCTGCATCTCTGTTTATAATACACTAGCAAACTTATGTTTGGTCTCAAATTAAAGCACATCTTTAGAGGATTCTTTTACTTTTTTGTTCTATGTTTCTGCTATGCTTGGTTCCTGTGACATCTGATGTTTCTTTTTATGCTGGCATGTTTGGTCAAATTAACATTGAGAAGTTCTCTCCTGTAAGTGGTCTGATGTTTGGTTCTTGGTGTTTGTTCGTGTGGCAGGCTTAGATTTTTTTAAGCTTAATCTTTCTGTTTGATTAATATTAAAATATAAACTGTATTTGTTCATTCATTGAGAGGATTTTGCTGAAATTCTTAATTTAACTATGTTTAAATTTATGATTAACTGTATTTTTCCAAGTTTGTATTTGGTAAAAGTCCATATTTGGTGTAAGTCAGTGTCTCATCAATTTCTGTGATATTATTTATCACCATTCTCATCTGTAAGAAAATTCATAGAAGTCACATGTAGTTTAAAAAGTGTAACTGGACTTTTGAGTGATAAGCAAATAATGTGAAATATTGTTAAGATGTGGCAAGGGTAAGAATGGTTTGAATTTCCCTACTATTTTAATTCTTAGGAATGTGATCAGATTCATCCTTTACATGCCAGTAAACAACATTATTGTTATATTGTGTATTTTTAATTGTTTGTTCTTGAAATGATTTTACTTTCAACATTAGATGTACTTTTTTATTAAAGCGATTTTACAGAAAAAGTTTTTCACAATTTTGCCTTTTTTAATCGTTGCTCCAGTTATCAGAATTTCTGCATATACAGATTGTGTTCAGAGCACATTAATCTAGATAATTAGTTTTATTGTACTTTCACAAAAAGTACTAAACTGAACCCATTGATTTGCAAATCAAAGTATTTGTGCATGTAGTTGAAGTCTAGCTTTATAGATTATCGTGTGTGTCTAACAATATATGATGAGGAATAACATTTTTATAACATCATACATATGTTAAAATGCAATGTGATGTTTTATTCTTATGTCTAATAACAGAAAATCAGTATGTTTTGGTGGTACTCTAAATGAATCTGATAAAATTATTCATATAAATGTATGAACTCTGTATCGGAATTTACTGTATCTGTCACCAGAATGTATCTGCAACTTCAACATAATCGTTATTTTATATTAATATTAAAATATTCTAAAAATATTTTAATATTAATCTAAAATTGTTAATATAAAAAGAAACACTTCTCAAAAATTTAGACAGTTTTAACATTTCCCCGTTTTTGGAATACTTTATTTGTATGCAAAATCAGAGTTTTCCTGAGGAAGTTTCAGGAGGATGCTGCACCATGCCTGCCCTTTGGCTTAAAAAATAGAACCCTTCTTTCCCTTCATCAAAAGAAATAGGGACCCTCCTTGTCCTTCATCCAAAAAATAGCATATTTCTTGCCCTTCAAGAAAATTTTACCCTTTAACTGCCTTTTGTACTATAAAATTTGCTTGTATAACAAAAACTGATGCATTGTTGTGTCTTGAAAAGAGCACCCCGACTTTTAAATATACAAAAGGGCCTTAAAATTCAAAAGAATTAACTTAAAAATGAAAATGCTTTTAAAGATCTAAAAAGTACTCTTAAGAATCTAAAAAGTGTTCCTTTCCCATTAGTAGCATCTTGCCCTTTTTCAAATCTTGTGGAAATTCTGGCATAAGTGTTAACTACATTTACATAGCATAAATGGGTATAGGAATCCTTTGTTTTCAGAAGCATATTTTAAGAGCTTTTATCATTATTTATAGTTGGCATTTTAGACACTGTTTCAATTGGAGTCATTTACAAAATATCCCTTCAAATCCCATTATAAAATATCCCTTAAAAAGATATGTCTTGAATTAAATTTTTGCACTAAAATTTTGTTATTACTTTTGTAAAAGTGGAACAAAATATAGTTGCTTTATATTATTCAACTTTTTATATTTTATTTAGGCCTACAGTGTTTCCCTCAAAGAGCAGCTCTTTTGAAATCAATGTTAAATTTTCTGAAGAAATCTATTCAGGATCCAGTATTTTCAGATAGCATAAGACATTGTAAGTTTTGTATTCCTTTAAATGCTTTTTATTAAGGTTTTTCACTTTTTTAAAGATTATCAGTTTAACATAATATGTGATCCAAATTTTCTTCTTTTTTTTTAGTGATTGATGGGACCTTACCCCAATCTCTAAAACACATTATTAGCAATGCTGAATATTATGGTCCATCATTATTTCTGTTAGGTTTGTATTGTTTCCTTTGTGTTTTACAGCATTACATAAACTGGCAACACTTTAATATTTACATTTTCCATATCTGCTGAAATATGTTGAATTTCACTTTGCCTACATGTTTGATCTGTCTCTTTATTTGGCATTTCAAACTCTTGTGAAATAAATGTGCTAATCTTAGAAAACATATACATTATTAGAAAGAGTCTTGATTCAGAATAATTTTTTATTCAAATAGATTTTGCTTGATTAAAGTGAAAGTTGAATCAAATAATGTATTATAGTTTTATATATACAGTAGAACCCCAAATTATCCTAATCCCGGTTATCTGAAAATCGGCTTAACCAAAAGACCTTAAAACTAATTTTTTTTAAACATGAAAAATTTTTATTTTTAAACAAGCATGCTGTTTATGAAATAAATAAACAGCGTCAACTTACTTATTTGGACCATTATGTAAATTAGGGATGTAACGAATAGTGATTTGGCCGAATACCAAATATTCGGCGGACGAATACTGACTTTTAAAAATAATTATTTTAATTGTTTATTTATTTTTTCAATTTTAAAATCAAAAATTAAATTAAGAACTAATTAAAATTAATTTTTTGTTTGAGTGTTCAAAAATTATAACAGCTGAATGTTTGCAAGCTCAGTATATAGTAAACATTTGTTTTCTGAAGCTGGTAATATATATGAAACCAAACGAAACATATTTCTTCCTGAAAATGCTGAAAAGTTATTATTTTTGCATCACAATTTCAGGCTTTACAGTGATAAATAATTTTGTTACCCCTGTATGTTATTTTGAAGTAACTCATTAAATGTTTTTTCACTATAGGCAATAGTTTTTTCTTTTCAATGTATGAAACTCATTAGTTCGTTTAATCAACATCTAATGTTTAATTTTTAATTAGTAAAGTAATTATATAGTCATATATTTATTCTAATTTTTTTATTTAAAAGTAAAACTAAAAACTAAAAAATTGATTTAATTTGTGAAAGATTAAGCATTTTTACAAGACAGTAAAATATTTGTTTTTAATATTTAGGAATTTTATTGTTTAAGAAACTTATCATTATAAATCAGATTTAAAAAATAGATATAAAGTTAATATTTTTAAATTCTCTGATGAGATTTAAATTTAAATGCAGTATATATATTTTGCATTTTAATGTAAAAGAAATTAATGCTGCAATACTTATAAAAGAAATTAATGCTGCAATACTTACTTAAATTCACATGATGCCTAAATATGCAGCAAGAAAGATATTTTTATTTATGTAATATCATTATATAAAGTTATTTATAAGTTGTCATGAAGCTTTAAAATTGAGTAAGTATTAGGATTTCCTTTTCTTATAATAATTAATGTATTTAGATATAATTCTTTAATATTCTTTGCTAAAAATATTTAAAATCACATTTTGTTTTGATTTTCTGGAACTTATTTAACCAAATATGCAAGTATTCGGCAAAATATCTAATTATATTCGGCTACAGGTATTCGGCTGAATATCTGTTCAATATTCGGCAATAGGGCCGAATGCCGAATAGTGGCCGAATATTCGTTATATCCCAAGTGTAAATGCTGGCATTTTATTGCAGAGACACATACAACACTTCATTTCTTTACAAAATATGTTGAGATTTTTTTTTTTTTTAACTTTACATTGCTTTAACGCTGCCTTATCTTGCCACCTTTCAAATTAAACAACCATACATCTGATGCTGTTGCATCTTCCTACATTTCAATATATTGAGGTGCCATATCAACTTTTTCAACTCGTTAAGTTCTTCATGCTTATAAAAACACATTTTTACTTTAAAGTATTACTCGTCATAAATAAAGTTCGGTGGAAATTAAAACACGTGTAAACAGGAAGGGGTAATCGTACAGAATATGGACACTTGCTGCACCTGCAAGCACATACACTTTACCTGACTGTGGGGGAGTGAGAAGGGCAAGTAGTGTCATCTGGTAGAATAAAATTAGGAAGTTCCCCGATTATTCAAAAATTCCTATGGAACCCCGGTCAACCGAAAATCCTTTGGTCCCATGCTTTTCGCATAACTGTGGTTTTAGTGTATATAGTTTTATGATATTAAGTATTGTGTCTTTTTACATTTATGCATATTATTTTTTAGCAACCGATGTTGTCACTGTTTATATTTATCAAGAACCAACACTTTTACCTTCTCTCCAGGATAATGGCCTCACAGATGTTGTTAATCATGCATTGCTTGTAAAAGAGGTAAATATATATAATATTTTATTTATAATTGATTGTTGCTGTAAAATACATTAACCTTTTAGAATAATTAAACGTTTTGTTTAAAAACCATTACACTATGTTTTACTTTAGGCATTTTCTACTTGAATGTGTAGTTTTGAATATTTTTGTGATATAATTTTTCGTATTAAGGCAATAATTAAAGTGAGTTTTTTCCTGCAGAATTATTTTACAGTTTAACAAATTCTTTATAGAATATAGTTACATAGTTAAAAAAAAAAAGTCTGAAATTTAAATTAAGCTATCTGAATCTTGTATGCACAGATGCAACAATTTATCTATAATCATTACTAAAAATAACATATTTTAATATTGCATAGTGTTATACTATTATTTTTTTTTTACTCCTTAAAAAGTAGTAATGTATTATTATTTTTGTTTTTGCCTTATAAATGATCTTATTTATGTATTAATCAATTATATTTCTTTTACAGGTTCCAGCCACCAGAGAAGTATTATCCTCACTTCCAAATGTTTTTAGTGCCATATGTTTGAATACTCGGGGACTTCAATCATTTGTAGCTTGCAAACCTTTTGAAAAATTATTTAGAGTACTTGTTTCACCAGAGTATTTACCAGCCATGCGAAGGAGACGTAGTTCTGATCCTATAGGAGATGCTGCTAGTAATTTAGGGAATGCTGTGGATGAGCTTATGAGGCATCAACCAAGTTTAAGGACAGATGCAACTGCTGCTATAATCAAGGTAGTGTAAAACTTCTTAATGGTTCTTATAATAACTCTTGGGGGTTTTTCTTTGCTATAAAATTTAGGTATTCTGACATATTTTAATATATATATATATATGAGGGCCCCTGAAGCCAAGAGATACAATCGACAAAATTTAGATTTGGAGTAAATTGAGTTCAAAGTTGAACATCAATAGTAATTGACTGAATTAAATTATCAAACTGTTGCTTATTTCATAGTGGTTTTTGAACTCTTATTTTAATAAATGTGTAAAAGAAAGTGAAGTAATTTTTTTTAATTATAATTAATCAGTATTGATAATCATTCGGCACTTGTACCCCTTGTTACGTAGTTGACCTCTAAAATGCAGCACATAATTAGAAAATCACTTATATCTCTTTACCTACAAACAGCCTTATTTCCAGATCACCTGTGTACTTAGTTTAGTTTTTTCAATTTTGTCACTTATACCACTTGGCTACTGGGGTCCTCATATATATATACAGGGTGTCCATAATTAAACGACCCTACTTTAAACTTGTCTACAGACAAAAGTATTGGTCAGAAAGTTGTGAAATTTTATGGAGAACATAAGGAAGGGATGGGAATTTTTTTGAGCGAGAAAAAATTAGTTCAAAATTTTGCCACCAGAGGGCGTTTTTATAGATAATTTTATAGATAATTCAGCATAACATTTAGCAGACATTTACAATAGTTTAAAAATTTTATTAGAACATATGTTCCACATGACGGACATCATTTTCAGCTACCATCTGGATAGTAAGCTATAGCATGTTCCACTGTCGTCCGCAGTGTGTTTTGGGAAATGCTAAGAACATGTCATAAAAAAAGTTTTGTTGAACATCTTTTGCTGTAATAAAATTTGTAAACTATCGCAAATATATGCTAAATGTGTAATTCATTAAAAACGCCCCCTGGTGGCGAAATTTTGAACTAATTTTTTCTTCGCTCAAACAAATTCCCATCCCTTCATTATGTTCTCCACAAAATTTCACAACTTTCTGACCAATATTTTCATCTGTAGACAACTTTAAAGTAGGGTCGTTTAATTATGGACACCCTGTATATATATATATATATATGTGTGGGGGGGGGGGGAATTTCTTCCCACTATTCTAATTTAATTGGAGGTGTAGTCGTGAACCAGATTTCTTTAGTAAAAACTCAGAGGCTATAAATTCAGTTGGGGACCTGACCTTTTCTTCCTTCAGTCACGTAGTCCTTTTTCATCTGGCCTGTTCTACTGAGAGTTAGTAACTTATTACTACGTCTTTTTTTTTTTTTTTCTCCAAAAAAAGAACTCTTCGGCTTGTGTTGGCTGCTTTTATTCATGTACTTCTAATTTTTCTCAGTAGAGGACTAGGATGGAGAATTAATGTTACATTTTTAATGATTATTACTAGGATATTTTGTTATATGTACCAGTCCATGCCACCACTCTTGAGAATAGCTCTTACACATCTTACCACAGAAAGAAAAGAATCACGCCTTATCACCTGGGGGTGACTCTGTTCCAAATTTTCAGAAAATTTAAAGAAATTGGTCATCAGCCCAAAAATTCAGACATTAAAATAAAAAAGCATCACAAGAAAAAAAGTCTGGGAAGGAAAACAATCTTCTTATTATAAAACCTTCTTCATAGATATTAACAAAGAATAAACTGTGTTTCTGCAGATATTTACATCACAAATTATCTTCTTCAGAAGCTGGGACACCATTTCAAGGGTTTTTGGGATGCTGGGACAAAGTTTTGTTTTGAAGGGCAGGGTTTGAAATAGCATGCGAGTTTGTGCGAATTGCACACAAAATAGGAACATTCCACATAATAAAAAATACTGTGCAATATTTTACCTTCCGTAAATTCTTTCACAGCCATGCGATTCTTCCATGAAATTTTTAATTTTTGTGTAAGTCAGCTATTTTTTTTTTCTTTTAAGGATTTTTGCAAAATTTATTTTTGAATCGATAGCAGGGAAAATCGCAAATTTCTTCAAACGGTCATGGAAAAATACCATGAATTTTGTCAAAGATCTTAGAAACAAATAACGATTTTCTTCAATCAGTCACTGAAAAAAAATCTCAAATTTCAACAATCGGTTTCAGAAAAAAATCAAATTCGTCCATTAGTCGCGGAGAAAAATTGCAAGTTTTGATTAATGATTAAGGAGAAATATTGTGAATTTCTTCAAAAGTATCATGGAAACAGAGTTATTTGTTCATCAACTGTAAAAAAATATCGCTAATTTTTCAATCGGTTGTGGAAAAATATCCTGAATTTTGGCAATGGGGCGCACAAAAATATCTCAAATTTTGACAGATGATCGCCAAAAAAAAAAGGGGGGGAATCTTGTCAATCAATTGCAGGAAAAAACCCCACTTATTATGTCAAAGGATCACAGGGAAAGAACGTGAATTTCATCAAAGAGTCGCTGAAAAGAAACACTAATTTCGTGAAACGGTTGTGGAGAAAAATCATGCATTTCGCAAAACGATCGTGGGAAAAAAATAATTAATTTCTTGAAACGATTGCAGAAAAAGATATTGAGTTTCCTGAAGCGATCACAGAAAAAAATAGTGAATTTAGTGAAATGATCGTGGAAAAATTTCTAATTGTATCAAATTATAGCAGGAAAAAATTCATAAAATTCAATCTGTCAAGATGTAATCAGCATACAAACATCATTAGTAGGTTACGAAATTAGCATTTTTTTTCTTTTTGCTGCATAGGGATAAGAACATTTTCATAAATGGCATTGTGCCAGTGAAAAGTTTGAATAATGGCTTTCTGCCTTCCTCTTCAGACTATGATTTAAAATCCATACAATTCAGAAATCTACGAAGTCCTTGGTCTCAGATAGTCGATCGGGTCAGTTAATGCTGTATTTTTTCGTTGTGGGTCGGATCGACTGCAATTTTTTTGAGTTCAGGTTGGATTTTCACTATTGCGAGTGGGTTTGTGTTGACCCAATTTATCAAAGAAAGCCTTAATATTTTTTCAGATGAAAAAAAATTACTGGAGAATTCTTTCAGTTTCAGACAAATTTTTGTGTGCAAAGGTATATGATTGGAGTGCAAAGAGCTTATGATGTCAGTGTGGATATGATTGTAGTGACAATTTGTACTGTTCCTTGTGGTCAGTGAAAACTAAAAAACATTTATCTCTGATAATATTAAAACAAAAAAATATATCCATTTCCTTTATCAGTAGAACTTTTTGATTTTTCATTGAATGATGTAAAAGCTACTTAATGACATTTAAAAATTTTCACCCTTTCTTTTATATTTAAGTTATTGGAGGAATTATGTGTCATGGGCAGAGATCCACGTTATGTGTGTTCCAGACCAACTGCAAAAACTGAGACTGTAACAGCTGCAGTTACTAGGATGGCAAATGTAGCAAATGAAGCTGGATCTTCTGATGAAGAAGATGATGAGGATGAAGATGCTCCGGGTGCACCTGTGCAAGGTCCTTTACAAAAAACAACTGATAGAGGAATATCAGGGGAATCAAATGGTATTGGTTCTAAAACTCCTGTACCATTGGTCGACTATATTTTGAATGTTGTAAGTACAAGTTTATTGATGTATTATTTTAAAAAAATCTTATTTTTTCTGTTTTTCCTAAAACTTTTTTTTAAATTAATTTTTTTTTCTAGATGAGATTTGTTGATGCAATTTTAAGCAATAATTCAACCGATGATCATTGTCGAGAATTTGTACGACAAAAAGGCCTTGTTCCATTGATGTCTATTTTGGGTTTACCTAATTTGCCTATAGATTTTCCTGTAACTCCAACATGTCAAGCTGTTTCCAGTGTTTGCAAATCTATATTGGTAAGTTTTTAAGAAAGTTTAAGTTCAGTAATTTAATTTTTATCTTGTTGAAGGAATAAGAATGATACAGTTGTATATTGCTGTATGTAATTCAGTAGTATGTTTCTAAAAATGTATCTTATATCAAGTCTGGTTTGAAATTTTCTGATTATTTAAAATAAGTGAGCATTTTGAAATATACTAACAGTTTTGGTCTTTCATTTAATATACCGTAAACCGATACAACTTTGACCACCCCATACATCTTTGTGCCACCTACATTTTATGAACCTCTCTGCTCTGTAGTAGCTCTTGGTGAAGTTTTCATTTCGACAAATTCCCTCACGTACTTCTTGTGTAGGGGAGTGAGCTTACCAACTCAACAGGCTTATCAGTGATGAACAGTGATAGTAAAAAAATTGTTATAAATTTCCTTGTTTTGCAGCAGCTGAAAGTCTCCCCTGGGTCGGCATTTGGCAGGTTTCTGGGGAATCTGGTAAGTTTACAATTTCATCCTTATATTATCAGCTATGAATTACTGTTGTTTCCAATTTCAAATGTTTGTTTGCTCTCATGCTGTACCTATGCAAATAAAAAACTGGAACTTCTAGGTACAACTTAGTGCTGCAATGTTTTTTTTATTTTCTGGTTACCAATTTCAGACATGGCAAGAAGAGGGAAATTTTGGACATGACCCAACCCCCTGCCGTCGTTTGGTACAAGGAAAATGAAGTTATAGGGTCAATCATACCAAGCAAGATTGAGGAAGGACTTTCTAATTATTTGATTAATTAATAATATATTTCTAATTATTTAATTATAGTTTTCTAATTTTGTCAAATCTTAAATCATTTGAAATTGTTTTTTGATTGGACCATTCTGATTGTCATTCAAAGTTTATGAAGTCTTATTTTCAGGAGAAAAGTTTGTTTCATGCTTAAAAAGATTTGCAAATAGCAATTTAAAAAAGAAACTGACTTGCATTAATTTGTTTTCTCATTCCTTCATAAAAATGCAAAAAGTATGAATATTTTAATTTTAAAGATTTTTCTTGTTATTGCAACTTTCTGTAAATATGTTTTCAAGCTAAAAAGTGGGTGGTACAAAGTTGTACCCTTATGGGGTGTAAAAATGTGCCATGAAAAAGTTCTCCCATCCCTCCCACAAAACATAGAATTTTTTTAAATACAGGATCTGATAAGTGAATGTAGTTATGTTGGGTAAAAATTTCATTTATATAAGACTGAAAATAATGTTGTGACACTAAAAAAACTTCAAAGTTTGCACAAAGTTGTATCAGTTACGGTTATTTCTTAAGAGTTGATTTAATTTGTAACAGATCATTTCATTAGATATTGTTTGATTTAATATACAGTAGAACCTCGATTTTATGTTTCTCACTTTGTACGTTTTCTCGCATTTAACGTAATTTAACTCCAATTCCACAAAATCCATATCCCAATAATGTTAAATTTTCAAACTTCCAAAGTTTTCCCAAATAAGGTTTACCCATATCGTACGTTTTATTTTGGGGCCTTTTTGTATTTCACTTGTTTGCTGTATGTGCTTCTTCCAAGCATCAGTTTCTCTGACAACTCTTGCTTCATTGTTGATTTCTTAATATCCAGAAACCCTTTCATTCCCACCTTCTGTAGAGTACAGAATAAGAGATAACAAGGGAAAGGCATTTTTTTCAAACAAGGAGTTTGGTTGTAATCTCAGGGCAGGTGGTCCAGGAGTTTACAATGTGACAAACAGGTTACTGTTAGTAAGAGCCCAATAGGAAAAGAATCCTGGGGAATCTGCCTGTCATGAAGAACAATGCAAAAGATAAAGGTTAAGTCTTTGTCCATATGTTTTCAGTGTGTGCTGCACTTGCATAATGCTTACTGACTCTTTGTCTTGCAACCAAACTTTTCAGTCTCTACTGTGCAGTAGCACTTACACTATCCTGTAAGTTAGTGCTAGCGGCTCGATAATTACATGCCTGCTAAACACAAATGTTTTCTTCCCGAAAAGGCATCCATAATTGAAAAATCAAAGAAGTTTCACGGATAGCTCTGTCAAATTTGCAAACAATATTAAAACAGCAAAAAGTGATGGAACTGAAATCTGAAAAATTAGGAGAATCTGGAAAAAAGAGAAAGACTGAAGACTTAGGCATATGACGAGCTAGAAAAGGCTCCGATTGAGTGGTTCATGCAAGCTCGCTCATTTAATGTCCCTATAAATGGAACGATTGTGAAAGAAAAAGCATTAAAAATTTCTTTCAAGAATTTCACGGCTTCTAATGGATGAATTGCAAGAAAAGACACAATTTAACATACAAATCACTTTGTAGAGAATCTGCGAACATTGATCCTGTGACATTTAAGAATGGAAATAGAATGCTTTGCTGTCTTTAATAGAAAATTACGCACCAAAAGACATTTTTTACACTGATGAAACTGTCCACTTTTTCTCTCTTCTGCCTGATAAAACTTTAAACATGAAAGGAGCATTATGCAATTATGAAAAAAATGTCAAAAATGCAATTAACTGTCTTGATATGTGCTAATGCAGATGGAAGTGAAAAAGTAACATCATTGAGTATCGGTAAATGTCAAAAACCACAGTGTTTTAAAAATGTGAAGAGCCTACCAACATGTTATGATGCAAACAAAAAATCTGGGATGACAAGTTTTTTTTTTTTTTTTTTTTTTGAAAATTTTCTTAAGAAAATTGGATGGAAGAATGGGTCTACAAATGCAGAAGATTATTTTATTTGTTGATCAATGTACCGCTTATATAAATTTTAACTTATAAATGTTCAAATTAAGTTTTTTTAAGGTTTCCTGCAAAAAACAATATGCATTAGTCAAAATCGATTCTGGAAGCATAGAAAATACTCGTTTAAAAAAAAAAAAAAAAAAAAAAAAAAAAAAAGGGGGGTTAACATATTGGAGGCATTGCGTTTGATATCCTCAGCATGGAATAACGTACCTAAAAATTGTATCTCCAACTGATTTGCAAAGGCTGGATTTGCAAATTTTTCACAAGGTGACAATGAACACAAAGAGAATTATGGTGTATCCCTTTAAATGATTATGCATTTGCTGAATTTAACATTAATTTCAGTGTATATGCTAACTGTGATAAGGGGTTAATAACATGAGAAACTGAAGCTCCAGCAATTTCAGATTTGATTTCTTCGGATGATAGCGCGACGACTGTCCAGTGACTTTACAGTCTGTTCCACCATTTGTTGATGCTTTAAATGGACTAAAAACTGTGAGAACATATCTCTCAAGACGTGACCCTCAAGAACCTCATCTTTAAAGTTACCGTAATATAGAAAATGTTCTTTATGAACTTAGAGACAAAAACAACAAGCAAACTGAAATCGGATTTCTTTTTTTTAAGCCCCCAAATAAGTGAGTCTTAAATTTTATTCATCTGTATCAATCTCATATTTGTGCCTGTAATGTTTAAAAAAGTAATTTTAAATACTTAGTATTTTTCCCTTTCTAAATTTTGATTTTTTTTTTTTTTTTTTTTTTTTTTACTTGGTTTTACATTCTATTTTTTTTTTTTTTTTTCTGTTGGTCCAAAGCAAAACATAAAAGTGAAATTTTACTGTATGTATAAAAAATTGTTACCCTTAATAAAACTGCACAAGCCAAGATAACATATTTCTTTTAAATGAAGTAAGTTTTTCAGAGCAAACAAGGTGAATGTGTGGAATGTGTTTACATTTCCTTTAAATTTAAATTTTGCAATAGTTTACCCTTTTCCCAGGTTTTATGTTTTCTCTTTTCAAACATTTCTTTTCACTTGGTTTGATAAAAAACATATAATTGGGGTTCCATTATATATTGTTGTGTATGATGCATCAATTTTAGTAGAGAGTATTTTAGTACATTTTGCATTTGTAGAATTTATTGTAATAAAACTTAATGGAATAAACTATTTTCAGAATCTTGCTCATGAGCCTCAAGTTTTGAAACAAGGACTGTTACATTTAAATGAAGTATTGCAATGTTTAGAACCTTTGCACAGGCCATTAGATCCACCTGGTGGAAGTGTATTATTGGAAGAATTAATAAGTGCCCCAAATATAAATGATGCAACCTTAAGTGCACAGTCTACTCCATTATTGCATTATATGGCAGCTGCTCATGCTTACATCATTATGTTTGTTCATGTGTGTCGTACTGGTCAGGTAACAATTTACACATGAGTGTAATTTAGTTCTTAAAAATTAATTATAACTAAATTTAAAAATTTCTTTTTATATTTAACTAATTTATTTGCATTACTTTTCAGAGTGATATTCGTACAATATCAATCAGCCATTGGGGATCAGAATTAGGTTTAAGTGTCTTGAAAGGGCTCAGTTCATTATACACATCTCTAGTATGGGAAAGTACTGTTTTGTTAGCTTTATGTAGCAATGATAATGGATTGCCTGAGAATTGCCAGTTTGGAAGACAACAGCTGGAGAAATTATTCCGTAAAGATATGAAGGTGAATATATTAAAACATTCTCTGTTTATTTTGTATTTCATCAAGTCTTCACAATCTCTTTTAAATTGCACCTTGAATTCATACAAAAGAGAGTTGGTCTTCAATCCTTAGAAAGCGTACAAGACCAGATTTTGATCTAATGACATAATTGGAGGATTTTTTCACATGAAGAGAATTTTTAACATGAATAATTTGATACTTCATATGATAGTATATCTGTTTTTGATAATGTTACTTATTTATTATGAACTAGTTGATTTGCCGTGCGTTGCCCGGGCCTGTGATAATAATCTTAAACAGAACATAAGTTTGTATGATTTATTTTTTAAAGATGCTTTACGAAGGGCCCCAAGAAGGAGATTAATATTCGAAATTGGTGGTAGCTGATATCCAAGAAAATTTTTTGTGTTTCAAGTAGTAGCTGGAAATTGTAAGAAGTTTTTAGGGAAAAAAAAAGGCTAGTGAATCGAAATATTTTTAAGGGAGCTATAGTAGGGGGCCCAAAAGGGGCCAACTGATAGTTTTGAGCAGTGTCTTCAGAGGAAGGTCTTAAAAGGTCCTAGTACTTAGCATTTTAGATCTTCAATTAGTCAAAATTAAGCATAGGATATAAATTAATTATTAGAATAAAATTTTAAAGAAATGCTTAAAAAAGAGCCGTAGGAGTCCTAGACTCAACTTTAAATGTATGCATTGAGAAGGTGACACAATGGGGGTGGTGAAAAATGCATGACACACAATCAGTTCAAGGAGCCCTAGACCGGGGTCCAGGGGGTCAGGGTCTTAACTGGAATATAGAAATGGGAGAATAACTAAATGGAGAAAAGGCCCCAAAAACTTGATCGGATTAAAAGGGGGCAAGTTATAAACCATTTGGGGAACAAACACATGAATGGGGCCCCAGGGGGCCATGGACTTAACTGAAATGTATAAATGGGGGAATAACTAAATGGAAAAAAAGCCCCCCAAAACGAAGAAGATCGGATAAAAAGGAGGCAAGTTATTAACAATTTAGGGCACAAAAACTTAGAGACCCAGAGGACCTGGGTCTTGTTTTTTTCTGTTGTTCATGTAATAGCTGTAAGTTCTAAGAAAGTGTTAGAAAAAAAAAAAAAGCTCGTGAATCAGACGATTTTTAAGGGAGCTATAGTAGAAGGCCCAAAAAGTGTCAAATGATAGTTTTGAGCAAGGTCCTAAGAGGAAAACATCTTAAAAAGTCCTAGTACTTAGTGCTTTAGATCTTTAATTAGTCGAAATTAAACATAGGGCATAAATTCATTATTAGAATAAAACTTTAAAGAAATGCTTAAAAAAAGGCCCTAGTGCCTCAATAAAAGTATGAGAGTGGTGGCCCGGGGAGAGGAGTGGATTTCTTTTATTGGTATAGATAAGATTTTTAGAATCATGCTTTAAAATGAATTACTTAAATCATCGATTACCTCATTTGCAATTTCGTGATTTCAACTTTAAAAGGCTTAAAAGTGTAGTTGAAGAAAGCCCCTCATGTCTAGTTTTTGGTTGCTTTATTGCACTTCATGAATGTTATATTTATTATTGGAAGAAATAATTCAAAAATACTAAATTTAAGATAATTGCTTCAATATAAAAAATAATCCACACAATATTTTTTATGTATTCTGCTGAATTGTTTTTGAAGTAACAATTAGATTTCATATGAATGTCTTTAAACATTACTTTAACCCCTCACCTTCAAAGTGGTACAGTTTTATTTTATTTTTTTATGCATAAAGTATGTTTTTTCATTAAGAATTTTCTCAAGTTATCAAAGCATATAGGTCTTTCAAAATACTAACTTGAAGGTCTTTAAAAATACAAATATTACACTATACTTCATATAAAATTTTTCTAGTTTTATCCAAATTAAATTTTATTATTAATTAAATTTTATTATTTGATTGCTATGTGTGGCAATAAATCTTATGTAAATTTATAAAATATTGGCACTATTTTTTTAAACAAATTGAAAAAAAAAATTGCCATATAAGACTAGAAATTGTTATATATCTTAATAAAGAAAATCAATATAATTCTTTATCATGAAAATTTAACCAAATTTTAATATTTTTTTGTTTTAAAAATTGAATCTGCAAGTATTTGGTAGTAGAGATCATTTAAATGATTTTACTGTTTTAATTGTGTGACAATGTACTAGAGCTCTGCATGGGGCCCTTACCTGCCCTGGCCCGGCGAAATGAAGACAAACTTTAAAACAGGCTGGGCCAGCAGAATAAAGAATTTTTCTAATGAGCTGGGCTGATAGAAAAATAAAATGGGCCAGGCCAGTAAAAAAATTAAATAGGCCCGCTGTGCCTATGAAAAAATTAAGTGTCTAACCAGCCTGATATAACAAATTTAAGAGTTAGAATAAGCCAACAAAATGTGAACAATTTTCAATAGACCTGACTGGGTCAAATAATTTATAAATGTATTATACAAGCTGATGTTAGTTTGGCAACATCAATACAGAAATTTAACATGTCCAGCATAGAGATCTGCATTGGACAGTTACATAGTGTCTGAGTCCAGGCTTTTTTTTTTTTTTTTTTTCAGGAGACTTGGGCCAGGCTTACATTTTTCTGCATGCTCAATGGCCGGCCAAATCTGGCCTTAATTGTTCCCAAAACGTGTAAGGCAGGCAATTTTATTTGTAAAAATAATAGTGATAATGAACTTTTGCTAACAAAATCCTGGAAAATATACTTTATAAAATTACAGAAAAATATTTCCAATATGTTTTTAACCATCTTTTTTCTTTTATTCTAAACTACTTTATTTTTTAATGTCTATTTGAATTTAATATCTAAGAGTAATGCTCGTATTCACTATCTACCTCAATTCCCTACTAAGCACAACAGCTGTGGTCATTGACCACTCAAAAGGTATACACCATTAACCTGATTGGAGTATATAATTTAAGCATTCTACGGAGCTATTTGCGCTACACCGGGAGTTGGAAAATGAGCGTAAGTGATCATTATCGTTGCTATACTATATTACATGGCTTGTGGACATATAGTCTGGAAAATGCTGTAAAATTTTCACATAAATATGTATGCATTATTCTTTAAAAGAATCTTAATTGTGCATTAAGAAAAATCTTAATATTTTGTAGAAATTGAATCCGGTTGGCCCTAATTTTATTGGTTTTTGCATTGGCTGGGCTGTGAATACAAAAATATAAACAGTATGGACTGAACTTTTAGTTTTTGCACCGAGCCTGGCAATTTCGGTCCGTGCCAAACTCTACAATTTACTATTTTGAGTTATGTATTTTAGAGCATGTCTTTATATTTCATACTGCTTCGAATATTCTATTTTCTGTGAATTTATCAATTGATTAACAAGAAATACCATAAAAAGTGATTAAAAAAATCTTAAGAATTTTTTTTTAATCACTTTTTATGGTATTTTCTGTATTTCATGTTCAAAGTTTTAGTTAGTTTTTCTTTGTTGTGCAACATACTATAGTTTGTTTGAGAGAGAGGGTTGTGGTTTTTTGATATGATGCATGCTGACAAGATGCAAAGCAAAAAAAAAAAAAAAAAAAAATTAAAACACAAGGTCACAAAAAATCTCGAAATTTGCTAATTTCATCAATCTGTCATGAAACTAAAATTTTCAGTTCATGTAGATAAGAAAAATCTTTACTAAAGATATTAAGCGTTATTTTGCAGCTAAATGTGTCAATCTTTCTCCATCCATAACATGAATACAGTCGAACCTCGATATCTCGAAACCCTTGACAACTCGAAACAAGAACGAAAAATCATGTGTCAAGCATAGATTATGTAACACTTTCCAACGCTTCCAAAATATTTTTACAAATCATTACTGTTTAATAAGCTGAAAGATAACATCTAAGTAAACAATTTGGAAAACACATAACATATTTAAAAACGTAATTTTAGGAATTTCCAACATATACAATATTTGGAAAAATATCCGAATACTTTTATTCAGCCCTGTATATGATCTATAGATTTGTATGTATACTACATAGGATGCTAAATTTTAGTTTAGTTAGGAAACGCTTAGCAGAGTTTAAAATTCTCCCTCTGGAGTTTCTGTCAATAAACGGAAATGTGTTTGTGAACTTTTGTGCTGCCCTGTATATGAAATACAGAATTTTTACACACCAAGTAATAGACAAAATGTGAGTTAAATTTAAAATCGCGTTCAGCAACTTAAAACACACTTTCAGGAATTATTGTTAACAGACAGTGGAGAATTCTTTTGTGTGTCCCTGTAAATGAACGATGACTGCTATACACACAATATTCTGTAGTAAGCCTCTTGTAATGCACCTTAGTGATATATATAAATTTCAATGCGTTTTAAATAGTGAAACATTATTTAATTAAACCGCAAATGATTTTTCTCCATAGACGTAATGTAACAAAATTCTTTTGACTGTCCCTGTAAAGTAACTATAAGTGCTATGCACACCCTATTCCATATTAAGCTTCTTGTAATGCACCTTAGTGATATATATCAATTAGAATGTGTTTGAAATTGTGTAACATCATTAAAATAAGCCGCAAATTATTTTTTCCCATAGACCATAATGTAACGGAATTCTTTTGGGTGCCCCTGTAAAAAAACTATAAGTGCTACACACTTCAGTTGAAATAGGGAACATGCTATAGATAACGACAATAACATATAAAAATTGCAGGGCAATCCGAGCATATTTACGGGAATTAGAGCATGGCCATACGACAGACGGCCAGACAAACCGAAATCATAAACACTTTTCAACTAGGTTAGAAAGTGTTAAAAAAGAAATTTCCACTGCATTTCCATCAAAATTCTTATGTATTTTCCCTAGTTATCTCGAAATATATTTTTCAAAACCCTTGATGTATCGAAATTTTTTCCTCAGAAATTAGTTTATTTTAATTTTGCCTATTATCAGCTGTAGAGTCAGTTTGAACTGCATGCTGGTTTCACATTCTTTTATCCCTTTGTTGATACAAAGAACTTAAATGGCAAGAACGGAAAGCTTTTGAAACCGTAACTAATGAAACAGTGCAAATAGCTACGCTGGAAAGCACGGTGAAAGGAGAGATCCAATCACATGCTTGTTTCATTGCATCCGCCAATTTCTTTTGAATTAAATCTAAAATAACACCAATGTAATTTGGTGGTTTAGTAGTTTTTGATGAATCTTAGTTTTTACAGCAAAAGGCAGTTTGTGACATTAGATTTTTTAAATTTTGTCAAAACCTTGATATCTTGAAACCTCTGTATCTCTAATTTTTTTCTCTTCCCCATAGATTACACATATCGAGGTTGTACTGTATTAGTATTTGTTAAGCATATTTTATTAACAATCTAAAACCAAAATAGAAGTAAAACTACATTATATTTTTTCTGTATCTGTTTTATTTTTGTTTTTACATTGTTATTGTCATGTTGAATGAGTAATAAAATTAATCATTAAACTTATTGAATCTGTTGCTATTTTACCACAGCAACTTTAAAATGGTATTTGGTTTTATTTCTGATTATTAGTATTCACCTTATTTAATAAATATGACCTATTTAAGTGATTATATTTATTTTTTGATTGTGGATACTCTGACTTAAGAATTGTTGATTTGGTCTTTACACATTAGTTTTAATAGTATACAATTAAATATTATATGGTTAAGAACTACATGTTGTATATTTTTTTGAACACTCAAACATAACCTAAATCATTTTTATTTATTTTATCTTGTATTCTTATTGCTTTATAATTGCTTTATAATAAAATATATTAATTTATTATACAATTATTTAGAATGAGATTTATCAACTGTGTTATTGATGTCTATCCGAAAGGAAAATATGTGTTAGGTTTTATAGTGGTAATACTTTAATTATATCTAATTAACTTAGACTTTTTTTTTGTGTGTTGTGTGATTTCTGTTTATGTAGCTGTTGTTTTTTAATTATAATTTCTTTAATTTGTTTAGAGTGATAAAGATGATGGTCCGCAAAATAATACTTCAGAATTCGGTTCTAATGGTGTGAGTTCAGCCATGGAAGCTTTAAGCACCAATGGTTCTTCTGCTATGGATGTTGATAATCCTGGTCAAAGTTGTGAGGATTTACCCAGTAGCAGTATTACAGGAGGAGCTGAGAAATCAAAATCAAAATCTTATCATACTCAGATTAAACAGATAAAACCATTATTGTCAGGAGCTTCAAGGCTTGGTCGAGCATTAGCTGAATTATTTGGCCTTTTAGTTAAGGTAACTGTATTATATTAAAATATATTTTGTATTAAACATGCAACAAAATAATTTTGTTCTGAAATTATTTAACTTTTTGCTTAAAAAATTATGTATTTTATTTTTCTCTATAAAAATAGTGTGATAATATAGAGAAAATGCACTTCATGTGGAAATTTTAAAGTTTATTAAATTTTGTAAGTTTTCTGTGTTTTGTTTGATGTCTCTCGTTTTCATTCCTTCACTTTATTTTCCCTATTTGCTAGTTAAGTTTCATTTCTTACTAGCTATATTTTTGAAAATTCTTTTTTCCCTTTTCTTTCATCCCTTATTGTCATTTAAAATTATTGTTATTTTGTAGCTCTGTGTCGGATCACCCATGAGGCAAAGGCGAGGTCAGCAAATACCGCCATCACCAAGTGTGCCTTCTCCTGCAGCACGTGCAGTTGCGTCAGCACTTACTCGTCTGCTTACTATGGGATTGTCATGGGAACCACCCCAAGCATGTCCAGTGCCAAAGTTTAGGTATGAGTAGAGTATATATATATATATATATATATATATTTTTTATCATCCATGTAATTAATGTTTTGTTAATTTTGGTGTGTTTCATAATCAGCTGTGTCAAATCTGTCATTTTAATTACCCTTATTCCTTCTTAGTCTGTGAAGAAAACATAACTCGCTTGTCACCAAATCCTGAAAAGCTAATGTTTTCCTCCCCTACCAAAAAAAAAAAAATAAAATAATCCCCAAACAAACAAATACCAAGGAATGAGGTTTCCCTTTTTATACTCTTTGAATATTTTAAGTGTCTCTCGAATAAGTCAGTTTTGGGTGGATATTAGTTAATCTGCATGTATTTATATATTTTATCCTTCCCTTTATTTGAATAGCTTAGATAACAGAATAAATGTAATTATTAAAACTTTATAGGGAGTTGAAGTAATATAGAATATTTATCAGGCTTTAATGAAGTATGTACTTTGTAGACTTCAACACTTATTCATCTAATAATAGTGCTGTGGTCCAGGTATCCTTCAATTTATCAAATTCATTTGTATGCAGGTATAAGTGTCAAATACTAATATTTGGGCTTATTTAACTTTAATACAAACATACTTATATTGAAAAAAAAAAAATTTAATTGTTTGTGAAACAAAGTGCAGTAAACTATTTATTCCTTTCAGTACTTCTATTGCTAAAATGTTGAAAAGATTCATTCACACCAGGATTTACAAAAAAAAATTATTTGAAAATAATCTAAAGCTTTTCTTCATGTACATTATAAAAGGAAAAATTTATTTTAAAATCCTGGCGTCAGTGTGGCATTTTGGAATTAAGTATTATATATTCTATCCCACCGCCCTTCAAGGGGTTAAAGACTTTACCAACTATGATAAATTCTTCAATAGACAAATTAAAAATATAATTTTTTATGCTGTACCCTATCTTATTGGATGTAACCTTATTGAATTATTATATACTTCATTGATTAAAATAGGTTATAAACCTATTTTAATCAAAAAAGTATAATTTTTAGATATATAGTTATGTGGCTAAATAAACTTATTTTAAATGTAAACTTTTATTTGTTTTAAATGCTAAAAAGGTGTAAATTAACAACATAATACAAATTAAAATAACTTTTATTATGTTGTTTTACATGTTTCGACTCATTCCGAGTCATTTTCAAAAACAAAATGAGACTATTCCATAATTGCACGTGCTTTGAAGTTATTATTTACATGTACTTTTTGGAAATTACACACGTTATCTTTTATTTTTATTTCTGTGACCATGGAGTAACTCGAGCCACAGTTTCGGTAAATTAAAAGATGCCGCATCGTTGCATATTGTATTTTTGCGTATTAGTATCTCTATGGTTTCTCTTATTATGGATGGATAGTATAGACTGGAGGGAAATATTATTTTACTTTCATTGAAATTTATTTGGTTGGTTTCTTCTTTATATAAAATTGCCAGGGCTGTAGTTTTTCTATTATACTTAATATCAGCTATATGCTCTTTTTTTTTTTTTTTTGTAATTAAATTTTCTGCTGGTCATGCCTATGTAGTAATTCTTGGATCCGTCTTCTTTAATAAAAAGTATTTCATATACTCCTGAATAATTCTCAAAATTAATTGGGTCTATTTTACTGCAAATGATATTCTTTAATTTCTGAGGCGGTTTGGCTATTAAGCAGATATTGAAACGTTTAAGGCTGTGTTTTAATTTTTCAAAAAAGCTTGGATAATATTGAAGAGTATAAAGTTGTATTTTTGCGAATCAACTTTCTTTTCTGGTTTCTTATTATTGGTGAAATCTATTGTAAAAATAAAAGATAACATGCGTAATTTCCAAAAAAGTACATGTAAATAATAACTTCAAAGCCCGTGCAATTATGGAATATTCTCATTTTGTTTTTGAAAAACGACTCAGAATGAGTCGAAACATGTGAAACAACCTAATAAAAGTTATTTTAATTTGTATTATGTTGTTAATTTACACCTTTTTAGCATTTAAAACAAATATATTATTACAAGGTGTTATAATTTATTATATTGTTAAACTTTTATTTTTAAATTTTTGAGAAAACAACTATAGATTTAAAACATTTTTGCTCTTATTGATTGCATATTTCTGAAACAAAGTATTCTTAAAATTCTCTACAAAATATACAGCATGGAATCATTTATCCGGAAACCAATTAACCAAAATATTTCCAATTGACTTATTTCAGAATCTTTCCAGAAAAAAGTGCCAATTTGACATGTGCATTGCTTGATACATTACCACAAGCATGGTATAACTTGATGCCAGCATCTCGGACTTGAAAATGGAAGCATATATATAGTTAGAAATCAGACAATTTGATATTTATGCAAAATTGTTGTTTCCAAAAGATTCCATATAAATTGCCTTCTTTCAAACTCTGATAATTTTTTATCTTAATTGGATGGGATTTTTAATATAAGTAATCTAATGATCTAATGCAGGTCTGTCCGACGCGGCACCCTTTTGATTGAATCTTTTTACTAGAAGTTGTTTAAATAAAAATCCATTTAAAAAAATGCCTCTTTAAAAGGATTAATGTTTCACATGATTTTTTATTATAGTCGGCGTTAAATTTTCGGCTCTAGAAAATATTTTGATAAGCTCTCGGTAAATTTTATTCTAAATTTGCTATGATTTATGTTTTTATTCTGCAATTGTTTTTCACATCGAAATCTGCATAATAAAGGGCCTTATGGCTTCCATTATGAGGTGTTTGTGCATTTTATAAGACGTGTGTACATATTTACTCCCTACCAGGGTTTGCCAGTATGGCTTCCTTTCTTGTTCAGAAAATCTGAATCTCTACCATTAATTCCGAATAGTAATTTTTATTTTATTTAATGACAGATATTTTAGGATTATTTAATGTACAAATTCTTCTGTCAGAATTTTTGAATAAAAAAGGATGCCAAACTGGCTATTTCGCCCCCTAGTGAAGTAATATTGTTCTATGTTTCTAGACATGTGAATAATGGTGCCCTTCAATGATTTCCACTACATGAGGTGTGCCCGCGCTTACTAAAAGGTTGGACAGCCCTGATCTAATGTATTTGAAATCAGAAACAATGGCACAGCCACCTATATTCTTCAAATGTGATCAAATGGATGTTGCTTTAATGCCCAACCAGCTATCCCGAAAAACTAGTTATCCAGAATACATTTTGCCTCAACCATTCTGGATAAATAGTTTTATGCTATATTTATGAATTTTTATTTTTTTTTCTAATACTTTAAGAGCTATAACTCTTTAGTTATCTTCTACATTTAGAAAATTTGTTTGCCTATGTTTGATAAGCTTTTTTTTCTTCAGGTTAACATTTTATATTTGTTCAGTTGGGTTTACTTCACCTATGTTGTTTGATGAAAGGAAATATCCATATCACCTGATGCTCCAGAAGTTTCTGAGCTGCGGCGGTTTGGATGCTTTTTTTAAGTAAGGTTTTAAATTTTCATGTAATTTGATTTTATTTCATTAGTTTATTTCTTAGAAAAAAAATACCACTACAAAGGGAATTTCTTTTCTGTTTTGATCAAATTTGTTCTGTTTTGATCATATGTTCTTATGTATTGTATTTTTCCATGCATGCCGTGCCCTCATACTCACTGTGACTTTTAATATGCTTCATAAAAAGAAAAAAAAGAGAAAGATTTCAAACAGATTTTATTCTATTAAAAATTTAACAATTTTAATTATTGCACAATACTTATAAAACTACAAATTATTTATTTAATTTCATCAGATTTAAAAATAAAATTTCATGTAAACTCACAAGAAAAATGAAAAAAATTGTTAAGTATTGCTCATAAAATATGAAAAAACTAAAAATAAGTGATCAAAAGTATGCAGAAAAGTTAAAAAAATACTGGTAACATTAAGAAAAGTGCAGGCTTTGTTACTTTAGCGCTTTTAAATGGGTGATGCAGATGTTTTACTAAGTGGACTAGTGAGTTAGTGCTTCGTTCTGTTATGAGCTCAGTGCCGATGTTCAATGTTGCCAACCATTAGAAAAATACTAAAAAATACACATTATATTTTCCACCAAATATATACATTATTACACTCCAAATGTTTGAAGCAGCATTCAAATATCAAATCCTCGCTTATCACATGCATCTCCATCTTTTCAAGTTAATTTTTGGATAAAAAATACATGGCATGCACAAATAAATATTGTAATTGAGTTTATAAATTTTCTTTTCATGTCTTAAGTTAGTCACTAATTTTTCTGGTAGCTTAAAATAAAACTTTTCCATGCTTCTTATTTGCTTTTATTTTATCAGTTATATATTTTACCATTTAATTATTTTTACACTAGTTGGAAATTTTAGTGTATTTATTTAATCTGGATTTACGTTAATAATGCTTTTGTTACATATGTGCACCATCAAGATTATAACTTTAGATTCATTATAAGCAGTTAAATTTTACTTCTCTTGAAGTGTAATATTAATATCTTAATTTGCCAGAAGAGGGAATATCATCAGAAGATGGACAGTTTTTGGTAGAAATTAAATGCATAAACATAACTTTTGTTTTCGGGATTCATCTTGTAAACTAGGTTTAGTAATACCAAAACTTCACCAAACTATATGCAATATTTATTAAATTTCCTCAAAATATATTTAATGTCATCTTAATGACTCTGTCATTTGCCAAATAAGTAAACTAGAGTCACAGAAGTTCTCTTTTGAAGGCTATAGTGCTATGGAGAACTAAAATGCATGCTATTTTATTTGATATGTGTGTAAGTGGGTGGGAGTGGAGTTTAGATAGAAATAAAATGAAAATTCCATTCTTAAGTATTTTGCTTTTGTGTTTTTTAATACTTAATGTGCATTTAGACAATTCTTATTGTTTTGATGTTTATAAATTAGCAAATAAACAAGTAGAAATAATTATGTGTTTGTGTGTGTTTCAGTCAACATCAACAGTTTTCAATCTACTGATGAATGTAAATCTCTCCCAGATTTGACCATTGTTTCTTGCCCAACGTTTTTAGTCATCTAATATATATAATATAGTATTCAATTAACCATGTGTCGTTGTTTTCTTTCCTAACAAATACAAGAACATTTAAAACTCTAAATGATTTTATAAGGATAATTAGTGTAGCTTATTATTTCTTAAAATGATTGTATTAGTATTAATAGACTGAGAATCCATATCTTAAAAAAAAAAAAAAAAAAAAAAAAATTGTATATGTTGATTTTGCTTATTTTTTATTTTATTTTTAGTACTTTTCGCTGGGCTTTGACATGCGGAAATACTGTAAAAATTGAAAAAGGTCTAGAAAATCCACAGTTACCTGGTAAGTTAACAGGAATTCATTACTAGTAGCTGTTTTGTAAATTTCTTTCACCATGCTAAACTTTTATTGAAATCATTGTTTATTAACTGACTAATAGAAATTTGTTTTTTAATGAAGTCTCTAAGATGGTACTTATATTTTAAAAATATAGATGGTACTGGTGAGTTCTTAGATGCATGGTTGATGTTGCTGGAGAAAATGGTAAATCCCAAAAATGTTTTGGAATCTCCTCATACCTTGCCTCCAAAACTGAATCAGCCTGGCAGTCCAACTTTCAACCCTGTTTTATATCTTATTCATATTCATAAGGTAACATTTACACAATGTCTTGGAATAAAATAGATATTCTGTAGAATGTATTTATAACTAACATAACATACATTTCTACTTTTAGTATGCTATATTATGAAAAAAACTGCCTGTCTTTCATTTATAATTTTAACACTTGTATTTTTTTTTTTCACAGCGTGCTTTTGAGAGCATCATGTATCTTTGGAATAGAAAACCCTTGGTTGTCTATGGTGAAAGGATAGCAGAATCTATGTTGGCTGTGATATGTCATTTATTGAAAGGAGAAACTATTATTAAAGTAAGAATTATTTTCCATATATGGACATTTGTAATTTCTCGTGGTATATCACCTTTTTTTGCTTTATTACTTACTGTTTGAGGGTGAACGCCTGGCTGACTTTTGTTCCTCATAAGCCTTTTTGTTGGCTCGTTATCACCTCTCAGGTGGAAGAGTTATCAGATAAAGGTTATGTGTTATACTACACGAGGAGGAGTCCATCCAATGCCCCCTCCCGGCAGGAAGAGGTTGTCTCACCTCATCACCTCGCTTACTGCTCCTGCTGGGGCCTAACCCTCTTTTTTCCCCCTCTTCTCCTCCTTCTTTCTTCCCAGCAGGAGCAATTGGTGAGGTGGGACCACCTCCTCCTGCCAGGAGAGAACACCGGATGCATTCCTCCTCCTGCAAATTGATAACAAAAAGTGGAAAGGCAATAAGCATAATCTTAGGTAAATAATGGGAGTTGGAGAAATTGTAGGTGAAAGTTAATTATGATTATAGTATAAAGGAGTTATTCCTTCTTAAGACACTAATATACCTTAAAATCTAGCAAACACTCTTTTAAGAGGGGATGCCTTCTGCACAATATTTAAAACACCTGTTCTGAAAACTTTTTAAATCTATTGAACCTTAAAAGCAATATCATGGATCCAAAACAGCAAAATTTTAATAAATGTCAGATGACAAAAAAAAAAGGGGGGGGTGATTATTTATTCTACATTTGTTTTTCTTTTTTTCCTTCTTCTAAGATTTTTTCCTCTCCTTTAACATAAGCATTTGTCATATCTGATACCCTGGTATTTTCTGTCTACTTGTGTGATGTTCTTTCGGATTAATTTTGTTAATGTTTTAAAAATTATTGTCTTTTACTATTTCCTTCACTGAAGTTAGTTTTGATTCTTGTTTAGGCTTTTTCTGATGTGAGAGAAAAAAGAAAAATCTCCTTAATAATCTGTTCTGAATTCTTTAATAGAAGAGATAAAATATAAATTTAATAAATTTAATTTTGTACATATTTTTTCTTTTACGCCAGGAGAAACTTTCTAAAGGAGAAGATGCTCAAGGATCTTCTTCTCAAGCTGTGATAACTAATTCTTCAAATGCTGCATTAGCTAATAGAATTATTACGCGGAGTCGGCGACTTATGGAGGGTGAAGATGTCAATCAAGATCATCTTACTCAGCTGACTGACATGGGATTTTCAAGAAGCTTAGCTACTGAAGCTTTATTAAATACCAACTCTTTAGAACAAGCTACAGATTATCTCCTCAGCTATCCTTCATCTCTTGGTCGAGGTTCATCTTCTGGAAATGCTGGGGTAAGGATATTAAAAAATTTATGTTCTCATGCTTATTTGAATTTGCTTAAGATTGTATGTTTAAAACTAAAATGTTTAAAAAATGGAATAGCTTGAAGTAGAAAATAAACTCTTGATTAAACATGGTTGTAGGAATTGTTTTTTATTAGCCTGTAAGTCAGGTTGGCAGTGTTTTATGGACCATCACAAGGTCCCTGGGACCCAAAGGTGGGGATTACTGGTTAAAGTGTGTTTGATCATTAATTTTTGAATGGTGACCTTTATATTATATTTGAAAGGCAGGTTAATTAAGGTTTAAATTCACCCATGTTGGCAATTCATTACCAAACAAGATATGTTTTAATGATGAATTTATTAAAATATCTTTGATAATAAGTTTACTTGAGTTATTGTAAGCACAGTCATTTAAGTATTGTATAGTAAAACTTGTGAAAATAAAATCTACCTATAATAGAATACTGTCTTAAAGTAAATTTCATGTTCCCGGTGAAAAGAGTACAACACAACATAACAAATTATGTGCTTGTTATGACAGAAACTTGTTTAAAGTAGTTTTTATCCCAGTATCTTCCAATTTCATTTTAGCAGGTTTTACTCTATATTTATTGGAGTTTAAATTGTTCGTATGTCTTGTCAGTAAAGTTTTAATATATATTATTATTATGATAGATTACAATACTTGGCTTTAATGGAATATTGGTTTTTAGCAAATTTTTTCTTGCTTAGCAAAATATTGTGTTATAATTACTATAAAACTGCATATAACATATCCTAAACTGAACAGATTTGTTCTAAAATATCTGCTAAATTAATGTAATAATAAGGGAAAATGTATGTTCATTTTTTGTAGAGTCAGCTAAAGTGGATGCTTTTTAGGTGCATTTGTAATTATATAAATATGTAGCACCTATAGTCATCTGGTCTGTCCATCTGCATATAACATCGCAAAAACTACCCAACCGAATGGTTTGAGATTTAATATATATAATTGTTGCAGAATTTTGTTGAGTCATTTCAAATTTTATGAAAATCGAATCAAAACTTAAAAAGATATTAATAAAAGTTTTCTTTATTCTATTAAGTCCTATCATACATAATCTATGTAATAAAAGTGCAAGTCATGTGACTGAGGAAAACAAATATGGGCTGACCACTTCTTTTTTCATATGCCAAACAGCCATTTTTATACAAAGTTATTTTTTTTAATAAAATTGCGTAACAGTTATATCTTTAGAAAGATTGTTCAAAAAAATTATTTGCTTGAAGATGACATTAACATTAAGTTACATTAAAAAATGTATAGTTTCTGAGATAACTTCAGTGGAAATTAGGTTAACAGCCAAATATCTCAATCCATTAAAATAAATAAACACGAGATTTGTTCATCATGAGTCATAGAAATATTAAACCATGGAGGTAATTATTTGCTAAGCAAGATCTCTATGGTGAATTTTGCAGCGCTGTCTGATGTCGAAAAAAAAAATTTATATCTATAAACGTGGCATACATAATAAGAAAAAAAAGGCATGTTCATTTCACTCATAACAGATAATATAATTCGTTGCACTGAAATAATAACGATGATTTTTTTTTTTTTTTTTGCATTATAAAACTAGTTATAGTACGAATGCACCTCATTTGTCGCGTCTAACGTACAATTTCCAACTGGTTAAATTTTGGTGTCTTGTTTTTTAGAATGTCTCCTTTTATTCATCCTTTAATTTTTTTTTTAGAGTCTCGGGATGGATTGGGAAATGTCTGAGGAAGATCAAATGCTGAGAGCAATAGCAATGTCCTTAGGTGAAAATGTACTTGTGTCTACTAACCAGGTAAATAGTCTAGGCTCGATTGTAATATCTATTTTAGTTATGAATTCTTAAATTGTATGATTGGGGATACATTTTGGTATGTTATTGTATTCATTATTTACTCTAGGTTGGAATTATTTGTTAGGTGCAAGATAAAAGCTTAAAGTTATATTTATTTAAAAAATATATATATAAATATTTTTTATTCATTTACTTTCATACAAATTTAAAGATTTGTTAGTTCAATTATTTTTATTCTTATGCTAAAAGATAATCTGTTATAATTCCAGGCAAATCTTTTAAATAATTTAACTTGGAAAAATCTTTTTAATGTTTGTTATGGTAAAAGACAGTCTTAAATATTAATGTAAATTTAACTTTCATCCAGAGAAAAGTGGATGGTAACTAAGCCAATCTGCAATTGAATTTTTAAAAGATTAAAATAATTTCTTAGTACTACATAATATTTTCAATTTTCTTTTGTGTTAATATTGTACATTTTTGTGTGTTCAAATGCACATCTTAAGGAAAAATAGTGGTGCATACTTTCCTTGGTGTTTAAGGGTCCTCTCCTCAAAAAAGATTTTACCGATGTTGTCTTTTAGAAATTTCTTTCAAGCTATTGCCACCAGGTGAAGGCGTTGCATTGAGGAAATTTTGCACCCAATCAGGGTGAAAAAAAAATTGTCTGACTGTCAAGTTACAGTGTCATATTAAGATGAAGGCATGTTTTTTAACTTCTTGCACTGGAAGGACCCCTGTCACAAAAACTCATTAAGTAAACCCAAAATAGGTACCTGTTGACATTTCAGAATCGGCACCATTCGCTGATTTCTGTGTGTTGATTTTTGAGCGTTTGACGTCTTGGGGGTGAATACAACAAACTGCTCTTTGAGGAATGCGTGCTATGATTTGAATTTTTTTAATTTTGGCTTTATATCTTAACAAATATGAGGTGCTGCATGCCTTTCTGCAATATCAACAGTAGAGCAGGCTATTTTGATCCAGATGATAATAAAATCTCCATGCATTATTTCCCTAAAGATGAAAAAATTAAGTTTTAATTTGGTTTGTCATTTTACCTTCATGTATCTCAAATTTGCCTTAGAAGGAAGGTGAGAGAGGGGCAGGGTAGGAGAAATCCAAATTATTTTGTGTGAATATCTAAAATAGTTATAAATGTTATATGTATTATTTTCTGTAGGAAATGAGTTGTAGTCAGCTGTAATAAAATATTTCAATTTCGCTGTGTTTGAAAAAGTTTCAACATTTTCAAAAAGCACTTATAACATCCATTGCTCATACACCATTCTTTTTTGTGTGTGTGTGTGTGTGCTCTTAGAATAATTAAATACTAATAAAAAGTGAAACTACACCCCCACTTCAAAATTTTTTTTAAATTCTGGTTGCCATTTTACCTTCATGTATATAAAATTTGCCTTAAAAGAAGGTTGGAGGGGGGGGGGATGACAGAGATCAAAATTATTTTGTGTGAATCTCTAAAATAATTATAAATGTTATGTGTATTATTTTCTGTAGGAAATGAGCTGTAGTCAACTGTAATAAAATATTTTAATTTCGCTGTGTTTGAAAAAGTTTTAACATCCTCAAACGGCATTTGTAACATTCATCACTCATGCACAGTGTTTTTTTCTGTGTGTGTGTGCTTTTAAGATAATTAAATACTGATATCCCCCCTCCCCCAAAAAAATCTCTTAGTTTAGTTTATTTCGTGTTTATATTGTGGATTGTGGGCCATAGGCACATCTGTACAATCTTACACCTAGATTTGATTTTGCCAGTGTCTAAATTTCTTAGTATTTGTCAGGAAGTTTGGCGTTGTTGAGCGAAGAAGCGAGAACTTGTCATCATAAATTGTAAATTACAGTGAATTTAATTGCAGAATTCTTATAATATATATATATATATATATATATATATATGTGTGTGTGTGTGCATGCATGTGTGCATTATAATATATATATATATATATATATATATATATATATGTCATATAAAATATATAAATATACACTAAACGGGCACATGGTATGTGTAAAGTGTGTGACGCCTTGGTTCAAGGTATGGTTCTCTCTCTATATATAAAGCTCAAAACATTTGAAAAAACTCAGAATGTGTTTGTAATATTTGAAAAAAAAAATTAAACTTTAAGCCAGAATTTAAATATATTTCAGTTATATTAAGAGCTAATGTGTTATTTCATTTGTTAGGACAAAAACTCCGCTGACAAAAACCGACCGAAAAATCAACGTCGCGAAATCAACGTGGATAAAAAACCTACATGTAATTACAGTTGCCATACTATTTCAAACCAAAATTTATACTGTTATAATCTTGATATTTTACTAAATTCAAAATTAGTTCAAGTGAAAAATTTTGAGAAGCTTACATTAATCGTACGTTTTTTTATATACAAAAGGTAGTTAATTTCATTCACAAGTCACAAATTAGATAAGTCTGATGGTAATGAAGATGATAAGAATATAAAGACTTAGATAAAGACATTTTTTCTAAAGTTATGTAGTATTTCACAATAACAATATAGATATGCTGAGACACCCCTTAAAAAATATTTTAAAAATTCAAAAAAATACAGAAGGGAATTTATTGACTCAATCTTGCTTCACTACATCATGCAAAATATACCCTTAAAATAAAAATGAAGTATGTTTTTAATTTTATTTATTGATCAAGCACATAAATCCAATTTGCGAAGAATATAGTTTTCTTATAGTTATTTTCATCCAACAATCTATATTTTCTGCCCAATACTGGGGAAAAGAAAACCAAATACCTCCATCGTGCGATACATCGTTATCGTTTTATTATCTACAATAGAATACGGTAAGGAGTATACTGATTTTTATTCAAATGGAAAAAGTAAGCATGGAAGAAATATAAAAATAAAAAATAAACATACAATTTTTACATTTAAATTTCTGTTTTTATTTTTTCCTCTTGTAATATTTCCATTGAAGATTAAATCTAATTTTATCAAAAATTACACAGTCTGTAAGTATATATAAGCCAAGATTTGTACAAAATAAACTGTCTTCAAACATAATTATTATATTTATATTACCATATTTATATACCTATATTTATGTCGTAGGCTAATTGCACAATCTGGCTCTTTGCAAAGAGCCGGTAGGAGAATCATCTTCCTTTCTTGAATCAGCCTAACGCTTTTCATGCTTATTACAAAGAGCCTAGAGAGAGTTCGGCTAATAGGAATATGGTCATTTATTTCCCAACCAGCCTAATATTTTTTAGGCTTATTTCAAAGAGCCTAGATACCGCTAGGCTAATTGAAAAATGACTTGAACCTGAAAATTGAACTTAACCAGATACCCGACCTGAATATTACAAAAAATTCCACCGAACGAATACGATCCGAAGATGACAAAATTATTGCTGTCGACATGAAACCAAAACCTGAAAATTGAATTTAACCCGAAACCCGACTTGAACCAACAAAAAATTCCAAAGAACCGCAATCCGATCCGAAGACGACAGAAAAAAATCTATCTATAACAAACAATATCAACTTTTCTTAATTAAAAAAGATTACATTTTAATTAGAGTAATTTTATATTATGAGATATTTGATATTTAGCCAGGTGGCTGTTTGTTGCATCTCTAAGGGAGACTCATGACCTCTTGTCATCCTTGTAGTGGGCGCCTATGAACGTACATGCATTATAAAATATTTTAATTCTAGCAATTGAATTGTTTTAATTTCAAATAAACACTATTGCCTTAATTCATATCTTATATGTTTGGTCAGGCAAAGCTAACTTAGCGAGCCTTTTTCAATAGATTACAGAGTGTACAGGTGCACAGCACACCAACAGAGGCAGTTGTTTGTGCTACAGATGACATAATATTTTCCTCTCATTAGAAACAGTTGGTTTATTGTCTGTAAAATTTTTTAAACATAACGTATGCTTACAAAGATCCGAAAAAGTTGTTACCTTTATATAGAGAGAAAAGAATAAAACGCCTCAATTTTGCTTTGAGAAAATGATGTCTAATGTTTAGTACAGTTTAAAATACCAGATGTCCATTTGAAAAGAAAATAGGTTTCTTCTTTCACCCCTCTACAAACAGTCCTCTGGACTGGAATAGGTAAGGGAAAGGAGCCATTCTCATCAATCAATATGAGATGGGTGGGGTTTATATAGGGTGGGCATTTTAGCAATTTTGCTTAGATTTTCATTAAAAGTTGCTGTCCATTTCGCTGATTTTACATTCCCTAAGTGGTATAAAATTATGAAACAAAATTAGCTGAAATGTTCAAGGTTTAAGCTACAGCTTAAATTTTCAGAATTTTTCATGGATAAATTTTTACAAAGCTATGAATGTAATTATACCTCCGTTTTTTGAATTCCAAAATTGAGAGTAATATCAAAATCCAACAGCAACAAAAATCGAAAATTTAATCAACGGCGGAGATGTATTATGGTCTCAAATATCATGTGCAAAAAGAAAAATTTAAAAATATGCAAATGCCAACTACAAATCAGCGAAATGGTCTTCCATAGGTTTAACATTAGCACCGTATTCCCGAGTGCTTGCTCAACAGGAGCTACTGTAGACTTTTCAAAATTAAATTAACTGTATTGTTAGAGATAAATTTTCTGATCTTATGGTCTATTCTTTACTTCAAAGTGTGGCTGTATGCAGCTTGAATTATTTCAAATTGAATGTAAAATATTTTCGTAAATAGATTTATGTAAAAATTTTAATAAATAAAAATAATTTGTTAGTTATTTACTGAAGATTTTAAAGACCTAGAAGGAAAAATGTGCCTTGCGTATCTTTGTTTTATGTAAAAGCTTTACATTTGTTGTTTTACTTGTGTTCTACATAGTAAACTAATTGTTATAGGTTGAAAATGAGCCTAATAAAACAGAAGAACAGAAGGAAATTGAGTTTGAGCAACAGCAAGAAGAGCCATTATCTACTCATATCATTAATGAATTTACATCACAAATTGTAGATGGTTGCATCCGTTTAGCTGATGCTTTGCCCGATACTGTATATCGCTGTTGTGATCTTTTAATCTCTGTGGCAGCTAGGAATGGAGAAGAGTGGAGAAATAAAAATTTAATTGACTTCTTACTAGTAGAGGTATGTCACACAATTTTCTTTAACAATATTAAATGCTAAAATTTAATCTTGCAAATGTAATTTTGAAATTCTTTACTTGTTTTAACATTCAGTTGTATCAAAATAGCTGTACTATTCCTGCTGAAATTTTGTACATAGATTTATTAAACCTAAATTAATGATATGTTGCATTGTATTGTTAAAATGATTGTTTGTAATCTTCTTATTGCACATAATATATACATTAAAAATAACAGATCATTGCCATGGAATGACAACGTTCTAATTAATTAAACCGTTGTTTTGTCAAAAATGAGAACTTTTTATCCATAATTGAAACTTTACTGAATTCATTAACTCTTGAAATAATGGCTAGATGCATTGTATATCAACCCAAATTGTACATAAGACAAATTACAGGAATGGCTACTCAGACCTGTATGTTTCCAAACCCTGGATCAGGGGAAAATGTCAAAATTTTTATATCGGCAGTCAGTAGTTTTTATAGACAGTACTCGTTTTATTAGCTTGTCTGGTTTTCAGAACTTGTGTTAGTCCTGTATGGAGTGGCCTATACCTCCTAACACAAACCTAAAGTTGTTATTTGAAGTTAACCAGACCTGAAACAATAGAAAAAGTTTTACCGACAACCCTTAAAGAAACATTTGTTAACCTAAAACTGTCTAAATTTAACACACTACAGGCCAAATCTAACCTAAAATGAATTAAAATTACACCATATTTTAATGCAATTATGGAAATATAGTATAAAATTGCATATCTAATATCAGTTTTATCCTTTTATGTAGAAAAATGAGAGTAGATATACTCAGTAATATTCAAATGTTTTAGCCCGAAACAATATTCTGGACATCTTTTGAAAAATTAGGTTAATCTTGACCCAACCTGAGGAATCACAACATAACCCCAAACTTATGCAGCAGAAAATAGTCTACCAGACACACAAAGAAAAAAATATATAAGTGACAAGTTGGGTTGTTTCAAGTAAAATCAGGTTATCTGACTCAATGCCAGGCTTAACTGCACTGTAAAAAATGACCAATGTTTCTTATTTTATGAAAATATGCTATAACCACGAACGAAAATATAATATAATCTTTTGAGTTATCTGAAATTTCAAATAGCTTGTTACATTGTCTTTTGAATCCCCAGAAACGAATACATTTTCAAAATTTAAAGAATAATTTATAAAAACAAATTATTTTTAGCTGCACGAATTTTTCAGAAACGTTTCCGAAGGGTTTTTATAATGTATTAATTAGTATCCTCAGCCTGGAATACCTGTTTTTCGAATGCTATCAATTCTGAAGTAAACATTTTCATGCTCAAAAAAAATGTTTAACAGGCAAACATGCAAAATTAACAGCGTTAACAATAACATTAAAATTAAGATTATTTCTTTACTCTTTCATGTATAAATTAACTTATGCGGCTGAAAACGTGTACTTGAGAATGGATAACATTCGAAAAACAGGTATTCCAGCCTGAGGACACTAATTAATACACTATAAAAACCCTTCGGAAACGTTTCTGAAAAATTCGGGCAGCTAAAAATAATTTGTTTTTATAAATTATTCTTTAAATTTTGAAAATGTATTCGTTTCTGGGGATTCAAAAGACAATGTAACATGCTATTTGAAATTTCGGATAACTCAGAAGATTATATTATATTTTCGTTTGTGGTTATAGCATATTTTCATAAAATAAGAAACATTGATCATTTTTTACAGTGTGATGTGTAGTTCAGAAGATAGTTTTTAGGGCTCTGCAGTGCACATTTCATTTTACTGTACACTAAATATCAGTTAAATTTTAAACATTTCTCTCTGATCTGTTTTCCAAATCGGGCCTGCTTAATCAAGTAATGAATAAAAAAATATTTCCACTTACTGAAATAAAACCTTCAATAATTGTATTTTCTCTCATAAACACAATGCTAAAATTCATAACTTAATGGTATGATTTTAGCAATCTGTTGTTGAATAATGCAATTAAGACTGGTCTGGTCAATTACTAACATGACATATAATAAACATGTTTTCAACTACTATTGTATGATGGATCATTTCATTCATGCAGGGTGGTAGAATTGGTCTTCTGACAGATATTCTTTTGTAGAAGTTCTTTTAATGCTTAAAAAAGGTTACTCTGAATACAGTGAAGAAAAGGATTTAGTGGAGTACTGATGTGATGCCTTTATTCATATTGTGACTGCATTAGTTCACTATAGAGTTGAACAGATTTGTAATTATCTGCAATGTAATTACAGTTTAATTGTATGTAATTAATTATAGTTACAATTACATGTTATAAAAAAATTCTTGCAGCACTGTAGCCAGAACTGCTCCTCATCCCATTATTTGATGAAATTTCTGTGCTATAATCAATTGTACATACAATTAAATTTTAATTATATTGCAGTTACAAATTTGCTCAACTCTGGTTTAGTATTTGTAGCTGTGAGAAATGGTTACTGTATATGTTCTGAAAAGTAGAAAGAAACATGAATGTGAAAAGAAAATATTGAGTTTTGTAGGACAAGTTATGTATGTAGTATTATAAAAGTAGAAAAATACAATCTGAAGTCACAACAGAGCTAGAAATTTCACAAACTGAAGTCTGAGGTACTAAGGTATAAATGATTAAGACTTGAGAAGAATGGCAAAATTGTGGAAGCTTGGACAGAAACAGAAAAAATCTAATTTTGATGATACTGTCGAGCTGTACCAGAATGGTTTCAAGCGGAAAAAACATTGGCGAATAATAGTACGATTATGCAAAATAAGTAAATAAATAAATATTTATGAAAATTTTTAAAATAGTGAAATGTTTCTTCAAAGGGTAGATATAAGCAAAAAAAAAAAGTTAAGGAATTAAGGTTTAGTGACCACAGGAATTAAGGTTTAGTGGACAGTGATTGTTTTGTAAACGGCCACATGATGCAGACAGTCAACAAAGCATTACTTTTTTTCTCCTAATGGCTCTTGACACAGTGAACATCTTCTGAAGCATTTTAGGGGAAAAAAATTATCACAATAAAATGAACCTGCAGTCTATGTTAAATTCATTTTTGTTTTCACTTTTAGACATTATAATTAGCAGTTAGATCAGAAAGCTAAGCTGGATACTGTTATTAAAATCCTATTTATTTAAGTGATAAAGATTCATGACATGACCTTATAAATTTTCTTAACTGAGCACAAACTTTAAAATACCCAGCTTTTACACTTTTCAAGGGAAGTAAAAAAAAATGTAAATTGTGGAAATTGCAGTGGAACCTTGCTTTTACACCGCAGGGGCAAACTTCCCTCCAGAATTTTACAAGACAAATTTTCGCCTTATTTAAGATTAATTCTTTTTTTAATGTGGTGAAAATTTCTATACTAAAATACTGGTGGAAGTTTCTCTGCAGTAACCTTGCCATGTTTACACATTTCAAAGAAGGTAAAGAAAAACTAAATCTGGAAAAATGTGAAATCTTGGAACATAAAAGCTGAGGTTATACTGTATCTGAATTTCTTTCAAATAAGTTTTTAGACCCTAAAGACACACTTGATTCTTTATCTCTTTTTATGGTTTGCAAGTAGCATACAAAAATTTCTGCTAAAATCCTTTAAAGTAGGAAAATCGGGTGGGAGGGGAGGGGTTGAGCTAGCATACTTTGGATAAAATCATAAACTAGTCCAAGTTAATATTTCATAATGTATTTTAAAATTGAGTTTACAATTCAAGTGTTTTATGCTTTAAATGACTTTATTAATATTTACTGAAAATTCTTCTTTTCAGCTTCATTCTCAGATGTATTATATTCTCCAACGTTTAAAAGCTGATGAACCACCTGAAGATAACAAATGGGCTTTTACAATTAGAATGCCTTGGTTAAATGTAGAATCCCGCTTTGCAGTTAGACTTCATTTATTTGCTCTAATTTTTGAAGTAAGGAATATTTATATGGTTAAATATTTAAAAACAAAACCTACAAGTTTTTAATCTATATTGGTGTATTTGCTACTTGCATGAATATTATAACTGTTGTTTCTTGTTCAACGATTTATGAGTTTATTACTTTTATTTCAATACATATCATGCAGCTATTATAGTTCTATTGAACATGAATATTTTAGATCATATTTCAAATAATTCAATTAGAACTTAATCTCACTTTCGTAATGTTGATTTGGTGCAAATAATTAATATATTAAATGTTGTCTGAGAGACTAAGGAAAGATTTATTTGATCTTAAGTTAGGACAGAATATTTAAATAAAATAGAAAGTGATAGAAATGGTTGAACTCTTTCAGTCATCTACTTAATGTATAAAGTTTATACATTATGCAGATGAGTGCAAGTAATTATAATTGCATCATATCGAAAAAAGATTTGGTATAATTGAAATTCATTAAAATTTTCAAAATACACCTATGTTACTGATCTTGTATAACACATTTAAACAATCCTTAAATATAATTTCATCAGAGAGGCAGTAAATATACATCTTAAATTTTCATAAACATGCTAGAAAAAATAAACATTTTTTTACCCTATCTTGGGATGGAGGCAAAAAATAGATGCTTATTTACCAGCCTTCATTTATATTTGCTTTATCTATTGAACATGTTTCTTTTTTGTTTAATGTACTAATTGTGAAATTTCAGTTTTTAAAAATATTGTACCCCCTGTTATTTTACATTGTGGGTGTGACCTAAAAAGTGTGAATTGTTGTAGGTGTATCATTTTCACGCTTACAACACTAAGTTTTATCGATATAAAAAAAAAAGTGCAAGATAACCATTTCCAGATGATTAAAGAGAGTCTTGTTGATGGCGAAATAGTCTTGCAAGTTGACTTTTACAGAGAATTGTTAATTCAGAAAGAAATCCATTGAGCTCATTGGCTGCATTCACAGTTGATACTGTTTACAGCAATAGCTTTATTCTCTACAAGTAAACATCAGTCATATATAGTTGTTTCAGATAATTTGAATCATTGGGGAAACAATCTGATTATACATGATTATTTTTGTTAAACAGCTCAAAGAAGTACAGTTAAAAAAAATACAGGGCAAGTCAAAATGTTTGCCCTGGTTACAAATGACAATAACTTCGTTATAAACAATGATAGGTCAAAACATTCTAAGCATGTCATAGAAAGAAGCTCAAAGTTTTGTTTGCATACTTCATAACTGTTCCATGTGGCTTCTTTAAGTCATACACAAAACATCCATGAAATCGATCAATCAATCTATCAATCCATTTTGCGCCAGATATTGTTAATAATGTTTGTATAGACACTCATGTCAGTGTATTTTCTAAGTGCACTTTCAGTTGGATCACTTTTATAGGCAAAGAAGGAATATCTCCATAAGCAGGAGTCACGCACAATGCATTCACAGTGTCTGGTAAAACATGGACTATCACATTGATATTTTCTGTGTGACTAAAATATGCGACATAGAACAAGCTATGAAGTGTGCAAACAAAACATCCTTTTTCTATAATATACTTAAGGCGCTTCTTCCAATTACATTTTACAATTAAGCTATTATCATTTGTAATCAGGATAATCATTTTGACTTATATATATATATATATATATATATATATTTTTTTTTTTTTTTCTGATGGTTATGCTGCTCAATTTAAAAGTAGATGTATTTTCTCCTTATTTTGATCATATTACCAAAAGAAATATGGAGTCTATGCAACATTTTTTTTTTTTGAGGGTGGGGGTACATTACATGCAAAAGGGGCTGTAGATGGGATAAGGGCAACAGTGAAAAAATCTGATTCCAATACGATCCTTACTAGAAGGCTAGTAGTAGTGCAAAAAAACCCTGAATTTGCTAAACGTGCTAAAGCATTGATAAAAACAATAGAGGTTTTATATATTCATGAAAGCAAAATGTAAGATTCTACTGTTAAAATGCTCGAACGATGGATTAAAATAAAGCCAGTTCCAAACATTCACTGTATGTAGCAATGATAGATGAAAATTGAAGCATCTGAAATAAATCTATTGAAAATAGAAGTGTGTGAGGTGGTTGGTGTTTGTAATTGGTAATTTTGTGGAGGTTTCCTATATCTGCATCTTCAAAGGAGCAAAATGTTTCATTTCTAAAGTAATAAAGCTCTATGGTCAGAACATTAACCCCTTCACCTCTGGTAAGTTTTATTCACATGCATATATATCAGGTCAGTCCATATTTTATTTATTAAGAATATAATAAATGATGTACAGGGAATATGTCAGGTACTGATCTATGATTAAAGCATGCTGAATGTAGTGTATAGCTTAGAGATGAAGTGATTAAGTTAGACTCCCTGAAAAAGTTCGTGAAGAATGTATATGTTTGGTTGGAGGAATGCAGTATTTCATAGGAATTAAAAAATGTATATTTAGGAAAACAAACTCAAAGCATCATAAACTAAAGGCAAGAAATGAAATTTGATTAATGTATATATATTTTGTACCACTTTAAAAATTATAGCTCTTTTAATCTTTTCTTTACATATATTTATCCTACTGGTTGCATCTGCCAAGCAAAATTTAATATTTATATTAATATATAAATACATGTCAAAATGTCTTTTTAGAATATGATGTCAGCTATACTTTCATGACAGCTATATTGAATGTCTTACTGATTCATAATTTGTCGATATTTGGAAACATGCATTACAGCGTGAAAAATAATGCGTTTTTTGTCACATGTAAATAAAAGCTATTATTTGTTTTTAATGTGGGGGAAAAAATATGCTGTGTGTTAGAGAACTAAAAGCAACTACTATTTTTTTTAAATTATATAATGTGAAAGCTTTCGCTTTAAATCCTTTATGTACAGTAATAATTTAAATGTAGGAAGTCACATCCACAATGATGGATTAAGTGATTGATAATTTCAGAACTTAATTATGTTATCTAAATTGTTTTGAAATAAATTTAATTAGAATTACAAATTTAATTACCTCATGCTTGCTTAATAGTTTTAATTCTTTATATCAACTTTAATTAATAGATATCTAAAATAGTTTTAAATTCTAATTATAGCAAATTGTAAAAAACATGATATAGTATAGGATCCGTTATCCAGAATGCTTGGGACCTGGGGCATTCTGGATAAGGGTTTTTTCCGTAATTCGGAACACTTTTTTATAAGTATAAAGAATGTACAAAATAATTTCATAAAATAGTGATAAATATGAATAATATATGTAAATACATTACTTATAAATTTGTTCATTTAATACATTATTTGCACAAAATAAAAAAAAAAACATTCTAAATTACAAAAAAATAAATAAAATTTCATTTTGGGAGTTGGGAGCAGAATCTTTTGATTTGGAGATAGCGACGGCATCAACTGCCGTCATTTATCCAGCTTGTTTAAAATTTATATAAGTACCCTAGATTGAGGCTAAAGATCATCTGCTGGAGGCGGCTGCGCATACTGGAGTGTGACGTCATGTGTATAAAATTTACTGGAAGTATATTCTAAAAAAGAATTTTAGTTTTTTATTCAGAGAAAATCCCTCTGACTGTGAAAAATTTTTCAAATCTAAATTTACAAATTATCAAGTAGCTATTATTTTATGTATAAAAAGGAAATGTTAAAATCAATGCGTAATCTGGCAACTTTCCATAACGTATTATTATTGATGCTGATCGCAATGGTGGATTCGCAGATTCTTAGCATAGAAATAATTTTTCTAGGCTGAATTTTACAAAACAAAAAAGAAATGTTAGTCAGTTTTCTGCTCACCATATTTCTCCGGAATAACACCATGGCATTAAACTACGTTTAACTTTTTTTAATGAAACTTGTAACAAAATCTAATTTGTACACAGACATGTTTTATTTTTCTAACGTAATTGTTTTTAATTTTTTCTTATCGTAATGTTTTTCATATCATATTTTTTTATATTTATTTATTGAATTTATAAATTAATGAAGCAGGGGTGATTCTGAGTTTTAAAAAAAATTCTGAAATTTACATCAAATTTTCTGAAAAGTTAACTGAGGGGGAGGGGGGTTGTCCACCCCCGACTTTTTTTTCTTGAGTCTCTTTGATGAAATTTGTGTTTTTTCGTGATCTTTTGACGAAATTATCAGTTTTTTCGAGATTTGTCGGTAAAATTTGCCGTTTTTCGGGATCTTTTGACGAAGTTTGCCGTTTTCGCAATTCTCTGACGAAAGTCACGTTTTCCCCGCGGACTGTTGACGAAATTTGCCGTTTTTTTGCGATTTTCTGACGAAAGTAACATTTTTCTAGCAATCTGTTGACAAAATTTGCGTTTTTTTTTTACGATCTTTTGACGAAATTTGCCGTTTTTTGCAATGCTTTTGACAAAATTTGCCCTTTTTTTGTGATCTTTTTTCGAAATTTGTCGTTTTTCAAAATTTGCTGTTTTTTGCGATCTTTTGACAAAATTTGCCTTTTTTTCGCGATCTTTTTTCGAAATTTGCCGATTTTTCACGATCTTTTGACGAAATTTCTCGTTTTTCGCAATGTTTTTGACGAAATTTCTCATTTTTCGCAATGTTTTTGACGAAATTTCTCATTTTTCGCAATGTTTTTGACGAAATTTGCCGGTTTTTTTTCGTGATTTTCTGATGAAAGTCACGTTTTTCCAGCAATCTGTTGACAAAATTTACCGTTTTTTTCACAATCTTTTGACGAAATTTGCCATTTTTCATAATGTTTTTGACGAAATTTGCCGTTTTCTTCGTGATCTTTTAACGAAATTTGCCGTTTTTTCGCAATCTTTTGACGAAATTTGCCTTTTTTTTGCGATCTTTTTTCGAAATTTGCCGTTTTTCACTATGTTTTTGACGAAATTAGCCGGTTTTTTCGTGATTTTCTGACGAAAGTCATGTTTTTCCCGCGATCATTTGCCGAAATACCGATAAATTTTATGTCTGAATTTTTGGTTTTATGACCGATATATATATTTTTTAATTTTCATAAATCATTGCCTTAATTTTTCTTAAAATTCGGACCAGAATCACCCCTGGAATGAAGGCAATATCATTTTGTTATTTTCTCTTACTGACACTTTAATTTTTACTTTTTAAGATTTTTTTTTTTTAATTTTTTTTTTTTTGTTTAGTGTTTTGCATTCCGGTTTTTGGAGCGTTCCGGATACCGGGACGCCGGATAACGAATCCTATACTGTAGTAGTGTAAAAACTGTCATGCATACATAATAAAATATTCATAATACAATATTTTTATGAACAAACTCATTTATATGTTTAAAAATTGCTAAGGTTTTCATTATTTTATGTTTGATATTTAGCTATTTTTAGAATAAGTAACTGTTATTTTATATCTACATTTGTTTCATTAACCTCCAAGCCTGAATCAAATTCTCTCAATGTCGTATTGAACTCTTTCATTATCCCTGTGTTAGTGTATATACAGGATATAGAAAAGAAAACCCTTGAATAACTTTTAAATGGAAAAAGATTTTTTATTTCCAAATTTCAGGATTTACACTTGAGAATAAAGGAAATTAAAATATGAGGTTCTCAAAATGTTAGACATCTGAAGAGGAAATTAAACAAAGTCTGCTCAAAATTCACGATAACCTGCTTGAGTTGGTCTATTGGAATCGACCTTGTCACACTTGTTATCACTGTTCTCAGCTCTTCTATTGTTTTTGGTTGATCTCTGTAGACTTGATCTTTAACATAGTCCCATAAAAAGAAGTCTAGTGGTGATAAATCAGTGCTATAGGGGAGCTCAAAAATCCACAGCCAAAGCAATTCGGGAAGCCTTTTGTGATGACACGATTGTATAGTGACTTCTGAGCAAGTACAGGATGTCTCCTATTGAATGTCGAAGAGCTTCATCCTGCTGAAACCACGTGTCTTGGATCCAGTGTTCGTGGTAGGCATCAGGAATGAACCTCGTTGTCAAAAAGTTGAGATAATTCAGAATTCACTGTCTGGACAAAATATATATATATATATATATATATATATATATATGGACTCAAAATGCCATCAGCACACAAAGCACACCAGATAATGCTGGTGTGCTTTGTGGATGAAGAAACTTGACAACAAACTCTGGCTTCTCGCTGCGCCAAATACAGTAATTTTGACAATTGACATAGCCATCCAACCAAAAGTGTGCCTCATCGGGAGAAAAAAAACACTATTGCGATCATTTCAAACTCTAATTTTTTTTTTTCAGTAGCATCTGGGCCAAGAGAAGTCTTAGCTGAATTTCGCAAGGGAAAATGTCGAGATCTTCGCGTACTATTCTCCATTCTGTGGTTACACTGACGTCAAGTTGTTGAGCCAAGGGTTGCGTTGATGTTGATAGCTATTCTTCCATCATTGTTTTGGCAGCAGTGATGTTTTTGGGCGTCCTTGCTGTCTTTTGTTTGGTCTTCATGCCTACTTTGTCATCAGCCACTGAACCTGTTCGTCTAAACTTGGCAATTAATGCTCTTAACATGCTTGAAGATGGCTTCAGCCTATTTTTAAAGGCACTAGACCACTTCCTGAGTGTTTCAGCAGGTCCTCTGGTCACAAAGATAAAACGTTTTGACTAATGAAACATGTTTTCCAATTGAATATTGGTACATTTTGATAAAAACAAAATATTCTCCAACCAGAGTCCATAAATCAGTTTCCTTTGTTTTCCTGCACACATGCATGCCGATTTCACATCACTAGCTCTACCCATTGAAAAGTTATTCAACTAAAAGTTTTGATATACCCTGTGAAGCACCCTGTATATAATATGGTCCTTTTTTGTATGTTAATAAATTTTAAAGCTTTAAACTTGTCTTTTCCATTTTAGGAAATGAAAATACCTTGTGCTACTAGAATTGAACAAAGTGATCTCATGCCAATGTTCATTAAAATATTAGACATAACTGCTCTATGTATGAATTCTTGTCCAGATGAACCTCCTGCTAAGTTAGTACTTTATTTGATTTTTCCTTTACCATTTTCTCTGACTTATGACTATTTTAACACATTTTCTGATGTCAGTTAAGTTTTGTTTCATGTTAATTTTATTTTTTTTTTGTAAATTTTAAAGCTTACACTTATTAGTATAAAAATTTCTTCAATGTATTAAAAATGATTTGGGATTGTTTCAATCTAAAAGGTGTCATTTGACACTGGTAGAAATAGTTTTAATGTGACATTTATTTTGCCTGTTTGCAAAATTTATAGATCTTTTTTTTATTTTTTTTTTCATAGCAAATTAGTATAATATGTAGATATGCAAATATTGAAACATTGGTAACCTGAGATAATTTTTAGTATAAAAAAATAAACAATGGTGCCTGAAGTACCATATGCCTGATTACATAATAATAAATTTGTATTATTAAATAAGTCAGAAAATATTTTCTATATTCATATACTCATTTGTTATGACCATTCTAATAAATTTAATATTTTATTTTTACTCAATAGATGGTTACCTTTTTTAGTCCTCCTGATTGATCAGTATGAGAAAGCTGCTGTTATGTCTGTAAGGAAAGCACCACTTCTAATGGTATAGTTATAAATATTTTAGAAATTTAAATCATGTTTTAAAATACATACCTTCTTATTCTTTTTATCATTGTACAGGAGGCAAATAATAATTTTTAAAAGTCAGAATGATAGTCCACTCCAATTCTAAAATTCACAGAATAAAGCTGTTTACACCGAAATTGCTTGTCTATGATTTTCTACTAGTAGAGCTTCGCTCACTTTGATGGTCTGTTTATCTCAAATGAATCTCAAAGTAAATGAAATACCCTGGAGGGGGGGGAGGTAGGATCAAACAAATCTGGAATGACTCTTTTTAAATTTTGACCCAGATTAAATTGAATTTTTACTATTTTTGTTCATGTTGTTATAGAAACCGATATGACATTCTTCCAACTTTAATTTAATCACGACAGTAGCAAAATGTATCTAGAGTTCTTTCCATTTCCCAGAAAATCGCCACAAAATGCAAAAAAAGTAAAAAAATCACTGCAAAACATGAAAAAACCCCCTAGAAATCACATAAAAGTTTTGCAAAAAACTCATAAGTTGCAGAAGACAAAATTTACTATATTGGGCTAAACGATTGAAACCAAATTCCTTCTATGAATGTTGAAAAATCCCCTCAGCATGCAAAAAAATCACTAACATTTTATGAAAAATTAAAAATCTGTTAAAATTCTCAGCAAACTTTATTGAAAAGACAACAAAATTTATTATATTTGACTAAAAGATTGAAACCAGATTTCTTTTACTACTGACAAAAAATTACTGCAAAACATGAAAAAATGTTAAAATCTTCATACATAAAAAACTAACTAAAAAAATCTAATAAAAAAAACTGGCTTCACGATTCATAACTTCAGACATACATGTACCTTTTTGCCAAGTCTTGTAGCTCTTGCACGTAGCAGTCTCTTCATTAAAAAAACACATGCATAGAAACATTATTATAGATACTCCTGTTATAGCTTAATTTTCTTTAGAGACTGTTTACACATTTATTTTTATATGAACTTTGAAAATCTCAATACAAATCCTTGTAATTTTTTCATTTGATTTTCCATTCTGTTTATTTATTCTAAATATAATTTTTTTTTTAGTTTGGGATTGCTAATACTGAGAAATACATTTTGAAAATTGAGTGATCTAGACTATTCTTTATCAATGTATTTAGCAAATATTTTTCTTCATGCAACATAGCATTTGAGTTCCCGGGGTGGTCATCCTCCCTCATCCCTTTTAACATAGCATTTATTTTCAACAAACAATTACAATTTAAGACCTAATTTCTGAATGTTTGCAGTTTAAAGTTCTTAGTTATGTTATTAATTAACTAAAAGGAAAAAGTATAATTTTCAATAAATACTGTCATCATATTAGTTATTCTTTGAATCATTCAAAAGTTAAAAATTGCATTTTATTTTTCGATATATAAATGGTTAGTAGGATGGTAGTGTTGGTAACTTGTGCCTGTAATTACTCTTTAAAAGATTTACTATTGATATAAATCTAGCTTACACAGGTATTTATTTGAATTTCTTGATATTTTTTTTTCTTTATTTCTTCATATATATATATATATATATATATATATATATATATATATATATATATATATATATATATATATATATATATAATTGGCCTTTATGAAATTTAAGAAATGGTTATTAGTACATTAATATTTTTAATATTTGAAAGAACTGTTATTGTAATTTTTTTGTTTCAATATCATATCATTTTATCGTTCTTTTGCCTTGAATATAACTTCAAGAGTTTAAAATAGTACCCCTGTATAAAAGAGGTTTAGAGTTATTTGCCTTTATTTCAAAAATTTATTGTGTTATTTTTAAATTTTTATTGTGTGCACAACAAATTGTGAAGTCAGTTAATTTGTGATTTAGCATATTTATAAACTTTAAAGTTTATGTTGTACCTTAACACCTATGAAATTGTTTTTAATGATTTGTTTAAACTTTAAAAGTTATAAGATCAGTATACACCATTACAATAAAATTTGTACTTTTAGTAGGTATTTTCTCTGAGTATTAAAAAAAATATATATGTTTTAGGCACCAAAGCGTCAATGGAAATGGTTTGATGAACGCAGTGGGAAATGGAATAACTACACTTTGTCTAATAATAAATTAATTGATGATGCATATAAAGTTGGAGACTCAACTTTACGTTTTACTGCAGGTCGTAGGAATTATACTGTATGTCTTACAACTATGGTCCAGGTACTCTTATATTCCATTTTTTAAAATTGAAGTGTTGTACCTCAGTTTGGTTATAAAGAATTTTATTTTGATCTTTAATTTTTCTAGATTAATGAAGAAACTGGAAACTGGCGTCCTATTATGCTTACTACTGATGGAAAAGAAGAAAAAGAGAAAGATACAACCAGTAAAGAAGAAAAGAAAAGTAAAGAACCGGCGGCACCATCATCAGAAGAAGTAGCTGGAGAAGAACTGTCAAGTTCTGAAAATGCACAAAATTGTGAAGCAAAAAACATGAGTACTCAGCCAGTGCAGATGAGTACTATAAAGCAATTAACACCAGAACAGTGTGAAAAACTAGTCGGGTATACATTTATTTCCTCTACTGTATACATTTCATTAGGTCTATATATTTTGTAGTTTATAAGTGCAACTTTTATTTTTTGAACTTAATCTGTGTTTGTTGGACTATATTTCTATTTGAATTTACTTTTCCAGGATATGTGTTTCATTGTTGAAAGTACCTCTTGAACCAGATTCTCTACATGCTGTTATGAGACTCTGCTTAAGGCTGACTCGAAGGCACAGTAATGCTGTTCTATTTGCCAATATGAATGGCCCAAAGATCTTGCTGTCATTGACTGAGCCATTCACATTTACAGGATTCTCATCACTTACATCCTTGTTATTCAGGCATATCCTAGAAGATCCTGTATCATTAAAAAATACTATGGACAAAGTAATTGAAAAATGTTTGCATTTTTATACTTTTAAAAACTAAAAGATGAATATTTTTCTCAACAACTGTCTTCTAGTTTAGTTATTCTTCTTTTAGTTTATTTTAATATTACTTAAGAAATTTTTCAATAAATTTTAAACAAATAAAAATGAGTGGACATTTTAGAAGGTTATTTAGATGATTTATTTATCCTTTCTACAAAATAAGAAAAAGGGCAAATTAGCTTTATAAAATTAAGCAACTATGAAATCTTTACCACTCTTTCGTCCTCTCATTTTACAAAATTTTTAAATTTGGAACAATGATCTTTGTGGTAGATTTCAACTAATCTTTGAGGTAGAATATTATGGTGTATAAATAGTGGTTGGAGACATAATAGATTTTCTTTAGATAGAAAAATAATAGATCTAGAAGTTTCTTTTATAAAATAGGTTAAATATGTACCATACAGAAATAAATTAATGGCCAAATGAATAAATGTTGATTCAAACTTGAAATTTATTCCTAAAATAAGATAAATATATACCACACAGAAATAAATTAATGACCAAATGAATAAATGTCTATTTGAACCAGAAAGTTCTTCACAATATAACTTTAAATATACAACAATGATTTTTATTATAAATAAGCAACACTACTTGTTAAATATTTTTGAATCTTTAAAACACTTACGAAAAAAAATACTTAGTTATTTTATACTAGCAGTTCAATCATGTAAATCCCCTTCCAAAATGCCTATTTTCCTCCCTCACTTGCCTCCCCATTACAAAACACAAAAGTTCTGCAAGTTTTGTTATGAATCAAGTGTTAATGTATAGCATTTGATATAGATTTCTGTGGTAGTCAGTGTAAATAAAACCTCCCCACAATCACCCACCTTTATTTGCAGATAATTTATAATTAAATCATCACAAAAAATGTCATTACTCTTTATAATGTCTTCTTTCAGATTATAAATGTAATTTTTTGAAATGAGGGTCATGTCCATATTAAACAATTTTACCAACTTCTATTTTCCAAATAGTAACATCTGCTTTTAGAAACCATATTAGTTTTTTTGGATCAAACAAACCAAAAATTAGTAAAGTTTTTATGCTTTTTGTTAAAATCATAAAATTAGAAGGGGTCAAAATTTGAGTATGCTTAAGTTAATTGCATGTGACAAAGTTTATTCATATTTTCCCAAAAAATCATCAGATTGAAAAGTTTATTTTGTAATGAGATACAATGTATAGATTCAAACATATGCTAGGCATTTTTTCAATTAAAAAATATATTTTAATAATAAAAATAATTTATCTGAATTTATTAATAATGAATTCATATGAAACAAAATTATGAATTGTGACCTATATTAATTTTTACATAAAAAGAATCAGCGTAGTCAACACATGGCTATTTGTTGTTGCAGTTCATTCCTATCATTAGTTTTCAAGATGAGAAATTTAATATGTCAATGGTTGAAAGTTAAAAAGGATGATGTCCTGTTACTTTCATTCACAGGAAAAATATCTTAGAAAGTAACCAGAAAAAATTTGTAATTTTTTTTATATATAAAGGGAATTTATTTAGGAATTATTTTTTATGGTTTCTAATTTAATGTTCTTAGTACTTTTCTTTAAGATTTTAATTTTATTCTCCTCCCCCCCCCCCCCCTTAATACATTTTCTTGTATAATTTTTGGAAGAATAAAGGAAAAGTATGTAATCTATTACTTTTTTCGGTCTATTTTGATCCATGTATCAGAAATGTGTTTGTCAAAAGTGGGTGTTACCATTTTAAAAAACTAAGTTGGAACAGTTTTTAATCTGTCTCCATTCAAAAAATTGCCATAATATTCTAAAAAAAAATTTTTTTTGAATCTAATGACACCTTTGTTTTAATTTTATTAACAATCTGGAAAGAAATGTGGATGTATCTTTTTTAAAACTGACTGTACATTCAATAATTTGAATTCATAACTTGAAAAATAGTGTTTAGATTGCTAAGAAAGCTTAAAATATTAAGTTTTACCTTCTTCATATGTAAGAATTATGTTTAAATTTGCATTTTTTTTCTTTTATCTAAATATCTAAAAATGCATCTGTATATGTAAAAATGATCAGAAAAAAATAAATTTATATTTAAAAATTAAAAATGGATTTTTATAAATAATTAAAGTAAAACTCAATCTAATAAACTTAAAAGCCTAAATATTTTAACTGATTAAGTCATCAGTTTTAAATCTTTAAAATGATTTTTTGTTTTTAATATTTTTTAAAAAATATATAAAATTCTGTGTTAAACAAAACAAACTGCATGAAAATATTAAAATTAGAACCAACTTAATCTGAAATTGATATGTCGACTAAAAACAACTGTAGTTGATTTTTAAACTTTGCATCTGTTTATCTGAAAGCAGTATTTGCTACCTGTGCACACTGTTGAAAAGAAAAATTGTTTGCAGACAGATATTTCTTTTGTACAGATATGAACTCCATGGAGGAACTCCGCAATATAAAAACTGTGCTTCCCCACTTATGCCACTGAAGTAACATATTATTTTACTGGTTAACACATTAAAACAATGGACTTAAAAAATTAAGAATACATAAAATTTTCGAAAAATTTCTGGTATCTGTAAAATTTTAGTAAAAATTTACAAATTCAAAGTTTTCGAATGAAATTTCTTTTCTGGATTTCGGGTCCTTTCTGATTTTGGAATTCCAGATAATGGGTCCTATACTGTATATTCTAATTTAATGATTAGCCTCTATAAATTTTTATTTTACTTCTGTGTTTCAGAAATGATATTGATGATTTGTTAAGAGTTGATTGCATTTAATATTTTGTTTAACTTTATTTGTTTTTCAGGTTATTAGATCTGCAACCGCTCCAGGTTCAACATCCATGCTTGTATCAAAAGAAATGCATTATGTATTTAGAGTGTTAGGACCTGCTGCATGCAGGAATCCAGATCTGTTTACATCTGTAGCATCCAATATTTTACGTTTGACAATTTTACCTCCATCTAAAAGAGGTAGGTTAATATTTTTTTTTCTTTTACTTTTCTTTTCTGGCTATTTAATGTGTGTGTGTTGTGAAACAAAGAAATTCTGTAAAGAATAATTCATTTTTTCAGATTTGGGCTAAAACAGAAATTACTTGGATAAATGTTAGTTTTAAATGCCAAAATTGTGCACTTAATATACATATTACATTAACTATTAAATCCAAGTGTAGAAAAGGAAAACCCTCAAATTTAAGTAACATCTAAACACTATTCTGTGAAATAGTCATTTAGCTATTGAAGATCGACTTTCAGATAATGTGTTACAGTTATTGAAGTTCGACTTTTAGGTGCATGTGGATGTTTGTTTAAAATGTATGCACCTGTGTATGCAGACAAAATAATAGTTTTACTCTCCATAACAAGGAAATATGTCTTTAAATGCTTAATTTAAAGGCATATTTCTTTTAGTGTGTATTAGTTTTTAATATGTTACAGTAATAGAGGAGAGTGAATAGATTGATTAAAAAATAGATATAATAATTTTCAGAAAAATTCTTAAAGTATGTGATAAGGGTGCCTCTAAAATTTTTAAACTTGAAGATTATTTTGATTGTAAAATAAATCCATATATTCTAAAGCGGTGCTTCTCAACCTATCTCATGGCACACTTGATCCCATGGTTATACTTTAGCCACACACTGTGATTAGGATGATAGAAAAACTGTAGAAAGAAATATATTAATTTTTTTTAATTTAATAATAAATACAGAAAAGCTTTGTAATTGAGAGAAAAAACACTAGATTATCTTTTTTTTCTTTTTTTAAATTATTTTCATTGTAATTATCTGCTGTTTCTCATTTCTGTTAAAGTTGTTCTTAAAAAAAAAAAAATCTCTTCAACAAAGCAAAACTTTGTCAAACATAACAACATAGTTATTAAAGTGATTTATAATCAGTTTTTTTTCATTTCACAGTAAATTAATTACATCTTGAGTTATAAACGATTGTTGTATCAGAATGGCATTTTTTTTTCCTGCACTGTTGTGTCCACAAATCCAAACTTTAAAATGCCAACTTGACAGCATTTTTTGAAAAATCTTCTGTCTTTACTGAAAAAGGAAAAAAGCAGTTTGATTACATAATTTCTTAAAAAGAGCATTTGATGTGTTTCATGTATGTCAAAATATATGCCAATTTGATATGTTTGTGAACAAAAATGAATTAAAAATGAGTCAGTAAGCAGCCAGTTTGTATTTGAGAGCAGCCTTAACTTTTTCTCATCAGGAATACACATAAATATTTGCTGACATGCATGCACATTGCACGTAAAGCAGATTTTACCAATATAGCTACTCGTATTGTGTCAAGCACTCATTGGTTGGTCTATTCTTCAACATTCGTGTGCATGAATATAAAGTTTGTAATTTATTTTTTCAATAAAATTTTTATCCAGTTTACACTTTATCCATTATGCAGACCATTTCTACCATATTTTCTAATGTAACCATTTATTCTTAGAAAGCATTTTTATCTGACAGGCATGAGATTCTGTTGCAGATCTGCGATTTTCTGCTTTTTCCTAATTTTATGTCATTTTCTTTTTAATATTTTCTGCTTTTTTGTCATTTTCCAAGTTTTTTTTTTTATGTATGACCTTTGTTTTTTATTTGGTTACATCAAAATAGAATCTCATAATCAGACTTGGCAAGTATCCCGATTTTTCAATCTTTCTCTTTTCTGCTACATCTGAAAATTCTGTCATTTTCCATGGAAACTGTTTTAAAAAAAAAATTGCGCTGATGTGCGCCGTGAATGAAGTCAAAGGCGGCGGCACAGAATTTTTTTTTTTCAATTGCTCAAGAATAACATTGCGACATACATGAAATGGTCATGGGGAAGAAAAATTGTGACTTTCATCAAATGATTGTAGAAAAAAATGCAAAATTTGTCAAGAAATCAAGTAAAAAAAAAAAATCACGAATTTCATCAAATGATCGCACAAAAAAAAATCATGAATTTCTCAAGAAATCAAGTACAAAAAAACACCAATTTCATTAATTGGTCACGAAAAAAAATCTATTTTCATCAAACAATTGCAGAAAAAAAAATCACAATTTTTTTCAATTGTTCAAGAAAAAAAATTGAGACTTTCGTCAAATGGTAGCAGAAACAATATTATGAATTTTCGCCAAATGATTGCGGGGAAAAAAAATATGAATTTCGTCAAATGATCGGGGGAGAAAAATCTCAAATTTCATCAAGAGGTACCATAAAAAAATCGTGAAATTCAGCAATCGGTTGTAAATTTCTTCAGTTGGTCATGAAATGTGCAATTTTTTTTTCTCTATAAGGATTAAAAAAATCATTAATGATTTTTTGTCAACAAAAGTTGCAACGAGGCTTATAGTGTATCTTTCTTCATTCACAATATGAATGTCAGAATTTATTTCATTAAAACCTAAAATAAAATAAAATCCCTCCATAGTTTTCTTGCATATATATTTTTGATTTTTATAGACAACTTTTTCATCATCCTGATAAATAGTAAAATTCATCAGCTAAAGTAGCATTTAAAAAATATATATTGATAATTTTGTCAGGCATAAAATAGCTTTCTTAAGGCTGTTCTCAAATCCAAAGGGGCTACTTTTAGAAATATTTTTAATTCATTTTTGTTCAGAAAGGCATGAAATTGGCAGGTGTTCTTATTCAGAAACTTTGTAAGTGAAAGACCTTTTCCATTTTTTGGTAGACTCAAAAGATCTTCCAGAAAATACTGTCAAAGTTGGCGTTTTAAACCAAATTTCTGGACGTGATAGCAAGAGAAGGGTGAAAAACCGATCGTCATGGACATGGATTGCTTATAACTCGATAAGTAATTTATTTATCCAAAAATGGAAAACTCATTCCGATTCCAAATCGCTTCCATAGTCAGGCCTGCCAATTTTATGCCTTTGCATTTAAAAATGTGTCTGAAAGTTTCGTGTTGTTGAGCAGGTCATTTCAGAACAACCTTAATTGTTCGCACGTTATTTTAAATAATTTTTAATTTCCCTTCTTTACGCACTTACCTCTTTTATCTTTCTGCAATCACATGCCTGATCTGAGTATGTGAACCCAATTTCATAATTTGTTAAGGCGGTATTCAAAAAAGATATTTTTCCACGGTCAACAACTCAAAATTTTGAGACACATTCTCAGACTCATTTTTAAAAGTAACAACAGGAAACTTGGCGGCGTGATTTATAAAGACATTTATAAGGGCCCCATGTTTTTATTTTTCGTTCAATTAATTAGAAATTGATTTACAGACAATTATTTTCACAGTACGATCATTTTTTTTGTTTCCAGCGCTATCGCTTTGGGAAATTCGGTTCAAAATGTCCACTTTGACAGCATTTTTTGAAATATATTCTGCCTTTCTCAATAAATCGAGACAATACGGACATTATAAAGTTTTTGAATAAGAGAACCTGCCAATTGGATGCATTTTAGAGCAAAAATAAATTTACAAATGTGTCTCAAAATAAGCAGTTTGGATTTGAATACACCCTTAAGAATGTGTCGCTAAAAACAATTCAGTCGGACAACACTACACCTACACATGGCATTTACCTACCATGTGTAATGACTTTTGAACTTATTTTGTTAATAGCTAAACTGCAAATAATCATAACAAAGCTGAACGTATAGTGCATAATTTTCCTTATAGCTTGACTAGAAATATAACTAAAAAAGGGGGAAAACAAATACTGTTGTTTTTAAGGAAAATACTAAAACAGACACATTATTTAGTTAAATTAAAGTTTATTATATTACGAAAACGTATGAAATAGTATTATGAATAAAAATTAAGTAATTATATGGGCATTATATTATGATATCAACTTTTAAAATTAAAACCATAACTTAATTCAAAATAGTACCTTAAACCATCAATTAATGATTAACAGAATCACAGAGTGTGTTCTCTTGATTGGAAAGTTTATTCTCAAACGTCTGTCCACACATTTCCACCATTGTAATCCTGAGCTAGCATCCAGTCCTTATCGCAACCTCCGATCCAAGTTCTCTCACATCATCATTAATCTCCAAAAACTTGTGTAAAATACAATCTTCCAGACACCATTGTGCTGATCATATTCCTGCGCACTGCCTCAATTTCTGCTGAAATTACATGTATCCCTGCTCTCATCACTGCACACATGTTTATAATACTTTTTACATTCATAGTATAACTTTTATCTTCATTTAAATACATTATATTAAAGTTTACTTACCTCTCCTTAAGACCTAAATATTATCCTTTCTCCATTCGTTTTCCATCTGTCTATTTTTACAGTTTCCAAATATTGTTTTCCCTGCCCACACTAACAACACATATGTTATCTCAAGCAGTTCAGAGTTCATTTTGCAAACCAACCCTTCTGTGACGTCGACAGCTAGAGATGATTACATCTCACTTAGTCATTTACATTACGCCTTCTTTTCGATGAATCTGATTGCGGCATTTGGAGGTGTCTTTGGTGTGGCATAGTAAATGTATTTTCATTCTCGTTCCAGTATATAACCGATGAACTTTCATTGACTCGGCAGTATCTGTGTTAGTGTCTGTTTCAATGTTTAGGATTATGAGATTCTTTTAACTTTTTGTTTCTTGCTTAACAGCATCAGCGTATTTGAAGGAGCAATGTTTGTTTTTAAAACTTAGACTCCTTTTATAAGCTATTTTTATCTAAGATCTTTTAGCTCAACTTCATTACCTTGAGATCTCCTAAGTTTTAACTACCTTTCTACTTTTTATTGTAAGCATTGGATCGTGATCTCTCTCTCTCTCTCCCCCCCTCTCTCTCTCTCTCTCTCCCTCTCCCCCCTCTCTCTCTCTCTCTCTCTGTGTGTGTGTGTGTGTGTATCTAAGCAAGAACGTGCAGTTTAATTGACAAGGATTCTCTGTGAACAAGCATCACTTGTTGACCATTTTCCTTCATCTTTAATCTCTGGAAGGAAGAATGGAAATGTCTTTTCCTTCATAAACTTCGGTAAAGAAGGTGTTTATTTAAGCTGTTCCACAGAGACTTTTATTATATGCCTTTTTCAAGCTTGCTATGGAACTTTTTCGATTTACCTAATGTCATTAAAGATTTCATCTCCATCATATATTAAGAGCATTTTTATTAAAGATGAAACAATGTTGTTTTGACACATTGATAGTTTTCCTTTGGTAATGCATCAGTAAAATATGACATTCTGTTGTGTAGTATATTTTAATAAAGTCTAGATCATTTTTGCAGCCACCCACGGTGGCTCCTGTGCATCTACAAATAAAATATGTTTGGTTAGGGGTATTTATTGTTTTACTGGGTTGTTTATTTTGCTGGGTCTTGTGCTGATCGTCATTTAAAACTTATGTTCTGGTTCAATGTGTTATATTTCAGGGTTTGTTTAGTATGTGCTTTTTATTGCTTGAGTTATTGATGGGTGTTTGCATTTTTAAACTGGTTTTTTTCTTGTATCCACCACATGCAGCTGTTTGAATTACTTTGGGGTTTATGGGTACAGCCATACTTTTTATTTGCATTTAGCACTCTGCTTAAATTTTTCAACCCTGTTAACTTGACTTTTGTAATGTTAACAATTTCTACAATATTCCAAATAGTCTCCAGAGTCAACTATCTATATCGTCAATCTCTGTCCTCTCTCTCAAAGCTCGTCCAGCAAGGTCCGAAGTCCACGTTTTTCCATCCAGAGCTCTCCTACTAGTCCCAATCAATATATCCGAATCCACTCGAAGATCGAAGAAACCGTCCCCTCTTTCGGCCACTATGCGTGAGCCGTATCACTCACACATATACATGTCAAATAGTTTGTTCATTCTTCTTGATTTACATACTTTAATATTTTTTCATATAAAAACATTTCATATTTCATTTAATGACATTCCATTTTACACTTTTCATACAATTATTTTGACAGGAACAGAATTTCAAATGTCTTATATTTACAATACTAACACATGTTCACCACATATGAATACCAAAAATGCAGATAACCACGTGCATCCATAATATTTTAACAATGAAATTATTTCAGTATAACACAGAAAACACATAATATACAGATAATTAACCATTTAAATCAATTTAATATAGAGTACACCAAAATTTAAATGATACATGGTACTGAAATATCCCAAAATAAAAATTGCCTTACTTTAAATCTACCAATTATTGAAATTTTACCTAAATAAGAAAAACTAAATCAACTATATTTTAAAAGATCGAATAAAACTTCAATCTTTTGACTTCCATTTTTAAAACCTTAAATTATCAACATAACAAGAATATTCAAACACTAAACCTCATTGCACAGAGTGGTGACAGATCAGGGAAGTTTATAAATTTAGAAAAGTCAGGAATTTGGTAAAAATATTCTGAAATCCAGTAAACTTGACAAGATGTGAAAAATATTTGTTTTCACCTCTCCAATAAGAGAGGTTGTTTCTAAGTAGGTGATATCTTAGCCAACATTAGTCACTGTATATGAACTAACATTAGCAGAGTTTCTTCTTTTAATCCACCTGTGACTTTGAACCAAACATAGTTTGAGAAAACTAACGAAATTAACGCTCATTAAATGCAAAAATGACTTGGTCAGCTTGTAAAGGTCACTTTTCAGCATGCAAAGTAAAAAAAAAAAAAAACTCAAAGAAGCTCATGTTTTAAGCCAAATAATTTATCCAAGTTGAAATTGTATAAAAGAACAGAGTTGATAATGTTGTTTCAGTCTGTCATCACCTGAATCAGGAACTTGTAACTATGCAGTACTTGTTATTAAGATGGTGGTGATGATATCCTATGACAATAGTAATATATAGAGTATTTTTCTATTTATAAGGATTGCTTATAGCATAACATAAAAGAAGAATCTGTGGTTGCAAGAATTATTATATGATGTCATGCAACCGCACAGTGGTCTGAGCTTACAACTGCTGCAAATCTTAAAATGTTTCCAAATTCTTGTTTATGAAATTCTTTTATTTTAGTTTAAGAAGGTTTTTACAAATTATCAGAGCTTTGAATAAGATTTTTTTAAGAATTTTTTGTAAACACTTATTGACACTGATACCTAATTTGAGCAAATGGAATGTAAAAGAACGAACCAATTTAAAAATCTCTACTACAATGAGGATTTTGAAATTTCCTCCGCAGCAGTACACAATGAATAATTACAATTTCAAAAAATGCAGAATTGGGTAAATTTTACTGTCTGTACTACTTAAATTTATCTAAATTATTGTTTGGTTTGTAACACTTAATCATCAATGTATCATTGGTTTGTAGCACTTAATCATCAATGTATTACTGTATTTTTCATTTACTTTTGTATATTGATTTTTCTTGCATAATCATTGAAATTATTGTAAGTTTATCACAAATTTTCATGTACATAAAATAATCTTTTAAAAATCTAATTGTATTAAATTCACAGAAATTCATTTTATGACAAACATTGAACTCTAGTCATTAGTAATGAAAATCAGGAATATTTGATAAATAAAATCAGGGGACTTTTCTTCTGTAGTCATCCTGTTGCATAGTAAATTGCTGAATTTCAAATGTTGCAATTTGAAGTAATGATACTTTTTTAAATTCGTATCCTGCAGCACATCACTTGAGAATTGCTGCTCTAAAGTAAACTTCGACAAAATTTCAGTCTTGTTTTTATTAGGATGTGAGAGTTACAACAGCTGTTTTTTCAAACACCTGTCAAATGTTTGCAATCATTTATAAAATTATTTGTAGTTATTATTATCCATTGTTATACATGTAAGATTTAATATATTATTTTAAAAAATTTGAATCTTTTGAATTTCTCTTCAATATGTGATAATATGTGTTTTTTACTTTTTTGCATTTTGAATTATTTTCTCAAACTTCTAGATTCAATACTTAATTTGTTGACTATGCTGATACTGACAGGATACCTAAAATATTGAAATAAAAAAATTTGAAATGGGAATAGCATTTTAATTTCTAACAAAAATTGAACTTTATGAAATCAAAAATTTTCATTGAATTATGTTTAGCATTCATTTAAGAACCCAAATTTAAGATTTTTTTCTTTTTTGTGTGGAGTTATTTTTCTTAATTCAGCAGATTTAATTTTTTTTTTTTTTAAGATTTCTGAATGAAGATCTAAAGACTTGGTTCCATTTTTTTTTTTTTTCTACAGTAATAAAAGATTAAATTTTCTAATGTTTATAAAGCTAGTTACTATTTATGTTTATAAATTTTTTTTCTTTCCATTTTATATGATCTACAGAGCTTTTGATTACTTTTTCTGTAGATGAAGATGAAAGTCGATTTAATAGTTACTCTGTACAGATGTTAAAAGCTTGTCCATCTAAGTCTCAAACACCAGAAACACCATCCGAGAGTGAAGTAGCAAACAACTTAATTTATGAGCTACTTAATGCACTCATTGCCAAGCCTGTGGAAGTACCTGAGGAAGGTAACATTTTCATTTAGTATTAATGTTTTAATTGATAGATTAAATAGTTTTATTGGTAGATTAATACTCTGATTTTATAATGGGTTGCATGTGGCTGTGACTTTCAAAAAGTACTCGTATACAAATAAATAAGATTGGTGAAGTAGTATCATAGATTTTCTTTTTTTTTAAAGTTATTTTTTATTCTTTATAATGGTTTTGAATTGCCATTTTCTTTTATTGTTTCTTTATAAGTATAGCCAACTTTTAATTGTCTACGATTATGTGTTTCTGTTGATAAAGAAAAGTGCAAACAGTTTTGAGAAAAATCATTACTGAATGTGTAACCAAATAAAAATGTATCAGTTGTGATATGTAAATATGAACTGTAAAAGTTGTTGTATCTATCGCTATATAAGAAAGATGTTCTCAAGTTAAAATTAAGTTCATCTAGACAATCATGAGTTGGCTATAGTTTTGCTGTACTCATATACAAGTATTTTTCCTTTTTATTTATTAATATATAGTTACGGCATCAGAAAATAACTCCGATGCCCCGTCTGCTTCTGATCAGCAGTCACCCTTAAGAGACATGAACAATAGTGACCTCATATCAACTGATGATGATGATGGATTAGTAAGTGCAAGCAAAAAATTGCAGCTATATTTATTTAGTGATATAGTAATAAAATAACAAGATAATGTAATAAAGTAATAATGTAGTAAAATAAGGTAGTGTAATAAAATAACATAAGATAATATGTAATAAAATAACATGTATTAAGATACTATGATGATTAAGATCATAATATTGATGATAATATGTCAGTAATAAAATAATATACGAAATTATTAACTTTTATAGGTTATGAGTAAAATACTTGTGTGTATGAGGAATTTTAAAATCCCCTTATATACAAGTAAAATTCTATGATGTAAGAAAATTTAAAATTTTACATTTTAATGCAACACAGGCATAACAAATCTTTATTATCTTTTAGTTAAACTTCAAATTTAAAAGAACTGTTATTACAACTTTAATGTTATCTAGTCATACATTATAAACCTTTTCTCTACTCAGGTGATGCCTCTAACTATGCCCAATGTTGATGGATTTAATGATGGTACAGAATCTTTAGGATCTCGTGAAGGCAATCGACTTTCGAAAGATTCTTCAAAAGAGAATAAGCCTGATTCTAGTACTTTGAAAAATATTCCCATTATACGAAAATCTGGAATTTGTCGGCTGTTAGCTGAACTTGTGAGATCATACTTTCAGTGTGCTAGATTAATTACTGAATATTCTTTTCATGCAGGCGATTCAGAATTAGTACCTGAAGTGAGTAATTTTTTGTTTTAAATGTACTGTGTTTTATAACTGTGTAAACTTAATAATCTTTATATGTGATTAAAAAAATTCTCTTTACCTATACTGCATAAACGCTATAACATTCACTTATAAAAAAAATTGTTACAACACAAAAAACAAACAAAAGAAATTGGGACTTTGGTGCATTGCAAGACTGCCACGAATGCTCTCTAGCAGTAAATATTGAAACTGAAATTGTGACATTTATTGAAGAAATGTTCATGATTTCCTTTCTTAAAAGCCAAGAACAAGCAAATGCAAACTTTCTTATTGTGGCACTCTTCTTCTAAGTGAATGATATAGATTCCAATATTTTAAATTTATGTTTCAATGATCGAACTATCTCCAATTTTATGGTTTTAAAATATACAATTTTATAATGTGTCCAGGGGTGAAAATCTGCTTACTATACAGGGTTTGTAAAGTCTGCCGCACTCAAATTGGGGCTGTACGGTGGCTGTTGCAAGGTTGTAACCCCTATTCGGGCCAGGTAGGTGGTCATAACGAAGGTGGTGTGGGCTGGAGCGTTGTCGTGGTGGAGCTTCCAGCGATCAGCAATCTCCGATCATTTCCGTTCGATGGCTCTGTGCATTCAAACAGTGGTCAGAGTCCAGACCAATAGTCTTCCTTCCATTCTTGAACTCACTGCATCACCAAAAAACCTGGGCCCTTGACAGGGTGTTGTCTTTGTAAGCCTTAACCGAGGCAAGCGTCTCGGAAGCAGTTTTGCTCAGATGAAAGCAACATTTAATCTCATAGTGCTGCTCCAGTGAATGCTCTATTTTCTGACATTTTCTGTCATGACAAAAACTGAAAAACAGCTTTTGTGCCATGCTTGATTCTCACTGCATCAGATCTTGGATGCGACTGCCAGCTGGTGTGTTGCTTAGCTTAAACCCCTCACCACAAATACCACCACCAGAAAGTATGCTGCTTGCGACTGGAGCACCATGTGGCTCCCAGTCTTATTACTTTGCAGACAAACCCTGTATAGTAATGAATACCCCGAAATTACATTCCCAGAAATACTTGAAAATAATTCCCGAATGAATAACCAATTCTTTGCACATTTTATGAAGATATTTTTTCAAGTTTTCTATATTTTTTGTTCAGCGTAAACCAAACCTATACTCTATGTTAAGACTATTAAATAACTATTTAGGTATCTTTAACATGTATGTACTTTTCTTTTTCAAGGATTGTTCATCTCTTGCTTTTATTTTGGATAATTTACTGCACAGTAGTCAGACAGCTGGTGATAAAGAAACTCCTGCTTTAGCCAGAGTTTTGATAGCTGCTATAGCATCCTGTAATCATTCTGTTGAAGCTCAGACATCATTAGTTCTTGAGGTATTGCTTAACTTTTATAATTTACTATTTTCATTTTATTCCTTTTGAAAAAGGGGTATATTTATGGCATGAACAAGTTTTTCAAGTACTTTTCTGTTAGCCGGGTGCAAATTTCATCAATAGCAGATTTTTAAAATTTTTGTATCTGTAAATTAAAAACAATGCTTGGATGTGGAAATAGTGTTGTTGGCTTATTGTATTATTTCTTACTAAAGCAACTTTTTATTTAATTTTAAATGAAATCCATGTATTTTAAATGAAATGAGTGCAATGCGAATGATGATGATTGAAACAATATTTGGCGATTTATCACCTTTACCAAGTTAACAGAAAAGTACCTTTTTCAATTCTCAGCTTGGAGGGTGTACATTAAGATCCCAATATATCATTAGTATATGCTTTTTATATTGCTGATTCTGATTTGAGTTTCAATCCATTCTTATTCAATATTATACCTTTTATTCTTTAATTTTATTCATTTTTTTAATTGCCTGAGACCATACAAGGTGTCCCCAAATAACTGAAATGTTTTTAAATATTTTTCCTATTTGAATTGCATATGCAATGCAAATTATAAACGTTTGCAATACAAAGTAGGAATTATGATTATGCTGATGAAACAGTCCTGATATTAAAAGTTACTCTTTTAATTTTTATATGTTCCTTGGGTCCTATAAGTTATATTTAGAAAAAATTTTCCCATGACCTGTCAAGTAAAACAGTAAATTCTATTCTGAAATTAGATTTATATAAAGGTAAAAAAAAAATACCATCAAGAAGAAACCAGCTGTCGCCATCTAAAATTGGCTCTACTTTATGATTAAAATCTATAATCATGCCTTTAACCCTCCAGCTGCGGGTAACGCTCCTATCACGTTTCACTTATTCTATACAATTCCGCGATGAATGCTATTTTGACGTTTCCTATAATTTTTATAGTACTTAAGCATCGGGAGATTCTATTTCTTCGTTGAATCAATCTATCTTTTATTTAGAAATAGAGAGATTCGTTCACAAAATATAATATGTATATCATTTCATTTATTAGGTCATTCTGAAAGTTCTGCGGTTTTTGAAATATTTTGAATCCATAAATCCCCACTGGAATTTTGAAATAAAACTTTGTTTTTATAACGTACATGAAGAAACTATTTTTATTTATTTCCAAATAAATCTGTTTGTAAATTCCAGTGACATTCAATCCTTATAACTATTATAAGTGACGAATAAAAATAGGCAGTGGTTATATAAGAAAATGGAAACATCGCATGCGACAAGAGGGTTAATTCGACATAACAATGATCAGTGTAATTAATTTGGTCTGTTTCAATGTAGGTTATCATATAAAAATCTAGCTTGATACAATTGATGGTCAAGTTTGGCACTGTTTATGTTTGAGCACTGTATGAGCATTGCTGTTCGTATTTTAGAAAATAGATTGTAATACTTGCCAAACTTCTGGAGCTCTATCAGATGATTCTCTTTGTTTGCATGTATACACTTACAAATATACACAAGAACTAGGTACTTTTTCTGCGTTGTAAATCTGAGTCCATGAAATACATTTAATCTTGCTCCTGAATGAATGAAAAGGATTTTATATAATTTCAAATTTAAAGAGAATGTGAGTGTTTAGAATTCTTTCTGTAGTTTGTTAGCTGGTTTATATTTTTAACTAAAAAAAATATTCTTTCTTTCAGCAATGGCTAATATTTTTCTCTCTTTCATTGCATATATAGTTGTTAATTTGTTTCTCAACTGATATGAGTTAGTGTCTACAAAGTGAACGAGAAATAAGCTCAGATGTATTTATTTCAGGTTCGATTAGCTCTTCTTCGTGCCTTGTCTCTTCCAGAAAGTACTGAGAAGCACACACGAATCCAAGCTCTTACTGGATTAATTAGTACGATGATAGAATCCTGTCCATCTGCTTCATCCCAGAATCAACTTGGAGGGTGTGCATTAAGATCCCAAACATCGTTAGTATATGCTTTTTGTATTGCTGATTTTGATTTCAGTTTCAATCTATTCTGATTCAATATTATACATTTTATTCTTTCTTTAATTTTATTCATTTCTTTAAGTGCATGAGACCATACAAGATCTCTCCAAAATTTGAAACGTTTTTTAATTTTTTTCCTGTTGGAATTGCATATGCAATGCAAATTATAAATGTGTGCAATACAAGGTAAAAATTATGATTATGCTGATGAAACAGTCCTGACATTAAAAGTTACTCTTTTAATATTTATATGTTCCTTTGGTCCTATAAGTTATATTTAGAAAAAAATTGCCCATGATCTGACAAGTAAAACAGTAAATTCTATTCTTCTTTGACCAAAACATGCCAAGTTACGATACTTTGAATTTTATCGAATTCCAGAGTTTTCCGGCACCAGAAACAGTAAAATGTGTTTTGAGTGTCGTGAAACTCTGAAATTTCATTATATTCAAAGTATCATAACTTGCTGAGTTTTGGTCATAGAATAATGAAATTTTTACTGTTTTACTTGTCAGAGCATGAATAAAGCTTTTCTAAATATAACGTACAGCACCCAGGGATTACATACAAAATTAAAAAATAACTTCTTGAAAATTAATGGCAGAACTATTTCATCAATATAATGTTAATTCTTACCTTATTTTGAACACTTTCGCAATTTATATTGCTTAATCTATAAGTGTATTTTAATCCTTTTGGGATACCAATATAACGTCTACAGATTCACTTTAGTGTGTTATTTTTTGTATGGCCTATTTCACATATTTTTTCTTTATTTTCAGTTTTTTTAAAGTTAGTGTGTTTAGTTGTTTCATGTATTTTACTATAAGGGAATGAGATACAATTCTGCACTAGTGGAGGAAGAACTATTAAATAATTAACAACAATAAAATATATTCTTCCATTTTTAGGGTTCTGTACTTAAAAAGTAAAAATGGAACCATTATAAGATCACTCCTGTGTCTGTCTGTCAGTCTGTCAAAGCCCTTTTTCTTGTAAACTGTCAGATGTGGAAAGTTCAAACTTGGGAAATTTATAAAGCCTTTTTACCCACATATTTTCAGATTATTAGCCATTCACAAATATGTTTAGGAAAATATTAGGGGGCTAATTAAGTTACTTGAAAAAAATTATCTTTTTGTATATCTTGTGGGGTATCGTGTGAAAGGTCTTGTAATAGTGAACTCAAAAATATATTTGTTTTAATTTTAGTTATTATATTTTCAGAGACGTTGCTGAAAATGCACTGTAAAAATATTCCCCCCCCCCTCTATTTCTGAACCTACTGAAACTAAAATTATGAAAAAATAGGGGTAGTATGAGTTTATTTAAACCTTGCAGGAAAACTATAGCAATTTTCCTAGGTAACATAGTGTTTGAGAAAAATGCATTTTTCCGTTACAAACTTTACTTTTCAGGCGGTCAGCCAGGGAGTGGACAGGTACTCGAAGTATATATCAATGCAAAATCATCCAAGGATATCTGATAAAGATTTCTGAAAAATATTGTCGGTAATTAGCTGAGATATCAATTAAGTTACTTGAAAAAAGAGATTTCTTTTTATATATCGTGTAGCGTATCGTTCGAAAGATCTCGTAACACTTAAGTAAACAATATATTTGTTTTAATTTTAGGTATTATGTTTTCAGAGATATCGTCAAAAGTATACTGGGAAAATATGTCCCCCTCCCCTCCCATTTCCGAATCTACTGAAACTAAAATTATGAAAAAATTCGCGGTAGTAGGAGTTTATTAATTAATAAATAGTAATTAATAAATTTAATGTACAGAACCCTTTGAGAGTGAGTGTACTCGCCCTTGACTGATTTATTTTGTATTTTACAAGGTTATATATGACATTCTATATGAAAATTATATCCAAGCATAAGGATATAAAAGAATCAAAAATCCAAGCATTAAAAAAAAATAATAATAATTCAACTTTAGACTTTTACCTGTTATTGTACATAGTTTTAATGTACTGTAGAAACCCACTAGTCCGAAAGTCCAGATAATCAAAGTAAAAATGAATTTGAAATTTTTTTAGAAATTAAATAAAGTTTTGATATATAAAAAATTACTTTAAAAACCAAAAAATATTTTTAAATATGCTTGCTATTGTATTACTTTGAGATAAAATTAAAAAGAATAGAAAGAAACATAAACTCATATTTTCCAATCTTTTTGGCTTTTTCCTTTTTTTATTCTATTTAAATCAGAATGTCAGGTAATCTGCAATTTTGTTAATTCCAACAGATAACCGTCCCAATTAGTTTGGATTAATGGGGTTCTATTGTAGTTTTTTTGTTATTAAATGCAATTTTGTATATTTTTAGGATGAATAACATAGTGAAAATCCTTTTGAGGAAGGGCATAGTAGTTGATTTAGCCAGAATACCTCATTACTTGGATCTTTCAAGTCCTCATATGGCAGCAACTGTAAATAGTGCTTTGAAACCACTAGAAACTTTGTCACGCATAGTGAATCTTCCATCCGGTAATATAACTAATAAAGCTAAAAGCAAAGCAAATTCTAGCAGAGATAGAGAAGCTGTTCCTGAATCCATGGAAGAAGATACATCTAGTGCCCGATGTAGCTGTAAGTAAAGGCTAAAGATTATAATTATTAATGCTTTTATATGTCTCTATCTTTAAATGGTTGAGGAAATGAACAAAAAATGTTCAAGTGTAACTTCAATTCATTTCATTAATGCTAAATTTCAAAGGTTTCTCAGTCTTCGGTAAACAGATACAAAGTTTGAGAAAATATAATTAGTGTTTTTTTTAATTTCACTGATTCTCAGTGATATAGAGGATGTGCTGCTGTGCATCAATTATTCAGAAAATTAGAAAAGAGCTCTTGTGATTGATTTCTTGCAAATTAATTAAGTCATTGTTGCAGCACTCTCAAAGATATTTTAATGTTGAAAAAGAATAAAAATTGTTTGATTCTTGGTAATCCGAATGTCTGTAAATGTTATAGATGTACAGTTGAAGTAAAAAGGTTTTTTAATTATCAAAGAATAGTGAATAGGGATTTGGTAGTTATTAAATAAAATTTGAAAAACCATTAAAATTTTCAATCTTTCTCTTTCATTAAGAATATCTTTCAGGCATCTATTTAAGTAACATAAAATTTTGTAACATTCATTATGCATTTTATTCATGTTATACTTTCAAATAGAAGATAATGCATTTGAATATATATTACTTTTTTAAAAAGTAAAATCAATTTTTTAACAAATTTGCTCAGAATTGGACATTTAAAAAAAAAAAACAGAACATGGAGGAATGAACTGGCAGCACAAAGTTATGAAAATTTTTCATCTACACAAATGTCTTGCTGATATATTCAATAGATAACAGAAATATATTGCAAACTTTACAAAGTTTAGAGGTCAATTCGAGAGCTTGAAAGAGCAAAATCTCTGAGATTCATGCGATCGTTCAGCACCTCTTCTCAGAACCAAAGAACCAGGTCTTAATATAATGTCTTAAGTTGGCTATACAGGATGCTCAGAATAAATTTGACAGTTTGTAAATAGTATAAAATTACAGGTTGTTATGAAAAATGTGGGATATTCTGTATACGTTTTATGCTATTTGATTTGAGATATACCATATCGGTGATTCAAAAAGAAGCGTGGAAGCCATCAAAATATTGAAAAAAAGTAATCTGCATCAAGATGATTCTCGCCTGTAACCCAATTCCGCAATCAAGACAGTGCTTTTTAAACACCGTAAAAACAATACGAAGTGTAATGATGAAGTGCAGCTGAGACTACAAAATGGAATCAACATAAAATGTGATGGTGTTTCTTGTGGGAGGAGGTGATGTCCTGATCTCAATGTTTGTCTCCCTAACTCCTTTGATTGCAAACCTATGAATTATGTACAGGGTTTGTAAATATCATGATATTTTCAAAAATATAAAAAATATCCGATATTTTGATATATATCAGATTTTTTTTTTTTTTTTTTTTTTGTATATATCAGATATTTTCAAAATAATCAATTTATTTCTGTTTATAAATATTTTCAGACTTAATATAAATTAGAAACTAAAACATTGCACTTAACATGAAGACTTAAAAAAATATTCTAAATATCTTTTTCTTTCTTTTATTTTTCACTTAAAACAAAACTGAAGATCAAGTAATTGAAAACAGAAACAATTTTCTGATAGGGTAAACAATTTGCTTTTTGCACTCGTCAGAACACAAACTATAGGATTCAATACCAAGTACGAAGCAAATTTTGTCTTATGTAACAAAATTTTAAATATAAAATATTTTTTTAATTGAAATATTTTACTATAAATGTAAGCTTGTCTGCTTTTTCATTCCTTAACCTTGATGTGGTGTTTAAACTGAACTAAACCAAAATCAGAAAAGATTCTTTCTAATGAAGTTGTGAGTGACTAGTTATCTAAATTGGAGAGTTTATCTTTCAGTGGCTGTCCTAAGATAATATTGTCCCAAATAATTATTGGTTCTATATTAAAAATTCAGCTTCAAACATAAAACTTGGAAAATATTTTCTTTTTTGGCTAAAAAAAAGTCGCTTCCGAAGGCAAAAGCTTTTTGTCTACAGAATGCCACAGTCAATAACAATTGGAAAATTCATTTACATTTGCTTTGACTGAAAATATCCAAAATATAATGTACAATGATATTTAAATATAAATATCAAATATATGAAAATATTGAAAATATCAAACTTCTTGATATTTTGAAAATGAATAACAGATATATATCACTGAACCCTGATTATGTGTGTCGTGTGATTGAGCAAGTAACCAAAAGCACTGCCAACATCACAAAGAAGATATCTGATCAACAGTATTAGGGCAGCTTTTGCCGGATTCATGTGCCAAATTCCGGAGCCTCCCTGAGACTGTTTTAGCGGCTGAGGGTGGCTTCTTTGATCAAAACTCTTTGCATTGTTGTAATCTTTGTCACATATCCATTTTTCCATTAAAATTTCTTTTTGAATCTGATATTTTACTTTTTTGTCTTTCACCAACAACTGTCAAATTTATCCCAAACACCCTGAAAAAACAAATTAGTCATTTTAATTTTGTAATTATGTCAGATCTGTAAAATTTATGTTTATTTCTTGCAATTTCTTAGCCTTTACTTTACTTAAAAACTGATATTTAAATGTGAATTTATTGATTTCTAAATTGTTTATCACTATGTATTCATGGTATATTTTTTTTTTAGCTGATGTGACTGTTTCATTTCGAGGAGAGAATCCAGCACAAGACATTGGGGTAAGTAAGATTGCTCAATTTTATTCTTTCATTCAATATTATACATTAGAAGTCAGTATTGGTGTTTTGCACAATCCACTGATGGAGTTGAAGTATCATTTTATCATGGCACCACCCGTGGGTCATGTTCGATATAATTTCTTTTTGCTGTTGATCGAATTGACTAAATTTTTTGCTGTAGGTCAAGTAGCCAGGAAAATCTTGTCATAATATAATCTCAAGTTTTTGCCGATTGATCATTTAAAAGTGGCAAATTTTTGTGAAGATCATAAATTTCTTGCTCTTAAGGACAGAAAAATATGAATATTTTGCTTCATTTAACAAATCTGTAAAGGGTTGCAGTTATTGCAGAAAATATCAGTATAGACTTCCTATAATAACTTGCTTCTAATATATTATTGGATTAATCATTTTAGTTCTAAAGCATTAAGATATATATTTCAGGTTTAAGTTTTTTATTTAAAGACATCTATTTTTTAATCCCGTCTGTTAACTTTGTTTTCACTATGTTTTTTAGGAATGATATTAACACTGTTACTTTGGAGATTTAATTTAAATTTATACAGATATTTTTTTTAGTAAATCTGTTATTTTACTAAATTAATCAGCATGATATTTTTTCATGAATCCATGTTTTCACACTTTTTTGTTCATTTTCTGATCATTAAAAAATTAGATTAACTTACATGGAAACATTACACCAATCATGAAAAAATCATGAATTTCAGCAATTAGTTCAGAAAAGTCATACTGAGGCTCATACTTTTCAATCCCCCTCAATCTACTTTCTGAAATATAGCATTTATGTTAAACTAATTTTATTAAAATCGGAAACCTAAAAGGAAATAAAACTGTACCATGTTTCTATTACTCGTCGTTTTTTGTTTCATTGTGAATGTATCAAACTTATTCAATCTTGTTTCTGTTTTACCTCAATAAATTTTGAATACTGTGTCTCTTTAAAAAAAAAAAAAAAAGAAGAAAAAGAAAGTTAGGGTGTGTCTTTATGCATGATGCATATTTTTGGTAAATTTCTATTCGTTTTTAAAAAGTGGCTATTAACAATCTTTGAATATACCAGTTACTGGCTATTAACCAAATTTCTTAATTTTTACCTTTTAGTTATCTAGACAATAAAAGAATCTGTCTTCGTGCATGCTGTAAAACGATTTCAATTGCCTAGGATTTGTTATTTGTGTGAGAAAATTACTAAAATTAATGTCTGTTACTTGACATCAGAATTAATGAACCTACTTTTAAAATACTTATTTTATTTATATATTTATTATACTTTCAGAATAAATCTAATTTATTTGTTTTAAAGCAGTATTTGTAATAAACTTATACACATACTTGTCATATGTAAAACAGCCTTTGTGAATTGTTTAGTATTTTCATTCTTTTATACAATTTCATATTTCCTTTTTTTTTAAATCTTTCTGTGATCTCATGCTTGATCAATGTTTTAATTATAGCTTGATTCTACACTTGAAATATATCAGGATCCAGCATCCTTTAACAATACTGAAAATGAAGATCAGGCAAATGCAGGTAACAATGTAAAACTCATGCTGTTACATTAAAATATGCACTTTTAAGTAGCAATTTTTATTTGTTTTAACCCTTTTTAAAACTTTTGTTTCAGTTTCATTTTACTTCATTATATATTTAAATTTTGTAGATTCAGCTGTGGATAACAGTGAACCAGATCTTACTGTCTCAGTTGAAATGGAAGAAACTCCCACTTCCCAAATCAGAGGACGCAGAATTGGTTCCTTTGGTGATTCTACACATGGTAATTTTTTTAAGTGTATATTTTTAAATACTATATTCAAATTAACCAACAAATTACAAACTTTCTTTTTGATATATTTTCATGTAATTGAGTAATTAAATGTATTTTTGCCAGGACAGTGGAAAAAAGTGGAAAAAAACCAAGCAAAAATGAGGAAGAGTGGAAAAATCTATATATATATATATATTTGTCTTACGTGGCGCGAAAATAGGGCTGAATTTGTAACTTATGGTTTGGCAACAACTGTAGTTTCCAGAGCTTAGACCCGTGAACAGATTAGACTGTGTTAGATCAGCTCCGCCTCCAATATGGTGGTCGGTGTGAGAGCAGTGAAACCATAGAATGAAACTCAAACTAGCAATTATTAAAAATAAAATGACATGTACGTAATCCAAAGTGTCTGAGATGATTCCTCATTTTAATTATGAGCAATATCATTAATTTCAAATGAATTCTCAACTCTTATTTAGAATTCATTTACAAATTTCACTCACTCAAAAGTCGGAGAAAAAAAAATCAAACTGTCTAGATTGCACCTGCCGCCATCTGTTGCTGTATTGATGAAGTAAAAATTTCTTTTGTAAAAATCTGTAATCAATTAGAACAATAAAATGTCGAACGAAATTTAAACAATGACAAACAATTTATCTTCCTATCACGTAGTTTTTTTTTTCTAATGAATTTAAGTCGTGCTGCACAAAAGATCCTTTTTTCATAGTATTTAAATGATTTATATGCCCATTGGTAGCGCCAACTAAATGCATTTTCAGTTGTGTTTTCAACGGAGAATTACTTTTTTACATTAAAAAAAATTGTTGATTTCATATGTTCAAATGTTTTATGGTAGAACTTATTCCGGCTAGAATTGCTGGAAAAAAGGGGCGAGCGAGCTGTGACTACGTTGCGGTCTCAATGTGAATTGCTTTGCTATTCATGGGGGGTTGGCGAGCGTTAGCGAGTAGGGGGCCGAGCCCCCTTGGAAAATTAAAATGACAATATATATTTCAGTTTTCACCCTTTACATTTTGCACCTTAATGATTTTTTTTTTTTTTTTGAAGATTTTTTAATTTTAAAAATATTTATAATTAATCAATAAGTGACATGAGTAACCATAAAAATAAAAATAAAAATTTACATTTTTATTTTATTAAAGTGAAACATCTAAAGAAAGACATATTTCAAAGTCAAACAGAGCACAGAATTACTGCATTAGTCTTTTTTTTTTTAACCTTGCGTAGCAAATTAAAAGTTTTGTAAAAGCTTCCTGAGAAAGTTTGTTTCTGATATCAGAATGAATAAAAGAAAAAATTTAAAATGTTCTTTCAACAGCTGCAGAACTTGGGCAACAAATTTGCAAATGAGTAATTAGTTCTCAAAAATTCTTTGATATGTCACAAACAGGTGAAATGCTTTCCTGGCTGTAACTAATTCAACAACATTAGCAGTAAAGTATGTTTTTGGGGCGATTGTTTCATGTCAAATTTTATAGCAAGAGGTACATAGTCAAGATCTATATTTTGCAACCACTTTCGAGATTTCTCCTTTTGTCCATAATTCAATAATTTCCCTCTGTATTTTGTGTGCAATAAATATATGACTAAATGATACATTAGAACTGCTTGGTTGAAATGTTTCTTGACTATGGCAAAATGACTTTGCAAAACAGGATTCTGTACTAAAGAACATCACAAATGACAACCATCTGCTAATGTTGAACTATTTTTAGAAGTACAAAAAGATTATGTTACTTGTTGATGTTAAAATTTTCATTTAAAATAATGTTAGAATACATTTTTCAACGATTTACAAAAGAAACAGTTGATCAAGATTGTAATTTAAATCACTGATTTGAATCATGTAATTAAAATAAAATCCTTAAGATCCTGTTTTAGAATACTAGTAATTTTTGCCAGTGGCAAAAAGTATTTTTGCCGGGACTGTTTTTTCCAGGGTTTTTAGCATCGTTTTTTCTGCTTAGGCAAAAATTGGCCAACCCTGCTTAGGGTCAGTTTTTATTTAATGAATAAAAACTGGGATGCTAACCATTTTTTAAACTTAAATTAATGTACAAGCATGTTTATAGTATTGAAAGTGTTGTACATACTTACTTGTAAATTAGTTCAAATAGAGTAATTTTTCTAAAGCAATGCAAATGTCCCTAGGTTCAAGAATACCAATGTACCTACGGCTGATACAGGGAGGTGCCATTTCACTCTACTTTCGATATCAAGGTTTTGGTCATTTTGACATCGCTGAGCGTGCTAAGGGGAATTCCTTCAACAGAAAATAGCCTATTTTTTCGTTTCAAATAGACTTTCGGTTCAAAATATTTTTCTCTTTGATCAGAGGAGAGCATGTTTCTTTAAAATAGAATATTTTTCATCAGGGAAATTAATAGTTTTCTAAGAAAAAAGCTATGAAATATTTTCATTCAAATAAAATAACTGTCTATTTTCTTTTCTTTTTGCTATAAGATAGGAGCTTTTATTGCTTGTTATCTTTAGTTGATTTTTGAAGGGGATGAAGGAGTGGAACATTGTCTTTTCCTTTAGCACCCATGGCAGTTTGCTCACACACGGAGTTTTAATTGCTTCTGCGAAAGATAGATTTCTGGTCACGTTTTATAAATACATAGCAGATATTTTTCAACTTTCGCTAGTGCCGCATCTCTTGGAGAAATTTCAAAATAATGTATTCTCTTTGCATTTGTTTGTCTAAAAATGCCCAGCATTTATGTTGCTGCTAAATGTACTAATCTTTCATATAAAACGCAAATCATATTTTTTCGAAAAAATCTGATAAAGATGGATTATCGTATGCAAATGAGTAGACAATAGCTTCAATGCTGAAACTTTTCAAATTTGTTCCGATCATTTGCAATCAAGTGATTATGTTAAAAATTTGAAAGAAGAACTTTTGAGTTAAGCTCCTGTTGAAAAGTATTGCATGAAATGCTGTATCAAGTTTAAAATTACCAGAAATATGTTCTGTAAATGACAAAAAAATTTGCTTGTACCTGAAATTGATTCTTCTCGTATCAGTTCATCCTCCAAACTTACAAGAAACACCAAGACATACAAAGTTTTGCAAGAGACATGTTAAAAAATTGAGCACTCGAGGCATTCCAAGATATTTCTAACAGGAAAAAAATTCTCTATGCTTCTACTGACACAGAAAGTTCGAAAAATTTCGTATAACAGCTAGAATATATTTTTAATGATATTCACAAAAGTTCACTTTCGAAAGAATTTAATTTGATTGAAAATATCTGCAAAAAAGTCCAAGTGATTTTTTGAAATATGCACAGATACAGTAAAAACATTTGTGTAAACTGGAACTTTCATTCGATTGAGGCATATTAAGGTTGTTCTCAAATGATTTGCTCAACAACATATTTCTGACACATTTTCGTACTTATTTTTAAACTCAAATGCATACAATTAACAGGCCTGACTATTGAAGCTATTTGGAATTTAAATAAGTTTTCTATTTTCTGATTTCCATTCTCTTACTTATCGAGTTATATAAGTGATTCGCGTTATGTGATGACACGTTTTTCTCCTTTCTGGTGCTGTGATGTCCAAAATTCAGTTCAAATCGCTAATCTTGACAGTATTATCTGAAAGATCTTCTGCCTTCACCAAAAAATAGAAAACTTCTTTCGATTATAAAGTTTCTGAGTAAAACCGACCAGTCAATTACATGCATTTACGAAGAAAAGTATGAATTAAAAAATATGTCATAAATTAGCCAGTTTGAATTTGAGAACAACCTGAACGAAATGTATTCATCAGGGGAGGAAAAAAGAGAGAGAGATGTGCTACCAAAAAAGCAAAAATGAAAGGTAAATCAACTTTGATTGATTGCATTATAAAATGTAATACGAAATATAGCAAATAATGGAAAGCACATCTTCAAAATGTGCCCTTTCATAAAATCATATGCTTGAAATGCAAGCATGTAATGAGGGTAAAAATCTAAAATCTATTAATTATTTAAATATTTTTATGTAATTTTATCATCACACAACATTAAAATATTTTGATTCTTTTTCATAACATTGCTAAGAATTTTAAAGGTGCTGTTCAAACTAAAGCATAAACATTTTATTAAATCCAAAGCAAAGCCAAATGAAATTAGGCATGGTGATTGCAAACAGGAGTCCTCTATTGTAACAATAGCTAAAAATAGAAATGCTAACTAAAGATTATATCATCTCGCTTGGCTAACATATTTTTTTGAAAGAGCGTATGTTACATAATATTGATTATTAAGCATAAATTACTAGCAATTTTTAAATGTAAGCATAGTTGCAGTAATTAGTGTGATTTGTGCATTACATTTTGCAAGAGATAGGTTTCAGAGAAAAGTAAAACCTTTTGCTGATAACATATTTTAAGAATCATTTGCAAGGAAAATAACAAATGTTTTTTCACAAGCTATCTGCAAAAAAAGAAATGTTACGAAATTCTACGTGCTGGGTACATATAGAAATAAAAACTATTTTAGTTTAAATATTTTGTAGGATTACATTGTTAGAGCTATTCAAAGTAACAAAGTAAAATTTAGAATGTTAGGGAATTGTAAGAATATATTTAATGTATGGTAGCAATAGAACATAATAATTGTATTTTCTTTTCATCTAGTACCATATTTTATTGCAGATGACCAGCAAGAGAGTAGCGATTCTGATAGCAACTCTGAATCTGGGCATAGTCACAGTGAAGATGATGCTGAACGAGATGAAAGAGCAGAAGATGCTGATGCAGATGAAGATGATGATGAAGATGATGATGTAGGTTTTTCCCAAAATTTACTGTCATAATTAATTTACTCTAAATTTGAAATATTTTACTTGTTTTTTATCTAAAAGTTTTGATATGCCATAGTTGTTAAAATTAGGTTCCACCCTTTGGTACAAATGCTTTTATTGATGGTTATTTTGTTTGTTTTACTCAGTGCTTATTGTTTCTTGCAACAAAATCAGTGGAATGATCTTCAAAATCAGTGGAAACTGTGGATTTATGTATTTTTTGATAACCATAGTTTTTTTAATTGTACAATAAAATAATCATTAGTTTCATGCTTGCCTATTATTTTCCTCATAATGAACATGTTTATCGTGAATCATTTCGTCTATATTTTCTGTAGGTATGAATTTTGGTTAGTGACGATGCTATGCTTTTTTGTGTAAATCTTGTATATTAAAGCAAATATCTTAATTTTTCAGTGCAAGTTCAATGTTTATGTGCATGTGTGAAATTAAATTGAGAACGTATTTAGTTTTAGAATAACTCATAATAAGGTCACCGTTTAAAGTTAAATAAAAAGATTTTTCATGTAGTTATCGATTAAATAAATTGATCTAAACTTTTATCTATATTTTGTATGACTATTATATACTATAATATAGTATATAAATATATCAAGAAGATATATTTATATACTAAGAAAGGTGTGCGATTATTTTTCATAAAAAGAGGAGAAAAAAGAAAGAAAAAAATTATGTAAGAACTATAATAGAAATGAACTTGATCTTGATATGCATGGTTTAATATATAAATGATGTATGAAGATGTAAAATAAAATTCAAGTAAATAAAAAATATGTACAGTATAGGATCCGTTATCCGGCGTCCCGGTATCCGGAATGCTCCGAAAACCGGAATGCAAAACACTAGAAGAAAAAAATAATAAAAATAAAAATAAATTTTTACGTTTTTTTTAAAGTGTCAGTAAAAGAAAAAATAACAAAATGATCAGGGGTGATTCTGGTCCGAATTTTCCGGGGGAAAAAAATATATATATCGGTCATAAATCCGAAAATTCGGACATAAAATGTATCTGTATTTCAGCAAATGATCGCCGAAAACAATCAATCTCATCATTCGTTCGAAGAAAAGTCGCCAATTTTGTCAAAGGATCGCAGGAAAAAAGTGACTTCCGTCAGAGAATCTCGAAAAAACGGCAAATTTTGTCAAAAGATCGCGAAAAAACGGCAAATTTTGTCAACTGATCTTGGGAAAAACGTTTCATCAGAGAATCTTGAAAAAATGGCAAATTTCGTCAAAAACATTGCAAAAAGCGACAAATTCCGTCAAAAGATCGCGAAAGAACGTCAAATTTTGTCAATAAATTGCGGGAAAAACATGACCTTTCGTCAGAGAATCGTGAAAAAAGGCAATTTTTGTCAAAAACATTGCGAAAAGCGACAAATTCCGTCAAAAGATCACGAAAGAACGTCATATTTTGTCAACAGATCGTGGGAAAAACATGACCTTTCGTCAGATAATCGTGCAGAAACGGCAATTTTTGTCAAAAACATTGCGAAAAATGGCAAATTTTGTCAAAAGATCACAGGAAAAACATGACTTTCGTCAAAGAATCGCGTTAAAATGGAAAATTTCGTCAAAAACATTGCAAAAAACAGTAAATTTTGTCAAAAGATCGCGAAAAAACGGCAAATTTTGTCAACAGATCCCGAAAAATGTCAAATTTCGTCAAAAAATAGCGGAAAAATGGCAAATTTTATCAACAGATCTCGGAAAAAAAACTGCGAATTTCGTCAAAAGATCGCGAAAACATGGTAAATTTCATCAAAAGATCGCGAAAAAAACGTCAAATTTTGTCAACAGATCGCGAAAAACTGCAAATTTTGTCAAAAAATAGTGAAAAAACGCAAATTTTATCAATAGTTCTCGAAAAGAACTGCAAATTTCATCAAAAGATTGCGAAAAAACGCAAATTTTCATCAAAAGATCGCGAAAAAACACAAATTTCATCAAAGGGAGCAAATAAAAAGTGGCAGGAGTGGACACCCCCCCCCCCCTTCCCTCTGTTGTAACTTTTCAGAAAATGTGCTGTGAATTTCAGAATTTTTTTTTTTTACTCAGAATCACCCCTGAAAATATTGCCTTCATTCATTAATTTATAAATTCAATAAATAAATATAAAAAAATTCTGATACAAAAAACATTACGATAAGAAAAAATTAAACAATTACGTTAGAGAAATAAAACATGTCTGTGTAAAAAATTTTTGTTACAAGTTTCATTAAAAAAAGTTAAACGTAGTTTAATGCCATGGTGTTATTCCGGAGAAATATGGTGAGCAGAAAACAGACTAACATTTCTTTTTTCTTTTGTAAAATTCAGTCTAGAAAAATTATTTCTATGCTAAGAATCGGCGAATCCGCCATTGCGATCAGCATCAATAATAACAGGTTATGGAAAGTTTTTATGGATTTTAACATTTCCTTTTTATACGTAAAAAGGAAGTTACTTGATAATTTGTAAATTTAGATTTGAAAAATTTTTCATAGTCAGAGGGATTTTCTCTGAATAAAAAAACTAAAATTCTTTTTTAGAATATACTTCCAGTAAATTTTATACACATGACGTTACACTCCAGTATGCGCAGCTGCAATTCACTCCAGCAGATGATCTTTAGCCTTAATCTAGGGTACTTGTATAAATTTTAAACAAGCTGGATAAATGACAGCAGTTGATGCCGTCGCTATCTCCAAATCAAAGATTCTGCTCTCAGCTCCCAAAATGAAATTTTATTTATTTTTGTAATTTAGATTTTTTTTTTGTGCAAATAATGTATTAAATGAACAAATTTATAAGTAATGTATTTGCATATATTAATCATATTTATCACGATTTTATGAAATTATTTCGTATCTTTTTTATACTTAAAAAAAAGTTCTGAATTACAGAAAAACCCCTTATCCAGAATGCCCCAGGTCCCAAGCATTCTGGATAACGGATCCTATACTGTATTATAAATTGTTAGCGGAAAACAGCAAATTTTAAGTTAATGAAAAAATAAAATTAATAAAAAATATTAAAAGGTCGCGTAATTAAAAAAAATTACAAAATTCTAAATATTGATATTTAAAAAAAAAAAAGAGATAGTGTAGCAAGTAAAAATAAATGCCCTACTCATTCAATTAATATTTTTAGTTAAACTCCTGCTTTAAAATTCTTTCACTTCATTAATTGAGTATCTTGGACTGACAGTGCCATCTATCACCTTATATGTATAGGAATAGCTTGCACTATCTAACAATTTTTCAAGTTTTCAATACTTAATTAATTTTAAAGCAACAAAATAAAATTTCAAACATTTTTACAGTGAAAATTTCAAGTTGTTCATCATCAAATCTTGACGGACACTATCCAGTTTAAATGTTTAAATATATTTGTATATAAGTATTGCTAGATTTTTTTTACTGTCTTAAATTATTTTTTGTGACAAGTTTATTTATCTGAATCTCTTTAACTCATTTAGACCTCCCGTTTTGATGTGAATGATGATTATCCTGGTTTAGATTTCTTCCGTGTTCAAGACAGAGACGATAGTTTGTTCTTCCAGCTGGAAGAAGTTTTTCCTCCTTCCAGTAAGTTTTGAAAGTAAAATTTCACCTAGCTTTTTTAGCTTTAGGTACATAAAACTTGCTTAATTATTTCCTTTTTTTCTTATAATAGGTGGCTCTCCTGTTATTCTGGGTGGGTCAGAACCTGTTCGAACTTTTCAGTTACCCGTTGTTGCTGATGAAACTACTAACTCAACAGAAAATCCTGGTAAATTTTGTCAGTTTGGCACATCTTTTGCTTATGTTTTTCCTATGTAGTTGACATTATTAAATTTATAATGTGTCAGGCTGTATTTGAATTTTGGAGTTGCTGGCTTATTTTGTAGGGATGTAAATCTTCAACAGATCTGTGATTTTCTGATTTTTACTAGTTTTATAAAATCACCTTCCCCCGCCCCCCCTTTTTTTTTTTTGCCATTCTTTCCTCAGAATTTTTCTAAACTTTTACCAGTGAAATTTAATGGTAGAAACAGATGCCAACTCTGCAGATTTTGACAGGAGATTCCTGTTTTCTAACTTAACTACTACCATATCATGACTTGCTATGTTCAATTCTTCTGTATCCCTTGTATAAATGTTAGCATTCATTTTATATTTCTGTAAAATCTTATGGCCAAAAGTAAATGAAACCTTAGACTGCATATATTATTTTTATAGTGTTTTTAAATTTTATTGCATTGTGAAATGGGTGGTTAAAATTCATTACTAAGCCTTTCACTTTGCTCTTTTTCTTTTATCAATCAAATAAAAAAAAAAGTAAGTTCCAGACATTGTGAAAAACAAATTTGTGTTGCAAGGTATTTATTGTAATCTTAATGAAATATTTGTAAATAAAAATACATATGTACATAGCTGCCAACTTGTACAGTTGGATAGGTGAGCAGTAAGATTTTACAATTGTGCTAAAAGATTAGTAATGAATTGTAAAACATATCCATTGCATAAAAAATAAAACTTCATATCTAATTTTTTTAACTTTCTTTAATGGAAAAGAGTGTAGTTAAACAATATGTTATGGCAGAAAAGTGTAATTCAATGCAGGATGCAAATGACAGCAATTTAATCAGCAACTCTTCTTTCCTATTACCACACACACTTTCTACGCATCATTGATTAACTCCATTATTGGATATGCAGTGAATATTTAGTGAGAAGTATTAAATGTTGCTTGCAAAGCCATTCTAAACTTTTCCTGTCTGAGACTCGTGCATGCCCATTATAATTATTTGCTGTTGAGAAAGATTGAAAAGAAGGGAGATTGAAGTGAAAGTTCTTATCAGTAGTGAACAACAAATGCACATGCATGATGAAATTGTTAGCCAATTGTTTACTTTGATCGTTTTACAAGTTTTATTTTATTTTTCAGTTGTTATTCATCATTATTACAAAAGGGAAAAAGCGAAACTGGCAGTATAATCAAATTTTCATAGATTCATACACTAAAATATTGCATTGCATAACAAAACCTAGAGAAAAGCAACACCTTGCTCATTGTACAATGTGCAATTCAGATATTAAAATTTCTCAAGGGGGTAGAAGTTATGTAAAAGAACATCTTGATATGACTAAATATTTAGATAATTTATGCATATGAAGCCATATTACATATTTCGTTGCATATATTTTTAATGTTGTGGATGTCTTAAAAATACATTGTAAAAATTGTACAATTTTCTAAGTTGACATGTTGGCAGGTATGTATGTATATTTTCCTCTTTTTAGCATTTTTTTAAACTTTTACATATTTTCAGTTTTGAATACTTGCTGTTTTCATTCCTGTATTTGGAGTAAATTGTATTCTGGTACTTGTATGCAAGAAACCCTACCTTTCAGTTTTTAAGTATTTTTGTATAAGTGGAATTTTCTTTTGATTGTGTTTTTGTATACTATTAGTTATTTTTTAATTTCATAAAGTACAGCTTCTTAAATCAGTTTAAAGTGCTTTCTTTATTTGGCATTTTTTTATATTTAAAAAATGTATATTAAATCATATAGAAGTTAATAAATCGATTTCTCATAGTTTTCAACAGCTTGTGTTTGCAACTGTTATCTGAAATATCTTTTAAATATAATGTATCAGCATTTAGAAGAATAGATTAATAAATTCTGGCTATGAAAATATTGGCTTTAAAATACAATATTCTTTAATGCACTTTATAAATTTTATCACTCTTCTGAAAGCTAAGCCTTTTCATAGAATTCCCTAGCTTTTTCATAAAAAGAAAAACATATGCATTATGCATGAAGTATAGTGTATTCTTCAAAATCACGTGCAAATAATTTTAAATTGTATTTCTTTTCTATTTTTCATTTTGTTATTTTATATATTAAAGCTTATTGAAAAAAAAATCCCTGTTTCTCCTTTAAGCCCCAACTGTGCCTCCTGCTCCTAGAACTGTAACTACAATCCACCCTCTTTTGGTACGCCATGGAGATGCTCAATGTTCAATGCAGACTCGAGTTCACCGTCGTCAAAGAGGGTATAGGCCAAATATAGGCAATCATGGTTGGCATGTATATACCAACTCTAGTAACACTAGTGGAAGGCATCCTAATCCTCCAGTGATATTGCAAAGGTATTTATTCTTAATTTCTCATTCTATATATGTTTTATATTGAAGAATTATTCTGACAAATTTTATATACCTACATTTATGAAAGGAAAATTATGTATGGTCATAAAATAAATAATAAATTAAAGCACCTTACTTTTTAATTGACAAATTGTCACACAGAAAAATTAAAATAGCCATTCGATTCTAAAGTCTTCTTTCAGTTTGTTAAAAAAATAAACAGGGAGAGGTAGGTTCATATTGAAATTGTAACAAACTGAAATTTTAGCTGTGAACACCTAATATTGACATCATATTTGGATTCTTTTATAAATTTTACCTTCAAATACTAAATTGGAAGAAACTATATGATTCTTTAAAAACAGAAATCAATTTCTAGAAGCTTCAAATATGCGAATCTAAAATTTCCAGCTCACTCTCTCAAGTAGGTTTTGAGTTATGCTTTAAGAAACTACCCACATTACAATCTGTTTAGAAACAATTAAAATAAACTTTAACATTGAAGTTCCTAACTTTAAACCTGCATAATTCTTATACTACTTGATTGAATGACTTTCCATTTGGTACTAAGGTACACATAAGGTAAAATTTACCAGAGACTCAAAATATATCAAAATTAGGTATTTGTATTGAAATTTTAAAGGTTTCTTACTATTTCAACATGAAGATGACTCTATAATATCTCTATCTATCTATCTATCTATCTATATATATATATATATATATATATACTACAGGTGCAGATTCCCAAAATTTGGAAGGAGTCACTGGCTCCTAAACCCAAAATATCCAGTGGCCACAATTGTAAAACAAACGCATAAAAACAATAGTGTTTATATTTATATTTGGTAAAAATCTAAAAACTCAGGAATTCAAAGTGTAAAGTAATTTATTTAATATAAACACATGTACAACAAAATTTGAATATTAATTAAATTTTTATATACCTTAAATCATGTACATTCAGAAGATAAAGTTGGGCAAGATACGGTTTAAAAAAAATATTTATAAGCTAAGCAATCATGATAGTGGGGAATATCAGAAAAATAATATTTCTTATTTTGATTTTGCCAGACAAAAGTACATATGAAAGAAAATCCAAATTTGTGAGATTATTTTGCAGTATAAAAATCAAAACACACTTCAAACATTTGTTTATATATATATATATATATATTTAAATCACAGTCTATGTAAAATCATCAGATTCAAACTGCTACGAATAACATTGCTATTCGAATATATTTAATAGTTTGCTGTGTTAAACAGATCATTCTGAAATGTTAAGATAATAATAATGTTTGTTAAATGTATGTAAATGTATGTAAAAATGTTTTGGTCTTAATCTTTAAAAAAATATCAACATTTCACGATGGGGACTGGGAATACCAGAAATTGATTACTTTTAAATCCCATGGCGACTTAAACGCCGAAAGTTAGTGGCCACAGCAAAAAATTTAGTTGCCACGTGGCGACTGGCGACCGTGAATCTGCACCTATAATATATATATATATATATATATATATATATATATATATATATATATAATAAATAAATAAATAAACTGGAAGAATACATTATTTCCAATGAAACGTCTGCTTTCATTTTTCTCTAGGACAGTTTGGCAATTAAACTATAGGATGTTTTTCCGTCCTTTTTTTGGAAAACTGTACTTTTCGCAATTTCAAGCTTAATGTACCACCACAGAAGTATTTAAGACAGTAATTAAATTACTCCCAATGATGTGACAGTATATTAGGTTTCATTGGGTCAACTGTCATTGTCATTTGACTTAAGTTTGTTTAGTTCAGATGTTAATGAGGTAATGAAAACCAGAGTTGGGCAGCATCAAAAATACATGTATTTGAAATACATTTTCAAAATATATTTGTATTTTGTATTTTAAACAGATAAAACTAAAATATTTTAGTAAAGTATTTTGAAATGATTTTTCCATGTATTTTGTATTTTCAAAATGCTCAAAAAATGTTTCTGGATTTTTCAAACTGTTCGTACCAGACTTGAAGCTGGTTTAAACCACAACTTGTGTTTAAACTGCAAATTACTGATTCATAACATGAAAACACATGCTTGTCTGTTTTGTCTAGTCTTTCAATTTCTTTCTGGAAGTTAATATAAACTTGTTTTTTTTAATTTTGTACGATAAGGACTTTTATCTTCAGCCAAAACATTTCTGCTGGATGGTTATAATAAATGCTTTTATAATTTTTAATGATGGTATGTGAATTATAAAATTTTGTCGTTTGATACAGAAGTAGGATCGTCCATAGTTTTCCTGAGTATTGCATTTTTAAAGTATGTTAGCAGTGTAATGCAGTTAGTTACTGCATAGACTCTTGAAAATATGGATAATATATACTTGAGAACTCCTAATGAAAGGAAATTAATTGTAATACATCACGCTACGTGGTAAATATAAGCAGGGCCATACAAAGGGGGGGGGGAGAAGGGACCTTCGACCCGGATGTGGAAATTGAGGGGGCTCCAAATTTATACTACCAAACCAGCCACGGTTTTATTTATGTAATTATTCATTTCTTGACCGCTGATTATTTTCAGAGTATTTTTTTTTTCCCCTGTCGCAAAACACGATTTCTTTTAAAAAAAATAGCAATTTTATCTAATGATATTTACTTGTTTGGAATTTCTCAATTAAAATAAAATCTTTTTAAGGTTAAAAAATAAACAGGAAATATTTAATCAATAGAATTTATTTCTGTTTCAGATCTTTATAAATTTTGTGACACATGTCACCAAAAGAAGTTGAGGGAGGGAGGGGGTTGCCAAATTGAAACTTTGTCCCAGACACAGTTTTTTTTGCATGGTCCTGGATATAAATATAAGTATACTCGAAATATTTCAAAATACAGTGAAACTTGTGTATAACGATACTGTCTATAACGATAAACCTGTCTATAACGATATTTTCCTTTGATCCCAGCAAAATTCCTATTTATTCAATGTATTTTGAACCTGTGTACAGCGATAATAAATTTTTAGCTGCACCTGTCTACAACGATATTTTTTTCTCTTTCGAAAGCTGAAAGTTCCCGATATAACCAGATTTTTTTCTTGGAAAACGACACCCCATCATCCGGAATGTAAAATAACAAAAGTGTGTGCTTATCTCCGTGTCCAAGTGTTGACTCTTTCTTTGTTTTGACCTCTTTGTAAAAAGGATTAGGGAATATTGGGGAGGGGGTGGTCACTTTGCTGCGTGTATGGAGCTTAAGTCTTTACAGCTGATTTGTCAAACTTGTTTTACTAGATAAGGAATTGAGAGGGATGTTACCTTTTTCTCTGAATTCGACTGGTCAGTGTCTAATCTTTTCATTCATAGGTTAGACACCCCTCACTTCAGATTGACCACTTTTTCGTTGCAATTCATTTTTATGTGCTCGTATTTTTCATTGTAAGTTCATATTTTTCATATTCGTTTTAAGTGATGGCGCAGCGTAAAGCATTGTCATTTGAAAAAAAATTAAAAATCATTTTGGATATTGATCAAGGAATGAAACAAGTTGATGCTGCTAAAAAGTATGGAATTTCACAGTCAACGATAGCTACTTTTTTTAAAAAATGAAAAGATATTGAAGATGCTGTGGAAAAAAGTAAAGTGGAAAGCAAATGAAAAAGATTTAAAGGTGCCGTAAATGATGATGTTGACAAAGCTCTCCTCAGGTGGTTCCACAAGATGAGAAACCAAAACGTTCCCATTAGTGGACCTATGATTTCTGAAAAAGCCAGAAAATTCGCCTCTTTGTTAGGCAACAATGATTTCAAAGCCAGCAATGGATGGCTTACTTCCTTTCGTGAATGTCACGGAATTGTTTTTAAAACTATTGCGGGAGAAGAAAAGTCAGCTCCAGTTGAGGCTGCATTATCCTGGAAACAGAGAGAAAAAGAGAAAATTGAAAATTTTCTCCAGATGATGTGTACAATGCTGATGAAACTGGTTTGTTCTATCAGCTAATGCCAGGTAAAACAATGTCCTTTAAAGAAGACAGCTGTAAAGGTGGAAAGAAATCAAAGCAAAGGCTGTCAATCCTGCTATGTTCAAACAGTACTGGAACCGACAAATTGAAGCCTTTAGTGATTGGAAGGTACGCGAAGCCAAGGTGCTTTAAAAATGTAAAGAGTTTACCAGTTCACTACAAGGCAAATAAGAGGGCCTGGATGATGGAGGAAATCTTCAACAACTGGCTGCTTGATGTTGATACAGAAATGAAAAATAAAAAGAAGAATGTTGCTCTCATAATTGATAACTGTACACTTCACAACAATCCCCCACATTTGAAAAATATAAAAATGTTTTACTTTCCACCAAATTGCACGTCGATCCTGCAGCCTTTAGATTTTAGGCATTATCAAGTGTTTCAAGGGATATTATCGAAAAAGGTTAGTTCAGAACGTTGTTTATAATCTGGATAACAATCTCCCAAATCCATACGCAGTTGATGTAAAAAATGCATGTGATTAGGTCTCCGAAAGTTGGAATTCGATAACAGCATCTACAATCCAAAACTGTTGGAAGAAAGCTTCATTTTTTGAAGAAAAGGTCAATATTGACTTTACTGAAATCGTTAAGGAAGAAGAAGAATGTGTGGAGAGTTTATCCACAGCTGTTAAAGCTTTCCAAAACTCATCAAACCTATCTTTTACATTGAATGCTGAAGAATTTTTAAACTTAGACAATGATCTGCACGTGATCAGCGGTGCAAGCGATGAAGGTATTTTAGCAGAATTAATTCCAGGTGATCAGAGTGATGAAGAAGAAGCAGTTGACTGTTCACAAAACAAAACTCAAATTTCTCCTGAGGATGCTATATCCTTAATTAGCACTCTTCAGGATTTTGTTGCAACAGTACCAAATGTTTCGGACGTGCATCTGAACTCGTTAGACGGGTTGAAACATATGTGCATGCAGATGTCATTTGCATCAAAAAGTAAACAAACAAAATTAACAGATTTCTTTTCTAAATAATTTTTGTTTCTGCAATTTTCTTACAAAATAAACTTATGCTTGTATCTTTTACGTATATTTTTAATTTGTTTACTTATTACGTTTACTTATTACTTATTTAAGTTTAAAAATATAATTTTATATATTCAATCTGTCTATAACGATAACCTGTCTATAACGATATCTTATCTGGGTCCCTACAGTATCGTTATAGACAGGTTTCACTGTAATATTTTTCATGATTCTTGGTGTAAGACTAAAACAAGGGTCACCAGGTTGAAACCAACTGAGCCTTGTCATCATTCTTTTCTGACCAGACAGGGCTTGGGCTTTACCTATTCCTGCAGACTCAGAACAGGAGTATAGTGAAACACTTGAAACGACACGTTGTGGAAATGCTGGTCATGTGCTGACACGTGGTCACGTGATCGTAACGAAAATAACACAAAAAACCGCTGATAAATATTCAAATAAAATCCTAGGTCTCCAAACTTGCTGTTATTTCAGAGCGGACAGAACATTAATTTAAAAAGAAAATACGGAATTGTCTCATCCATTTCAGCAGGTCCAATGTAGGAATGATGACCGTCTGGAAACACCAAGATGGGATGAAATGCAAGCTGTGAATTCATTTTTAAGAATGAACAACAAGAGACATGATAACGGTAAATAACTTGTATTTATTCAGGTGATAACTTTAAATCTGTAGTAAGGATCTGGTGACATTGTTACCTCCGGACTAGTAACTTAAGGGAAGAAGAATCTCCACACATTCTCTGATCGCTGACGAGACATAAGCGCCGAGTCGATCGCCCTTGGTGATAAAACCCGTTATCGGCCAATAGAAATGCGCAAAAACAGAGCAAACGCTGAAAACACGCCAACTGCCTGCGAGTGCCAAAGAGCAATAACCTAACGTGTGCTGGGCGCCCCACAGCAAAGCATGTGGAGAGCGCAACCGGGAAAGAAGGAGCAAGCGAGGCTATGATGAATTCCCCACGAAAACATGTCTTAAGCTGCAATATGCTTTTAATGAATTGAGAAACTTAAATAAAAATATTGATAAATTTCGGTAAGTTGATATAGGTTTTATTATGAGAGATTAAGTTCTTTTGCAGAGTTGGAAATATCAAAAGCAATAAAAGGACAATAAGGAAGCTTGACGCCGGTTAAGTTCATATCTCAAGATCGTAATTTAACTTTCATTTCCAAATGAAGTGTCAGATATAATTGATAAACATTGACAAGACGAATATTTCAGTGGCTTCAAACTTAACGTTTATTAAGTATATGCAGAACAGATAATACACTTACAGATTACTTTGACATCTTATTCAACTGAGACCGCATGAACAGTAATTAGCAATCACAATTCAGGAACCAGATGGGTCGAAGAAAATCGGAAAAGATGACAACATGCTCAAGGATTTAATATGAATAAAAACTACTCTTACCAAACCACTCATACATTAAAACAATTTAAAAAAGATATAGATGAACTACACATCCAGAAAGACTGGACCAGCCAGCTTTCAGGTTGACTAGACAGATTCTCATATTCACGAGAACGCCAGAAGACACTAATGGCCGTTAAGACCTAACTATTTATATGTTCTGTAATGTATGCTTATGGGCAACGCCTCCTAACTGAATCAATCAAATTACAGCATCAAGGTAGATGCGAATAATGAATCGAATTAATCGAATGAACTACGATGCCGCCATCTGGCGGGAATGAGATTAATTTGCATAAACTATCGTCAGTTACGAGTTGGTACTGGTGAGTGTTGGATGAATTATTATGGTAGAAAAATACGATAATGGTGTAATGCCGATAGCGGAAGCGATGTGTGGAACAAGGAGCTTTAAATTTACAGAAATAAATTTAAATAAGTTTTTTTTTTTAAGGTAAGCGAATAAAATTAATATTTAAAGTGAATTACATATTGTAAAGCTTAAGTAATTATTGTTCATTAAAGTAAGTTATGTGTGTAGACTAAAGATATGTATGACTGCTTTGAATAAGTAATATATATAGGTTTCAGGATAAAACTAAGGAGTTTAAGAGGCGATAAGAATACAATTATGCACATCAAATATCAGCATGCGCCGAAACCTCAAAATGAGAAAGAAACAGTATAGGGACACAACAGATACTTTAAAATAAAGATAATTAAAAACGCTGAAATGGGAAAATAAGGGGATAATTAAATATTGGAGGAAACATATTAAAATTAATAAATTTAGTGAATTAATGGGAAATGAACACGTGCAATCGTACACATCGCGATTGCACTAAAAGTTGTTGCGATTACCTCGTGACATATTCCCCCGCAAATGAAAATTTGTAAAATTTAGACTAGGAATGAAAAATTTAGAAAGGAAGCGACAATTTTGAATGAACAAGAAAAATTTGGAAAAGGAGAAATTTTGAATAAGAAGGAAAAATTTTACAAAATTAAAAAAAGGAATTCAAAGGGAATTTTAACAACAAGTAGGAATTTTGACTGGGAATGAATTTCCAAAATTGCTGAACGTGGGTGTAAAACGAGTCACCAGAGAATACACTGGATTAACAAGGATGACTATACAATAAGTCGTATTAATGACACAGTAAATCTCTGTTGCAAGTGAAATAAATACAGTAATATACACATAGACAAACAGCACATTATTACACAATATCAGTGATGCATATCAAAAATAATTTCTGTGAGACAAACACAATTTCATAATTACATTGACATATTAAGATTAACTTTTATACTTCACCATTGGTAAAAAAATTCTTTTAACCATAGAAAACATATTTTAAAATTTATTTCGTACACATCGTGATTGCGCTAAAAAATGTTGCGATTACTTCATGACAGGGGCAGATTTCTTTTTTTCCGGACTGAGCCAGGCCTGGACATTCTTCCTAGAGGTCTGAACAGGAAGAAATTTTCACGCCTGGTCTTGAAACAGATTGTATAAAAATCATTGACCCAGTCTCAGCTTGGCCTGTGCAAAAATCAGTAAAATTTGGCCCAATCCAAAAATTTTTGATAAAAAATGTATATATATTTTAAATTGTCATTGTTCTACAATTAAAATTTTGAATTTATACTTTTTGAAGAATAGTACATATATTTCTAGACAATAATGTTAAATTGCATGATAACCTGTCTATGATGGAATCCTATCTTAAACGGAAAAATGTGTTGATTCATGCAAAATGAATGTAATAATACGTGTGAAAAGAATATAATGCATTTACAGCTGGTGGTGAACCTGTCAAGGAGAGAACTTGTTTATAAGGGATTGTTTTCTCTCCTACTAGATTCTGTCTTAGAAGATTTTTCTGTATAGCATTTTTTAGATTTGTAAGTCTGCAAGCCATGGAATATGGATTAATGATATTAATGTTAATTCAAACATTTGTGTACAAATAGATTCATAAAAAATAAACATAGTTTACATGGGCACAGGCAGAAATAAATATGAGGAGGACAGTATTTTACAACTGGTGTGTCTGTTCTTCGCAACTCTGGGCACTTTTTAAAAAATGAAGAATATAAAAGTGAAAAATAGCTAAAATAAATATTTTTTGTCAAAATGCCTCGTACAAGAGAAATTTTAACCACATCGACGTAGAAATTTATCTTTTGTAGAAATTAAGTTTTTGTATGGGACAAACTCAGGAGAAACTTTTAGCATTTATACCGTTCAATAATTTTTTGTAAGACCCAGGCCAGGCTGAGACCAAACTTTTAGCTTTTATACCGGGACGGCCAAACTTTTAGCTTTTATACCGGGACGGGCCAAATATTTTTTGTGCCACAGACACGGCCAGGCTTGGGTCGAACTTTTAACTTTTTTACTGTGTCTGGCCCCAAATTTTTTTTGTGTTGTGCAAATTTTTTTGTTTTTTTTGGGGGCTGGGCCCGTGTAGAGATCTTTTATTGGTTACGGACCTGTCTATGAAGTAGATAAAAATTTATACTGTGACATTGCAATTAAACTATTTTTGCACAGTGCAAAATAATGCACAATAATTAAAGTTAAAATTAATGTATTTTGTATTTTGAATGTAGTTTGAAAAGCATTTAGTATTTTGTATTTTAGGTTCTAAAACCAATGTGCAATGTATTTTGTATCGAAAATGTTTTTTCGATGTATATTGCCCATCTCTGGTGAAAACAATCTTTTATTTAATCCTCGCTAGGAAAAATCATGTTGTGGTTATGTCTTGGCAGAGAGAGCAAAGACAACCATACTGTGGATCTCCTTCCAACCTATCTGTCCACTGTGCTAAAGTTTACTAAATGTCTATCACAGTTTATGGAAACATTTTTCACAGTTAATGTCTATGCATAAATTCTGCATTTCTTCAGACCTTTTGACTCTGTTTGCTAACTTTGACTCTTAAAGCTCTGACCTAAAATTTCAATGATAGTGTAGTCTTTTCTTAGTACAGACGTCAATTTTTTCTCTCATCCCTTAGGCAACTTTCTGAAGTCTTTTCAATGTTTATTGGTAGCATTTTTCTAAAGCTTGCCTTAAAACACTTAACTAGTACTAAATAGAAATTTGTGTATCACTGGATGAAGCATGGTTTTTTTAAGTAGCTATAATAAACATTGCTTTTTTTTTCTTTAGTCTATCAATGGAAGAAAACTTCAACAAAATAGATTTTTAAATATCAATTCATGAATGCTGCTAGATTTTATTATGAATGTAAATTAAAGTTAATTAAATTTTTAAATAAAGCTTTAGTAAACTCACTCTATCAGCAAAATATTTTAGAACATATTTTCAAAGAAGAAATTCCAGTTTTATATGGAAACGATATGAATGAAGTCTAATTTCATATGGACAAATTCTCCAGTCACATTTCCAAATCAACTACTTGTTCTTCAGCAAAAACATAATCAGTAGGGAATAAAAAGTGTCCCATTTGAAAAAATAACTGTAAATTTACTTGAACCTTCCCCTATGGACTCTTCTGTAATTGGATTGTTAAAATGATCATTAGAAACACCCACGAGTCTTGAAAAGACTTCAGAAAGACACTCAAGCAGTGAGTGAGAAAATATACATGGCTGTATTAAGAAAAATTGTACTATCATGGAAATTTTGAGCCAAGAATCAAGGCTACCTAATAGAATAAAGTTGGAAGAAATACAGAATTCATGTGTAGAAATAAATGGTGAAAATTGTTTTTATAACGTACAGTTGACCTTCTTTAATACACTGATAACATGATAAAGTTTTAAGTGAGAAATTGCAAGACAATTTATAGTAAATATTTATAGTAATCATCTGTTTCCAATTTTGAAATAAAGCTGTGTAAGATAGTCTTTTCTAATATTTCTGTATGTTATGAATAACTACAGGTGTATGGTTTACATAGACTTTTAGAAAATAGTTTTTTTGTGCAGTAGTCAAAAATAGTTTCAGCCACTTATTTAAGATAGTAATTTACTACTACTTTTTCCAGCACTTTTTATTGCATTAAGCTTTATAAGCTTTTTAACTGGGTAACTAACTGGAGGTGCAGAATTTTATTATATACAACAATAAAATTGCATCTGTAACAATTACATTTTCTGTATAAATGTGGTCAAGTTTTTGAAATTTTCCCTATGCCAGTATACATTGAGTGGCCAAAACATACTGCCAAAAATCAAAGGAACAAGTATAAAAACTCTTAACTTTAATGATTTTGTCACTAATTCATGGAACTTGCACTAGATCTTTCTTTTGTTGTGCCTGACATGTCTTCAAAATGCAGAATATCCTATTTTTGCAGAAAATAAATATAAATAAGAATATAGAAAATGTGATATAAAGTTAGAGTAGGGGAAAGTTTACTTTTTACATTATTTTGGAGATACATGGAAAAATTTTATAAAGTGTGTGGACTATCCTGACTGTAGTGCAAGCTTTACTGTCCTGCTGCCATTCTCTGAATTAAACACCATTTCTTACAAACTGTCAGTGATATATTCCACTTTCCATAATCTAAAATGTTATCAAAATTGCATACTTCTGTGTTTAAGGTGAATACCATTGGACTATGTGATAACGCTGGCCTTAAGCTAGCAACCTACTACTTTTCATTCTACTTCTACTACAGTCGAACCTCGTCATAGCGAACCCGGGATGTAACGAACACAACGAACGAAATTTTTCGTTCGATCGTTTTCCTATTGTATTTAATGATAATTTATTCTTTTATAGCAAACCTCCGAAATCTTAAAAATCGTCTATAACGAACATTTTTTCCAGTCGACCACGATTACTTTTTTTTTAAACTTAATGTCTCTCTAGAGAGCCTGTCCGTCATAATCTCTGGTTCCAGACTTCAAAATTAATTAAAAATTCGCTTTTAAGAAATCATTAGGTCTGTCATGTCGAGCAAGCATAAAGCATTCTGCATTGAAGAAAAAGTAAGCATCATGAGAGAAATACAAAATGGAGGTAGCCAAGCTGACATTTGCCGAAAAAAACATTTATTGAAATCTACAGTTGGAACAATATGGAAAAACAGAGAAAGCACACTTTCTGCTTTCGAGAAAAATTTGAACTCTCAAAAAAATTTGAGAAAATCTGAACATCCAGAAGTGGAAGAGGCTTTATTAAAATGGTTTAGCGTTCAAAGAAGTCGAAATGCACCAGTTTCTGGACAAATGCTGCAGTCAAAAGATGATGAATTTGCCAGTAAATTTGGAATTCAATTTTCGTGTTCTAATGAATGGTTATACAGATTTAAAAAGCGGAACAACATATCTTCCTGAAAAATTGTTGGAGAATCGAGAGGTGTTTCAACATCCGACATCGATACGTGGAAAGAAAAAGTTGGAATGAACTCTCTCGTGTATACAACAAGAATGACATATATAATGCTGATGAAGCTGCACTATTTTACAAGATGACACCAAACCAGACATGAAAATTTAATGGAGAGAAATGTAATGGCAGAAAATTGTTAAAAGACAGAATCACATTTCTTGTGTGTGCCAATATGAGTGGTACTGATCGTCGTAAGCTTCTAGTGATATTAAAATCTAAGCACCCCAGATGCTTTTAAAATATCAAACGGCTTCCTGTTGCTTATGAAACAATCTGCAAGGCGTGGATGACTAAGGAACTGTTTGAAAAAGAGCTTCGAATGTGGAATCGTGAACTTTCAGCTAAAAAGCGGAATATTCTACTTTTGCTTGACAATTATAGTGCACACAAAATCGATTAGAATTGTACTGTTTCCCCCGAATGCAACATCTGTAGTACAGCCTATGGACCAGGATGTCATCAGAAATCTTAAATGTCATTACAGGAAGCAGCTCATTTTACAAATTTTAGAGGGATATGATAAAAAACGGGAAATGTGACGTTTCTCTTCTTGATGCACTTATAATGCTCGAAAAATCTTGGCGGCTTGTTACGGATTCTACAATTAGAAAATGTCTTCGACATGCCGGCCTAGCAAAGAATATTGAAGATACAACGAATGTTGAAGAAGCAAAGAATGTTGAGGAAGAGGATGATGGAAATTTACCTATCGCGATGTGGATAGAAAAGCACAAAATTTCATCATTCTCAGTTTGTGACATGCAATTGTTTAAAACACGTGATAACGAAGTCATAACATGTGAAGATCCGACTGATGAAGAGATTGTGGAAGAAATTAAAATGAATCATTCTGAAATTGAAGATTCTGCATCTGATGCTTATGAAGAGGAGCCCATAAATGACGAAATTCCCACAATTTCAGATGCTACAGCAGCGATGCGTATAATTAGTAAGTTTGTCTACACAAACAGTGGAAGAAAGAGTGTTGCAGTCATTTGATGTACTAGACAAAGAAATTCATAACATGTTTTTGAAATTCGCATCACGTCAGCAGAAGATTACCGTTTATTTCTGTATCAAAACAGTGAGCAACAATTAAAGGTAAAATTAATTTATTTCTGTTTGACTTCATTGTTAGTTAATTTAAATAGTATTGTGTCAGTTTAATGTAATCGATTTTAGTCAATTTAATTCTTTAATAATCATATTTAATAGATTTTACCTTTTTGTAATACATCATTATTGAATATACACGTAGCAACTACGTTATACATTAACTCTAGCATTTTTCTTAACGGTTCGGCTATAGTGAACAAAACCTTCGGTCCCTTGAAGTTCGTTATAACGGGGTTCGACTGTACCCCAATATGTGTAAAAATTGTCTTGTATGAGGAGTTTTGACAAAATATACTTATTTTAGACTTTTTTTCATGTTTATATTCTTCACTTTTCAAAAAGCACCCTGGGCTCCGAAGTACAGGTGCATCCATTTCAAAATACTGGCCTTCCATAGATTTATTTGTGTCTGCCCCAAGTAAACTATATTGATTTTTTTTTAATGAATCTCTATTTGTATGTAAATGTGTTGTGAGTTATCATTAATATAGTTAATCCCTATTCCATGGCTTAGAGACTCAAAGATCTGAAAAATGCTATACAGTAAAATCTTCTAAGACAGAATCGCATAGGACAGAAGAAAGTCATTAAATTCAGGTTCTCTTCTTAGAAGGATACAGCATCTGTTGTAAATGTATTATATTCTCTTTGCATGGATTATTATGTCCCTTTTGCACAGATCAAGACATTTTGCTGTATAAAACAGGATTTCATCATAGACATTCATTCCTTTAACAGCTTTTACTGTACTTTAATCTTTTTGCCTAGAAATATATGCACTATTCTTTTAAAAATAATTTTAATTGTAGAATCATGGCAACTTAAAAATATATGCATTTTTTGCAAAAATAATTGGGCCTTTCCCCATTTTACTGATTTTTGCATGGGCCAGGCTAATGATTTTCATACAATCTGGATCAGGACTGGGCCTGAAAATTTCAGCCCATGCAGACCTCTATCAAGAATGAAGTTCAGGCTCAACTTGGCCCGGTCCTTGTCCAGAAAGAGTGATGACCAAGCCCAGCCTGTTCTGGCCTCTAAATGGTATTTGAAAGGGAAAAAACGCGTTGTTAACAGCGAGAAATTTTTAAAAAGAAATTATGAAAAAAATAGAATGAGTTTTGGTTGCAATTTTCACTCAAACTCATGAATTTTTTGAGTTTAACTCAACTCACTGCTCATTTTTCAAAAAGTGAGTCACTCAAAATTCACAGAAAGTGAGTGAAATTCGTGAGTTTCTGCTCAATGAGTTTGCTTACTCCCAACAGTGGTGCTGATGTAATAAATTGGATTTTCTGATAGTTTTTCACTTGCCAGATGCAGCAGTGAACTTTGTAATTTGCTGATTCATGGGAAAAATAAAAGATCTCAGTAGCTTTGAATGCAACATGATCATTGGCGCCAGAAGAACTGGTTCCACCAGTATGTCTGAAACTGAAAACCATTTTTGCTTTTCTCATACAGCAATGTCTTGAATCTTTAAAGAACGGCAACTAAGCCAAAATAGTGGGCAGAAATCGCTTGTGATTGATAGATGTGCCAGGCAACTGACACACATTGTATGCAGCTACAGAAGAGCTACAATGCAACAATATGTAGTGCAATACAATTCAAGATTGTCAAAAGTATACTTGTATTCTCCACAAATGGATCTTAAAAATATCTGCTGCTATTAAAGCCAGAGGAGACAGGATATTGGTACTGCTTAGCCAGGTATTCCTAATATTTTGATCACATAATGTAGATTCAGGTCTGTTATTTTTCATTAAGTTTCGTATGTCTCTAAAATTGTCTTAAAAAGAATGGAAGGAAATAAATGGCATTAAAAAAATATGCTGAAATTGAAGATAGCTGTATGAGAAATATGATTTAAATATAGTGATACATCTGCTAATGAAGATAATTGTTCAGGCAATGCATTCATTAGTTGAAGCATGATTTCTTTTCAATTGAAATGAAATGGGCTGTATTAAATAAGCATTGTGCATCCAACAAAAACATTCATTACCCAAGGTAAAAAAAAATGGTGAAGAAAACATTTCTTAGCAGAGAGATTGATTATCCAAGGTACCGCTGCATATAACTTGTATGTTTTAAGAACACATTTTTATTGTATACATTTTCTGGTAGCCATGACTTTTTAATAGGCTGGTATATGTGAGAGATTCAATCAATGGAAGACTTATAAGTCGAGTACTTGCTTATATGAATTCAATGCTTATTATTCTAAGTAAATTATTTATAAAGTAGCTTACTAATATAATACATAATTGTAATTATGACATAATATTGTAAAAGAGAGAAGGCTCTTTTGGGCTGTTATTTGTCATAAATTGCTTAAAATATTTTCTGATTTACATCCTCTGTGGAAAATTGGCTAAAAATGAATGTCCTCTCATGAAATGTATTTATCAAAATAAGTTATAATTTTCTTTAAACTTATTTTTTTCACTAGGTTATTGGGTCCAAACACCGCACAAGATCTTCTGCAGTTAACTTCAAACTTCAGTTCCCACCCTACATCTACTGCTCAGTCTAGAGTCGTATTTGCAAATAGTGACTTCCGAATTATGGCCACTGATGATGAGGTATTTGACATACAGGTAAGGTTACAAACCTTACCTTTTTCTTCTATTTTTATTAAACTTTTTTTTAGTCTTTTAAGTTTTTGTGTAATATAAAAAAAGTTTAATTGTGCTAAATTTATTTTACATCTTGTATTAATGTATTTATCTGTAGTTGCACACCTTCAGTTTTTTTTTTTTTTTCAAATCTAATAAAACCAAAAATTTGATAAATGGAAAAAGTTAATAACCATATTGATAAATTAAACATTTTATAAAATATTTTTTCTGATTTAGATAGTTTTTTTTTTTTTTTTCAGTAGGTTGGCAGCTATGATATCAGCTAAAATGCAAAGACTAGACTTTTCCATAGACCTAAGAATTCCACTTTTCTAAAAATAGCAATTTTTGCTTTAAAAAAAAATCATATGTGTTGCGATTGGAGTAGTCAGCAACCTCACTCAGTAAAATAGATGTGTAGAAAAATTCAGGACCACAAAACTTACAGATGAGAATAATTTTTGGTCACACTCATTAAAATTAGAGTCAGTGGTGAACTATAGACAAATACCTGCACTGATTATGCCACAATCTATTTCTTGCAGAAAGCTGCTCCAAAAAGTTAGTTTTCACCAATTTTGCACCAAACTTGTGTCGAAATAGCATTTTCATTCTTAATGGGAAGACATGTAATAAAAAAAGTGAATTACTTTTCATTTTGCGACTGCACAGTGATCGCTATGCACCAGTTCTATAAATTTAGCACAATGATATGAAAATCGATTTCAAAACCTTAAAGCTCAATTTTATAATTTTTTTAATTAAATTTTTAGTTATTTTTTACTATGTTACTGAATAACCAAATCTTCAGATTTATTATGTAATATGACTGGCAAACTGTATAAGAGACACATGTATAACAACTTGCTCTTTGATTCCCTGTAATCAGGTAGGGAAACGGAGAGGGGCAAAATTACATATGGGAATCTGTTAGGACTGAAACAATAAACTTCACAGGATGGCTAATATCACAGAGAATCTAATATCATCATCTTGCATGTTTAGGTGAATTACCACTTTTTAAATATATATATATAAACTCTATCTGAATTTCTCCTCCAAATTCCCCCCCCCCCCTTTTCTAGACAGTTTAAAATCTTAAAAAGCCTTTGTTTTTGAGTATCTGTGATCTAGAGTCCTGCATCAGGTTGGATTTGTGCTATACTTTTCATTGTGTTTTGCGTTTGGGTTGGATTTTCTACTTTTTTGCTGCGAGTTGGGTGCAAGTCGGGTTGACTTTCATTGTTTAGGTCAGTTTTGGGTTGGGGTTGACCCACTTTTTCAAAAGAATGTCCACAATATTTTTTTAGATTAAAAATATATATACAATAAGACCTCCATAATGGATACTCTCGAAAAGCAGACACTTCTATTTCGAAGAAACTTTTTCAATTCCTGACACTTACATATTTGTACCTTGGAATAGTGGACACCTCCAAATCTAATGTACATGTAGTATGTGTATGTGTGCATAAACTATCACAAATACGATACATGTATTTCTGTGCATATGAAAAGCATACCAACATTTCGTTTGTGATATTCTGCGAAAAACAAAAATGGTTCTTAACTGCACCGTAAAAAAAAGAATTTATGATTACATTTCTTATATACATTTTATTTTTTCTCATTCAATAAATTGAATATATACTCATTTATATTCAAATACATATTTATTTTCATCTGAAACATAATTCTGTTCAAACTTTGTGAAAATCCCAACAATCCGACTTGCAAGAAACCTATATATGACCCGGAAGAATTATTCTACGGTGAACCTGACACGCAGAAAGAAACTTAGTAATCCCTATCCCCCCAAAAAAACTTAGAAACAACCCAACCTGATGCAGGACTATTTAACGATCTCGAGGTATCCATTTTTCAGAGGTTTCACTATATTTCAATATTAAAGAATATAGATTTGTCCGTTTTACTATATTTATACTATTATAAAAAGAGAGAACACCTGACTGACTGACTCATCAATGCCCAGCTCAAACGACTAAAGTCAGGATCATGAAATTCAGAGTGTAGATTTCTGTTATATGACCTAATGATCTAGGCAAGCAATAAGAAAGGATTTTTGAAAATTCCACTCCAAAGGAGGTTATAGGGGGGGGGGGGTCAAAGTTTTAGGTCATTTTGCCATATCTCAGCAGTAGTTTTAGGTAAGAGTATGAAAATCAGGATAACAAATCTAGTAAAAAAATGGTTAAACACGTATTTCAGCGATTTTAGAAATTCACCCACTAAGGGGGTTAAGCATCAGATATGAACCAGATTATGGAAGATTAGATGAATAAGACAACTATTGTTGATTTTTAATTAGATATTTTGTGTAAGACGTTTTTAAGAGGAAATTTTAAAAAAAAAATGTATAAAGCTGAGGGATTTAGTATGATTACGTCAAAATAACATACTTTTTTTCTGATTGTCACTTTGACTGTTTATGGACCCGAATGCATTATTGTGATAGGCATATTTTTAGGATATTACATTTTTACCAGTTACCCGAAAGGAGGATATTGCTCGGGCAAAACCAGATGGTTCTGCTATATTAAAATTAATTTATTAGTTTCAATATGTACATAAACAGAAAAAATTATTTATCACATTTTTACAAACTTTTTAAAGTTTAAAAGTTCTAAGTACAGTTATTTTGTCTCACTCCTTGGGTTCGGGTTGAATTTTGGATTGCCAAAAATTATTTTTGTGGGTTTGAATCCGGTTACTGGTCGAGGAAATGTTTTTGGCAGGTTCAGGTTGGGTTGCAGATTGACTTCAATTGGAATTTGCGGGTTTGGGTCTGGTACAAGCCGACCCATGCAAGACTCTACTCTGATCTGAGAGATGTGAATCTTCTGCTTTTGCGCAGATTTTCATTTTCTTATATAATTTCATTGAACTCTTCCTGAAAAATACCCCTTCAACTTCTCCAAATACACAAAGTCAAAAAACTTTAAAACTTATTGCCTTATTTATTGCTTCCTAGTTATAATCATCTAAATTACCCTCTCTTCTCTTGAAAATATCTGCTTCCTTCTTTGTCCCCCCCTCCCCCCTCAAGCATTCAAAATTAAAAATCTTTAAAACCGTTTATTAAAAAAATATTATGCCTTATTTGTTGCTGTCTTTAGTAACAATAAATAATCAGTCTTTTGAGTTATCTGTTACCCATGAAATGTCTGCTTATCCCCCACCCCTTTCTTTGCCCTCCTCGAACTTACAAAGGTATCTCTAAAACTTTATATAAAAAAATTCTTCTATCCTATCTATTGCTCTCTAGTAACAATAAATCATCCAAACAAACCTTTTCAGAAAAACAAAAAAATCTTATTTTCTATCCCTCTGCCCCTCAGTACAGTTTAAAATCTTTAAAACTCTAATTTAAAGAAAAATTCTGGCCATATTTGTTACTTTGTTGTGATAAGTATTAGCCATCTGAATCTCCCTCCCTGAAGTTTTTATTCTCTCCCTTTGCCCATCCATAAATATAGTTTCTAGGTATTGGGAGGGGAGGGGTGGGTTGGGCAGGGCAAAGCAAAAATTTCCCTCATTTTTTTTTTTCGTTTGGCTGTTCTTCCATCTGGATCTATTTATTTTGTTGTACCAATAATTGAGCATCTAAATTCCATCGCACGTAATTTCTGCTCCTCCCTCTCCCTTTGTCTTTTTCAGCAAATAATCTGTAAAATCTTAAATCTTGTTTATTTTTTCTTTATTTTTTTAAAATTTTGTAATAATTAATAAATTATCTAAATTGCTTTCTTCCCCCTCCTCCGAAATAACTGCTTCCCACTTTGTGTCTCCCTCATTTTCTAAAATAATTTCCTTAATTTGAAATAACAGTAAATAAATAATCAATCATCAAAATTATTACCTCCCCTGCCTCATTTGAAATTTCCATTTTCCTCTTTGCTCTATTTCTATTTATTCAGAATTTTCCCATTGTGAAATGTAAGAGGACATCATCATTTTACCTTGATATTTTCTAGGGAAATTACATGTTTACCTTCTTTGAAATTGAACCATATGAAAGAATTAAACTGCAGGAAAAACTAAAATTTTTGGTATATTCTGTTACAATTGTTTCTGTAATCATAAAACATAGAGCTCCACAGACTTGTATAAAACCAAAAATCTTTCTGTGCACATAAATATTGGGTCAAAAAGTTTCTGGAAATTAATGTTATTAAAAGATAATTATTTTGGTTAAAAATAATAAAGCGAAAAATCCATGATAGGAAGAGCTGAATTCTTATGAATTATTTTTTCAATTCATTTAGAAACAGCCCAACCCTTAATATTTTGACCACTTCGCAAGGGTCTGTAATGTCACAATAATATTTTGCATCTTTAAATTTTGAATTGTGCGCAAACAGTAAATAAATCATACATAAAAGTGGGGAATATTTTTTATTTTTTGGTATTTAAAAATAAAAAATTACGAAAACAAAAATTACGTTTTTTATTTTCTAATTTTTTTTTCTGCAAAGTTCCGAATTTTGCAGAAAATTTTCTGCACAAGGCGGGCACACGTGCATCTATATTATACAACTCTGGAGCTCCAAAATTACAAATTGTTTTTAAAATTTGAAAAAATAATTGTTAATTTTCAATGAAGGCCCCTCTACCTTATTCCTTTTATCCTTCTTTAAATGAAAATTTCAATTCAACGATATACACTTTTGTTTTTGGTTCATTCAATGAATTCAAGATAAAGCAGTATAGTAACAATTCCTATTTGTACTAACTAATGCAACCAGACACCACCAGATAGATTTATTTGTATAACTTTAACATATTCCAAAAAAATTTATTTAGTAGTAAAAAATGATTTAATAAAGTGCATAATTTTCATTTCAAATATGTTTAAACATAGCAAAAAGTATTTGTTCAATTTTTTTCTTGTTATGAAATATGAATTAAGAATTTTATCAATTACAAAAACCTTTCTCTTTTTAAATTTTTCTTCTTTGGGCAGAGAAATTGAATAATATTTAAATTTCAACCTGGCCCAAAACTTTTTTTTTTGCTCTAAAACTGGATTTTCTCCACTCCAAAATGGATATTGTATGCTTGCGTCCCTGTATAGCAGCACATCATAGCTAGCCCTAGAATTAAAATTCAGAAAAATCTTACCAACAGAGATGTTCTTATAGGAAAATACAAAAAATAATCAATGTGATTTTATATACTTAAATTCAATATTAAAATTTATTTTTTATTTTTGTATCTTTTCAATTACATTTTTAATTTGCACAAAAAGGTAATATAATTTAACGTTTTTACTAATTAAATATTTTAAATTCAATTTTATAATCAACTTTATAAAAGTTTCACTATAACTTGAACATTAAGGTGGTGAAATTCTGTATTTAAATGCAGATTAGAATGTTGTAGATTAAGAGCATGCAGAACACCTAATTTTTGGGACAATAAATGCAGTTCTAAACTTAAAAAAAAAAAAAAAAAACTTACTGAAAAAGTTTTGGTCTGGAATCTTCTTTTTGTTTAATTTTTTTTAAATTTAAAATTCAAATTTAAGTATTTGTATTTTATTACTTTTTAAGAAGCTTCAGTACTCTGCAACAGTATATTAAAATTTGCCCATGCCAGAAAGAGAAGTAACAATTCAAAAGCAGTAAAATGTTAAGCTCATTTAAATGTAAGAAGAGGTACATTATGAAGCTAGAAGTCTGGGCGTTTTCAACTTTATTTTTTCTAATTTCTTGAGACATACTAGGCAAATTGCAAGTCTAGCATGTGATATAAGAAAGGTACAAAGGTTTATACAAAGGTTTTAAGATATTGCAGAAATATTAATATGGTGATAATATAATTGTAATAGAGATTTCAATGCTGACATCTGCTAAGATTTAGCTTAAAAAAAAAAATAGGATGTGAGAATAAATAAAATTTAAAATAGTTTAATTAAAAAAAATGAAAATTAGTATGTGAGAAATAATAAAATTTAAATAGTTAAAAAATTGAAATTAATCATTATCTAGAAATTAACAGAGGATCATTTGGACTAACAAATATTTTCAAATGGTTTAAAAATTGTACTTATATCATTTAAAAGAAAAAAAAAAAGTACCACTTCATGATTCTATATTAATTATTCAATGTTTATGCGAGTTATTTATAAAATTTGTAAATTTACCATCATAATGCAAAGTATATTTACCTTCCAACCTTTTCCTTTCATTAAAATTTAAAATATTAATTTATACCAATAAACTAATTCTTTTCTTTAATATAGGATCAGAGTACCAACTTACCATCTGATAATTCGGGTACTTTAGCATCTATACCTGCAACTTTGAATCGGTGGGCTGAAGAATCAAGAGTTCTTGATGGAGATAGTATTCATGATTGTGTTACAGGTATACTCTTATTTAGTGTTGGAACTGTTTTAAATGTAACAAATGGTTAATAAAAGATAAAAAGTTACACTACCTTTCTTTAATATAGTGACAATGTGTATTTACGGTAACATTCATAACTTGGTTGAGACAACTTGATTGCAATATGTTCTGCAACTTTAAAAAATGGCATCTAATTTTTTTTCACACATATACAAGGGTCACACTGAAATTTTTGAGATACGATTAGGAGTGTTCAGTGCACTTTTGTAGGCCAATTTTCCAAAGATGAAATGCCTCAAGCCATTCATTTCTTGGAATAGATGAAAATTATGCTTTTATGGTCTCATCAATCTAATCTTCTGAATAAAAATGACACCCACATATTTTTTTTTTTTTTGATTAAAAAATACCTAAAAGTCATATAGCAAGATCAGGAGAATATGGTGAATGTTCTATCACTTTGATTTTTTTTTCTCAAGAAATTTGACTGCAATCCTTGCTGAATGAGGAGATGCATTTTCACAGTGAAGCATGAATCCCTTAACATTTTACCTCTTGGACACTTAGTGGAGTGCCAGTTAGCTTTCTCTAGCTTTATGGCCTTGACCAGCACTGTACTTCTGAGGAACTTGGCGTACATTACTTTTTTCATTGCTCATTGTCTTTTTACCATTGGGTCATCTTCAAAAGCCCATACTTCACTTTCTTGGCATGTTCAAACATCAAAAAAGGATACGTGTCTTATCACCAGTTATGATTCTAGAAAGAATGTGGTACCTCTCATCATTAAGTAATTTTAGGTTTCCTTTATTGATTCTGACATGCTCTCCTTCTCAGTGTTTGGTTAAATTATGAAAGACCAAGTGACAAACAAATTTTTTCATATACAGTTCTTCAGGAATAATTTTATGTTTAGCTGTGGATCTAATGTTAAGTTCCTTACATTATTAATATCATTTGCTAGGTATTGTGATTATCATCAATTAGCATTTTTTGTATGACACACATTTTCTGGGACTACAGCTGACAAAGGTCTTTCTGTGTATTCCTCATCCAGAAGAGAATTTCAACCTCTTCGAAATTCTGTAAATCATCTGAGTACAGTTAGTTGCACAAGATGGAGATACATTTCCATATGCTAATTGTACATTTAAGGCATTCTTTGTGATTTAGCTCTACTTTAAAATCTCACAAAATCATTGCTCGATAATGCTCTTGCATCAACTCAATTTTCTCTTTCAAAATTTATTCTACAATAGCTAAATTGCAATTAAAGACAAATTATTTTTTACAGACAGACTCTTTTATACAATTAATAAAATAAAATGGGGAATAAATTGAAATATTTTGTCACAAATTGTCTATGGATATAAAGTTCAAATTTAAATATCCAACTAATATGTACCTATATTTATATATATTTTGGTGCTATGTAGTCTGTCCCCATTTTTAAAATACTCAGTGTTTCTGGTATATTAAATATATATATTTTTTTTATATAGGTTTAAAGCCTACTATCATAAAACGTTTAGAAGCTTATAGGGATGATGAATTATCAGAAAGAAGAGAAAAAAGAAGAAAACTGCAAGACAAAAATGGTGAAAAAACTGGTGATGCTGCTTTAACTGCCGACGGAGATGGAATATCTCCATCAAATGATCAACATGATACTCGGACATCTATGGAAGTAAGATTTATATTTATGTACATTTGGCTGTTTTGCACAGTTTTTAAGTTTTTGACATTATGGGTTACGTTATAGAACTCTGCCACATGATTTAACTCTTTTAGGGGCAAGTAATTGCGATTCTGTAATTTTGAATTCACATTAAAAATTTAAAAAAAAAAAATTATTATTTGAAAATAAAGAAATGCATTTTTACAGCTGTTTTTTGGGCCAAAGTTTACAGAAGTAAAATTTCATTACAAATTTCTAGTACAAATCTTTATTTAAATTTAGTGATATAAAATATATCCCACTACCCTTCAAGGTGTTAAATAGTAATTTTGAAAGAATAAATATGTTCTTTTTGATCTTGACGTTCTTTATTAGTTTTCTTGGTTAACTTTTAACTTAGTTACTTTATGAAACTTTCGTGGATTGCTCTATGGTGAAAAATAGTAGAAAAATATGATTAAGAGGTTTTTTCTCCTCCCAGATAACTGAACCTAATCAGTATGAAAATGATGAGTCATCTGTCCACAGTCTTCCTACCATTAGTATGCCTGATGATACTAGTCAAGGTAAATATATATATATATATATACTTTATGATAAAATTCAATGTAAATTTATGTATTGTTTAGTATCTGAATGATCATGAGTTTCAAAATAAAGCATTTTCATCAGCTGGATATACACTTTGAAACATTATCTTTATTGCCATATAATAAATATAGTAAAATAATACATATATCTGTTGCTCCATTAAGTCATTTGCATAATGACATTGTAGAATACACTTTACTAATTTCTAGAAAACCTGTCTAGCATTGCCGTGCCTACAGAAAAGTAGTCTATTCATGGGTAATTTTTTTTTTTCCAATTGGGCATTGTGGATGGCTATTTTAAACTGCAGGAAATATGAAAACTACCTCCAGAAAAAAAAAAAAAAAAATTGAATAGTACATATTCATATTTTTTTTTTAATGAAGGGTAGTTAGTGTTGTTGAGTGCAGAAAACAATCTTCTATAAGTTGGTATATTTTGTTATTTTGTATTTCCAATCATGCCGAGCAGTTGACAATTTCAAACTGAAGAAAAACTAAAAATATGAAAATGTTACCAATATATATATATATAGTAAATATCCACATTTTTTTACATAGTGTAGGCGGTTGACATTTTTAATGTTTCTGAATGTGTAGCAGGCAAATCCAGTTATTGTGCTTGTGAATCAACTTAACTCAAAATGGTCTGGGCTGTTTGTGCAAAAGCTTTTGTGTGTAGCTGGCAATTTTGTATAAAACTGGGTTTTAAAACAGTAGAAGCTCTTCCCTCTTCTAAAAGTCTTTCGTAAATTGGTTTCCTAGATAGATTTCTCAAGTTCATCGATCAGTAAATATCTTGCAATGTATGGATATAATATACATTGTCTTACAATCTAAAAAAAATGTACAACCGTGATATAAATGCATTTTCTGTAGGGTAAAAAGCTATGCCCTTAGTCAATAATGTTAGGTTATATAAACACAAGAATTCTCATTCTTATTCGCAGATGTATTACTTTGCTATTTTATTATGTTTTGTTTACTGGAAATTTTTTATGTAATTACTTACAATGTAATGTCTGTACTTTCCTTTATATCACATTACATTTATATGTTGTAACACAAATGTATAGGTTGCCAGCATTAAGAGTTGCACAGAGTATAAAATCCTATATATATTTCGCTGGCATATTCTGTGCGGGTATATGCCATTGTAACATAATGCTAAGTAGTCATACCTGTACCATTCTTCAAATTTTAGCAAGACGAGCCTAACAATATCTATGCTTCAAAGTAGGAAAATATAACTAAAAGAAAATAAAGAAGTTCTTGCAAATATTCACTGCTCAAAACAATTAAAGGATAGCAATTAATGGAAGAAGAGAGTCACAAATGCAAATTTTTCTCATCTTCAAACTTTAGAGTAACCAAATCAGAAGCTTGGAGAGTTGTTGGTCGGTTAGAGGGGGTCAAACACAAGCCAAAGTAGCAGAAGCCACTGGAGTTTCACAAAGTGCTATTTCCAGGATCTGGAACTTTTTTTTTCGGAGACTGGAAATGCAGGCCGTAGACCAGAGCAAGGTCGGGGATGTTCAACAACGGCCAATGAAGATCAATATTTAATGCTAACAGCTCAGAGACACCAAAATATGAATGCCAATCTTCTTCAACAACACCTTCGCTCGGCTACTGGCACCACAGTTTCAACACAAACTGTTCGAAACCGTCTAGTCACTGTACATCTGTATGCTCGATGACTGATGGTATGTGTTAGAGATCTGCACAGGCCGGGCCAAGGCCCGAAGCCCAGCCCGGCTTATTTTCTTTCACGGCACTCGGGCCAGTCCAGGCCCGGGCCATACTTTTTTCTGAAGGGCCGGGCCTAGTGATTACTCTTTACGGGCCGGGCCAGGCCTTACTTTTTTCCTGAAGGATAAGGCTGTGCCTAAAATTATTTTTTCCGTACAGAGCCTCAGTCCTGGAGCTTTCAGTCCTGGTTTTGACACGTATAAAAATCATTGTCTCGGCGTGGCTCAGTCCGTTCAAAAGTCGGTAAAATAAGACCTGGCACAAAAATCTTTGCAAAACATGCATACATTTTTAAATCGCCATTATTCTACAACTAAACATTAAAATTTATTCTTTTTAAAGAATAGTAATTTATACACTTATTAAAATTAAAATATGGCTAAATTAAAATATAGTAAAACGTGTGAAAAAGAACCTGCTTATGAAGGAATCCTGTCTTAAACTGAAAAATATGTTGATCCATGAAAAATGAATATACTAGTACGTAAGAAAAGAATATATAATACATTTACACCTGCTAAGAAGGCAAATTGTCTATAACTCATTTTGTTTTCTTCCCTATGCAATTCCATCTTAGAATATTTTACTGTATAGCATTTTTCTGATTTTTAACACTTCAATAAATGGAATATGGATTAACAATATTAATGATAACTTAAACACATACATACAACAAATAGAGATTTATTAGAAAAATAAATATTCCAGGTTGTGGCACCTCTATAAAAGTGAAGATTATAAACATGAAAAAAAAAAGGCTAAGATAAGAATTTTTGGTTAGATCTCCTCCTACGAGGCAAATTTTTAACCAAATCGACGTAAAAATCAATGTTTTGTAGAAATTCACTCTGACTCGGGCCGAGATTTTAACTTTTTTCTTGGCCAAACTTTTAATTTTTGTATCGGGCCGAATTTTTTTTTGTATGGGTCAGGCCGGGGCCGGGCCTGGAAATTTCGACCCGTGCAGACCTCTAGTATATGTTACGTTTACAACAAGGCACCGTGCTGCAGAAAAAAAAACGAAAACTAGAAAAATCTAATGAAGAATTTCTTCAATTTAAGACCAAACTCATCTTCATAAGTGATTTATAAACAGAGATATAGATTTTTAAAAAAAACTTAGGGTTACTTAAAATGATCACTTTTTTTTCTTCGTCAAACTCTTTTTTTCAAACAACCTACAGATCTTAATATCGGGCAGAATAAAAAAAGGATTGCATTTTTGGACAAGTAATTACGTAATCTATGTGCTTTTATAAAATCCAGTGTAAAAAATAATTATTTTCTATCCTTAATTAGCAAAAAACTGTTAATTAACTTGGCGATTAAAAAAGTATGCCAAAACAGAGATAAAACCCACCAACGACCATGTACCATCTGTATTATAATAGCACAAATCAGTTAAAGGTTATAACCACATCAAATTTCATCTGCAAGTCAGACATTTTCTTCTGAAGATATTTTTTTTTAAATAAAACTTCATAATTATAAGAACACACATTTTATCAGACAATTAAATATGACTGCAAACATGCCGACATGAATAAGTATGAGAAATTGCCAGTCAAGGATATCGGTCTGGGTGGCTCAGTCGAAGAGTGTCAGCACGGTACGCATAAGGTCCCAGGTTCGAGCCCTAGCCCAGGTCAATTTTTCACTCATGTTTGTTTAGTGTATTTAATTGTGTGGTAAAATGCGTGTTCTTATAATATTGTAAAATAAAGTAATCAGACGTAGTGTTTATGCTTTAAAAAATATTTTAAATATATAATTTACATTTTTAGAAAGATCTTAAAAAATAAATTAGTTTTTGAGGGAAGATGTACCTTCTAAAATATATACATTTAGAGTTATCGGCATTTAAAATTTCTTTCCAAACGTAAACAAAATTTTTGAAATGAATTAAATGCGATTTTTTTTTTTTTTTTTTTTTTAAATAAATGAAACATGGTAAAGGACAGGCATTTCGTTCGCAGGAATACCTTTCACGTCATTTTCCTATAAATTAAAGAAATCCAGTTAAATTATTTTTGTTTTAGAAGTGAAGTTTCATTGTAACAGTACGTTTAATTGAATAAAATAATGTAAATCTAAGAAATTGCTAAGAAATTCCAAGCATGCACAGGGCAACGCAAAAATAAATAAATAAATAAACAAAAAATAAATAAATAGATAAATAAATAAATAAATAAATATAAATCAGCTTTCAGAAAATCTAAAAATTGTTCATATATCTTAATTACAAGCTAAAGGAGGGTTTATTTCTATATTATTCTATATATAATAGTAATTTCAGCAAATATATTAAATTCCAATGCGATCTGTTTTAAACTTTTAAGACAGTTTATAACACATGATAAAAAATTTATAAGAAAGAATGGCGCGTCACATTTCGGGGAGGGGCATGAACAAAATTAGGAAGTACAATAAGGCTATCTGTTTGAAACTTTACGATATTTTATAACACATAACATAAATTTTAAAAATAAAGCCGCGTAAAAAATTATGGGGAGGGGTGGAACGTGTTTTGCCTACACAAGGGGGGGGGGGGGGTGCACTTTTCTAAATTTTAACGATATCCGTCATGTCACATATCGTTACAAAGGGCTGTGACCACTTATTCATGTTATGCACCACAGTTGTCACCCCCACATTATGCGCCCCCCCTCCACCCGACACTACTCATGTGATATATTGTTCGAAAGGCCTGTGACCGCTTATTCATATTATGTATCTTCGGGGTCCATTCTCCCACTTTCACCCCCCCCCCCCTAAAGGGGGCACTTTTCCAAATTTTGCCGACACCCCTCATGTGATACATCGTCGGAAAGGTCTGTGACCGCTTAATCCTATTATGCATCTCCGGTGTTCATTCCCCCACTTTGCCCCCCCCCCCCAAACGCGATTAGCTTTCACCACCAGGGGGTGCTTTCCTATCTCTGTTTCTATGGGTCAAATCACGACGGGGTACGGCTCATTCGACTCGACATCGATTTCCGATTTTAATTCATTTTTTCACCACCAGGAGGCACTCTCCTATCTCTGGTTCTATGGGCTGGATCACGACGGGGTATAGCTCATTCGACTCGGCATCTATAGCCTTAACGATTTCAGTGCCCAAGGTTCATATAGAACAGATTGCGCTACCTGGTGGTGGAAGATGGAACTTGAGCGTGCGCAGTACAACTGCTATACGGTGCCGAAAGCAGCGGGGACCCGTGTCGGAGGTTCGTTTGGTTAGAGGTTTATACTATTCGATGTGCAAATTAAGGGATTATCCATTGCCGAAGGCAGCGGGGAACCAGGTCGGAGGTTCGTTTGGTTCGAGGTTTATCTTATTCGAGGTTTTACAAGATTCGAGGCCTCGATGTAAATTAGGGGCCCACTAGCGAGTGAAGCCAGCTAGTGCTAATAATAAAAGAGTGTGATATCACGTTTGATTTCAAATGCAGCACTGACACGCTATGTACGTATTCCACTTTTATTCATTTCATGGATAAGTCACTGATATTTTTAACGGAGGATAACAAGTAATATAACAAGCCACATTTAGTATGTTGTTTTTAAGAGTGTAATTAGTTTAATTGAAAAATCTACTGGTATTTCTAGTTAACCCTTTAAACAATGACTGAAAGTAAAATGTAATTTTAAATTATTTCTCATGTTTAGTTTATTTAAATTATGTTTAATCTATTTAAAAAAAAAGAAATGATATCTACAAAAACAACTTTTCAAAAGTAAAAAAAAAAAAAAAAAAAGTTGTGGCTAAAAAAGGGTGTGATATCAAATTCCCAAGCTATTATATTACTTATTTAACTTTTTTCCATTAAATAAGTTATCATATATTTAAGTCGAGTGCCTACGTATATGTTAATAGAAATCGTTTTCTCCTGTACTAAATACATCCTAACAAGTTTCTGAAAATTCAATTTTTTTCAAATTATGCATGATGGGCTTGGCGGCCATCTTTCCATATTTCTAAGCACCCAAATTTCTAAAGTAAAAGCGTAATATGTTTGCAATGTAATATGTTCATAACAATTCCGAACTTAACTACGGACAGATAAATTAGATAAGACTGATATTTTGAGAAATTGATTTTTACTAGTTTGAAATTATTAATTACTCTAAAAAATAAATCATAAGATGAATCTTTAAGATAAGTCATCATTATCTTAAGACACAATTTTCAGAGCATACAAGTCTATAAATGAAACTCTTAAAATATCTGCTTAAATAACAATTTTGAACTTCAGATTTTAACTACGGATTTGGGTGCTTAGAATTTTGTGAATAATATGCAAAGATGGCCGCCAAGCCTATCATGCATAATTTGAAAAAAATTGAATTTTCAGAAACTCGTTAGGATGTATTTAGTACAGGAGAAAACAATTTCTATTAACATATACGTAGGCACTCGACTTACATATATGATAACTTATTTAATGGAAAAAAGTTAAATAAGTAATATAATACGTATTTTTTTTAATAGCTTGGAAATTTGATATCACAAAATTTTTTTAGCCACAACTTTTCTTTTTTTTTTTTTTTTTTTTTTAACGCTTGGCTTTTTTTACTTTTGAAAAGTTGTTTTTGGAGATTTTGTTTTCTTGTTCTATGCTGTTTCATAATGTATGGATATAGTTTTCAAAATACTTTATTATTAATTTATCTAGTACTTTAGAAAATCAAAGGTAGCATATTTTATAAAATAATTGCCCTTTTTTTAGCAATTTTGCATTCCCCCCCCCCTCCCTCTGTTCTTTTTAGAATATAAAAAAATTACTGCTAGTCACTTTTGTAGTGGATTAATGTTTAAGATAGTTTGGTTCTTGCTTTATTTCCTGCCTCTGTGTAATTTTTAACACAAGCCTATATGTAGTCGTTGTGCAAATAAAGTCTACAACATCCTGTATATACACTTCAAATTATCTTTTTCTTTTGTAGTATTTTTATTTGAAATTTCTCTCTTAAGATACTAATGTTTTATATAAATGTTGCTTTCTTGCATTTCATTTGTCTTCCTTGGTACTCTAAAAAATAATTATTTTTTGTAAATTGTTTCATATCATGAATTTGTGTTTTGTAAGTTACAATTTAGTGTCCAACTTTGAATCATTTGAACCTTTATCTTATGTGTTAACTAATAGTAAACATTATTGAAAAAAAAAATCATTTAATTTATACCTTTATATATTTCTCTGCATTTTTCTATTACTTCAAAACTTATTCTATCAAATGTATTATCAGACATAAGGTCTTTAAGTACTGAGAGACTTGCTGCTTCAATAGTGGAGCAAGTATTAGGACCTGCTTTGACAATTACATCTAATGCTGGATCACTCCTTCCAGCATCACCAGCTACTTCTTCTCAAGCAATACCAACATCTAATTCTAATTTAGTATCTTCAGATATTAATATTGCTGAAGGTATATTAAATCATTTAAATTTTGCATGTGGCATGTATTTTATTTTATTAATAAAATAAATGTTTAAAGCATGCTATTTTGATTTAATATCCTCCCCCCCCCCCTCCTCCCCTTTCTTTCTCTGAAATCTTTTACATAGTTCTGTGTTTTAATTTTTTAGTTTTCATGGGTGTATCTGTACTTGAATGTGCAAAACAAACCCTGCTGCTTACGATATAGCTTTAGATATTCCATAGTCTGTTGTACTTTGCAAAATTAACTATAATGTATTGAAAATCTCAAATTTAGCAAAATTTTTTTGATAATTGCCAATGACTAAGTAGTATACTGATTTATTGTGAAAGTGACAAAATAAAAATTGTGATTACTCCTACTTGTGCAGGGAAGTTTAAAAATGCATTTAAATTCTATCAGTCCCATTCGAAATAGCACAAGACTTATTCTTGGATGTTTCCTGAACATCTTTGTTATTTAAAAAAAAAAAAAGTTTTAAACAGCTTGAAAACACATTTTGTTTATCTTGAACAAGGGTGAAAATCCTCTGTGACTCAAAAATTTTCTCTTCTTGTAATCTTGTAATAGAAAAGTTCTTGATTTAAAAAAATTTAGTAATATTTTTGCTTCACTTAAAAAAAATCTTAATTGATAATTTCTCTTATGTTGATTATTTATTCAATAGTTTTTTATAAAATGAAAATGAATTAACAATATTTATATTTTTCTTTCTTCTCCTTTTTTCCTTCCTTGAAAGGAAGTTGAACAAGTGCAAAAGTGTAAATAAATTGTCTCTTTAGTCATTTTAATCCTTTGTTAAAAATAAAACCTATGTTATTAAACTTTAAATAGTACATCTGTGGTAAACTGTAAAATTGCTGATGATATGCATAAAAGGCAAACTAATATAAATAAGTGATAAAGAAATGACTTGGTCCTTAAGTATTTTAAAAGAAAGTTGAACATGTATAAACTATAATTAAACGAAATTTGAATAGATTAAAACAAAGGAGTTTTGCAAGTTTGAAGATAAGAATGCTACCAGTTATATCATTGGAAGTCCAACATTATACTATAGCGAAGCATTTTATGCTTGGTATTTTTATTTAGACATTTTACTCCTCTAGTTTTTGTTTTTAGTGTCATTATATTTTTTATAGTTATGCTACTTTTTATGCTTTTTAAACGATTAATTTAATAGCTCCAGCCTGATAAATAAAGTTTGATGCATAGACATTTAGCAAATGAGAAATATTTATTGTTTTTTAATACAACATGTTTTATTATTGAAAGTGCCATGAAAGCTTACTGCATTCTTTTATGTTCCGTTTTGATTTTGCTTCCTGCGATACACCTTTTATGATTGACAGCTGTGTCTACATATGAAGCATTCAGAATCAAAGTAAATAAAGTCTGTAAAACAGTATCCAGAGATATTTGGAGGTAAAGTTTATAGGCTTTATTGTATTTCATTCAGAATCATAAGAAACTAGCATCAGCCTACAGCTTGATTTGTTAAGCACCGAGCAAATCAAGATTAATTCCTGCAGCATAATAAACTCAACTAGAAGAGAAATAAGTCTTGATCTACTTTGGTTCTTAATGTTCCATATATTGAATGTTAACACATACTTATGATTGTTCACTGAATGTGCATTCACCATTGAGCAACATTATATTCTCAGTTTTAGTTTTTTGTGCAATTAAATTATTTTTTATCTTGTATATGAGAAATTTTCATGGTACTTGTTTTATATTATGATAATTTACTTTTTTTTTAGCAATGCTATGCTTAAATAGATTGTAATGCAATAGTTTGCTAACATTGTGAAATCATTTTTGCTTAATTTCTGTAATATGTAATGCTTTCTATTAACCCTTTAAGCAACTTGACCATGGTTTTTCAAAAATAACTTAAATTGACTGTAGACAAAAATAGCTTTAACAGAATTATGTTTTTAGAAGTACCTAATATGAAGGGATATAAAAGGTATTGGAACAATTTAAATTTGAGCTTTATGAGCATTTTGCAGGAAGTCCTTAGATGCTCAGAGGGTTAATTTGTCTGCTTTAAGCACTGTAATTTTTCCTATGTATTTTATTGGTCTTACATGTATTCATATTAATGCTTATAAAACTTAAAGTTGTATATGTGTTTAAGCAATAAACAAATGAATCAGTCGATATAATCAATAGAACATTGATTTTGCTAATCTTGTCATCTACTTTTGTGTGCGGAGAAAGTTTTTATGTGTTTGTTATTAAGTTACTCTTGCAAATATATTTTATGTTTTGGAAATTGAATATTTTTCTTTAAAAAAAAAATCTACTTAACCCTTAACCGGAAACGTGAAAATTCAGAACACAAACAGAAACGTGCCGTCTGTGAGACTGCTAAATTTTAAAAATTGCTATAAAAATTTAAAAAGAAAACAACTCTTAATAATTTACCAAATAGTGAACTTAAACGTTTATTCTTTAATAGTAATGCAATAACAGGAACAAATTTTTAATATAACAGCATAAAAATAAGTTTTGAATGTCGGAGACAGGAAATATTTCAAAATTACACACTATTATTCAAATATTTACATTTTCGACAAAATAATGAAATAAATGCAAATATTTATATATATATTAGTAGAATATGAATTAAAAAAAATATTATACAGTAAAATTAACAAAACATTTAATAGTAAATATTGCAGCATGTTCTAAATATCCGCGTTTTTTATGCAATCATTGCATTTAGGTTTGGAGCATTGCATGCATACAGGCTTCCGGCACTGTACACACAGATATTTTGTCATTCTATGGTTGGTTCTATGACACAAAAACATGCTTTGCGTTTGAAAAGTATTAAGTCATCATCTACCTGGGGCACATTTTCAACAGGTTTTTGAAGAATGCGAGCTATTATAAAGCGCAATTCCCGGGGTAGCTGGGGATGTTCTAGTCGTCTCTCCATATTACTTCTCTTTCATATTACTGGCCAGAGTATCATATTTCATTCGCATTTGAATTATTTTATGGTTTGTCAATTTCACTATATGCAGTAACATATCATTTGTACATAACAACTGCCAGACAGAGAATAGATCTGCCTTTTATCTCAGATCACTAGCTTTCCCTCTTAAAACTGGCACTTTTATAATATTGTGTTTTCTTGTTCTTGACGAGGAGCGAACTTCTGAAACAGACCATCGGTGCCGATTTTTTTATGTATCTATTTCGTATCTGCGTTTGCTACTTTTTCATCATTTCTTATATCTTCATTTTCGCTTTCATTAGAATTTTCTGACGATGTTGAATCCCTTTCGTGTTCAGAATTTATATATTCATCATCTGAAATACTTTCCACATCGCTTATGTCACTTCGTACTTCATCAAACCATCGCAAAATAGTCTCTTCAAAGTCTTTATGATCATAGAGTACCCGCATTGACTGACGGCCCCGCCATCTTGATATCAGAAAGAAAAAAATTACATAAACGGAAACATGCCGTCTGACAGACTGCGTCGTAAAGAAAATATTTTTTCTTTCAACAACTAAAAAAGTGCAGGTGTTGCAAATGGGTGGGGGTGGAGAGGACCAATAGTGTAAGGATTAGATGGCGTGATAAGGTTGAGGACACGTTCATTTTTGCATAAAAGGGTAGATATGTAGACGCAACCGTCTCACAGACGGTACGTTTCCGGTTAAGGGTTAAAGTAAGCAGCTAAAGAGTTTTTTTTAATATTAAAAATGTTTAAAAGTTATTTATATCTATAGTAATGCATATTTCAAAATTTGTATGCATTGTTTATTTTCCTGATTTTGTGCTTTCAATTTGTTTCAGCTACCGCTGCTGCTGTTTCCATGCTACAAGAAAGAACACCACTTCTAGGGACAGGTACCACAGATGCTGCATCACATTTATCCAGGTTGATTATTTATTTTTAAAACTGTTTTATGTTTGAACATTTAAGGGCAGTTGAAATGCCCTATATCAATCATGTTAACTGAGTATACCTTGATGATTCTACACCAAAAATGAAATTTTGAAAATTTTGTTTTTGAAAACTCGCTTAAAGGTTACTGAAATGACAAAAATGGAAAACCTCCTCTGCAATGAATGAATAAAATCACCACCAACTGCGTATTTTAAGCCCACAATTTTGTTTTATTTTGCAGAATTTTGCAAAATCAATTTGTGAATCAGTCATGGAAGAAATTGTGATTTTCTGCAAACGATCGTTGAAAAATATTGTGAATTTCATCAAAATCTCAGAAAAAAATAGCGATTTTCTTCAATTTGTTGTTGAAAACAAATCACAAATTACGTCAAAAGATTACGGGAAAAAAAATCACGAATTTTGATAAACGGTCAAGGGAAATTTTCGGATTTCGTGAAAAGATCGTAGAAACAAATTGCAAATTTTGTCAATTGGCTACAAAAAAATATCTCAAATTTTGTCAATCGATCGTGGAAAAACATCATGAATTTCAACAAATGGTCACAAGCGAAAAAAAGAAAAAAAAATTGGTCAGTTTGACGCAGCAAAATTTAATTTTGTTAAAAAATCGGGAGGGGGGGGGGAAGCAAGTTTCATCAAAGGATCTCGGGGAGAAAAAACATGTATTTCATCAAAAGATCTTGAGGGGGTACACGAATTTTGTCAAGGTTGTCAAGGGATCTTGGTAAAAAAAAAAGTGAATAATTTCTTCAAAGGATCACAGTAAAAAAAATGTCAATTTCATCAAAGGATCAGAATTTTATTTTAAAAAATGCATATTTAGTCAAAGTATCACAGTAAAAAAATGCGTATTTAGTCAAAGTATCACAGTAAAAAAACACAAATTTCAACAAAAGATCCCAATTTAAAAAAAAAAAAAAGTGGATTTCGTTAAAGGATTGCATTAAAAAAACATCAATTTCTACATAATTTACTGCATTGGGCAGAAAGATTGAAACCAGGTTCCATTTACAAATCTCAAAAGATCTCCACGAAATGAGAAGAAAAGTTAAAAAATTTGCAGAGCAGAAAATTTACTATATTGAGTTGAAGACTGAAACCAGATTCCTTCTACAAATGCTAAAAATCACATAAAAAAATCAAAAATAGCTGTAGGAATTCCGGCTTCTTATTACTAATGTAGAAAATTTGCTGCAAAACACACACACACACCAAAAAAAAAAAAAAAAAAATCTGGCTTTGAGGTGCATAACTTCAGACATGCAGGCACCTTCCTGCCAAATCTTGCAGCTCTGCGCTTAGCAGTCTCTTCAGAAAACATTGCACACAGACAAATTTCTGTTTATTATTAAAACATTTTTTAATTTAAGTAACAATTATTTTCTCCCGTTATTTTTATTTAAATTATTAAAATTAAGTCTTCTGAAGTAATTTAAAATAATTCACTAAAGGAACTAAGGATTTTTCCTCACAAAGACTCTCGTCAGGTTTCTCCATCCTTTATCTAGATTATTATTTTCCCACTAAATTTTATTATTTCAATCTTAAATGTACCAAAATGTCACTTTTTCAGATTTCCAATTTTTTTTAAATTTATTTATTATTTTTTTTAATTTAAAATAGATATATAATTTTTTCCTGTTTTAACATTTATTATATTTTACACTGTTAAAATCGTATATATGCACAATGGTAAAAAAAAAAAAAAAAAAAAATCCATTATTTTTAATTTGGAGCTGCTACAAAACATAATTAACCCGCTGCAAAAATGTAAATTCCAATTAATTTTTCAATTAATTTTCCAGGAATGAAATTCGCTCAAAACTAATGATTAAACAAACAAGTGGATTTTCTTTGCTAAACTGAGCGGTAAGTGCACAGAGTGAAAAATCTGGCTTGGGAAAATTTTCACTCCGTCGGCTTAACGCTCAGCTTAGCAAAGAAAATCCACTTGTTTGTTTAATAGAAAAATGTAATTTACCTGCTCCAAAACTGGCATTTTTGATTCTCCACCCCTGCTTTTAAAGGGCTAATGTGAAAATAGGCACTAGAGACAAAATTAAGAATCATATTTTCTGGAGAATTTGTAGAGCTTTAATATGTTTACTTCACATTGTATTATTGTATTCTGTATTTTATTAGTAATAAAAGTAAAAAATACTTGAAATGTTGTTATTTTTATATTATTTTTTAGTTCAAGGTCTGGCTCTACAGTTGCTTCACGAAGAAGTTCTGATTTACAATTAACTAGTGCTACAACTCCAATGGATACTACTGACGTTGATCAAACAGATGATGAATTGGCTAACATGGCACGAGTTTTAAGTCCTGGAGTAATGGAAGGATCTCATGCATTATCTTCTACACCAGTCTCAGGAGGTAATAATGTTATTACAGTTTCTATCAAAATAGCGATTCCATTGATAGAATATTTGGATATTTTGTGCTTTTCATATCTTATGTATTTCATCACTTTCTTTACTTACCAAAGTTATCTGCTGTTCAGCTTTTGCTTTGGTAATTGCCTGAACAGGTTATTGGTCTATATAAATACAAAATGTATAATGTATTTTGATTTGTAGTTATTGTTTTTTGTTTGTTTAAAACTGTCTAAGAATTTTGCTCCATGTTGTGTTGTGTGAAACTCTCAGACTGTTCATTTTTCATATACCCTGTAATTATGCTGTATCACTGTAATAATATGTAAGAAAAAAAGTCCTTGGATCCTGAATTTTGTGTTTTGTGTATTAATGCTTCAGACTAAGAAAAACTGCACCGTTCATTAACTACTCCATTGAATTTTTTGTTACTTTCAAACAGTTAACTTTAAAAAAAACTATGTTGTTTGCTCTCAATAAGTTATTGATATTTTTTAAGTGAACTGTAATTATTATTAAAAAAATTCTTGGTTTGAAAAAGCTGCAAGAGTATTCATAATTTTAGATGCTGGATGATTCTATTTTATTCAGATGCTCCTTTTCAAAGAGCAATTTGTAATGAACTGTCTAGCATTAAGGCTCTTCTTCAGTAAAATTTTTTCTGGATTTCTGTTCTTCGCTTGCATTTTCATTCCCCCTTTCTAAACACGCCCATGTCTTTCTTCGGCTGTCAACGCAGTTAGGGGGATTGAGGGCAGGGGAAGTCCAGTCTCATCTCATATGGGATGGATTTTGTCACGGTAAATAGAATACACGGAAAAGACCGATCGAGGAGATGGGCAGTACGCTGCAGTACGTCACCCTGTCCTTGACTTTCAAATTGTCCCTGTGTTTTTTTTTTTTTTTTTTTTTTTTTTTTTTTCGCATTACTCCCTTTTTTTTTCGCGATAATAAGTAATATATTTTTTTTCATGTTCATATAATAATTTTGAAGGAGAATAATGTCTTAATTTAATTCTCAATTTTGTAATTAAAATAATTGGTAATGCATTGCAGAATGCACTAATTCTTCCACACATTCCAAAGGAATTTCATTTCCTAGTTTTTAACACATACTATCGTATGAAAATCAATGCTGCACGTCTGCAAAAGATCAGATAATTTTTCCATATTTCATTCAAGACTCTGTTCAGTTTACTTTAAAGAAGCAGAATTTTAAAAGAATTTAAATGTAAAACTGCTTAATTTGAAACGAAAACAAATTTTAAAATCTAAATCGGTTTTCATATAAAAATATACAGTTTTTCTACTTACTTTACTATTACTTTTACTGATAATACTGAAAAAATAACGAGAGAATGGGTTGTCAAGATAGATGAAAGAAAATAAACTTTTTCTTATGAAATTGAATGTGATCAGCAAGATAAATCCAGTCCTGAGTAAAAACAAAAGTATAATTGATGCATTCCAAAGGTATAGATAATTTTATAACTAAAATGCTTTATTAGATCTGTAGAAATATTGTTTAGAATAGAGCAAAACTTCATTAATAAAAACTTTCATTAAAAATAACTTCATTAAATAAAAATTCATTAAAGCTATCAGAAAACGGGCAGACCATGTACCAAACTTTTGTTGGTTTACTATACTGGAAATCAAATTTCTCTCTCCTTGTAACCGGGATTTATTAAAAATCAAATATACTATTGCAGAGATCATCTGTATACTTTTTATGGCTAAGCCACAATATTATATTTTTATAGCCTCAATTTTATAAGTTTCGTGGACACAACCGAAGTTCGCTGCTACTTTTAAAGAACAAGCTCACATAATGTTTGTAAATAGTATTTTAAATTGTTTTTCAAACCATGATTAAAACCATCACGGTTAAAAGAAAGAAAAAGAGACAAAAAATAACGAAATTTCATCTGAATGGACAAAAATATATCTGTCTCTTTCTCTTTGGGCTAATCAGAGAAAAAATTTTAAGGTAATTAAAATTTGCAAACAGAATGCACCATTGTAAATTTTTAAGATAAAGTTTTTACTGATATTATTAAATGGTTTTATGAAGTTTTATGATTTAATCAAGCAAAAACACTATTCTTGAGGTAAAACTATTTAGTTGAAAATCGTTTAATGAAAATTTTAAAACCACACTGTAATCTGTTGCCTAATATTGTAAATTACAAAATCTAACATATAATTTTTTTTCTAATGTCACTTGATGGCAGCCTTATGTGACAGGTTTCGTTTTTGCCCCAGATGTTTATGCCCCCAATGAAGATAGCTAATTTACAAAAAACATAATAGTAATATCATGAAAGTATGCCATATTGTTACTCAGAATATCTCAAATGTTACTAAGACATTGGCGAAGAAACTTTATGTTATATATCTTGATTTGAGTATTTCATCAAATTTTCAAATTGAAATATCTCAGAAGTTCACAAATGTGGCTTGGCACCCTCTTGCCTCGATATCCTCAAATAAATTTCGAAAGTGTTACATAGGTAATCATGCTTTTAAATTTCATCATAATTTAATATATAATTTTGCGATCTGTGAGGAGAAGCCGGTTGAACGAAATCCAGGAAAGAGCAAGAGTTTAAAATTGGTGTGTCTGTGGGAAAAAGTAAAAAAAAAAAAAAAAAAAAACTTATTAAAAGTACCATGTCATAAATTATTAAATAGCCCGTAGCAGAGTCCTGCATCGGGTCGGGTAAGTAGATTTTACGACCCGTGGTTCCGGTCGAATTGACGCTAATTTGTGTCGTTTCGGATCGGTTTGGGGTTGACTTTAAATGTTTCGGGTTCAAGTCTAGTTGATCCGATTTTTCAATATATATATATATATATATATATTCCCAAATGAAAAATAGCCCCACCAGTGGCTGAGAGGTTCTGCTCTCAAAGCTGGTAGACGGGAAGTGCTGGGTTCGATCCCAATCGCGCCCGTCGGCCTAATCGTTCGGAGTTTTCGTGGTTTTCTTCGAGCCATGGATTTATCCATGCGTAAATACGGGTTAGGTTCCCTTAGAAAGACCCCCACGAAGGGCACTCTCCCCGGGCCTATATCCCAAGTGTAGATAATTGGCCATCAATAATCAACCCAACCCAACCCAAATGAAAAATACTAAGTAGAATATTAATGAGTGTATATATGTCTATTTTTATACAAATAGGATAATATTGATATTAGAGGCATAACTTCAGACTACTTTTCCATTACTGTATTCCAATGTGTATTAATTTTCTTTCACTTCCGGCTCGGATCGGATAAGTTTCGGGTCAAATTGTGTTGAGTTTTGGGTTGATGATTTTTTTTTTTTTTGGTTGGGTTGGGGTTGACTAGCAGAGGTCAGATGTCAGGCACAACCCTACTCGCGGTGTACTCTAGCCTGTAACTCATAATTGTATTTTTTCTTTTCTCATTAAAAAATATTCTTGCTATAAATTTTCATTATTTTATTATTAGTTAAAACATGTTTTAACGAAATGTGAGTGTACTATGCCAGAAACCGCTTCAAAAACCTTTCGGATGATACCCCATCGTAATTTGTGTATAACTGCAATTTGTGTATAACTAAATATGCTATTTCAAATTTATGCTGCAGCATCAAGCGACAGTATACCAAGAAAATTGACACTGAATATATAACCAACATAGATTTTTACATCAATGTGGCAGAGAATTATAATAATCATGTCAAAATTGGGAAGTATAAATTATAATATAACATATAAATATAATAAATAATAATTTATATTAAATTATTGTAAAATATTTATAATTATAAATATATTATAAATAATTTATAATCTGATAAACCCTTTATTCAAACATATTTTTTACTATGCAAGATACCTTCTCTCTGTACTTTTATCTTTATTTTAAAAAGATATTTAATTTATTACGTCAATTAAAATGTTGCCGATCTTTAAAGTTTTCAGTTGAGATTTTTTATACTTTTTAATAAAGAAGGGAATCCTATACAATAAAGATTAAACTTATATATGAATCAGTTTTAAATAAAGCCCTCGCGAAAAAAGAAAATATATATAATCATACTTGTATATATATACATATATATATATATATATATATATATATATATATATATATATATATATATATATATATATTTCTCTTAGTTTGTCAAAATAATTTGATCTTCACTATATCAGACTCTGTTCTGTATTAACAATTACAAGCATACTGAAAGCCCATGCGTTTCCAATATCTCACCCTTCTTCCGACCTGTGTGATGTCAAAGGTCAACTGTGGTCCTCCTCCTGCCTTGATTTATAGCTTAGTGGGGGGATGAAATTTTCAACAATTTTCAGCTTATTTGTCTATTATCTAGAGTTTAAATAAACTTAAACGATTTTTTTTTATTTATATGAATAGATGAGACCATGCACTTTATTTCAGTGTTTTCCAGTTTTTAAAACTCCAAATAGTTTTGGAGTTATTTAGTTTTATTCACATCTCGCTGACTTCTTAAGACTTTAGCAATAAATTAAAAATATATATATGTAATTTAGAAATATTTTGTCCACATAGAAAGTAAGAGACATGCTTTAAGAAGAGGATACTAAAAAAATAAGTCAAAAATATTAATTTCCTAATGAGATTTTCGACAAAAACGAATGGAATCCGCGACCATTGGTTTAACATGGCAGGGGGAAATTTCAAATTTTACTGATGCAGAGCCTTAAGATAATGATAGAAATGAGTTGTTTTTTTTCAGTGCTTATGTAATCTTGAGATAATGTTAATCTATATATGAAGGAGTTAGAATGACAGTTGAGTAAGTCAGTTTTTAGCAATTTGAGAAATGAAGGGTTTTGTGGAACTTGTCGTATTGCTGTTGCATTAAGTGGTCCAATTTGTTATGCCCTCTAGCGAATCCCTAACTTAACTATGACTTATTTGACTGTCACACTAAACAGAATTTTAATATATGTTCAGTGAAAACATGGTTATCTAGATTTTTAAAATTTTTGGCTTGCTCCACTATCATTCTAACCCCCTTCTATGATAGTGATCTAAATGTATTGTTAATTTACATATGATATGCAAAATAAGACAATTCTTCATTAAAGATTAAAAGTTTTCAATAAAACAATTTAATACAAACTCTTTTTAAAAGTTTAGGCTTCTTCTTTCTAGAATCAACTGAGTGTTTTTATGTTTATATACTTTTCCACTATGTTTTCTGTTAGTTCATGCTTTGTGAATGAAATTTCTCCACCTGCCGAATGACAAGTTGAAATTTAGGTGTGGTTAGTCAAATTTTATGCACACTAGACACTGTGGAGATTAAAAAAAAATTAAATTAGGATGCATCCTATCAAAATATCCAGGAGTTATGAAACTACAATTATTCTCTGCATTTATAATTTTTTTCTGCCTGTAGATGTGAAGCAGGAGTTCCCCCTCCTCCATTAATGCAAAATTCTGGTAACATGGATAGATAAGTTTAAAATATATCTAAATAACTTTATGGTGTGCTTAGCCAATGGAGGTTCTTTAAGATCATCATTTTCTGAAATAATTGCCAAAGAAGATTAGCCAAAATGCTTTCTGTATCTTAGCAAACTGATGGGGTTATTTGTAATTTGGATGGGCACAGCTCCGTTTAAACAAAAAAATTTATCCATGAATTGCATAAAGACATTTTGCACTCAGCTCAATGAAAATGTATTAGATCTCATGATGATTAAATCTAACGGAGGCCCTATTAACTGGTTTGAACCAATAAATAATGAAGTTATGGTGGGGGAAAAAAATAATGATTGTAAAATCTGACACTCTATAACTACATATAAAAGACTATTTCTTTTGAAAATATTAGTAAATCAATCATGTTTTCTTTATGAAATAGTTTTATACGGTTACTATCTTTCCTTAGATTTATGACTGGTAGATTTTTGTAGCTGTTGGTAGAAAATCATACTTAATAGCCATAATGATTGGTAGAATATTTCCACTCTTATAAAGCCTTGTCATTGAGGAATTAGTGAGAGTTTTAAAAATCTATATATTTAAAGCTAAAAGAGCATTTTGTCAAATTTTACATTCACAAGAAAATGATCCATTTGTGCATGCATAAAATTAAATCCAGAACCTATCCAATTTTACAGTACACTCGAGAGAGGAAGGGGTGGCCAAGTGGTTTAAGGTTCGGTGTTTCATTGTTCGTCTGTTCGGTACCCACTCCGGATAGAATGATTTTTCTTATTTTATTAGCAATAATTCATTTTAATAATGTCATATTTAATTCAGGAAGAAAAGTTATATTATTTGTTTTTTTTTTATTCAAATGTTTTATATAATTAAGTAAAATGTAACACCCAAGAATATTTTATTTTAATTACTAAATTTATATTAAAAGTATTTAAATTAGAAGATTGTGCATGTAATTATCGATTAAGTAAATTGAACTTGTCTACAATTTTTGTTATATTTGGTATGACCTTTATCAAGCTGTCATATACAGGGTGTCTGAAAAGTCTGGAAACGGTCTAATAACTCGAAAAATATACATCGGATTGAAAAATGGAAAACTGCTTGTTCAATATTTTTGAAAAATCTGTTTAGGGATATTAAAGTTGCCCTCCCCCCCTTTCTAACTGTGTCCCGTGTAGGGGAAAGGGGACTTCTAACTAATAACTTTGAAATCTTAAATGTTAACTTTCCTTTTTTGTTGCAGATTCGGATTCTACGAGAAAAAATATGTAACTTTTATATTGAACATTTTCTTCGGAAAATCGTACATGGCACTGTAATCGAGTAAAATTCAGTGAGAATCGTTACCATTGAAAAGTCTGGAAATGGTTGAATAACTCGAGAAATATACATCAGATTGAAAAACGGAAAAATGCATGTTCAGTAGTTTTGAAAAATCTATTTAGGGATATCAAAATTGCCTCTCTCAACTCTGCTCCCTGGAGGGAAAGGGGGAGGACGATTTTGAAATCTTAAGTGATAACCCCCTCCCCTTTTTTTATTACAGATTCTGATTCTACAGGAAAAAGTACGTAAAATCTGCATTTGACATTTTCTTTGAAAAATCGTAGATGGCACTGTAATCGACTAAAATACAGTGAAAATCATTTCCATTGAAAAGTCTGAAAATGGTCGTATTTAATATTTTAGAAATATCTATTTAGTTAAAATATACCTCGATAAAAGTTTCCATTTTTCTAAAATATTGAATACGTATTTTCCCGTTTTTCAATCCTATGTATATTTCTCGAGTTGTTAGACTGTTTCCAGATGTTTCAATGGAAACAATTCTCAGTATATTTTACTTAGAGCTGTTGCAAACCGTATGTATTCGTTACTGAGCAACAAGTTTTCTCTCTGATATGAAGTACCAAATTGTTACTTTAGAATACGACTTGTTACTGCATCAACACTCTGCAGAACTAAATGAAACAAACTGCAAATGCTACCTTCACTCGCATGGTATTTACTTATGCCAGTGCTAAACTATCAAAAGGATTAAATGAACCGAATTTTCCGAGTCCGAAGTCCACCTGCAAACCCTCATTTTTTCACATCAAACTATCTATCTCCATTCATGAAATGATTTGGTACTTCAAGTCAGAGAGAAAGTCTGATGCAAAGAGAGTTTTTGTTTGGACTTTGGACATACAGGTGTTCATTTAGTCATTTTGTTACATTTGTACTGGCTTCATAAAGACCCATTCATTTGCGTAAAGACCGTTTATTCATTTAGGGATTACTGTTTTTATAATCTCACAGATATGAAGTTTTGTATGTATTTTTCAAATATTAACATTAGGCATTTAATCAATTAAAATTGCTCATAATTTTACTGTAAAAAGAACAGAAGCTTTAAATGCAAAAGAGTTTTCTGGAGATACTGTCAAAATGTGTGTTTTGAACTGGATTTCCGGATGCGATAGTGATGGAACGATCGTCATAAGATAGCACTCGATTATAATTAGAGATGTAATAAATTTATCAAAATCTGAAAAACGCTGATTCCACAATATTTCAATCATTGTGACTGACAATTTTATGATTTTATGTATTAAAATGAGTTTATGAATGTGTCAGAAATTTTTGCGATTTTGAGCGGGAGAAAATATGTTTTTGGGAACCGTTTTAATGCTACTTTCCATTAAACAATGAGTATTTTTATTAAAAATACAGAAGTAGTATTTTTCTTTAATATAGACAGTGAAACCTGCTGAGACAAAATTGTAAGAAACCACAGAAATATTCTGATGTGGACAGATTTTTCCATCTTAGCACGTGAAATTGTATTGGATTATTTTTGGGAAAATGGACACTGGAATATTTCTATTCAAGATAGAATTCTAATTTTAAAAGTGTTATGGTATTTATTATTATATTTTAATTATTTTCACTTTTATGCAGATTTTCATTACAGAGAGCCTGCGTAGTAACAAGATTCCGTTATGGGTCTAGGTAACAGTTTTCCAATCACATCATGTATAGTATATAATTAGATTTTATGCAGTTCTGTGAATATATATTTCATATGTAAGTACTTTAAGAGCGCTCAGTTTTATATTTTCTGAAGTGTTAAATTATGGCATGCATCCAGATACATTTTATCTTTGTTTTAATGAATAATTAAAGTTAATTGTAATCGAAACAATCCTCTGAAAATTAAAAAAATACACTGAATATGTGTTTAGTACTTATGACGATTGTTAATGAGTTTTCTAAAGAGATACGAAAGTAATGAGTAACAAATACTTTCTAATGGGTAGTGACTTTGAAAGTAACAAATACATATGGGTAGTCATTTAGTCATTACTTTTACAGCACTAATTTTACTCGTTTACAGCGCCATCTATGATTTTTCAAAGAAAATGAGAGAAAACAAAAAGAAGGAAAAATATTTATACAGGGACTCTAAATTATCTTGATATCTATGATTTAATAATTAAACAATGTATGAAAATGTAAAATAAAATTCAAGTAATTAAAAAATATGTATTATAAATTGTTAGCTGCAAACAGCAAAGTTTAAATTCATGGTTTTAGAATCAGACTGATAAAAAATAATTTAATGAAAAATTTTAAAGGTCGCATAGTTAAAAAAAGAATAAATTAAAGATTTTGCATGTACTTATCAATTAAAGTTATCTAAACTTTTATCTATATTTTGTATGACCATTATCAAGATGATATATTTGTATAACTAAGAAAAGTGTATGATTATTCTCCTTAAAAAAGAAAGACTAGAAGAGAAAAAAGAAAGAAGCAAAAATATTCTTATAAGAATTATAAAAGAAATCACCTTGTTATCCATGGTTTGGTTTAATATATAAATAATGTATGAAGATGTAAAATAAAATTAAGTAATTAAAATATATATATATTAAATTATTAGCTGCAAACAGCAAATTTTAAGTTCTGGGATTTAGAGTCAGGCTGATAAAAATAAAATTAATGAAAATATTAAGGTCGCATAATAATAATAATAATAATAATAATAAAACATTAAATATTAATATTTAAAAAATTTGAGACTTATAGTAAGTAAAAATAAATCATTCAATTATTATTTTTAGTTAAATTCTTGCTAAATTAATTCAAGCATAATAGGATGTAAATTAGATGCTTAAAATTATTTCACTTCATTAGTTTAATAGGCAGGACTGACAACACCATCTATTGTCTTATATCTATAGCAATCGCTTACACAATACAACAATTCATCAAATTTTCCATATCTAATTAATTTAAAAGCAACTATTTAAAAATAAAAAGCTTATTTCTAAAGGAAGTTTCAAGTTATTTACTGTCAAATCTTGACGGGTACCATTTAGTTTTGTATAACAACATTAAGTGGAAATCGCTGCATAAAACAATAACAGAAACCCTTAAATAAATTATGTAATTTAAAAAAAATCTGATATTGGTTGCTACTTCATTTTGTTTTAATATTTTGATACAAGTTATTTTCAATTTCTAAATATCTGACAATGTATAAATCTGAGAAGCTATTTTTACAATGATAATTGAAATTAACTCAGTGATGTTTGTTTTGAAAATTACTAGTAAACTTGTGAGACTTGTTAATAATATGTTAAAATAGCAAGAGGAGCCAAAATCTGATAAACTCCAAAATATTGTAACATAATTAAAATACAAATTTTATAATATAACATATTTTAAAATAAGGACAAATTTTTGAGGAAATAACCATGCTTTCAAAGTACGGGGAAAAAATTGTATTCAAACAATTATAAAATTACTTATTTTTTAATCACTATTTTTGTTTTCCAAAATATGTGAAAGTTCTTTTCAGGATTTATTCTGTTTGCAAATTTATTTTTGTAGCAGTTCTTTCTATATTTTATTCTTTTGCACAAATCAAGATTTCATAAAATCTTAACACATTTATGTCTTTGAAATATATAAAATGGGATGCTAATTATGCATTTAACTCCTCGTCTACGAGATGGGTCCAATTGACCCTACAGATGCAATCAAAATGATTATTTGAACCAGAATTGGTTTCATAAAATAAGTTAAAATCGTTTACAAAAATATTCTGATGTGAAATGTTTTTATCAAGGTTGAATAAAATTTCGGGTAGTTCTAGGGTTAAAGAATAGTTACACCTGAAAGTCATTGCTATTTCAAGTATTTCTGGACAAATTGTAAATAATGGGATATCAGTCAGTGAATATTTTAAATATTGCATTATGCGAGAATTGCTTATAAATACAGAGTTGATTAGAATTATTCTGATGTCTTATATGATTAGATTTTAGTGAATGGTGCAGTTATTCCCATGATTAAAAACATGGAACACTCACTATAATATAGTGGTAGCGATATACATACGTGAGCACATTACACATGCACCTCATATTAAGTCACAATGTTGGGACCACATGTAAAAATAAATCGCAGTACAAAAAACACAAATCACAGTAAATTTAGATTTAAATGTGTTTCTCTTTTTGTACATGTGTGTGTGTGGTGGGGACTATCTTATTGTTTAATGGGGAAATAAAATGTTTGTAGAGAAAGGAGCGAAAAACCTTATGCACCTGTAGTAAATGAGAATGCAAAAACTTACGATTTTAAAGCAAAAATCAAATTGAGGCATTTTATTATTACCTGCTAATGGGAAGTTTGAATATTTTATATGTTTCATTCTTGCTACTATTATTCATTGTTCTTTACATTTTGAAATTCTCTTAATTCTTTTTTTTTTTTTTTAATATTCATTTTATTTTTTTAAATAGAAATTATACATAGTAAAGAAGTTGTATAAAAGTAAGCAAGTACAGAATTAAAAAAAAAATAACAAAAGGGTCATCAAGAAAGTATTTAAATGGTGTCTTCAGGTGCTGCATTGAACAACCTTTATCTAGACTCTATCTAATACAATGGGCACATTTGAGTGAAGCATTTATTAGCTTTTGTGAATAATAGTTCGAGTTGTCATTTTAAGTTCTTACCAAATAAGATTTTCAAGATTATTATTGAAGGAGTATATCCCTGCCCTCCTCCCAAATTAAAGTTTCTCAAAATCTTAATTTTCATCTCAAATATGAAGTTATTTGAAGCTATTAAATCCATTTTTAAACAAATGTTTAATTCAATTTTGCATACTGAAAGAATGTTCATCAGAAGCAAAACTATCTAAAATTATTTGATAAACTTTATAATTGATATATTAATCCACATAAGTATTCAAAACTACATTTGCAAACCTTGTAGCTACTGTAATTGTTTCCTAATCCCATACATATCAGGCGAAATGAATGTGATATTTTTAAAATTATCTTTTGACGGTAACTGTTAGGAATGGAGGATATTTGTTTGATTTCTTCAATACTTTCTTAGATTTAATCATACAAAATTTAATCATACATATTAAAGTTCAGTTGATTCTCCTCCCCCTTCCCATTATTTTATGTTTAAGTTTTAAGGAGAAATTACTTGTTTTTATTAAATGTAAAATCAAAGTATTCATTGTTTCTATGATACCATTAAATTCTGAAGAGTAAAAACATATTGCTTATCCAATAAGTCTAAAATCTTACACCATGAATGACCTTTGTTCATTTGGCTCAATATTGAATAATTTGGCTTTTGTGTTAAAATAGAAAACCTCTTAATTTTGTTATTTTGTTTAATTTTTAAATTAATTTGTTACCGAGCTGCTGAGAAATTCTTAGATACATTTTTCAGTACTTAATAATACTTTTTAAATTTTATTTAGATTCCTGAACAATGAAAATTCTTAATTTAGCTTACATATTTTAAATGTGGCTTTTCTGAGTCAGCAATATATGCATATATTTTAGGATAGACAGTTTTGTCTGGTATATCTGAATAAGCTGTTGTTGACTCTAACAACTTAAATTTCACTCTCAGGCTTTTGGATTAATCAGATTACTGCAGACCCAAGAAAAAGAACATTAAAAAATATGGGTTTACCCTTCAAAGAGGGTGTGCAGAAAATCATTAATAGTGTTTTACTCAATAGGGTTCTCATTGCGTGTTGGAGAAGTGGAATTCTGTAGAGACGATATTAGTTATCTTAGGAAAATACAGGATCATAGGGAAAATTTATGCAGTAAAGAAAATAAATATTGGTTAACACAATTTGAATCTGTTTCTACTCCACTTCCCCAAAATTAGTGGAAGATAGTTTTTGTTTGTGAAATGATAGAGAATAGATTATTTTCAGAAAATTGTTTTAGTATTGCTGATTTTGGTTAAGTTTTTGTCCTTAGAATGTTAAGTGTGTTTTTTTTTTCATCGACACTAGGACACTAGATATCTTAAAATAATCTACCTAACTTTATTTATTGAACTGAACAAAAATGAAATGATTATATATATATATATATATATATATATATATATATATATATTACTATTTTAATAAAATACAGTTAATTTTGTAACCAGTAAAAAAAAAAAAAAAATTACAGTTACATTTGTAAGCAGGTTAGAAATTGGAAATTCTAAGTAAGGCGTCAAATGATGCCTGCAATTGTTTTCTTAGGTGCCAAACTGCATTTCATGGTTGCAATTTTATGTTATATCATATTTTCTCATTTCTTTTCGAACCCATGTTAACAATAATATTGTAATTACCTTTATGTGTTAAGGGCGATGGGGCTGTACAGATTAAACATTTTATCTCTGTGTTAATCACTAAAACAAAATAAAAACTGGCTTTCTATAAAATTTTAAAACAGCATTAAACTACAATATTTGGATTCTAGAAAAATGTTTAAATAATTCTTTTTATAAAGCTAATATGCATACAAAACAGATTATCAAGCAATTATATTCATAAAAAGAAAATTTTGAACTGTTAGATACAACCAGGTATACGCTTAATTTAAAAAAAAATGTTTTAAATCTGGAAAAATAGCAAAACTTTAATACAAACTCAAAATAAAATTTACTAATTTTTTAAAAAGTCAAAAATACTTTTCTTCTCTATTAAATATTTTTTATGTGCTGTAAAAATAATGCAAATTTTAAATAAAATGACTTAGTTCTTTCTTATTAATTTTAAGTTATTTATTTATTTACATACAGATGTTGCAAAACAATATAAAATTAAGATATGCTAAATAAAAAAAACTCTTAAAAATATAAATTAAATTAATTTTTTATTCCTCTTAATAAAATTTTTATGTAACAATAATAAGTATATTTTTAATGTACTATTCGTTATTATTTATTGAAAAATTTTACTTTTTGATAGTATATTATTCCAGGCCGAATGTTCTGTCATAATAATAATGAGCTATAGCTACTGCCTGATGATCAGATGAGGGATATTGTATAAAGTAAACTTTCTCTAATCCAGCACGTTCGGTACTTTAAGCATGCCGGATTGCAGAATGAATATCGGAAGAAAAGTGTAGAAGTTAGAATTAACCAAAAATGACAGTAAAGCATGTTTTTTATTCTTTGAATAGCTTGAATAGAATAAAAAAATACTCAATAATATAAAGTACAACGTATGATCAAGTAAATATGTTAAAAAGCTTTAAATAAAAATTCTGGTATAAGCAATTTTATGCAATTTTATTTTTTTCTGGCTCTTCTAATGTTAAACAAGGATTTTTTTTTTTTTCAAAATATATGCTGGATTATCCAATAAATAAATCGTATACGATTATAACATTATGTATCTATAATGAAGTAAAACTATTCACTGTAGCATGTTTATTATTTACTTAGGTTGATTTGTTAAGCATGGTAAAATATAAAACATCCTATTAGGGGGAAAAAAAATCTATGCAAGGTTTCTTTCTGCATAACAAAATATACATCCAAAGCTGATTATATTGTTTTGATAACGCTGACCCCACTGCAGACCTCATGTTTGATGTTTCAGTTCCAATTCAGATTTCATGGTGTTTGGATAAACAAAAAACCACATTGCTTCTTCTTTCTAATCACTTTGTACTGACCAATTTTTGTGGGGGTTCTAATTTTCCAATAAGCTATTACATTGTAATAAAAAATTTGTACACTGCCTAATTTACTATTGTAACTTTGTGAAAGTTTCAAGGAAATCGCTCAATTAACAAGAGATATTGATTTTTTTTTTTTAAGGGTTTGGCTTTTTTTTTAATTTCTCTGTTTACTTGCAACACAATAATTTATTTCTTTTTTCTGCTGACACGTTCACAGAGTATTCAATGAATATAATTTGAATAGTAGTTTCTCTTGCTTTAAAGAGGAGAAAATAATAAAGCAAGTAATAGCATCTGTAAAAAAAAAAAAAAAAAAAAAAAAAAAAAAAAGGCTAGGCGATTGAGGACCAGGTATAATTTTGTGGTCGTCAAATGCAATAATTTAGTTGCATTTGGCGACTAACGACTGCTAATTTCTAACCCTGTTTGTAAGAATAAATTTAATCAAACAAAAATTGATTATTTTGTACAGTAGAAAAAACGTATTATGAAACAGTTAATTTTATGCTCACAGACAACTAAATAAACATGTTTTATCTTTTGCACATACAATTGTATTTTGTCTGTTTCAAAATGATATTAACAATTTAATCAAAATCTAGCAATATTTATAAGTAATTTTACCCCGCAAACATCTGATTCGCAAAACAAAAAAATGTATTTTTTACAGAAAATAATAAACATTATATTAATAGTTCCTTATGTATTTTTTAAACATGCGATTATTAAAAAAAAAAATGTAAATGATGTACGAATGAAAGTCCTAAGCATCTTTACTGCTATGTCAGAAATCTTTACAGAAAGCAGCTGTTATTGACGTACTTTTTTCTCGGAAGCTTCTGAAGCGATTTGATAATTTTATTTTTATTTTGTATTATACTTAGCTATATAAATATGACTTTTTTCTGAAAATTCATTCATTTTCAACAAAGTGAATTTTAAAAAAAACTAGAAATTTTAGTTTGCGAAATCAAGCATCTATTGCACTTTTATTTAGTTTGTTGCCGAATGATCAATTTATAGTTTACAAATGTAACTATTAAAAGGAAATTTTAAAAATTGCTTCAATAATTCTCAAGTAAAAAGTACTTCAACATCGGCTAATATCTAGGGGGGAAAGGACATTAAAAATTAGCAAGGCACAAAATCAAAAAGGCTCACTTTGAAAATTAGCAAGGCATAATTCAATTTCAACATAGCAGTTTTAAATTCCATGTCGTATGGGAAAAACTACATGAGAATAGCATCGCACACATGTAAAAAAGTACATGTTTAGTTGTATTTATTTTTGAATTTTTTCTGAAAAGTGATGTATTTTTTAACATTTAGTTTAGAACATCTATGGATTATTAGTTATATTCTCATTTTTTGCACCTTAAAAAACAGCAAATCTTAATATCTTATTTTACACAGAACTGATAGATTTCTGTTAAAATTGTTATAGTAAACAAAATTTGCTAGGTTGCATATATTCTTTAAAAAGGGAATTTAAGCAGGAAAAATCTTGTTTTGTCGTTGAAGAAGAAAGATGCATTTCATCGAAACACTTAACTCCTTTATCTCTCAAGAAATAGAAAAAATATAATTTCTTTCATATCAAGATATATTCTATTCATCTTTTATATTATATCTTAGTAACTTAAAAACTTTTTGGATGGTATAAAACCGATATTTTAAAATTAATTTTTCAATGTAATTTGTCTGCTTAGTGGAAAATCCAAAAACAAGAAAAGAAAAGCAAGGAACAATGATTATGTTTAGAGTTTATTATGATGATAGCTTTGTTCTCTGATTTTCACCACTTTTGACTTTCACCTGAAAATTACATTAAAGATATTTAATAAATCTAGGGAAAATTTATTTATCCAATCTAATTTTCTATACCAAATAAAATAAAAATATTTTTTTTTTTTTTTTAATTATTTTAGTACACAAATTTCCTAGGATGACAGATATTCTGAGAAAAGTTTGGTATTTCAAGGTAGTAAAACTTGCTTCTTTGTTTGAGAAAGAAAAATTATGTCACTAAAAACCTGAAATATAATTCATTCTCTCTCTCTCTCTCTCTCTGTGTATTGATATATATTGTCTATATATATATATAGGTAGTTGAAGTGACAGTGATAGTATTTAGAGGAGTGATTGTAAATTTTCTCTCTAAGTCTCATAATTTGATTTTCTCCTGAGACTTGTTTAAAAATATCTTATCTGGTATAAATTTATTTCTCAATTTTCACTTCTATATCATAAAATATTTAAAACACGGTATTTTATTTAAAATTCATACAGTATAAAATTTTAAGATGTCTAACATTCTAATAAAAGCTGTACATTTAAAAAGAATAAATCTTGCTTCTTTCGACTGAAGAAGAAAGATTGATTCAGTCAAAACACATAACTCCTTTCATTCCGTATAAAATATATTTTTTCTGAATATCAAGTATAGTCTATAAGTGTAGATCGAAGCACCCTATTCCTTTAACTCTCACACCGTTAAAAAGATATTGTTGTTTTCTATCCAGTTAACTTTTTACTGATAAATCATTTTGTAAGTTATAGTATGCAACACAAATATAAAATGGTGTTTTTTCAATCTAAATCAGTCTGCTATTTACAGAACTTTACAAAAGTAAAGAAAAATCATACATGAAATGACAATAATTGTGTTTAGAGTTGCAGTCCTAGATTTCTTCTCTAATTTTTCTAATTTTTTTTCCCCTCAAAATTGCCTGAAAATAATCTTATACATTGAGTGAATTTTATTTATCAACTCAATTTGTGACAGAAGTTAAAGGTGTTTTTAAGTGTAAATGTGTCTGCTCACAAGAAAAATTCAACATAAATAAAAAAACAAGTAGAATCCCTATGTTGAGAGTTCTCCGTGATCATAGCTGTGTTCTCAGATTTTTTTGTTTAGTCTTATGTCTTTCTCTCTAAAATTGTCTTAAATAATCTTATATATCTAATGAAATTTTACGTATAGACTCTTATTTTTTATACCAAAAGTATTTAAAACTGAAAGTATCATTTAAAGTATAACTGTATAAATTTTCCTAGAATGACGCGTATTCTAATAAAATTTGTGCAGTGGAAGGAAATGAGCATTGCTTCTTTGTTCGGATGAAGAAAGATTGATTCCCTCAAAACTCATAACTCTTTTAACTTATATGCTTTGCAAAAGATATATGGTTTTCTACCAAGCGTGCTGTATATTAATATTTCAAAACATTTTGAATGACATAGTATGCAATTGAGAAACAAAAAATAGATGTTTAATTTTTTTTTTGTATTACTTATCTATTTTTAAATAAAATATTTTTATAGTAGCATACAAATTTATTCTTTTTTTACTTTATAACATAATCCTTTATATATATATATATATATATATTCTCCCTTTCAAAAAATAAACTCTTATTTAAACCTTCAATAAAAGTACTTTTTTCTGATTTTTAAAAGACATCGCTCAATTATTTCAAAACCCAATTGCTTCAATGACATTTATTTCACGGAAAAAGTTCAATTTCCATCTTCATATATCATTTAAACCTTATTTACAAACATAAACAGTTACTTTTGATTGATAAACAGCTTTTTTTAGGGAAAAGAAAATCCCGAAGTCTCCTCACGATTGGAAATCATTTGCACATCTGCCTAATGATTGCAGATGTGCTTTTATCACCTGCAGTGCGCACCTTGTTAAGAAAGAGGGTTGACAGGGTCAGTTTTTCTCATAGTCAAACGATATGTAAGGGATTTATTCCCTGTAAGATAGAGTTTAACAGTACTTGTGCTGTATATTCGAAAAATGAATTCTTTACCACTGAAGATTGTCTCTTTTTACAACTAAATGACATTTCATAATTTTGAATCTCAAATTCCCTAATTTTATTAATAATCCAATTTTTTTACTCTCATTAATAGGTTTCAGTTTAGTTCATTTAAAATAGAGAAAAAAAAGAAAACTTTGAATGTTCTTAAAAAAAAATTACTATTCTTTGGCTGGTGGTCTGTAAAAGGTTATTGCTGTGACATAATTTGATCATCCAGCATACAAATTTTACATCTCTTAACATTTGTACATCTTCTTGTTTTAGCTGGTGATGGATCTGGTTACGAAGGACAGTTTGCTCGTTTCCACGATTCACCAAGATCTATTTCACTGACAATAAATGAAGATGAAGAAATAAGGTTAAGCAATCCTGAATATGAAGGTTTAAATTCTGTCCAAATTCTTCTCAGGCATATAGCACGTAGACGTGCAGAATTGGATCGAGATGAAAGAACTAGAAATACATCTACCTCATCCGATGAATCACAAAACGTAAATTCTACATCTACAGTTATCCAAAATATTTGTCGAGAGACCCCACAAGAACCTCCCCTTGCAGAAGGTTTGGTGTCCTGTATTTGGAATTTTTCTAAGTTTTAATTTGAATTTTCCTAAGTGTTGGAGCATGATAAAGCATGATTAGCATGAAGCAGCAAAATTTTTTAAACATATATTTCTATTAATATTTTCTTTTTATTGGTGGTATTTATTTTTTCTCGATTAGACTTAACATTTTTATAATTAAAGTTTTTATCCCAAAGAATCTTAGTTCACTTGCTTTTAGGATTACAGTGATCTCTCACTTATGCGCGGGTGCAGGGGACAGCGAAAAAACTTCCATAAGTGAGAGACACGCATAAGTGAAAAACCACAAAAGCGAGCTTAAAAGTGAAACATCAATATAGCATACATATATTGTTAATTAATACTATGTATATACTACTGAAAAATGTAAATAAGATTAGTTTCAATATGCAAATACATGTATAACTTCCTTTAGTTATTTTTTTAAGAACATTAAGAAAATGGAAATGCTTACATACCCAATTTTTTTTTTTACTTCTATTACTTTCGCTCAAAATAATTTACAATCGATGATTGTTTTTGTTCTCGTGATTTTTCAAAAAAAGTTCTTTCAAGTATCAAAATGTGAAAAAGTTTCTTCACTTCCGGAATTGAATTGAAAATAGTCACACAGAGTTTCTAAAGGTAGCTTCTAACGTTGCTGTGTGAGTTGGGGGAACTTTTGCTGCATGATCTTCATCTTTGTCGCCACCATTTATTTCAGCTGCAATGTCTCTAATTTCCCGCTGCATCAACGAATTCATTAAAAGTATACATAGCGAGTCAACCAGATACAGTATGCCAATCTTCTTCATTTATGTCATTTTCCCTTTCATTTTCTAGCTCCTCACATTCATTTTCTGCTGAAAACGAAATTCTACTTTCTTAAGCAGCTTTTAATATACTTGTCAGTGATGTTTTTCCATGATGAGTACAACATATGAATTGCATCAATGACGGTAACTTGCTTCAATTCATCTTTCATTACTCGTTTTGTTTCTAACTCAGCCAGAAGTTGACAGATTAAAGTTTTTCTGTAGTGCACTTTCACACATTGAATGACACTTAGATCCAAAGGTTGAATCTTGCTCGTGCAATTTGCAGAAAAAAACACAACTTTCATGTTGTTGAAAGTTGAAAGATCTTGTGGGTGAACAGAACATTGATACATGAATAAGAGAACTTTCCATTTTTCTTTTTCCATTTCCTGTCGAATTTATGAAGAAAATCCAAGAAAATGTGAGACGTCATCCATGCATTATTATTGCTAAATTTCAAGGAAGCTTCTTCACGTACTTAAAACAGCGAGGTTTGTTAAATCTGCCAATGACCAATGGTGGGAATTTTTCCGAGCCATCAGCGTCGATACACAGCAAGGCAAGTTAGTCTTTCTTTACTTTTTTCCCCACCATGGCATGATTCTCCCTTGAATGTTAAGGTTCTGTTTGGCAACATTTTATAAAAAAAAAAAAAAGAGTCAAGTTTCGTTGCAATTGTAGATGTTTTTTGGTTCGTATCCATTTACTAAACTAGCCATGTCTTCATTCCATTGTTCTACAGTTTCCTCATTGACACTCATACTTTTCCCAGAAAGGGTAAGAGTTGCCAAGTCATGCCTATTTTTAAATTTTTCAATCCATCCATGTGATGCAGAAAAGTTTTCCATTTCAAACTCTTTGACAACTGTATGGCCTTCTCCCTTAGAATTTCAACATTAACAAGAATGTTTGAAGCTCAGGTTTCTTTAAACTGTAACAACACTTTCTCAAATTCTTAGAACTTTTCATCTTGAATTCTGTTTCTTTTCTTCGACCGATTTCCACATTCTCGATGAGCTACTATTGTCGCTTCCCAATTTTTAAAAATCCCTCTCAATGTCGATTCTGGTATGTTGAAATGCTCGGCTAAAACTTTTTTCGAGGTGCAAGGATTTTCTTCAATTTTTTAATAACATCTATTTTAAACGAAAGCAACAATTTTTTTTTTTTTTTTTGCCATTTTCATTCTTTTTGTCAATATTCCAAAGATATTTCTTCCGATAGCGCTAAACGTCGCGTGGTACATACCATACTAAACTCTCTAATTGGTTGCCACTTTTACTGATGTCAATCACAAGAACCATCCCCTAATGTACGCCTGTGTGTATAAAGTAGAGGAATGTGTTCCTGGATTCTAAACAATAGGGGAAGGGCGAGGGAATGTCTTCCTAGAAACAGAACAAAAAAGGTAAAAATCTTGGAACATTTTTACAATGCGCCTAAGTGAGAAGTGCTTTTTCAGCATGGTGCATAAATGAATAAGAGTTATCATTGGTTTTCCTATATCCCTCGCTGGAACTGTGAAAAATACGCACATAAGTGAGAAACGTGCATAAAAGAGAGCATGCATAAGAGAGAGATCACTGTATTTTGATATCAGTAAGAAGGAGGGAGGAAAAAGAAGATGAGATTTATTTTGGTCAAATGAAACAATTCTTGTAGTTATTTGTATTGTATTAAAATTTGTATTCATTATATGCTTTTGTGCATTTAAAAAAAATGATTCATGCAAGCTCTTTGCCTGAAACATTTTGATGTCTTGAGATTACAGAAATCACTCGGATTAATTTCAAAATTAGTAATTCATTAGTGTTAAATGAAGTCTTTTGTTCTTGTAATTAAAAAACAAATGGATTATTTATTTTGCAATAACAAATTTTTATGTGAATACAAAGTTTTAAAAAAATTGTCCTTTGCACCTGTTTTTTTTATTAAACCAATGCTTTTATAACAATATATTTTTCATATGCATAGCAATTTAGCCCTTTTGATAGCTCTTAATTCAACCTCACTTTTGCTTTCTATTGCTGCTTATCTAAAACATCTTGAGAAATTTGCTTTACTGATCTCTAGTTAAAGAATACAGTCTGTGTAATAACAAGACCATTAACAGTTTTAATATTTAATTTTTTTAAAAATCTAATACAAAAATGGCATATCTTAAGCTTTAAACCGACACTAGCAATTGTGACCTGTGCCATTGCTTTCCTGTCTGTGATGACTGTGGCGTTTAAATAAAGAAGCTTCTTTTTGAGCAATGATGGTTCAGTGGTAGAATACTTGTTTGCCACATATAGTCAGCGTGGGTTTTGATTTCCAGTTATTATATTGTCTGCTCATTTTAAACAATTTTTACTTTATTCAAAGGTCACTACATTTATCCTAACAATAATTAATACTGTCAGCTGCTACATATTGCAATTTAATGTCAATATTAGTCTCATTATAACTATTTAGGTACGTTTGAAAATTAAAGTATCCTTGCAATGCTATACATGAATATTTTTTTTAAATATGACCATATTTAAATTTTATACAATATATTAAATTAATATATAATATAAGAACCATTTTGCTTTAATAACTTTAAACAGATTGTTTTTCATAGATTCTTTGAAACATGGAGTTTTGAGGTATATTTTGTATCTATATTCCCAAACATCTAGGTTTAGTTTGGAGATGAGATTTTGTATCGATGATGACCAGCACTTTTTATCATTTTGCCAAACCGTGTCTTGAAACATGTAACAGAAAATATTGTCCTGTTGAAAAGCAGATTTTGCCCAGTTTGCCTTTAAACCAAACTGTCTTTCCAAAACATTTTGGATAGCTCTTGTTCATGATTAGTCAAGAAAGCATAATTATTCTTTTGACTTTTCCAAACACTGTGCAAGTCATAACAAGTGTTCCACTACACCAACAGAATATCATATGACTGTTTTCAAATCATCCTAATAACATGAATAACAATCTAGCCTGTTGTAATAAAAAAATTTCTCATCAGATAATATGTCAGATTTTCATTCAAGATTCCATAACACAGGAATGCTACTTGGATTTCCCTTTATTTAAAAAAAGAAAAAAAATCATCAAATCTGCGATTCTTTCATTTTTTTACTGCCAGGGAGGAGACTTTTCTGCGGATCTGCAAATTTCTGCTTTTCTTTTCTCTTTTTTTTTTTAGTCTGCAAAATTGTTTTTAAAAAAATTGATGTTCACTGTGAATAAAGTCAACAGCATCAGCATAGCGCAATTAGCTGACAGCGCAGAAAAATTTGTGTCAATTTTGTCATTATCTTGACTAATAAAACTGGCAATTTTGTCAATCAGTTGCAGAAAAAATCATAAATTACGTCAATTGTTGTGGAAAAAATTGCGAATTTCATCGAACGATGGATGAAAAAAAAATCGTAAATTGCACCGAGCAATGGATGAAAAAAAATCGTACATTTCATCGAACAATGGATGAAAAAAAATCTTAAATTTCATCGAACAATGGATGAAAAAAATCTTAAATTTCATCGAACAATGGATGAAAAAAAATCTTAAATTTCATCGAACAATGGATGAAAAAAAATCTTAAATTTCATCGAACAATAAATGGAAAAAAATCGTAAATTTCATCAAACGATCAGTGAAAAATAAATCATAAATTTCATCATATGATTGCAGAAAAAAAATCAAGAATTTCTTTGAATGGGTGCAGAAAATAATCACACATTCAAACAATTGCAGAAAAAAATCACATATTCGAACGATCAGAGAAAAATCACTAATTTCGTCAAATGATCATGGGGATAAAAATTATGAATTTTGTCGAACAATGCAGTAAAAGAATCATTAATTTCTTTGAATGATTGTGGAAAAAATCACGTTTTTGACCGATTGTAGAAAAAAAATCATGCATTTGACAGATTGCAGAAAAAAATCATAAATTTCTGCAAACAATTGCTAAAAAAAAAAAAAAATACAAATTTTTTTAAACGACTGCAGAAAAAAGTCACAAATTTCTTTGAACGATCGCAGAAAAAAAATCACTAATTTCTTCAAATGATCGCAGAAAAAAAAAATCATGAATTTCTTCAAACGATTGCAGAAAATATCACTCATTTCTTCGAATGATCATGAAAACTGCAAATTTGTTTCTCCATAAAGATAAAAAAATAAATTATTGGGAGGTTGAATAAGTTCCTGCTGTTTCTTCATGAAAATTAATGCTTTATTTAAAATAATTACTAAAAAACATGTGTCAGCATATTGTCCATCGCTAGCCACTAATTTTTACTATCTTTCTGACAGCATTCGAATTTCAATTCGGTAAAATGACATGTGTTTTGAGGCTTTCCAAGAATCGGCCGATTTTTTTTTAAAAATCTTCCTAAGAATGGAAGTGCTGCTCAGCAGGCCATGTGCCATTGATCAGAACAAGTGATAATCAGAAGGGGCAATGTCTGGTGAATATGGCAGGTGGGGTAGGACTTTCCATTTAAGCATTTCCAAGTAGGCACCAGTTCTGCAATATGTGGCCTAGCTGCATCATGTTGCATAATCACTTTGTCATGTCTCTGCTCATACAGCAGCCATTTTTCCCTTTAATGCTCGGCTCAAACGCGTCAACTGTAGTCAATAGTGACCTCCCATGATGGTTTTCTTTAGTTTGAGCAGCTCATAATAAACTACACCCAGCTGATTCGACCAAATGCAGAGCAGGAGCTTGGAACCATCGATATTCAGCTTTGCTGACTATGTTGATGCATGAACGGATTTACCCCATGAGTTTCTATACCTAATGTTAGCATAGTGTATCCATTTTTCTGGACCAGTCACCATACGATGCAAAAAACCTTTCCTTTTCTGCCGTTGGGGCAGCTGTTAATGCGTGAAAAGATGCTGTTTGACGTCTCTCGGCTTCAACTCGTATTGCACCAAACGCCTATGCTTTAGAATCATTCCCAATGCTGTGAAACGTTTAGCTAGCATCGGACATGAGTCTTCATAAAATAATGCCTCCAATTATTCATCTTCAAACTTTTTTCGTGTGGCAGAGTGTTCTTTATCTTTAACATCAAAATCATTATTTTTGAAGTGTTTAAACCAATCTCTGCCCGTTCTTTTCAACAGAGTATGGTCGCTGTAAATCTTAACAAGAATTATGTGCTTCAGCTGCAGATATATATATATATTTAATAAAGTAGTGTAGTAAAAACTCCCCACAAATACTCTTTTTATTTTTGTTTACACTTCATCAAAATGACTATACACTGAATTTCAAGCTTGCTTATAGTACTTCTTTATAGATGCATTACCATCTTAAACTATGTGCACACAGTTCTGGTAATGTCATCTGTTGGTAAACAGCGATAACTTAATCAGCCTCCCAATAAAGCTGCAATGAGGCTTTGCAGTGTTCGGTCTTTCTTCCCCCACATTATGAATATCAGAATTTGTTAAATTTATTTTAGTAAAATCTATAACCTTAAAAGAAAGAAATATCTCTATTTCTTTGCATATATATATATATATATATATATATATTATATGCATCTTTTTTCTTTTTCATGTTAATAAATAGATTCAATGAGCTGAGTGTAATGAGCTTTTACTGTTGCTGGGTTCTCGCAATTTATTTAAAAGGCTGTTAACTAATGAAAAAATGTTTATTTACTATGTAATATATAAGTTTTAGCATGATGCATTAACAGCATTTAAAATGCAGAGACAAGTTTGAGGAAAAGTGTTTAAGGTTTACAAAATCAATTTTTTGTTTTCCTGTATTTTTTAAGCTTGTTAATTAGTGATTTTAATTTGTCTAGATATTTACAAAAATTCCCATTGAATCTCTGTCCTCCAGTTTTTATAAGATTGCAAAACTCTTTATGAATATTTAAAATTTACGAGATGGGTTTTCTTTAAAAATAATTAGTATAATTACAAATGTATGTATTTTAAAACTACTCTGAAAATTTGGTTACATTTTCCTAAATATTTTCTAAATACTCAATTTTAATGATATTCTTTTCAAATTTATTGGGGCTTATTTAGTATATAATATTTGCAATATTATATAGTGTATTATACAGTGTTTGATTGTGAATTCAGGGCTGGCACAAAATTGAAGTCATAAGTTGTATATTAATTATATATCTTTTTATATCAGTTTCTAGTTTCTGTGTTGAAAGTTTTATATATCCACAAATTGATTTATACATGACAATAATATTCACTTTAGCTGTTATGTATTCAAATAAAATCTGGGATTTTAGTTACTGAAAAAATGTATTGAAATATTAGTTTTAAAAGCATACAAAGTATGCTGTATTTGTGCAAAGTAAACCTTTACTTTTGTATGACTAACAACATGGTTTTTAATAACTGTGTAAATGATTAATATTTATATTCTCCAAAATATGAGATTTTCTACAAAACATGGTCAAATAAGAGCCAAAATCCAACATTTTATTGTTATGTACTTAGGTGAATAAAATTATATTGTTAGTAAAATGATTTAAAAAAAAATCTGACTATTGAATTGAGTTATGGTTTTCTGTATATATAAAAATGATAATTAACTGTTTAATATTCTTAAATTATTTGCTTCTGATCAGAATACATGGAAAATAAACTCTACATTTTGGTTGAGCGAAAGAATGTTAATGTAGTATAAGTCAATGCGAAACTCAACTATGAAACTGCAATATATTTATTACACAAAATATAAAATATTTTAACGTAAGAAATATATCAATGTTTATTTTCTATTCAAAACAATATAGTTTACAAAATTCATATGTAAATTTTATTTCATGCATTTTATTTCATGCTATTTCAGAATTTCTTCATTTTTGTTGTTGTTATTTTCTGAGTGGCATCCCGGATAACATGTTTCTTGTCTAGCTGTTTGGTACCTCTATGCTTATATTAGTTAAAGTAACATTTTTTGTTGAACCATGAGAAAAAAGTACTTTAATAAAATTATAAGTACTGATATTGTTTTAGAATTTATAACAGCCATGCTCACACATTGTTATTTGAAAGAAAAGTATGAAGTTATTTCTGTTCATTATTGACAGCTTAAATGAAATCCACATTGGTTAAAAGTGGTTTTCTTCTTTACTTAAAACATTAGCAATAACCATTAATGCCTCATTAGATGCTGCAATAGTCCTTTGCAGCATACCTTTAACACACAAAATAAAAATTTTACAAACTTTAGATTATGATAATTCGTGTAACTTGTGTCATGTTTTTTCAATCTTTTGAAGTGTGTTTCCATCTGCAAATGCACGCTTATTTATGTTCAACTAATTAGCATAAGAAATTGCTAGAACCAATTTATGCAAATTGTTTTAGTTAGTACTTATTCAGGTTTTATATACAATACAATTATTCAGGTTGATTTTATAATTTTTACACTTCACTTTAATACAATTCATATTTGCATTTATTTCTCATATTTTCCATTTGTATTCTTTTCTGAAAGTTTGTAGTAATATGCTGTTCATTATAAGCAAATTAATATTTCAATGTAATTTAAAGGTTTGAGTTTCTACTGGTAAAATATAAGAAATGTATCTTTATATGCACTGTATTTATGTACAATGTACTTTATCGAAGCTTATTCATGTTAGAATTTCAGTGGTTCTGTGGGTAATATTCTTTTATGCACATATGCAATCTGATTTTTTTAAAATTAATTTTGAAAAAAAAAAAAAAAAAAAAAAAAAAAAACTTTTATGCTATAGTCAATAGACAAATGTAAGTTATATAAATTTCAAAACTATAATCTATATGATAAAAATGATGTTGAAAGCAAGTTGCTTAAATTATGTTTAGTATTAATATATGTAATGAGGCAATTGTCTTGGAACATTAAACAAAAAAATAATAAATAAATAAAAATTTAAATTCTTGTTAAATATAATAGATCTGCTGTAGGGAAAGGGGGGGGGGATTGCTAATATCTCTAGTACTTTGCTTCTTTTAAAGTATTCTATTATGATGAAATTTTAACTGCTTTTATATACTTTTAGCATTAAACAAGGCTTAACAAAACATGAGTGTTAAACCTCTTCTTCCTTAACACAATCTTCCTTAACATTCCTTACATTTTTAAAAATATAAAATAATTTTTTTAGTGACATAATAAAGAAAACAAATACACAAATTTAAGCTATATATAGAAGAAATATTTATTTCTGTAGGGAAAAAAATATATACTGTATATAAAATATACCTTTTTGAAATAAAAAAATATACAGGGTGGTTATAATATAAGTATCTCTATTTGGAGCTGTCTGTAGCTTGAAGGAATAGCCCAAATTAAACCAAAATAGGTACATGTACTATTCGAGAAGGATGAAGAAGAATGGAACAATAAAAAAAAAATAATTGCAATAATCACCGGCAGATGGCGCTACTGAATGTGAAATGTAATGTGTAATACAAGAACAAAGAATTAAGGCGTCAAACCGGATGACACTCCTAATTTATTGAAAAATGTTGCAGTGAATGTGGTTACGCTTTTGCATGGTGGTGCATGACGTGCTCAACTGCAGAATGCAATGCATCAGGATTGATGTTTCATACATGTCGTGATATGCGGTATAAAGTCAATGAGGTTTGTGGCACCTCCACGGTACACAATATTGCACATTACATTTCACACTCTAAAGCGCCATCGGTCGCCGATTATTGCAATTAAATTTTTTTATTGTACCATTCTTCTTCCTCCTTCTTGAATAGTAAGTGTACCAATTTTGAGTATTAAAAAGGTTTTATTTTCTTATCCTTTCATATATATATATCGGGGGGGGGGGGGGATTTACCAATTCAGTAGCTTTAAGAGATTATTTTGCATTGTGTAGTCATATAGCCTATGCAACTTTAGTAAAACAAGAAATGGAAAAAAATTTTTGGACTTGATTTTTGTCTTTTATATACATAGTCTAAGTCCGATCAATTGTCTGGAGAGTCAGAGTGGTTTTAGTACTCTATTATACCGAAAAGTCTGCTCTTTAGCTTATTTTTTCATACTAGTGCATTATTTGCCTTTCTGTGCAGAGGTCAATTCTGATATCGAGTTTTGATTTGCTGTAAAGCATGCTTCATGCACAATTAGCAACAGCAGCGAGATAACTAAATTGTAAATAGTCTTTTGTATACTAGAAATTAACTTAATTTTAAGAGGTTTTTTTAAGTGGTGAGGGAGATATAGTACCAGTTTCTGAATTAGTTTTACTAATTTAAAAATATGATAAAATTAATTTCTTTGTTGTTGTGAAGTTGTATTTTATTTCTTCTTTTTAAAGTACAATTCCGAAATATTCTTCTAATACAGAAATGAAGATAATTTCAAAAGAATTAACCTAAGTATTTTTACTATTGTAGTTTACGGCTGTGAACTTCCTCCTCATATGGTTGTTCAGCAGGGATCAGATCCAGAACGCCTTCACCTGGTCAGACGTGAACTAACTGACGAAGACCGGATTCAATTGCAAGAGGAAATTCGTTTGGAAAGAGAAAGTATGTATGCAAATGCAAGAAGAGCAATTGCACAGTTTGAAAATTTAAGTCCTGTTGAAATTTTACATAGAAGTATAGCTCAAAGGCGTGCTGAAGTAGAAAGTAGAGTTACTGGACGTAGGTCTGCTTCATTAGATGAATCTCAAAACTCAAATCCTTCAACTGTTATAACTAGTTATCCAAGAACATTGCAAGAAAGCCCATTTTCTGTGGAAGAGCCAGAGTCCCAAACAGAAGGTGAAACAGTTGGTACAATTACTGTTACTCCTCTCTATTCACAGTATTCAAATTCAACTGAGCATCCAAACAGGACAATTACAATAACAGAATGTACTGAAAGTGTATCTACAGAAAACGATAATGATACCAGTTCTAGAACTTCTGGTCCAATTTTCCCTCCAGATGATGCTACTCCAATAATGTAAGCATGTTAATTTTTATATCATTAATTTTGTCTTTTATCTGTGAATCAAAAGCTTTTTTTTAGGCTTGGTATACGAGTGTGGATAGAATTGTTTCATAAATATTTGATTGCGATACATTTTATAAAATTCAGGATTTTTTTCAAAATATTTTATATTAATATAGAATGAGTTAATTTATATAATGCCCAATATTAAATCATTTTATTACATGAAATCTTAAATACTAAGATGATATTTGGTTTAAAGTTGTTTAATATAAACAGCTTTAAACCAACTTTAAACCCTGTTGTTTAATATAAACAACAGGGTTACCATTCTCCATAATGCACAGTTAATTATTAACTATAACTTTCACGGTAGATTTCTTTACCTCTTTCTTGCATGTTGTAAGTATATACCATGAAGATTTTTGTTTAGAAATAGTGCCACAAATAAAATATAAAAATAGTTCCCAGAAACACTCCTGATATTAAAATATATTATGTGTTACAGAAAACATTGAAATCTATACAAATATTCAATTTAAGTAAGTTTTTCTGCTATATTCTTCAGTATACTTGAAATTATTCATTGAAGACTTTTTTTTAAAGTATACCTGTGTAGTGAAATTAATAACATAATTAAAAGTTAAAAAAAAATGTTGATGATTTTAACAGGAATTAGGGTAATCTGGCTGACTTTTTTTCTACATCCCAAAGTTCCCATTTAGGTGGATTTCTTTTTTTTATTATTATTCCCCCCCCCCTCTTTTTTTTTTCCTTGCCTTCTGTCAGCAAAAGTTTTATTTTTCTGCTCTGTTTATTGTACAAATTATCATTTAAATCTCTACCCTTCCTGAGATTTCCCCTTTCTTTCCTCTCCCAACATGTAGTCTATAACCTTTAAAACTCTTTAAATTTTCTGACCTTTTTGTTATTTTGTAGCAAGAATTGATCCTCTAAATTCTCAACCCTTTGATAATTCCATTCCCTTAAGAGGGAGGCAGATTCTAGACATGAATGGGAAAAGCAAAAATTTTCTTCTTTCTTACAATTTCAGGCCTCCCAAATGGTCTCCTTTCCTCCTTAAAGTCGCCTTTTGAAGACTGGTGGAAAAATTGCTGCAAAATACAAAAAAACTTTAAAAATTGCTAAAAGTTAAATTATAGTGGACAAAATTTACTACAATGAGCTAAAACATTATAACTGGAATTCTTTCATGAATATAAAAGAATCGCCCCGGAATGTGGAAAAATGTTAAGAAATGCAGTGAAAATATTAAAAATTCAAAAATCTCAGAGGTCAAGACAAAATTTACTGTAAAAAAATAGTCGCAAAATGCAAAAAAAACTCAAATTACATAAAAATTAGCCAAAAGTTAAAAATCGTTGCACGAATTCCAAATAAATTTTATTGAAAATAAGACAAAATTGATTAAACTAGGCTAAAAGATTGAAACCAGATTTTAAAAGAATGTCAAAAAATCGTCGCAAAATGCGAGAAAAATCTAAAATTTGCACAAAATTAAAAAATTGCTGTACGAATTCCGAATAAACTTTATTAAAAATAGAACATTTACTATATTGGGCTGAAGAAAAAATTTACTATAGTTAACATTGCAACTGGAATTCCTTCACAAATGTAAAAAAATTGCTGTTGAACACAAAAAAAAAGCTAAAAATATGTAAAAATTCAAATTAAAGGACACAATTGGAAGAGGACAAAATATATTATATTAAGGCTAAAAGTTTGAAACTGAATGCTTTTTATGAATGTCAAAAAATTACCACAAATCGCAGAAAAAAAACTGAAATTTGAAGAAAAAATTAAAAATCAATATACGAGTTCCGAATAAACTTTATTGAAAAATGAAAAAATTTACTACTAAGCTAAAATTGAAACTGAATTACTTTCATTAAGAGCCTATGCTAGTCGCGCGAAGAAACGCTCCAGCTAATGTTAAGTCTATGGGAAGGTTATCGTGCGATTTCTCGCTCGCATTTTAATATTTTTAAATGATTTTTTTTGCATAGGATAGCTGAGGCCAATCCCTAGTGTTGTTAGTTTTTACTTTTTCGATTTTAGTTAGTTTTTTATAAGTGGACATTTCAAATTTCGGAACCGGTTCTGAAAGTGAAAGTACCCTTATATAAAAAAACTGGAACTAAAATCGAAAAAGTAAAAACTAACAACGTTAGAGATCGACCTCAGCTATCCTATGCAAAAAAATCATTTAAAAATATTAAAATGCGAGCGAGAAATCGTGCGATAACCTTCCCATAGACTTAACATTAGCTGGAGCGTTTCTTCGCGTGACTAGCGTAGGCTCTTAATGTGAAAAATCACCATGAAACATGAAAAAAGGGGGGGGGGTAAAAATTGCTTAAAAATTAAATTTAAAAAAAGTTTAATAAAAAAAATTCAGAAACTAACTTTAGACATACAGGTACCTTCCTGCCAAATTTTGTAGCTTGCAAAGTAATAACTAAATGTAATGCTCTAAAGTAATAATGATTTTTAAAAAAAAATAGTAAAGTCGTTACGTGTGTGACTCAGAAAAATCACACGTAACGACAACTTTACTATTTAAAAAAAAAAGTTATTACTTTAGACTAAAGGTGTCACTACAAAAATGATTCTGTATGTGTCTTGTAATAGCAATAAAAAAAGTAAAACGTTATCTTAATAATTTCACTTCCAAATTTGTCTCAATTTGCAAAAAAACACTCTCTAAAAGTCACACTTGTAACGGTGGAATCACCCTGCTCAACAATGCAGAATTTTGATGTATTCTTGAACTCATTTTTGCATTTGAATTTGTAGTCATTACTCTTTAAGTAGCTAAATATCAAATAGGGATCTGTCTAGAATTATAATAGATTGCTTTCTGATGATTTCTCCCAACTCCTGCATTCCAAAAATTGTTTTGAAACACCATTTTTGACACCATCTTCTCAAAGATAGTTTCCTTTTTATAGGAAAAATAAGATTAGATTTCTTGGTATCTGAATAAAAACAGCTAAAAAATTTTATGCTTTAATAATGAAAATAATTTAAAAGCTGACATAAAGTGGACAATTTGGATTTATGAAACAACCTTAAATTATCCTGAATAAAATTAAAATGAGTTTCATTCTAAATAAGAGCAGTACTTGCAGTGCCAGTAACTGGTGAAAATTGTATAATTTAGCAAGAAAAGGTATTTGGCTTTAGTACCTTATATTAATTTTCATATCTGTAGCTAAAGTAATAACTGTATTGATTACTTTATAAATCACCTTTTAATTTTTTAAAAGAAAATTGGACTGCATGCATATATTGTGAGGGTCATTCAGAAAGTAAGTTTCCCACACTGCCAACAGATGACCGGCGATGCATTGTGAAAGGTGAGTGCACATACATGCTGGATAGATTTCGGGTAAATTAATATAGTTGTAACAACTGTAGATGTCAGCTCTTGTGCATTCTCCTACTGGCTGCCAGATGAACTCAGTGATAAAGTTTTTGAATGTAGAGAACATAGTGACAGTTAAAATTTATAGTCTACTAGCTAACCTGCCCGGCGTTGCCCGGGCCCGAAATATTAATAATCTGTTCTATACGAATATGACTGCAATCTGTAAGGCTATCGAAATCAAGTCGAATAATGCAAACCCCGTTGTAATCAGGCTCATAAAACCCAAGATCGGAAAGTGCACCTGGCAGTCGAAAGTGCAACTGAAATATTTAAGGCTATAGATATCAAGTCGAATGAGCCAAACCCCGTCGTAATCGGGTCCATAGAACCAGATATACTCCTATAGTTCCACCCTCCACTGCCAGGGGGTGCAGTCTGTTCTGGAAGAGGCCTTTTCAGAACACTCGACCCAACCAAATTTCCTAATAGAATTGAAATTTAACCACGGGTAAACATTGCCAAAATAGCGGAAATCGCGAAAGTGGGTTACATAATTGATCAGTTTCTAAAGGGTGAATGTAGATATTTTTTTTAACGCAACCGTGCGTTTTGAAGAAAATGAACGTGTCTATGATCTGGAGTCTACTGTTTGTCCATACTCACATTTCCCAAATCTGCTGATTTTTAAACCTGGACTAAAAAACGAAAATCGCGTGAGTGAGTTATGGAAAGGATTTTTTTCGGAGGGTTAGAATTAAAATTTTTCAAAATGGATACCAGATTTTAAAAAACAAAGGGATATAGATTAGGCGCAGTATTTTTAGTTTTTCTTGTTTATAAACGCCAATTCAGATTTTTAAAGGTAGGAGAAATAGTTAAAAAAGCGAAATTGACTTACTGTAACAAACATTTTCGAAAGGGTTAACGTGATTTTTTTTTAAACTAAAGGTTTCTGCCTAAACCCGATAGAACGTAGATGTCTTTAGGTGTGTTTGTTTTTTGTTTGGTTATTTTAGAGAGCCGATGCCAGATTTTATGTATCGCAGAAAATCGGAATTCACACATCACTATTTAAGGAAAGATTCCACTTTGAGTCAAAATTTGAGTTTTTTTTTTAAAAGGTTTCATTTTTTGCATTCTTCAAGTGTGTAGATTGTTTCCCTCTAGTGGTTTCGCAATATTCCAATACCTTATAATCCTTTTTACTCATTGAATGCAATGTCATTTGTTGAACGTAATGCTATTGTAAAACTTTAAACTTGTTTTTCTCGGAACACTGTTTTTCAAAATGCATGATCATTTTTCTCGACCTATTCAACTCATTTCCTTCATTTTTTATTTAAAAGAAAGAAAATAATTTGTGATGAAACACTGAAAGTATAATTTTCATAGATTAATTATTTTTTCAAGTTTTCAAAAAAAAAAAAAAGGCCAAAAAGTTTTTTTTTTGTTCAAATGACTGTCATTTTCCCAAAAATCAACATTTTAAACTAAATGTTGATATAAGCTCCAGAGAATTCAATGTCCTTTCAGAACTTGGTGACCTGATTTGTTTCATATGCTTGTAACCAGAGAAAAACAGTCACCTGATTGAAAGTTCAGGGCACACACCTGCAGGTACTCCCCATCGCACAAAACATACTATATATTTATTTTAGACACAAAAATGTAAATGTCAATACATATAATGTAAAAAGTCTAAAGGTGGTAAGATGGTATCTCTTTTCTTTGTATTCCACCATTACATGTGTGACTTTTAGAGTGTTTTTTAGCAAATTTAGACAAATTTGGAAGTGAAATTATTTAGATAACGTTTTACTTTTTTATTGCTATTACAGGACACATACAGAATCATTTTTGTAGTGACACCTTTAGTCTAAGGTAATAACAATTAAAAAAAAAATAGTAAAGTCATTGTTACGTGTGTGATTTTTCTGAGTCGCACACGTAACGACGACTTTACTATTTTTTAAAACAAATTGTTATCACTTTAGACTAAAGGTGTCACTACAAAAATGATTCTGTATGTGTCCTGTAATACAGGGTTCCCAGCGACATGGAAAATCTGGAAAGTCAGGGAATTTCAAAGTAGTCAGGGAAAGTCATGGAAATTTTAAATTATATAGGAAAAGTCAGGGAATTTACAAACATTTCCTAAAAAGTCATGGAAAGGTCTGGGGTAAAAAAAATATAAATTTGAGATGATTTCTGTCTCAGAAAAGTGTTACTATATTTCTCGCTACATGGCACATCTGAAAAATATCTAGACTCTTATCCATTTAAAGATCGAAAATTTCTTCCAAATGGAATGCAGAAGACAAAATTTTCTACATTTTTTAGGCTTTTTCATGACATTTCATATTCTAGACTTTGTTGTATGCACTGCTGCAGAGTCGGAGTCAGGCCCATTTTAGGGTAAAAGAGCCGGAGTCACTAAAAAACAGGCAGACTCTGACTCCAGCTTGTTTTTTAGATAGTTTGAAGTGAAATTAAACCAGTTCCATGTAATTTTAAATTCATAAATTGAATTATTATTTTTTTTTACTATATGTGTGTGTATATATATATATATATATCAGGCAACCCAGGTTAAACAGATCCAATATACTGTCCAGTGTACAGCATATATGAAAATTGTTTTAAATTGAAACCTGTAGTTGATATTTTATATTTAGTATTATAATCCTTTCTCTAGGTTTTGGGGGGGTTTGCGGAACTCGAGGTAATGAGAAAATTGGAAATATCTGTTATTTTTGGAGTTCACAGAACCTAAAATATCATTGTAATAGAAACCTTTTTCCCTTTTTCTTCCCTCAGATTCTTCGGGTCTGTGGGAACAGGAGTAACACCGAAATTGTAAATTTTCTCCCCCCTCTTTTTTTTTCTTGTGCACGGGCGAACCCCCAATTTGTGGGTTTCTCCCAAAATATGTAATTTTTTTTTCTTTCTTGTATCTGCAGTATCCAAAATAATAATGAAATAGTGAAATTTCTGTTTTTTTTCTCATTTTGATGTTCGTGTCTTGCAGCCCCAAAATAAAGCCGAAATTATAAGATTAATGCCGGAAATATAAAATTTTCACCTTTCCTTTCAATTCTACAGAACCCAAGTTATTTCTGAAATTGTAAAATTTCCATAATTTTGTTTCTTTTGTTGCATCGGAATTTTTTAGTCTGGAGATTCCAAAATTGCAACTTTCTACATTTTCTTTTCCAAGTCAGCGGGATCTGAAATAGTAAAATTTCCATTTTATTTATTTCTTTAGATTTCAATATTTGGATTTTTCGGGTCTGCAGGACCCAAAATTGTGCAATTAATAATGCTGAAAATATAAAATTTTTGCCTTTTTTTTTTTTTACGAAGCCATAGAAACAGAATTAATGCCAAAATAGTAACATTTTCACTTTTATTTTTCTTGCGTTCCCCCGTTATTTTTAGGGTTTTTGAGACCCCAAATGATGCTTAAATTGTAAAATTTTTGCCTGCTATTTTTTGGGTCTGCAGGACTGGATATAAAACCAAAATTAAACATCTTTTCGCCCATATTTTAGTGTAATGTATATTTGATATTATGCCCCATATTTGGCATAAAATATTTTGGTTATCGTCTTAAAATTACATACCAACATAATATATGTTGTTTGGATTCAACTGATAGATCTTTGTGTGTGTTGTTCAAATTAAATTTTGGAGATTTATTAGATTTCAACTGTTTCTATCTAAATAGCTTTAAATTCATCTTTTTGATTGCAATTTACATACATATAAATATTTTACATACAGTTTTTGAACAGTTTTGACATAATTAAATTTTACCTCGTATAAAATTTAATGCACATTGTGTTTTTGTGCGAGTGTGCATAAGGAGGGGGATGTTCAAAATATTTTCAGTCTTGACCAGAGCCTATTAATGTAGGGGCAAAGTTCCACACGCATTTTATAAGAGTATTTTTGTCTTATTTTTTAAAAAAAATCTTCATTTAAAAAAGGTGAAACTTTTTATACTAATATACCAATACCAGAGTTTCCCCCAGACAGTTTCAGAAGGGTGCTGCACTCTGCCTGCCCTTTGCTTTACAAAATAGCACCTTTCTTGCCCCTCACAAAGTAATTAGTACCCTTCTTGCCCTCTCAGTAAAATAATTAGCATCCTTCTTGCCCATTAGTAAAAAAAAAATCCCCTTTTTCCTTTTTGCATTAAAAAATTTGTTTCCATACTAAAAATTGACTCAATGTTGTCTTGAAAGTAGTGCCCTGACTTTTAAATATCAAAACTGGCTTTAAAAACCAAAATAATACCTTTTTAACAATTTAAAAAAAGTGCCCTTAAGAATCCAAAAAGTGCCCTCAAGAATCCAAAAAGTGCCCTTAAGAATAAAATAGTGCTCTTTTCTCACCAGCAGCAGCACCCTGCTCTTTTTTAAACCTGGGGGAAGCTCTGCCAATATTGTTGTAAGTTTACCGCTGCAATAATTATATGCTTCATGGTCAAACAGGAATGTACCAATAGGTTGCTGTGTTGCTAGTTTTAGGTAGATTTCGTAAGAAATACTACCTATTACATTCTCACCTAAGTTGGAAATTTTGAAAAATTTTTGCAGATCTACGCCGATCATGACTCCCAGAACCCAAAACCACCCCCAGTTCAAAACTTTATCTATCTATCTATCTATCTATCTATGTCACTTTTTTCTGACCACGATAACTGTAAAAATTCTGCATTAATCTTTTACAAACTGATACATAAAATCAAGGGGCATAAAATCTCGGTCAAGTTCGTTAATGGTTTAAATCGAACCAAGGGGGGGAGGGTGGGGGGACTTTTTGTGAAAACAGAAAAAAACCCATAATTTCTTAATTATGATACATATCGAATCCGTTTAAAGTTATTATTACTTCTAGGAGAAGGGTCGAAAATGTATGTATGACAGATTTTTGATATAATTAAAAATGGCCCCAAGGGGGGGAAAAAAAGGGGGGTTTTAAGAGAAAAAAATCATAGCTTCGTCAATTCACAACATATCAAATTCGTGTAAATTTATTATTAATCCTCTTAATATTATCTAAAACTTTTATATTGACAAGTTTTTTATAGGACCAACCGTTATAGCAAAAAAAAAAATTAAAAACAAAAAAAATCCCTGCCGGCTCCGCCTGCAAACAAGTTATTTTTCGAAGTAGGCGGTTCCAACTCCCGCATCTTTTCAAAACTGATACATAAAATCAAGGAGCATAAAATCTCGGTCAAGTTCGTTAATGGACAAAATCGAACCAAGGGGGGGGGATGGGGGGGCTTTTTATGAAAACAGAAAAAAACCCATAATTTCTTACTTATGATACGTATCGAATCCGTTTGAAGTTATTATTACTTCTAGGAGAAGGGCCGAAAATTTATGTATGACAGATTTTTTATATAATTAAAAATTGCCTTAAGGGGGGGGGGGGGGGGGGGTTTAGAAAAAATCGAATCCGTTTGAAGTTATTATTACTTCTAGGAGAAGAGCCGAAAATTTATGTATGACAGATTTTTTATATAATTAAAAATTGCCTTAAGGGGGGGGGGAGGGGGGTTTAGAAGAAAAAAATTCATAACTTCGCCAATTCTCAAGATTTCAAATCTGCTTAAATTTATTATTAATCCTCTTAATATTATTTAAAACTTTTATATTTACAAGTTTTTTATAGGACCAACCGTTATAGCAAAAAAAAAATTAAAAACAAAAAAATCCCTGCCGATTCCGCCTGCAAACAAGTTAGGTTTCGAAGTAGGCGGTTCCAACTGCCGCATCATCGTAAAAAGGTCATTTCTTCCGCAATTCCCGACAAACAGGCGCCCCACGGTCTGCGTCTTCGAAATCTACCTGTGCCTGTAGGCCGAGCCGTCAGGGATTTTTTATATTATTATTTATATGATTGCTTGATTGCTGCCACTTTCTTTAAATAGTAATATTTCCTTTATTTAATGACAAATTTAATAAAGCGACTGTTACTATTTCAAAACAAATGACAGCAATGAAGCAATCTGAATAATAGGAATCAACAGGCAATACTAGTACTTTAGCTGTCCCGGAGTCAGTTCCTTTAAAATTTCAGGAGACTAAGTTAGACATTTTTCCCACTGACTCCGCAGATCTGGTTGTATGGCATTCATTTGAAATCTGGCAATGGTGAAGTTTTTTTGCATTATAGTATTTTATAGAATTTCATTTTGCAATTGTCTTGAACGGTGCTTGAATTTACTCCATTAAAAGAGTATAAACGTTTTATTACAATACAATTTTTTATTTATTTATTTTATTTTTTTAAATGCCTGCTTGTTATTTTGTGTTATTTAAAGCAGATTTTATGTATGCCTGTTTGGTCATGGAATTTTTTTGGATTTGGTCAGGCAAAATCATGGAAAGTCAGGGAAATTGCCAGACATGTTTTGCTGGGAACCCTGTAATAGCAATAAAAGAAGTAAAACGTTATCTAAAGAATTTCACTTCCAAATTTGTCTCAATTTGCAAAAAAAACTCTAAAAGTAACACACATAACGATGAAATCGCTCAACAAAGGGGCAAGTTCCCAAAAAGTGGATTGTTTCATGAGGAAATATATTAGTAATGTGTTTAGTAAACGATATAAGGGAAAAAGTAATTAATTTTTTAATATGATAAATAAAGTGACATTAATTTTTATAAATTACAAATTTAAAAATATAATTAAATTGCAATGTGATTTAATAACTTCCTGTTTCTTGTAAAGTACAATATCTTTGCAAGGTCTTGGACACACAGATTTAGAAATACTGTGGTATGGAGAAGTTTTTTTACAAGAAATCTCTGGGTACAACTAAAGATGATGAATTTCACTATTTTTTTTAAAAAAAGCAGAATGCATTTGTCCAATTTAATAAGGGGTAAGGTGCTGCACCCTTAATATATGGCTTAGAAGGAAGAGTAAGCAATTGCAAAATTAATAAAAACTGCAAATAAGTAATTTTATTAGTTAGTAGCACAAATAACAAAACAAACAAATATTATTTGCAACTAGTTTTGCATTCTTACTGTTTATCACAACTCACTCACATGTATATATGTATGATGAAAAAATTATGAAAAAGTTACTCATTCATGTACAGATACAGAGTAAATATAAGAATAGCCAGTTATATCTGAAATTCTCAAAATATTAAATAACAGCATTGTTACTACTCAGTGGGGATTATTAGCATTCAGCATTTTTTAAATTAAAAGAGATTGCATTCTTTTAAATCTCTAATTTCTTTCTTTGGTGTATATATGAGTTTAAAAGTGACAAAATAAATTATTCAACCTCTACTGAAGAAGCTGTTGCTGTGCTTAACATTTTTATACCACTTAGATCTTTTTCTCTTATACATTTTTTACAACGGCCATTGAGGAGATTTCATTCTTTTTTAGTTCTAATTTGCTATAAATTTATTATTGCAAAAATAAGGTACTGGCTATTTATTCTTTTACTAGTAGAAATTTTTTATATTTGATATTCTTATTTTATGTAAAAGAAGGAATGATTTGATTATTTAAAATAAATTGACATTGCAAATTATATTAATTTAAATATTATTTTTAAATAAAATGCTTTTAATGTCCAATAAAAACTTGCTTTTTACAAACTTACTGTATTCAATATTCAAAGCTTTTTTTTGTTTATTCATAAGGTACAATATCCATAGAAACTTTCCAAATTATGCTAATCTTAGATTTTTTTTTTATGTCATTTTAAACATTTAGAAAATTTATGATTAAAAAAAAAATTCAGTTGATTTAAATCTGATTTTTTTTAAACGGTCAGTTTATTTAAATCATGATTTAATCACGGATTTAAATCAGCTGATTAAAATCATTAACACCCTAATAAATATATATTAAATGCAACTGCATTTGATGCTTGCAGTTGCATTTAATATGTATATATTATATAAGTAGTTATTGAATATTAAATATATAATTATTGTATATATTTAATATAAAATATGTCTTCTGAAACTATCGTAAGATTTAAGTGTCATCAATTATCTTAATGTTTCTTGAATGAGTATTCAAATATTTTATTCTCTTTTAGTGAGAGACCAAATGCACCAGATACTGATGCCCCACCTGATTTCTCTAATGTTTTAGATGGTGAGTTATTGATGAGTGTTATTTAAAAAATATATTGTTGAAGTACTAATTTCTTTGTTACATTATCAGAGACAAAGATCTATTGAGCAGATTTCATCTGGCATGTAAACTATGTGACTTGTATCTAAGCTGTAAAATTGTATAGTTCCATACAACTGAAGCAGGAAAATATTATTGTACAATAAAAGAATATATACAGGGTATGTTCACAAAGTTTCAGGACTGATTGTTTTCTGAGTAGGGGCACACGCACATACCCGTTCCACCGACAGAGTGAGGTAGTGGGGATGTCACTTAACAGAGCGCATGTGCATCAGTTGCCTCCGAGATGGTGAAGTGAGTAGATCGTTAGTGGAGTGAGTGCATGTCATTAACCCCCACCCACCCACCCACCCACTGCGTTGAAAACAGCTTGAGTGGAAAATACACAATCATTTGAGCAGCATTGTTCTGTGTGAAACTTAATAAAACGACGGCAGAAACTTTTTGTATGATTCAACAGGCCTACCAAGAAGAAGCCCTTCATCTCCAAAACCTGAGAAGGCTCGCATGAGCAAGTCATACGTGAAAAGCATGCTCATTGTTGTTTTCGATGCTAAAGGACTGATCCACAAAGAGTTTGTTCCTGCCAGACATAGTGTTACAGGTAAGTTTTACGCGGGAGTGCTCCAACATTTGAAGGATTGAGTCCAGTGCGTCTGCTCAGACATCAGAGACAATTGGATTGTTCACCACGACAATGCACCCTCTCACACGTCGCTCGCCGTCACCAAAGTTTTGGCTAAGTTTAATGTGGCAATACTGCCGCAAGCCCCCTACAGCCCCGTCCTCATTCTCAGCGACTTTTTTTTGTTCCCCCAGATTCAGAAAGACCTGAAAGGGAAGTGATTCGCCATGATTCCAGTGATCCAGGCAGCTTTGATGAGGTCCCTTAACAGCCTTGCAGCCCTTTGCGCAAAGACTTCCAGGGAGACTATGAACAATGGAAAAAACACTGGCAGCGGTGTGTTGATGCCCAAGCGTCATATTTTGAAGAATTTTAGTTTGCTGTACAGAAATGTTAAATAAATTTTATATTCTCAGACCAGTCTTGAAACTTTGTATGTTAGGAATTAAGAGTATCTTCTTTCATCGTCAGTCTAAATTAATTGGATGTTACAGTGATGAATCAGTAATAACACAGAGTTTGGTTAGGGCCCTGACTTTTTTCAGTTACATAATAGGCCTTTCCATTCAGGCCTGTTACCCTGTAAGTCTCTAACTTATTACCGAGTCCTTTTTACACAAAAAAGTTCTGTTCCTCTCGTGCTATTCGTTTTTATTAATGTACTTATAATTTTTCCCAGTAAGGGGCTAGTGTGGATAGTAGGCATTACATTATTGATTGGATTAAGATCTTTCAATATCTGGGCCATTCTGGGTAAACACTTTTACGGAACAGAGTTCTTGCACATCTGGCCACAGAAGAAGAATTGCACTTACTTCATAACTTTCATCTTAAAGTTGGTTGTTAGAAATTGAAGTTTTGAAGTTATTATTGTTGGCCTGAGGGGAAAAAAAAACTTGTCAGGGGTAATTTTGAGCATTAGATTTTAAAGTTAAAAAAATTTAAAAATTTAATTTTTTCAAAAGTTTTTTAATGATTAGCCTTCCATATCCCGCCTCCCCTTTCTAAACAGAGGACCACCTTGCCTGCAAGGCTGGTGGGACTCAATAAGAAGACGGAGAATAAGATATTGTTTTTTGAGATTTGGGTTTGACTCTCAACAATTTAACCTACTTTTATATATATATATAAATTTATACATTTGTCTTATGCTAATAAGAGTAATGATATTATACAATAAAGATTATGTGAATTATAGGTAAGAATAGCAAAATAATAATAAAGATTGGTGGATTTACATAAACTTCTGATAGAACTGTAGTAGAATATTTCTGACAAAAAAAAAATTTGTGCACAAATTGTTCAAAGTTCATAAATTCTTCCTGTTTGATGTGTTACTTCTCTAGGCTTCTATACCACAAATTTTGAGAAATATCACGTAAAAATTTCACGTGAAGTTCATGTACAATGATTTATGGTACAGTATTTCAAAATATACTATTTTTTATACTTACTCAAAAATATATAATTATTTACAAATTATAAAAATATTAAAAATATAACATTGAAAAAAGATGTTAAAAAATATTTAAAATATAACATGCCACGTATAAATTATCTATTCATTCATGTTTTAAATAAGAAATAAGAAATATAAAATACAACTCAATATTGAAGAGAGAAAGAAAAAAAATCTAAAGTATAGTTAACAGCTTGTTGAAACACATTTTTCTTAAAACTTGATTCACTGAAATGTCCGATGGCACACGAATCCAAAATCGAAAAGATGAGAGCTAAGCTGACTTTGTAAATATGGAGAAAGAACAGTACACTTCCTTTCTCTATTGTGTAGTGTTTAAAGTTTTCACAATAATATCTTTTCGTTTCTGCTCTTATTTCATTCATGGAATATTGAAGTTCATTTTATTTCATGGAAATGTAGTTTTTCTTTTGAAAATTCATCCTGTTATGATAAACACATATATCTGGATGTTTGGTGATTCGTGGCTTAAGACTTTATTTTTACTCTATTGGGATTATGAGACAGCGTGGTACAATCCTGTCTACTCTTCTGTAAGGAATTGCATGTCAATTCTTACACCATCAGTCTTGCTTAATTCGATGGTGGAGTTATGAACCCATAATAACACGAAATTTGTTTTGGGACATGACTTTCTTTTTCTTCAGTTATATGATAATCCTTTTCAGTCAGGTGTTATACCCTGAGAGTCACTTACTTTTTACCAAGTCATTTTTACAGAAAAAGACCCTGCTTCGCTGGTGTTGTTCCTTTTTATTAATGTACTGCTAATTTTTCCTAATAGGGATATAGAGTGGAGAGTAAGCATTATATTATTAATTATTGGATTAGAATCTTTTGATATCTAGGCCTTCCAAAAACTTCTCAGGTATAGTTCTTTCACATCCAACTGCAGAAAAAAAGGAATTGTAGTACTTACTTCATCACTTTCATCTTAAAGTTGGTTAGATATTGAAGTTCAAAAGTAATAATAGTTGGGTGGAAGGGGAAAAAAAACTTATCAGGGGCAAATTTAGCTTTGAGCATTAGATTTTAAAGTTAAAAGAATTTGGGAATTTAATTTAAATAGATTTTATTATCCTTTCTTCTATAAAAAAATTAAGTAATAATAAGTAGTTTAAATACTGTATTAAGTAATGTTAGTTATCTTTTATGAAGCACATTACCTACGTGAAACAGCATTTCTTTAGTTGTTGAAAGAAATGTTTTATATTGATGGCAATATCATTAAAATACAGGATGTCCCAAACCTCAGCTTTTATTCTTTAAATATTGATCATGGACATATATTATAAATTACAAAGTGACGTAAAAAAAAGGTACAGAATTTTATGAAATCGATAAAAATTTGCAAGAGATTAAATTTGAAGGAATACAAAATTTAAATTTTTATATGGCCCCCATACAAAAACTTCCCAATGAGTGAAATGTGCCCCATACACTAATGGTCATGTACAAAATTTCAGCATTTTATCATAAAAAGTCAGAGATATGAAAGTGCATAAATGCTGACTTAAACCACTTTTCGATGCTTGGATATGAGTTTGCAAAGGGAGAAAATCATATTGGATGATTGTGTTCCAGGGATCATACACAAATTAAGAAAGAAAACAATGGTTGCATAAATAAATAATTGTGCTATTTTGTGCAAAAGTATCTAAACTGTGTAGAAATTATACAAAGATTACTAAGCTTGTTCAAAATGTTTTCCATATTTGCATATGCAAGCATTTCTAAGCTGTTTTAATGTTCATTGACTGTGCCATTTCCAAGTTTTATTATGTAATTCATCATGTAAAATTTTAAGGTATTTTTTAAGAAGCATAGTTTTGTAAATAAAACTAAAGATAAGAGCTATATTTTATTTGCTTATGATGCATTTCTGCATTGTATCATTTGCACTCTAGCTGTAAACATTTTAATTTATGATTAACCCCTCCCCAACTTTGTTTAAACATGCTTCTGCAACTTTTTATGATAAAATGCTGAAATTTTGTACATGACCTTATTAGTGTATGGGGCACATTTTACTCATTGAGAATTTTTTTGTATAGGGGTTGTATATAAAATTAAAATTTTGTATTTCTTCAAATTTGATCCCCTTAGAATTTTAATAGATTTCATAAAATTTCATAATTTTTTTTTTTCGTAATTTTGTAATATGTCTGTGATCAATATTTAAAGAATAAAAGCCGGGGTCAATATTTTGGGACACCCTGTATACTCAAAGTAACTACTCACAGATAATGTAGTCCTTTCAAGCTCTCTTATTCAAAACCTTGTGAAATGCTATGATTATTTTCCATTGAGGACAAACTGCTCTCCACTTCAACATATTAATTTTTTTTAGTCTTCACAATGCTTAAGTTGGTATTGATGGATGATTTAAAAAAGACAATTTCCAACTGAATGGTATTTTAAGATAATTTAATTGCTATTGTATTCTAAAATATTATATGTGGTTTTTAATAATATAAAATTGAAGTTTTGAAATGTTTATTTAAAAACAATTTTTCTTAGCAGGAGTGGAAATTCCTGAAGGTGTCGATCCGTCCTTTTTAGCTGCCCTGCCAGATAACATTAGGCAGGAAGTCATTGCTGAACAATTAAGATTACAACGACTAAGACAGAGAACTTTAAATGTTTCAAGTGATAACACTAATGAAGGATCTTCATTTACAGAAGTAAACCCAGAGTTTTTAGCTGCACTTCCTGTAAATATTCAAGAAGAGGTATTTTTTAGTTATTAATATATTAGTTAGATAATATATTTCATTGAAAATTCTATAGTTTGAAGCATTAAATTTAAGATAATTCATTGTCTGACATTTCTTATGTAACTTTTATGCTACACTGCCTGTTGTGCTGTAGTCTTGTTACTACATATGCTTGTTCAAAAATTTATGTTAACATACCTGCCAATCTTCTGATTTTGTAAAGTCAAATAAACATACTTTGAACCAGAAATGTTAATAAATGTAATCAAATAAGTCTCATATAGAAATGAGACATATTATTAAACAAATTTATTAAATAAATTTTCTGGACTTTACAAAATCAGAAGGCTAGCAAGGAGGTTTACTTAAAAAGAATGGAAGGTTGACAGTAATGATGTAAAATTCCCAGACATTTATAAGTTGAGGCAAATGCCAAGATAAAATGCCCAAATCAAACAAGCACTTATTGATATTACTTATTGATCAAATCTTGATCTCGTCCCAATATTTCACAGCAGTCAGAATTCTTCCATGGCACACGTGGAAGTTACTGTGACCAAAAGACAGATTCCAGCCTAAACCATGATTCCACCTCCTCTATAACTGTGTCTTTCAACAATGTTACATAGGTAGAATCTGATGCCTTATTCTTTTCAGATCAGCACATGAACTGAAACACTCTCCAAAGAAAACCAAGACCTCGAAAGCAGATTATGCTTAAAATTGCGACGTACGCAGAACAACAGGCTGCTCTGCAGAACATTTCAAATTTTCATTTTCAGCGAAATTTGTCGATTAGTCGAGGAAAAATACTCTGCAATCTTTGCCAATCAGTCTCAATAAAAAGCTGCAAAATTTGCCAATTGATAGAAGTGAGCTTGAAATCTGGTAATTGGTTGCGGGTGAAAAAAAGGGAAATTCGGCAGTAGATTGGCAGAAAAAATCCTGAAATTCTACAATCAGTCGCGGGGGGAAAAAATCGCAAAATTCATCGATGAGTTGTGATAAAAAAATTCAAAATTCACCAGCCAGTTGAGAGAAAATATAAAAAATATTGTGAAAATCTTCAATAGGTCGTGGGAAAAATCGCAAAATGCATCAGTCAATCGAGGAGAAAATCGTGAAATTCATCGATCGGTCTCGAGAAAAAAATCCCGAAAGTCGTCAGTCAATCGAAGGAAAAATCTCAAACATACTGCAAAATTCGTCAATTGATAGCATGAAAAAAAATCTCAAACTTCGTCTGTTGATCAGGGAAAATCATAAAATTCTTCAATCGTTCATTTAAGAAGATTGTTGGAAAAAATAGTGAAAATTTTAAGCGAGTTAAACTAAAAAGTTACCAAAAACGAGAGAAGAAAAAAAAAATGAGAGCAATATCAAAAGACACCCCCCCTCCCTCCCTAAAGTGATAACGTTATATAGGAACAGCCCCTTACTTCACATTTATGAACAAATTCATCTTCAAGATATTTTGCATGATTAAAAAATCCCTGACGGCTCGGCCTACAGGCACAGGTAGATTTCGAAGACCCAGACCGTGGGGTGCCTGTTTATTGGAGATTGCAGAAGAAATTACCTTTTTGCCATGATGCGGCTGTTGGGACTGCTCACTTCGAAATCTACCTGTGTCTGTAAGCAAAGCCTGCAGGGATTTTTTTGAATTTTTTTTTAAATATTTTTTTTAATTTCTTTTTTCTTTTTTTTTTTGCTGTTAGGGTTGGTCCTATAAAAAAAAACTTGTCAATATAAAAGTTGTAGATAATATTAAGAGGATTTATAATAAATTGAAGCGGATTTGATATCGTGTGAGCTAACAAAGTTATGAATTTTTTTCCTTCTTAAACACCTATTTCCCCTCCCCCTTGAGGCCAATTTTAATGATATCAAAAATCTGTCATACATAATTTTTTGGCCCTTTTTCGAGAAGTAATAATAACTTTAATCTAGGGGTGCACAACCTGTGGCCTGCGATCGGATTACTGGTGGCCTGCGGATCAATTTCGCCGATCGGACCTGAAAAAAATCTCGAATTTCGCCGATCAGGTGCGTAGAAATCGTGAATTTTGCCGAATTTCGCCAATCGGGTGCGTAAAAAATCGCAAATTTTGCTGATCGAGTGCATATAAATCGCGAATTTTGCCGATCGGGTGCATATAAATCGTAAATTTTGCCGATCGCCTGCGTAAAATTTGTGAATTTTGCCAATTGGGCCCGTAAAAATCGTGAATTCAGCCAATAGGGTGAGTATAAATCGCGAATTTTGCCAATCAGGTGCGTATAAATCGTAAATTTCGCCGATCGTCAGCGTAAAAATTGCGAATTTTGTCAATCGGGCCCGTAAAAATTGCGAATTTTGCCGATCGGATGCATAAAAATCACAAATTCCGCCGATCGGGTGCGTAAAAATCATGAATTGTGCCGATAGGGTGCGTATAAATCATGAATTTTGCCGATAGGGTGCATATAAATCGCAAATTTTGCCGATTGGGTGCGTATAAATTGTAAATTTCGTCTATCATATGCGTAAAAATCGCAAATTTTGCCATTCGGGCCCGTAAAAATCACGAATTTTGACGATCGGGTGCATGTAAATGTGAATTTTGCCGATCGGTTGTGTGTAAATTTCGCCAAACGTCTGTGTAAAAATCGTGAATTTTGCCGATCGGATGTGTAAAAATCGCAAATTTTGCCAATCAGACGCACAAAAATCGCGAATTCCGCCGATCAGGATGCGTAAAGATCATGAATTTCGCCGATCGGGCACGTAAAAATCGCAAATTTTGCCAATCGGGTGCATAAAAATCGCAAATTTTGCCAATCGGGTGTGAAAAAAATTGCAAATTTCGCCGATTTGGTGCGTAAAAATCGCAAATTTTGCCGATTGGGTGCGTATAAATCACAAATTTCGCCCAACATGTGCGTAATAATCGTGAATTTCGTCAATCACTAGGAAAAAACTATGAATATTGTCAATCGTGCATGGGAAAAAAAATGCTAGTTTTTTCCATCCTTTCCAACTGAATTGGGTTATGCTGATTAAGGAGGTGGTTGAGTATAGGGAGCTAACCCTCCTTTTAAAATTAACATTTTTATGAGCTTTTAGGCCGACCCTCCCTCCCTTCCCACTTCCTTGCCCGAAACAAAATTTTGTCTACCCTATGGATGTTGTCTCTGGACAATCCAGTCATTTTTGTGACTGCCCCTGCCCCTCCTCTTATAAATGTTGTGCACCCCTTTGATATCCACATTTTATGACTGAATATGTTAAGAAGTACAATTTAGAATAATATATGTTTCTCCTCCTCTCTACCTTCATTCAATGTGGTTCAATACACCTATAATTAATAAATTAATTAGTAACGTAATTAGTTATTATTAAGTAATTATTAATTATTTGTTATTAATTAATAATTATATGCAGTTATGTATGTATTAATCAGTTTTTTAATTTTTGACGGTTTCGGTTTCGGCCGAAAGTGGGAAGATCACCGAAATTCGGTTTCGGTCTAAAAACCTGTTTCGGTTGATCTCTAATAATAATCCATGTTGCAGACCAACATTAAGCTTGAAGCTGCTGCAGTTGTCCAACGATCCCAGAGTCCCAAATACAATCCTTCCCACTTTTCTCTGCATTAAACTTATCGTATCTGGCTTTTAAATTTTACTGGTGTCATCTCTATTTTGCATATGGATGCTGGTCAAGTGTGTCTGGGTAAAAGGCATAGGGACGTTGGACAGTCGTGCACCACCTCCTGAGAATTTCGGCAGATGTAACCAATGGCAACATTCTTTTTAAAATGTCTTGTTTGCATTCCAATATTTTACTTTTTATTATTTTTTTGCATAGGATAGCTGAGGTTGATTTCTAACGAGGTACTTTTTTACATTTTCAATTTTGGTTTTATATATATATATATTATAAGGTCACTTTCTATTTTGGAACCAATGCTGGAGGTAAAAGTATCACCATTAAAAAAAAATGCAATCAAAATCAAAAGTAAAAAAAAAATACCCTGTTAGAAATTGACTTCAGATGTCTATGCAAAAAATAATTTAAAAATATTGAAATGCAAACAAGAAATTTGAAAAGAATGCTGCCATTGGCTTAGCATTAGCTTCCTACTGTCTTCATGTGACTAGCATAGGCTCTTAAACACATTATCAAAAGAAGCTCAAAGTTTTGTTTGCATAGTTTACAACTGTTCTATATTGTATTTTTAGTTGCACAGAAAATATGCAAATGGTAGTCCATTTCATGCCAGCCATTGTGAATGCATTGTCCACAACACCTTTTTACAGAGATCTTCCTTCTTTGCCTATAAAAGTGAGCAAACTGAAGGCACAAATAGACTTTATGTACATACTGACAACAGTGTCTATACAAACATGCTTCATAATATCTGGCACGAGATTGATTGATTGTTTGATTTCATGGATGTTTTATGTGTCACTTAAAGGAGCTGCATAGAACAATTATGGAGTACATAAACAAAATGTTGAGCTTCTTTCTGTAATGTGCTTAAAGTGTTTCTTCTGATTATTGTTTACAACAAAGTTAGTGTCATTTGTAATCAGGGCAATCATTTTGAATCACCCTGCATAACTGTATTAAAAGTTATAGTATGTTTCATTTTACTTAAGCTATTTTTTTTCAGAAAATATTTTCTCCTTTTTGCTCTGGTTTTAAAAATCAGACCTTAAACATTTATCATAAAATTTCTTCTTATTAACAAAAGTTTAACTTTTTTCCTCTTTGGCCCTTTTTCCATTCCATCATTAATGGCAAATTGCGTGAAGTCTCCTCATTTGAAAATTTTCAATATTTTATTTTACTCAGATATATATATTTTTTAAACTAAAAAGAACAGGACAGTTAGGATAAGATATTTCTTATGGATTAATATAAATAAATAAATTGAAAAGCTACATACATTTTCTCAAATTTAATGCAACATCTGTGAATCTTCATTTAGAATTTTTATTGCATTTTGTAATGCCCCCTTTTGACCAAGTTATAAAAGTTAATCTTTTCTCCTTTTTAAACAGATTTCATTTTCTCTTTTAAAATATTTGTCAAAAATGCCCTTATTAATCACTATGGCACAGTGTTAAATATTCTTTAAAATAAACTATTGTAGTTGTGAAATAAAAATACAGGATGGGACAAAAGTTCTTGACACATTTTGAAATTCAATTAAAAATTAAGTAATTGGCATATGAGATTGCAGTTTGGATAAAAATGCTTCTCGTAATTGACAGTTTTGATGTGGCAAAAATTTAGTTTAAAAATTGCTCATAGATGATGCAGTACTTTCAGAGCTGCAAAAAGAAAAAGAAAAAAACCCATCAAAACTCGAAGTAGTTAGGCCTTTTATTTTGTGCAATCTACTGTATTTCAACCTGTGTACTCTTCTGTAGCTTGGATTTCAATCAAATGGTACTAAATTTCATCTTACACATTGGAATATTGTAGTACATTCTACAAAAAATGATCTGTAACTGTTTATGTTGAGTGTTTGATATTTTATGTTGATATGAAGGTATAGCACCATCTATAGGGAAAATTTTAGAACAATTTTTAAAAAAATATATTTTTATAAAACCTTCATTTATGAGAAGAAATTCTTTTCAAACTGCATTCTTCTTTGCCGAATACTTTATTTATTTTATTGAATTTTAAAATGTGTCAAGGACTTTTGGGTCCTACTGTATATTGTGCAGTAAGTAATTTGTTATAAATTAACAATATTTAATGACATATTGTTTGAAAAAAAAGTTCTTTAAGTAAATTAATTTACTATAGTTAGTTTCTATATAAAACTTTCTATGTTATTTGCTATTCTATACTGTTTTCCCTTCAAACTGGTAATTTTTTTAATTTACAGGTTTTAGCACAACAAAGAGCTGAACAGCAAAGGCTAGCTGCTCAGAATTCCAATCCTGACATTCCAGTTGACCCTACTAATTTCATACAAACACTCCCACAAGGCTTGAGGCAGCAGGTTAGTTGTATTTCTTAATAGATTTTATAATTGCATGTTTTCCTCTATTTCTAAATTTGTTCATTGATAAATTAAGCAAACATCTTTATTATAGTTTATAATTGCATTGATATTTTATAACTAAATTTTGTTTTAAAAAATATTACATACAATTAAGGATTAAAATTGAAAATAAAAAGTTAAACATGAATTTTATTGTCCTAAAATTTCCTGCTTGTTTGATTCTTCTATCATTAAACTATATAATTTGTGTATGAAGGGTAGTCATTATTATGGTTGCCAAATATCTTATTTTTAAATTTTTGATCATAGATATGTACTTTTATTTACAAAAAAATATTTATAAAATGAAGTAGAATTATTTAAACTTTTTGGTCCAAAAAAAGGTTTTCTGAAAAAAAAAAATAAAAAAAAAAAATAAATAATAAAAAAAATCTATATATATACACACACATTTCCATGATTCTATAAGTTAATTATAGTAGAAAAATCTTTATATACTAACAGATAAAAAAAGAAATAAAAAATAAAATATCTATACTTTTAACAGTAGAACTGAGTTATTGAAACTTTAAATTTTTAGATATTTTGAGCATTGCAACATTAAGAGGATAGTTTTGACATGATTTTTTTTTTTAACTGAAATCTTCATTTTGTATTTTAAGATATCATTTTTATGGATGGTTTGAATTTCCTTTATAAAATGCACAATTTTACACCCTTTTCAGCAAAAAAAGTGGATCATTGAGCATAATCACCTTTTTGACATTATTTCATTTTTAAGTGAATGAATTTATTCATTTTTCAGATGTCATTTAACTTTTTTTTCTAATTTATAGTTTAGCACAAGGTATTTTTTTTCTATGTGTTAGAACAAAGATTAATGTTTTTCATTCTGTAATGCACAATTACTTCTAACAATTGATTACTCATAGTTATATGATACTAACTTGTATGAGACTTCAAAACAGAAAATATTCTTCAACTTTAAGCAGTTATTACTTGGACAGTTTTCAGTCATAAAAGAATGGAGCTTTTTTAACATTACATGTTGGTGTATGAAGTAATTTTTTTTAAATAAATATAATAGGACATAAAAATTCAAATTTCTCACAATTTCTTCAGAAATGTATTTGACCAATGCCTCCTAAAATAAAACAAATGTAAACATTTTTTTAAATAAGCATTTTTTTTAACTGGAAGTATACACATAAAGGGTAATTTAGGGATAATCTATATGACAATAATAGTGGAAAACCTTTTTATTTTTTTAAAAATGTTTGAAAAAAGAATGCTTATATTTTAACAATTAATATTTTTAGGTTTTAGCTGATATGGATGATAGTCTTCTTGCTCTTCTACCACCTGAAGTTGCATCTGAAGCTCATGCTTTGAGAAGAGAACTAGAAGCTCGTCATAGACAAATTCAAGAAAGATTTTTTACTTCACATGCAAATACTGCATTATCTCGCATTTTACGATCTGCTAGTAAGTGTATAATAAAATGCTGTCATAAATAATAAAAGTAATTTTGCTTTTATGCCATTTTAATTAATTTTAAAATTTTATTCTGTACCTATTCAGTATATTTTTTAGTGTTCACATTGAATTATTTATCCAGCCCTGATTTCGTGATGATGGTATGGATAATACAATTATGAGAAGTCTGAATAATACTTCTGTGAACTCTTTAGAAAGTGTTTTGTAATCTCTTAGTTACCATGGACCCTTTTTCACATTTCTTTAGTCTTTGCAGACACCCAAGATTCAAGATTGAAATGACTAATATTGTTTAGAGTATAAAATATATAAACTAATTATAATGTGCTTTTTTTGTACAATATTCTTAGTTTTAAATTTTAATTTACTAATTCTAGTATTCTAGAAAAGGGAAATTCTACATTGATCGTGAAACTGTCATGGTCTCCCTGAAAACATGCTGTTTACAACAGTTTAAAGCTTCTTTAGAATATTTTAAGCTGTTTCTTAAATCCAAAAGAGCTACTTTCTGACATATTTCTGAATTCATTTTTGTTCGGAAATGCATGAAATCAAAAGATGTTCTAATTGAGAAACTATGTAATCGGAAGGCATTTTCCCTTTTTTGGTGAAGGTAGATCTTTCAGAAAATACTGTCAAAGTGGGCATTTTGAACCAAATTCCTGACACGGCATCATAAGGGGGAAAAAAATGTCGTCACGTGACACGAATCGCTTATAACTATGAGTAATTTATTTATCAAAAAATAGAAAACTCATTTAGATTACAAATCATTTCAATAATCAGGTCTGCTAATTTTATGCCTTTTTCATTTAAAAATGAATCTCAAAGTTTTGCGTTGTTGAGCAGGAAATACTGCAATGACACAAAGCACACTGGGACTTTTGCCTATGTTCTACCTCTCGTGATTGCACTATCACTCTAAAGCATAAGCTGAGTTCCCGAGGTGGCCATTCCTGCTCATTCCTGTTTACATATGTTTTTATCTCAAAATATTTCTATGTTTAATCATTTATATGTAATATTAGGTGATGCACAGATTTATATATGTGATTAATCATTGAGAGGGTTGAAATGCTGTATTATTGATGATTGAAGTAATGTAATTGTTAAATGAAGAACTTTCTGTATAATTTTACTTATATAATTTTTAGAATAATTTTACTTATGCTGGTATTGTAAGAAGTCTAGTCTAGCTTAGCTGGCCACATTAGTACTAGTGGGGAATCTACTAGAGCAGATGAAATTTTTGTTAGGTATTGTAAGTTTTAATGGTACAAAACTAAATCAACATGGAAATTATGTATTTTACAACATTTTAAAGTTAGATTGTGATATTATCTAGACTTATGCTGCTTCTATTTGTATTTATTGAACATCTCATCCTTCATTTTATAGTACTAAATTTTCTATAGGTCGTGTTGGTGCAAGATATACCATACATAGTCTACCTCATAGAGGACAATGGACGACATGGAATGCATTGTCTCCTCGAGGTACTTCAACACCTTCAGGAAATGCCTCAGGGTTGAGCGGTGGAGCTCTTTCTAATTCCATGAAATTAAGAGGGCGTTTTCTACTTGACCATGAAGCATTAGCTTGTTTGTTAGTGCTACTATTTGTTGATGAACCTCAACTTAACACTGTGAGATTACATAGAGTTCTTAGAAATTTATGTCATCATGGACCTACTCGTAATTGGGTTGTAAAGGTATGTGATAAATGCTTAAATTTTCTAGTGCATTATCAGTTTCTTTATTTATAAAACAATTAGATTATTGTTTATATTGATCTTGGAAAACTTTATGATTTTATATATTTTTTATCATCTTCTTGAGTTTATTGGCAGATAATATGTATAAATTCATTACTTTAGGTACATTACATTAGGTTTGGGAATTAATAGGTACATTCCTTATTTTGTATTGAATATTTTTTATAAATTAAACACTTCTAAAAGCCTCCTCTACTTCAAAAATGTGAGGAGAGAGGACAGTTGCTATAACAGCTGCATGTACTCAAATATGAGTAAATTAGTCTCAATTGTTGGGAGAGTGACTAAAGAAATAAATGCTACTTAGAGGGAGTTCTGCAAAATATTTGCTATCCTATTCAATGGTTAGAATATCATGGTTGAGATTTATTCCAATAGAGCGAAAAATGCCGGAACCAGGACTAAAATTACTGGGAAATTACTTTTCGCTCTGTTAGAATAAATCTCAACTATGATACTTCAACCATTGAATATGATTTACCTAGTTGAAAAAAAAAAAAAATCTTTCCCTATCTTCATTATATTTGCTTTTAAGAAGTTATTGTAAATAATCTCTTAATTTGCCCTTGGTACAACTTTTAACTTCATAATAAGAAAGAGATTAGAGGGGGAAAAGTGTAATTAGCTACATAATTAAATTTTATGAATTTGAAAATTTTAATTTGTAAGATTTTTTATTGTTATTATTAGTGGTATGGAAGTTCTAAGTGTTACAAGAATTTGTTCTATCACTTAAACTCACATATATATTTTTAAAAATACTGTAGAAAAACCTTAAATTTTCTTGCTATTGTAGCTTTTTTTTTTTTGTTATTGATTTTAAATAAGTTAATATTTGTTTATTAGGTTTTTATTATGAAAGCAGTGCGTTAAATTAACTAATATTTATAACCTATTTTTTGTTTGACTGAAATTTTTATGTTGTGATTGATTATTGACTGTTAAAAATTTTCAGTCTCTTCTATCAATATTGGAAAGAACTAAAGATTATCAGACACCAGAAATTCAAATTGATTCTCATCGGCATAAAAGAACATCTAAACTTTTCAATTCAATAGATGGAAGTATCACTGCTTCACCTGGCAGGTATGTTTCATTAAATGCATTTTCATTAGATGTTAGTTTTATAGTTTTCCCTATTATTACATTAATTTATTAAAATTGACTTTTGAGAAAAGTTATGTAAAGTGAGAGATTCTAAGTTATCACTCCAGAGCAGTACTAGCACAAGGTTAAAAATGCATGACTTTTCAGGTATTTTTTAAACCTTTGTCTTCTAATGGTACTTTACCATTAAAGAAAATTTTATATAAAACTTATTTAATCAGTCTGTTAATAAAAGTATATTTTACGTTTCATAAAAAATACTTTGCTCAATCACAAAGCACAGTGAAACAGTCAAAAGTAAATATTTTTTAAAGTGTTTTTTTTAACCACTTATGTAGGTGCAACTTTTCTCTCATTTAAAAATGTTGTAATAAAAGTTTGCATCAGCAAAATCGTTTCCATTTACAAATAAGATCGCAATACATTTATTTACATTGTTTTTAGAAGAATTAAGAGATTTCCATAATATATTTTTTTAATTAATCTGATTATTTTTATAAATATTTTGCAAAAAAAGAAAAAAAAAAGCTACAAATTGTTAAACCAGTTTTAAAGAAAAAACTTAAATTTCATATTATATAAATTTTCTAATATCTTCAGATATTAAGGAAGATAATTATTGAGGTGGAGCAATTTCTTGATTCATAATTTGGGGCATAAAAAGTAAAATTAGGACTGTGTATATTGTATATATTTATATTATAATACAGTTAGCAAATATGTTAGTGGATTTAGTTTAAATTATTACAATAAATCTATGTTGTTCTTGCATTGAGACACTAAAGATTTTTCTTTTTAATAATTTAATCTTATTTTAATGAATATATTTGAATGTTAGTTTGGCATAACTGCATAACAAAAGTATGCTTGAAAAAGAAAAGTAATGATAAAATTTTTGCCCTTGGAGGGGAAAAGGGTACTTCTGCAGTATTCCGTTGATCACTTTTCAAAACAAAAAACTATCGCCAAACTATAGAATTAAACGCCAAAAATGCTGTCCCATTCACTTGATGTCAGAAGCATGACGTGTTTGTTAAACCAGTTGTTCAACAAGTCATCAAGTGGTTTTTAATTAGACATTTATTTGTATTTTTTACTTATTAGTTATATCATTAATTAAAATAACAATTGCGTTCTTAAATGGCGGTGCCATGATACTAAGAGAAAAAAAAACATTGAAAAAATGTTGCAATGTATAGTTACATACAATAGATAAGTTTGAACTGACGCGACGTCACAAACATTTATTTATTCACCAGCCGAGAGGAATAATTAAAACACTTTCACTGTTCGATGGTTTTCCTGTATATTTATATGTATGCTTGTAAATTCCATGATATATATATATTTTTTAATCACAGTTGGATGCTATAATATCTTTTATATCCCTTCATTCTATGTAAGGTTCAAAATATTTTTGTCTACAGCCATTTTAACATGACTTCTAGAAATGGAAAATCACAGGCTTTTTAAGAAAAATAATGTAAATAAACAAATATCCAAGATTTTATAAGTTATTTTTTAACTGAAATTTTTTATTTTAGTTTAGAATTTTGCACCTATAATCTGAAAATTTATTCAAAAAATAGTCTGTAGCTGTATCTTGTGATATAAATTTTACCTATTATAAAATAAAAGGATTACAGAAGTATGTATACTCTTTCAGATTCAAGTGTATAGATTTGTTTTAAATAAAACTATAGACTTAAAAATATAATATAATAGAATAAAAGAGATAAATCTGACTGATCTGTTAAAAAAAATCTGATCTGTGAATTAAGTCTAGTTTGAGTATAATTAGGTTTTTGGACTCAATGCAAGACTCTAATTTGGTTCATTATTACTCTGGAGTTACTGTGTTTGATCAATATTTGCAATACTTCATTGTGATTCTATGTAATTTGATTCATCATAACAAACATTAACTATTTTTTTTATATTCTGCCTTCTGTGTGTTCATGAACTTATAACTAACAGTAATGGGCTTGTAAATATTTAAATAAAAATAACTAACACTTGATCCTTAAATATATATGTATCTATCAATTAAAATTACTGATAATGAAACACACACAGAAAAAAGATAAAACAATATTTCATTTGACAGCAATCCCTTTCTAACATATAAACCTAAGATTTTAGATCTACATGACACCAATTGCACCAATTGCACCAATTGACGCTATGCACCTTTGTCACTGCACCAGCATACAAAGGGAAATAGTTTTGTTCTTAAGATATCAAAGAAACCTCGTTGAAAACTCTACAATTTCCTTCGTTTTTATTGTTGAGTTATTCTAGAAAAAAATATCTAGTATTTTTCAAGTTCACATTAGTCATCAATTGCTGTTTTTGCCATGCTTCATCACCGATTGTTGAAATGGAAGAGTTATTAATTTTTTAAACTCTCTTAGAGAAATTTTCATGAAAATTTAGCATGAACAACCATGTGCCAAGTTTTATGCATCTTTATTACATCATTGAGATGACTGTTAGAAGATTCTTTACAACTGCACACTGCACTGTGCCATCTATTGGCAATGCTGACTATTCTGATTTAATTTATGTATTTGAGAAAAGAGTGCATTCTATACTCCATTTTATGTAGCAGTATTTAGATGATGAGCCAGAACATTATGATCATCCTCAGGGCTCGGAAGTAGCGCGCTACAAGTAGCAAAACTACAGTAGCCGCTACTTTTTCCAGTAGTGTGTAGTGTAGCGTACTACATTAAAAAAAAGTGTAGTGTAGTGAGTAGCGCGATACAAAATATCAGTAGTTTGTAGCGAGCATCGACGCTACTTTAGGAGGGAGGAAAAAAGTGCCAATCTTGAAATCACATGATCATAACTCGTTTCTTTTGTGCGAAATATGTTCTCTGCAACATTTTGTGAACGTCAGCGACAAATCTCAGTTGCATTGTCATATATTTCTCCATAGACGACGGGCACGGTCACAAATTAACTGTCATTTTCACAGTTTGGGTGTCAGAAACTTCGTCTATTGTTACTTAAATCCATAGAAATCTTCTCAATATGTTTTTTTATACGACTACGATTGGTTTTACCAAAATAATAGTCATCTGGCTATGTTAAGTCTTAATCTGACTAATTTTTTCTCCCTTTTGCCTCCCACCCCCAGCAAGCAAAGAAATGTAAAATCTTTATTAAAAACGAAAAAAAAAGAAAGAAAAAGAATGGATTTATCTAAACATAAATCATCCCTAAACTCTCAAATTCACGCTTTCCCCTAGTAGCATACAAAGGAGTTTAAAATATTTTTAAATCTTTATTTTTATACAAAAATAAAATCTTTCATTCTATTTGTTGCTCTCTAATGACAATAAATAAAAATTATTTCCTTGTCCCCAAAATTTACGCTTCCCTTTTTGCACCTCCTCCAGCATACAGTTTCAAATATTTAAAACTCTTTATTTAACAGAAAAAAAAGGCCACATTCGTTTCTACCTAATAATAATACACAAGTAGCCCTCTAAATTGTCCCCTAACCTCCCATAATTTACTCTTCTGCCCCCCTCCCCCCCCCCAGCATACAAATAAATCTAAAATCTTTAAGTTATTTTTATTTAAAAAAAAAAAAATCTTCTGCCCTAAATAGTGTTCTGTAGTGACGATAAATAATCAGTATTATAAATTATCCTCCTTCCACTAATATCTGTCCCACCTCTCAATATACAAAATTTAAAACTCTTCTTTTTTTTAATGTTCTGTATTCTTTGCTTTTGCTGTCTGGTAACATTAAATAAATAATCAATCATCTAAAATCTAAAATATTCCCCTTCGAACAAAATTTCTGCTCGCTTCCTGCCAGTTTAAAACCATTAGAACTCTAATTAAAAAAATATATATATTCGAAAAAGCACAGAAAAAGAACAAGTACACCATTTTATTATTAAAAGTGCACTAGGAAGGAGTGATTTCTGCCTTCAAACAAACTAGCAGCTGAAACGTAAAGTGTCAGCATGCCCGTTATTTGCTGGATTTGCAGATAAAATCTCAAAGTACTCACTTATCAAAAAAATTTATTTTCTTGCTGGCCACCCTTTGTCTTCTTACTCATTATTAGATCTTGTGTTTTAATGTGGGGATGCTTCTTTTGAGATTAATGTAATAGAATGACAGACAAAAATAGTATAGAACTGCCCTGGTCGGCATATAATGAATATTTTGACGTTATAGAACAACAAGAAAGTGGTAATTATTCTGTAACATGTAAACTTTGTCCAATTAATAAGAAGTTATCAGTATCAAAATCATCTGCTTACAACTTGAAGTTGAACATAGAGGTGAGTAACATTTTTTTTATTAATAATAATTAGTAGATCGCATCTCGCACTGAATATCTAAATCGTTATTCACTAAAATTCATAAATCATGAAAAAGAGTATTTTCGAATTAAGATCTCTGATTCAGAAAATATTCTTATTGAACTGTTTATTATCGCAAAAAATTATTTTATTAATACGTCTTTTGATCGTTGTGAAATATTTGTCCAATGTATGCAATGCATACAAATTAATTTACTGCATATTTCCTTTTGAAGATTCCAATAGATAAAACAAAGGTGGTTGGAAATAACAATATATTATTTTTAAAAATGCCTAAGAAGGCTTAATTTTATTTTTATGGCTATTTATTTTTACTTTAGCTGCACAGGTTTTTTATCGCTAAAATAATTGATTTATACTGTTTTATATTTGATTTGATATGGTTAGCTTGGTGTTTTAATGAAATATCTCTATCTTTGTCTCCAGAATGAATCTAAAACCCAGTATGTTGAAATTCAGGTTTTCAAAGGGAAACAAACAAAAAGAGATAGAAAGGAAAAGAAAAGCTAGTATTTAACTTATGCAAGTCTATATGATCTAGTTCAATTTTTAAATTGCTTTTAGGAACTATATATAAATTGTAAAGAAATAGGACTATTTAGCTCTATTTAAAAAAAATAATGTATATTCAAACTTACCAAGGGCTATCCGCTCTTAAGGTTGTTCTAAAATCTAAACTGACTACTTTATGACATATTCTTTAATTCATTTTTGTTCAGAAATGCATGGAAATACAGGTGTTCTTATTCAGAAACATTGTAACCAAAAGACGTTTTCCACTATTCTTTATTTTATTTCATTTCATTTATTTTTTTTTTTTTTGGTAAAGACAGAAGATTTTTCAGAAAACACTGTCAAAGTTGGCGTTTTCAACCGAATTTTCAACACTGCAGCGGGGGAAAGGGAAAAAACGTGACACGAATCGCTTATAACCCGATAAGTAATTTATTTATCAAAAGATGAAAAATTCATTTCGATTCCAAATCACTTCAATAGTCAGACCTGCTAATTTTATGCCTTTGTATTCAAAAATGAGTCAGATAATGTATCAGAAAGTTTCACGTTGTTGAGCAAGGAATTTGAGAACCACCTTAAGCGCTACTGTGTTATATCACTCTCATACATTTGTAAGATTATTACAATTTTTGTTTTCAAATTTCCTCTTTTTAACACTTTCCAACATAATTAAAAAGTGTCTATGAATTCGCTTTGTCTGTCTGTCCGTGTTCTAACTCTTGTAAATGTACTCGGATTGCCATGAAAGTTTTATATGTTATTGAAGTTTATTTTAGAATGTTCAGTATTGAAAATGAAATGTGTAGCATTTATATCTTGCTTACAGGGACATTCAAAAGAATTCTGTTACATTATGGTTTATGGGGAAAAATTGTTTGCGGTGTATTTAATTAGCGATGATAACTAAAGTAGCGAAGTCGCTACTTTTTTTAAAAAGTCTAACTTTAAAAGTCTTTTAAAAGTCTAAGTACTTTTTAAAAAAAGTAGTTGTAGTTGTAGTTAACTACATTTTTTGTAAAGTAGTTGTAGTTGTAGTTCGCTACAAACAAAAAGTAGTTTTTCCGACCCCTGATCATCCTCCTAACACACTCCGTTCCTCTATTATTGGACAACACAATGGATTGGACACATTGGATTTACACAAAAAAAGCATCAACGTATGGCATTAATTGTATCCGGATATTGGTGTCTTGAAAGAGACTGTAACCAAAGATGTACAAGCAGGGGACATGCAGTTTTCTATGGATTATGAGGTGTTGGTTGGTGAGCTAAAAACTGGTGCCTCATGACATCCCAGTTGTCTTGAAAGGATTAATATCTAATAAGATAATGAGGTATGGACAGCAGCTGAACACATTATCAGCATGTTCTTCAAATCACTATCATACAACATGGTTTTTTCATAATAAGTACTTGTCCTGCCAGAAGCCTTCATTTTTGGTAGGGATTACAGAAATTATGAAAAAAATATACCTAGTTCATTGTTCAGGTACTCTGTGGCTTTCATGGTGAGGTCTACAGCAACCACCAGTGCAATGCCCTGTCATTAAATGTCCTCAAAAGAATAATACTTCCACAAGCTGAGTAACTGTTCACCTGGAAGGCAATGGGACATGAAAGAAATTATAAGTCATCAGACGAGGCAACTATTTTCATTGTTGCATGGTCCAATCATGTTCTCACACTCAATTGGCATGTAAATGTCTGTTGGATTAGCAGAGGTATAGAAGTACTGCATATCTATTGCATAATCTTATATCTAACAGTGTCTGTAGAAATACATTTGGGTCATTCCATGCTAAATGAGCAAATCAGCTGTGGCTGACATGTCATAGATATTAATGAAAATCAGCATATAAGTAGATCATATTTATTTATGAGTAAATGTAAAATAACAGATTTCAGGATTGTTTATTTAAGTATTAAAACTTACATTAAAAGTTGATATAAGATCGAGGTTGTGTCTACATGCTTGAAATTTCAATTTTCATTATTAGCCGTAGGAGTGGAAAGACTATATCAAAAATTATTTATAATTAAGAATGAATAATAAGTAACAGATTGGAGTGATTTAGTAACTGTCCTTTTATTCCATAATGAGAAAAAAAAATAATGAAAAATTTTGAGAGGAAAATGCAATATTTCTATTACTTGTTTAAACATGAAGGAAAGGTCTTAAATTTTTAAAATTGTTTGACGTTATAGATAAAAGTATATATTTTAAATATAGAAACTTTCATCCTTGCCTTTTTATTCCTTAATGAGAAAAAAATAAATAATGAAAAATTAGGGAAAAAATTCAATATTTCTATTACTTGTTTCAACACGAAGGAAACATCTTAAAATTTTTAAATTATTTGACGTTATAGATAAAAGTGTATACAGTAGAAGATCTTTATAACACAAACGTAAAACATGAGGTTGTGCGTTATATAGAATTTTGCGCTATATAGATCACGTTTCACACATCATTAAATTTAGCTTGTAAAACATGGCCAAATATGTGTGAAACATACCAAAATACATTAGAGTACAGATTAGAGTACCAAATTACATTCTTTATTACCAGGAGTTATATATTATAATTTTTTGCATAATATAGATCATTCCACACATTGTTATTTTTACTTTATAAAGTTGTCCAAACATAGGCTGTATCAAATCATAGCAATTTTTTCAGTAATTAGCTCTGAATTTAGGAGATAAGTTAAATTAATGTATCAGATTTAGTCCTCTAGAGAATAGCAACTATTTATAATGTAAGAATTCAGGTGTTTCTTAACTGAAAATTCATTGTTTACATCTGAGAAGTTGTGAGTTATATGGAGAATTACGTTATATAGAATTGCGTTATAAAGATCTTCTACTGTATTTTAAATATAGAAACTTCCTTTCTTGCTTTCAGTTTATTTTTCCTCAACAATATTTTAAATTAGAGTAGAATAAATTGTTGACTTAAACGGGGCAAACAGTTATATAATAATCAAAGTGCCGGATAGATGGCAGCACTACATTTTTTTTTTTTTTTTTTTGCAAGATGGCAGAAAAGCATGGAAAGACGCACAAATTTGAAGTGAAATAGCCCAAACAACATAACAAATATTACCTTTTTATTCTTATGTTAGGAATCAAAAGGCAATCTTGAATTTTTTTCAGCATATCATGGGCTTTTTGAACTTTATGCTTCTGCAATATTGTTAATGTCAGGTTTTTCCTTCATTTGATTTTTTAAATATACATAAGAGGAAAAATTGTGATTTTGTAATTTTTTTTAAAGTTTCTAAGCTATTTTGAAGATGAAGAAAATAAATGGCAACTTCCAAATTTGAGAAATTTGGTTTCCATATGTAACATTACATCGTGCATCAATTTCACATATGTTTTTTAATTTCTTCGATTTTTTTTAACATTTTTAATTTTCTCAAAATTTTCAATTTTTCAATTTTTACAACCAATTTAAGGTTAACCATGGTGTTACGAAATTATTATTACTAAATAAATATGATAACTGTCCATGGGTTACAATATTATGAAAAAAATTTATTTATGTTAAATAATTTTCAAGATACGGAACTTTAAACTTGCAACTTTGAACAATTCCATACAAGCCATTCTATGTCACAAGTTTTTTAAATGTCCAGAACTTCCAAAATACAGTAAAACCTGTGTAAGTTGACCACTTGCGGTGCCACACTTCAGTGGTCAACTTAGAGGAGTGGTCAACTTATAAAGGGTGATGATAAATTTACTTTTTTCTACGTAATATTCATACCATAACATTTTTTCCCACATAAGTTTTATTTATTGACAGGGCTTTAAAGTAATATTGTATTACCATGCAAATTTCTAACACCTTATAAAAGAAAAGATAACTACAAGAATAAATTAATAGTTTTATATCAATTTTTAAACCAATTAGCATACTACTATTTATTTTAAAAAAAAACAGTCTTTCTTTCGGCATTTTGCCTCCAAAACCTTTTTCATTTTTTGATACAAGAGATTTTGTTGGCTATTGACGGCAAAACAGTCCTGTCTCATTTGCATTGAATTGGTTTTCCGCGGATAATCTTTCACAATTTCATTTAATTTTGCTTTCCAGTCTTCTGCAGCATTACAATCTACTGAAGCAGATTCACCACAAAGACTACGGAAATTTATGTTGTTTTTTTATCTGAAGGATTCTAGCCATTCATTACTTGCATTAAATTCAGAAATTCCCAATTCATTTGCAATGTCTTTAGCTTTAGCTTGGAGCATAGATCCTGAAACTGGAATATTTTTGGAGCGGCATAGCTTAAAAAACTTCCAAACTGCCAGATTAATTTCTTCATTTGATGTTTTTCTCAATTTTATTTTTTCTATCACCACTACAGTTCTCTAACCACAATTTAGTTATTTCTTCCCCATTCTTTGATATGTTAGACACTGTAGTTTTGGAAATTCCATATCTATCAGCTAATTTTCTCTGGTTTTCTCCTTTTCTAATTAAATTTAAAATTTAAAAAAAATTCTCATTTGAAAGTTCAACTAATTTTCTTTTTGGAGCCATTTTAGGTTAACAAAATCTTCCTTGTTAAAAAGCAATTACAAAATATAAATGTTTTGTACTAACTCTACACCAAGTTTACTGGATGAAAATAATAATCTTTCTGTACTACAACACAGTTCTAGTGTAACTCATCATAATAACAAATAATTTTCTTAACTGTATTGTTACAATTGCCATAAATTATTGCAACTGGTGGAAATATTTCTGCTTACCAACTAGCATGTTGGGTTATTGAAAGAAGGGAAGGAATGATAAGAAAATGGGAAATAGAAGAAAGAAATCTAGAATAAAAAAATGGAGGGGAAGGGTTGAAAAGCCAAATCCATAAGAGCAACAATGTAAGAATAGATAAGCCTTGAATTATTTACCTACACCTATCACTACTAAAAGCATTTCTAAGGTTAATACTATTTCGCTTTTTTAGAAATTCTAGTTAAAAAGTAAGAAAAAATAGAAAATTTCCTGGAGAGTTACTTTTTTTAAATTCATGATTTGTTAGCTTTTTGGATGGTCAAGTTATAAAGGGTTTTGATGGGCACTTTATAATAGTTCTAGTCAAATTTGAATAATTTCAGTGGTCAAGATACAAGATAGACAGGTGGTCAGGTTACAAAGGGTTTGTCTTATAGTTTTGTATAGGATAAATTTGGTTCCTGACAATAAAGGTCAACATAGACAGGTGGACAACTTACAAGGGTGGTCAACTTTACAGGTTTGACTGTATTTAACTTTTTGTCAAGATATTTTGAATAGCTCTATTTAAATATGAATTGAATCTGTGTACCAAATTTTATTAAAATCGGTTACTATGTGGCCTCGACTTTTTTAAATTTTTGCTCATTTTGCATGGAATGACCCATTTGTATTTCAGGCAGCATTGTATTCAGCTGTGATTTCAATCTACTAGCATGTGCCCTCCCTTTTTTGATCAAGTAAGTGGAATAGTCTCTGAAATGTGAAATCATCAATTGTTCATCTGACATGCATATTTGGGAAGGGAAAAATGATTAGGTATTTATCACAGTGATGTTCAGTGTTGCTAATTAGTTGCAAAGCATTTATTGATAAATTTTAATCAGATGAAGTACCTTCAACTTATTTTTTCAACATTGGGAGAATAAATACTATTGAAGTACAATGTAAATATTCTGTGGATTGTTTTGGACATTTATTGGTCCTCATATGTTAGTATTAAAAGTAAAATGTTGTCGTATTCTAATATTAAAATGGTAGCTTTTATGCTGGAATTTTATATATATATATACTCAGTCGAACCTCGTTAAGACAAAATTGAAGGGACTCCAAATTTTTTTTCATGTTAACCGTCTAAACAGTGGTGTGTTAGGTATAAAAACTCAGTAAATTAACCTACAAATATATCCCTGCTCTTAAAATCTTAAATTAATAAGAAATAGAAAATTTAATAAAGAAATAAAATAAATTGGTCATCATTTTAGGTCATAATAAATTTATTTACCTGCTAATTATTTTTTTAAAAAGTCCGTTATTGACTTTTGCTTCAATTTTTGTAGATGATACATTCCTTTTTTTAGAAACGTATAGATCTCATCTAATTTCTCGAAAGTTTGAGAAGCCTTCTCTTGTTCCATGTGGAAACATTGTATAGTTTTCAATACTGTGGTAGCTTTATTTAATGACACTAATCTTATCTCCGTTCTGTGTCAGTTTCTTCATCCTCATCTGACACTTTGATATTATAATTTTTTTCATCTAATGCAGCAATTATTTCTTCGTCTATCATCACATCCGAAGTCAACACATCTTCATCTATGTAAATGTACTTGGCAAACAATGTCTGTAAAAGAATTCCCTATTTTTCAGTCTCTTCTATTAAATTTGTTGGCATTTCAGATTTTGTTTAATAAGTTTCTTAATTTATTTCATGCATAAATTCCACATGTCGGAAACAATTTTTCACAGTTCTAGTAGCGATACTGTTCGAAGCACTTTTTAGGTAATTTATCACTTCTAGTAAATTCACAGAAAATTCTGTTTTATTGTCAAAGCATTGAATCAATTTGTGAACAATTTATTTTCTGTACTGCATATTTAAGCATTGAATAATTCCTTGGTCACAAGCCTGAAGTTTTGTACTAGTGTTCAGAAGAAGAAAGACATATTTGATTGCTTTTAATACTGGAAGATATTTATGAGCACTGCAATGGTTCAGCATTCAACAGATTTATATCTTTTCTTGGTAAACTTTTAAGTCCGCATCAAGTAACCATATCATGAAATAGCATTGTTCATCTATGCATTATTACTGGGAGCGCAGCAAAGATATAAAGTTTCAATGTTTTTGAAAGAGATGGTTTGGCCGACTTACCGATGACAAGCAGTGGTATTTTTTCACTTCTGTCCATGTTGCAGCCGATCATAATCAAAACTCTTTGTTTGCTGAATTTTCCTCCAGTTCATGTTTCTCTTATTAAAGTAAGTGTTCACGAGAGTTCCCGTTTGATCAGCATTAAAAATATCATGGGAAGCATAATTTTTTTTTAAACATCTAACCACTTTTCTAAGAAAAAGGACTGTATAGAATCATCTATGGCAGACTCTTCTCCACATATATTTTTGCCATTGCTTTCTCTTGTAAAATTGCACCAATTAAATTAGTGTTCCGGGTTCATGCCTCTTTTATCCACTCCAAGAGAGCAATTTCAATTGCTTTATTTTTTCTATTTACATTCGTTTTCTTGCTGATTCGAATTGACTCGCAGCATAAGCTGCTTAAATCGTAAAAAGTATGCAATTGGGTATTCCATACTTTGCCGCAATTTCTAATTTTTTCAGAACTTTATCACAGACTTCTTTTGAAATTTTTTGTTTTGCTTCTAAAGATACAGTTTGCTGTTTTCGACTTATCTTTCATGGAGAGCAACACAGACAACAATCTTTCTCCAAAGCAACTGGGAACAGATTTTCAATTATGTTAGTCAGGTGCTGAGGTAGGGATTGTCACTTGTTTCACTCGAACATAGGGGATTTCAAAAACCCAGTTTATGGTTTATGGTTATGTTAAAACAGTCAAATGAGTAATGGAAAAATTGCTTTCAAAAAAGGAATTCCTTCTCCCAAACTTTCATTTTGACCAATCTATAGCATATATGGTCAGTGTGGGAAAACTTCCGCATATCAGACAAATAAAAGTAGGGATTAGTTAGAAACTCTGTCTTTAACCATTTTCTGAAACCCTTTTCCACTTTAGGTAATTTTCAAACCGTGAGAAAAATTTCATTTCTAACAAGATGTGACATGTAAGTTTGAAATGTCGAAAACTTCATGTAAGCAATAATGTTTTGACTTTGGAGTAAAAAAAAAATTTTGCCTTAAGTGGAAATTCTGTTTCATGTTAAACGAATTAATTAACATTGATTTTCAGACTTATCTGTATTATTTCGTGTTAAGCAAAATTTTGCGTCAAGCAATTTTGTGTTAACGAGGTTCGACTGTATTTATATAAACCCCAATTTGCATCATTAATAATGTTTTTTTTTTTATTATTATTTCAGAAAATCCGAATCTGCAAATAGAAGTGGTCAGCCATCATGGCTGTCTATTAGTTTAGATGCAGCTTTAGGTTGTAGAACAAATGTATTCCAAATCCGGCGTATGACAACTGCTCATCGTCGAGCAAATGAAAGACATTCAGTAGGTGTTCAAAGTGTTCTTCCAAATGTACCATTAGTAACTATTCATCCTTTAGCTTCACCAGTTATATGCCGGTAAGTTATTGTTATCTTTGAATAATTTTATATATATATATATATATATATATATATATATATACAGTGCAAAGTCTGAAATCTTGTTGTCCAATATCTAGAATGATCTATAAACCAGAACTTTTCTTATCCACTATATCTATTTTTTTTTAAATTTAGAAGCTTTTGTTTGAAAACACTGGTGCTTTCTTCTCTTTTCAATTTTTCTACAAAAGAGATGTGGACGGATTCCATCACTTATCAACATTATGAATGAGTAGTTTGAGAAATGTTTTTATGCCTGTGTTCGATATAAAATGGACTCTAGATGTGATATTCCTTTTTAACATTTTTATTAACACTTAAACAACAGTTGACATTCACAAACAAAAATTATTAAGTTTAACTGCATTTTTTTAATAAAGAATTTCTGCCGCATGAACTGGGCGGTGTTTAAATACGTGGGAATGTTTCATCGACTCACAGCTTAATGAACTGTTTTTATAAAATGCCCCTAGGTGGAGCTGCAATATCAATGCTCACTAGATGGAGCCAAAACCATACTTCCGCGACGGAACAGCCTGATGCATAAGAATATTAAAAATTTCTAGGTTTATCAGACAACAAAAATCTTCTCTTTTAAGATTACTCTCTGGCAAATATTCTTTTAAATCATGAATGAAAACCAAACACATCTAATTTCTTTTCATTGCCTTCATGCACATCTGTTTTACAATCTAATAACATGAGCAGGTGTGACAAGTGTCTGGCTTTACTTACTATATTTTAATTCCAAAATACTGTCATATCTCTGGCTCTTTTCAGTTTTGGACACACAAGTTTAGGTTGCAATCCGTAGCATAAGACTGTCGCTGTAGTAGTCAGGTTGCCATTGTGAATCTGATAAATGTTGGTGTGATCGTCAGTGAAGTAGATTCGCTTGTCTTCGTGGCACTGCATGCAGCTTCTATAGAATTTTGTCTATGGAATTCTGTGCATAAAACTGGTGCAGCAAAGCTCATGGCTACAGAAAGTATGTATTCCTCTTAAGAAGAGAAGCAGTTGATGCTTATCCAATAAAATGAAATCCTGTATTCTGATGCTATCTGCTTTATATGCACAAAACAATATTAGGGTGTGTAGCATTCCTTACAAATTTTTATAGATGCTTATATTTGAAAATATGTTGTAAGGTCCTTACAAAGTGCTTATTTTTTATGCCGCTCGCAGAAAACAAAATCTCTAATTTCGTCAATTGGTCGCTTAAAAGAATCGTAAAATTCATCAAACTTCCACGCAAAATAAAATTGCAAATTTCATTAAACGATCGCAGGTAAAAAATTGGTTTTTTTTTACAAAATATCACAGAAATGGAGAATTTTGGCTATCAATTGCTGAAAAAAAAAAAATCATGAATTTTGTCAATTTGTCGCTGAAAAAAAATCATGCATTTTGTCAATTGGTTGCTGAAATATATCACAAAATTCTTCAAATGATTGTGGAAAGAATCTCGAGTTTCATCAACCAAGTGTGTGGAAAAATCGCGAATTTTGTCAAATGATTGTTGGGGGAAAAGTTGCGTATTTCATCAAACGATCCCAAGAAAAAAATTAATTTCTTAAATTAGTTGCTAAAAAAAAATCTTGCAATTTGTTAAACGATCAAGCAAAATGACTCGTGAATTCAGTCAACCAATCGTCGTAAAAATTGCAAAATTCGTCTATCGATTGCAGAAACAGTCTTGAATTTTGTCAAACTACGGGAAAATAAATGCTATTTTTGTCAAAAGATGGCAGAACTAGAGAATTTTGTCAATCTGTTGCAAAAAAAGAATAATTTTGTCTATCAGTCTTAGGAAGAAATTGCAAATTTCGTCAAGTGATTGCGGGGGAAAAATATTTTGTGATAAAATTGGGAAATTCCATAGGTCGCAAATCTATTTTAGGTCATAAAATTTGCAATTTTTTTGCGCCATAGGGAGAAGAAAATTTTTATTAATGATTTTCCCCTATATGATTTAATAAAGCGGACATGGTGCTTATTTTATAACATTGAAAGATCACAATAAATATGTGACTATAATAGAAAAAAAAAACTTAAATTATAAATCTCCCTAAAATTTGAACTAAAGGGGGATATGCCCCCCTTCCCACCCCTTACAATTCAATCCCTGTTTCAAACCCTGGATATTAGGAATATAATTGTAGACTACTTTTCCATGTTTGTATGAAATATGGATTAGTTTTCCTCCATTTTTGGGCTCTGGTTCCAATATTTCAAAATTCAGGTTGTCTGATTTTAGATTGATTTAAAAATTTTTTTGTTCAGTTCAACATGACTAGCTCAGGACTCTAGTCTGCGTACCTAAGTTGAAGCTGAAATTGTAAAATTTCTCATGTTTCTTTTTTGAACATGGGACCTGAAATAACACAGAAAAATCACTGTACATAAACGGGAAGTCTGAGTCCTGTTTACCTATTTGTTTAGCTTTACAAAAGTATACAACATGAATTCTTTTATTTAGAAATTATTTTTCATATTTTTGTAGAATTTGTCATCATTTTATGTGTGAAATAGGTTTGTATGTGTGCACATATACATATGTTCCTGTTTTTTTAATGTATAGCTAGATTTAAAAGAATGTTTAGGTTGTGAAGTTTTTCAAAATTATCAGAAAACATAGAAGAAACATTCTTACTTTTCTACAGAAAAAAAAATCTTATTCTAATGAAATTGCCTCGATTATTTACTGAAGGTGGCAACTTTTTATTTCTGGTATTTTATAAGCTTTTCCTTGTAATTTAAGTTTTAAAATAGATACTATAACACTACAAATATCCATTTAGATACACCAGATTGTTTACTAGAATGTAAATTGAAAAATGATAGTGTGAAAGAATGTTTATTTCTGCTTGTTCATAAGTGCCTGTTGCATGTTCATTACTGCCTAAGCAAATAGGCCTCTTCGAACAATTTGCTATTTTTTTAAATTTTCATTTCATGTATAATTATTCTTGTAAAATTGTAGGGAAGAGATTTTAAACATTAAAAATTAAGTTAAAGTTGTAGGATAATTGTTGTTTATTTGGTTAATAAAAATGTTCACATGCCTTACAACTCTTTTGTATATTATGAGAAATGGTTTAGAAAAAAAATGTTTAATTGCCCTACATGTATTCCTATCCCATTAATGTCTGATGATGGAAATGTTTATAAAGAAACTGTTAAAAAGAATCAAATAATTCATTTTAACAAGTTTAATAAAATAATATTTTTAATTTGACTTCAGTAACAAGTTTTCTTTAACAAGGCACAGTATTTTACTTTTTAACTTTGATTGACATAGCTCCATAAAAACCGACTCAAAATTTAGGAAATTTTAGAATCCAGAATTATTGAAGTCCTAACACTACTGTATTTCAAACTTTGTATTGCATATAGTGAATTTAAATTTTCAAGAATTTTTTTTTTTTTTTTGCTGTAACATAAATTTCATTGATTTTAAAATGAATAAATGTGTTAAATTTCTGGAGATATTTGTGCTTCTGATTGAAAAACCATTGTAAAATCTTTCTTTCAAACATTATCTTCTGTTTTGTGTAATCAAATGTATTACAGAAAAAAATAAAGATCATGAAAATATGCAGTTGGCATATACCATGAACTTATTATTAATATAGAAGTGCTTTGTCAAATTAGAAATAATTATTTAAAAGCTTTATCATATATTGCCTTTAACAAGACTAATTTATATATATATATATAATTTCAGGCATGTGCTTGATACATTAATATCATTAGCAAAGAGTTTTCCAGTCTACTTCTTACCAGAAGTGAATAAAGAGAAGAAAATCAGAGATTCAAGTGGAAAAGGAGAACAAAAATCTCTTAGAAGTACATCTTATAACAAAGTTGAAGGAAGGACTTCATCTTTAAAATCTGAAAGTTCAAATTTAAAAATAGAAAGTGACTTTTGGGATGTGCTTGTAAAACTAGACTCTCTTAGTACTACTTCACGCAAAGGTAAAGCAATTTTAAGGAATCATAGTGGTAGTTTTGCATCTGCATTAAGTTCTTCTGATGATGAGTCGAAAACATTAGGATTTGAGACTTCACCCCTTGCTCAGTTAATTGGTTTACTTGCTCATCCAGTGGTGAGAAGAAGTTCTGTACTAACTGACCGTCTATTACGACTATTAGCTCTCATTTCACTTGCACTACCAGAGCCTAAAAATAATATGAAGAGTAAAAATACTTCAGATTTCAATAAGCAATCTGAGGAAGATGAAGATACTGAAGGTACTTGCAGGTCTCCTTTCCATGAAGAAACAGGTAAATATGTTTTAACATACATATAATTATTATGAAATAAATTTATAAGCATACTTAAATAGTTTAAATTAAATAATTGCGGGTTTTCTCCATTTATGATCGGTCATAAACATGAAATATGCTTTACAATTGAAATCAACATACACAGACACACTTATTCAAAATATAGTTCATTTGCAGAATCAATAACTGCCATGCAGTCTTATAAATTGAAGTTTGTCACGTACAAAATATACACATTCTCTAATAAAGGGATGCACAACCTATGGCCCACGATGGGTTAACTGGTGGCCCACAAAACCCTAGATGCCAACAACTCCAGAAATTCCAAATTTCGCTAATTAGTTGCAGAAAAAATTACAAATTTTGTTCATAAGTTGCTGAAAAAATCATGAATTTTGATGATAGGGCACGTAAAAATCTCTAATTTTGCTAATCGGGTACGTAAAAATTCTGAATTTTGCCTGGTCGGGTGCTTAAAAATCTCGTATTTTGCTGAACGAGTGGGGAAAAAATGCAAATTTTGTCCATTGGTTGCAGAAAAAAATGATTCATTTCATCGATTGGCATGGAAAAATCGTGAATTTCATACATTGGTTGCAGAAAAAAATTATTCATTTCATCGATCGGCATGGAAAAATCGTGAATTTCATGAATATGTAAGTTAAAAATTGCGAATTTCATCGATCAGTCATGGGAAAAAAGCAAGAATTTTGTCAATCTCTCTTGGGGGGAAAAATAACAAATATCGTCTATAGATCACAGAAAAAAATTACAAAATAAGTCCATCACTTGCAGAGAAAATCACAAATTTCGTCAATTGGGCACAGAAAATTCACAAATTCTGTCAATTTGTCGAAGGGAAAATATTGTGAATTTCATCAATGGTCATTTGAAAAAATTACAAATTTTCTCAATCAATTGTGGAAAAATATTACAAAATTCATGAAGAAGTCGTTGATAAAAATCATGAATTTTTGCAAAATCTGTTACTGAAGAAATAAAGAAATGAATTTTGTCAATTGATTGTGGCGAGCATAATTAGTCAATCACGATTTGTTATTTAAAAACAACTTTTCATTTTTTAGAAATAAAGTTAGTATTCTTCAGAAAGATTTGTATAATTAATGTTCAGTTTTTTTAGAAATGTTGCATTCTTTTTCTCATCAAAAAATTTTCATTTATCAAGAAGGAATAGTTAGTCTTCATAAAGTGTTGTATGGTTATTCATATAGATAAATGAAGCCCTCTGTACAATTATTTCCGTATGGCGATTTTTGTTTATAAAAAGAATGTTTTTCAAGAAGTTATTCTTTATAAAATTTTGCATAATTAATAGGTACATATATATAATATATTGAGATTTTTAAAATAACTATATATATATTTTTTTATCACCAACAATTTCAAATGTCAGGAAAAAATATTTTTACTCCTAGTAAACTTTCAATGTTTATTAGAAATTTGTTTTAATTTCTTAAATAATTCCATTAAGGAAGTTTCTCCCATCTTATAAAAATTGTAAGGTGAGGGATATTTTAGTGCATAATATAAGGTTCATATTTATACTCTATACTATTAAAAATAATTTTTATTATTAAAATTGGTCATTTTCTATTTTTTAACTTGATATCCACATTTTATGGTTGAATATGTTAAAAAGTACAATTTAGAATAGTATACCCCTCTCCAAATTCAACCATAGAACTTTTTTATGGTACCCTTTTCATGTTTATCTTAATTCTTATACTTTTAATAAGGCTAACTTAACTCCTCAAAATAAAGTCCAGGAATATTTTCACTCCTTGGGAAAAAAAACTAACTATATAGCTGTTATATATACAAACTAAACTATTGATATTGTCTTGCCAACTGAATTGGGTATGCTGACTAGGGAGGTGGTTAAGTGTATGTCGGCCAAAATTAGCATTTTTATGAGCTTGTAGGTTCCTTCACCAAAACATAATTTTGTCCATGCTACAGATGTTGGCCATCGACATTCCAGTCATTTTTGTAAGTGGCACTCCTCTTATAAAGGTTGTGCACCCCTTCTCTATTATTTACATTCCCTGCTGCAGTTAATATAATTTCAAGGGAATCTTAAGTTTTAATATTTTTCTATTTGTCTGAAATTTCTTTTTGTTTTTAAATGAACTTTCTTCTTACTTTTAATTATTTTTTTTAAACTTAGCTCTTCATTTTCTAAAACATGAAATAACTTCCATTCAAAGAAATTCAGTAAGAAGGGAAGGGAACAAACAGTTTCTAGAAAATATAAATTTACCGCAGGACAGAATGTCTAAGTCGATGGTACTCACTAAAATTTCTGTAAGAGCCAAAATCTGGTAGAAAAGTGAGTTTGATGAGGGCCTTACATTTATGCAGGCATATGTCTATATAAAGTTACTTCTATTATATCTATATATGGAGTTCGTATGCCTCCTGGAATTCCATTTTTTCTTCAAGTGTCCTTAAAACTCCTGGAATTTACCTGTGACTCCTGGGAAATGTTAAAACTACGATATTTTAATTATTTTTTTACTATCTATAATTTTAAGAATATTAAACATTAAAAAGTTATTGATATTGAAGGAAAATTGCAGAAAATCTAATTATTTTGTCATGGAGCAGTGTTAACTGCAACTGGCACAGTTCGCACAAAAAGTGTGTTATGTAGTAAACATGCACAACTGGCAGCTAAGAAGAATGATTGAGCTCATGGGGAAACACAAAGTCAAATTAAACTGGGACCTTCTAATTCTTAACAGTGAATTTGACATTAAAATATTGAGGGAATTTAAACAAGAGTTTTAAATTAACTTTTGCTTCTGATACGTATCAACTGGAGCTTAGTGATCCATAGTGAGAAATCAACATTCTCTTAAGTCTCATATTTCCAAGGTTTTTTACTATTTTAAAATTTAAAATTAGTAAGATTTTTGAAGATTCACATTTCAGGAGGAACAACCCCATCCCTATATATATAGCCTTGAAAAAAGATAACGTGGTTGTATTAAAAACTCAAAGTAAATCTCCTAGAGAAAAAAAATGAGACTCCTTGAAAACTCCTGGAATTAACTTTGTTAAAAAGGATATGAACCCTGTATATATTTAAAACGAAAAGCGCATTCTGTCAAATTGGTCAATTTCACATTCTATTTTCCACACGAATATTGTCTCTTTTCGCATGCTTCAACGTTATTTGAAGGCTTCTCCCCTCAGAAAGGGGAAATCTGATTGATTAGCCCCCACCTGTTTAGCCTAGGGGGATTGAAAAAGGTTGATTGAAAACGGATGGAGTCATATCATTGCATTGAAAGCATAGACCTTCTAATATATTTTTGCTCTGTGATCCAAAGCTAAAGCTTTTTTTTTTTAAAGAACTCATGTTCTCACTACTAAATATGCATATTTTTTTGCAAAATTTTAAAGAGAGCTTGGATACAGTTATATTTATAAGGGATTGAAATGTCAGAGTTCCTGAGATGAGAACAATTTTTTTATTGCTATGTTAAAGGAGCCGATGCAAAAACAAACAAACAAAAAAAAAAGGCTGTAAAACCATTGTATTTATCACTAAAAAAGATTTCAAAGAGTTCGGACAAAAAGAACTTTTTTTTTTTTAAACTATGAAACGACCCTACGTAAAAAAAAGCGCTTTTATCACTAAATATCAATATTTTTTTGCTCATTTTTTATTTTAAAATGTAATTTCATACAAAATTTTAAAGAAAGCTTGGATACAGTTATCTTTATAACCGATTGAAATGTCAGAGAGTTCAGAAGATTAATTTTTTTTATTGCTATGTTAAAGGAGCCGATGCATAAACAAAGAAAAACAGGCTGTAAAACTGTTGTATTTATCACCAATAAAGATTTCAAAGAGTTCAGACAAAAAGAACTTTTTATTTTAAAACTATGAAACACGACCGTACGTAAAAAAACAAGAAAATGAACGCTTGGATACCAATTGCGGATCCAATGGGGGGGGGGGGGGGGTCATGACTCCCTCATGACTCCCCCCCTAGAGCTCTCTCAAAACGTGTAAATAAGACTTGGTAAAACGGTATTCCAAAGAAAGTTAAAAATTCCGTTTTAGGCATGTTTCCGTCTTATCTGGTATTCTAAATATTTTAGATCCTTTTCTCTAGGGCCATAAAATTTTCTGTCTAAGGCAGGATTCCGTTATAAACAGGTTTCATTTGTCAAGTTTTTTCAAATATTGGTATGTTTTTCAGTATTCCGAAGAAACAGAAACTCTTTCAGTTTGGAGTTTATGAGAGTGTGTTTAGTGTAAATATATATAAAGTAAATTAAATCTCAGGACAATGAAAGTAAAAATACATATACAGTAAAACATGAGAAAACGAAACTTGCCGATAATGAGAGAATATAACATATTTACAGTAGAATGGTGTACCTGCAAAGACTGGAATTGTCTAAAATGAACTTATTTCATCGTACCTTTCAATTCCGCCTTATCAGGTTTTATTCTAATATATATATATATATACCTATGAAACACAAACAAAATTCATCCCTCACGTTCTTGCATGACTATTAGTTTTATGATATCTATATTATTTATTATACTTCAGCTGCAGCGATTTGAAAATTGTAAGGCTAAGTTTTACTGCATTTTGAAGTTATTTTCGCAATATAATTTCATAAATCTTAAGATAAAAAAGTAATTTATGATATTTTATTGGGAAAATAATTTCAAAATACAGTAAAAGTTGCTAATATGGAATCGCAACTGATGGAGGAAAATTCCGTTTTAGACAGGGTGTTATCTAAAGAGGTATATTATCTGTTATAACTGCATTGTGTACTTTTGATGGACCATAAAAATTTCTATTTAAGATCAAAGTCCGTTACATACAGATTCTATTTTCCCGAGTATTTTATTTGTAAATTCAGTTTATGTAAAGTGTATTGATTAAAAAATGTTTGAGCTCATGAATAATGTTAATCTAAAGAAAGAAGAAACACAGATATAGAATATTAGTTCTCACAAGAAGAAAACCCCCTACCAAGATGCAGATGCTCCTGCTCTGCTGGACATATAATGACCAACGCTTTTGTGAAAACGTGATTTTATCAGAAAAAGCATCTTTTCTAAGAAATTTTATGCTACCAGCTCTTTTGGGGTTCCCATTCATTATAGGGCCTTGGGTTTTATTTCCTGTGGTCCCTTTTTCTGACTGGCACCTGTAGACTGATAATATGGTTGTATTATCATAAGGTCGTATTATGTAACGACGAGTGAAATTGCAATTTCATTCTATTCTTTCAGTGTTTTCAATCGAATGTACCAGTCCAAAACTTTTTAAAAGCTGTATATACCGAAAATAACATATTAGGCAAAGTTTTACTAATCTGAAATAGTGGTTCCAGACTCCTTTTTCCAGTCATTCTATCTAAATAAAAGGTTCATTTCCCCCTCTTCACCATTATGTATAATGTGTATATATTAAATAAATTAAGATACAAGAGCCTCTTACTTATAATACGTCCTGGCATGCTGGCAGTTACGGTTTGTTTTAAATCGGTCAATTAGTATGAGTGCGAAATCACTGCATTAAAATTGGTATAAACATTGATAACATATTGAATATTTTCATCATTTATATAAGTACGAAAGTATATTTAAATTTGTGTTTTAATTTTTAAATACATATTTTTAAAATTTTAAGCAATATTTTTTTCTATGCTATGCTTATTTTATTGTTTTAAATTTGTGTTCTGTTCTGAGTCATAACTAGCCGGTGAAGGGCTTAGAAATTTTTTTTGGGGCTAATTCATAACTTTTTTTCTTTCTTATCAGTGACATCCAAATTCAGAAGTTGAGGGGAAGGACTACTGTCTAATTGTGTGTTTAGTATAATATATATACACTGGCGGAAAAAAAAAATCCCAACACCAAGAAAGACTTGTGTTAGATAAACGAAGTTTGGTAGGCGTGCTTATACATCTGAAAGATGACATCGATTCAAATTTCGCGACTCGCGCATAAGTGTGGTGCTAGTGGCACCACTCAGAACGATCAAATCAGGTTTGCTTTAAATGCGTGCTGTAAAGTTTATGTGCGTTTTATCTTCGAAATTTGACGTATTGAGTTGATGTTAGCCAAAAATGCCTTTAAGAAGACGAAGAAGCCAAATGCCTTTAAGAAGACAAAGAAGCCATTATCAACAACTCACCGAAGTTGAACGAGGTTGTATAATAGGGCTACGAGAAGCTGGATTTTCTGTCCACGATATTGCAGAAAGACTTGGCCAGAATGTATCCACTGTGCATGATTGTTGGGAGTAGTGGTCAAGGGATGGTACAGGCTCAAGAAGACTGGGTTCCAGACGGCCACGTGGCACTACTGAGAGGGAAGACTGCCGTATTCGGCGTACGGCTGTGGCATATCTTACTGCGTCTGCGGAAGAAATTCGAGCTGCAGTTGGTACCACAGTGACACAACGAACTGTTAGAAACCGGTTACTTCAAGGGAAGCTCCGAGCCAGGCGTTCTGTAGCGTGCATTCCACTAACGCCAAGTCATTGTCGTTTGCATCGCCAGTGGTGTCAAGCCAGAGCTCATTGGTGGACGGAGTTGAGATCTGTTGTGTTTTCTGATGAAAGTAGGTTCTGCCTTGGTGCCATTGATGGCCGTGTGTTGGTCAGAAGGAGGTCAGGGCAACGCCTACAACCAAACTGTCTGCGGCCTAGACAAAATAGCCCTACACCTGGAGTCATATTCTGGGGAGCAATTTCCTATGCCAGCAGGAGCACTCTAGTGGTTATCCCAAACACACTGAATGCAAATTTGTACGTCAGTCTGGTATTCAACCTGTAGTGCTGCCATTCATGAACAGCATTTAAGGGGGAGTTTTCTAACATAACGCTCACCCTCATACTGCTATTGTAACGCAACATGCTCTACAGAGTGTCGACATGTTACCTTGGCTTGCGAGATCACCAGATCTGTCTCCAATTGAGCACGTATGGGATATCATTGGACGACAACTCCAGCATCATCCACAGCCAGCACTGACCATCCCAGTATTGACACAAGTACAACAAGCATGGAACTCTATACCACAAAGTGACATTCGGCACCTGTATGATACAATGCATGCACGTTTTCAGGTTTGCATTCAAATTTCTTGAGGTTACACCGGCTATTAATGTAACAGCATTTCACATTTGAAATGCATTTTCTTGAGCTTAAATTAACCTGTGATCTTGAAAATCTAATCAATTAAACATGTTAACTAGACAAATGCATTGTCCAAATTTCATTGCTCTACAAAAATTTTTTCTTGGTGTTGGGATTTTTTTTTACGTCAGTGTATATATATCTCCCAAATTTTAAACAGGTATTATTTGTATAATATTACTAATAAAAGAACATATACATTGTGAATAAAAACTCCCTAGTTCAACATATCAAGAAAAAGTAATTTCGTTCATGATCATATGCAAATTTATAAAAGAAAATCTATACGTTATGAAATTGACGGTGTATTTTTTAGGGGGATGCCTCACGGCTACAGGTATTTCAATCAGGAGTGCGAAAGGGTGTGTCAACAAGTACCTTTGACAGCATAAATTCCCCTTTCTTTCCCCGATATTTCAATCCCCTCCCGTAAAGCTGACATCAAGCCATTTTTCAGTCTTCTGTATAATTGTATTTATGATTGCTGTCGTTTCTTCTTAATTCATAATAGCCAAAAATATGGATAAAAAAATGATAATAATGAACAATTTCAGTTTGTCTTTTTATGGAGAACATTTCAATGAGTTTCCAAATAATAAAATTTTCATTAAAATGTAGAAAAATATTTTTTCAAAATGTGCATTGATATATAGCTAGATAATATTAACTCTTTAAATCCCAAGCATTAAAAAACCGAATGACCTTAGAATCCCAACAAAATAGCCCAAAATGCTGGGTTTTTTTGTTACCCCCTTTTCCACTAGGTAAATAGTGGAAATGACCCTATTGCCTTCTCCCTTTATTCAAATTTCGACAGGTGTTGCGACCCTCTGTTTGTCATTGCTTCAGTTACTGGAAAAAAATCTTGTTTTTTCCTTCTGTACTGTCCAGAAATGCCAACACATTACCCCCCTCCCCCCTCACTGAGAGATACCGTCCCCTTGACAGAACCCCCCCCCCATTTATGGGGAAGGAAAATCTTCTCAGCTATCCTAGGCTATTGTGGGTTTCACAGCATTGGGATGATTTCGGCTATTGCAGGATTCAAAAGGTTAACAGGTTACAACAAATAAATTGTAAAAAATTAATGTTCTGTGTCTGGTCATATTAAAAATTCATATTTCATATCAATAATTTATTTATTAAATTTATACTTTATAAATTCCATATAATATAAGAAAGCTAAAAAGATCTAGAATAACTAAAAGTTGAAAAAATTTAAAATTCATCAATCTAGTCCAAGCTTGTAGTATGGTATGGTGAGATAACACAGAACATTAACTTTTGGAAATTTACATTAATAATTAATTATAATTTTATTGAATTTAAATAATGTTAACATGATTAAATTCTGATTTCATTAAGTAGCCCTCTGTAGGAAAATGTATATATTTAACATTCTAGATACAATATTAATTTTATTAGCATTTTTTACTACTGGGTGTGATTTCCAACAGAATATTGAAACGTGTGGCTATGCCTTTTAAAATATGGGGATCTTTGTGAATAAGATGTAATTATACAAGTACAATTTTGAAATCTTTTACTATCAATTGTGAAATATACTGTGTTTTGCCTTAAATATGTTTGTCTCGAGATAATAAAACACTATGTAAAATGGTTTTTTCCTCTTAAGCTTTGTGATATTTTTTTTTCTGTATTTCTAAATTTTGGAAATTTGAAGTTTTTTCTATTAAGAGATTTAAAATTTTGAACACATCACAAGCATAAGGAATATTTGTTTCATAAATATAAATCTAATTACTTTTTAAAATAAAATATATTCCTTATGTCTTTAGAGGGAAGAGGGGAGTAGCTTCTGGACGAATACGCAGGATTTTAAAATATATATTTAAAAAAATATACTATTTCAAAAGAAATTACCTGGAGAATGCAATGTTATCTAAAATCATATATATAAAAAATAAATTTATTGTAAATTTCTGTTAAAACAAAGTAATTACCTAATACTAATTTTGCTGCAAATAATAATAATAATGACTAATAATAGTAATAAAAGACATAGGTTCAATTGATTGGGAAGAATGTCTATCTATTAACTGCATAAATTGTGCCTCAGAGAGCAGACCCCGATCATGATTAATTGGAGCCAAATTAGGGGGCCCCATTCAAATCGTTGCAAGATTATTCAAATAGAACTGATGGTCAGTCATATGTATAATTCATTAACAATATTTTCGCCCCTTGGATTTTGTTGTCTAATTTTTCAGTCTTATTGCTTTACAGAAGCACCTTCTTAAATAAATAATTCTACTACTCCCTCATATCATATTTTTAGCCAGACAGTTCATCATCTCTATTTATCTCATGCCCTCATTAATATTTACTCATCGTTTAATCAGTTTATGCAATTTAAATCGCACGTATCGTTCCCCATATACATCTTTCACCCGCTTCTATTTCAGCCGGCCACGATGCCGTAACTTACCAACAGATGGCGTTAGGCATCCGGCCGAGTTTTACAATTTGCATCTTTCATCGTCGCTCCATTTGGTCATTCTAGCTTCGAGAGAGCGCATGTCGTCACTCCCCGCAGTAGAAATATATACGCTTGCACCATGTGCTTCGGCGGCTTCGTGACAGTACGTTTGGAACAGCCAACGATGGTGGATGGTTAATCACCTTGTTTTATTTTTATGTTTATGGCAGAGGTTGGCTCAACTTAAGTAAAGTTCAATGCTGTAAAAGTATTTTCTGTATTTTTCATGATGGAGTGCAAATTAAAAGGAGTTTCTACGTGCTCTGGTGAAATTGTGTTGGTAAAGTGTTCCCAGGCACGGTATTGTGGAATCAGCTGTTATCGCCAGTGATATTTTTATTTAGTTTGTAGAAGGGGAAACGCACTGTGATGGATAAAACCTAATTCAAGTAAATGCTAGCTGTCTTTAGAGTAAGGTTTTTAATACAATTTGTTTTAGGATCATGTTGCATAAAGTTTTTAAAGGACCTGTTATTTTGAAGGGATAGGTATATGTTCCGTCGGATACGTTTTATCCAGGCACTGAGATATCGGATATCTGTCTAGGCCTTTTAAATGCAGCATCATCTTTCTTTTAGGCAGTTTGGCATTTCATTCATAAATTAAAGTTAACGTTATGTTTGTTTTATTAAAAGTTTAAAATTAAATTAATTTATAATGGTTAATGTAATTAAAGTTTAATTCATGTTATGGTTAAAAAGTAAATATTAAATATGTTAAAAGTAAATGCTTAACTTTAATCTTGAAGTAAATTCAATATAAACTGGATGTTAATTCCAGAAGTTTCTTTTAACATTCAAAGATGCAATTTTCTTGTTTTATGCACTTTGAATGTTTTTCAATGGTTTTGAAGCCATACATTTTAGATACCCTTTGGGCTCCAGTATTTATTGTCATATTAGTTTTGGTCAAAGTATGTAGTGAAGAATGAATTGTAGTTTAAGATTTAAAATGTCATTCAGTTCCTACATTGACCTGTTTTTGTTTGTTATGATTCCAGAATTAAGTTAAACTGTGATATATTTTATATTTTTAATAAAAGCTTGTTTATGTTTTAACCTCTGTCTTTTTATTACTGTACACACTTCATATGTAGTTTTTACCTTTCTCCTTTTTAGCCATTGCGTATTTAGTTTCCAACTTTCTTTTACCAAAATGGGTTTTCTTATTAGCGTTTCCAGTGTGCACTTACTTTGCTGCTAATTTTAGACTTTTTAGATTGGCATTACTTTTGTAATTTGCCAACAGATTTTAAATAGAAGAAAATTATTAGCTCCACCAATTGTAAATTAAGTACCTTAATTAATAAAATACTCTGTTTTTTTCTTAGTACAGAACAAAACCGTTTTATATAACTTTAGCAATTTGTTATATTACTTTAAGATGAATTTAATAACTTCAACTTATGGAAGAGTGTCAAATACTCTAATATGCAAATATGAGTTAACCAAGTTACTTTTTTTTTTACATCATTTTAAGTTGTACTATGCACAACATAATATCAAATCAAATAGATTCTACTTCACAGGTAAAAAGTGCTTTTTTGATAAATCTAAAAAGACTGCAATTTAGCTAATAAAGCAAAAAATTAAATAATAACCCACAACATGATGTACATTATACATGCACAACCTGTGGCCAGAACACCAAACTTGGCCAGCATCTACAGAAATTAAGGAATTGTGTGTATTTCGCTGATTAGTTTCGGAAAAAATTGCAAATTTCGTCAATCGGGAGCATAAAAATCATGAATTTCTTCGATCAGGTACATAAAATTCATGAATTTCATTGATCACGTGCATAAAAATCACGAATTTCGTCAATTGGGCCCGTAAAAAATCATAAATTTTGTCGAACGGGGGCGTAAAAATCAAGAATTTCATCAAACGAGCAAATAAAAATTATGAATTCCATCGATCGGGTGCTTAAAAATAACGAATTTCATCATTCAGGAGTGTAAAAATCATATTTCGTTGATCGGGTGCATACAAATAGTTAATTTCATCAATCAGGAGCATAAAAATCATGAATTTCGTCCATCAGGCATGTAAAAAATCATGAATTTTATCAATTGCGTGCATACAGATCATCAATTTTGTCAAACGAGTGCGTAAAAATCATGAACTTCGTCGAACAGGCACGTAAAAATCATGAATTTTATCAAACGAGTGCATAAAAATCATGAATTTCATCGATTGGGGATGTAAAAATCATGAATTTCGTCGATCAGGGGCGTAAAAATTATGATTTTCGTCAATCGGGCGCGTGAAAATCATGAACTTCATCGAACAGGCACGTAAAAATCATGAATTTTATCAAACGGGTGCTTAAAAATCGTGAATATCGTCGATTGAACGCGTAAAAATCATGAATATTGTCGATTGGGTGCAGGAAAAATAATGAATTTCGTCAATTCCGAGCGTAAAAATCATGAATATCGTCTGACAGATGCAGAAAAATCGTGAATTTTAGGAAGAAAAGGAAATTGGAAAATCCTGCATTTGGCCGGTTCTTTCCATATTTTTAGTCGCCAATTTTTCAAGTTTAATCGACGAGTGGCGACTACTGGCGAGTGCTTATTTTCACTTTTAACGACAGGGATCCCTTATCACAGAGGAAACCTCCGCAAGGACAGACACTTGATGAACCGCCGAGAATACCCAGCGATTTCATTGCCAAAACCCCAGAAGGGGAGCCGGTTTTTAAGTCTCATGCTAGGCGTCACAACGATTCTTGCTTTCCCACGGCGTCCGATCGTCAACATGCATGAAAGGAAATCTATTTTATAAACCATTTCAATATATGGTTATTTTAATAGTTAAATTATTGTACTAGGTAAAGCTAATTACACCCATAGTAATAAGCAATATTTGAGCATGAAAGTACCTATACATTTGTATCTGATTATCAATTTTTAGATATAAAAGTTCTGAAATTATATATTGTCATAAGAGTAATATAGTATACTTTTAATCTTACTAGCATAATAAAAATGAAGTTAAACTTACCTTTTTTTATGTTGCATTTAATCCACTCAACAATTTAGTGTTTCAATTACATTTAAATTTAATAACATTGTCTTATGCAATAATTTTAGAAATACAGCAAAAAATTTTAAACATTTGAAAATTTTCAGCTGAAACAACTACTGGAACTGGAACGGCTGATGATCCCATAATGTTTATAACTGATGAAATAGATGAACGTCGTACCGTAAAACATTATTTAAAGTTAGCTGTTGAAGTAAGTGTTAAATACTTCTTCCAACGTTAAAGTGTATTTGGTTTTTGATGTATTACCATTTTTTTTTTAATATAAAATTTTTAGTTTATTGTAGGTAAGTAATTTAACTTTATTATACATAGGATCATGATTTACATTTAGAAATTTCTTTTTAATTTGATTTATATTAAATTTTCATTTAATATTTTATTTTGATTAATCATTTGAGTTATTTTTATGCATGTTCATATGTGAAATATTTCAAATTACCCTGAAAATTTTCTTCTATGATTTGCTTTGTTTTAAAATGTTATTTGCTCAAAATATAAATTGATTTGAATCCTGTCTTTTAACATTTAATTATGAAGGATACTGTTCTATTTCTAAAACCATAAAATATTTCAGTTTGAAACAACATCCATCCATATAAGTTTGAATGTATATTCATATATAAGCTTTATATATGTATGTGTGTGTAAATACAATTATTAAATTTGTTTTAATTTTTTCTAGGTATTAACATCAAAAACATGTTCAGAAGAAGGCTTAGAAGATGCAACTGCCTTGCTTTTAAGGATATCACGTGGCTGTTTGAAAACTCGCCGTACTGTGTTGTATTTACTTTTAGAGGGTGCAAGACAGCTTGGTTCAGTTGTATGCTGTAACATTCTAGCACTTATGCATGAATTGAGGTACAATCTCACTGGGGATAAAAATTTAGAGGCTGATGATAAAGAACCCGAGTATGATGGAAAATTTACTATGAAAGGAACAATTCAAGACAGGTAAAATTTCTTTTTATGAGTTAATAGTACATGTTTAAATGATGTTCTATTGAGTTACTTTAACAATTTAAATTTTACTGATATGAAAATTAATGTTTGAGGTTTAATTTAAAACTATTGGAATTTACTTAGTTGCAAATGATATGAAAGTATTTTTTTTTATTATTATTATAATTAAGCTCTTAAGCATGTCTTTTCAGACCCTCCCTTTGCTCAAGTAAGTAAAATTCCTTCTAGACCACCAAGAACTATAGATAGCTTTTAAATTATTATAAAAGTTCCTATTTAATGCTAATGAGTCCAATTTAAAATATATATATATTTATATTTTGCAAAATTTCCATTGTTTAAGTTTAGACAGATAATTTTTCTTCATAATAAAAAAAAAAATATGTGGCAAAAGGATTTACCCTAGAATTATAGCATTTTACTTTTGTTGTCGTAAAGGATATTCGAATAAAGTATTTTGATCAATACATTCTAAAAACACTTGTTTGAAAACATGCATATGATTTTTTAAAAATTATTATTAAATAGAAAATGGAAATTATTAATTACAAAGTCTTTTATATCTTAGTTTTTTATTTTGATTTACTTTCAATAATAGTTTTATGTCATAATTTTAATTTCAAAATGAAACCCTTTTAAGTATAAATACGTGTCTAGTTTCAGTAAACAGGGGGTCTGAAAAAGATTGAAACATGTTTTAATATTTTACCTGTTAGAGATACGTATGCAGCATAAATTACAAGAGAGTTAAAATAATATAGGATTTCAGATTATGTAGATAAAATAGTCTACCATTAATTTTTAAAAAGTTATTTTTTTAAATTTTTATATGGTACCTGGATCCAATAATTTATATTTAGAAATATTTGCTCCATGCTTTGACAGGTAAAACAGTAAATTCTTCTACGACCAAAACTTGCCAAACTATGATATTTTGAATTTTATAAAATTTCTCACTAAAACCGCACCTGTTTGTCTTTAGTGGCAGAAGGCTCTGAAACTTCATAAAAAAAACAAAGTATAACTCCATCAGTTTTGGTATGACCCAGGGATCATGTAAAAATTTAACAAGAATGAAAAATCATGTGTCAAGCATAGATTATGTGACACTTTCCAACATTTACAAAATCTTTTTACAAATCTTTATCCTTTAATGATATCGAAGTAAACAAGGTCAAGGTAAAACTGGGTATGGAGGCCTACCTTTCGGCTTAAGCTCAGTTGGGAAAACTTATCACATAATTAATAACACAATTTCAGGTATTATCAACAATACTTGGAAAAATATCTTAACTGCTTTGTGCAGTCCTGTATATGATCTATAGATTTGTATATATATATTATATAGAACGCTAATTTTTAGTTCAGTTAGGAAACATGCGGCACAGTTTAAAATTCCCTTTTTGGATTTTCCATCAATAAACGGAAATGTACTCGCGATATTTTGTGCTGGAGTGTCCCTGTAAAAAAACTAAGTGTTACACACTTCATTTTCAATGCCATAATAAACCTCAATAACATATATCAATTGCATGACAATTCAAATGTATTTACGCGAGTTAGAACACAGACAGACAAACCAAATTCATAAACTCTTTTTAACTATGTTGGAGAGTGTTAAAAAGTGCAACTTTTTGAAAATTAGTGGCAGGACTAATTCATCAACATAATCTACCTAATTTTGAATATTTTTACAATTTTTATTACCAACCTCAGCAGGTAAAAATTTAAAGACTGTTTCAATCTTTTTGGGTCACCTTGTATAAGATAAATTTGTATTTGCTGTAGGAAATTCGAAAACTATTATAATTTTGATGTATTAGTTTTGATCTTTATTTTAAATTTTTAGCTTACCACTGTGGAATTATGGGCAGCATAGACCACATTTTGTTATTTAGAGAATGTCTTATTCTATGAATGTTTTCTTTACATATTTACAGCAATATAATGCATTTTAGCACATATAAATTAAAAATCTAAGCTATAAAATCAAATATTTAAAAAAATTAATTTTTCCATTTTCAAGTTGTCTTAGCAGTTTTATTATTCCAACTAAAAATGTGTTCTATTTATTTTTACCAAAATGTTTTACTTTTTTATACCAAAATAACTAAAATTGTTTATTGAATTTCTAAGATTGTTTTATTTAAATTTAAGAGAGAAAACAATGTACAAATACTTAAATTTTTGTTTACTTTAGTATGAAATTTTTATTCCTAAAATGAAACCTAAAAGAACAGTATGTGAAATATGTTGCAATTGCTATTTTACAGGTTTACCAATAGAGCTGTAGTAATTACAGCTCCTGTAAAAATCAAGGGAAGAGGTGGAAGAGAACTTCAACTACCTTCTATGCAAGCTTTAACTAGTAAAGCATCTAGTCAGGCATTTTTCTTACGCATATTAAAAGTAATAATACAGCTCAATGAATCAACTCAATCCCCAGGACAAAATAAACCAAGAGGTAAATAATTTTCATATATTTAAAATATTTCTTAACACTATTTCTACCAGTTTCAAATGACACCTTTTTTAAGTTTTGCTTTGTGTTTATTTTACTTATAATGTTAAAAACTAATAATTATAAAAATAAGTCTTCAATGTATTGAAAATAATTTGATTGTTTTTATCTAAAATTTACTATAAATTAATCTTTTAAAGGTGTCATTTGACATCAATACAAATAGTGTAATACTGAATTCCCTACTTCGTTTGATTTCACCTTTTAGTAAACATTTTCAAATAAAGATTCTTAAGTCCAATGAAATTGAATCATCTATGTATATGTGTATAATGTAATTAAATATGTTTATCCTTATTTATATGTATTTTAAAGTACATTAAAAATTCATGAAATGTTTAAATTGCTTAGAGAAGTTTTTATTGGTCTTTTCACCCAAGGCTTTTTTTGAAGTGGAATGTGTTCTAATACTTATGGAAAATCAATAGGATGGCAAGAGTTACTGACAAGCACATTTATTTTCAGTTATAGCATTGGACAGACCTTTTACATAAAGAAAAAATACAGTTACAGGGTTTCAATCTCTAGTTTAGGGAAATACACATAACATACTAAATAGGTTCAGACAGTCGACCGATGTTCAGACTCTCACAGATCAGAGCTTGAGATCTAATACCTTTTATATAGAAATTTTCTCCTGAAAAATAATTACAGCTTGTCTGCTATTCTCTCTGCAACTCACAAGCACACATAAGATTAATGCTCTTGGACTCTGAATTGCAACTCTTCAGCCAGATCAATTAAGTGGCCTGAGAAGATCTCAAAAGTTTTTAAGCGGTGGTAAGTTTATGAGCACATAACAGCCAGTGTAACATCAAAAAGAGAGAAGTTACTATGCTATATTGTCAGATTAAGAAGTTTAGAGTGGAAATGATAGCCACTAAATGTATGCTGAAAAATTGGCAGCAGTCAGTCTGGCACACTTCATTAGAGTCTAACAAGGAGAGGCAATATTAAAGGTTCTTTTAATGCACAACACTTTCAATTAACTATTGATTAGGAAGATAGGAGATCATCCCAGTGTCAAGTCATTATTTTTCTTTGTTAATCAGTTATTTTTAAAATCCTTAAGTATAATTTAGCAATAAACAAAGTTGTTATTGCAAAGTTTTAATTAAATTGTTGATGTGAAAAAGTTAATTTTTCATACAAAAAAAAAGTAATTTGTACAAAAAAGTGTTTTATTTGAAATTTGAGTGATTGTGTGAATTATATTTATATATACATGTATAGCTGATCCGTAATTCTCAGCAGAAATTATTGTCATTGTGCATATAAACATCAATTTTAAAATACAAAAGTGTGCATTTCACAATCACAATAATAAAAGAGCTAAAATCTTGCTAAGATATGAATTTGATGATTCAAAAAAGTTTGTCATAATTTTCTTGTTCATTCAATGAGTAATTAAATATTCATAGTTTACCAATAGTACTTTAAGAAGTTTCTTTTATAATGCTAATTGCTGTTTTGTTGCTGTATTTTATTTTATTTGCAAATTCCATCAAAACTGAAACTTCCTCAATTTTGCAAGGTAATTTGTTCATTTAAAATTCATAGGAGATAGGAATTTGAATTTCTCAGAATATTCATCAGAAAATTCGTTCATTTTTCACAAATAACTCATTTAGTGTTCACGAGTCTGAATCCATACTGTTTGAGTGGACTGGCCATGAAAGGCTTCTCATGAATTTAGAATGTTTTCTCTTTTCTCTCCTAGGAAAGCTTCTTTTTGTGACAATGGTGAACTTTTACCTGAAAGCATCTTTCTTCCAGAACCAGATTTGCATTAAAGAACTTGCTATCACTAGAGAAGAGTTTCTATTAAAGATAGCTTTTGATATTTCTCTCAATGAAACAGCACAACATTGATATAAAGCATGACTTCTATTTAGAATATTTAGTAAAAGTTTAACTAGTACAGCAGAGGCTGCATGATGCTTTTTATTGATGAATAATCTAGTGAAAAGAAAAACACATACTTTTCTGTACAATGAAATACATACTTATTACAGGGTGACAAGTAATAGCGCCCCAACTTGAAAATTTAATGATTCATAAACTATAATAAATATGAAGAGGAAAAAAAAAGTGACATTTGTATCTGGTAGCTCTTAAATTTCATATGCTATAATTTTAATGTTCAAATTTTCATCACTATAGGGCACCACACTGTCTCCAATTGTAAGAAGGCTCAAACTAACATGTAAAAATGCATTAAAAATATCTCAAGTTTTATTCTTTACTTTATTTAGCAATTGAAACACAAAAATAGGCTCGATTTTGGAAATTTATTTCAGCATTTTTAATGTATCGGATGCTGCAGTGCCATCTGTTTACAAAAATTCGAGCTGTTTTTAAAATTACAGCATATAAAATTTAAGAGGTACCAGATACAAATGTCACTAATTTCATCTTAATATTTATTATGGTTTACGAATTATTGAATTTTCAAATTGAGGTATTTATTTCTTGTCACCCTGTACATACCTATGTTAATAAAATTAAGTACATAAAATTGTCTTCAGATTAAGTAGCTTATGATTGAAACTATTTATTTTCTCATGTTACTCGTAAAAAAGCATAATGTGTATGCATCATCATTTGACATCTAACGTTAATAACTCAAGCAGATAATAAAATACCAGACACAATTATACTGAGTGGGTAGTTATTACACATTAGTAGAGCATGTATAACCTTATTAGGCATTTTTTTATATTAAAATAAAACAGCCATGTTACATGGATTGTTTTATTGCTGTAACTTTTTCTTTTAATGTTTTCATAAATTATCAAATTTTAACTTGACATGAATATTGTATCTCTATAGAGGCTGAACCTGCTGTAGACAGTAATGCTGGTGAAAACTTGACTGCTGGTTCTGCACCATCTGAAGATGCACCAACAACAGTAGGAACAGTAGCAACAGCAGCATCACCAACAGCACCACCACCAACTGGTAATTTTAAATGTTATTTTAATTAATGAAATTTCTCATTGAATTAAGATTATCATTATTTAATAAGTTTTTGCTCTCTGAGTCAGAAACAAAGCATCTTTTTTCTGCTCTAATATACACATTGAAGTTTTCACTTTCTGTATCGAAAATTCAGTTTCATTTTTTTCACCACCAATTTCTCCTTCAGTTTCACGATATTTGCATCAGAATGAAATTTTATGTCAAGCTTCATTTATTATGGTGATTTTTTTTTCATCAATTCAATTTACTTTAATATTTGTCCATAATAGCCCTAATCAAGTATGCTAAAAACAAATATGTAAGAAAACAATGTTTTATGTGTAGATTTTAAACTTTCTTGGAATGCCATTATATTTGTTTAGTATTACAAGGTTCCCTTTATATTTTTATATTTACAAAATTAAAAAAATTAATACAAAATGCACGTTTGAAATAACCCCTTGCAAAATAAGTGTGATAAGGTTTGCTTTAAATATCAAGTTCAAACCTGTATATGTTCATTCCTGAACATGCATGCAATGTATTTACACAAGACATGTTATTTGCCTAGATATTATTGACTTACATATCATTGGCTTAGTGTATATAATATGTAATTTTTATTTTTCTCCAGAGATGTTGAGATTGGAGTTGAGTGAAATTGAGTTTAATGGGAGTTTAAATAAGTGGCTGTAGAATAGGTAAGACAATCTTACTTTAGGAGTGCCAACATGGAGCGTAAACTGCTATCTGTAACCTCCAACAAAAATTATGTAAAACATTAAAAGATGAAATTTAGAAACAAAATCAATGTGTCAAAAAAATTTGAAAACTGCTGGAGAGCCCATGCAAAAACAGGGTCATTCTAGAGTTTTGAGCACCTGGTGTTAAATATAACCTTAGAATGTGGGTGCATAGAGCATCCAAAAATACTTTTTGGGAGCTCTACACTTTGTTGTCAAGGCTAAGTTGACTGGAAAGAAGAAAAGATATAATGAGTAGGTTGCCAAGATATACAGCAAAGCTGCAACAGGGTCATTCCATGTCAAATCAACCAGTGACACAACCTGACCATTTTAGATTTTGATGAAACTTGCAGGAATCATTCTCCCTGATGATATAAATGAGAATCTACTTTTATTATTTTTTATCTCAGTAAATTTTCATACAATTTAATTTTTTTAATTTTGAATAATCATCAGCATTTTTTGGCTTATATAAATGTTTTCAATTTTGAATTTCTCAAGATCTATCAGGCGTAGAGAGTTGCTTAACCCTTCATTTTAAAGAGAATTTCATAAGGTTTAATTTCATATGCAAGTTGACTATACTTGGTTAAAAAAAGTTAATTTAATTTAATTTAAAATTTTTAAATTAAAAAATTTTTAAAATATGTTTTTTAAAAATTTTGAAAAAAGTATGTTTTTGTAATATTATAAACTTTAAATTCTGAAAGTTTCAGAGTGGGATCTCAATGGGATCAGCAGTTATGTTAAAAAAACTAAACACCAGTTGGGGCTGGTATTTAAAGTTGACACCTCGCCAACTTTATAATTGTGCTAAAGATGGTATTGTTTTATTCATTTTAAACATTATTTTTTTATAACTGCTGATCCCATTGAGATCCCACTCTAAAACTTTCAGAATTTAAAGATTATAATATTACAAAAAACATATTTTTTTCAAAAATTTTAAAAAACACTTTTAAATTTTTTTATTTAAAATTTTAAAATTAAATTAACTTTTTTAAAACAAAGTATAGTCAATGCATATCAAATTAAACCTTATGAAATTCTCTTTAAAATGAGGGGTCAAACAACTCTCTACGCCTGATAGAACTTGAGACATTCAAAATTGAAAACATTTATACAAGCCAAAAAATTATGATATTTCGAAATTAAAAAAATTAATTGTATGAAAATTTATTGAGATGAGAAAATTATAAAAGTATATTCTCATTTGTATCATCAGGGAGAATGATTCCTGAATGTTTCATTAAAATCTGAAATGGTCAGGTTGAATTTTGAAAATTTTCGGTTGATTTGACATGGAATGACCCAACAGCAAGGCAAAAAACAGAGGCTCAATAATCCTAAGAACCCTATAAACAAAGACACCTTAAGAAAATCAAAGGGGGCAATATAGCTCACTAAAAAAGTATGATTTTGACAGTCATTGCATAGTGCATGCCACCAGCTGCTATTTCTCAGGGACAGCTCAGATCGTGTGGTTCTAAAAAAAAAAACCCTTTATTGTCCTCTTCTAAGTTCATACACAGGCCAAATGAATATGCATTTTGGTGACTGATCTTAAATGTTAATTAAATGATTTTCTCTAAATTCTGTGATAATTGCCTGACACACGCTGTCACCAAAGTTTACCCAGGGACCTCAAATATAGCTTTGGCTTTCTAGGGGAAGCCAATTCTAGATGAAATTTCTTTCAATCTAGGATATATGACAGATATAAGAAATTGTATGTATGGCAAAAATGTAATGTTTTCTCTGTATTTTATTTTAAATGTTAAAAAAAGGTGATTATTAAAAAATTATATACAAATCTTAATTACATATATGAATGTAATCTTTGAGACTATCAATCATAACTCAATGTATTAAAACTGCTTTATATCAGTAGAATTATATTAATTTAAATAATGCTTGCATTGCAGTGAAACATCAAGCTTAGTGAACGTATTAACACGGGCTTGTCAGCCAGCGAGAGGGTTAAAAAGCAAATCATATTTTAAAGAGATTTTAAGCATAAAACATGAACCTGTCAAATTGATGGGTTCTGTAAATCTAGTGTTAAGCATGTAAAATATACAGTGAAGTATTAACAAAATTAAAGATTTAATGATCAAACTGTGGAATTTTTTTTCCTATATGTTACTACATAAAAAATATTGTTATATGCAGAATTTGAACTGCATGTTATCCAATTGTATGATTTTGAAATTAAGACTTTCCATGATCTTTTAAGATAATATGAACTTGAATGCCTTTAGAAAGTCTCCCGTGCGAACACTTATTTTTGAATGAATAATTTTCCAGTGAGTCGAATCAATCCAAAACAATGTTATTCTAAAATGCTTATTTTAATGCTAACCTTAGTACATTGATTTTAAGGGCTACAAATTTGAAAAAAATCAGAAGACTATCCTGAATTTAAAAAGTAGCATAAGATGTTTCTGTGCAAAGCTAGTAAAATATTCCAGCTTAAATGTTATATTTTCCCCATAATACCTGTTCTACAATCTATAATTAGATAAATTTTCAATGCACATTTCTGATCCCTTTAGTTGTTTTATATTTCCTTTTTTTCAGTAAATTTTGTGTTTTTTGAAAGGCTAAATTTTTTTTTTTTTTTTTGTTCTCCCCTAGACAAAGCAGCTAAACCACTATCAACTCAGCAAGATCCTGGATCTCTTCATTTAAGCAGCGAATTGAAATTAGAAAAGTTATGGGATGCCCTCAGTGACTGTTTATCTGAATTAGCTGAAACACCTGATCATCATACAGTGCTAGTCTTACAACCTGCTGTTGAAGCCTTTTTCTTGGTTCATGCTTCAGAAAAGGACAAAAAGTCTGTATTAAAGCTTAAAATTTACTTTTTTCACTTTCATAAATTTGCTATTTTATAAAAAGCTTAATTGCATCAACAATTTAAGTGAATCATGTATGTGTATGATTTCCATTCTGACTTTATTCACAATAGTAGCTGGTTTAGTTTACCAATATTTACTAATAAGCTAAGTCATATTTCATTCTTCAGATAATTTCTTTTCACTTTCTTCTATCTATAATAGATGAAAGTATTGTAACCGGAATTTTTTTCGACGGATTTACACGTTTTAGGGGTCAGATATTCTGAAAAACATGTTTTAACAAAATGTCCGTCATCTGTCCTCATTGTATGATCGAAAAGTGTATGAAGTTATGCTTCAAATTGCACAAAAATCTTTTTCTATGTTTCTGGCTATGGCCAGCAAGTCCCACTTGAATTTGAGGATATTTCAACAAAAGGAGATGTTGTGATCGTGAGTTTTGCTCAATTTTCATTATTGTCTCATCAAAAAGTGTATGAAGTTATACAGATAATTGAACCAAATTTTTTGTATATGTTTTTTACTATAGCCTACAGGTCCCAGTTGAATTTGGGGATATTTTGACTAAAGGGGCACTGCGATCAAGATTTTTGTTCCATTTCCTCTATTGTATCATCAAAAAGTGTATGAAGTTATGCAGATAATTGAACCAATTTTTTTTCTTTGTTTTTTACTATATTCTGCAGATCCCAATTGAATTTGGGGATATTTCGGTGAAAGGGGGCGCTGCGATCGCGATTTTTGTTCCATTTTCTCTATTGTACCATCAAAAAGTGTATGAAGTTATGCAGATAATTGAACCAAATTTTTTTATATGTTTTCGACTATAGCCTGCAGGTCCCACTTGAATTTGGGGATATTTCGATGAAGATTTTTGTTCCATTTTCAGTATTGTATCATCGAAAAGTGTATGAAGTTACGCAGATAATTGAACCAAATTTTTTGAACATGTTTTTTACTATAGCCTGTAGGTCCCAGTTGAATTTGGGGATATTTCGATGAAAGGGGCACTGCGATCAAGATTTTGTTCCATTTTCTCTATTGTATCATCAAAAAGTGTATGAAGTTATGCAGATAATTGAACCAATTTTTTTCTTTGTTTTTTACTATAGCCTGCAGGTCCCAGTTGAATTTGGGGATATTTTGACAAAAGGGGCACCAGGGATGCCACTTTTCTGCTGATTTCCGCATTTTTGTTTATTTCTAAAATCTGCTTATTTCAGATTTATTGTCTGTTTTCAAAATCCAAAAATTTCCACTTTTTTATTCATTTTTTAATTTAATTTTGAAAATAAATAGAAAGGTAGAAATTTGCAGATTTTAGAAATAAACAAAAATGCCGAAATCCGCGTTTCCGCGGAAAAGTTGCATCCCTGCGGCACTGTGATCAAGATTTTTGTTCCATTTTCTCTATTGTATCATCAAAAAGTGTATGAAGTTATGCAGATAATTGAACCAAATTTTTTTTTATATATTTTCGACTATAGCCTGCAGGTCCCACTTGAATTTGGGGATATTTCGATGAAAGGGGGACGCTGTGATTGAGATTTTTGTTCCATTGTCACTATTGTATCATCGAAAAGTGTATGAAGTTATGCAGATAATGGAACCAAATTTTTTGTATATATATTTGACTGCAGGTCCCAGTTGAATTTGGGGATATTGCGCCTGGAGGGGAGGTGCTGTGATAGCCATTTAAAGATTTCAATTTCAAGAAGATATAAAAAAAAATTAAAAATCCTAAGAAATTTTTGCGTTAAATGTGCGGCCTTGATCCAAGGATTCCAGAGCATCTATTGTTTTGCCTCTATCTTAAAAAATGGCTGAGATATAGCAGTTTGAAATTATAGGGTAGCTGAACTTTTGAAACAATACAGCAGGAATCCTCCATAAACGGGTTTAATTTATGAGTTTTAGTGAGCATTGTTTTGCCAAATTTCTTTCATTGTTACAACAATGAAATTTTTCAACACTTACATGCTTAACACTAAATATCTATATTCACCAATGTCAAATTCTCGCCATGTTTGGCGACAATTGGTGAAATATCACCAAATTTGGTGCCAAAAAAATGTTGCCATATATGAAGCCAACTATCTAATTTGGCGATATTCTCATTCAAATTCAATATTGATGAGAACTGGGAATGAATTTCTGTAATCGGATTCTGCACATTTTAGCTTTGTGTTTTTCAGTAGAATTAGTTAAAATCTTAAAACCAAGCAATATGGAAGCTATCATCTTTACCTGCCGGTACAGGCCAGAAGGACTTTTCGTAGTTTAGTACAATACATCGGCTGCTCACAACCTGGTAACCCGATGATTCACACAGGGCTGCGGAGTCAGGCCTATTTTTGGACAAAAGAGTCGGAGTCACTAAAAAACAGGCAGACTCCAGCTTCTTTTTTAGACAGTTTGAAGTGAAATTAAACCATTTCTATGTAATTTTAAATTTATAAACTGAATTATTATTTTTATATTTGGACTATATATACTAGGAAACCCAGGTTAAACTGGCCCAATATACTGTCCAGTTTACAGCGTATATGAAAACTGCTTTTAATTGAAATCTCTAGTTTATGTTTTATATTAGTATGCAGTACTTTCTCTCGGTTTTTGGAGTTTACAGAACCTGAGGTAATGCGGAAATTGGAAGTTTCTGCTCTTTTTAGAGTCCGCAGAATCCGAAATATCATTGTAATAGAAAAATTTTTCCTTTTGTTTCCTTGTTTCTCTCAGATTTTTCAGGCTTGTAAGACTAAGAGTACTACTGAAATTGTAGCAAATTTTCTCCCCTTTTTACGTGTACATAGGACCTCCCCCCCCCCCCCCCCCCCAAACAAAGAAAAAAAGTGAAATTATAATTTTTTTCTTGAGTCTGCAGTACTCAAAATAATGATGAAATAGTGAAATTTCTGTTTATTTCTCCTTTCGATATTCAAGTCTTGCAGACCCGAAATAAAGCCAAAATTATAAAGTTAATACATGAAATACAAAATATTCCTCTTTATTTTTCTTCCCTTACATCGGAATTTTTCTAGTCTGGAAGACACAATAACTCCAAAATTACAACATTTTGCATTTTCTTTTCCAAGTCAGCGGGATCTGAAATAGTAAAATTTCCATTTTATTTACTTCTTTAGATTTCACTATTTGGATTTTTCGGGTCTGCAGGACCCAAAATTGTGATTTTTCAATGAAACGGGATGGAACTGAATTCTCTGCTACTATTTTTCTAATTGCATCTAAATTCTTCATTCTCCACCATCCCGTTTAATTGCAGTTCACCCATTAGTTACGAGTTAGCACCTTTCAATTTTTATGTAAAAAGAGCATTTGAAGTTTGTTCATGCCTTTTCCTTAATGAAGAATTAGATGTAATTAGAAAAATAGCAGCCGAGAATTCATCCCGTTTCATTGAAAAAATCATAAACAAATTTAAAGTGAAAGATGAAGAAAAACTAAATGCAGGTACAATTAAAAGTTTGAAGTTTTGTAAAGTTAACTACATCCCAAGGTTTTTTGAAAGTATGAGACATTCCCTCTTTAAGTTTGGCATTACATTAATCGCAGTCCCTCCCCCCAAAGTTGCAGGTTTTGTTAAACAGAAAAATTGACCCAATCCAGGCTATCAATAGATCAGGGGTATATATTATACCATTCAAGAAAGATAACAAAGATTTTATGTACGTAGGTATGACACTGAGGAAATTTCGGGACAGAATAAAAGAACATGAAGCAGATCTGAGATTAAATGGACCCCACACTGTGTTAGCAAGATTAGCACAAACTGAACCTATAAAAGTTGATTTCAATGGATCAAAAATTATATTCCCCACAAATAATCACCTGGAAGCTATCATAAGAGAGTCTCTAGAAATAATATCTAAAAAAGAAATAGTCTGTAATGATGTATTATCATATGATATCCACGTAGTCTGGAATGAAATACATCATTGATTACCTTTCCCATCCCATCTTATATTCCAAACCCTTAAAGTAAAATAGTTTATTCCTCGCAAGCAAGAAAACGCGAAGAGACAACAACTCAACTCAATAATTAGTTTTTCACTGGTGATGACCGAGTAGTTCGGTTGAAAATGTTTTGAAATTTTTAAAACGACTTTAATGTGATTATAAATTTTTTATGTATGTTTTTACACACCTTCAAGCAATATATTTACATTTAGTTGTATCTTTATGAATTTTAGCAACTATTACTATTTCAAAACAAATGACAGCAATAAAGCAATCTGAATAATAGGAATCAACAGGCAATACTAGTACTTTAGATGTCCCGGAGTCGGAGTCAGTTCTTTTAAAATTTCAGGAGTCAGAGTTGGTCATTTTTCCCACTGACTCCGCTGCCCTGGATTCAGAAGCAGGTCACGTACAACATAATGACGATTTTTTTTTTTTTTTTTTTTTTTTGCCGTATGATAGCGAATTTTCGAAGCATTAACATATATAAGATAGAAGAAAGTTTTGGGATTGGCATATCCGACTAGTTTAAGTTAAATCTATATTTTTGTCTATATTATATATATGGGTACACATGTATTTTCTTGTCAGCCATTTTTGGTAAATAAAATGTCACTAAACAGTATGATTTTTCACTAGTAATGATGTGATGGGTTCTTCAAGAAACAGATTGTTCTTACTTAGTCAAAAAATGAACAAGTAAATTGGAGAAATGTGATTTTAGTACCAGAAAATATTGAAAATTCATGAAATTCAAAGTATCATACCTTGGAAATTTTACTATTTTACTTGTTAGAGTGTGGAGAAAATTTTTATAAATATAATTTATGGGACCCATAGACCATATAAAAATATAAAAAATTGTAACTTAAATACTATTTTCATATGATGAACAACATTTAAAACGTTTTTATAATTTGAACTATAGCTCTAAAACTAACAGTTTAAGAATTAGTTGGTTAATCTTTGTTTTCATGCAGTATGCCCATTCCATTTCTATTTTAACATATTTATTTCTTTCAGTGTCAAAAATATGATTTTGTAACTTCTGATCCAGGTTATTATTTTCTGTCTTTTCTAGTTATGCTTAGAATACATCATTTCATACTTTGCTGTGTTGTTTATGGGCTTTGCACCATCTATTTTGTTAGTGTCCATGTTTCTGCTCCATAAATTTGTGCAGGCAAAATGTGTTGAACATCACCCTAGTCTTTTCCAAATGTTATTTATAATCCCACTTTTATTCTAGCTTCTGTCACATCATTCACTGTTAAATGTTGCTAAGTTTTAGTAATTTAATATTCAGTCCTGACTTGCGTTGTTCATAATTCCCAATTCATGATTCTTTTCTCATGAATGCTGCCACATAAATGTTGTTAGAAAATTAAATATGATTGTGTTTTGTAATAGATAATCTTCTAATTTAAAAAAAAAATTATTTTGAATTATTTTATTGTAATAATTCATTTAATATAATTTTAAAATGTAAATAGCTCTTTATGCATTAAATATTATATTAATGCAAATGAAACATTTTCTTGATTTTTTTTTCCCCTTCAATACAGGAAAGACACTAGACGTGAATCCCGAGAAAATGAAATGGCTCATATTCAAGACATGCAACCTACATCACCACTCTCTTCATTCCTTAATCAGACTGACTATAGTTATGTTTCTGATTCATACCCATCTAGCTCATTAACTTCAGATAGTATTAAGTTCCTTAAGTTTGCAGGTATTAATTATATTTGTTTAATGTTTCTGTACAGGGTTGTTTGGTTTAAACCACGCTGGTTTAAACCAAGTGGGTTTTTTTTAAAAACCATGCTGGTTTTTTTTATTTTCCCTAATGTTTTCATTTATTTTACACACTATTGAAAAATGCAAAATCCAAGTTATGCACAAGCTACAAGCAAAGCAAATCTTTAAAAAAAATGAAATTTGTAAAGCGACAAACATTTTTAATCAATCCAACTAGGGATGGGGAACTACATGGCATTACCTGCCATTGACTTGTAAATTATCTAATTGGGCGAGTAAGTTTTCAAACAGTGTATTAAAAAATTGCATTGTATAAAAATTTGCCATAAACATTCCTAATTTTCAAATCATTGGCCATATTTCACATTTTTCTCAGTTTGCTGGAATGTAAACATGGTACTAAGTTCTGTTCTGCACTTGCATATATTTTTTAATTGTATGTAACAATTTTACAGAAATATTAATATGAAAGTGCATTTTTGTAAAAAAATAATTTAGTCATTAATGCTGTCTGAACAATATGATTGTTGCATCTTACTAGCTTGCTGCTAGAAAAAATCCATGGCTTGTATGATTTTCTGAAAATCCCCCACCCCTAAATCTAACTTTTCTTATAAGCTGTAATCTACATGACAAAATAATTTTTCTAAAATTAGCTGGGGAGATAAAAAAAAAAGTTAATTTTCTTTCTTTTTGCAAGCTTTTATTTTTAAAAACAGCCAAAATGACAGATTTCAGCTAAAAATGACCTTTTACTATTTAGATTGCTTGATTAGTTAAGATTTACTACGGATTGCATCATGCATCAAAGAATCAATGATGACATAATCATTTTTTCCATTGGTTACTCTTTGTTCTGTATGCAAATGCTGTCAAATTAGTTCTTCCTTCTAATACTGAGATGGAATTCTTTTTCAGATGCTTTAGATGTTTACCTTAAAAATTGGCCCACTTTACTTAAATTTGTGAAGAAAATAGGAATATTACTGATAAAAACATTCAAAAACTCATGTCTAATCTAAATTTGTGAAGAAAATAGGAATGTTATTGATAAAAACATTCAAAAACTCATGTCTAATCTAAATATAAAAAGAAATGTTGAAGATATGTTTGAACTGTTAAGCCTATTGTAACTGCCTTGGATAATATCCAAAGTAATAATTGTTCCATTGCTGATGCAGTTTATATTTGGAAAGATCTTCAAAAAATATTAAAAGAGAAAAACGTAAATAAAGAAGTCTCACAGCTTTTTGAATCCAGGTATAAAATGTCTCTAACACCCACACACTTTTTGGCATATATGCTTGATCCACGGTACAATCAAAGTGAACTATCTGAGCAAGAAAAAAAAGATGCATTAAATTTTGCAAAAAATATCCATCTAACTCTATGCTTGCACTGAGTGTAAAATTTAACGCCAAATCTTCAGCTTTTGAAGAAAATTTTTTTGCACAGAATATAGTAAGAGAAGTCACCCCATATGAATGGTGGAAGAGTCAGCAAATTCAAGTAAATAAATTTAACAGCAAAGTCATTACTGAAATTGAACAACTTATAACAGCAAAAGCATCCTCAGCAAGTGTTGAAAGAATATTTTCAACATTTGGATTAGTTCAATCAAAAATACGAAATAAGTTAGGATTGGAAAAAGCTTCAAAACTTGTCTTTTTATTTAAAGCTTTTAATTAAAATTAAATGCATGGAGTTGCTTTTATAAAGAAATTGTTTTCCTAAGTAAGTAACCAATAAATATAAAGTTCGTATTTTTAAAATTATAAATGATTTTTTTAAGTCTATGTCTCAATTTCTGTAAGTGTTACACTCACAGAAAAATCAGTTAAGTCAATAAATATATATTTTTCTTTTAATTAGACAGAAATGATTTTTTGATTTGAAAGTAAATATATATACAGGGTGTATCTGAAATGCTTCAACAAACTTAAGGGGATGATAGTACTCATGAAGACAAACAAAAAATGCAATGGAACATGGGGTCGCAAATGACATTTAAAGGGTAAAAATCTCAAAACTAATAAAAATATCGAAATCTCGCATGCTGCTTTTCTGCAAAACTGGCTTGTAGCACGAAGCTGGTTTTCCTTTCACTTTGTGCATATCCGGTCAGAAAAAGATAACAAAAACATGGAAGAAAGCCAAACAAATCTGTGAGCAGGAATGCACTTATGCAAATTTTCCATCTTCTTTGAAACAGACCAATATCCTACGGAATATCTTACCAGGTTTTCTTTCTGCTACACAAGCCGTCATGCAGCAAAAAATTTGGTACATGCACGATAGTGCTCCACCTCATTTTTCTGTGGACGTGCATAACCAACTTGATGGAGTTTATCTGGCTAGATTAATTGGACGTGGTGGCCCTGTTGCTTGGCCACCACGGCCATTGGTGCTCGCCGGACCTTAACCCTTTAGATTTCTTCTTCTGGGGACAGATGAAATCCCTCATTTATGAGACGTCGGTAGAAATGCCAGAAGAAGCAGTAGCGCATATTGTGACCGCTGCAGGAGAAGTCCAGGAAACTCCCGGAATCTACGAGCATGTCCGACAGTCGTTCCTCCGTTGATGTACTCTGTGTAATAATGTCCACGGTCAACACTTTGAACAATTGCTGTAAAATATTTGTTTTCTCTGGATATCACGAGCTGTGTTGTACCTATTCTGTGCAATAAATAATTTTCTGGAGTGTTTCTTTCTTGTCTTAGTTTGTCCATTTCCAGATGCATTTTCTGGATTTTCATCCTTTAAACGTCATTTGCGACCCCATGTTCCATTGCATTTTTTATTTGTCTTCATGAGTACTATCACCCCTCTAAGTTTGTTGAAGCATTTCAGATACACCCTGTATATTAAGAGACTTGTTATCATTTGTTGATGTTGATATTGATATTGTAAATAATTTTTTGGTTATGAACACAAATTATGCTTATGAAAATGCTTTCTGTTTTAGCTAATTTTTTGTTGGTTTAGTAAAATATGTTTTTTTTTCTTTGCCCCCATTATGTTTTGTATCAATACACATAATAATTTCTTTAATTATTTTCCAAAAGGTTTATATATCTATAAGTATAGTAATAAAATAATAGCTAAGTTTTTCAAACAATAAAACTTTCCCTACAGAAATCTATACTTATGAGGTAATTTAATTGTAAATTTTTGTATTTATTAATTAATTATTAAAAAAAAAAAGTACTAATCTGAATGTTTAGTGTTTATTAACTGTTAATTATAAAAAATCATGACTTACTAAAATCTATACTCTTTTTCTTAAAAATGTTATTTATACAATAATTTTAAAAAACCCGGTTTAAACCAAAAAAACCTGGTTTTTTTGGTTTTTTCCTAAAAAACCGTTTTTTTTCCAACCCTGTCTGTACAGATTGTTTAATAGTGTAGTATTTGTAGTGTACAGTCAACATAATGCCAAATGAATGAAACTTATGCTAGGTATTATTTTCCAGCAAGCAACTTATATTGCAATTCTGATTTATAAGCAATAAGAAAATTTCATCTGCTAGAAAGTGTCATAACAATGTTCGTTTGTATTTCTTCTTTATTTAATTAATGTCAAGTAATCTTATTCCTTAATGAAACTGGAAATTAATTTTGAATATTTTATATATATTTTTTTTCATACAATTACGTCAAAAATTAAGTGTACAGCATTAACTTTATTTTTAAAAGCACTAGTTTTCTGGTGTATAAGTTGACTTTTTAAACCACCAAAAGATGAAAAAAAATTGAGGGATTGATTTATACACTCGATATAACATCTGATCGTGGTTTGTAGCTGTAGCAATAATTGTGATATAAAGTTCGATCTTTTCTGACCAACAAAATTTATAATTTCTGACATGTTTTGCTCAATAATTAAGTTATTGTTTTCTATAATTATTGTTTAAAAAAAAATCATGTCTGTTTAGAAAAAGTAATAGTTGACTTAGAGGAAAATTTATATATGAATAAACTAGGCAAAGAAAAATATATATCATATTTTCAAATACTTTAAGCAAAAAATATCAATACAAAGACTGATTTAGTTCTAACATCGTCATTGATCTTACAAATTATTCATTTCGAAAATCTAAATGTTCTTTATCGCTGTTAGAATCATAAAGTTTTAGAAAAACTTCATTTACAGAATCATTGTATCGATTAGAAAAGTATTGTTTTTTTTTTGTGAGGGAATTAAGGGGTTGACTTATGCACTGAATATACCCAAAATATGCCTTTTCAGAATTAAAAAAATAGTGTAGACTTATAAACTGGAAAATTCAGTAATTAAAAAAAAAAAAATGCTGAAATTTAACATGTTCAGAAACACACACAAATCAAGTGATTTAATTTTATTAAGAAAAAAACAACAACAAAAAACCCTGGAAAATATTATTCCTTTTTTTAATAGCATTCTTCACAACGTGTAAAGCCTCAAAATTCAGAATTTATTACATGATTTTTATGTGTAACTTTCACAACATGAAAATAAAATATCTTTGTAACAGTAGCTTTGCCATTTAGGTGTCTTTTTTTAACCTTTCAGAAACGCATAGAACAGTTTTAAATCAAATATTACGGCAGTCAACTACTCCTTTAGCTGATGGGCCATTTTCAGTTTTGGTTGATCATACCAGAGTTTTGGATTTTGATGTCAAACGTCGTTACTTTAGACAAGAGCTGGAAAGAATGGATGAAGGTTCACGGCGTGAAGATCTTGCTGTACATGTCAGAAGAGAGCATGTGTTTGAAGATTCTTTCAGAGAATTGCACCGAAGGCCCCCAGAAGAATGGAAAAATAGATTTTATATTGTGTTTGAAGGTAAATCTTCAATTTTGCATATTGTTTAAATGAATTTTTAGTTATGACATTGGGGAGGGTTTTTTTGCTAAGGAAGAAGCCTCATTTTTGGTATAAATAATCTATTCAAAGTTTAAGATTGATTTATCTTAAGTTAATTTGCTAACCCTCTGACTGGCAAAATTATAATGCTGTTCACACTGTAAATTTTTTTAACTACTAAAAAAAGTATAATTATTCCAACATGATATAAAAAACTTAATTATGTTCATGAGAATAAAGCATGGGAATATTAACCATTACTCAGAGTTTTAAAACAAAGCTAAATCTGTAAAATTATATGAATTTAAATAATACATGTATTGAAGTTATCTTGAGCTTAATAGTCAGATGGTTAAACTCGACTGCTGAATAAACAATTCAAAAGTTTTATTCATTTGCAGCTTTGAACTTATCTGTTTAGAGGATACAATAGTAAGTTTTCTTGAAAGATTCAATGAGTAAAACTTCCGTGTTACCACAGTCATCAGTAGGAATGAATAAATTCCCAAATTGTAGATTTTGCCCTGAGATACTGCATTAAGGTGGTGTTAGCCTTTTCCCATAATATAAACTACACAATTTCTTGCATAAATAAATGATAATTTAATAAAGTAATTTCATTATTTTTTTATAAAAATGTTAATCTTTATACTGTATGAAATTTATTAAAAAGCTGTTAGCTGTTGTTTTATACATCCTGGTTCCAATTCTTATGTCTCTGAAATGTTATTATAGGTGAAGAAGGACAAGATGCAGGTGGTTTGCTGAGAGAATGGTATACAATTATATCTAGAGAAATTTTCAATCCTATGTATGCCCTTTTTACTACATCTCCTGGTGACAGAGTTACATATATGATTAATTCATCTTCTCATTGCAACTCAAATCATTTAAGCTATTTTAAATTTGTTGGTCGTGTAATAGCCAAAGCTGTGTATGATAATAAATTATTAGAATCGTACTTCACAAGGTCTTTCTACAAGCATATTTTAGGAAAATGTGTTAAGTAAGTTTTTGTTTAATGTATTCAATTTATTTTAATTACACTGCTCTGCACCAAAATCTTCCATGTAAAAATAATGGTTGATCCTTATAGATTTTAGCTCACTAAATCAAAATATGGCAATAAAATTACTGTATCATATACCAATTTTTAGGTGGGGTGGCTTGTTTTTGAAGTTAAGTTAATTTGTCTTACTAAAACATAAGTGAAAATTGCATAAATAAATATATGCGTATGGGAATGACCTATAAGTAAATGTATATAAAAATTAGTGGAGATATAAAGGCAAAAGGAATTAAAATATGTTAGTAGATACTGCTTAACACAAAAAGAGGGAGGGAGGAGGGAGAAGGCACCAAAAGAACAATGCACAAGACAAATATCAACATAATGCATTTTATTGATTTCTTATCTAAGGCAGTGAAAATACTCTTTTCAAGTTTTCATTTTTATCTTGCATTCTAAATTAATATAACAATCTTACCTTATTTGTTATTATTAATAAGCTGTTTCTCAGAAAATGATACATGTTGAAACAATTTGGATGCCATATTTAGATTTAGAAATGTCGTATCTATATAATTCTTATACGTTTCGTAGGAAGGCAAATTTTTTTGTTGTTTTTGTTGACCTGTGTTACTCTTCTGGTAAACATTTTTGCCTTTTACAGCAATATTTTCTTATATTGTTCATCTATCATTTCTAATGCACTGTAGAGAAATCAATTTTATGTGTTTCAATTGTAAGTCCTGAAAAATTTCATTCCTTGAAAATTAATTAAATCGCATATAATTAGATAAAGTTAATAAAATGTCTCATTTTTGTGGGACAAAGAGAAATGTCAAAGTTGTTTGAATCTGAACACAAAAGTTGATTATTTTTCAGTGTTAAAGGATATGGGCAAGGATTATATTTTATAAGCAATTGGTTCAGTAGAAAAAGTATTTTTGTGTATTTTTAAACCGAAAAGTGTGTCTTATCAAACAGAAATATGGGACAATATGGTAATTGGTATTTATTACCTATATCAGAAGAAAAATATCTTGCATGTCAGTTATGAATATTTTTAACCACTTCTCAGTGTATGTTGTTGTAGTACCTGTAACCAGTATTTTCTTGCAAAATGGGCTTTGGCCATGGTTTTTTAAATGAATGTACCATCTTGTTGTATGAAAATTCTAAACTATACAAAATATTGTTATAAAGATGACACTTCTAAGTTCAGAAAGAAATATGAAATGAAAGTTTCTAAAATTTTAGTCAAAAAATTAGCTTTAAAATGTTACTTTTAAGTGGCTAAACTGCTTTTCCAATATTGCATCACAAATTTGTGTGAAGAAAATTTATCTAAGAAAGAATAGACATATCTACATATTAGAGAAGTGGAATTAAACAATTTAGTACATTTTTTAATATTTTCTTGTCACATATGTAAATTTACTGCATCCTTATCAGTTAACTGTATAATATTGTTGTTATATTCTTGAAAGAATGTCAGTAAAGATGAATGTTGTATGCTCCATACTATGTTCTATTTTTCAGCATTCATGCTACCTATTTTCAGATACTATTCCCATTATAAATTAACATTTTATCACATTTGAAAATAGCTTATACAAAATTTATTAATACACATGTTACCATAAAATTTAATCTTTTTAATGAATATTTACAAATTAGCTTCTTTAATGTTGACAAAAAGAAAATTCTCAAAATACAGAAGTGTTTTCAGGAATTGTGTTTCACTGTTTCATAAGTATAAAATGTTTGTATAATACTGATGCTACTATAGATTTTGTGAAATTCAAATAAATACCTGCTTGTTATTGATCTTTGTTTACAGTAAAAGGTTTAAAGTTTCTTTTTAATGACATTGCAAATTAGGAAAATCTGAATATTTGTGTGATGACAATTTTCACACATTTCTTCCTTATTTTAAAAACACATCTTGTGATAAATATATTATAATCTTATGATAAGTTAGCATCTAATTTTTCTCAGATATTTACATATTATTATAAATGGCAATTATTTAAGTTTTTACCAATGTACTAATTTGACATTTCTTTCAATTTTGAGTAAAATGGCTAAGTTTCTCTTTATAACTTATTCTAGATATACAGATATGGAAAGTGAAGATTATTCATTTTATCAAGGATTAGTTTTCCTTCTTGAACATGATGTAAAAGAGCTAGGTTATGAATTGACGTTTAGTGTTGAAGTAAGTATTAGCCTATACAGTCTATCTCAAAAGTTTAAGCACTACCAGAAAATGTTGTTTATTAAATAATAATACATATTATTTATTCATTAGATTTTATAAAATAATTCAAATAAATGATCAGAATTAATAAATTTGTACATCTTTGATAAAAAATCATAAAAATCTGTAACTATACATTATCTCAAAAGTTTAGACACAATGAAAAAAAAATATCATTTAACACTTTTACATGATACTATTTATTAATAATATTTTACTGGTTTCAGATAACTTCAAATAATTGTTTTTATTGAATCAATTAGTTTTTTTAATATTATTGTAGCAGAGAATACCCTGCTGTTTCAATGGCCACTTTTAATTCTTTAGTCGTCATTTTGCTTCCTATTCTTGTATACTTCACTGGTTAAGATACCCCAAATGTTATCGATTGGGAAGTCTGGGCTGAAAGTTAGTCAATCATGAACATTTTTTTAGGTCAACATCACACAACACAAATGTTAACATTTTTTTAACATGGAAACCAGAGAAATGTTAACATTTTGCAAGAAAAGCCACTCTTTTTTGTACTATATGAGTTTTTAATTGAAGCATTGTCATGCTGAAATCTCTACTCAGGATTGTCGAAGAAGTCAGCAAATGAGAATAGATGATGCTCTAGTGTCTCTTGTTACTTTCTTGAATTTTGTTTCCCATGGACAAATGTCAAGCAGGTTTGACCATTAAAGGCAATTGCCCTCTAAACCATCAGAGATTGTACCATCGTGTCGCCTATGGAAGAAAGTATGTGGCTGTTCCCTGAGGTTAGCCAGTGGCAATTCCAGCCACCCAGACCAACCAGATTCCATTTCTTTTCATTGCTGAACAATATGGTGAACCACATGTCCCCACATAACATGTGGTTTAGAGCCTAGTCTATTCTGGTCTGTTTATGATGTGATTTGCAAAACATTTTTAAAAATGTTCTTGCACACTCTTATACATCTATGCATTGTATCCTTTGAGACACTGACACCGAGATTATTTTCAATTTACCTTATGGACACATATTGTTTTAACACCAATTTTCTAATATACCTGAACACTTGTTACATGTGGCCACCCACATCTTAATTTTTGGTCAAAATTGTTATTTCTAGCAAGTACTCAGTATATGCCTTGCTTTGAAAAATTTTAAATTTTAGAAATTCCAGTAACTGTTTATTTTTAGATTTCAACTTAAAAATCTTAAAAATTTCTTTTTTTGTGAATTCTGTAGATTTTGACATCCTAAATAACCTACTAAAATTGAATATTCACTGTTATACTGCTCAAGTAAAACGTGATTGGTTGGTTGAAACCAATTCAGCATTTGTTAACAATTGCATAATGTGCCTAAGCTTTTGAGATGGTAGATTTTTAACAAAAATCAAGAAAGGCACATTTTTTAAATAGTGTTGATTCTAATTTCATTCTAATATCTCTACTATGTTTCATTTCAATTACTTTGGACATTTATTATGAAATTATTCCATGTATTTGCCCTTCCAATTTTATCCTATTTTAGTGTGTGCCTAAACTTTTGAGATAGATTGTATCAATGTTGAATAATTGTTTTCAATTGAAAACTTATTTTAGGCAGTAATGAGTCAGAAAATAGTTTATGGAATTCAGTAGCTTAACTTAGGTTGATTGCCTCCCCACTCCTCCCTTCCTACATGCGAAGTTAAAAGATAGCACCCTTAGCTACAAAATTATATGTACAATCCTGCTGTAACATATTTGATTTATAGTAAATCTTATTGCACAGACAGTCTATGCAATGTCTCAAAACTGACGAAAATATGACTTCTTCATTTCGTCACATTTACAACTCTCATGTGACCACCATTTCATGGTTCTGCTGTGAAGTCACCATGACTGAGTTTTAGTAATTTCATCACAACATGGGACACATCGATGTCACAGTGACATTGATACGACTCATCTTCTATGTTGCATGATAACAATAAAATTTGCACTTTTTAATGCTGTATTCACATTTTGGTCACAGAGCTATTAAGGAAAAATTTTGGTAATCAACCAACCAATCGCATGTTTTACCTGAGCAGTATAACAGCAAATATTCAATTTTAGTAGGTTATTTAATATTTCAAAAGCTACAGATTTCACAAAAGAAGAAATTTTAAAGATTTTTATGTTGAAATTTAAGGAAAAATGTTATTCAATGTACATATATAATGGAAAATGAATTTGGTCTTCATTTGAGTTTACTATAGATTTAAACATTTAATCAAATATTGTTACAGCAAATCTCTAAAAGTTTGGCATTTGACTATAAAGTGCTGTTTCTTTTCCATTGTTTTTCAATGACTTTTATTTTTATTTGTTCATTTTTTTTCTCTTATTATATTTCTGAATGATTTCACAACAAAATTGATTTCTAAAATGATATATGATGAAAATATTAATAAAGAGATGTCTTTACCTTTTGTATTGCATCTCAATCATTAAATAAAAATTTCTCTCATGATACAATATATATTTAAAGATTTCTAAACTTAAAATTTTCATGTTAAGGCTGTTTTTCTCAAATCTAAATTAGTTACTTTAGCATTTCAATTCGTAAATGCATAAAATTTGCATCTTTTCTCATTCAATTACCAATAAATAGAATACAAGTTTAAAATTTTTCTGTGAAGACAAAGTATCTTTCAGAAAATGCTGTCAAACTTGGTGTTTTAAAACTATTTTTTGTACACAACAGTCAATTATAATTCAAAGTATATTTCATTTACATAAATGCTATTTGATTTTTAGGTAGTCATAGTAATGCAGGCAAATTTCATGCAGAGCTATACAAATTTGTATGCTCATCTTTACACCAAATGCATACCTATGCACTGCATGCAAAAGTGAATTCGTAAATGTGTTAGGTTCGTATTATTAAGCGTGGAAAAAAAATGAGAACATCCTTAAATCTTAGTGCAGAATAATAATTTTGATTTGAAAGGCGCTATGATCAAATTCTCTGATACTTAATTATCCTCATAGATACCTAGCAGAACAAAAAATTCCAAGTGGGGGAACATGCAACACTCTTCAGAGATTTTTGCCACAAGCTGATGCCTTAATATAATACTAAATAAAAGGACTTTTATCCTGAAAATTTTATGTCAGAAAAATAAATCTTTTTTTCAAAAATCATTAAAGGTAAGGGAATTGTAGATGAAATTTTAAAATTCATGGAAGGCCCATGGCTCTCCTTTTCAGGCAAACATCATGAGATTTTTTTTTTAATTTATCAAAAAAAAAAAAAAGTGACTCACTATGGATGTGTTATCTGAAAATGATTGAATGGAAAAAATTTCAATTGTTGATTGGATGCCATTAGATGTTTCGAAGCCATTCAAATTCATCCTCCTATACATCCAATATTTGTGTTTATTTTCAAAATAAAACAATAAAATTTCTCTCTATTGTTAATATGAAGGTGGATTATTTACAAAATTCAACAATTTTCTGTCACTTGAAAAGAGAAAGAGACTTCCAAATCTAAAATGGGTAGTTCCTCATAAGATAGATATGAAAAATAAATATCGATTTGAGTCAAATAAGGTAGATTAAATTGATGTTACATCCTGTTTATTGTATTTTTTATCCCTTTTTTTATTCAGGGCTAGCACTAGGATTTTTCAAAATTTTAGGGAGGAATTTTAGGAATTTTTTTCCAAATTTTAGGAATTTTTTTCCAAATTTTAGGGGCATTTGCGATATTTTTAACATTACAAGTATGTAATAACAGTATTTTCGTGCTAGTCAGGCACATGTGGTACACGGCCAAAGACTATTCCCATCATTCCAATGAATTCAGCCCTTGTTCCATGTGCTTGTGTTGTTTGTTGCGAGTGAGGGCATTTAAATTTGCACAATAACCGGCTTGCTATTACAAACTGTTTTGACAGCTTATGCTTACTGCAATTATATTAATTAGAATTTTGAATTCCTGGATCATTGAGCCTGAATGCTCTCTTTCTCTCTCTTTTGGATGTTCTCGGTGAACCTAGAGAACAAGAGACAGGAAGCAGGGGTGATTATGAGAAAAAAAAATTCTGAAGCTAACAGAAAAACTTCTGAAAGGTTTTTTTCACACTTCTTTATCGAAATTTGCATTTTTTCCATGTTTTTTTGACGAAATATGCATTTTTTCGCGATTCTTTCATGAAATTTGCCTTATTTGCACGATGTATTGACAAAATTACACATTTTTTCGTGATTTTTTGACGGAATTCACATTTTTTTCGATAACTTTTGTCGGAATTTGTGTTTCTTTCACAACCTTTTGACGGAATTTACTTTTTTTTTCGCGACCTTTTGACAGAATTTGCACTTTTCCGTAATCCTTTGACAAAATTCGCGTTTTTCTGCAATATTTTGACAAAATTTGCGATTCTTAGATGAAATTCGTGTATTTTCCACAATCTTTTGACGAAATTTGTATTTTTGTGCAATCGTTTGACGAAATTCGCCTTATATGCACAATTGATTGATAAAATTTTGAGATCCTTCAACGAATTTGGCAGGTTTTTTTTCCACAATTTTTTGATGAAATTCACGTTTTTTCCGTGATTCTTAGACGAAATTGGAGGGGTTTTTCACGATTTTTTTAAAATCTAAATTCACGTTTATTCCACGATCTTTTTAAGAAATTCTAGTTTTTTTTTCCCAAGATGTTTTTAAAAAATTTACGATCCTTTGAAGAAATTAGTGTTTGTCGCGATCCTTAGATGAACTTTGAGTTTTTTTTCAGGATTGTTTGTCGAAATTAGCTTTTTTTCCCCCACAATATCCTTGAATGAAATTTAAGTTTTTTCCCCTATTCTTTGTCGAAATTTGCTTTTTTCCGCAATCTTTTGACAAAATTTGCGTTATTTTAGCGATCTTTTGATGAAATTTGCATTATTTTAGCGATCTTTTGACAAAATACGTGTCTTTTTCGGTGACCATTTGTCGAAATTCACGATATTTTTCGGTGAAATTTTGTCGATCTCAAATTTTTAGGAACAAGAAGAAAATTTTAGGGGATAAAATAATAGTTAGGAAATTTAGGAATTTTAAGGGGAATGCTAGCCCTGTTTATTTGACAAAAATTATATATTGATAAGTGATAGAATTGCTATAATAGTTGTAGTGGGTAGGTGCCCGGGTACCTGACCAGACTGTTTTTTTTTTTTTTTAAACCCGGGTTTTTTACAACCCTGGTTGCTATTTTCAATTGTTTATAAAACACTGTTATCAAAAATTTACTCTAATCGCAGGGGTCGATGCAGGTTTTTTTTCTTGGGGTCCATTTTGTGAAATTTATTTATTTTTGTGAAAAATAACATTTTGCAACAAAAGTTGAAATTAAATTAATCAAATTCGAACCAAGCATTTATAAACAAAAACTTGTTTTAATCCTTTTTGCTGAAATTTTCCTCTCTGGTGAACTTATTTGTTTACAAATTACACATTTTAAAACATCAAAATAATAAATAAATAATAAATAGTAAGTTTTTATAGAATAGAATTTTGTGAAGGCCCATTTTATCAATTTGATTTTTGTGAAGGGGCCCATTTTATCAATTTGATTTTTGTGAAGGGGCCCATTTTATTAAATAGATTTTTGTGAAGGGGTCCTAAATAGGCCCCAAATTTTTCCTGGATCGACCCCTGAATCGTGAAAGTTTTCTTAGTCTAAATGTGTATTTATTCAATTTTAGTTGGAACTTTATTTAAAAAAATAATATATATACAAATTAATCCATGAGTAATGACTTAAAGAAAAAATACATTGTATTCAAAATTTTAAGATAAATCATACTTTTTTTTCCAATTATGTTATTTTAAAAATTATATATATATATGGTATGCCACTTCATATAATAAATAGGAACCATGGTCATGTTTAAAGAGCAGGTACTTCTATTGCAGAAAAGAGGTAAAGACAAGCGTCAGGACAAATAGAAAAAGATTGACTTTTCTTGTGTATGTTGCTATCAAATTTAATTTTATTATGAAAAAAAAAAAAAATCATTATATGACAGGAATATACAGGGTGTCTGAAAAGTCTGGAAATGTCTAATAACTCAAGAAATATACATCGGATTGCAAAACGGAAAATATATGTTCAATATTTTTGAAAAATCTATTTAAAGATATCAAAGTTGCCCCAAACTCTGTGCCCTGGGAGGAAAAGTGGGAAAACTTTGAAATCTTAAATGTTAACCTCCCCCTTTTTTTTTTATTGCAAATTCGTATTCTTTGGGAAAAATATGTAATTTTCGTATTTAACATTTTCTCTGGAAAATCGTAGATGGAAAAAGATTGACTTTTCTTGTGTATGTTGCTATCAAATTTAATTTTATTATGAAAAAAAAATCATTATATGACAGGAATATACAGGGTGTCTGAAAAGTCTGAAAATGTCTAATAACTCAAGAAATATACATCGGATTGCAAAACAGAAAATATGTGTTCAATATTTTTGAAAAATCTATTTAAAGATATCAAAGTTGCCCCAAACTCTGTGCCCTGGGAGGAAAAGTGGGAAAACTTTGAATCGAAACTTTGAATTTTATTCTATCGAGTAAAATGCAGTGAGAATCATTTCCATTGAAAAGTCTGGAAATGGTCAAATAACTTGAGAAATATACATCGGATTGAAAAATGAAAAAATTCATGTTCAATATTTTGGGAAAATGGCAACTTTGATATCCTTAAATAGATTTTTCAAAAATATTGAAAACATATTTTCTGTTTTTTGATCCAATGTATATTTCTTGAGTTATTTGACCATTTCCAGACTTTTTGGACACCCTGTATATCACCAGCATTAGCACAAAAAGAATATCTGGGGATTTGGGAGATTTTTGGGTTAAGTTGATACCTCAGTACCATAAATAAAACCCTTTTTACTCTGTCACATTTTTTTTGTGATGCTTAATTATTTTGCTTCACTAAGAAAAATCAATTTTTACTATTTTGATCGAACTTATCAAGAATAAAGAAAGTTTAATTAAAATTCCAGATTATAGAGAGAAAATGCATGTACCTGCCATCCTTCTTGCCAGCACTCATTTATGTGTCTATGTAATGTGTGTGTATATATATATACATATTATATACACACGCATTCCTAAATCGAGCAACAATAATTGATGTATAATTATCTAAAAATAGGATTGTATTTACAAAAAAAAAAAAAAAAAAAAAAAAAAAAAAGTCAATAATATTGTTTAGTGTTTTATAAAAAGAAAAATCTAAAAATCTGTATGAACAGATGGAAACTTTGAATTCTACAACTATTATACATGACAAGCCAGATGTGATTACTGCAACAAAGATTTCAACAAACAGAGTTGTTCCAACACCATTTAAAACAATCAAGATGCTGTGTTTATTCAGTAGTTAATTTGCGTATTCGTTTATTTCAAAACCAAGCCAATGGAGTATTTGACAAGTTTAACTAAGGGTCTAGCATTTCTTAAGTCTCTTTTAATTCTCCCTCAACTCCCTAAAGACATTTTAGAGGAAGTTCTACTTCATTATAAAAGAATCTCTAGCAGAGACTGAGTTGAGGCATAGACACACACAATTAAACAGGAAGTGATCTATTTTGCCTGGCGACATTGTATTGATGTATTTCATTCCATATCTAAAAAGAAGGGACAAATGTGAACAATGTTAGATTAAATGACTTTTTTAAAAACAAGTAATAATAAAAGGTTTAAATTTGCAAATTTATTTTAAATTACTGACTTTTTAGACCTGATACTGCTTTTTGCCATGGTATCCCTTGACCTCTTGCACCATAGCGGGGTCTGTGGGTTCCTAGTTATGCCACTGAATGAAATTCAAAGTGAATTGTTAAAGAGAAAATCAGTAAAAAGCAAGAAAGATGGGAGGGTGGTAGATATTACAGTTCTGTAGCATAAGTATTAACTATCTAGTCTATTAAGCCAGCTGGCTCTGGGTCATCTATCCTGAAGTGCCAAAGTCTCAGAAAATTGTAAACTGTATTTTGTAAAAATTATGTTTAAATATTTTATAGACTCTTCAGAACTGGGAATATGGAGGCATTTGATTTCTAGAAATCTCCGGCAGCTCAAGGAAAGATAGTAGCGCATATGTACAAGTTTGGTGATTGCTATGTAGGTGCATATAGCTTATTAGAACAACTGTTTTAAATGACATTATCAAATGGTTAATGGGAAAATATATTTCTCTTTAGTTAACACCATTTATTTATAACATTTCTAATTATCAGGGAATAACCAAATCAATAAACAATTTTCAATGTATTCTTTTGTTCCTCCCCTTCTTTTTTTAAAAAAACTTAACAATTCCTAAAGTTGTTAATACTTAACACAAAAATTAAGAATATTAAAAAAAAAAAAAAAACACATGGTTGTCATTGCCTGCTATAGATGATTTCGCTTCAACTATTTTCTTATGTGCATAAAGTGCACACCACTTTTTTTTTTTTTTAATATTTCAAAGTCACTTTCATGTTAATATCTGTAGAAATTTATTTCACTATGTTTAAATTAATTAAAATGAAATTAATGATCTATTTTTTACTGTATAAAAGATTCTATTGTTGATTCTATATTAGTATTTATCGTACATTTAACTTTTTTATAAAAAAAAAATATTAAAAAAAGTAAGCCGAACGAAATAAGCTAATTTGATTTGATTAAACAGTTCTTATACTGATGATTTTTTAAAAATTATATTTAATAAAAGTTATTATAATGATAATGTAGAAACTTAACTTTATTTTGTGTACTGCACCTCCACATTTATTGAATCAAAATCATCCAAAAATTGCTGAGTAATTTTGACTATCTTCGTATCTGAAACTAGTATCTCATTCAATTACTAGAAATGCTTTTTAAACTGGATGGTAATTATATGGCATAAATCTTATGCTTATAAATTGTTAGTATACATAAGCATAATAGTATTTTGATGTCTTGGTGTGTTTTTTTATTGTTGTACTTGCAAGTTTCTTTTTCTAATTATTTTATTTATTTATAGGTACAAGAATTTGGTGTTACTGATATTCGTGATTTAAAACCAAATGGTAGAAACATGCAAGTATCTGAAGAAAATAAGAATGAATATGTTAGATTAGTTTGTCAAGAAAAAATGACTGGTGCAATTAGGAAACAGTTAAAAGCATTTTTAGAAGGTTTCTATGAAATCATTCCAAAAAGACTTATTTCAATATTTAATGAACAGGAATTAGAACTTTTAATTTCTGGTTTGCCAAATATAGATATTGATGATTTAAAAGCCAATACTGAATACCACAAATACCAGCCAAATTCATTACAGGTAAGTCATATATCATTAAGCAGGCTCTTAGTTTATGAGTCATGAATTTTTTGTTTTCATTAATTAATCATATTTTTTATTCATTTCAGATTTAGTTTCGTATTTTGCCAACAAAATACACTATGTTGCCAGATTAATTCTAAATCTAATGTTTATAAAATTAAGAAATGTAAAGAAAAATTTAGTTTTATTCATTTTATTTCTTTTTATTTAAAAAAATCTAGATTCAGTGGTTTTGGAGAGCTTTAAGATCCTTTGATCAAGCTGACAGGGCAAAATTCTTGCAATTTGTCACTGGAACATCGAAAGTGCCCTTGCAAGGATTTTCTGCTTTAGAAGGTATGAATGGTACTCAGAAATTTCAAATACATCGAGATGACAGGTCAACTGACAGACTTCCATCTGCACATACATGGTATGTTCATTCTGTATAACTTTTTATGTTTACAAAATTATCGTGCATAGAAAATTACTAATCCATAATCAGTTTGATTGTTATTCGAAAGAGTGTACATATACAAAGCCCTTCTAGTTTCCTTATTTCTCCAGTTATTCATATAAAATGCCAAAACTAGATTATAGTAGCTGTTACATAATGAAATACAGTACTTGATACACTAGAACTTTAATAAGCCAGCTGATTCTAATGCAAGGAGTGGGGAGAAGGCATGCCCACCTATTTTTAATTTATAAAAACAGGATATTTGATTAGTGCTTCACATGAACAATATCTGTTGTAAAAAAAAAACTTCAAATTTAAACTTGATTAAATAACAGGAACACTTAAAACACATTAAATTAAGCAGAAATAGATTTTTCTTTTCAGTTGAATCATTTAAGTTACTCAATGGGAGGAAAAAAAGGGGGGGGACGCTAAACAGCTCCGATAGCATCAGCAGTAATAATCTCATACTTTGTCAACTTTTACATATTCAGGTGTAAAAAAATCTGTTTTTTTTTTTAATTTAAATAAGATTTTTCTTTTAAAACAAAGTAAATCAATGTTTTTAATAAATTTAACTGCTCTATATAAAGAGAGCTGGTAAATACCTATTTTTGGTAGCATAAATTTGTAAATAAAGTATTTTTTTGTTAGGCGTGCAATAAACTTAAATATTTTGCCCAAGCTTCTGAAACATAGCTGAATTGGCAGACCATATAATGATTTACTTTACAAATTTTAAAACAAAGATTTTTGAAATGAAACTACAGAAAGTTAATCACACACAATAGACAATAACAACAATATTATTTATTTATTAAGAGATTTGAAGAGAAAAGCCAGTTTGGCAGGTTTTTCCACTCCTAATTGGTTTCGTAATTTGCTATGTACAAATCCTAAGGTTTGAAAACATTCTTTCAACACCTGCAGATGTAGCCTTTGCAGTCATAATTTGCTCTATTATTAATAGTTCCTTGGATGGAACACGGTCTTTTACAATTGTCAAAGACTTCCACCAATATAAAGTGTTAATTCCTTTCACTACCTTTTCTTCAAATAAAGGCCCATTAAATGGCTTTACACGAGCAATAAATTTTAAAAGAATAGCCATCAAACACGTATCTTTGTAATTTTCCTTCACAAATTCTATTGCTTTGTTTTTTTCTACTTCAGATAAGTTTTCTGGCTGAAATGTTAGAGACAACAGATATGCTAAGAAATGTGCTGGTGTCAAAGCTTGATTGTATCTGTATTTGAAAGATGTATTCACAGCAGATTTCTTGCAATCACTCAGCACTTTGTTTTCCTTTAGATCTTGTTTGAGTTTTTCCATACATCAAGAGCTTCAGCGGTGCTACAGTTGTCTCTCTGTATTCGATCTAAAGCAACAGAAATTGGTTTTAAACGAAGCAGTAAATCTTCCACGTTTCTTTTTATGCCCATATTCATCAGCTTTGACCGTATATCTGCATCAATTGAATCTCTATTTTCTTCTGCAATCTGCATTAAAATAGGCCAGTTCTTAACATAACTATCTAATGATTTACGCATGGTGTTCCACCGTACATCTAATGGTATACTTAGACCAACACCTTTTCATCCTTTATTTTCGTTAAATTTTGCTCTAGAAAAATGATTGTTTCGGAAGTATTTAATTACCTACATAACATGATCTGTAACATTGGGGAGTTCCATATCCTTTGCTAGCAAGTTTAAAATGTGTGCCGAGCAACCATAGCTAACTACATCAACGTAGTTCTTTAGTATCTGTTTCTAATGACTTCCTCATATATACCATATTGGCTGCATTGTCAGTCACAAAACTGCGAATGCAGCAGTTGAATTTGTCTTGTGCATTCCTTATGGCAGTAACTGCGAAATCTGTTAAGTTTTCACCAGTATGGGGCATTCCAGAAGTGTCAGTGGTGTCCACTAGATGCACATTTCCCTTAATGGTAGTCACACATATACAAACTATAGGTTGGTTGTGCACATTTGACCACCCATCCAAAGACATACATAAAGTTTGATTTTTTAAATCATCAAAGCAATTTTCCATTTCTGACTGGTGGACTTTATTTAGCAAATTACCACCTATATCAGATTTGCTGGGTGGAATATATCCAGGGCAAAGTATCTCCATTAATTTTTTAAAATGGGGATTTTCCACACTGCGAAAAGATGTATTGGTAGCATAAAAGTACTTGGCAACATGATAGTCTATTATTTCTTTCTGGCTGGATGATGTTTTTACTACAAAAGAAGACATACCTGAAATTTTTAACTTTTTATATTTCTCAGATGATAATGGAAGTGTAGAACAAGCAGATTTGCATTTTATGTTTGATGGACCTGGAAGGCATTTTCAGTATAATCTCCATCACTTATAGTCATAGTGGTGCTACTGTTAGTGTTAGTGAAAACTTCTACTTGGGCAGCTTAAAGTTATTTCAAATATCAAGATCTAAGTTAAACTTTTATAAATAGATTTTAAAAGTTAAATATAAATAAATAAAACATTATTTTGTTGTCATTATATTATATTATATTGTTCCTACTAACATTAATTATATGGTTAATTAAACGTTTTGGCTTGGCACTTACTCTACTGTAAATGTGTGAATTATTGTATTGTATTTAAGGTAGTGTAATTATTTAAGTGATTGAAATTTTTTTTTCTTCATATCAGCACTTATGTTTCAGAGGGCTTTTGGAATGTGTATGTTTATTTTTAGTTTAGAGTGTTTCTATATCAATAATAATGCTTAAAATTTATATGTACACCACCTTCATGAAATTTATTTATTTTTTTATTAACATTTTACACTACCCCTGAAAATGAACCCAGGTTTGTAGTAAGCATTTCTTAAAACATTTTTTAATAAATAATTTTGATAATATTTTGCCTCTTAAAAATGTGCAAATATTACCATACATAATGAACAGAGGAAAGTATATTCAACTAAGTAAATTATATCCAATGGTTGGAGTATCATAGTTGAGATTTTTCCAACAGAGTGAAAATATGCCGGGACCAGGACTTTAACTTGGGTACTTTGGTTTGCCGTACCAACGCTCTCCCTACTGAGCTATTCCGTCGATATCCTGGGCTGGCATATTTCACTCTTATTTGTTGGACAAGGCTGCGGACTGCAGCGCTAATTTCATTCATCCAAGCTATAACTATAGCATTTACATGATGAATCTTGAAATAGCACGGAAACTCCTGTATACCATGTAATCAGGTCATAATGAACAGAGGAAAGTATATTTAACTAAGTAAATTATATCCAGTGGTTGGCCTCACGGCCGATGAGACCAGTAGCCTGCTCTTCCATGCATGTCTATGATCGGAAGCCGTGGGAAAGCAAGAGCCGTCGGAGTAACTCGACATATGACCGAGGGACCGTCTCCCCCTATGGGGTTTTGCGAACGAAGTCGTCGGGGGTTCTTCGGCGGTTCATCAGGTGTTTGTTCCACGCGGAAGTTTCCCATGAATGGGTTTACTGGCGCAACGACCTAGATGTCGACACCTGGTAGAATGACCTGGGGGTCTGCAGTGGGGAGCGGCCTCAGGCCGATCGCAGCGCCGGGCGAGACAAAGCCCTGGTGCGTTATAAGCCCTTCAGAGGCTTGGGTGCGATGGTCATTTACGCGTGTCGGTGACCCCCATGGGCGGCTGACGGCGCAGGATAGTTTTATATCCAATGGTTGGAGTATCACAGTTGAGATTTTTCCAACAGAACGAAAATATTTACATACATGTTATAAAATTGGACATTGTATTTTTGTATTGCATAACTTGAATAGGGGAAGATTTTCTTTACACACATTGGGGGGAGGGGGGGAAAGAAAACTTTCTATATCTTCTGATTTAACAGGGGTCGATCCAGGCAAAAATTGGGGTTCTTTTCCTGCCCCTTCACAAAAATAAATTTTACAAAATGGGCCCCTTCACAAAATTAAAATTCATAAAAACAGTCTTTCCTAAAATTTTGTTTTACAGAAATGTTTATTTATAATTTTTTCTAGTTTAAAACACAGGATAAATTAGGTTTTAATGATTTTTTTGTGTAAATAAGAATTTTTTTCACAAAAATGGGCCCCCAAAAATAAAACCTGGATCGACCCCTGTTTAAACTAAAGTCATAAAATAAACAAAATAAAATAAATAAATAAATGTCACAAAAATATTTTTATTTTTCACAAAAATGCGTCCCAAAAATTAAAACCTGGATTGACCCCTATTTAATCTAAAGTTGAATTTGAAGAAGTTCTTAAAAACTTTATTCTTATTTATACTTAAGAAGAAAAAACAGAAACAAACGTATTTAAAATTTTCACAATATTAAGTCAAACATTTATATTTATTCCAGGACATGATTTTAATAATTCATTTAATTTTGTACTTTAATTAAATATTATTTGTACGTATATGATCTGTGTGGAAAAAAGTATTTTGTTTCTTAAAATCTTATTATTTGCAATAGATTTGTTTAGTCAGTTAATAATATAACTTTTTCTTAATATAAATATAAATAATTATAATTATACAAATTATTCCCCTAAAATATTTATATTTACATATTAATTATTTGCAGTGGGATAATTAAACACAAGCATGTGACTTACCTTCAGAAAGTTGTTGTGGATCATCTACATCTTCATTTGTACTTCCATAAATGGAAAAATGATTTTTTAATCTTGCAACCAAGCCTTGCATTTCTTTTCCACATTTCTTGCAAATAGCTCTGCTTCTTTTTTTACCTACTTCAATTTTCTCATTAGAATAAAACCTTATTATATACCTTTTCCTTCCAGCAGACATTTTTTCAGAGTTTTAACTAAGAACTTAAATAATATGCAAGTAATAACAGCAAAACTCTAACTAAAGTAATAGTATCAAAAATCTTCTACAGCAAAAGTGTAACAATGTTCAAGAGATTACCATGTGCTACAGTAAGAAAGAAATTGTGATTGCAGTAGAAATTGAAAATGTCCACTCTTTGTGCAAATAGTAAACTGGAAAACAGGTTTTCAGATAAAGAATCTAAACCTAGGATGCAGGTGCAGAATTAAGGAGCACCCTAAAAGAGACTTTGAATAGATAAGAATGGTCAAGTGAGGAGATTAATCATGGAGATGAAATCAATGATTTTGTTAAAAAAATCAATTGATTTAAATCATTTCATTTTAATCGTTGACACCTTGTACATATTTGTAAAATATTACTGAGTTATAGATAGAGGTGAGTCTTACAGAATTTGGTATGAAGGCAAAAATTTGGAAAACCAGGATATCTACAGATCGTAAGAATTACGAGTCATGAATTTGAATCAGTCTGTTATGAATTTTCACTCCCTACAGATCGAAAAATCTTCACTACCTGTCGTCACAAAATTTGTTAATCGATTGCGGGGAGAAAAGTTGTAAAATTCGCCATTCAGTTGTATGGAAAAATTGCAAAATTCTTCAGTTGGTTGTGGCAATGCAAATTCATCAATCAATTGCAGAAAAAAAGTGATTTTCGCTAATCTTTTGCAAGAAAATGCCACAAAATTCGTCAATCGATTGGGAGAAAACTAAAAAAATCTCTAATTAGTTGGTCAATTGTCAGACAAAATCGTGAATTTCTTCAATCAGTCCTGGAAAAATTATGTCGAAATTCTTTGATTGGTCATGGAAAAAAATCTCAATTTGTCTCTAAATTGAGGAAAAAATCTGTTTTTGCAATTAAAGTTTGTTAATCAGTTCACAAGAAAAAAAATCGCGAAATTTTACTGATGGAAAGGGACTTTAATCAATCCTGTTCAAAATATGTTTTTGAAACAGGGTGCAAGGGTGCCCTTTTTAAGAATTCCTGCTTAGTGACCCTTTTGTTCTAGAGTCAGTACAAAGGAAAAATTATTTGCATTCCTTTATTTACAAATTCAATAAATAAATATAAAAAAATTATGGTGCAAAAAATACTATAATAAAAATCGTTAAATACAGATGAACAACTGATTTGTAGAATGCAGCAGTGAAGCTACTTCCATGAACAGCAAATCATGTCAATGTACAGGATACAAGAACAATTAGTGCAAGAGACTTGCTATACGTAACCAAAATAGAAATTTCCGAAATCCACATCAAAGGATTCTGCTCCCAAGTCCCAAAACTATAATTCTTAATTATTAATGTAATATTTTATAATTTGAATTGTTATTTAGAATGTTTTTTTATTCTATGTAAATACGTTAACAAAATCGTAAGTATGTATTTACATATATTATTCATGTTTAGTTGTGAAATTAGTTATATTTTGTACATTTCTTATACTTATAATAAAGTGTTCTGAATTATGGAAATCCAGAAGCTGTATATATTTTTAAATTTAAAATGTTTATAAACTAAATAAAATGTAAATTGGAAAAATAAGGTGGGAAACTTAGTAAAGTTTTGCAGTCATTTAAATTTTTTTGGTAATTTTCAATACATCTTGTTAGCTGGCTATATTTTATTTTTAAAAAAATTACATGAACATAGTTTTATTAAATGGTATGAAATGGTTTATTGATGTTCACTCTTTACAATTCTGTTTTCAGAGTAGACAGAAAATATGGTTTTAAAAAATGTAATTTAATTTTTAATGTATTTATATACAGTTTTATTTTAGCATTTTCATTTTAAATGATAAATACAAATGTATTAATGTACAATGTAGAGATACAAATGATTAAATCCTTAAAATATATTTTAAGTATTTTTTTTTTGCTTATTATTTACAGCTTCAATCAACTCGATCTTCCTGCTTACGAGACTTATGATAAGCTCCGATCCATGTTGCTGAAAGCCATCCATGAATGCTCTGAAGGATTTGGATTTGCTTGATTTTCTCTTGATGACTACTGATTCCTCTTGGTGCCTATGTGATATGAGTACTTGCCAATCTCTTTTGAGGACTATTGTACTCTTACAGTCACTTAGTACTATCATATTTTATTTGTTGACTGCGATAGTTACAGTTGAAAAACTAAAAACAATGACTAATAAGACTGGTTAAAACTATATGTACAGAATTTGCTAAGTTTCTTATGCAGCTTGTATATTTTCTCTTTTCAGTTGGATTTCACAAAATTCAGGCGTTCCATGTCTTGCCATATTCCTCACATTATAATGCACTAATGAATGCAAATCAATCGAAACAAATTTTTAGATTTATTTTCATTTGAAAAAGAGTATTACATGTATTTAATGTATATGGTTAGAGAATATTTTACAGTTGGAAAATTTTATTGATACTAACTGCATTATACTTTATTAAACCACAAACTGGAGAAGAATTGAAGTATTTTTCACTGTTAATTCTGGAAGTAATTTATGAGTTTGACAATATTACACATTCTTCATCTTCTGTGAGAAATATTTTTTCATTAATATGTATGGTAAAAAGAAATATATTTTTTTAAGTTACATCATTGGGTTTTGAAAATAATTGGTTAGTTGGAAGAGTTTTCTGGTTAATTTTCTATAATCTGGGTCCATGCTAATTACTAGAATTTAAAAGGCTTATTGTGATTCAACAGTGTTTTCATTGGCAAACCTTTAATGGTATTCAAAGTGACCATATTTCACTTTAAACAGTGTTGCTAGCATAGCTAATGTTTGGTACCAGTCTTCAGCAAGGGCCCCAATTACAAAAGATTAACTAGTGTTTTACTCTTTATTGTGATAGTAAGTTGAATGAATTGTCAAAAATCCTTTTTTTTTTTACCTTAATTTTCTGATAAGTATGGATTTTTTCTTTTAATTTGAGCAATTGCACAAATTTCTCATTGTAATACAATAACTTTTAATTTATTTTTCTTCTTTTTTTATTTATTTACTTTTTAAAGATTTATTTATACATTTAAAGCAGTATTGTCTGTATTCAATATTTATGGTGAGTATTTTGTCAAAGAAAAGTTTTATTTAGATTAGCTGTTCTATAAAAAATTGAAAACAGATTAATATAATAATAATTTAAAAAAAATGTTTGTGAACATTCATTGCAGATTAGCATTTTATTCTCTTTATATTTAAGACTATTGTTTAATTTCCATTTTATATACTATGTACAATGGGACTTCTAACAATTAAACCTAAGTTCTTGGGACTTTTTCCTCCAGTTGTTTTCTTTAGTTCCTACAAATATTCAAAAATGACTTTTTGCCATGTGAAGAGATTATTTATACAAATCATACTGCTTAGATTTGAAAATTGTGGGTTTGTCAGAAATAGCATTTTTCAATTTTTATTGTGATAGTAACTTAAATGAATTGTCATACATCTATATATCTTTAACAAAATATGATTTTTTTCCCTTGAAACATTTGTATAAAATATTCATATTTTAATGTGCAAATGAACTGAAAATGAATTTTTACATTATTTTCAGTTAAGAGTATTGTGCGTATCTCATGTTTATGATTAGAGAATATTTGGATACTAAAAACTCTATTCATATAATCTGTGATATTTAGTTATCTTAATAATATTACAATAATATAAGAATAAATATTTACTGTTTATAGTGATGTAAATTATTAACCAGTGACATTGTTTTGTATTTTTTATTTTTTTAAAACATCAGTTTTTTAATTCATTTTAAGATGTTAAGGATAAATATATATGCAAACAACCTTGTTTTTGAAAATCCATGTGATAATATCTTTAAAAATTTTTATTGTTATAAATCAAGAGACAGCATGGTAGCTAGGGTCACTGAAACCCTTGGCAAGATCGATTTTCTCTTTATTTTAATGATCACATCCTGGATTGCACTTTTTGAGATCTGTGTTTATTATGCCAATTTGTAGCTGGAGTTATATGATTACGCATAAACTGCATTCTTTGTGCCCTGATTTTTTTTCTTAGTTAAATAAAATAGAACCTTCATTGTTAATTGGGATAGTAATGAATTGCCCTGTTAGATCATAGAAACAAAGGGCAAGACTTTAAATTTTCTTTAAATACATTTAGTTATGTCATCCTGGATAGCACATTTAAGGTCTGTGTCCTTGTTTCAGTTCCCTAACTATAGTGCTGTAAATTATCAATATGCATTACCTATATTGTCCAAAAATGACTTTTTGTTCCATTAATCCATTTATAATGTGTAATTTGGTATTTATGATTGTAATTTAATGCTATTGAGTTTTTCTTTAGCAGTTGTATTTATTGCATAAGTATTAGATCTCTGTAAAAATATATCAACATTTCTAATTCTTTAATTTTATTAGGTTTTAAAGCTAATTTTTAAAAGTCTTAATGTTGTAGAATCATAAGAAATACATTAACTGGAGAACAATTGCATTAGGGATGTTGCTGATGACTTTTTATGAAATCTGCAAATGCAGAAAGAAGTAAATTTTTCTGTTATCTGTTAATGCATATGATAATTATTACCTAAAGTTTAAAAATCTAATTACATTTTAATAGTAAATGTGTTTTTTATTTTATTTTGGAGCATTTAAATTTTAAAATAAAATAAGACATTTTTCAGTTATTAAGACATCAGAATAGAAATTTGTTATAACAGTATTCAGTGATTTGAGAAGAAATTTTGAGAAGAAAGAAATTGCATTAACAGATTAACTATTTTGTAGCTTTTCTGACATTAAAACAACCTTACCAAATGGTGATAACAGGAAAGGATCAGGGTCCATGAGCCGTGTTTTTGGCCCATGAAATAAGAATAAATTCAATTTTGTTATACTGACTTAATTATTTTACTTTTTAATAATGGAAGGTTTATCCTGTACGATTTGAACAATATTTGTTTTGCTTTTTATTTGGATTTATATAACTTACACAAGCTCAAAGTTCGTATTGTTTGTAGTTTTTTATGAAAAATATGCAATTTCTCCTAATTTTACCTCAGTTTTTAATATATTTTTTAATATTTTACTATGTGCGCAGCTTTGCAACACTTTTATTTTTACATATATTGTACATTTTTATGTATTTTATAATATATGTAAAGAAAGTGTTGCACGATTGTGCTCATATAAATAATTGAAGTAAAATTAGGAGAAATTGCACATTTTTCATCAAAAACTATGAATAATACGAACTTTGAGCTTGTGTAAGTCATATAAATCTGAACAAAATGCAAAAACTATTGTCGAAATCGTACAGGATAAACCTTCTAATATTAAAAAGTGAAATAATTAAGTCAGTATAACAAAATCGAGTTTGTCTTATTTCATGGGCCAAAAACATGGCTTATGGACCCTGATCCTTTAATATTACAGAAAGTAGTTTAAGGTTTTTCAAATTATACTTTAAATACTTTGATGAATTTTTGAACAAATTGATTATTTATTACAATAGCCTCTTAACTGATTTTTAGGATTGTGTTACTGATAACATCCTCAAATATTTACTTCTTTCATCGCTTGAGTAAAACTGCTATCAAGATGTATTTGATAGATTAAATCTTTGAGTTATACACAGGTATGATTTCTTAAAAGGTGTTCCTTAGCTTCATCTGGACAACTGTACAATTTTTTATATTTTTTGTCTTGTGTAGAATTTTTTTTAAACAGAAATGCATGCTGATACTAATACAAACACACTTAGAAATTCGAATTGTAAGGGGAGAAGAAACAAAAATCTGTTAGACAGGCATCAATTGCTGAAATCTTAGAGCTTAAAAATGACTCTGTAACTGCACATGTATGCAACATCCATAATTTGTACAATAGTTTTCTTATTGTAATATATTAATTTATTACAACCTTTGCCTACTTTAGGTTTATTCTTATTTAAGATAAGATCAGTATGTGTACATTTGATTTCCAAATCCTACTGCATTATTATTATTAAACTTAATTTGATTCTTAAATAAGTATAGGGAAAAAATATTTATACTTAATAGTAATAAGTTATTTTATGATTTTTACATTCTTTAAATAAAATTATATATTTTTTAGTTTTTATAGCAAGTAAGGTGGTAAGAGAAATGGTACAACGTGTGATGTTTGGTTTAAAAGGCATATTCTTATTTAAAAGCAATTATACTTTTACATACATGTATTACATTACATGCTTATATTAGCAAAACAATATATATATGTAATGTTTCTGGTTTCCAAATCCTATTGTGTTAGTTCAATTAAACTAAACTAAACAGGACAATTAAATAATTTTGACATAAAAATTTATTTAAAAAATATATATTCATTCATTTTAATGCAGTGAGTAATATAGTAAGTGAAATGATACAATCTGTGATATTTGGTTTAAGCGGCAAAATTATTATTTAAAAACAAGATATGTGTGTAATGTTTATGGTTTTCAAATCCCATTGTGTTAATATTATTAGACTAAGTTGACCAGGACAATATATTCTATTCATGATAATAGAAATTTTATGATTTTGACATTGGTATTTCTCAAAGCTCATTTTAATATAGAGTATGATTGTGATTGCAGATTATGTAACATCCCTAATTTGTACAATATTTTTGTTATTGTAATATACAAATTTACTGAAACTGACAGTCAATTTTTATGTTTTTTCTTATTTAAGAGCAATATGTGTTTTTTGATTTCCAAATCCTATTGCATTAGTTTTTTAAACTGAATTTTATTTCCTAACATGAACAGGAAAAAAAGATTTGTGTATATTAATAGTGATAGGTAAATTTGATTTTGGCATAAGTATTTCTTAAAAAAAGAAAAATAAACCATTTTAATATAGAGATATAGAGTATGATACTAAGAGCAATGATGCCACGTGTGATGTTTAGTTTAAGAGGCAAATTCTTACGTAACAGTAATGTATGTGTATAAAATGTATGGCTTTTCAAATCCTATTGTTATTAAACTTTAAAAGTTGAGCAAGACAAAAAAAAAAATCTGTTAATAGTGGTAACACATTTATGATTTTTATACAAGTATTTTTTTAATATATTCATTGTAATATAGTGAAGAAGATAGTATAAACTGTACAATTTGGGATATTTAGTTTAAAAGAATTCTTATTTAAAAACCAAAATATGTATGTAATGTTTATGGTTTCGAAATCCTATTCTGTTAATTTTATTAAACTAGTTGACCAGGACAAATAAAATGAATTATTTTTCTATTTATAGTGATAATAAATTTTTGATTTTGACATTGGTATTTCTCATATAAATTATATATAAATTTCATTTTAATATAGAGTATAATTGTGATTGCAGACATCTTGAATTTATAAAATATTTATTGTAGTATACTAATTTATTAAGACTGGCAGTAGATTTTTTAAAAGTTTATTCTTATTTACGAGCAATAAATGAATGTAAAATTCATAGTTTCCAAACTCTATTTTCTTAATTTTTTTAATCAAAGTTGAACAGAATAAAAAATGAATTACTTTTTCTATTAATAGTAATAATAAATATGACTTTGAAATTGCTATTTCTTATATATATGAATTTATTTTAATATTGAGTATAATTAAAGGATTTATACTATTGTCTAATTTGTGCAATATTTTTCTTACTGTAATATACTTATTTATTAATGCTGACAGTTGATTTTTAGGTTTATTGTAATTTAAAAGCCCAATATGTATGTAAGGTTTCCAAATCCTATTGTATTCATTTTAAACTAAGTTGAAGAGGGAAAAAAGTGGTTTCTATTTATAGTGATAGTAAATGTATGATTTTGACACTAGTATTTCTTTTAAAAAAATGTTTTTAGTCCATTTTAATATAGAGAGTAAGAGAAACGTACAATCTGTGATGTTTGTTTTAAACGTCAGATTAATGGGAAAGAAATTTCTATTGTTAAGTATTGTCAAAAAATTCTTTTCCGCCCCCCTTAAACTGTTTGGTGTGGATTTTTTCTTAATTCCTGAGTGCATAGGTTAAAATTTGTTATTACTTTTAAATTAATTTAATAAATAAACAAGCTCCCAGCTTACTGTAAGTAAAATTTATTGATTAGTAAGATTGTTTACTTTTATTATTATTTTAAATTAAAAGAGAAATTCATTGCAAATATTTTTTTTTCACTTTCCAAATATAGTCAATACTGTAAATTAAAGATGTATACAAATTTTACTCATTTATTTCACCAATAAATTATTATTTATTGCTTTTAATTTTAAGTTATATGTTTAGAGTATCTCATTGCTGGAGAAACAATCTACATATTAGTTATGTCATGTTTTTTAAACACTTAACAGAAGAAAATTAAATTATAATTTTTGTTTTCGTTCTACATTGTCTGTTTCTTTCAAAACATGATTTTTTGTAATTTTCTTAATACAAATTTAGTTCAGACATTTTTTATTTATATAAACTGTATTAATATATTTTTTAGAAATTATGGGTTAATGGCAAAATATGCTATTTTTGCTATTTATAAGTTAAATGAATTTTGTGCTGTATTCTTTATTACATGGTAACATAAATTTTTTTGTTTGCTGCTCAAATTTTTCATATTGTGAAGCATTTTCATTTCAAGAAGGTAGAAATAAAATTATTCATCAACTTTATTTTAATATTATTGTATGTATTTGTTGTATAACTTATGAGCATTTTACTGCTGTAAAATTCCATCAACTAAAGTTTGTATTAATAGATTCTGGCATTCACATGTTAATTGACAAAGATAAACAAATTTCATTGTTAATGCTGATAGTATATTATGAGTTTGGAATAGTTCTGTTTTCTTCATTTCTTTAAAAATAGTAATGTTAATTTAATTTTAAAATAATTTTTATTAAATATTGTATAAATTTAATTTTATGTGAGATTAGAGAGAATTTTATTGATACAAGCTGTGTTATTAGGCTTTTGAAGTCATGAGTTAATAGGAGAAAAATGTATTTTCATCATTAATTCTTATAGTAAATTTAAAAACAAATTATCATAAAACTGTATTCTTCATATCTGCAGAAAAACATGCATTTTTTTGATTGTTACTTTTTTTAAATCTGAGCATTTGTACAAATAATTAGATATTGTTTTACTTTTATCTAATGTATTTGTTTAATTAAGTATTTAATGATTGAATGTATATAACATTTCAGAGAAGTTTGGGTGCATATTTTCATATACTATCAACATTAAAAAATTTAAAAAAATGTGTTTTGCATTTATTTCTTTTGTTTTACACATTTGAATTTTTTAAAACTATTCTCAAATTCAAAGAAGCTATTTCCTGACAGAAACTCAAGAAATTAGCAGATGTTCTTTTTGTAAAACCACATAGTCAAATGGTGTTTCCATTTTTTGATAAAGGCAGTTCTTTCAGAAAATACTGTCAAAGTTGCATTTTTAATGGAATTTCCAGACATGACAGTGTGGGAAAGAAGATAAGTTTGTTGTCACACGGCAATCTCTTATAATTCTATAATTTATTTATTAAAAAAACAGAAAACGCCATTCAAATTGAAATTGCTTCAATAGTCACGCTTTTATGTTAAAAAATGTCTTGTAAAGTCTTGCATTGTGGAGCAAGGAGTTTTAGAACTGTCTACATTTACTTATAAATTACCTGTGAACTACCAAATAATATTTTACAGAATATGTACAAAAAAAAGGAGATAAATATGTTGTTTTTGTTTAATAATTATCTGAGCCACATACATCATAGATTACAATGTATATCATACAAAGGGAAAAAAAAGAAAGTTTAATTGACATGAAAGAATTAGCCAATATCTAGAGTGAAAGTAATTGTATTTTGAGCTGCAAATTTTGTTTATTTAAATGCTTATGTATTAAAGTGAATGAAATGTAGAAGTGCAGGAATATTTTCTAATGGATCAAAATTTTACAAAATTGTGATCTGCAGCAATACCACTATTAATCTGAGATGATAAATATCATAGATTAAAGCTGAAATAAATGATAACTAATATTCTTTAGATATTAAAAAAATCTTTCATGCTTCATATTTATACAAAGAAAATGATAGTAGTAAATTTTCTTCAAGCTTGTTGAGTATTGGCTACATCGCTCTAAAAATTGCTGCACAAAACCGTTCCTCTGATAACTCTGTCTTTCAGAAATTAAATAGAGATTGACCCCGAAGAGGAAGTAAATTTAATACCAATATCTCAAATTTCTGGATCATTTCATTCAAAGCGGGTCAGTTTTTGGTCAAAATTTAAAACAGGTTACCATCGTATTTTCATAAAATTTGCATTTTCGGAATCAGAAAAATAAACTACGTATAGACTGTAAGTTTGGATGCAATCCCTCCAATACTTTTCTTAATACTCAAGGATGAGTGAAAATGAAACTTTCGTTGTCTGGGATTTATCAAATCGATAATTTTCTTTTACGGTTTCAGGAAAAAAAAAAGCATTTTCAGCACATGCACAGAAAAATCTTTTAGTTCTGCCAGAGGATGCATTCTGTTAAAAAAAAAATTTCCAACACGTGACCCTGCTGCTTACGATACCGTGTATAGCAGATGTGCTAAGCGCACGCTGCAAAATCTTTTAGTTCCAGTTTCCACCAGCAGGTGTAGCATTCTGTTCTAAATAAACCTCTTTCTGAACAAAAATCCAGTACTCGTTCCCACTGTTTACGGCACTGTGTTGAAGGCGTGCCATGCAGGCTCGAAAAATCTGTTAGTTCCACTTTCCACCACCAGGGGTACCAAATCTATGTCTTAATTAATTAGTTATATCTTAATTATTTCATGTTAAGTTGAATTAACGAAATCAGGCCCATAGAAGCCGAGAAAATAAATCACCCCCCTGGATATTAATATTCATAAATGGTGGTAATGAATGTCTGAAAAAATGGTACTGAAATTGATTTAGTATCTGGGAGACCTTGGAAGAATGCAGGAAAAGATTTCATTTGAATTTGATGAAGATTAAATGCAAAATCATTTAGTTTTCGCTACCAGAGGGTGCACTCTGTTTGAAACAAACCTCTTTCTGAATGAAACTCCGGCACATGTCCCCACTGCTTATGGCAATGTACAGAAGGCGTGCTGTGCACACGCTGAAAATCCTTTAGTCCCACTTTCTACTGTTATGGGGTCCCAAATCTATGTCTTAATTAGTTATCTATATCTTAATTAGTTAATGTAAAGTTGAATGAATCAATTCTCGTTGAGATCGGCTCTTTGTTTGAATCGGACAAAATTTTAATGCAAAATTTTTTAGTTCCACTTCCCACCGCTATGTAGTGCACTCTGTTCTAAATAAAGCTCTTTCTCATTGAAACTCCGGCATGTGTCCCAGCTGCTTACGACACCGGCAAGCTGCGCACGTGCTGCAAAATTTTTTATTTCCATTTTCTACTGCCAGTTGGCGTGAAATCTGTATCTTAACTAGTTATCTATATCTTAATTAGTTCATGTTGAGTAGAATGAACTAATTCTTGTTGAAACTGGACCCATAGAATCAGAGAAATTTCTCCTCCCTGGTGATTAATGTTCAGAAATAGTGGTAACCAAGGGCTGAAAAAATGATACTGAAGTTTATCTAGTAGCTGGGGGACCTGAGAAAAGGTTTTGTTTGAATCGGACTAATAATAAAAAAGTTCTGAATTTGGAACCAGGGGGGAAGAAGAGAGTTTCTATCAGAGCATTAACATGATATTTAAATTACAAACAAACACTCACCCCACCCCCCAGAATTAAACCAACGACATTAAAAAATTAGGAATTATCATTAATTTTTGAAACACAAACAAAGTGACTTGTTTTGTTTTTCTTTTTTTTTGACAGACAAAAAACAGTAAGTTATTGCTGTTAATTTCTGAAATCAAATACATAAATGATGTCACGTACATGAAAAAACTCTAAAAATCGTGAAAAATTCATAACACTCTGTTTGAATTGCAATTAGCTGACGACCTTTTCATCTGCCAATCAGAATTGCCTGGTTGACTTCTCACTGTGCCTACAATCCTATCAGCTACCATCACAACTGCCCTCCAACGGTGTTTGACTTCTAGCAGCAATAAGTGATGTCATACACTGCGAAACATGAAAAAAGGTTAAAAAATCGGGGTAGTAAATAATCCTCTCTTCCCCTTTAAAATCATGATTTATTATCTGTAAATAATTATTAACTTTCTCCAAGCTAAAAAGAGAAAAAAAAGACTATTCTCAGGCTGAAATGGAAGCAACCACCGAACCAATCAAGCATTCTGGGCAAAATTTCTTAATGTCAAAGGAAAAAAATCGCCAAAAATTCAACAATTACTGTACGAATTTCGCATAAACTTTATTGAAAAGAAGACAAAGTTTACTATATTGGGCTAAAAGATTGGAACCGGAATCCGGTTACTAATGTGGAAAAATCACTGAAACATGAAAAAACATTAAAAATCACATATAAAATTTAATTAAAAAAATCTATTCAAAAATTCCGAAATCGGGCTTTGAGGTGCAAAACTACATGCATAGAGGTACTTCCCCACCAAATTTTGTAGCTCTGTGTGCAGCGGTCTCTTCAGAACACAAGCGAGAAACATACACACACACACACAAACTTACTTTTATTATAGTTGGAGATATGCAGGTGGTTTTCTTGAAATTGATTTGTATTTTTGTGATACAAAATTTTCCAGGTTTGTTTCAAGCATACCTAGAGAAGGAAGATTAAAAAAAAAAATGTTTTTATGCCTTTTGTTCTTATAAAAAAAAAGTTTAAAACTGTCAGTCATGAGTTTAGGATATTTCTTACATCTGAAAAAGATAACATCCGCCATGTTCTAAGGATTTAAATTAAAATTACACATATCAGTGTAATTATTTTTAACAAAATTAAATTATAGTATTTGAACATTTTAACGTGCCTTTAAAGTCTTAACACCCATGAATTTGTTTAAAAGTACTTATACATGTTTTCTTAAGTCTGTTCTCAAATCCAAAGGAGCTACTTTCTGACACACTTCTGAATTCCTTTTTATTTTGAAACTCGTGAAATTGGCAAGTGTTCTTATTCAGAAACTATAATCAAATGGCTTTTTCCATTCTTTGGTCAAGATGGATGATCTTTTAGAAAATACTGTTGAAGTCAGTTTTTAATTAAATTCCTGAAAGGAATTAATTAGATTCCAGAATTTAATTGAATTCCTGAAGCGGCAGTGCAAGAAGGGTTTTGTAAGTTATAAGCAGTTCTTGTCATGAGACAAGAACTGCTTATAACTCAATAATTTATTTATCATAAAATGGAAAATGTTATTAGATTTTAAATCTCTTCAATAATCAGGCCTGCTTTTTACATTTAAAAATGAGCCAAAGTTTTGTCTTGTTGGGCAGGGAATTTGAGAACCACCTTAATATGTATGTTTGTATTTTTCCTGTGAAATAGGAAAAGTTGCAACATTTATACAGATGCATATGAAAACTTGGAAGCTGTAAATAACATAAAGATCAATAACCTCTTAAAAATCAGTGGAAAACATCAAATACATATTAATACTCTAAATATATATTCATGAATTTGAGAATTTTAATGTTAATACAGCTATCTGAATAAAGAATGCTTAGCATCGTTTAACCATCGATATAATATTCTAGCATTAAATGAATGTGTGAGAAGTGTTAATTTCAATTAAGAACAGTAAGTTTATTGATAGTATAGGTCGAGTGCTACACCAGTAATTGACCAGTGAGACACAAAACTGCACAAACAAGAATTAATGTTTGTATATTCTAACTTTGGTTTTTAGAAGAATTTTTCTTTATAACAGATATTTTTTTTTCATATAGCTTTAAGAAAATAACTCAGTATTGGCAAAAAGTTTATGAGAGATTCATTTAATCATGCAGTACGGAGTTAAATTTAATTACCATGTTTCTTTGAAGCATGGAATCTATTTAAGTTTATTCTATGTAAATAAAAATATATTTCTTAAAAAATCATTTATGTAGTTTTAGGGATGTACTCCAACTACTGGATCCCAAAAATGTCAACATTGCTAGTAATCAACCATTATGTCCAAAACTGAATTTTTGTGTATTTTTCAATTTACTTTGAAAACAAACTTACTTGCCTTTGAGCTTTAAGAACCAAATGAACATAAAGATTCTTTCTTATACTGCAATATTCAGTTACTTTTAAACAGAAAGGAAGATAATAGTTAAACAATATGGTTTACTAAATTTTCTTGGTCATTTACTGCTTAAATGTATTTTCCAGTAGTTCAGCTTTTAAAAATAAGCTTTAAGCATTTATTACTTTAAATGCATAATCATAGACAATATTCACTGCTTTTTATTTTTTAAACTAAAGTCTTATTCAGATTAAACTGAATTATTTCAAATAAACTGGTATGAATAAAATTAAGCAAGTTAACATAAAGTTCGAATTTTTTTTCTCTTCATTTTTAAGAAGGGATCCAACTCCTGATTTGCTCCTAGGAGGAAATCTCAATGAATAATAGTGCATGTCCATTTCACTATACTTAGATGAAATACTTATGACTATGTGCCAGTGTTTAAAAGTTAAGGGGATGAAAAAGTACTATACTGCACACAACTTTTTTATATTTAAATATTGTAAATCACATCTTTTCTACCTTCATTAGTTAGTGAATTGTTGATTTTTAAAATGGCTCCTGATTTTTATATCTCTCATTATACATGTCTTTTAGCTGTGTATTTTTAATGCAACAATTCATATTGATTTTTCACTAGAAAGGAAGTGGTCAATTACTGATGCAATTTCATATTCCAACTTATACTGTTAATAATTTAAATTGTAGAAGAAAAATTGGGAGATTTTTTTTTTTTCCTATCCTCATACATAAATTGGTATTAATGCATATTTGCAGAAAAAAATATCCCTATTATAATGGACAAAAGTGAGCTTGAAGACATTTCCATAAATTGGAAATTACCTGTGCACTTGCCCTATATTTAGGGTGAAATAAGGCTAATGAGTGCTATAATTATTTTAAATGTTGAACACTATTATTCATCATTTATTAACCATAAGAAATTCCTATTTACAACCAAATGAGATGTATATGACTTTCAAGTAGCAGAATACATTTTAAATGACTAATAAAATAAGTTTATGTAAATCACAGGGTATTTCAAAAAAGTGCTAGTGAGAATTTAAATACTTCATACACTGCAAGAAGTATTGAGAGTGCAAGAGACTTTTGAAAACTGCCTACTTTAACACTGAATTCTGTTAGCAGCAGCAGTGAACAGAGTTCAGAATAATTTCAAGAAACATGCATGCACGTCTTATATCAATATGTTTGTGTCCTGGAAGAGTGTTGTTACATTATGAAAATTTATTTTTTCCAACAAGAAATTGTTCGAAGAAATGAGAAGACACTTTTTTTGAGAAGCCTGGTGAACAGTATGTGCTATTAGACTCAACAATTATCCAAACAATGCAGCAATTTTGCGATGACATGCTGAAACCAGTTCTCGTGAATGTGATTAAATATGTACATGCATGTTTAGAAGTTGGAAGAGGGTAATTTGAATATCTATTGTAGTTTAGAACAAATAAGTTTTAGAAATTTATTTTTATTTTTTCAAAATTTCACTAGCTTTCTTCTTTTAGGACATCCTGTACAATGTATGTAGATTATAACATTTACTCCAGTAAAATGGGATATAAATACTTGACTATTATTTTCTATTAACATAGTAGGGAGTAAAAGCAAAATAATTGCAATAAAATATATGCTTTTTTTCTGGGTGAGATTAAGACTTAGAAATTTTGTTGTGAAGACCAACTTCAGATGTCTTAATATTTAAGCATTGAAGCATAAGAAAATATCTTGTTTTTAACCGTACAATGCCCTGTGGCTATTTTGTCAGGATTAGATAAGTTTTACAAAAACGACTCTAGAAATTAAGCCAGTGTATCCAATTCACTAGTGTTACTCAAGACAAAGTTTTGACTTGTTGATATGAAAAATCTTATAGAAATTTTCTTCAGCCAACTTAATTGATTCTATACATGTTTGCAATGCTAAAAACGTTATTAAATACCTGTAATTCATTGAATGTAGTGTATAAGTGTATCATTTCTATTTGGTGAGGCTTTATATATCCAGAACATTTAAATCTGAGACTTCTCTTCATTTTGAAATATTTTCTTGAATATATTTTATTAAGATATTTGTCATCATACATTCTCATTTTGGATTTATATCCTCAAAGATTTTTGTAATTGACAACTAAATTGGTGTTTCTCAATTCATTATTTTATTATATCGGTTAACCCATGTTTTAACAATTAAATAGGGGCAACCCTGTGAAAAAAATATTTATTGAGTAAGAATTTTTTTTCACAGACAGAAATTTTCTAGTCTTCATTATTTCTTGTAATCATGTAAATGGCCACCCTTGAAGATTTATCCCATGTTAAAAGCTATTCTTTCTATTTTCTTGTTGATTTTTGCATATTTTTGTGTTTATTTTGCATTTTCCATGTTTGTATCAGGTTGCTTCATCAATTGATTTATAAAGAATTTAAGTAAAGTTTATTTCACTACATATTTGATTATTGAATGTATGCAAAAGTTATATAAAACACTCCGGACAAAAAATACACAGAATCCTCATTTTATTCATTAATATGTTCTATCACCAAAAAACCTGCCTCTATAACAGCAATCTGTTATATATAATGCTTTCTTACATTTTATTTATTTAAATCAAACCCCTCTGTATATTAAAAATCTGAATTTTCCACCTTTAATTTCATAAAATTTCAACATTAATCTATATGTTGAGTGATGCAAATTCATTCCTGACACTAAATAAATCTTTCATTTTAAGCATTTTCTAGTCAAACTTATTCCTTTGCTGTTATATTAATTAAATAAAGAAAAGATAAATGAAAGTAATTTCTACATCACAGTTAAATGATCAGAATTTATTTCTGAACAGGTAACGTACATACTTTATTACTTTTAATATAAATTCAGTATTTATCTATAATAATCCAAATGTAATTCATTTCATTCTCTATTAATCTAACCTTGACTTTCATCTCTTGATATAAACTGACGCAAAACTTGATCAGCTTAATTATAGCAATAAATATATATGATTATACTGTTAAACATTATTATAGACAATGAAGCAATTGTCTTTAACATTTATGTGATCTTTCTATAAATATCTGCACTTTCATATTATTTTGTGCAGTTTTTGCATCATTTATGCTCTCACTTGTTTTACTCTCATTTCTTTTATTTAATTCAAGGTTTTTCCAATGGCAGTATTACTCTTTTATGATGTCAATGCCCCCTGTCTCTTCTTGCACTGTATCACCAAATATTATTTTTAGATGTCAAAATGTGAATGTCTGGCGATGATATATTTTACTTCATGCTGTGACCATTGCCTAGGTCAGACACTCCTGTGTGAGTGCTCCTCTTCTGGCACCTCTCCCCTTATACCACTTCTCGGCCTCCAAGGCATTTTATTTCCTGAATAATAAAATCTTAGTCTAACCATTAGCCAGGGAGTTTTTTTTTTTTATTGTTAAACGAACCTGGTGTTAAAATGTTATTTTAAACCAGTTCTTCAATTAACAATATTACACAGCCTTAATTTTTTGTAGACATGCTATCAATATATATGATTGTGGATCACATTCATATCAAGTTTTGCTCACTCTATTATGAATTGCCCTTTCAGTGAAACCAAATTTGGCGGATGCTCCCTTTTCTTTTTATAGCCTGTTCCAACATGACCAAATTTTCTCAACATTTAGATCTGTTGAATTTCTAGGCCATGTGATATGTGGAACATAATTTTTCTTGTATTCTGCAAACCAAGTAAGTACAATTCTAGTACGATGGAAATAATTATAGTTCATAAACTACTTATGGAATCAACCACAGTTATCCTCTTCAAACTGTGGATCCATGATTTGTTTTTCATTTTTCAAATATTGAAAATATGACAAGTTCATTTTTCAACAAAATCAAATAGTCAACAGTTTCATGAAATTAGACACCCCAACTAAAGGTCCTGCTCCAGCACTTGAAATTGATCTCTAAACCATAATACTTCCACCTGCTTTCTGCACAGCTCTTTGACATATTCAGGTTTGAAAGCTTCTCCAGCTCTCTTCATGACTCTGGAGCAGGCTTCATTGGTGTACAAAAAATATATTGATTCATCAGATCATATTATTCATCTCCAATACTCTAAAGTCTAGTGACCATTAGGCTATTTTGCTCGTTGTAGATGTTTTTTCCTTTGAATGGTTGTTAATTTTGGATGTATCCAGTCTACACAAATGAAAATTTCTAATTTATGCAGTTCTCGGAAAAGAGTTTTTTTACAGGCCTGAAAGAGTTCCTCCTAAAGGTGGAATTCCACCTATTTTAAAGCAGTTTTGAACATTCTCTGAATTGATGCAAAAATGCAAAGAGAATGTTAGAAGAATATGGGGGAGGGTGGAAAATTTAATAATCTGACATTTTGCCTGGTCAAATCCATGGAGTTTGTTTCTGAATTAATGTGTAACAAAGCCATCAAATCAAAAGTGAAATTATATTATAAGTATCTGAAAATCATGTGAATGAAGTTGCTTAAAGTGTCTTTCCAGAGAAAAGTTTTTTAGATTTTAAAAGGGAAAGGAAATTTCCACAAGGTTCTTTTTAGAATAGAAATATTTTGTCATATTTATATAACACGGTTAGGTAATTTCAGTGATGCATTTATGGAGATGTATTTCTTGTGGGGAGCAAAGATCAATTTGACATGCATCTATTTAGTGTGGAGATTTTTTTTTCCTTTTGAATGAGGAAAATTCTTAACCCAAAATAAAATTTGTTTTGAAAAATCAATCTCTGTACTTCACATAAGTTGATCAGATATGTTTGGATTTACACCTTTAACAAACTGTTATCAATTTTCTTTTTTGATCCAATGAACCTTGACATTTATGGTTAATTTAAATTTGGTTTTGGTTTTTAATACTTTCCAGTCTTTTGAAAAGAAAATAACTATCATATGTACAGTTATATTTAATTTTATTGTATAAATAACTGTTAAAATGTGTCTAAATTATAAGAGTTTGGCACTCTTGTATAGATGAAAAAAATGTTTCACCTTTTTTCTATTTCCCACTTTCATGCCTGTTTCAAAATTGGATTGATTTTGTTTAACATTGTATATCTGAAGCACTTCCTTATGAGTTAATGTTTGCTAGTTGTCCCATATGTCTGTGATCTTTATTTGTCATGAATGATTTTTGCTCGCAGTTGCTCTTCTGAGATTTGATTCTGTTCAAACTTTTTTCACTGTAAATAGACTGAACACTGCTGACTGTATAATGGGGTATTCCAACATTTTCTGCCACTACTTGTAAGCTATGCCCATGTTCTCAGCTGAAAACACTGGCACCTTTTTGCCACTCATTTATATTACATTTACTAATCCCAGTGTAACCTAAAATAGAAACATTATATTCATAATTTTGCATTTTAATAAATTCCTTAGATATAGACAATGATCATTAAAATATAACACATATAACTTATAAAACGGTTACACTCAGTTGTTTTACTAGAAGACTTAAAAAAATAGTAAATGATGAAGAAAAAATAATGAAGTCAAATAACTATAAATGTGCCAAACTATTCTCTTTCAAAAATATATTGAAGAGTATGAATGTTAGCCAGGAATAGGGAAGCCTTTATTTAAAATGATTTATTTGTTTTCTTCCAGATATATTAGCCCTAACTTCAAATATAAAAATGACTAGTTTTGTGTACTTATTTTCAAAATTCTCAATATTCCCCAAAATTATTTTTGACCCTGAAAATTTGTAGGGTTTTCAACTCTAGTCACAGTACGTTGGCCGCTGAAGACAGGTATAATGCCCTACCAGCAGAAAGGACTGGCGCATCACTGCTAGTCAAGTGGCAAATCAGATTCTTACTGTCACTAGCAAGTGGATATCTCGAAACACTGTAGCATTTTCCCGAAGACCTGATGTATGTGTCCCATTGGCAAGAGTTCATTGTAGCATCGTTTGGAATGCTGTCATCACTCTTCGGCACTGGAATTGAACAGGAACACTAGTGCTACATCAAACGAAACATTGTTCTGCAAAATACTTCAGTGTCCATGGTTCAATAAATCACGTTGAATCGTTGTTTTGATTTAATTGTTGGTCTTTTATCTAGTCTGAAAAAAAAAATCCTTTTCTATGCAATATTAGTCTATTGTTGTTAGATTCGATAACTTTATATCAAACCACCGTAATTTTTAACAAAGCATTGTTTTGTATTTTTAAATCATCTTATGCATGTCTCATAAAAATGTTTCTTTATTCTGCTTTGGAAAATAACTATAAAACTACAAAGTGCTAAGGTATTTCATCTAGTTTGGATGCACCCTTATAGAAATGTGGTTTTTTTCAATGCTGGAATAGTGCTTACCCAGGGTGCATACAATTTTTATTTTGTCACCAAATTAAAAAAAAAAACTCCCCCCCCCCCTCTAATTTAATCATTGTCAATTGTTTCAAATTCTGCAGTAATATAAGCTGAAGATTACTTTTGCAAAATAGTGGTGACAAATGTAAACACTTTAAAATTTGTAACTTTTTGTTTTAACCTTAAAAAAGAAACGTGTATTCCTTTGAGCTGTATGTAGCTTTCCCTTACGAAAATTTCTTATAGAATTCTATAAAAAATATTTATAGAAATCGAATTGTAGAATCCTATAGAATTATGGCCCGTTTTTCTATAAGCTTGTTTAACCAAAAGCTATAGAAATATCGGTAGAAGTTCAATAGAAATGTCTATAGAAAAAATATGCATAGAATTATATAGAACCCAAGTGGTCATCCTCCCAAAAATTAACTGCGCTCGTTGCTGCTTGAGTTCAGTGATCGGGAGTAGAACCAGAACTTTCAGCATGATACAACAATTGACACTTTCAAGATTCTTATTATTGTATTTCAACTTTATTTCTTTTGTGATTTGCATTCCCAATCATATATAGTCTTGTAAAAATCGTTAGTTTCATAAATTATTATTTTTTAAAACTGAAACAATTGTTTAAATATTTATACTTTAGATTAAAATATTTGAATAAAAATTACAATATTATTAAAGTGAATACAGTTTATTAAATTAGATAGATGATTTTATAAATTTACAGCAGATTAATAAATGATTATAAAATTGACTAACAAATTAGTGAATTATATACAAATTAATTAATCATAATTTAATTCAGTAGCTTGACTGATATATTATTACATTGTCAACTAGAGTTGAATTAAATTATATACAAATATATAATTTAATTATTTATTTAATTATCTATTATATCAATATATTAAATTGATGTATTACAAAATTAATTATTATTTTTTTAATTTTAATGGATAGTTATAAATAAATTACTACACACATATATTTTAAAAGACCAAGAAATATTTTTTTATAGAAAAAAAAATCTATAGAATCATTAGTCTATAGAATTTAATTCTATAAAGCACTCTAGAAAAACTGTTCTGTAGAAAAAAAATCTACAGAACTTCTAAGTTTTCTGTACAAACATTTTCTTTACAAAAAGTATTCTATAGAACTCTCCAAAACTCTATAGAAATAGTATTCTATAGAATCTGTAAAGAGTTCTATACAGCTCTATGAACCATTTTCGTAGGGCTTTGTAGGATTTCATAGTATTTTTAGGGAATGTTATACTTTAGTTCTTTTGTGCTTAATATTAATTATTAGAACGGTAATCGTGGAAGTTATTTTTAGTGAGTGTAAAAAAAAATAAACACCTGTTTTTCATACATTAAATGTTTTATTACAAATGTATTATTGATTTATAATATAAAGTAACAATACAGATTTAGGCAGTTTTTTGGCAAGAGTTTAACACCATATAAACATTAAACCAAAAGAAATTGCAACAAGAAATAATTCAGTTTCAAATCAAAAGTTTATCCATTTTTATGTGTCTAAAGAAAGTAAACAGAAAATGTAGATAAATATTAAATGTAAAATGTAAATTATTCGTATCAATTTATATTTGGCCTGTATTTATTTGCATTGTAACACCTTTAATCATCTATGCATATTTTCCACCAGATATGTATACAGGATGGTTATAATTAAACTTCCCCTTTAAACAGCATCCTACAGCGCAAACGGGTGAATGAAATTTGGTATATAGACTATACACGAGATGTGCTCACGGAATTTTGAAAAAAAAAAAAAATTAGTTTCAAATGTCCACCAGAGGGTGCTTTTCCGGAAAAACATTAAATTTAACACAATAAACGACCAAAACAGAATACAGAAACAATATTAACAATCCAGAACAAGAATTATGAGTAATAAAATGTAAAACCGGGAAAAGCTGTCAGTTCTAGGAAAAAAATGTCGAGATTTGCATGCTTGCAAAGAAGAGGATGAAGCTTTATGTAAAACAGGTTAGGGTATGAAACATTTGCAGACATTGTCATGTCTTATGTCGATGTTTCCGGCTGTAATGATGACGGTATCTTTAGTTGAATGTGTTATTGGTGAAGCTGTTTTACAAAAACAAGGGAAATGCTTCTGCTGCAGTTCGTGAATTTCGTCGTATAAAGAACAAACGGCATGGACCAATGTCTACTAAAGGTATCTGGGCCATGATTAAGAGATTTGAAGAGACCATAAACCTGTCACATCGGTACTTGTTGATGCCGTCAAGACAGCTGTTGCCGCACAGTCACATACATCAAAGTTTGGGGGCAGTAGCGCACATGCAGTTGCTTGACAGACTGGCTATTCTTACCATAGACTATCTCGATGATTCTTACAGCACCGTCCGAAAAGTGCTCAGAAACATAATGCACTACTTCCCAAACAAGATCTACCATACCCAAGAGCTGTTGGATAGGGACAAGCCACAACGTCTCTCATTCGCAGTCAGTTTTCTCAACAGAATTACTGTTGATCTGTCATGACCTTGGAATATTCTGTGAAGCGACGAGGCTCATTTCTATCTCTCTGGGACAGTCAACACACACAATTCCCCATTAAAAATCATTCATTAAAAATTCACAATAAAATTCTTTCTACAATAATTAATTTTCTATTGAAAGATTTCCACGTGAAAAATGAAATAAAAATTTTCACCAATTGAAAAAAGATTAATATGACATATTGGTAATAAAACGGAAATTTTCAAACATTTCTCAATGATACAAGGAGTATGAGTATGTGTAAGTACAGAAAGCAGGTTAATATAATGATCTCATTGGAGAATTAAAAAGAAAATTAATCCGATGTCATATTGGAAGTTTTACGGACTTTTTCAAATGTTTGAGAATAATACAAAGAGAGTATCAATATGTGTAATAGAAAAAGCAAGTAGATATGACGTCAGCAAGTGATGATAACGTCATATGAGTTTAAGGAACGTATTGAATCATGATAAAACCCGATTATGGAAATATTGGCATATTTTAACATTTTGATGTCTCTATACAACATGTTTAATTTTGAAATTGATTTTTTTTTAATATCGCATTGAGTCCACATGACTGATATTATTATGACAGAGTATAATAGTGGGCTTCGCCCGCTATCGGACCGGTTCAGAATTTCGAAATAACGAGAAAAATAGACCGGTAAATTTTTACTTTATAAAAAACATTACTTTTTTTTTTTTTTTTTTTTTTTTTTAAATGAAATTTATTTGGATTTATTAAAGAAAGCATAAAGTGTTTTGAAAGGAATATTAAACGAAACTCTTTGTGCGATCTTCAAAATCACACTTACCCACTTTTTTTTTTTTTTTTTCTTTATACTGACGTAATTTCTTTTCCTCGAGATATGCCACAAGTAATTTTTAATAAAAAATAAAACCGACTTAATTCCGATTATTTCTTACTTTCGTGTTTTGTGGCAACCGTGTATTGTTATTCACGTTAGTCCTGCACGAGTCGGATTATACCCGACCCGAAACCAAAAGTTAAATTTGAAGTCAACTTGAAACCCGACCTGAATCCGACGCACTTCAACTAGAAACCGACTCGAAAGTTGGAATGAAAGCAAGGCCTGATTATCCAAAAGGCATGTGAAGCCATATGCTTCCCCTCTAAAATATAAAAGTAACCCCAAAATGGCTGTGAAGAGAGCTCCTGAATTCCCATTTAAATTTTTTATGTCGTATTTTCTAATTTTTTTGGAAAAGAAAATGTCCTTAATCCAAGAGGAAATCCACGCACTACTTCACGAAAGTTATTTAACAGGGAAAAGGGAAATATGAATGTCATGTATGTTAATTAATCATATAGCATCCTGATGTGCCTGTTAGAAACCACCCGGGAATTGAGCATACGGTTATATGTACTAAATATATCTGAAATATATACAGGGAATATAAAACAGCCGTTTAATGAAATATGTATGATCTTGGCTAAGCTACTGCCGGGAACAATATTAGTATCATTGGTGAGTTTTTATGAATGAAGAATTAAGAAAACTTTTGCCAAATGAAAGCGTGCCCAAAATGATACTTTGTTTCCCTAGATTCAGATGTTAATCGGACCTTGAATGAAAGAACATTAATCCCCATTTTAATGCAACTATGAAAAAAATACTATTGTATCAAGGCTGTAGAATAATTATACTTTTAGTATCTCGGGGCGGATTGAATAGTTCTTTTATAAGACCAGAAATCATTCTTTGCTGGTATTTTCAAAAATGACTTCTTGACACAAAGCACACACATTACGAAACGGCACATTACACGTGTATATATATAAGACTTCACTTTCACATTTCCGGAGAACAAAAAAACAGCACACACGACATAAGAATTTTCTATTTACATAACCACACTTCGAAAACGAACTTCTCTCGGCCAAGCTCACATGTCAACTCAACTGATCAAACGTCACGACTTCAGATCACGTGATGCGCTGTGCATTTCACCGGGGAAGAGTCTATTTCTTTTGAAAGGGGTTTTCTGCGTTACATCCTCCCCCTCTGTTTCCGACATACGTCTCGGAGAGGAAACAGGATGTTTTCTGGGTCTCCCTCTTTTTCTCAGGGGTGCAACTGGAGTAGTTTCAGTTTCTTGGAATGGTGTCAAAGCTGAAATATGATAAGACCCAATTCACTGAGTAGGATTGCCTAGACTGGCAATGTCATATGTCACCAGTGATTTTTGAGTCAAAACTATATATGGCCCATCCCTCTTAGGCATAAATTTTGCTGTTTTCTGGTTACTTGCCTTGCTCACAGGGTGTAAGGTAACCCATACTTTTTCACCAGGTGTAAAATAAACTCTTCTACGATTTTTATCATAATATTTCTTACACTGATCTTGTTTTATTTCAACTCGCTCTTTCACTCTCTTTGAAACATCTGCAAGACGTTTAAGATATGGAGTTATTTCAGGATCAAAATTGTCATTTTACACAACTGCTCTAAAATCGTTCACCACATCATCGATTTCTTTCTTAGCAGGAGTCATCCGATAAGGTGGCACAGCAATAGGAGCACTATCACCTGTATTGATACGATGCTCAACATATGGGGTTGTCTCTCCCCCTGGTTGAAAGCATTTTTCATATCTTTTTAGAAGACTATTAAGTTTTTCTCTTTCGTCAGAAGTTAAATTTTTTCCTTCATCTTCACGTAAGGCGTATGGACTGACTTCTACCGTACCAGCTGACGAATTATTTTCTTCAACGTATTCATCTACAAAATGAAACTTTTTCTGAGGTTTATTACTGAAATACCACGTTTTGTTGGCAGTATCTAACACCATGTTAGCATTGTGCAAGAAATCCATGCCTAAAAGCGTTCTATTACCCTTAGCGTTTGGTAATACAATGAACTCCGTTTTGAAGACTCGACCTTCAATCTCTACTGGAACTGTAGCAGACAAAGTTTCTCTGGCTACTGTCATAGGCTACTGTAATTCCGTCAGCCAACGTGACATCATAAGTATGAGGTTTCAGTGCAACACCAGTTTTTAAAAATAGCTCATACATACGTTCTCCCGCAATGGAACGATTCGCTCCCGTATCTGCACAGACTAACACTTTCTTATTGCAGATCGTGATAGGCACATTTGGAGCTGAAACTGTTGAAGTATTTAAACTATACAACTTAAGACGATGTGCTTGCACATTTTCTTTTTTAACCGAAGGGGTACAATCTGGGCATTTCTTCTTTATAAATCCCAGTTTACCACATCCATAACAAACAATATCTGATTCTAAGCGTCGATTACCAAACTTAGGAAGAGATCTGTCTTCTTTTAGAGGCTTACTCTGCTTCCAATTATTATCTCGATGAGAAATCTCTTTTTTCACTTGGGGTACAACCGGATCTCTTTTTGGGAACGTACTTCGTATAATTTCATAGGCATCTAGTTTTTCGGCGAGGTCGACTGGCGAATTTAAATTTTCCCAGTCATCTAACATATGCTGTTTGCATTCAACAGGCACGTGCCTTTTCATTTGATCTGCTATGATCAGATCCTGGAGTGCTTCAAAAGACGTTACAGTTAACTCTTTAAGCCAGTTTTCAAAATAAGCTCGAAGTTCGAAGTAATAATCTCGCCAAGAGATTTCTTTTACCTTGCGATGTGCAAAGAACAGCTGCCTGAATTTTTTGGCACTAATTTTAAACCGTTTTAGAAGTAAATCTTTTACATGTGAAAAATTCGAAGCATTCTCTTCTGATTCACGAGTGATAAGCGCAGAAATAAAAGATGAGACAACACTGAGTAAATACGATACCCATAGATGCTCAGGTACCTTCGAGAGCTTTAATTGGTGTTCCAGGAGCACCAAAAACAAAGTTACATCATCTGTTTCTGGCCTGAATGTATGCAACAACCTTTGGACATCTATCTTACTTTCCGCGGGAGATATTATCCCTGTCGCATTACCACCTACCACTCCACTGGAAACACTTTGGCTCTGAACCTGTAACTTAAGCTTCTCAAGCTCAAAATTCATCTCAAGCTTTTTAAACTCCATCTCTTCTGCCCTACGCTTCTCTTCTAATTCCAGCTCTTCTGCCCTACGCTTCTCTTCTAATTCCAGCTCTTCTGCCCTACGCTTCTCTTCTAATTCCAGTTTACGCTGTTCTAACTCTGCTTCTTTTTGTTTATCCTCTAATTCCCGCCTACGTTGTTCTTCTTCCTGAGTTGCAATTTGATTCCTGACTAATGAATTCACAAAATCAACATCGAACGAGGGGGAGGATTTGATTTTTTCCCGCAATGTGACAACGGTCATAGTGGTTTGCACATCTAAATTCATTTCTAACGCAACCTGGAACAAATCCTCTTTGCGAGCTTTATTAAGTTCAGACATTTTAAATTTTAGCAAAACAACCAGCCGAAAACCCTATAAATGCCAAAAATTTCGTTTAAACTGTACCCCAAACGTGAGCTTTGCCGTTACAAATCATATAAACTTTTAATAAAACAAAACAGTGAGCTTTAAACATAATACGAACTCTTACTACAAAACAGAACAAACATTAAATCTCTTTTGATTTAAATAAACTGAATTTCATAATGCGACACATTCAAAATATTTCAAATGAGATAAAACCGTAACTGAATAGTTGTTACTTAAATAATGTTCTAAATGAAAACAAAACACATAACTGAATAATTGTCACTTAAATAAATATTCTAAATGAAATCAAAACACATAACTGAATAATATAATTTTCCCTTAAATAATATTCTAAATGAAATCAAAACACATAACTGAATAATTAAATTTTCAACCAATATTATTTTTTAATTACTAAGACAGCTTAATATCGGTTTTGTTCAGAACAACTTAAAAAAAAAACTTTCTACCTTAATAAAATCAAAACAACAAAACTTGCATAACTTACTCATTCTCTTTTAAATTTCACAACAATGCTTTTCTTCTCAATAAATCAAGAACTCAGAATTAAATACTTAGGTTCAACATTAAATAAGAACAAACATTTATATCGAAAGTGTACTCAGTTATTTTAAAACCAATAATAAAAGAAAACAAAAGTAATCAACTCTTTTAAAACTAATAATAAAAGAAAAAGAAGACATCTTTATGATAACTGCAATAAAATTACGAATACTTTATATTAATTTGACCTGAAAACGATAATATAATAATTTTACTTGAAACTAATATCAGTTTTACCTTTTTTTTTTTTTTTTTTTTTTCTGAATCAATAAAAATTTTCTTTCAACACAGTCACGATAAGCATTCAAAAATAAAATCAAAAGTAGGGAAGGGGGGAAGGAGAAATAATGTAAGAACAAAATAAAACATAACAAAATAATCTAAGAAAACCAAAATAATGTTATGAATAATGTAACTGAATTTAAGAATAATCAAACTGAAGTTAATAATGAACCAGAATAATATTAAGATTAACCAAACTTAAGTTAAGGATATCCCAAAGATGATAAGAATAAGAATGCATTCTTTGTAGCTATTAAAAAAAAATTACGGATCCGTTTTAAAACACACGTGAGCAATTTGTAGAACTCTGTAAACACACATAATGTATTATTTTCTTGGGCGTACACAAAACAATTTTTAGAACTTTAAGAACACATCAAAATCATATGCTGCAATGGCGACGATCGTTTGCGCCATTTTCTGGTTGTAACAGCTGAGAAACGAAAAAGCTTTCAAAAATTAAATACGATCTTTCTGTATTTAAAATGTATCACTGGATTTCTATTTGCAGAAAAATAAATCACATAGCACTTTCACTGCGGATCTGTAGTTGTAGAAAAAGAGCACTTTGCATTTTTTCCACTGGATTTGTAGAACTAAATCACACAGCATTCTAACTGCGGATTTGTAGAAATAAATCATAATACCATAATCACATTATCATAATATCCCTATATAAATCCCTGTGGATTTCTATCCCGAGTTGGGTAGTCAATTTTTGTATCAAGGCTGTAGAATAATCATACTTTTAGTATCTCGGGGCGGATTGAATAGTTCTTTTATAAGACCAGAAATCATTCTTTGCTGGTATTTTCAAAAATGACTTCTTGACACAAAGAACACACATTACGAAACGGCACATTACACGTATATATATAAGACTTCACTTTCACATTTCCGGAGAACAAAAAAACAACACACACGACATAAGAATTTTCTATTTACATAACCACACTTCGAAAACGAACTTCTCTCGGCCAAGCTCACATGTCAATTCAACTGATCAAACGTCACGGCTTCAGATCACGTGATGCGCTGTGCATTTCACCGGGGAAGAGTCTATTTCTTTTGAAAGGGGTTTTCTGCGTTACACTATGTAATTATTTCTCTAATATCAATTTTATAATTTTTGTAGAAAATGGAAATACATATATTTATAATCAAATATGTTTTTGTTTTTTTTAAACCTTGAACAATAATCTTTTCTTAAAAAAAAGGCTTAGGAAACCCGACCTTCAAGAATAAAAAAATAACGCGAAACCAACCCGAAAGAAATAGTCAGACCCGACCGCAATCTGCAACGGAAATAAACTATCGCCGACCCGACCTGAACTGCGGGAACGCAGGGCCTGTTTACCGAATAGGCCCGGGAAGCCGGTGCTTACCCAAAGAAATACAAAGGTGCCCCCACATTTACTTTTCAGAATAACTTTTTACAAAAAAAAAAAAAAAAAAAAAAAAATCAATCAGTGTAAAAAATGCATTTTTCCTTACGAAATTTTTATCTATCTTTCTAAATTGTTGTTTACTCGAAATTTTGATGGTAAAATTTCAAATTGTTGCAGCATACCAAAAATGGATTTAGTAAATAACAAAGCAATTGGTAGAAGGGGGCCCCAGAGTAACGTCAGGCTTCCCCTACTTTTATGTCTTAAGCGGGCCCTGCAGGAAGGGTTGGGCTCTGTTATCCAATTTGTTGACTCTAATCCACATTCCCCCGGGAGAAGTCGCGCATATCTAGGGTATGAATGGTTTTTACTTTGTCACCAATAAATACAAATAATAATCAGTCGGAGACAATTGTTACAAATTCTGCGACAAAGTAAGTTGAAGATCACTTCTCAAAAATAGTGGTGACATTTGTAAAATCCGTATGCATCTTGGGTATGTCGTACCCGGCGCGACTGCTCCCGGGTTAAAAATTTAAAGTAATACAGTGTACATTAACACAAATCTCAAAATTCGTGGTCCATTTTTTCGAAATTTAAAGCCGACAAATTAAAATAATAATAAAAAAAAACATGGAAATACGACAGAGACAAACATACCAATTTTAGTTCCTAATGATACTATAACGGCACCATCTGCAGAAGAGATCTGCAACAACAACAACAACAACAACAAAAGTATTGAAATTTGGACCATCCGTTTAAAAGTTCTGCGTGTACATACACAGAAAAAAAAGATACTAACTAACTGTATAACCTCTTTCGTTGGAAGTTTGTTAACGAATGCTCGGTGGGGTTAAGTTTTAGGAAATGTCGTGGATGATTCAAAGGCTTAGGCGTTCGGTATAATAGCCAATTGTTCTTGATTTTCGCTGAGTGCTTAGGATTTTTATTGTGTTGAAGACCCAGTTTCCTTACAAGCCCAACTTCTCAACGCTTGTGACAACTTTTTCTCTTAAGATGATTAAGTAATTCATTTTATACATTGTTGACTCGATTTCCGGCATCTGTTGCACGCCAAATCTATGGACACGGCGGACATCTGATCGAAAATAAAAATTCATCTGAATTAATTATGATTAATTCGTAAAAGTGTAAATTTTAATACTTTAAAAAAAAAGTAAAATGTTTTTATTAAAATTCACATCTTCACTTGAAAATATGATATGTGCACGATGAAGTAATTCTCTCAATTCTATGAAATTTCAAGTTTCAGTAGCGCTAGAGATTTAATGTTATGAAATTAAATTTTTACATAGACAGTCTGTTGTTATTAGCAAAGAGAATTTCATTTATGGATAACATTTTACTGCATTTTATTAGCAAATGTAAACATATTTAATTTCTATTAATTTTTGTCGCACCCGCAACAGAAAAGTAATATTTCTTTTTCTCCCCGGGGAATAGCTGAACGATTTAAGATGATTTTTGTTTTCTACAAATAGTTTAGTAAGTAGTATTCACTTGCACTCAAAATGTTTTTTATACATCTTTAAAATGTTGTTATTTTGCGTTGCGGGTGGTCGTTGACATTAAGATGTTAAGGTAATGGTATATCCAATAAGGGCGTCCACAAAGTCCTGTTACCATTACAGAACGTTATAACTCATGAAATATTGGAGTTAAATGCTCACAGTTGTTTGCAAACTGTTCAGCAGCATTTAAAGTTTGTGCAGCAGCACTCACAACACTTCGTGTGTGCTTTTGATTCCCCGAATGATATTTAGGCATTATTAATTAATTAAATGCATAATCGTACACCCTGTACAATTAGCTTTATCATCGTAATGTCAAAAACTGTAAATGCAAAGAAAACTTCAGATACTAAACACACTTAAAAAAACGCGAACAGTTATATAAAATATTTTATGAGTTATGCAATTTTACAATGGTAATGGAACTTAGTGCGGACGCCTTTAGAATGAATGTGAATTGCTGCGGGCGTGACACTGATTAAAAATCACACGCGCAACACTAAGTAATATGTATATATAGCATTACTACATAAAGTAAGTGTACCATAAGCATTTCTAGAGAATGAAAGATAATCTTATTGATGGAGAAGTAAGTCTTGTAAATTGATTTTGCATAGAATTATTCAGTTGTAATCCAGGATGAAATGCAAGCAGCCCACTGGTCATAATCACATGTTCGCAGCAGTAGCTTCATTCCCTGCAAGTAACCTTCCATCATATGTAGTTGTTTCAGCTAATTTAAACCATGGGAAACATGCTGTCTGGTTAAACATGAATATCCTATTTTAACATATCAATGAGAAGTACAGATATATAAAAAATTCATATGTTTTGTGTAGGATGGGCAATATATTATCTTAAATATATCACAAAAGGAATATGTTTTCCATGCACAGTGGTGTAAATACTTGGCGCCAATGGGTCTATTGCCACCACTAAACTTTTAGTATTATTCGCCTAATAAGAATACTGATAAAATTTAGGCAAAGTATACTAATAAAATTTAGTCGAAGATTACTAATAAAATTTAGTTGTGACAATCGGCCCAATGGCGCCCAGTTTTTACACCCCTGGCCATGCAACATGGTCTTTATTTTTCAAACCACATGGAAACGAGATTGTAAGTGGATTAGGGGCGACATTGTAATTATTTTCCCCAATGCTGCTCTTAGTCTTCTGAGTGCGCTAAATGTGCTAAAGTATTCTAAAAACAAGAATTTTTATACATTACCCAAAGCGAAATACTACTATTAAAATGCTTGATAAAAATTGGAATAAATTGAAGCATGTTCCAAATATTCAAAGTATGCACTATATCTTGTCAATTAAGGTAGAAGTTGCTGATGTAGCAATGACATCTTTAAATGAAAAATCTAGAATAAAGCTGGTGAAATTAGAAGAGGAATGTTAGACAGGTGATTGTCCAAGTAATCGACAAATTTGTGGTAGATTTTTACCACCACCAGGACATGACATTCATTTAATTAATATATATATATGTCTCTTGTATTATAATATTTTCTATAATTAAAAAAAATATGTCTCAAGCCAAAGAGCTCTCTCAATCTATTCTTTATATATAAATATCGTACTGGTCACGCTCGTATATTGTATGTTATTGTTTAATGATAAATGTGTTCAATGTCCCACTGGCTCATAATTCGCAGACATTTAGAAGTATCATGCATTACAAAGTAAAAATCCATGTCATTTTCATGTCACACCCGTAATGTATAAAAACTTTCTTTTTTTTTTTTTAATGATAGGACTGATGTTGTGGGTGAATTAAATTGGGTGATTAAATGGGTGAAAATTATTTAAAAAACTTTATATCTGTTATATATCTGTTAAGATAAATAAAAGCTTCTGCAAAAAGTTATGTGATAGAAAAAGTTTGGTCTTTAAATCCTTTACGTACAGCAATAATTTAGTTGTATTAGTGTTACTTCCGCAACGATGGGTTGGGCGAGCTAACTCACATCTCCAGATCAAAATCCAGCCACTATGGTCTGAATTATACACTTGTCATAGTTTTCTTCATTTTTTGATCGTGTATTTTTTGCAGCTGCTTTGTACCAAAAGTTTCAAATTTGATTCCATGACTCAAGAGAATGTTTTTCAGAAAAAAAAAATTAAGTCTTTATTTTGAATTTTCTGGGGAATCGCTGACGCTTCTGTTATTTGCGTAGACATTTACAGTTTCTTACGACGTGGCCTTCCAGATAAGCCATGTTTATGAAGATCTGTCCTTGTATACTTACTGCCATTGTTGATGTTTGCATGATATCTTGAAACGTTTTGACAGCACTTGAAGCCTAGATTTGCTTTAAAAACTCTTACCAAAGTTCTCACTTCCGTATTGTCCGCTGTTTCGTTCTTCGTGTCTATTGAAAATCTTTAATCAACCTGTATTTAACGTATTTTTCAATGATCTAATTTAGTGTATTATGGCTCCTTTTTCAATTTCACTTGTTTTGCGTATAAATTTCCCCTTTTCTTTCAAATGTAGTGCTAGTTTTTCATTTCTATAGATGTCTGCTTCCCCATAGCAAAATCTCTTAAACTTTACTGGAAAATTTTTAAAAAGTTCAAAACAGATTATTAGATTGAAATGAATTTATTTAAAAATTATGTAGCGGGGAAAAAAGGTGAATTGAAAGGAATTTTAAGAAAAGAGTTGTCGTTGTTTAATTTCTTTTGATGCGTAAAAATCGATGTATTTTTGAACATATTAATTGAATTATTTCTTTCTGTATTTTGTTTTTGTTTAATGTTTATAAGGAATTAGACAGTTATTGAATAACTAATTACTTTTATATTAGTACTTTTTAATATTAGTCAATAATATATTTGAAACATTTAATATATGAAAAATGGGTGTTTGCTTATTTTACGCTCACTATATATCCTGCTGACAAAGGTTAATTAATGTGGTCTGATTCGTCGCATCCCCTCTTTTTCTTTAAATTATATGATATCATCTACTCGGTATCATCTTAGAGTTCGCCATTTCTGCTACGGGGGTATAAAAACATTATGAAAAAACAATTTGGATTTTCATGTAAATTTCTGAAGTTTCTAAAGACGAATAATGATAATAAAAAAATAGTGCCCATAACATACCCTATATATTTATAAATTTTTCTAATAGTCGTGCAAATGTTCTGGCGTAAGAAAATATAGAGACTTATATGAGACTTAAAGGATTGTTCTTTTTTTTTTTGGGGGGGGGGGGGGGTAGGGGAGAGATGCCATGCCATACATTTCAGAACAAATACAGAACATTTGTCTACCTAACATAACTTGCATTTTTATATCTAACTATCTGACCCGCCCGGCGTTGTCCGAGCCCGTGATAAAGCCTTAAATCATAGCTACCAACTTTTACGCTTTTTTCCTACCACTAAAATTTTATAGTAAATTTTATCTTATTAAATCTCCGAAATCGCGTGATTCAATAAGGCAAGGTATCAAAAAAGCGAAAAATTTGGCAGCTATGCTTAAATAAACCCCAAATATATATAATTTTATATGCTTAACCCGATTTTGTATCACTTTATATTTTTAATGACAAAATCGCGAAAAAATACTGATAATTAGTGGTAAAAGTGCTCGTAAGGAACCATTTTCTTCTTTTTTCAGGTTGGGTCGTTTCATTGTTTAAAAAAAAAAATAGCTTTTGTTGGCCAAACCTTCAGAAATTTTTAATGGCTATGAATACTATAACGGTTTTACAGCCCGTGTAAAAATTATGTCAGAAATATTGTTATCTGGTTGCAAAATAAATATGTTTCCTTCTCGCTTTTTTTGGTTTTTGCGCCGGGTCCGTTAAAATAAAAGAAAAAAATAGTTTTGTTTGTCCGAACTCTTTGAAATTTTAGTCGTTTATAAATATAACTGTTTCCAAGTCCTCTATAAAATTATGTGAAAAATATGCATATTAAATAGTGAAAACGTTACCCGAAACCGAGCGTGCTCGCGCAGAAACACCTCGTTCTTATGGGTTTTCGTCGAAAATTTCTCAGATTTTATTTAAAAAAATATTTCTTCTCGTCGGAACGTTTCGAAGTTGTTGTAGGTAATGTAAATCTGGTCTACCGAGATGCTCTAAAAAGAGTGTGTCGAAATACGGACGTTTAGTAACTTTTAGTGTAAGGAAAATATATATGAATTTGAACAATTTCCCAAAAATCAAACCTCCGGCTTAAATGGATTAACAAATATGCTTTTCACCAATGGCTATAATTCATAGAGCCGCAGAGAGGAGAGGGGAGAGGAAGGGGTAGAGCCTGTACAAATAACTGGATCCTACCGGCTCCTTCATGAATCCTTCACGGGTCCTGAGTAGAAGAGAAATGGGTGTTCTGCGCCATCAGGGGGTTCGGGGTTCAAGATGGCGGCCATAGCCGAAAGGTGATGGATAGGTGACAGGTGAGTGATGGATAGGTGACAGGGTTAATGAGAAGGTTAATGAGTAAGTTAATGAGAAGGTTAATGAGATGGTTAATGAGAAAGTGAAGAAGATGAAAGCGGCTAGATCGATGGAAAAAAGGTATACTTACGGAGAGTCGCAGAAACCACCTACTGTCTTGAAATCCAGGGAGCAACTGACGGGGTTTCCGAACTATGCACGGACTATGTCATCATCATCCTAGAGGGCGCTGCGATCGGCGCTGTGATGGGTCGAGACGAATGCTGCTTTCTGATTGGCTGTGTCTATTTCACCGGAGGGGAGGGCAGTACCTCCTGAGGGGGGTTTGACGACGTCATGTTCTAGAACACTCTGACATCATTATCCTAGGGGGCGCTACGATCGGCGTTCTGATTGAACGAGAGCTTTTCCCCTGAGGGGATGACAGTACCACGTTGCTGCGAGCGGGATGCAATGATTTAGCACATGTCATCCAGACTTAATGCTGCTCATAAAGACATTTTAATTAATTAATTAACTTTTTTTAATGATTTTCAAATAACATGAAATAAATTACTGTAATGGTTATAATTTAAGTGAAATAAAGTCATGAAAGTGTTAAACAAGTTTTGAAAACAATTCGTTTTTTTAATTTTAGTATGCATTAAGTAAAGGTTTATTTTTTAAATGAAATGTTTTGCTGAAAAGAAACAATTAGTTAAAACATTTTTTTAATTATCAGTTACAAATAAATTTACAAAACATGTTTTGTACCAACGGGTAAAATAATTATATTTTTTGAAATAACTTAATTTTTTTTATGAAAGTAATACAAAAGGTTTCATTATTCAAATAAGTTATATGTTAAGTATGTGTTGATACATTTTGTCTAAATGTATGTGAACTTGTCGAGATTTCTGTAACAAAGACATCACCAACCCTATATATATGATGAAAGTATGTTCTCATTGTAACCGCCACCTCACGCATTACTCCTTATTTCACTTACATTGAATGCTATTGTTAGAAAAAACTTAACTAGTTCCAACTTTAAAAGAAAATAATATTATATGAATTTTGTAAACGAGTACTTTGAGAAATAACTTCATGTTTTTTTTTTAAAGACACTTTCTTAAAAAACATTACAGAATCACTTTAACTTGTTATTTTAAAATGTTTAGAACCATTTATGTAACTGATTCATAAAAAAGATTTTAGAACAACAGTTTAACACCAAAAAATTACTCTTTTTATATGTAACAGATAAAAAACATTAAGTATCTGTTGTTCAAACATTAAACCTGCATATTGTTTTAAGCATGTAACATAAAAACTAAAGAAATGTTTGCTTAAACATGAATAATATTTTAAGAAAGGTTTCTTGTTTGATGAAAATAGTAAATAACATTAACTTTTTAATTTTCTAAATTATATTACACATAGTTACAAAAAACACTTACCTTAAACTTTCTTGAACACATCTATTTAACCTATCATCATTTTTCTTTTTCCTGAACTTTAACATCAACTTGTTGCAACAAACCCTTACTTTGAACTGAGACAAAAAACAATTTTAATGTAGATGGCGCACTTGTTGTATGATGTCAGTTTTTCGCGTTTTTCACACTTTTTCACGTTTTGATTGGTTCTTTACTTTGAGGGAAGTGATGTCATGACCAGTTTTGCACACGATACTCTACATGATAAGAACTCCCTATAAAAGCAGCGTACTCAGTATTCAGATCATTATATTCGAGTAAGTTGTCTTGAATGCTGATCCTTGTTGCTGCTCTAACCTTGCCGGTTTCCCTGTCTGAACCTGTCTAACCTTGCTTGTTTACCTGCCTAACCTTGCTTGTTTACCTGTCCGAACCTGCCTAATCTTGTACAAAGCTGTCCGAACCTGTCTAACCTTATACAAAGCTGTCCGAACCTGTTTAACCTTGTACAAAGCTGTCTGATCCTGTTTGTCTGAAAAAAAAACCTCTTTCCATTTTTGATGAAAATGACCTGAATGTACATGTCATTTTTGACTTTATTCAAAAAGATCTAGCAGATCGATATTTAAGTGAACTGCAAACTTTACCCTTTCATACACCTACTTTGAAACTTCGAGGAAAAGAAATAAAGCCTAAGAGAAAGGTTTTAGCTTTCGGTGATTCTGGACTGTCTTATTCTTTAAGCGGAACCACCATTTCTGCATTAGAATGGACACCGTTCATGTTGGAAATAAGAGATTTAGTGGAAAAGCATTGTGGTTTTACCTATAACTTTGTGTTGCTCATTTTTTACCCAGATGGAAAAAACTACATATCACATCACAAGGATAATGGGAGTGATTTAGACGAGAATATTCCTATAACTGTACTGAGTTTCGGAGCAAAACGAATTCTAGAGTTTAAAAAACTTAAGTGTCAAGAAGTTCGAATAAGCTTAGAACATGGCTCTCTGTATTCTATGTTTAAACCTACTAATAAACTGTTTACACATTCAATTATAGCAGAACCTGATGTAAAACAACCCAGAATAAGTTTAACCTTTCGTCATATAATATCTAACACTGATTCTGTAAAAAAACAAAGACTGGAATGTTTTCCTGGCTCATCTAACGAAGTCTCTTCACTTCAAACAATGGAAGAATGTTCAGAGCGAACAACTGATAAACGAGTGACGTCTACAGCTTTTGAAAATAATATCGTACAAGAACAATCATGTTTAAACATGCAAGAACAATCATGTTCAACTGTACAAGAACAATCATGTTCAACCGTGCAAGACACTTCTTACTTAACTATGTATCATCAAGACTGGTTTGATAAACATTTCCAAAATTTAGAAGGATGCGATCCACTTATTGCAGAATTTAATCTGTGTTGGGGTACATATATTCAGATTCGAATGGAAAACCATGTTTCTTTAAGAATTCATATAAGAAATTTCAAGGAAGCGAAAAATGGAGATAAATACCCTACGAAACAAGGTGTAGTTTTAACTGTTCCTACATGGGATAATTTTAGTAGAAAATTACATAATCTTTGTTTTTACTCGAAAGATGATTCTTTCATTGCATATAATCAACTGGCTGTTATGTGTATTGATGAGGATTTCTGCCTACTTCAACAGCTTTTTAATTTAAAAAACGCAGGATTTTATTAAAAAAATTCTGGAATACGTTTAAGTAAGGATCAGATCTTGAAATTAATTGAATTATCACCTCAAATTACTGAAACAGCAATCGATATTCTTTTAACTCGGGTTTTACCAAATGCTGTGTATAACAACTTACCTGTATGCCATAATCATATGGATTTCGATGGTGCAAAGTCTCATTTCTTATTATGTTTAAAACAAGAGCTTGGGTCTACAGCATGTAAAATGTTTAATTGTGATGGTTGTAAATATGAAAGCAACTCTCAACTGAAACATGATTGTATGATAATTAACACTCAGGAAAAATTTTCTATGTATAAAGATTCTTCATTATTAAATCTGAATATGTTTGAGTTATCCAAAAACATTTGTCGAAATTGTACTTGTCAATTTTCAAAGACATTTTTTAAATGTTTCGATAGTCAATTTTATGAAGAATTTTTAGAAAGTAATCTGTTCAACTAGGAATCGTTGTAACCCTTGTTATGTATATTTTATCTTAATAAACATTTTTTTATGCTTTTAAAACGAATCTGTCTTTATTTATATATTTAAACAAGAAATCTTTTACGAGTTAAAAAATAAATTATTTAACTTATACTATATGATTGTCTAAGCTATGAAAGTAACAGCATATACATAATGTTTTTTTTCTGAAACATATAAAAAAGTTTGATATTTTTTCTAAGGACTTGTTAACATACATATATAACCTATGTATAATTTTTAAAAAGTTATCTAGTAATTTTTTTTTATATTTTAAACTTATAACATTCGATCAAAACATTTTTTGAATATGTTTCTAAACGTTTAAAAAATAATTCTGTTGATCTTTTTTGATGAAAATAAAAAGTTTATACTGATATTTTTTTGAAGACTTGTTAACATACGTATATAACATATGTGTAAAACATATGTAACCTATCTAACATATGTATAAAACATATGTAACCTCTCTAACATATGTATGAAACATATGTAACATATGTATGTAACCTATCTAACATATGTATAAAACATATGTAACATATGTATGCAACCTATCTAACATATGTATAAAACATATGTAGCATATGTATGTAACCTATCTAACATATGTAACATATGTAAGTAACCTATCTAACATATGTAACATATGTATAAAACATATGTAACATATGTATGTAACCTATCTAACATATGTAACATATGTATGAAACATATGTAACATATGTATGTAACCTATCTAACATATGTATGAAGCATATGTAACATATGTATGTAAACTATCTAACATATGTAACATATGTATAAAACATATGTAACATATGTATGTAACCTATCTAACATATGTAACATATGTATGTAAACTATCTAACATATGTATGTAACATATCTAACATATGTATAAAACATATGTAACATATCTAGCATATGTATGTAAACTATCTAACATATGTATGTAACATATCTAACATATGTATAAAACATATGTAACATATGTATGTAACATATCTAACATATGTAACATATGTATAAAACATATGTAACATATCTAACATATGTATAAAACATATGTAACATATCTAACATATGTATAAAACATATGTAACATATCTAACATATGTATAAAACATAATGTTTAGTCTATAACGACAAATCGACTGCTCAAAACATGTTTTGAGCGGTCGTTATAACTATTTGAGCGGTCGTTATAACTATTTGAGCGTCGTTATAACTATTTGATAATTCAAATTTTTTTAAAGTTGGTACCAACTTTAAAAAAATTTGAATTTTGTAAACGATTACTTTTGGGAACTAATTTCATGCAAATTAAATTCACTAGTTTAATTTTTCTAACAATAGCATTAAATTTAAGCGTAAAAAGGGCAAATGCGTAAAGTACCGGTTACAATGAGAACATACTTTCAATATATATATAGGGTTGGTGATGTCTTTGTCATAGAAATCCCGAGAAGTTCGCATGCATTTAGACAAAATCTATCGACATACATAACTTACATACTTAACATATAACTTATTTGTATTACTTTCATTAAAAAAATGTTTTGAGCAGTCGATTTGTCGTTATAGACTAAGCATACATATTCTAATAGATCACAGCATATGTTTATAAGGGTAAATCACCCGCTCAAATGCTATAACGCCCGCTCAAATGCTATAACGACCGCTCAAATGCTTATAACGACCGCTCAAATAGTTATAACGACCGCTCAAAACATGTTTTGAGCGGTCGATTTGTCGTTATAGACTAAATATTATGTTTCATAGATATGTTAGATATGTTACATATGTTTTATACATATGTTAAATATGTTACATAAGTTTTATACATATGTTACATATGTTTTATACATATGTTAGATACATATGTTAGATATGTTACATATGTTTTATACATATGTTAGATATGTTACATGCATATGTTAGATAGGTTACATACATATGTTACATATGTTTTATACATATGTTACATATGTTAGATAGGTTACATATGTTTTATACATATGTTACATATGTTACATATAATAGATAGGTTACATACATATGTTACATATGTTTTATACATATGTTAGATAGGTTACATATGTTTTATACATATGTTATATAGTATGTTAACAAGTCTTCAAAAAAATATGAAACTTTCTATATATGTAACAGAAAAAAAATCAAACTCTTTTAAAATGTAATAAAGAAATAACAAACTTTTTGTATGTAACAGATTTTTAGCAAGTGTTAAAGAAATATTTTGTCAGAAAAAAATATCAGTATAAACTTTTTTATTTTCATTAAAAAAGATCAACAGAATTATTTTTTAAACGTTTAGAAACATATTCAAAAAATGTTTTGATCGAATGTTATAAGTTTAAAATATAAAAAAAAATTACTAGATAACTTTTTAAAAATTATACATATGTTATATATGTATGTTAACAAGTCCTTAGAAAATATATCAAACTTTTTTATATGTTTCAGAAAAAAAAACATTAAGTATATGCTGTTACTTTCATAGCTTAGACAATCATATAGTATAAGTTAACTAATTTATTTTTTAACTCGTAAAAGATTTCTTGTTTAAATATATAAATAAAGACAGATTCGTTTTAAAACTAAAAAAAAATGTTTATTAAGATAAAATATACATAACAAGGGTTACAACGATTCCTAGTTGAACAGATTACTTTCTAAAAATTCTTCATAAAATTGACTATCGAAACATTTAAAAAATGTCTTTGAAAATTGACAAGTACAATTTCGACAAATGTTTTTGGATAACTCAAACATATTCAGATTTAATAATGAAGAATCTTTATACATAGAAAATTTTTCCTGAGTGTTAATTATCATACAATCATGTTTCAGTTGAGAGTTGCTTTCATATTTACAATCATCACAATTAAACATTTTACATGCTGTAGACCCAAGCTCTTGTTTTAAGCATAATAAGAAATGAGACTTTGCACCATCGAAATCCATATGATTATGGCATACAGGTAAGTTGTTATACACAGCATTTGGTAAAACCCGAGTTAAAAGAATATCGATTGCTGTTTCAGTAATTTGAGGTGATAATTCAAATCCTTACTTAAACGTATTCCAGAATTTTTTAAATAAAATCCTTCGTTTTTCAAATTAAAAAGCTGTTGAAGTAGGCAGAAATCCTCATCAATACACATAACAGCCAGTTGATTATTTGCAATGAAAGAATCATCTCTCGAGTAAAAACAAAGATTATGTAATTTTCTACTAAAATTATCCCATGTAGGAACAGTTAAAACTACACCTTGTTTCGTAGGGTATTTATCTCCATTTTTCGCTTCCTTGAAATTTCTTATATGAATTCTTAAAGAAACATGGTTTTCCATTCGAATCTGAATATATGTACCCCAACACAGATTAAATTCTGCAATAAGTGGATCGCATCCTTCTAAATTTTGGAAATGTTTATCAAACCAGTCTTGATGATACATAGTTAAGTAAGAAGTGTCTTGCACGGTTGAACATGATTGTTCTTGTACAGTTGAAGATGATTGTTCTTGCATGTTTAAACATGATTGTTCTTGTACGATATTATTTTCAAAAGCTGTAGACGTCACTCGTTTATCAGTTGTTCGCTCTGAACATTCTTCCATTGTTTGAAGTGAAGAGACTTCGTTAGATGAGCCAGGAAAACATTCCAGTCTTTGTTTTTTTACAGAATCAGTGTTAGATATTATATGACGAAAGGTTAAACTTATTCGGGGTTGTTTTACATCAGGTTCTGCTATAACTGAATGTGTAAACAGTTTATTAGTAGGTTTAAACATAGAATACAGAGAGCCATGTTCTAAGCTTATTCGAACTTCTTGACACTTAAGTTTTTTAAACTCTAGAATTCGTTTTGCTCCGAAACTCAGTACAGTTATAGGAATATTCTCGTCTAAATCACTCCCATTATCCTTGTGATGTGATATGTAGTTTTTTCCATCTGGGTAAAAAATGAGCAACACAAAGTTATAGGTAAAACCACAATGCTTTTCCACTAAATCTCTTATTTCCAACATGAACGGTGTCCATTCTAATGCAGAAATGGTGGTTCCGCTTAAAGAATAAGACAGTCCAGAATCACCGAAAGCTAAAACCTTTCTCTTAGGCTTTATTTCTTTTCCTCGAAGTTTCAAAGTAGGTGTATGAAAGGGTAAAGTTTGCAGTTCACTTAAATATCGATCTGCTAGATCTTTTTGAATAAAGTCAGAAATGACATGTACATTCAGGTCATTTTCATCAAAAATGGAAAGAGGCATTTTTTTTTTCAGACAAACAGGATCAGACAGCTTTGTACAAGGTTAGACAGGTTCGGACAGCTTTGTACAAGGTTAGCCAGGTTCGGACAGCTTTGTACAAGATTAGGCAGGTTCGGACAGGTAAACAAGCAAGGTTAGGCAGGTAAACAAGCAAGGTTAGACAGGTTCAGACAAGAAAACCGGCAAGGTTAGAGCAGCAACAAGGATCAGCATTCAAGACAACTTACTCGAATATAATGATCTGAATACTGAGTACGCTGCTTTTATAGGGAGTTCTTATCATGTAGAGTATCGTGTGCAAAACTGGTCATGACATCACTTCCCTCAAAGTAAAGAACCAATCAAAACGTGAAAAAGTGTGAAAAACGTGAAAAAGTGACATCATACAACAAGTGCGCCATCTACATTAAAATTGTTTTTTGTCTCAGTTCAAAGTAAGGGTTTGTTGCAACAAGTTGATGTTAAAGTTCAGGAAAAAGAAAAATGATGATAGGTTAAATAGATGTGTTCAAGAAAGTTTAAGGTAAGTGTTTTTTGTAACTATGTGTAATATAATTTAGAAAATTAAAAAGTTAATGTTATTTACTATTTTCATCAAACAAGAAACCTTTCTTAAAATATTATTCATGTTTAAGCAAACATTTCTTTAGTTTTTATGTTACATGCTTAAAACAATATGCAGGTTTAATGTTTGAACAACAGATACTTAATGTTTTTTATCTGTTACATATAAAAAGAGTAATTTTTTGGTTTTAAACTGTTGTTCTAAAAACTTTTTTATGAATCAGTTACATAAATGGTTCTAAACATTTTAAAATAACAAGTTAAAGTGATTCTGTAATGTTTTTTAAGAAAGTGTCTTTAAAAAAAAACATGAAGTTATTTCTCAAAGTACTCGTTTACAAAATTCATATAATATTATTTTCTTTTAAAGTTGGAACTAGTTTAGTTTTGTCTAACAATAGCATTCAATGTAAGTGAAATAAGGAGTAATGCGTGAGGTGGCGGTTACAATGAGAACATACTTTCATCATATATATAGGGTTGGTGATGTCTTTGTTACAGAAATCTCGACAAGTTCACATACATTTAGACAAAAGGTATCAACACATACTTAACATATAACTTATTTGAATAATGAAACCTTTTGTATTACTTTCATAAAAAAAATTAAGTTATTTCAAAAAATATAATTATTTTACCCGTTGGTACAAAACATGTTTTGTAAATTTATTTGTAACTGATAATTAAAAAAATGTTTTAACTAATTGTTTCTTTTCAGCAAAACATTTCATTTAAAAAATAAACCTTTACTTAATGCATACTAAAATTAAAAAAAAACGAATTGTTTTCAAAACTTGTTTAACACTTTCATGACTTTATTTCACGTAAATTATAATCATGACAGTAATTTATTTCATGTTATTTGAAAATCATTAAAAAAATTAATTAATTAATTAATTAATTAAAAATTAATTAAAATGTCTTTATGAACAGCATTAAGTCTGGATGACATGTGCTAAATCATTGCATCCCGCTCGCAGCAACGTGGTACTGTCATCCCCTCAGGGGAAAAGCTCTCGTTCAATCAGAACGCCGATCGTAGCGTCCCCTAGGATAATGATGTCAGAGTGTTCTAGAACATGACGTCGTCAAACCCCCCTCAGGAGGTACTGCCCTCCCCTCCGGTGAAATAGACACAGCCAATCAGAAAGCAGCACTCGTCTCGACCCATCACAGCACCGATCGCAGCGCCCTCTAGGATGATGATGACATCGTCCGTGCATAGTTCGGAAACCCCGTCAGTTGCTCCCTGGATTTCAAGACAGTAGGTGGTTTCTGCGACACTCTCCGTACGTATACCTTTTTTCCAACGATCCAGCCGCTTTCATCTTCTTCACTTTCTCATTAACCATCTCATTAACCTTCTCATTAACTTACTCATTAACCTTCTCATTAACCTTATCATTAACCTGCTCATTAACCCTGTCACCTATCCATCACTCACCTGTCACCTATCCATCACCTTTCGGCTATGGCCGCCATCTTGAACCCCGAACCCCCTGATGGCGCAGAACACCCATTTCTCTTCTACTGTCTTGTTTCTTTGATACAATATCAAAAATGTAGACTCAAATATCTCTTTTATGCAAAATTTTCAAGTTAAAATATATAATCATAATATATAATCTAACATATATATATATTAATATTTAATCTATCAATAAATTGTAATGATATGCATAAGAGGTAAGTGAAAATGCTTTAATAAAATAAAAGGCTCAAATTGTACGGATTTCCCTTTAGGATTCGTATTCAAATCACTACCAAGGTCCATAGACTCTTTCTGCGGCCCTGATAATTCTTATTGTAAATATTGTATTACTGTAATCTCTGATTTTTTAGATTGAAAATTTTCATCCATGATGACATCAGTTAGATGTTTTATTAGTTGCTGTAATGACTTAGTGACGATTAACTCTGAGATTATGAAGATATATCAATATGATGAATTTTCTTGAATAATCCCAAAGGGGAAATTTCTATTCCAGGTGTAGATAAGTGTCTGATAACGCATACGCTAAGCATTTCAAATCGCATAAAACTTATCATTTATTCTATTTTAGTGCTAGTAAAATCTTATCTAGTGTAGGAAATCAGAGTCTCAAAAGGAAAACATTAAATGATATTTGTTTATCGATTGTGACAAAGTTTTATGAACTTCAGAGAGGAAAGGATACTGAAAATCGGATTTATTCTGAATTTAAAAAAATCATTACATTTTCACTAATGCTTTTGTAAAACTAATCCACTCATCCTTCAAGAAATGGAATATTCGGGCTGTTTTTCGTACTTTGTATGTGTTACATTCATGTAGGATCTAAATTTATCTTATGTCATATGTACAAATTAAATAACTCTCTGGTTTTTATTTATTGTCAATGTCTTGAACGCATGAGATGCGAAAATAAAAGCAAAGTTCACGGATCACGAGGACGGCGACCCGAGACTTTTAAATTCAGAAATGACCAGTCTATTGTTTTCCATCATTTGTGAAGCATTAAACAAAATCCGATTAATAAAACAATTGGCTATGTTAGGCCTAAATGGAATATCTTGTAATTATTATGTAAATACAAATTATTTTCCTATTAGGAATCCTTTTTCCCATGTCTTGATTAGTCTAAATACCAAGTTTGGTGCCATTTCGGCTATTAGATCGCGCTACAGTGCGCTCCAAACACTGTCACTTTAAAAAAGATCACCCTGTATATTAAAGTGTACCAAGCTGGTCACCACAGGAGAATATTTAAACTTTAAACAAGGGCTATGACAGAAGTTGTCACGCTTCAAAATGGGTTTTTAAAATAACCTCTTTCAAAAAGTTAAACTAAAATTACAAAATTTCATTTCGAATAAAGCATTTTTGGGGGGTGATTTTAGTTATGCTTTATGTATCGAAATATATTTGGAACTATTCAGATAAGAGCTCTTTTTTTAAATACTCTATAATAACCATAAAAACTGGTTTTTCCAAACAAATACTGCAAAACGTTGGATTTCTAAATTAGATATGTCTTGTAAGGGGAGTTTACGTTTACATAAGTATTTTTGTTACATGAGATTTTATCCACCTTTCGCATTAAATGCCGTGGTTGACAAGTATGTCAGTATATATAGGATAAAATCTACTTTACAACAAGCCACTAATCGTAATAAAATACAGCTTGAAACGCACTCGTAGATGTACTAGAATCTTGAAAAAGCAGAATTATTAGGAATTGCAAGCATCATTTCAATGAGGAAACGGAGGGGGGGGGGGGCGGTGAATGTGTTCAGGGGGCTCTGTTCCTTGAAGGAATGCTCATTTTTATTCTACAAATTCCGACAATAAGCAACTGAAGAACATAATATAATGGAATCGTGTTTAATATAACAGTTCTTAAAAGTTAATCTTTCAGAAATCTTTATTTGCTTAGAAATGTACATTTTTATTCTAAAAAATTCCGACTTAAGCAATGAAGAGCATAATAGCACGGAATTGTATTTAATATAACAGTTTTTGAATCTTTCGGAAATCCTTATTTGCTTAGAAATGTACATTTTTATTCTAAAAAATTCCAACAATGAGCAAGTGAAGAGCATAATAGCATGGAATCGAGTTTAATATAACAGTTTTTAAAAGTTAGATTTTCCGAATCTTTCGGAAATTTTTATTTGCTTAGAAATGTACATATACTCTATCATTATGGAATTGCAAATTGCAGGATGTGTAATATTGTGTAAAATGAGATTAAAAAACAATGACTTGCAGAGCTGATGTTGAGGTCTCTGATCTGCAGATTTACTAGTTAAAATACTTTAAAGTAGAGTCATGCATCGGGTTAGGTATTCGAATTTGCCGCGGGCCACGTGGAAATTATTTTTTTAGCGCATTTTAGTTTTTGACATTTTTGCAATTGAGAATATTTTCTTGAAATTAATTCAGTGTTTATGGCTTTAAATATAATAATACAGTAATGTCTAATACAGTATACAGTTTAATACAATGTGCAGTAGTAAATATTAATGTTTGATTTTTAAAATCAAAATTCATCGAGTTACAGTTTATATCTTTATGCATTCTTTTAATGAAAAATTTATTTTCATAGTTTTCGGTAATATTTCCATACTTTAGTTTTAATTTATTATTATTTCGTAATTAGTTAAAAATAAATTAAATAGAATCTCGAAATTATTACGTGCTGCGTTGATTATTTTTAAATTTTAAATGTTAGACAACTTTGAAGGAGGTTGGAGTATTCTCAGCTCCCCCCCCCCCCCTCCGTAAAATTAATCATATGGGCGCTCTTGTGCTTATCATGTTAACATATCCTTTAATTTTAACATTTAGACATAGAAACCTATAAGTGTTGAACACCATAATTAAAAATCAGATTAAAATCTGTATTTCAGTTGGTGCAAAACAATGTTCTTCTTTGTTACACATAAAATAATTTCAGCTTTACTTTAAATACTTTTTTACTTTTAAATTACTTTAAAGTATTTATCAAAATATTATCAAGAATGATATTGAACGTTAAAAATCACTCAAGTGTTTTAATGATATATTTTCTGAGGATAATTTATTCCTAGTTATTGAATTAACATCATTATTGTTTATTTTGAGCAAGAGTTTATTGACAGGATTTTTTTTTTTCTATCTGAGTGAGAACATATCGGTAATCAATATCCGAGATTTTAAACACTTCATTTATCTACCCTAAGTAATAATCCTTATTGAATGTTATCGGTATTTCTGCTTATCGCATGTGTTCACAGGAAGCTAAACATTGCAATTACTCAGTATATTTTGAAATGTCTTTTTGCTAGGTACCATGTCAAGTGGCTTGTTTGGTGTTTTGAATCAAAAAAGGATTTTCAACATAGTAAGTGTATAAATATTTATCATATTTCGATAATAATGAGCTTTACTAGAAGTGAGTTATTTTGATTTTCAATAGTTATTTGTAAAATTTCAGATTAAAAAAAAATATTACAAGCACAGGATTCAAAAATATTTTATAAAATATCATATCATTAATAAGAAAAGATGAATTTAATTTGATTACGTGCAATAAATAAAATTAATGGTGTGCAGGTTATGAAAAGCTTTTTCTCAATATAATTGGTTTGACTTCTAAAGTGTTTGATGATGATTAAATGACTAAGTATTGATGCCGATGTGTTGCGTTTTTAACACATTCAAACACAGTTGAAAAGTGTTTATGAGTTCGTTTTGTCTGGCCGCCTGTCTGTCCGCCTGTCCCGTTCTAACTCGCGTAAATATACTCAGATTGCTATATAATATTGAGGATTACTGTGGCATGTTCGGTATGGAAAATGCAATGTGTAGCATTCATAGTTCGTGTACAGGGGCACTCAAAAGAATCCCATAACATTATGAAAAAAAATCGTTTGCAATGTATTTTAATAATGTTACACTAATTTAAATACATTGAAATTTATATACATGACTTAGGTGCACTACAAGAGGCTTACTGGAGAATATGGTGGGCATAGCATTTATCGTTCATTTACAGGGACACACAAAAAATTTGTTACAGTACTGTCTATGATATATAATTGCTGGAAGTGCGATTTTGGTTGTGGTATGCGTTTTTAAATTTAACTAATTTTTCGCGTATTAGTTGTCAAAAATTCGCAAACTTAAAGTCAAAATTTCCTGAAACTCATCAATCAAAACACGGAAATTTCTTCAAATAGCAGAAAAACTCTTACAGAAGTGTTCCGGGAACTTGCTGCTTGTACTTTTTACGTTTTTTTGTTGAAATTTATTCTGAAACATTCGTGCATTAATCGGTAAAAATAAATAAATAAATAAACAAGAGGGAAATAAATATGGATATGTACAGATGGTAATGTGGTAATATCGTATGTAAGAAATTCTGCAAGAAAACTTTAAAAGGGTCATTTGACCCGCCGCTATAGGTTCAGTGTTAAAGTTATGAACGTCAATCCAGATTTGGTTTGGAATGAGGCCTTTTTTTGACCGAATAAAGTGGATTACGACTCTGCTTTTCTAATGCAGAAAACCTTTTGTCTTGACGTGCATTATCACCCCCTAAGCGTTTGCACGATTCATTTTCAGTATTTCAATAGAATCACACTTTCATTGCAAAAAGTTAAGGAGAGATTAATGAACGTTTTTTTCAGTATTTTAAAATATCTTTTGAACTTAATATTAAATAAGTAAAATAATTTAATCAAGAAAAAATTAAATTCTTGTGGTAGAATTTAAAAAAAAAATAATTAAAAAAAATAAATAAATGTAAGTAAATTTTCCAAAAGCAGTAATCTTATTATTTTGAACTTTTTAAAGCGTTATTATTTGTATACTTTTCTCACAAGCGATTTAAAAAAATCCACCATACTGAATATGAGCGACTTTGAAAATATTAAAATAATTTTAAATTAGACTTTTAAAAGTTTTATTTAAGTGACTACTTTCTTTTTCTTGAACATAAAATGTTGTTTTTAAAAAGAATATTTGGCATTTTGTTAACTGTAACTGTAAGATAATAATTGTAAGAGTTAATTAGTTTAATAATAAATAAATAAAATGGTCATGAAATATGTAAAAATACAGTAAAAAATGATTGTTTACTTAGAATTTTTTTTTTAAATATATTTTTTATCTGAATAAAAATCTCAAGGATCGTCCATAAAAAAAAAAAAAAAGGTGTATCAATCGAAAAGTATATGTTGAAGTTTTAGCATTGTGATCATACTGATATGTGGAGAAACAGCAAACACCGAAAAATTAATTTAAAAATGGCAATTCTGAATCATTTAAAGGGAAATGGATACAGTAAAAAGCCTTTATTCGTATATTTATAGTTATCGATTCTTTACGACGCTTCGTGAGAATACATTGCGGGTGTCTAAATTCCTTTTGCGCAACAGTTGGAAAATTTATATTTTCGTTATTTTTTGCAAAATGAAGGGTTTTGTGTCCCCTTAAGGTGGTTCTTAAATGACCTGATCAAAAACGCGAAACTTTCTGACACATTTTCTGACTCATTTTTAAACGTAAAGGCATAAAATTGGCAGGCCTGACTAGTGAAGCGATTTGGAATGGAAATGAGTTTTGCATTTGTTGATAAATAGCTTACTTATGGAGTTATTAATGAGTCGTGTCACGTGACGACACGATTTTACCGCTTCTCGTGCTACGGCGTCGGAATTTCGGTTCAAAACGTCGACTTTGACAGTATTTTTTGAAAGATCTCCTGCCTTTACCAAATAAATGGAAAATGTGTTTCGATTACATAGTTTCTGAATAAGAACACCTGCGAATTTCATGCGTTTCCGAACAAAAAATAAATATAAATATGTTATAAAACAGCCATTTTAGATTAGAGAACAGTCTTAAAGTATATGAAACCCCACTTTCTAAACTTATGGAACGATTTTTATATGCTGCATATGACAGACTTTGAATATATTAAAACAATTTTAAATTAGCCTTTTAAAAGCCATATTTAAGTGCACTACTTTTTTTTTTTTCCCCTCTTGAGCACAAATTCTTATTTTTAAAAAGAATATTTGGCCTTTTATGAAATTTTAAACTTCTTGTAGGGTTATTTAAAATTTCACAAAATTTAATTGTAGGGTGTGGGCAGTATAAGCATTTATGAAAGTTTTGTATTACAAATGAATAAAAGAAAATTATTCATATTTACCAACTGAATTCAGAAAATAAACTCGATTTCAGTTATTTCAAAACTCGGTATAAGAAATAATTAAATCTAAAACTTGATAAATAATAATAATAATACTAATGAATACAATGCAAGGAATTTACAACTAAAATTCTTAAATATCTTAAAATTTAGATTTTCAAATATTTAAGTGCAATAATTAAACATTAGTATTACTTTTTATTTTTCTAGATTTACATTACGTTGAAATATTAAAGACAATTTTTATCAACCTCGTCATAATTTGTGAGAGTATTATTCAATTTCGACAACTGAATTTAGAAAATATATAAATTCGCTTTCAGTTATTTCAAAACTGAATATAAGAAATAATGAAATCTGAAACTTTATAAATAATAATAATAAGAAGAAATAATAAGAAACGAAGAATTTTCACCTAAAATACTTAACTATCCCAAATTTTATAGTTTTTTAAAAATCATATTTAAGTGTATTAATGAAATATTACTTTAGTTTTTACTTAATTTTTTGTTTTACATTCAGTTGTAATATTAAAGGCATGTTTATTAATCTCGCAATAATATGCGACAGTTTTTATTACAAGTGAATAAAAGAAAATTATTCAATATGAATACTGAATTCAGAAAAGAAATAAACTCGCTTTCAGTTATTTCAAAGCTCGATATAACGAATAATTAAGCCTGAAACATGATAAATAACGAATTTGACTATTTATTCTGTCAGAAACTGCAGACGTGCCAAAAAATTTTAAATTCCGAATTTTAGTGTAGTTAACATATTAACTAAGAGTTATTTAAAAAAAAGAGATACCGTTACCGGTTAAAACTGGATTCAAATGCTGTACAGCTGTTTAACAAATCTTTACTTCCCCAAACCCAAATTGTATTAATGACTTAAATGAAAAATAGTTAATAAACGGGAAAAACACCCGTTTGCTTTGTGCTTTTATATCAATAAACTGAGCAAGTAAGCTATGCGGGTTTAGATGAGAAGGGAAACGTACGATAACAGGTGTTTCATACGTGTTCCGTCTACATTCATCTCCACTCACAGTTGTTTGCAGCGGTAAAATCTACTATAAAATTTTTGATTTTCTTTAATTGATTCTAAATTTTTATTTCTAGGGCAATAAAACTATGCTTATGCTGGGATACAGAAATCCACGTAATGTTCTCCATCTGCTACCTAGGTTTGTCCACAGCAACAGTTTTCGGCGTGGTTTATCCGCTATTAAAAATAATTTAAATGAAGAACTGGATACAAGCGAGAGAAGAGTTCTCCGCTATCGAAGTGAGCTTCGAAATGCCAAAAGAATTGTCGTCAAACTTGGAAGTGCTGTAGTAACCCGACAAGATCAGTCTGGACTAGCTCTTGGAAGACTGGCTTCAATCGTTGAACAAGTAAGCAAAAAATTCATTTTTCAGAGTTAAATAATTCATTTTCACATGTCATAAAACCAGAAAAGTAAAAAAAAAAAAAAATCATAATTTTTTACACTTTATATCTTGTAAAGCGCATAGAAGAAGGTGGTGGTGGTGGGGAAAGACAGACAAAACAACAACCCCCGCCCCCTAAATATATATTTAATAATTACTAAATATATATAGTTTGGGCTTGAAAATTCTATTATAGATTTCGCAATTTTTTCAATATTTTCATTTTTGGATAGTTTGTAATAACCCATATGAGTTTCATATTTCATTTTTTCCCCATTTGTGTATGATGAATTATAATGTCGTCTATATTATGGTTCATATAACCATTGTAGATGTAGCCATTATATATGTGTATACATATATGTTTGTTTTTGAAAATAATTTTACTTTAAATTATTCAACAATTTTTACAATAAAATTTTATAGTGTGAAACGGGTTAAAATTTGAGGTATAACTGATAGGTAAGCTGTTGACTAATACGATATTAGTTGGTAATTTATTTGGTAAAATATGAAAACTTTTTAAGCACGTACTTTCATCAATGCTTCTTATTATCCGCCTGTACTCATTGTCTGGATAAAAAAGAGATGAAAGTCTTTTATTGTAGCTCTATATCTTTTTGTATAATATTTCACATTTAGTCTCTTATTTTATTCGATGATTAATGGGTGTACATTCATTTTTTGCATAAATCATATATAGGGCTTTATTTAAAAAAGTACTCGGGCCCTAGTATTCTGTAGCGCATTCCCCACCCTACCTCATCCGCATATTTGTATGTCATAAATTATTTGCAAAATTTAAAACTTTTTTCTTCAGCAATATATATATATATATATATATATATATATATATATATATATATATCTGTGCTTGGCTATGCTGTACATTGTTGATCCTTGATCCATGGTCCATCATCATTTAAAAAGCTTTTATTGGCAAGATGTACTGGTGGTGTCCAATGCTTGTATTATGTGCTGCCTCATGCTTAGATCATGCTTTCAATTTGGTAATTTGTTGTTTTTTTTTCTCGAACCTTTTTAATCTTGTTTTATTTTGAACTTAATTGTTGTTTCATAGTTTATTTCTGTGTTTTATGGGTGTGGTTGTCCCAAATTCATATTCTTAAGCTATTTTATAGCTAATATGAAGATGAAACCACACAATTTATTTGTGGAACTTTAGGCATTTGGGATCTGACAATTCTGTCTAAGTTCTACAAATTTCTATTATTCAATTTCTGTTATTCAATTGCTGCTATTTTTTACTATGTTTTTGGAATCTATGTTAAGTGTGTTGGGGGAACTGTATTGTTGTCAATTAGTTATTTTAATTTTATTTATAATTTCACAGTTTTTGTTGTTGGTGGTCGGTAATGTTTATTTAATGGTTATATATATATATATATATATATATATATATATATATATATATATATATCAGACCTGCCAAGTCTCCGGCTTTTTGGATACCAGTATTTTAGTACAGAAAATGTTGTTTTATTTAATCGGAGCATTCTGAGATTTAAAGAAACACTATTTTTTTCTAAAATATTACTGGTGTGCAAAAAGACGGAGACTTGGCAATTCTGATATATATATATATATATATATATATATATTAAATATATATATGCATATCCACATAGCTGTTAACTATTCAGCTTTTTTGTTACTATTCTGAATGGTAATCTTCGCTTTATTTAACCACATAATTCTGCAATTAAATAAGGTGAAAATAACTGTTCAGAAATAGTGCTTAAAAAAAAAGGAGTAGTTTGGTAGCTATGCATACCCGTATATCTATATTAAAATAAAATTTTTGTCTGTGTGTATGTGTTTGTGTTAGTGTCTGTTTAATTGTTTGTTGGCGATTGGCTAGGGAAATCTATCCCAGTTAGAGGTCTGCAAATTTAGATAAAGATAGACGAAGACAGGTGACCCGAGTGCACCTGAAACTTAGATTTCGTATTTTTTGTTATTTTACACTAGCTGACCTGCCCGGCGTTGCCCGGGCCCGTGATAATAAAATTTAAAAAAACTAAAGTTTGTATGATTTTATATCTTTAACCCGATTTTGTATGAAATTATTTATTTAAAAGTGCTGCGCACGCGACGGAAAATCCTTTATTTCCACCTTCCACCGACAGGGGGCGCATTCTGGTCTAAACGAACATCTGACACGTGTTCCCGCTACCTGCGGCACCGTATAGTTAAAAAAAAAGCTTTAGCGAGTTTATTTTATTTAAAGTATCTGTGTTTGAAGAGAAACGGAATTAATAACTTTTCGGTTATAAAAATAATACGGAAGCACGCGCACATGATTACTCAAAATATATTACAGAAAAATTTGCTTTCACAATATATATTAGACGCTATAGCACTTCCTGAACCTAAAATTAGTACGTAGTTTAACAATTTTTCTATTTTTAAGATTAAGTTGAAAGTGTTTTTCCAAAACATTTTCTGATAATCAGAAATGATATAACTGGAGATAATTTAAATATATCTAGAGAATAAGATATTTTTTACTCCATGTAATGAGTAGAAAACACAACTGTAGTTTCGAGAAAAAAATAATTATCGGCTCCCTTCGCCAGGTGCTTAGTAGCAAGGATTAGTTAACCCGACGACGGAAAAACAGGTTCTGTAAGGGGATTTTTAATTAATTGACTCCCTTTTAACTTTTAGGTCAAAGAATTGAAACTTCCCTTGCAGAATCCATTTTCCAGTTGTTGAGTTAACAATTCTCTGCTACTAATCACTTGACGAAGTGAGCAGATAAATTATTGATCTCGAAACCACAGCCGAAGACATTACCCAAGATTTTGCTACTTACAGCAGCGTTTTTGATTCTGATAATTTCAGTGGTTTAAGAGCGTAGTTCATTTACATGTCTGTTAAACTTGTGTTTTGTTAATATTATTTATTTCTTGATAAAATATTAATTTCTTTATGGAATATTGGCCGGAAACAAATACTGAACTATTTATATCGTTTAAGTGCAAAAGGGTTAATATTTTGTAATAGTGCTGCACGTGATATAGATAGATTAAAAAAAATCAAGTTAGAAAATTATTTTAAAAGACATTAAAAATCAATAAAATGAGATACAGTTTTCAAACAAATTGCAATTGAAAGAACATTTTCCCCTATTCGAGAGTATAAAAATTGAAATTGTGTAATGTTTATAAGTAAAAAAAAAAAAAAAAAAAAAAAAAAAAAAACTGCAGTAAAACCGAAATTTATTAGTCAGGTGTTACTATCGTCAATATGACGCCAGTGTTAGTCACGGACATGTTTAAGCTTTATAATATAGATGTAGATGACTTTCTACACTGTAAAAAATTTTGGTCAACAATTACGGTACATATACTGGCAACTTTGTGACCAGTATATATACCGTAATTTAACTGGACGGTATATGTACCGTAAAATATTTAAAGTATATGTACCGGCTGCACTCCCCCCCTCTTCTCAGGCCTGCACGCATTACGTAACAAGAGCAAGAGCATCACTTCAGGGGTTGCCGTACACCAGAGGTTCCAACTTTTTCCCTTACTGAAAAATAATTATTTTACGGTATAAATAGCGATTTTTTACTGAAAAACAATCATTTTACGGTATAAATACCGTTTATAATCGAAATGGCACATATACGGTTTTTTTACGCTTAATATACCTTAGAAGTACGGTACTCATACCGTAAAGAGTGAAAACGGTACAAGTACCGTTAATTTACGGTACATCTACTGAAATTTTACGAAAAGTTTTTTACAGTGTATGGCAAAACAAACCATATGGAGTTATAAAGGATTTTCTAGGATTTAATTAATTTTATTTATTTTTTTCATTCATCAGTTAGAACTCAAGTTATAGCATGTGTTGAACTCCCTTTTTTGGCGTTTCACATTACAGTAGTTATATATGGACGTAACTGTTCATAAGCATCTTGATTTTACGTACTTTGCCCTTGACCGTCCTAAAGTATAATTTCTCTCTATATGTATCTTGAAAATTAATTATACGGATGAACTATAAATTCACATAGCCATGATTTTGACGATGCTGATTCTCTTATGTAAAAATTAATGTATGTCATAATTAATAATTTTTTGAAGATTAATTAATTATTAACTTTTATAATTAAAAAAGATATTTTTAAATAAAAAAAATGCCTAGATTTTATCTTCCAGTCCATTCATTGAATCTCATTAATAAAAGAAAAACTTCGATCTGTTGATTTTCTGGGAAGATATTACTTAAAATTTGTCACTCGGATTTAAGGTGGCGGATCAGTCAGCTTCTGCATTCTCCTTTCCCATGTTAAACCAATGGCATTAAAGTTCCTCGGTTTCCTTCAAATATCTCATCAAATAATTAAGTTTTTCGAATTTTGTTTTTTGTGAGTGATATGCTTTAGATGAATCATCGCGTAGTTACAAATTTCATTTTTCTCTTATTTAAATTTAAATATTTGTTTTAGCGTTTAAAAGACAGCATATAATGATGTAAATGTAAATGCTAAAACAAATATTGCTAAAACAAATATTTAAATTTATATAAGAGAAAAATGAAATTTGTAACTACGCGATGATTTATCAAAAGTATCACTCACAAAAAACAAATTTCAAAAGACTTAATTGTTTGATGAGATATTTGAAGGAAACCGAGGAACTTTAATGCCATTGGTTTAACATGGGAAAGGAGAATGCAGAAGCTGACTGATCCGCCACCTTAACATCAGCTTTCAGAAATTTCGACGCCTTCTAACTCTAAAAGTCTTACAGGGTGTAACATCACTTTGACAGGCTCAAAATTTCAAAAATCTTTTGGTCGCTTGAAGTTGAATATTGAAATAATTATTGAATAAATAAATAAAGGTGAATATTTTTTTTCTTTAATCTATATTTGAGAAGTAATTGTTGACGATAAACTATTCAATAATTACTAATCTTTCATCGATTAAAGGAAAAAAATCATTCATCTTTATTTATTTATTTAATACGCTATACAACACAAATCTCACACACAACCAGTAGATATCACTTAAAAGTCTAATAGTTCTAGGTCTATTTGACCAGATTTCAAACCTATGCGTAATAATTAATTTCTTCTCAGACATTTTATTAATCTAAATACTTAATAATACATTCACAGGTCTATTAAAATACTCATTCCATCTTGAAAATACTATGACTGCTGCTAAGTCAGTTAATAAGCATTCAAATATTTAATAGCATTTGACTCTTAATTATATTCAGTGATACCTCGGTTTTCGTCGATAATCCGTCCGAAAACAATCGGTGAAATCCGAAACCGACGAAAACTGAGTCAATTATATCCATATGACTATATGTAAATCCAATTAATTCGTTCTAAACACTCCAAAATACGTATCAAAAACACATTTTATAGAGAATAAGTATAGCGTTTAATACTAAAAACAATAAGAAATTAATATAGTGTTCTTAGCGTATGGTATCAAGGCACCGTATCTGGTGTCACTTCCCTTTTTGGTCTTTAGGCAGAAGGACTAGCTTCAGAGTCAGAGGACCTTATGTCGCTCAAAAAAGCTGTCCATAGTGGTCTGTTTCTGTCGCCTCTTTAAGATTTGCCTAAAATGGGGCAAGACATTATTATTAAACAAGTTGCTTACAAGAAACTTTCTTTGGTTCCATGATGGAGCACTCGCAATCAATAAAAAAAAAGCAAAAAAATACGATAATAAACGAAATCCGAGGTAACCGACGAAAACCGAAACAAATTTTTCACGGAAAAAATCGACGAAAATCGAAACCGACGATAACCGAAGTCAACGAAAACCGAAGTATTTCTGTATATATAACAACATATCTAAGAAGAATTTCTTCAAACTTTACTTACAATACAAGAATTACTCCTCGTTACAGAGTCGACTATTTTCTCTCCTAACAGAATAATCTTTAAAAAATCCCTCAAGATTCCTTTCCCATCTATGCCGTGATGCAAATTTTGTACAATTTTGCTTTCGAATGTTTTATGTATTTGATTTACGCATTGCGACACTCTAGCCGAAACCCATTGATGCCACTTGTGCACTAATTTATCATATATAATTTTCGTTCTGAAACATGGCTGTTATTTTACAATATACCCACTGCCGAAGAGGCCACAGCCTTTTAGTTCTGTTTTCTTGTTCTTGTTTTGATTTGGCGTTTTTTGGTTTATATTTGGTAATGTTTAACTATGGTGTGGAATTCTTGGTCTGCCAAATACTTACAAAATATAATCTACTATAGATAATTTGTGTGGTTATTTGCAGCTATAGCGCTTATCACATAAATGCTATTATTGTTTTAAAACTTTATTCAGCTTATATATATATATATATATTACTACGTAATGAAACATACACTAATTACTGAAATCATTATAAAAAAAAAGTTTAAAAGTCAATGAAATTGATGAGATTGTTTTGCACCAATGACAGAGTCTGTATCGGAAGTGAAACTTTTTAACACTTTCCAACTTGAAAAGTTATTCTGACTTCGATCTGTCTGTCTGCCGTCAGTCCGGGCTCTAACTCTCGTAGATATACTCGGATTGCCATATAATTGATATATGCTATTGAGGTTTACTATGGCATGTTTGCTATAGAAAATGGAGTCTGTAGCATTTATAGTTCGTTTACAGGGACACTCAAAAGAATCACGTTATATTATGGTCTACGAAGAAAAATCGTTTGCGGCGTATTTTAATGATGATATACTATTTCAAGCATAATAATTGGATATGAATTTCTGAGGTGCATGCTTTCTGTAGAATGTGGAGTGTAAAACATTAATCATTCATTTACAGGGTCATACAAAGGAATTCGGTCTCTCTATGAGCGATAAATGCTGGAAGTGCGTTTTCAGTTTTGATATGCGTTTTTAAGTTTAAATTATTTTTTGCGTATTACGTGATGTGTATAAATTGTATAGATCATACACAGGGCTACACAAAAGAATTCATAAGTACGACTGTGTATGAGCATGGATTGCTTAAGGGTGTTTTTTAATTGAGTTATGCATTTTTCAGCTGAACTTTATTTAGTGTACTTAAGGTTGTTTGCAGAATATAAATAAACTTATACTCAAGGATACCCAAAGAATCGGACACATTGCCGTAAATGGATGGTTATTTCTGAAAATACGTTTTCATTTGTTATGCCTTTTCTAAGTTGTTTACTTAAGATGTCTCCTTTCACGTTATTAAGTTACAGTATTCTGGAAGTGTTGGAAAGCGTTTCACAATCTGTGCTTGACGCATGATTTATTTTTCTTGTTTAATTTTACCTTCAAGCCGCTCTCTACACCAAGTTTAATGAAATACTTTCTTTTCACAAAATTATTTATTTTCATATATATCTATACTCTAAATATTATCTAAATATTTTTCTATACGCTTCCTTTTGAAATTTTAACATTATTTTTATTACATTTTTGCAGCAGATAAAATTAATTACATATTTTTAAAGACACGACCAATCGTTCCCGGGCCCACCAACACATCTCCCGCGAACTACCCACTGATCTCTAATATAAAACGGAGCGTTAATTTTCTTTACTTTAACAATGAAGCCCCCAATTCGTGTATGAATATAATTTTTACCATACAATTTTGCTCCACTGGTTTCGCTTTAAAGAAAAACTATGGCGAAATAAAAAAAAATCTGCAAACGAGTTGGGTAAAAAGTATTGTTAATTCGAGATTCGGTAAATTGTGGATCACTTCAGCTGCGGATATCCTACATACAAATATTGAAATACTACTGACTTCACCTGAACGAATTTCATCTTTCCGACATCCTCATATGATGTCATGTTAATGAAGGAAGTAAGCCGTAGTCTAACTTTTCTAAATACCCAAGCTATAGTTACGATATCGAGTAACTTCCTTTTTCAGTGGAATGACCGAATAATAGAAACAAATCTGCTTCGTTTCATATTTCCAGAGAACTTTTGCCTTTTCACATCTCTCTGCCTTTTTGTAATGGACGTATCTGCTTATTACTCATCAAAATATGTTGGGAAACATTTGCTAGTGCAATGGAGATGCTGTGTTTTTGCAAAACATTATTTCAAGTTTTGTTTTAAAACTTTATGAAAGAAATATTTATGCTGACTCATCTGCTTATTTAGGAACTTTATGGAAAATATTTACTAGTGCAAAGGAAATACTATATTTTTACAAAATTTCCTCCTTAGTATTGGTTTAAGGATTTGTGAAAGAAATCTTTATTTATCTGTTGACGTATTTGCTTAATTCTGAATTTTAAAAATACTTTGCAAAATACTTGCCTAGTACAAAAGATATACTGTATTTTTATAAGAGTTTATCCCACGATTTGGTTAAAATTTTCATGAGAGCAATATTTTAACTATACTCTGTTTTTATACTCTTCTACTATTTGCTGCTGAATAATATTTTTAGTATGTTCTGTAAAGCATTGATATCGAAAATAACACTGAATCTCTTCAAGCTCTTCACCAGATGTCAATCATTCAAAAGTGATATTTTCATTATCATATAGCATCCAATAATATATTTTTCACCATTTAATAATAATATTTTTTTGTCAGTAGATTTTTTTGCTACTGAAGTGCATGTGCATAGTATGTTGTGCTTGAATTTCAAGGCATATCTTCTATTTGATGGTAATCAAATTGTTATATTTCAGCTTAAAAAATAGCAGAACAAAAGCTTTTACGCTTAAGTATTTATTATTTTTATTACTCCCCTATATATACATCAGTCTTATTCTTGATATATACCGTATGGATCACATGATCGGTTAAAGCTTTTAGATATTACAAGTAATTAAATAGTTACATATCAATTATCAACTAAAAAAAATAAGAATTCAAAATCTTTAAAGCTCAAGTATTTATTCTTTTTACTGTCTAAATGACTGAAACGTTTCTGCTGCTGCGGTAAGTGAGGTATTTTATGTTTTATAATGTGCATAAAAAATGTAATTGCAGATTTATAACTAAAAAGTTTAAATTTTTCATGTCTAATTCGTTATAAGTTGTACAAATAAAAACGTTCACCATCCTGGAAGAAACGAAAACATTTTTAACATTCTAATACAGTGGGTATAAATTTTGTGTAGAAAATGTTCTTATCGTTAGCAGTTATGTTATAATATTTTGCAATAACCATTTTGTTGAAATATTTAATTAAAAAAAATGTTATTTTAGGCTATAACTTTTGTACTACGTTGTATGTCGCAAAAAATAGCAAAATTTTGTGACAGTTTTTGAATAATATGTAAAAGAATTTTCCAACTGTATAGAAACTTATTTGAATGAATGGTATAAACAGAATACCCGAATTTATTAATGCTAAATATTGTTATTTATAAAATGCCTATAAAACGTCTGGGAAAGCTTGAGCCATTTTAAAATCTTTAGCGAAGTTTAAAATATTTTAGCTACTGATATTTGCCAAGAAAATTTGCATATGTACTTTTTGTATTGCAAACGAATGATGTTTTTTCAAATTTAATATTGTTACTTAAAATATTGCTAGTAATGAAATTATGGGTATAGCTACCCAACTAAGTGAAACAAAAATTTTGACAGTTTGAATCGTTTCTCTCAATTAAAGTATTCATTAAGGCAATATTTATTCAAATTAGTACAATCAATGATAAGATTATAACAACATGCATTAGCTAAAATTTTTATTTGGACTATTTGGGATGAATTGTTTGATGAACGAATCTACCATTTGAATGCAATCATAATGGTGTTAAAAATTTCTTGGACTAATTTTGATATTAATTGTTTTTCTCATGTTTATCTTTTGTGTCATCAGAGTATTTGATTTTAAACGAGAAATTTAGTATTTGATGAAACAGATAAATAAATTTGTTTAAATGGTTTCATTTGTTAGAAGAAGGTAAAAAGGGATCAACATAAATTATTCGAAAAAACCATGTTTTAAAATACATACATCATGCTTCAGTGCCTTCTACATATATACATTTTTATAATGCTTGTCAATGGCGAAGAACGTGCTAATCACTGTGATATGTATTATGAAGATAAATCTACAGGAATTGCAATGCACTGCACTAAAGTATTACATGAAAATAATTCTATTGCATCTAATGTACTTTGCGGTACAGGGGAATTTCTTTACTTTAGTTCAAATGCTCGCTATATTGAACTTCGTTTCAAAAACTGTTCTTTGGAACAAGGTGTGTTTTCATCCATTCCGATTTCGGATATCTTAAGTTTTACTTCGGGTGGAATAAATCAAATTTTGAGAAATAACGTTTTCCAGGGTATATGTTTAACATTAAAAATTATCGTATCTGGTAATAATATAAGTTTTATCGAGCCAAATGCGTTTAATTGCACAAACCTGTTACTTCATTTAGATTTATCTAATAACCTAATTGAAGTTATTTCGAACAATATATTTAGCAATCTGACTCATTTAAATTCTCTTGATCTTTCTAAAAACCGAATTCGGACATTATCAGAAAACTCATTTTATAAATTTGGTATCCTTCAAAAATTAAATTTGAGAAGAAATAATTTGAAAAACATGACTAACTTACCATTCAAGCATTTAGGACAAATGAAATTTTTGGAATTAAGTGAGAATCTGGGACTTCTTGTGCCGGAAAAGTTATTCGAGGGACAGTCTAATCTAGAAATATTATTTCTGGATCACTGTGATATTAAATCCCTGCCAGATAATGTCTTTGATAAACTACATAAGCTACAATATCTCTATTTGCATCATAATCGACTACAAGCCCTCCATCATGTGTATTTTAACAAATTACATAGACTTCAATTCCTTACAGCGGCTTCAAATGAGATTTCCATAATAGAAAATGGAACTTTTAGCAGAAACTTTGAGCTGCATTCACTTTTTTTAGCAAAAAATAAAATATCTAGCTTTGAAAAGGAGAGTTTTGAAGGACTTTACTCTCTGAAAAATTTTGACGTCTCTTGGAATAACATTCGGGCAATTGTCAGCTTTGAGCATCTGAAGAGATTACATTATTTAAATATAAGCCAAAATTTTCTGACTTCTTTACCTGAACCCAATACGTTTCAGTTTAACTCGGAGCTAGAAGAAATAGATTTAAGTTTTAATTATTTGTCTGATATCAGGCCTATAAGGTGGCAAGAATTAAAATATTTAAAAATGCTTATGGTCACCGAAAATAAAGTAAAGCAATTATTTATCCCAGAGATCCACTATGATCTTGAAATGCATATAGAACGGAATAAAGTGAAAAGTGTATATGTCAATGTGAATAATGTTTTAAAGAATGAATCAAATCACAAATTTACAGTGTACCTTAAAGATAACCCTTTATCATGCGCTTGTAATGTTTATGAACTTTATTCAGTTATAAATGGCAAGAGTTCTTTGCCTCGTGTTAATTTTGCTGATGGTTTGAATTGCCATTTACCCCTAAAACATAGAGGAAAATTATTAAATAACTTGAATATGTCAGATTTTCAATGCACATCTTGCCCTGAAGGATGTTCTTGCGATTTCGCAGTATACGATTTTATTGAAAATAAAATAAATTGCAACAATCAAAATTTTGATACGATTCCCTTTGTAACTTCTACTAACGTCAGTTTACTATATTTCAATGGCAACAATCTAAAGACTCTCGAGGATTTGAAGGAGAAAATTTGGGAAAATTTAATCCAGCTTCACGTCGAAAATAACAAAGTTACATCTCAAGAATTTCAAGTCCCAGCTAAATTAAAATTTTTAGGTTTCAAGAATAATCGGATGACTACGTTACCGCAGTCAATTCAGAAACACGCAGTAAAGAACAATGATTTTAAAATGACACTCTCAAATAACTTATGGCCTTGTAATTGTTCCGTCATTCCTTTTAAAGACTTTCTTTTTGCTCATGAGGCGAAAATAGATGATGTGGATAATGTACGATGTGCCTTCCAAAATGAAACAATAAACACTGAAGCATTAATATTGATGAATAATTCCGACCTCTGTCCGTCATATGTATATTATTTAACTGTTTACGGATATATAATTGGTGTATTATTTTTACTTGTGTCATTGATTCTGACATTTTATTATAAAAAGAAAACGCACATTTTGTCTTTTATGTATACTCACTGTAACAGTACCTATATGGTCTTTTGTTGCGACCAACCAAATGAAGAAGAAAGATTGTTCGATTGTTTCATTTCATATAGTTCTGCAGATGCAGATGTGGCGTACGTAATCGTGGAAGAATTGGAGAATAAACCTCCTTATTATAATTTCTGCGTACATGAACGTAACTGGACTCCTGGAGAGTACATAACGAAGAACATAATTATTTCTGTTCAGAACAGTAAAAAAACGCTGATTATTTTGTCAAAAGATTTCGTAAAGAGCCAGTGGTTTCATCTTGAATTTCAAGCAGCCTACAGCCAAACCTTGCAAGATAAGAAGAACAGAATGATATTTGTTTTAAAGGGAGAGCTGCCGGACAAAGATGAACTGGAGAGCGATGTAAAGCACGCTCTTTCCACAACAACGTACCTACAATGGGGTGAACGTTGGTTTTGGGAAAAACTGCGCTATGCCCTCCACGAACATAAGTCATTCACAGGCTCAAAAGAAAACTGTAGCATTTGTGGACTATGGTCAAGTTTGTTTTCAAATAATGATGCTCCGCAAAAGGACAATTCTGTCGTAAAATCAATTGAATTGGAGGAGTGTTAACCTATTACATTGGCGTACATATAGGTTAATTAATTTATTTATTAAAATGAAGGATTATTGTATAATTATACATAATAATTAATTTATTTTCTTAACACTATAGTTGATTCTGTAACGCTTCATTTCTGAAGAACACCATTAGTTTCGACTCTCCCCCTCCTTTTTTTTATCGCTGTATTATTTTCATTACTTTTTAATTAACTTTGCTTTGTGTGGGACATTGTTAAAATATTCTTCACTTCACTTCATCCATCATCTTTTACATCAACATACATAAATATATTTTGTCCTCTGTTACAGTTTAACACTTGCATACTTATAATCCTCACACCACCTTTTTTACTTTATTTTATTATAAGTATTTTGACTTAAACATATGTTATTATAAATTTTTAAATCTATTTATTTATTTGTTTTTCTCTTACTCTCTGTTATTAATTTTAATTTTAATAATTAATTAATTTTTTGTATATTAATTTATTTTTTTTAGATTTAATTTTCTTATCTTATTTTAATTTAAATTAAGCACCGATGTATAACACGTAAGTTTCATAAACTATTGTTATCAATAATACATAGATACTGTTGTAATAATTCCAACTCTTCCCTTTTTCATTTGTAATTTATCTTACTAGATGACAGCACCATAATTTAGCTCATTGAAATATTTCTGGCTTCATGTATTTTCCTTTTCACTCTTTTCGTGAGATTCAATACCTAAAAAGTTCGTCAATAAATTAATCCTCATGAGTCATTCCTTTTATTTTTCAGATCATCTTTCGTCTCTAATTTCAATCTTCTTTAGAAAAGTTACAATAAAACAAAAAATAAATTTAATTTTACAGAAAAAAGAAGAGAAAAAAAATATTCAGTAATAAGTTGTATGCTTGTAATTATATTTCCTAATTTAGATAATGAAGATTTTTAAAGTGTTCATGATAAAACTTTGATTATGCTTGTTAATATTATACAACGTAAAAAAATAATCTATTCAAAGTGAACTTACCCCACTTTCAAAATCAACGCATTTGAAATATCGTTAAGCAAATAAATTAATAGTGACAACTTTATACTGATATTAAAAGATATTTAAAGTGAATTGATTAAAAATATAAATTTTATGCTAATTTGTAATAAGATTTAGCTTTAACTAATTTTTTTTTCATACAATGGGCTCCCCCACTTTCAAAATCAACGACTCATATTTCGTAAAACACGAAGAGCATACATAATTCGAAATTGTTTAAAAGTCTATTTTTCCCTCATTGAAAGAAAGAGTCTAGAAAGTATTTTTGCTATAGAAGTTTCATGTAACGAATTGAAATATCGTTAAGCAAATAAATTAATAGTGACAACTTTATACTGATATTAAAAGATATTTAAAGTGAATTGATTAAAAATATAAATTTTATGCTAATTTGTAATAAGATTTAGCTTTAACTAATTTTTTTTTCACACAATGGGCTTCCCCACTTTCAAAATCAACGACTCATATTTTGTAAAACATGAAGAGTATACATAATTCGAAATTGTTTAAAAGTCTATTTTTCCCTCATTGAACGAAAGAGTCTAGAAAGTATTTTTGCTATAGAAGTTTCATGTAACGAATTGAAATATCGTTAAGCAAATAAATTAATAGTGACAACTTTATACTGATATTAAAAGATATTTAAAGTGAATTGATTAAAAATATAAATTTTATGCTAATTTGTAATAAGATTTAGCTTTAACTAATTTTTTTTCACACAATGGGCTCCCCCACTTTCAAAATCAACGACTCATATTTCGTAAAACACGAAGAGCATACATAATTCGAAATTGTTTAAAAGTCTATTTTTCCCTCATTGAACGAAAGAGTCTAGAAAGTATTTTTGCTATAGAAGTTTCATGTAACGAATTGAAATATCGTTAAGCAAATAAATTAATAGTGACAACTTTATACTGATATTAAAAGATATTTAAAGTGAATTGATTAAAAATATAAATTTTATGCTAATTTGTAATAAGATTTAGCTTTAACTAATTTTTTTTTTTCACACAATGGGCTTCCCCACTTTCAAAATCAACGACTCATATTTTGTAAAACATGAAGAGTATACATAATTCGAAATTGTTTAAAAGTCTATTTTTCCCTCATTGAACGAAAGAGTCTAGAAAGTATTTTTGCTATATAAGTTTCATGTAATCAGAGGAGTAACAAAATGGAACTAGTAATCCTCGAAACTCACTTTAGAATTTCATGAAATTGAACTAAGTCCTCAAGTAATGATAATCCTTCATCAATTTTTATTGTAACATTTCTGATACTGTAACATTTCCAATATAAAAGTATAATGAAAGCGTTTTAGAAACAGTTATCCTTCTTTTCATATTATCAGCACTTAGCAGTTTTTTTTCTTATAAATTATTAAGATGGATCTATGGAGATACTTTTTCACCGTTAGAAAAAATAATAGGAGCTCAAGCCTATACTTATTATATTTTAAACCTTATTAAAGTGCTACTATACTCACTTAAAAAATTATTTCAAACATCCTGTTTAAAGGCCTTTTAATTAAAACGTCCGTTTGCAGCATACATAGCGATTAGTTATTATACGTTACAAAAATAACAGTTTGTTGGAACCTGTTGCCTAAGAAACTGTGGAACAATGTAACCTGTTAACCAGAAGTAACATCCCTAATAATGAAAGTGTTTTAGAAACAGTTAACCTTCTTTTCATGTTATCAGCACTTGGCAGTTTCTTTTATAAATTATTAAGATGCATCCATGGAGATACTTTTTCACCGTTAGAAAAAGTAATAGGAACTCAAGCCTGTAATTATTATACTTTAAACCTTATTAAAGTGCTATTACACGGAATAATTTGAAGCGACAAAAATTGCTGCCACTTGGCAGTTTCCAAGCATTTCATTGGCTGTTTCGGGAAAGGCTTTTCCCTTGCCAGTTTTCCAAGCATTTCATTTGCTTTTCCACGTTATATTGATTCTTAACCCTTTACGAAATACTTATAAGGCGACGAAATTTCTCCGACAATAAAAAGTTGCTTGTTTTTCGAGAAACTCCTTTAAAGCCATAGGTTAATACTGCGTTTATTTCGCAAACTTGCAAGGTTGCCTCAGGAGCCATAAATAATACGACTCTCCATTCTTTCCGAACGACTTTGTGGTTTTCAGCAAAAGAAAGGGGAGTTTCAACAAAAGGAAGAGGCGTTGATGACTTGTCATCATGCTCCCCTGCTTGACCTCTGAACTTTAGACATGCTAAGAAACTCATAAAAGATGAAAGGAAGCCATTAACCAGATCAGAGACAGTGCCAAGTTAGACCGCGCTCTGTTTACACCTTAACATGGTGTCGGCCGACCCGAAAGTAGAGGCAACTTTGATGTTTCGTTTCGTCTAGTAGCACTTTTAGTCGACAGTCTCGTTTAGACCTGTACATTATAAACATAGCCTTTTGGAAAGATATTTTTCATTTCTTGAAGGCAATGATTTAATATAAAGATGATGCCACACCAGTTTTAATTGTTTAAGATGGTTCTCAAATGATCTGCGCAACAACGTAAAACTTTCTTACACAATTTCTGACTCATTTTTAAACACAAAGGCATAAAATTGGCTGGCCTGACTATGGAAGCGATTTGGAATCGAAATATGTTTTCCATTTTTTGATAAATAGATTACTTATCGAGTTATAAGCGATCTTGGTCACATGACGACACGTTATTCGTGCTTTTCTGGCTGCCGTGTTGGGAATTTGGTTTAAAACGCCAACTTTGACAATACTTTCTGAAAGATCTTCTGCTTTTACAGAAAAATAGAAAACGTGTTTCCATTACAAAGTTTCTGAATAAGAACACCTGGTAATTTTATGCATTTGTGGTCAAAAATGAATTAAAAAATATGTTAGAAAGTAGCCTGTTTGGATTTGAGAACATTCTAAGGCCTAGATATCCATGAAGATGTGCTTTCAATGTGAAAAAAAGAATTGAAGTTTGATAAATTTAATATTGTCAAGGAATTTGGATTTTTTTATTGCTTGGAAACAATTTGAAACTACATGAATTTCTAGTTCTCAAAAATAATTACATCTATAATATTCCTAAATAAACTGCTATAAGAGAGCTTACTGGACTTTTTATGAAGGAATCACTGATATATAATAAGTTACGTTCTGTGATATCCATTTCAATTTTATTCTGAAGTAAAATTGATTTTCTAACCATTTCTATTATTTTATATATTTATAATAGTTATGTTGGACGAATTTTAGAATAATTTTAGTATTTTTTAAGGTGTTAGGGGTATCAGAGGCATGAAAAAATAGGCATTTATTTATTTATTTTAAATTGGTGCATAATGTTTTTTATTTTACATATAATACCAAGTTTTTACAACATATTTTAAGCAAACTGCGCGAAAATTTCAACTCAAAATATTAATTCTGAACCAAGTTATCTGCTTGATTGTTGAACGCGCGCTCTCTTATAAATAGTGTCTTGCGGTGACCATCAATACATCTTAGTGGTTTAACTAAAATCAATACAATAACAAACATATATACAGTAATCTCTCACTTATACGTCGGTGCTATAAGAGCCGACTAACCAAAAACGACGCATAAACGAGAGAGACGCATAAATTGAAATTCAAGCAAAAATCAAATTTTAAATAAATGTTAAGACAAAATTAATCTTTAAATGGTTAAATAAAATGAAGAATAATAAAAAGTACTATTTATTTAAATTTTTAAAGATTTACTAATTCAAATCTACAATACATACATCTCAATAGTTAAATAGTTTAAAATTGAAGTTTGTTTATGAGCTTGATGTCTGTCCTTAAAAATAGCTTTTTAGAGTTCATTGAAACATGAATATGTTGAACCAGATGCATCAGTTCATTGGATGTAGTGACGAAGAGTTACCAGAGCATTTATTACCTTCGCAAAAGTCGGTGGATGGTATTTCAATGTTTCCTTCGTTCTCTCTAATTCATCTGCATTGGCAACATCTTTAATTTCTGAGACTATTTCTTGTATATCCTCCATTTCTGCTGTTATTAAATTTTCGTCAATATCTACAAAATCGTTAAAATTAATCATTCCCCAAGAAACGGCATTCAATTCTTCATTTAATACTGGTTGGTATTAAGCAGAAGATGCATCAGTTTCAAATTCCTTCAGAATGAAACCTGGCTCTTTGAAACAGTCCTCCTAGAGGTATCAGGTGTATAGGGATTTGTTCCAGGGATGCAGCTTATTACTTTTAATAGTGTCCAGAAATCAAATGCAAAAGGATAACCTTAATAATAGCCTTCCCCTTTTGATGTGAATTTTCTTGGAATTTACATGTGTGGAATGGGAAGAAATGCCAATGGAAACTGGAATTTTCTCCGACGCATAAGTGAGAGATACATTTCACGATGCGACGCATAAACAAAAAAAAAAACATTGCATCGCTATATCATTATACGGACTACCGAAAACCGACGTATAACTGAGAGAGACGCATAAAAGAGGCGACGTATAAGCGAAAAATTATTGTATATATGTATAATCTGCAAAACGAAAGGGGGGTGATACAAAATCCCACGTGGATCATAAAACACCATAGACAGGTTCCATCTCTAACCGTTTCTGAGTTATGGTAAATAGAAAAAATGCGCCAAACCCAAATTTGTGATGCTTCTGTAAAACCTACACGCAAAATGAGCACATATTTGGAAAGAACAGACAAATTCCTACTTGTAGGTTTTACAGAAACATCACAAATTTGTGTTTTTCCAGACTTCACGCATTTTTGGCGCATTTTCTTCTATTCACCATAATTCGAAAACGGTTAGAGATAGGACAGGATTTCTATGATGTTTCATGATATACATGGGCTCTTATATCACCCCCTTTCGTTTAGCAGATTATGTCAAACTGACCCTATATAATCATTAATTATCTCTTTCAAGATTTAAGAAGAACTTGATATGTTTTTTGAAATTCATAGATATTATAATTATATATATATATATATATATATATATATATATATATATATATATATATATATATATATATATATATATATATGTTAATTTAATACTTTATCTTGTGCTTAATCAAAGTATTTTTTTTTCAAACTAAGCAAAATTGCGGCCTCTGAAAGTTTACTTAAAAATAAAGCGACAAAAAGCGCTTGTTTATTGTTTATAAAAAGTATTGATAACCCCCCCCCCCTTCGATTAAGCTAAAAGCACTCTAAAAATGGGAGGAGTGAAAAGTTGACTCTTTGGAAGAGTGAGAAGTATTTTCACTCTTTTTGGAGTAAATTTTATAAAAATACACTCTCTAAAGAGTGGAATTTTGCACTCCCTAAAAAGGAGTGAAATATGTCACTCAGCTGTCGAGAGTGAATGTCTCACTCCGTTGAGAAGAGTGAAATATTTCACTCCGTTGACAAGAGTGAAATATTTCACTCCGTTGACGAGAGTGAAAGCCTGGCATTATATAATTTTGTCCATATTTATTTATTGAAAGAAACGAAATTATCATTCCTTTTTTATTTTCTTTTTGTTTTCAATGTCAACATGTTAATTCAATTTTTATTGTAAGTTATTTGAAGGGGCGTAGAGTCGCTCGTGTTAGATAAACTATTTTTATTGGGAAAATTATATGTTTTTGTTTCCGAGTTAGTTTTTCGGATAATGTTTACGGTTGAGTCCTGGAACTTTTGCACGTAAATAGGTGAAAGTCTTTCTGAATACAGCTTTTATCTATTTTCATTCATAAATGCCAGAGCTCATGCATTTATTGCGGTGAAAAAAACCCTGAAGTTCGAACACAAGAGGGCGAAAGCTGGAATCCCCGTCAACGAAACAAAACGCGTTAGTACGATTGAAAAAACTGAAAAAACCATTGAAATAATAAATGAATAGATAAAATTATGGACAGGCGTGATTACCGCACAGGTCAACTAGGCGGCTCATTAGAGACGGGGGTGGCAAAATGAGTAAAATCATATAAAAAAAAATTTCGATAATTTTTTTTATTTCAATCATTGATATCTAAGAAACATACTTCTATAAACGTCTTGCCTGTACTTTTCTGTTCTCTAAAATCAGCTTCAATTACGAACGAATATTTTTTCAAATATTTTTTCTGGGACATTTTTTTAAAGAAATATTTAACATTAAAGTAGTATAGTATCAAACAGTAAAAGAAAATTTGCATCAACCTGAGTTTCATGAGCATTTTTATAAAATGAGGAAAAATTTCCGAATACTTTCCGAAAAACATTTCTAGCTTTCTCTAAAACATATTTTGGTTTCGTGGGGGGGGGGGGGGGGGGGTTAAAAAGGTGCTAGGCCTTGCGCCTCCGACAATATTAATCGGGCTCTGATTAAGGAAACATTATTAGCAACAAAAAATTAATGAATAAATAAATAACTGCTTTATTGTAACGGAATTTTTGTCATAGCAGATCTGCGGAAATGTATTATATGGTAAAAAAAGGGTTTCGGTTTTCTAATTTACACAGTTGAGAATCATTGTAAATATTTGCTATTTCTACACAAGTTTAATGATTGTCAACGAATATCACAATAGAAGAAAAGCTAAAATAATGTAATAAGAGTTTTTTTTTACTGCCTGTGGCTATGGGGGGGGGGAGAGGGGGCGTGCTGAAGACACCAGTCCTCGTCCGATTAAGAAGTCAAGCAGCAACGGGCGCGGTTATCACTTGGGAGGGCGACCAGCTAGGTACAAGCATGGAAGAAAAAAGAGTTTTTCTTTTTGCAAGAGTTTTTAATAGTCACTCCTGAAAGAGTGGCTATTCACTCCTATCAGGGGTGAAAAAACGCACTCCTTTTGCAAGAGTGGATAGTCACTCCTCTGAAAGAATAAGTATCCACCCCTGTTTAGAGTGAATATTCACTTCTCAGGAGTGAGTATTCACTCTTTTAGAGAATTAACAATTTCACTTTTGCCTAGAGTGAATAGTCACTCTAAAGAGTTTGGGCAATTTTTGACTCTGCGATAGAGTGAATATTCACCCCTCCGGAGTGAATAGTCACTCTTTTTTATTTAGAGTGTAGTTTTTTATTCCTAGAATATGCTGTATAAATTTCATTTAAATCCGTCGAGTGGTTTTTAAAAAATAGGGGTCACCGTTTTTGAAAACGTAGTTTTGAGAAAAATGCATTTAAAGTTTCACACTATTACGATTGAGGTTCTACTCTATGTTCATGGTTATAGTAAAATAGATTCTAATACAATACATAACAGTACATTTCGATGTATTGAATATGCAGGTGAAAACCGGTTAGTAACAGCTGCCGTCAGCTAATTGCCGTCAATATTAAGAGGGTCCTATGGTAATTATAGGATAGCTCTAAAATTATCCATTGGATCAACTTGAAATTTTCACAGAATATTTTCAAAATATTATATTTAAGAAAATGCAAGCATTTTTTTCTTTTGAAAATTTTTAAGCCTTTGAATGCAACAATCTTAACAAATTATCTTAGATAATAGATATATTTTGATTTAAAAAAGAAAAAAAAAACTTTTAATTTTCCTAAAGTAAATAAACCTAGCTGGTTTGCAAGATTTTTTCCTAAACGACTAAATCTTTCTTTCAGGAAATACTAACTTCGAGCCTGTGAACACCAGTCCTAGTATAGCATGATTTCAAAATAGAATTTTCGACGTTCTAATTAAGTTTTAGTAGTATTTTATTCAAAATTATGAAAAGAAAATGATTTCGTGTGTTTAAATAGTTAAACTAATCAATTTACGGTTACCCTTGGGTACTTTATTCTATCGACTGGCTTCTCCTATCAAAGTTTTAATTTCTCCCCCATGCCAACAATGTGTCTTATCCTTAAATATTTACGCTATCAATTCCTGTTGCACTGATTTTCCTGTTTCAAACTGATAAGAAAGTATTTTCCATAATTATCGTTAGAAAGTCAAGAAACTTTGAGAATTCAAAGGTTGCGTGAGTTCACCTGATTAATATGAATAAAAGCACTTCAAAAAGTTGAGATAAGTAAGGAGTGAAATCAGCTTTAAAACTTTCGGATTCAGAAAGTTTAAACATCTTGTTCAAAGGCATTTGTGTAATTATATCAATATTTCACGAATATAAGCAATGAAATGGTTTGTTTTAAGCTGAAAATAAATTAATATTAATCTTGCATATAATACATCAAAATAAAGCAAGAATCTAAATTTAAGGGGTTATAAGACTGCGAAATGTTAGAAAAATTATTTCTTTTGAAAAAAGAAGTATAGGGTGAAACCCCCAGTTATTGACACCTAACCAGTAACTGACACTGCAGCAGAAATCTAACTCAAATACACATTTACTTGTAAAATTCTGCAAAGTAATATCATCTAGTGGTAACTTATTTTCTTAACTGTTATAACTGATTTTTCAGCTATTGGTTTCTAGGTGCGTTCGTAATTATATAAATACGTAGCACCTATAGTCGTCGTTTGGTCCGTCCGTCTGTCCGTCCGTCTGTCTGTCTGTCTGTCTGTCCGTCTGTCTGTCTGTCCGCATATAACAACGCAAAAACTACCCAACCAAATGGTTTGCAATTTAAAATATATTATCTTTGCAGAATTTTGTCGAGACATTTCAAATTTTATTAAAATCGAATCAAAACTTTTTGAGATATTAATAGAAATATTTATTAAGAAATTTGAATTTTTTTTTTTTAAATCGGTGCTTTTTTGTTATAGGAGCTTCCGAAGTTTAATCGTCAAGCGACCGAGATACTTATTTTATGACAGAAATTAATCTGCAGACGATATAATTCATTTCACAGAATTAAAAATCATCAAGATCTGAATATTTATATAACTAGCTGATACATATATATCTGAATATTTATATAACTAGTTAAGATATTTGTATGAACAGTGTCATAAAATATATACTTAACTAGCTGTTTAACCCGTTCTACGCACGGGATATCATGAATTTAATTCTAAAACGTGCGTACGAACGCACCTCGTTTGTAACGTTTGACGTACAATTTCCAACTTGTTCAAAAAAGGGATGATGTCAGTTACTGGAGATATTGATAATATTTGTGACAAAAATTAATATTTAGTTATAAAAGTATAATTTTTCAAAATTTTGTCAACAATAATTTTTTAATGTATCTCTATTATACTTTCAAAAACAAAGATAAATATAAAATAGATTTAAAACTTTGTAAGAGTGATTTGAAAAAAGAAAAATCCTTAAAGTGTCAGTTACTGGGGGTTTCACCCTATATATGAAAAGACAAGGTTTTCTGAGCATTTAAAAAAGAAACCACATAAACAAATATTTATAATTACAGGTATTCTCTGAAGCAAAGATTAAAAAATACTTTAAACTAATTTATCTCAAATCTTTTTAACCCTGCGTTAGTTGCGTGTGTATCTCTTGTGATACAAGCCGCCATTTTCCTCTTCTAAGTTTTGAATGCTTTAGCCGGTTCGAGAGCAACTACCGCGAGTGAAACTAGTCGTTGGGGGCCACCGTAATACTTACCCATCATGGATATGCCTAATATAAAATATGAAAATAAAACATGCGTAAGCTATTTATAAAATACATTGCAATTCGAATAAAATCGAGGCTTGTTGATGTCATAAACTTTAAATGCTCTATTACTGAATTGCGTAAAAGAAACATCCTTATAACTCCAAAATGGATAATCATATTAACTAACGGTTTACTGCGTCGGATTAAGCGTCTCATTTCCAATTAAAATATATCTTTGAATTGAAATTTCAATGAAATACAGGGTCATGAAAAATCGAAGAGTGTGGAAAATAGAATTACAAATATCTCGGCAACTCATTATCCGATCGACTTCATTCTTTATGCAAAATATATGTTTTTTATAGTCTTTTATATTCACTTCTTAAAACAAACAATTTCGAACAATTTTATATACCTTTTATCAGAACGAATATTTCGAGAGTCCGAAAAAAAAATAGTTCCGGGTAATCGAGGTTAGTGAAATTCAATAAGCTTCTTCCCATTATTACATACTAAGTACATACCGAATTTCAAGTCTCTAACTCAATTTGTTTGGGAGATAGAGCGCTTACAGACACACAGACAGACGGACGGCAATTTTTTTTTCTAAAAATATGTTTTTTGGAATCTCCAGTGTCTGAAACGTGTAAATCCGTCAAATTTTTGTTTTTCGATTTTCAAAACGATTACAAGACTTACCCTATACTACATATGATGGGTAAGTAAAATTGATACCGGTGGGAGGAAGGTACAGGAACCACAGGTTCCTAATGTACTTGGTTCAAAACTTATAAGAGGAAAATGGTAGTTTCTATCACAGAGATACACATGTAACTAACGCAGGGTTAATTGCGTAAAAGGCATCTCTTGAAATACTAAATATTTCTTCATAAAACTGTCACAGTTTATAAACTGTGTCTATATTTTTAGACTCAACCTAACATTGTTTAATGTTTTACCAACAAAAATAATTTATGTATATAGATAAACTCTTCTTTTCTTTGAAAAAAATATCCAAACCTTTCAGCTTCACTTTAAATTTTGCTAAAATATATAAAAATTTAGATTCAGAATGTGCTAGAGCGTCTGGAATATGTTGATAAAACATAACTTTTATGTTAAATTTAAGATAATGAGTAGCTGAGTGCGCATTCTTCAATATAATTTTTATTAAAAAATGTTACTAATTATTTTTAGATTTCCAACATAGATACTTTTTATAGTTTTAACTCTTCAAAAGTATATATTTATAAAGTGCACTTTAGTTTATTAGCAGTAAAAAAAGTGGCGTTAAAGTATGTGCTTTCCAATATATGAAGTGTCAAAAATTATTTTATTTTATCCATACATTTATTTTTAATTTTTAGCAAGCGTAGGACCCATTAAGGGTCCTGTCTTTTCACGTGAAAGCACCCTCTTGCTAATGTTAATCCCATGGGACAGTTATTTACAATATCTCGTTTGTATTTCAATATTTTTAAACGATTTATTTGCATTGGTTAGCTGTGATCGATCTCTACTTCACTCTGTTTTTACTTTTTCGATTTTGTTTGTGGATTTTCTTTTATGAGAATACCTTCACTTTCGAAACCGGTTCCAAAAATAAAAGTATCTTCATAAAAAAGGTCCTCCCGGCCCGTACCGAGAGGAAGGGGTTGCTTTCATAGTCCATGGTTTTAAAAATTCAATTTATTTTACTCAAACACCCGAAGCTAAAATGCTCGGAACCGGATTATAGAAGATTCAATCCCGGTTTTCGTTAATACTGAATTTGAATACGAATTTCAGAGTTACAGCATAACAAAAATCAAATTGTTTCAAAATATCAGCCAACCCAGAATTTCAAACTGCCATATCTCAGCCATTTTTTAAGATATAACCAAAGCAAAATATGTTCCAGAATCCCTGTATCACGTTCTAACACTTAACGGAAACAATGTTTTAAATTTATAATTTTTTTGTATATCATTTTGAATTTTTAAAAATTAAATTTTTTTTAACTTGCCGCCATTTTAAAACAAGATGGCGGATGAAGCTGGCCAACGAACTCGGTCGAGACCTTGGTATGTCCTATACACATACTGCGTCACATCCAAATCGGTTCATAAATAAGAGAGTTACAGCATGTCAATTGTCAGATATATATATATATATATATATATATATATATATAAATCAACATATGAAGGGATGGAGGTTTTGGGGTCATGATCGGTGAAAATATACCAAAATTTTTTGAAATTGTTTTCCTCCGAATGGCTGCAATAGGGAGCTTTTTGTAACGAAAGCTACCTAAAAATCCGCAATGAAAATCGAAAAAGTAAAAAGGAGAGCTTTGTAGAGATCGACCACAGCTATCCAATGCCAAAAAAAAAATCGTTTAAAATATTGAAATGCAAGTGAGATATTGTAAAATAACTGTCTCATAGGATTAACATTAGCGAGCATGTGTTTTCGCGTGAGGGGACAGGACCCTTAAGTTGAATTAAGAAAAGGATCTCGCATTATACTATTGTAGCAAATCAATACTGAAAGTTTTGTCAATATTTCATTAAATAGCTTTACATTTAACTTATTTATTTATAATTTAAAAGCAAGGATTTTTGCGTTTTAATAAAATATCAAGTTTTCTGATACATTAACATTTTATTGCAAATATTTTCAACTTTTAACAAAAATTTCACAAATTCTGATATTTCATAACGAATATTTCGATTCTTTGAAATATTCCATAAAATTCACGAATTTTGAATGAAAATTGATAGGCAATATTGACTATAGAAGAAAGATGTCGAATGTACGATACCTTTTCTAAAAACTTTTGAAGCCCAGTAGCGTAGTGGTTAGCACGTTGCGCTACCACGCTATTGGTCCGCAGTTCGATTCCGGGCTGTGGACTGGGCAAGATTCACTCAATCTTTCATCCGTTTGTGACCGATAAAAATGAGTACAAAGCTTGCTTGGGAACTAAACACTGAGGGTGCCGCGTTAGGCTGACCATCTGGCCGGGACATATGCTGCATAGCACCCCAGGGTCCATGTTCAAGAAAACAGCACTGAGTACCGTAGGCCAGAAACCTTAATGGATCGTAGTGTCGCAGGTTTAGTTTAGTTTTTCTAAAAACTAAGTAAAAACTTTACAACTTGAACTTTTTTGAAATTCTCTCAAAAGGTCTGGAATAATATTTACGTTGATAGAGTTATAATTTGAGCGAAATAAAATAACTGTAAAAATAACAAAAAAATTACCCCCAAAAAGTGTAATTTTAATATTAAAAAAAAATGCTTACCTAATATCGGATAGTATATAGGCCAGTGTGGTTCAATTGCGGCGCATGTGGAACCGTTATTATTGAATAAATTGCAATTACCGAATAAATTGTTAACGTTATTGAACAGTTTTCGATAGTTCAGATTTTCCTGTAATTGCTGTGGTATTATTACTGTGTTACGGCGAACACGCAAAATATTAGGGATACATCCAAGTCTCATACGTTTCCGCAACATTTTTAGGGATTTGCATAATACTGCAGTAGAATTATAAAAACCATAGCTGTTACGGGAAAAATAGAACGATCAGCAAGTCTGCTAATAAAGGTTCACTTCCCCAAATTTAAAAGCAATGTGCAAGAGTATTTTATAATCTCCTGTTTTTTTTTCCTGAATTTAGGTATCACAGTTACAAAATGAAGGAAAGGAAATGTTAATGGTTACATCGGGAGCTGTTGCTTTTGGAAAGCAAAAACTAAAAGCTGAAATGAGAATGGCCATGTCAATGCGGGAAACGCTATCACAAAAGGGGGAACTGGGTACAGAGGTAAGTATTTTTATCAATATTTTCATTTTTTGTAAATTATTAGAAAAAGGAATTTGCGTATCATGATAATGCCTTCACAACTAGTCAGAGGCATAAGATAACTTGCAGGTAATTAAGGTACTTTTTTAAACTACAAGGTATACATCGGGTGGAAAATCTACGTATCAGCAGACCAGTTGCCACCACTATATTGGTATAGTAACTTTCGCCTTATTTAATCGCAAATTTTGTACCAGAGTGCCTATCTAATGTTTTTATAAAGGTACTCTGTGGTCGACTGAGTTTTGAGATCTTGCCGGCGATCGTGGCGTCCTGAATTCTAACATTTGTGTGTAAATGAGCACAAATATGTTAAAATGACAGATTAGAGCTATTTATTCTTTTATTTCTTTAAGTTTCACAAAGTATGGCTGAATATCTGGGAATATGATTATCTGTTATTTCTTGCAGTGATATGATAATTAGGTATCTATGGTTGTATAGTTGCTATATATTGTGGTAGTAGTTGGATTCGATGGCGTTTGATACATCTCGCTGTTAGTGATAAATTAGTCTGGATTTGAACACTTTCGAGTTTCCACCTGTAATCTGCAAGATGAGTTTGCCTTTTAGCTGCTTTGAACAAGAATCTAGGGTGGAGAGTTCCGCCAGCGTGGTAAGAAGTTCAGTTTTGTGTTTATTAATAAAAGTCTGTTGGAATCCACGGGGTTCACTTTTATAGTGGTGTCAAAGTGTTTATAGTGACATTTATATAATGATATTTCAGTGTTTCAAGTGACATTTTATAGCAGGCGAGGCCATTTTGATTTCAGCTAAGTATTTGAATTTAGTGAGTATTTTTCTTAAAGCATTCCCCCCTCTCAGTTTTCTGTGATTTGATTTTGTGTTTTGTTCGCTTTTAGTTTAAATTACCACTGCCTAATCTCTTTATTGCTTCAAATAAATTTTTGCTGTTTATTAAAATTTGTGTCATGATATCTTTTCAAGTAGAAGGGTCTGGAAGGGTACATTACAATTTTTATCATTAAATAAGCTGAATGTTACTATTAGGATATAGTGTTAGCAATTGTCCCACCGGCGCGCGTGTTCGTCGCTGGTGTACATGGTAGTTATAATCCACCTTTGTGGATGGTACAAGACGCGTTCGTTTCGGGCGAAATTGGGTTTATGAGAGATTTTTAATCGTATTCTGTAAAGTAAGGTGTAATTATAAATTAGTGTAGAAGTTTCAGTATTGTACTCTAAGCTCAGTATGAAATTTTTAACAGGTATAACCTCTTAGATTGATACAGAAAATCGTAAAGTTTAATTTAATTGTGGCTGGCTCATGTCTAATAATTCCGGATTTGACAGCATCACCACTGATATTCTGCAAAAAGTATGGGATGATATGGACCATTGTGTATATATTTGTAGAGGGATTAAATAACTTCGTACGAAGCATTTGTAGATGCTAGTAAACAATCATGGAAATGTATGCTATCAAATGCATAAGAACTTTTGTGAGTATTTCTCTTCTGACAAACATTGCAAACCCCGAAAATGAATTACAATCCCCTTATAATTCCATGCAAAAACGTTTCTATAGTTTGTCTCTCTAACGGTGAGAAATGAGTGAATTTAATCCTTACGAGTATACATCAACCGCGCTCTAAGCTTTAGTCCATATAGATATTTTAATACATATATACACTAAAAACTAACGTTTAGACACACAATATCAAACTGTAGCACAACGAACAGACGTAAGTTTCGTGAGTAAGGTGGACTCACATCATCAGTGTCAGTAAAAACAGAAAAAAATACATATCCCTCCAAAGACTGGAAACAAAGTCGAAGATCCAAATGACAGCAAACAATACATAAAAAGCCCATCACATACGTAAGCAACCAATAAGATTAAGTCGGAAGTGATGCACTATGACACTGTAAATCTACCCAGAAAGGTGAGATATAAGGTACGCTCGAAAAATCGCTGACAAGGGAGTTACCAAATTTATGAATATAAATTGCTTCAAAAAAGTCTAAATCTAAAAGAGTTTTGCATTTCTTAATAATAGTGGTCGAATCAAAGTTGAAATTATGTCCCTAACTCCAACAATGGCAAGCAATAGAGGATTCTGTGTTAAAAACAACTTAAAAAACAACTTTTTTTTTAAGCCAGTTAACAAACTAACCTTTTCATCGCTAAAAGATAAAATTCCACATCAAAACTTTTGAGGTATTTACAATATCCAACGTCAATGTGGTTTGTCCTATATAGGACAGACTAAACGACAAATCCGTTACAGAATCAATGAATACAGAAAATATGTTAAGAAAGAGGAATTGCAAAAAATCCTCTATTGCTTGTCACTGTTGGAGTGAGGGACGTAATTTCAACTTTGAATCGGCCACTATCATTAAGAAATGCAGTACTTCTTTAGATTAAGATTTTTTTGAAGCAGTTTATATTCATAAATTTGGTAACTCCCTTGTCAACGATTTTTCGAGCGTACCTTACCTATCACCTTTCTGGGTTGATTTACTGTGTCATAGTGCATCACTTCCGGCTTAATCTTATTAGTTGCTCGTACGTGATGGACTTTTTTGTGTGTTGTTTGCTGTCATTTGGGTTTTCGACTTTGTTTCATTTCTTTGGGGGGATGTAATTTTTTGTTTTTACTGACATTGATGATGTGAGTCTAAGTTACTCACGAAACGTACATCTGTTCATTGTGCTATAGTTTGATATTATGTGTTTAAACGTTGGTTTTTAGTGTATATTTATCCACACAAGTTTATATTCATTATCTTCTACTTTCTCTATGTTCAGTCCCCAACCTGTCCAACCAAAGGGTAAGCAAATTTAAGAAACAATCCATCATTTATTAAAGGTTGCCTTAAAGAGATTTCTTCCAATAAGTCTGAGAACAAATCGACCCATGATGAATATTAGCAACAATAATCATAACTACTAACAGGCACGTGGTTGATCAGGCTGATAAAAATATTTTTTATGCTTTCTAACATAACATTATATACTTAAAAAATAACAATAAACTCCATTGTTTTTAATTATTTATTTTATTTTTCTCAATATATAGAGGGAATATAAGGAGTTTTAAAATATTATTTGAGCGATGTAAAAGATTATCTCATTTTTACCATTATTTAATCTTGGCACGATTAAAACATAGTCTGTTTTCCAATGTTTGGCAAAATCTGTTTTATAAACATCTTCCTGTGTGCATGTGTGTGTATAGTCTCACATACACACATATATATATAATCTCACAGATATTAAGTCACAGATATATATAATCCACTAGCATTACATACTTATTTTTTTTTACATGTTTATTGTATTTTTCTGAATATATAGAGAAAATATAAGGTGTTTTTAATAAATTGATAGTATTTTAGCGATGGAAGAGATCATCTTTATTTTTACTATTTTTTAATCTTAATAGTACTAAAGTATAAAAATGAAACGAATATTCTAGATTATTTCTTTCATGAATTGATATCATATTCAATGTATTTTAAGAAGGTAATAAGGAAAAAGCACAAAGCTTAAAGAGTTATACATTTTAAAGTTGCGAAAGCTTTAAAAAAGTCCCGTTTTAAGACAGTTATAAAATTTGGTCACCCTAAGAGAGCTTGAAATTAGGAAAGGATGATGAGTAACGGCACAGCATTTTGCAGGTTTTTAATAATCAGTATTCGATTACATTGGTTTCTTTGATATTTTAATAAAACTTTATTTTTCAGAATATAACTCGGCGTGAACCACGGGCAGCAGCAGCGATTGGCCAAATTTCACTCATGGCTTTGTATGACGTCATGTTCTCACAGTTTGGAGTGAACATAGCGCAGGTAAAAATGAATTTCTGAAGTTAGATTTCTTTTATAAACATTATTTACAAACATATTTTCATTACAAACATTGACAGGGAGAAAATGCACGTGTCCGTTAGAGATATCAAGGTATCTGCATTATAATGCATTTCACAATAGTTAAACAATCATAAAAATATAAAAAGTCGAGTATAAAATGCACAACGTAAAAAGATCTTGGAAATGCTTGCCTGGGATGATTGTTAAAATTCACATTTAACTGTGATACTCACTTTAATGAACAACTAAAAATCTGGAAAATTATTTTAGATTTTTTATTGTTTGTATTTGCTGACCTTTCTTTTAACTTCGTTTAAGACCCTCGACTCCGTATGCTTTTGTAAAAGTCTAAAAAACCAGATGTGTTTTAAGAAAAAATCTAAATAAAAAAGTATGTATGTATGGTTTTATAAAAGTTTATAAAAATCCCACAAAGAAATTGTTTTTCGTGAATTCAGACGCTGATAAATTTTGAACAAAGTAATTTATTACAAATGCTGTATTTCATTTCAAAACTGATTAACTTTTGATTATCATTCGATGCAACAAATTTGTTAGAGTCTAAATATTGTCCATAATACGCCTCCTGTCTGCTCTGGGCAATGTTTGCCTTGATACATTCCATTTTCTTGGCTAAAAATGCCCTCCATTTCGGTGTTTAATGTTCTCTATTTCGGTTCCAAACTTAGTACAGCGCCTCCTGAATACTACACCTACGCGCTGACAAAAAACGGCGGTTGTCGTAGGCGGATTTTTTTCAGAGTTTGCACGGTCCCTTGAATTTGAATACCAATAATTTCTAAAAGTTTTGCTCCGTCTTATTTTTATGAGATCAAATAATTCGAAAAAAATGTTTAGAAAATACTGGTGTCTAAATTCAGGGGACCGTACAAACACTGAAAAAAAAAAATCTGCCTACGACAGTCGCCATTTTTGCGTTAGCGCGTAGGCCTAGTATTCAGATGGCGGTGGTTAGTACATAGGTCTGTTCGGTTCTTGTATACCCTGAAGTGTGTATTGCAGTTATTAAAACAACTTGCCTTTCATTTTACTTTCTGCCTATAACATAGCCAAGTAACGTGCACTCCTTGAATTTCCAATTTCACTATTTTAGATTCATTTAATATTAAAATAGCAGAATTCGCAATTACCTCATTTAATCGCACAAATTGTAATGATTTCTGGGATTAAATAAGACGAAAAATTCTATTCAAAATCCTGTAAAACTGACATAATACTTCTTAGTCCTGATGATTCTGCGTCTTATTTTAGCAAATACAGAAAAAAAGTCCTATGAAGAAAATTACCAAAGAAGCGTCTTTCACTGTCGTCTACACATGTTTTAAGGATCAACACATTGCAAAGTTTTCCTATTGTTTAGTGAAAATGGTTAAAAAATTAGATGAAATAAATTGAAAATCTCGGTTACGCTGCCTTTACGTATAAGAGCGTGGAATGCATCTGTTTTTATGAAAATACGGGGCATGCTATGAATCGCTAACGAATTCTTTATGTACTTTGTAAGTAAGGTGTTTCCTTTTTTAAGGGAAAATTATTTACGAAATACACATGGGCCTGAATTTTAAAATATAATACATAGGCATAAACGGTCATAAAATAATAAAAAAAAAAAACGCAGCACCCAATAGCATTTTATGACGAAATTGCCTCAGAAAGATGCTGGAGGTACTGTTCGACTGGGAAGTGTGTCTACTTTATGGATATAAATGTAATTTTTGAAATAGGGGTAGTTTACATATTAAAAATTGCATCATAGTTGAATTTTCAAATGGTAACACACGTTTTTGACACTATATTTGAGTTTCTTGGATCAAGATTGTCCGGAAAAAAGGGTATAATTTATGATGCTTTTTTGTAAATCTTCGGAGTTAGAAAAAGCCGAATTTTGAGAACATTAATGTTAAATCTACGTGAGAAACTTTAATTTATATCTTCCTAAAAATCACCCGATTGATTTTTATTAATAAGTTACATTGGATAGACCTAAACTTACTCCAGGCACTTTCTCAATTGATAAAAGTATTTTTAATTATGAAAATTATAAACAAATGAATATTAAAACAATATCAAATATGATTTCTTTAAATTAATTTTTACATAAATATAGCAACAATCGTCAAAAACTTAGGTGTGAAAGTTTACAGTTCATTTCAATCATTAGTTTTTGAGTTATAGATACATTTTACTTTTCGACTGTCTAAGAAGTCTCCTGTCATTGTTTGCATCAAGAGCAAAAAAATAACCGAAACTCTTTACTGAATTTTCTTTTAATTGACTGAGTCTATTTGTTATTTAGAATTTCTATAATTTTTCTGGGTAATCGAATGTTGTTTTTTAATTGAATATTCTCTTGTAAGATCTGATTTTTATTTTCCAAAATTTATGGATAAATCCATAATACTTTTTATTTTATTTCTCTATGAAGATTTAAGAAATATACATAACTTATACTTTTTTTCCCAGTTGTCTTGATCCAAGGAACTCAACTATTGTCTCAAAAGTGGGTGTTAACATTTGAAAATGCGAATGTGGTACAATTTTTAATATGTAGATAACCCTTGTTTTAAAAATTAATTCACATTCAAAAATTAGACACATTTTTTAGTTTATTTGTACTTCTCGCATTTCTCTTTTACAATTTGGTGATAAAATAACATGACATTTTTTTTCTTCTGGATCCCGGGGTACTACTTCAACCCAAATCCAGTGTTTTAAATCAGTTCTGTATCTACTGTGTTGAGAATACTGACTCACGTCAGCTGAATAATACTCTAAAGGTAAAATCACTAACTAGTGACACAGTACATACAAGAATGATTTAAAATACCTTTCATTTGGGTGTAAGAAGTCTTCTTCTGGGTCCAAATAACCTGAAATTAAGGTACAGACATATTTACATGTAGTTATCTGTGAATATTTCCAACCAATACTGTAATATACAGGGTGTTTCACAAAGGACCCCTAACTTTAAAAATCAATAACCCGGAAATGGGAACACATAGAAACATGAAACCAGTGGTATGTTTATTAAAAAAATCGTAAGAATCTTATACATAAATCTCAAAATTTTGTTAAAAACAGCACCGATAGATGGCGCTGAGAGCGTTAAGAATCCTTCTAAAGAGAGTTCAGAAGCATAGAAAGACTAGCCGTCGAAGATTCCGCCATTGAAATCTGACCGCTATTAGCGTATAGTGAAAATATTTCGCATCGGCCACGTTGCCTGTCTGTTGAAAATTTTTAAAAAGTTCACTTATTTTTTTCCCATCTGGGCCTTTTGCAACTTGAAGTCGCGTTTGAAAACTTCCTCTTGTGGCAGTAGGACTCTGATTTAATCGTTGGTACTCCAACACAATAAACACACATTCCGCTACGGTATGCATCACTTTCGGGATTATTTTCAATATACGCTAATAGCGGTCAGATTTCAATGCGAAACCTTTGACGGTTAGTCTTTCTATGCTTCTGAACTCTCTTTAGAAGGATTCTTAACGCTCTCAGCGCCATCTATCGGTGCTATTTTTAACAAAATTTTGAGATTTAGGGATAAGATTCTTACGATTTTTTTAATAAACATACCACTGGTTTCATGTTTCTATCTATCACCGTTTCCGGGTTATTGATTTTTAAAGTTAGGGGTCCTTTGTGAAACACCCTGTAGTTGTCGGCAATAATTGAATATTATTTTTCAACGCAGTAGATCCAGTTCTGATTTAAAACACTTGTTCTGTGTTCAAGTAAGCCAAATTACAGTACTTTAATAGAATAGGACCAATATCCAAAATCATAATTTTTAGTCTGTCCGCCAATTACGTCACAATAGTCATTAGTATAATAGAAAAAAATTGCTGGTAGTAGGTATAGTTTTGATAAACACTTTATTGTTTTTGTGTGTAAAATAAATATTTTACAAAGAAGCTCATACAAAAAACTAAACTATAAGCCACTGAAAAATGTCATTTTGATTTGCTGTTTATTTTTCAAAATATTTATATGACACAATAAATTGGACCATAACTGAATCACTAATGCTGAGATGTTAACATTTCATATATGTATTTAAAATCGTTCTTTATATTTTACTTGTATTTATTGCAGTTAATTTATTATTTTTATTATAATTTACTAATTCACATTGTTTTTAACTTTTGATTTATTTCTTTTAATAACACCGGTAGTAACCTCGATTTTTTTATCGTTGTAGTAACGATACAGCTCTGAAGGTATCTCCGAAAACTTCCATAAAATGTCTCCTTAATTATTTTTTTAATTAACCTTAAGAAATCACACATTGTTTTCTTTATTACAATTGAGATTATTAAGTTTAGTATGCTAGTGGATTGAGCTGATAAAGCACAATCTATATCTGTCTTCTGTCCCGAGCCGTAGCAATTCAAAAATTATTTGAGAGATTCATTTTCAAATTAAGTACTTAGGGTTATGGAAAATAAATGAAATATTTGTGGCAGTAATTAATTATTAAGGCCATTATCGGGGAATCAACATTTCGATTATTTAAAATTGAAAAGTGCAGACAGTTACGTTTATGAAATTAACGAGACGGCGGGGGTTTGATGTTGTGAGAGCAATTTGGTTAGAAGATTTATAGGAAATATAGTTTTGGAGTATAAGTGCATTTAACCGTATTTCGTATTACAATATTTAAGAGTTAAATCTGGGAAACTACTTGAAATGTTATTTGCAGTTATATAAATAGAAAAGAAATGATACTGTGGTTTGAAAGTTTCAAATATTAAATGACTTGAATTGAAAATAATAATGCGACTTGCAGATATCAGGTTGAGACCCTTGACCCGCAGGTTTTCTAGATAGAAATGTAATCTATATTTATAGACCTTCTCTATAAGCAGATTTTGTTTTCAGAGATAATTTATCGAACATTGACAGAAAATAATTGTCTTTAGAAAAACTGGTCTTCCTTTAACCCATTTTCGGCCAAAGGTGCGTAAACGCACCATTTCAATAAATATATTTTTATTAACACTGTGACGTATATTTTTCACTAATTTTATTTTTCTGCTATTTTTAAGGGTTCTGGAGACTTCTATAAAATATTAGTAATTCAATTGAAGTAATCACTTTCTGTTGAGAAATTTTCAAAATACGCTGGTTTTTTACTTGAAATGGTTATTGACAAATTCGACTTTTTGAAAATGTATAATTATTCTACTTGAGATTAATCATATGTTTTTATAATGGAGTAAAGTTGCAAGTTCTGTAAATAAAATAAAAATAAAGCACAGGCCTATAAAGGTGAAAATAAGCACTCGCCAGTCGCCACACGTCGATTAAATTTGAAAAACTGGCGATTAAAAATACGGGAAGAACCGGCCAAATGTAGGATTTTCCGATTTCCTTTTTTACCTGAAATTCGCGATTTTTCCGCGCCTGTTCGACAAAATTCATGATTTTTTTCGTGCCCAATCGCTGAAATTCAATATTTTTTCGCTCCCGTTCGACAAAATTCATGATTTTTCCACACCCGATTGGCGAAATTATTCATTTTTCCTCGCCCAATCGCCGAAATTCTTGATTTTTCCGCTCCCGAAAGCCGAAATTCTTGATTTTTTTTCGCGTCCGACCACCAAAATTTATGATTTTACCGCGTCCGTTTGATGAAATTCAGGGTTTTTCTGCGTCCGATCGACGAAATTCGGGATTTTTCAGCACCTGATCGCCGAAATTCATGATTTTTCCGCATCCGATCGCCGAAATTCTTGATTTTTCCGCTCCCGAAAGCCGAAATTCTTGATTTTTCCGCTCCCGAAAGCCGAAATTTTTGATTTTTTTCGCGTCCGACCACCGAAATTTATGATTTTACCGCGTCCGTTTGATGAAATTCAGGATTTTTCTGCGTCCGATCGACGAAATTCGGGATTTTTCAGCACCTGATCGCCGAAATTCATGATGTTTCCGCATCCGATCGCCGAAATTCATGATTTTTCCGCAAACTGATCGCCAAAATTCAGGATTTTTCCGCACCCGACCACCAAAATTTATGATTATTCCGATCGATGAAATGCAGGACTTTTTCCGCGTCCGATCGCCAAAATTCATGACTTTTCCGCACCCGACCGCCGAAATTTATGATTTTAAAACGTCCGATCGAAGAAATTCATGATTTTTTTTCGCACCTGATTGCCGAAATTCAGGATTTTTCCGCATCCGATCGCCGAAATTCATGATTTTTTCGCACCTGATCGCCGAAATTCATGATTTTTCCGCACCCGATCGTCAAAATTCAAGATTTTTCCGTGTCCGATCGCCAAAATTTATGATTCTTCCGATTCTGATCGATGAAATTAAGAATTTTTCCGCGTCCGATCGCCAAAATTCATGATTTTTCCGCACCCGACTGCCGAAATTTATGATTTTAAAAAGGCCGATCGATGAAATTCATGATTTTTCCGCACCTGATCGACGAAATTTATGATTTTTACGTGTCCGTTCGACGAAAGTCATGATTTTGACGCGCCCGATCGACGAAATTCATGATTTTTACGGTCCCGAATGATAGAAATTCATGATTTTTTCGCTCTCGAATGACGAAATTTGAAATTTTCTCTAGACTAATTGACGAAATACACATTTTCTGAATTTATGAAGATGTTAGCCTTTTTTGGTCTGCGGTGTATTGTATATCATGTTAAGTGTTATTATTTAGTGTATAAACATACCTATTTTATTATTGTCAGATTTTAATTCCAGACAAATATTTTTTTTTTAAAAAAGGTATTTACTTATGTAGTTAGCTACACAAGTACCGAAGCTTAGTGAGACTTATGTAGTTAGCTACATAAGCATGTTGTGTAGAACTTTGCTGTTAACTTATTTTAAAATTTAAAATAGATTAGAAATTAGTATCTCAAGTTCATGCAAAGCAATATAAATTAAAATATTTTTATTTAGTACATAAATTACTTTACTGTAAACTAATTATATATATTTTAAATTAAATATTTAGTGACATAAATGTATTTACTGGCTACTAAAGAAATTATTCTCACTCGCCACTAACTGGCTACTAAAAAAATCAACCTACCGGCCAGTGGCTACTAAGCAAAATTCCTTATTTTCACCTTTAACATGCCATAAGAAAAACTTAAAATTTTTTATTTAAATTTAATGGTAAATTATTAATTTTAAATTTATAATGGTAACGTCAAATTGAATAAAATATTATTTTTCATGCATGAAACTTTTTTGGTGTCTTAATGAATGTAATTTAAGCAAATTTCAATGCAAATAATACTACATTTTATAAAATTTCTATGCTTGGCCTAAAATGGGTTAAAAACGGAGAGTGCTTTAACCTGCCTGATCCTTTGGCTTTTTCCATGCCCTTGCTTCTGTCTTTCTTCGTCGACTTATGAAATCAATGGCTAGCAGGCGTAAAAGGTTACTGTTGATGTTAGAAAGAGAAATAGTGCTCGTTCTTTTACATTGAACCAAGTTGAATTATATATCCTTTATAATCAACATCCTGTAATAATTATTGTAATTTTTTTTAAATGTATTTTTCAATAGGTTTTGGTAACCAAGCCAGACTTTTACAACCCAGACAGCAGATTTAATTTAAAGAGTACTGTATTAGAATTGATCAAACTCAATATTATTCCAATCGTGAATACCAATGACACTGTCGTGCCTCCAAAGGATTACACCGGTGCTCGATACAACGAATCTGGTGTATGTATTTTCTTTTTGTTTATTTATATACTATTTTTCAGTGCTTAATTTACCTTTGATACAAGCAGAAAACATTTTTCTCACGATTAGAAGCTTTTAAAAAGGCTAATAGGGATTTTTTTTAAAAATATAAACGCATAATGCATACAATACGAGTTGTAATTTTACAAACTGAGTGAAAAAAATGTCCAGGCCGGTAGTTGAACCCAGTACTTCTGGCTTGATTTTCCAATTCTCCACTAATTAAGCTATCTTGGCGACGTCCAGCTGACACAATTCACTCAGGTAAACTTTTCGGCAATAACATCTCATCTGCCATTTGAGACAGATCAACAAAATAAAGTGCAGGGAAAGGAACTTCAATAAACGATGAATAAGCAGTCACATTTTATTATTGACTTTATTATACGTGACTACACTTTATTACACGTTATTATATTTTCTCAAATGAAGAATAAGATGTTATTGCCTAAAAGGTTGTCTGAGTGAATTGTGTCGGCTAGGAATTGGCAGCTCAATTGTTAAAGGTCTGGTGATTTAAGCTCTGGATGAGGTTCTGGATTCGAATCTTGCATGGACACTTTTTCTCTCAGTTGGAAAAATTACAACTCGTATGATTTCTTTGCCAGTGAGTGTGATTGTATTAAAGGTAATAAATATACAATATTTACAAACTAAAGAACTTCTTGGAAATACCATGAAAATGAGAAAAATCACAACGCGTTTCGAAAGGATTTATGTTGTAAAAAATTTAAATTCAATGTTGAGCCATTTGATGGTGCAAAAAATGCATAAGTACATAAACATGGTTAATTTGATTTTTCAAATTCCTGATTATGCTAAAACTTTAACGATGATTCAACTTTTCACCTTCCTATGGCACTACTCAACACCAAATATAAACAAACAGTTTTTTTGCTGGCTCAGTATACTTCTTTAGTGCATGATTATATCCGTCTGCATGCCTAATAGTTAGAAGACTAGCTACAAGTCAAGAGGTGTCACGTTCAAATCCCGCTGTGGACTTAGATCTCTGTAGTATGTAGGATTCCACTTGAAACAATGATCCTGACCAAACTAAGACTTATTTGCAAGAGATAATAATAGTCAGATTATGGTTCAGCATTTCACCAATTCTTGGTTCAACAGTTTATAGTTTATGGCTCAATCTACACAAGTTTATGGTTCAATCGGAGCACCAAAGATTGGAACAAGGTTCAACTATCTTGTGCTGGCAACATCTTGTGGTGGCAACAGTGTTTGTGCCATGTTTTGTGAAATACTGAACCAAAGGAGAAGGGTAAATAAGGGTCTTTTTTTGCCCACCGGTCATGGCGCATGATATTTTCCCCCCAAGTAGCAAACGCTTGGCAAGAAATAAAAAGATAGATCTTTAAAAAACCATTTTTAATTTTACAGAAAATTTAATAATTTGAAATTATATTTTTATTGATATAAACTAGCTGATCCGCCCGGCGTTGCTCGGTCTCGTTAAAAAATAGTACGAAACGCGAAAATGTTTTAAAAATTGCTGCATGAAACCGTCCATCTGGTAACCCTATCGTCTGTCGTAAAGTCCCCTCGGGATTGCATTTTAACTCTAAGGCAAAAGCCGGGTTTCCCGAGGTCGTCATCCCATCCCGTCCCGTCTGTCGTAAAGTAAATAGAGAGACGGACCCCGAAGCGGGAGTAAATTCAACACGACCCCCTCAAATGTCTGGGTCATTTGATTCAAAGCGAGTCAGTTTTTGGCCAAAATTAAGAGAAGTTAAATTTGCATTTCCGGAGACAAAATTTGTATTTTTTAAACAAAATTTGCATTTTTGGAATCAGAAAAATAAACTATGTATATAAAAAGAGTTTCGAATCGATACCTCCAATATTTTTCTTAATATTCGAGGATGAGTGAAAATGAGAATATTTCGTTGTCTGGGGTTATCAAATTGGCAGTTTTCTTTAGCGGTTTCGATAAAAATAGCCATTCGGTGTACGCGCAGGAAAATCTTTTAGTTCCACCGCCAGGGGCCGTATTCTGTTCTAAACGAACTTCCGACACCTGTCTCCGTTGCCTACGGCACCGTAGAGTTGGCATGCTGAGCACGCGCTGCAAAATCTTTTAGTTCCAATTTCCACCGCCAGGGACGCATTCTGTTCTAAACAAACCTCTTTCCAAAGGAAGCTCCGGCACTTATCACCGCTGCATATGGCACTGTATAGCAGGCGTGCTGCCCACGCGCTACAAATCTTTTAGTTCCAATTTCCACCACTAGGCATACATTCTGTTCTAAAAAAACCTCTGTCCGAACGAAGCTCCGGCACTTATACCTGCTGCATATGGCACTATATAGCAGGCTTGCTGCCCACGTGCTACAAAATCTTATAGCTCCAATTTCCAACACCAGGGGTCCAAATCTATACCTTAATTAGTTATATATACCTTAATTTGTTCATGTTAAGTTGAATGAACCAATTCCCGTTGAAATCGGGCCCATAGAACCCGAGAAAATAAATCCCCTCCCCCATGGAGACACCAAAGTTTATTTAGTACCTGGGAGACCTAGGAAGAATGTTAGAAAAGATTTAGTTTGAATCGGACCAATATTAAATTAAAAATCTTTTAGTTCCATTTTCTACCGCCAGGGGCTCCAAATTTATATATTAATTAGTTATCTATTAGTTCATATTAAGTTGAATGAACCAATTCTCGTTGAAATCGGGCCCATAGAACCCGAGAAAATAAACCGCCCCCTGGAGATTAATATTCAGAAATGGTGGTAACGGAGGGCTGAGAAGATGATACGGAAGTTACAGGTACCATTTAGTATCTGGGGAACCTGGGAAGAATGTTAAAAAATATTTCGTTTGAATCGGACCGGTATTAAAAAGTTCTCATTTGGGGAACAGGGGGAAAGGGGAGAGTTTCGATCAGAGTTTTAACGCGATATTTAAATTACGACCGGACACCCCCTCCCCCGTCAAAATTAAACCAAGGACCTTTAACATTAACATTTATCGTTAACATTTTAAACAGAAACAAAATAGTGCGGTTGAAACAGAAACAAAATGGCGCTTTTTTGGTTAGAGTACAAATACAGTAAGTTATCGTTGCCTATTTCTGAAATCAAATACATAAATAACGTCAGGTACATGAAAAAAGCTCTAAAAATCGCACAAAACAAATCTCGAAAAATTCAAAAATCACTTTTCGAATTCGGAATAATTTTTATTGAATAGAGGATAAAATTTACTATATTGGGCTAAATGATTGAAATTGGATTCATTTTAATAATAGAAATAAATCGCCACAAAACGTGAAAAAAACGTTAAAAATCGCATAAAAATTTAAATAAAAATAATGTAATCAAAAAATCCAAATCGAGATAATTAATAACCCGTCTTTCCCTTTTAAAGTCATGATTTTTTATATTTAAAGAATTGTCAACCCTCTCCAAGCTAAAGAGAGAAAAAAAAATGATGATTTTGCACATAACTAAGGCCGAAATGGAGGCAATCAACCAACCAATCAAGCATTCTGGAGAAAATTTCTTAAGCGGCAAAGGAAAAAAAAATACCAAAAATTGGTACGAATTCCGGATAAACTTTATTGAAAAGAGGAGAATATTTACTATATTGGGCTAAAAGATTGGAACCGGATTCATTTTACTAATGTGGAAAAATCGAAATGAAACGTTAACAAACGCTAAATATCACTTTAAAAAAATCTATCAAAAATCGAAAAGCGGGCTTCGAGGTGCAAAACTACATACATAGAGGTACCTTCATACCAAATTTTGTAGCTCTGCATGCAGCGCTTGTTTTAAAACACAGTCGACAGACAGACAGACACACACACAAACTTATTTCCTTATTATTATAGATTAACTTTTAACTAAGCATTTACGTTTAAAGAATTTCACTGAGTGAATTTTAAATAGACCCATCCTGTTGTAGAATTTTGAGGTTCTTGTGCATATTCCATACTTTGCTTTTTATTTTTAGTTGAACAATGTCGCCAATAACCCAGATACGTGGGAACGTGCGTATCATCCTACAACACTTGCGCCGCTACTGTCATCTTTTGTTTCTCTTGCTTATTTTTTTCATGAGAACTAGCGTATCTTGACTTATCATAGCGACTTAAACCAAGGCTACACTAGATACCGGGCCTGCTCATTCATTTTCATAACGTCACAAGTAGTGGCTGGCCGCTACCAGCTATTGGTACAAAGCGACGCGCCCATCGTTTTGTGCCAATCGCTGTATGTCTTTCGTCGCGGCCAACCACCTTTTGTGACGTCATAATAATGAATGAGCAAGCCCGGTATCTAGTGTAGCCCTGCTTAAACCCAAAATGCATGCTCGTAGTTACTGATTTTCCCCAAACTATGTAAACTCACATTATAGAACTTACCATTTTTGCGTGAGTCCCATTAGTGTTCATGCTTTTTACTTTCTGATAGAGTACCTTTATTTAACAGAGTATTGAAATACGGCCTGTAAAATTTGATTGGTCGAGAGAATTTTGGAGAAAATTGGATTTGATGGAGCTGTTATTATCACTGTAAAAAAATTCGTGAAAATACAAGAGATTTTCCGTAAAATTCTACGGAGAAGTTTCATTTTTCCAAAACTTCAGTACAATTTCCGTAAATGACGTTAGTTCCGTTAATGAGATTTCAAATCCGTAAATATGCAGAAAGTTTTCCGAAAATTTAATAGATTTTTCCGTATTTCTTTCAAAACAGTACAATGTCCGTATTTCTTCCAAAACAGTGCAATTTCAGTAAATGAAGTTTAAAGATTGAGTACAGAAATCGCCTTCTTTAATATGCGAATCAAGATTGTTGTATTTACTAGAGTTCTTCTAGGATACAGGCCTGGCCCTGCTCGGCCCGCTGGCCCATTCTAACCGAGGCCATGTCAATTTATTGTGAAAAGCATAGTATTATTTATATTTTTTAATGAAACATTTAGAAATCTATATATTTAAAACGCTAAGCGATTTCTTTCGACAATCCGTCAGAACAAACTACTGCATCAAATTACACCATTCTTTTTTTAAATGAAAGATATTTGGACACAGATTTGTTATCGTGCATTCGTTTGTTCGAAAATTTAATAATTAGCTGTAATTTTCAATTAAACATTTACTTCTGCTTATGACGTCATAAGTCGGCAACTCCCACTTTTGAGGGCATAGAGTTTATTCCCTGAACTCTGTGGTTCACCAATCTTTTGATATTAGCTAATATCAACTAGGTAATATTTTAACATTGTAGTATAAATTAAAAAAAAAACTTAATTAGCTAGGATATAATCATAATAAAATATCTAAACGTAAACATATCAATATGAATAACAAATCTCACGTAAAATGCTGCAATTTAAATGATTCCAATTGAAACAAGATTTGGAGAGTTATCCTTGACGCCCAGCTAACATAAAAGTACCTACTTTATTTTATTTATTTACACACATATTAAAATTTATTATAAAGACCAGGTTGCCATACAAAGCAAAAATCGTCATTTAGGCGCCAAAAAATAACTCAAGTGCGTCTGCGATATATGTACCGATTTAATCAAAATTGTTTTGGTTGCACCGCATATTGCAAAATTAATTAAATCCATTATTATTTCTTCTTTCTCAGATTAAAAATAAGAAAATTGGTAATTCTCTATTATCCCGTCGACCACTTTTCATAACAAAAAACTATCGCTAAACTGTAACGCCAAATAAACGGGAGAACGTTGCCATTGAAATATCAAAATAAATAAATAAATAAAATACATGAATTTATGGACACAATTGTTATTTTAATTAATGAAATAACTAATAAATCAGTAAAACATAAGGAAAATAGACGCAAATCTCGAATTAAAAACCACTTGATGACGTAACAAACACGTATAATGCTTCTGACATCAAGTAAATCGCACTTCATTTTCGGCGTTTAATTTTACAGTTTGGCGATAGTTTTTTGTTATGAAAAGTGGTCGACCGTATAATAGAAAAGTACCAGAAAATTTAATGTTTAACGAAATTCAATTATTTGATCGATCGCAAATTTTGGTTCTTTTCCATTATACCGACACCATGCCATACATGTAAATATATGCTTGGCGACAATGGTGTCCGTATAATGGAAAAGTACTCATTTTTTTCTTAGTTCGGGCTATACCAAAAACAAACATTTTACGGTTAACAAAAAAAGCGCCGAAAATGGCTGCTTCATCAGCTGTTATGACAGCAAAGTTGGATAAAATCTAATAACCTGAATTTTACAACGTTTATGCGAAACACCACAGAGAACACAAGCTATTTTTATATAAGTAGGGTATATTTAAACGAGAACTAACAACCTATAATAAGAGAACTAACAACCTTCAATAATATAATGCATGAAAAAGTAAGCAAATAAGTGATTCAGCAAATCATAAAAATATGCATTTCTTAATATAACTATAGAATACAGAAAAATATTCTGGTACCATCAAAAATATTCATTATCCCGTCGAAATTCCGTGCATTATCCCGTCGTCCCATTAAGAAAAAAAATTATATGCAAATTAGGTACTTTTCGGTTAGCCGGCGCCAGTAATATATATATACATAATAATAAACTCCAATGGAAAATTACTTGCAGAATCATTATCACAAAAGCCAACCAAAATCTATAAACCACATAAATTCAATACTAGAAAAACAAAACTATATACATTATATATATTTGTATATATGTATGTATATACTATATATATATATATACATATATACTTCATTGGCACCCTGCTAACCAAAAAGTACCTCAAATAATTCGCCAAACTGTAGCGCCCAATAAACAAACGGAAGAATGTTGCCATTAAATCTCAAAAAAGAATAATAATAATAATAAAAAAAATAATTAAGAAAAGCCCCATTTACTAAAGTATCATTTATCAGTAACTTTTAACAATAAAATTTACAATATATTAATGAAAACAGAATAAAAAATAATCTTGGATATTTATTTATTTACATTATTTCTCTTAATTATGGAAAAGGAATTATCATCCTGATTATGTAAAGGAATGAAGAAACCATACAAATAAATTACACTTGAAAACATTAAAAATTTCCTTTATCTGCAGATTGATTTATTATTGTAAAAAAAAATTCTTCATCTTTACATAAAAATTGATTAGCTTAAAACAATGGATGCGTTTCAGAAGATATGGATTTGAAACGAACAATGATTAAGGAAGACACTTTAACAATTTTGATCAAAACATTTTAAAACTTTTTTTAACGTCGAATTTCGACGGTGCGTTTGGGGAGATGCAATGCACATGCGCATAGGAGCTCATTCGGTTGCATTATCACAAGGGGGGGGGATGTGTACCTTATTTAACATGTTCTTTTATTGACTGAATATGAGATGAACGTAGGGATATGCTATTTGTATGATACTTGATAGGTTCAGGAAATTTTCTTTCTTGCCGTGAGGAATAGGACAGTAATGTCAAACTGATTTCCATTTTGTTTACGGATTGTTTGTTTGGAGTTTGCATCGGAAATAATAACGTAATTCACTGGGGGAATTTTTTTAAAATAAAATATTTGAAAGATTGTTTCATAAGCACCCCTACTTATGTAATAAAGAAGCTTATTTTACTAATATTGTTATTGTAATTTTTTCCGTCAAGTTTTGACGGGTACCATCTAGTGTATTTTATTTTTATAAATTACAGTTTTTTTTTAAATCTACTTATTTTTTTCTTGATAGTACTTCCAAATTATGATTTTTTTTCACTATTATTTTTAAAATTATTTTAACATTTTTAACGTGAGGCAATATTGTGTTATTTAAAGATTTCATAACATAATATCTCTGCAAATTATAGCTATGCAAATTGGTATGAAACTAAACTGATTTGGCTTACAAATTTATGAATTACGCTAAAATTTATTATTTTATAAATTATAATTTTACAAAATTTACAATTTTTTCCTTAAATTTATAAAATCAGTTAATATTTTTTCTTTACTTTTATAAGTTTTTAATTTTATAAAGTTTTTAATTTAATTCGTTAGTTCATATTTTTATAAATTAAACTAATTTAATTTAAATTAAATCAATAAGTCCAGATTTAAACTTACCTATCTCAAGGTCGTAAATTTCAAAATTTTCTCTAAAAATAATTTTTTTTTTTGTTTTGAAACTATTCAGTTTTTTAAAACTATTCAGTTTAACAGAAGCGTACGCAAAAGCTCGCAGCATAGCTGAAATATAATAATTTAATTTATTATAAAATTGTTTATTTACATAAGTTTTTTAAAATAAGAGATAAAAATATTTTAATAGCATGTAATAAACACGTCTGATTAAGATAATTGTTGTTTTTATTGGAATTGATAAATAGATAATCAGACAAATAATTTTAAAAAAGTATATGTTCGAAAAAAGAAAATGTTGGTACCAGTGTTAAATTCAGGGGGTGGCCCGCAGTGGACATTCCTCCCCCCCCCCCGAAGCATTGAAATGTGTCCCCCCGGAAGATTTGAGATTTTATACTTTTAATGGTCAAAAAATGCAATTTCCCCCCGGAACTCTATAATGTCACCCCCCCCCCCCCGGAGTCACAGAAATCCCTCCCGGAGGAAAATGTCTGAATTCAACACTGGTTGGTACTGTTGCAAAAAGAAGCAATCATTACTCTTTATACAATGTTTTATGCATATAATACATAATAAATTAAAATTTATCTGTTATAAAGCATCAAATAATACAGCAAAATATTGAAAATTATGGAAAAAAGTATTAAAAACATTGAAATTCTGAAAAAATCCATCTACAGATGAAACCTCAAGTTTTTGCGTCATAAAAAGCGACTAAAATAAGTAACAACATATTGAGAAACAGGCGTGACCAGTTATAGCGCAGTGGTCTAGGTCGTCAGTTTAGTACATAGGAGATTACGGGTTCGATTCCGCTCGTAGCAAGGGTTGGTTAATTACTATAAACTCACTCAGGAATGAAAAAAAGAAACAGAAATGTATCTATCCCTTATAAGGTTGTCCTCGCGAAGTAACTTTATTTTTCTTTTTTGGTCCTATAAATTTTATTTTAACGACATAAAAATTTCTAAAATATACGGAAGATATCTGTTATAAAACGGAAATTTAAAAACGGATATTTCAGAATTCACGGAAAATTTCATGGAATTTACGGATTTTTTTTTTCGTTAAAATACGGAAATAGTACTGGCGTCTCGATTGCCAGTACAATTTCCGTTTTTTTCAGGAATTTTTTTTTTCATAGAGTATAATCAAAGTAATATTTGTTTACTTCTCTAAAACGCTTCCAAATGTACAGAGTCTACATAATTAAAGTTCCCTACTTAGAGCTGCCTACATCCGTAACTATTCTTTCTTTTCTGATGACATATTCATCAGAAAAGTGTGGAACTTTGTGGAAGACTTAATAACAGGGTTCATACGGCTCCTGGAATTTTGCGACCAGGAAATTATTCGGTACCAGTATTTTCTTACAGGAAATCTCTGCTTAAAAGAAGGCGAAGTTTCGCGACCTAAACCTAGATTTCATTTTCTATAAAGAAAATACTGGTGAAATTCCTGGAAAATTCCCTGATCCGTACGAACCCTGTAATAAGAAAAAGAGAAAACATTTAGCGAGAAAAAAATAAGTTTCAAATATGGCATCACAGGCTATTTTTTAAATAAATTACACATTTAGCTACACTTTTTACTTGTACCATTTTGGTTACAGCAAAAGATGTTCAGAGAAATGCGTGCTGAAAATATTGAGCACGAGCCGCGAAATGCTGTATTTGAGAAGTTCTTGGGTTGTCACGGCTTACCAGATTTTTCAAATTCCCTCAAATAAAAAAATTGTATGGACTGAGGACTGGGGATTGGGAGAGCTTCATATGGCGAAAGTGTCGGCTGATGACATGTTTGTCTATGAAAATATCTTTTCAGAACATCCTTAATACACTTTGTTAATGTTTGTATGTTTTATAACAGCTGCTGTGTAAAGTTAAAAAAAAATTGCATGTGTAATACGCCCTCTGGAGCTATTACACATATTATATATTTGATTTTTACTATATATTTGGAGTTATTTTTTGCTGAATGTTTTTCTTTATCTCCTTAATAAGTCATCCACAAAGTTTCACACTTTTCTGATGAATGGTTACAACTGTAGCAATTCTGATTAGGCGAAATTTAATTATTGGGTAACTTGTAGAGTTGGATGCGTTTTAGATTAGTAAACAAACATTAGCAGTACGGTATAATAACAGGTTCATCAAGTCAAGTTTTCTACAAAATCCCCTAGACCGATCAAATTTTATGGACCGTATTTTAATTCTGTGATAAATCAAGATACCTTATCAGAAGGTAAACAAACATGGACACTAATGGGATTCTCGCAAGGATTTCGTTTTATTTCTCATTGAATCATTGGACGAACGAAAATAAGTATACTATTATTCGAAAGCTCAGACAATTTTCTGTAAAATGTGGTATATGTTATTTTGGTTCAAGGAGTTACTGTTACTGAAATCTATACTAATAAAAGAAAGATTTGTGTCTCTTTCTTTTATTAGTATAGATTTCAGTAACTGAAATGTGTGTGTGATGGCTAGGAAAATCTGCGAGAGGTCTGAAAATTTGCAAGAGGATAGTCCAAGGCATGTCCTAATGTACACGAGGCTCAGATTCTTCATTTTTTGATAATTAACCGAGATATAAATTAATTAAAAGGTTGCCAACCAAAACGGAGCATTGTGCGTTCGAAACCCCGTTTACGGAGCGCAAAAGCAGATAAGAACTGAAAGTGCGAGAGCGGCTTTTCATTTCGGCCTTTTTTTCGGAGCGTGCATCGGCAAAACCGTTATAAATACGGAAAAAAGGAACACATATTATGAAATTTCGTATTTTTATGTTTAAAACGTCGCAATCTGTTCAAAAAGTATTATTATTAACCCTTTCAAAAATATTTCAAAAAAGTTCGATTTCGCTATTTCTTTTCTCTTTTTTTGTCGAAGCTTGCATGGGGCTCGATTTCAGAAATACGTATTAATAAAAACATCATCTTAAAGTGGACCCCCTTCTTGTCTATGACAGGACAATTCATTTTCAAAAATACGAATGTTAACCTTTTTAAAAATTTTGCAACTGCAGGTCCCTTTGCGCCTTCCGGAGATACTCTTTTTCATACGCTGGTAGTTGAACGCTGGTAGTTGAACGCCGGTATTTTAACACAATCTTTTTACTCGTTCTTAGTGCACTGGATTTACATCACCTAAAAATTCTTGAAAATTTCGGACGACTAGAAGCATTAAAAAAAATAATAAAATCTTCAAAATTTTCACCCTGAACTCGAACACGCGGGCGGCTTTAGCTCATGTTTTTACGACTAAATATCCATATTTTTGCACGAAGTTTTACACAGGCGTCGGAAACCGTATCTTTAAAACTAATAAAAATTTCAAAAAGTTCGGACCTTAAGAACTATTTTCTTTTAATGTTAAAAAACCGGGACCAAAAAAAAAAAAAAAAAAAAAAAAAAAAAAAGAGAGAGAGAAAAGCAGTTCTTTTACCATTAAATATCAATGTTTCTTCACGATTTTTTTACACAAGCTTTAAAACTGTTATATTTATAAACGATAAAAATTTCAGAGTTTGACAATAAGAACTATTCTTTTTTAACTGTTAAACGACCCGACGTGAAAATAAAAAGTTTCTTACAAGCGCTTTTATCACTAAATATCAATACTTTTTCAAAAAATTGTTTTCGCAGGCTACTAAAACATTATATTTTTGACACAGAAAAATTTCAAAGAATTCGGAGGATAATAACTATTTTTTTTTAAACGTTTAATGTGCCCGACGACCTCCCTCCCACATACTTTAAAATTACGCGTCGGCCTGAGAAATCAAACTACGATAAAATAAAAAAATACCAAATCACATTTACGTTTACTTATCTTTCCAACGGTTCAATTCCCTTAAAAAAATAATGAATAATAACCTTTTGAAAAAAAATTATTTCCGAAAGTCACTGTTTGTGAATTTCGTTTTTTTCTATATGATTTCGACGTGAAAAAATAAAGTAAGAAGAAAACACTGCTTTTTGCAACTGGATATCAATATTTCAGCACGAAAATTATAAACAGGCTTCGAAAACATTATATTTATAACTCATAAACATTTCAAAGAGTTTGGATATAAAAAAATATTTTTTAAAAGCTTAAATTTTTGCGATGGTAGTTTAGGGGGGGGGGGGGGGGAAATAGAAGAATGCCTCTTGCAAGCCCTTTTTACTTAGATTTTCATTTAAAAATATAAAATCATCCAACACTTATTTTAGGTATATTTAAGGCTATTATCACGGGCCCGGGCAATGCCGAGCGGGTCAACTAGTACGTAATAAAATTTTGAAAAAACATCGAAGTTTATAAAAAGAGCAAACAAGTTCAGTTTAAAGCCATTTTTGCAATTTACTCTTGTTTTCAGATTTAAAACTTATACAGACGTGATGAATATATGTTCAACTATGAAAAGATAAAGTTTACTGATTTTAAGAACAAACGTAGGAAATCCAAAAAAGGTTAGACAGACCGAAGGCCTCTTTCATTGCGCATCCTTTCTGGGCATTGTCTGAAGGTACTGCAGCAAAACAGTTACATCTAACAAAATTCGGTGAATTGTCGATTACTTTGCAAAGACAATTATTTCGTTCCCTGTATTACTTTTAGAATCAAGATTTTTTTAAATGTTTTCCAATTACCCTGTATTCTACTTGGTAACTTTTCAAATTTTTAAACAACGTCACATACTCTCGAGAGAAAATATATCTCGTTCAATTCGTATAGGCAAGAAATGATTCATATAAGGCACTATAAATTATTTTAAAAACAAATTTAAATACTAAATATTCAAAATATTATTTTTCTTTTAGCAAGTAATGAACATAAAAGACAACGACTCACTAGCGGCTCACCTAGCAGCGGAAGTAGGAGCTGATCTCTTAATTCTGATGTCAGATGTTGATGGGATTTACACATTACCTCCTGGTCAAGACGGGGCTCGACTGCTTTATAATTATTGTCCATCATTAGACGGAAATATCAGTTATGGCGCCAAATCAAGTGTGGGTCTTGGTGGAATGGAAAGCAAGGTAACCATTATAGGTGTTCATCCCACATAGTTGTACCATTAATGGGTATATAATTTTCCAATATTCATGCAGTTCATTTGCATTTAGGTATCATAAAATTGCAAATAATATAAAATAATTTTCATTTCTTGGTTCCTGCCTTAAATATAATCTTGCTCTTTTATAATTCCTGGTGTTCCACGCTGTTTACTGATGATAGACAAGATTTGTAGGAATAGAAACATGTTAACATAAATGTATTAACACTTTCAGGGGCAAGATACTTCTGTTGCTAAAATGTTAAAATGATTGGTTGACACCAGTATTTACAATCTTATTTGAAAATGAGTAATAGTTTTTCTTCACGTAAGACATAAAAGCAAAATTTTCTTCAAAAATTCTGGTGCAAATGTGGTATTTAAGAATTAAAATTAAGTAGGACATATATGTCCCACCGCTTTAAAAGGTATTGCACTTTTATTTAAATTATGTTTCTAGTAAAGTGGAAATTCGCATCTACAAATCGAAAAGTCACAAGAATAATAATAAAGAGATGATTTCAATACCAAAATTGATGTTCTTTTTTACACAACTGCACAGAGGAAAGGCAAGTAATGTTTTTTTCGTGTAAGATTCTTTATTCTCTGAACACGTAGATTGATTTTAAAATTATGATACCAAAATGGCTGTTTCCGCTCCCCAACTGTCATAGGCTATAGTTAAATAGCCGATGTTTCTTGGAATAACCGGATATCACCAAAATGTTTATAAATGGCTGTTCTACTAAAAAGTATACATAGACCAATGGTCGGAAAAATACTTTTTTAATGTAGCGAACTACAATTACAACTACTTTATCGAAAATGTAGTTAACTACAATCACAACTAATTGCTTAAAAAAGTAGTGACTACAAACTACATTTCAAACGTCACGATTTCGCTACTTTCAGATTTTGTCAAAGCATTCAATCTGCACTCGAAATTGAGAACACGGACTAAATAATACCTTTCGTTATATCGTGTTTGCCGGGATGCAATCAAATAAGTACGATATAACCTATGACATTAATAAGTTCAAGAAGATAACACACAAAAAATATGATATTATTGTATATAACATATTTATCTACAACCATACACAGCATAAATTTTATTTAGTATTCTTACAGTAATTGTAGCTTAAACTGCAGCCGTAGTCTCGTTACGTCTGACCACTGATTCAACATTATGAAATTTAGCAATTATCAATAGCCCATTATAATAAAATGCTAATAAATAAATAATAAACGTATTAAACAAAAATTAGGAAAGAATCTATGTGAAATCGTATAACTCTAAGTATTGAATTAATTTGATTATGTTATAAAGAGGGAAACTGTGCTTTTGCTACGTTTTTTTTTTTCGCATGTGGTTTTTTTTTTAAATTTTTTTACTAATAAATTGTTACCTAACCTGTTATCTCCTGCATTTATATTGACTGTTTTATCCTTTCTATATTTCACTTCCCGTACCTCTATATTTCCTAGCCGTCTTACTTCTGATTGAACAAAACGTTGCTTAATTATGAAAAATTCAGTCTTTCCAAACGCGACGTTTTTCTACATTTTAATCATAATTTAATGATGTAAGTACAGTTGCAAAATCAAAGAAAAACAGCCAATATTTATGTTACATTTTCTTGACAACAGCTGAACATATTTCAATAACTGTTTTTCATGTTTTTGTTATTGTAATTAGCTTTTTTGATTAGAAAATTTCTATTTAATATAAAAAAAAACAGAATTTGTAATTGACTCGTCTAATCGCTGAATTTTGAATATGTTTTTCTGCCATTAAATTAGTCGAACAACTATATTTAAATATTCTTGTAGAAGTTTACACACACTGGATTAGTATAACTTTAATTACAAAAATTAGTATTTAATTAGTATAACTTTAATTCAACAGAATTTACAGCGTTTGTGTCTACATTTAGAAAAACAATTGATTTCAACTTGAACCATATTAAAAGAATAGTCGAAAAAAATAAAAAAAAGGTAAAATGTCAAAATATAAAATACACTGGGGAAAATGAACGAACTTACTGGGAAGTAGCAACAAATCAAAGAATAAAAAATGATTGATTTGTTGCCAATTTTCGATAAGTTTGTTCCTTTTCTCCCAGTATATTTTGTATTTTAACTTTTTTAGTTAGTCAATTTTGAATTTTCTAATAGTCTTTTATTATAGTTTAAGTTAAAGTCAACCATTTTTTGAATTTAGATGCAAACGCGCTAATTTTTTTTTAATAAACTCAATTTTCTAATAAAATGTAAAAAATAGAATGTCATTCTTAATATGTTCTAAACGTTTTTGTTTGCGAAATTGCGTAACTATTGTATTTTTAATTTACATTTTATTATTTTTTTTTTTTTTTGCCGAAAGATGAAATGATAGATTAGTTATCGCCAAAAAAGGTTTTAAAATATATTGAAATCGCTGTAGTAGCTCTTTAGAAAAGAGATCAAATAATAACAAAAACGATTACAGAAGAAGGCATAAAAGACTCCGACTGAGTTATAGCTTCTAGCGTTGTTGGCTTGACCGTAAAATCGATTTACTTTTGTCTAAAATTCAAATGAAGACAAGTGGAAAAACCGGTTACATTGCACCTTATTTGAAGATTTTTCATTTTCAACTGAAGTTGCCCCCTTAAAAAAAGTTAACACCCATTTAATCCGGTTGGCAGGATTTCTTGCCAATATACATTTTCAGTGTTCGTACCACTATTTTCGTAAAGCAATATTCGCTTTATTTAATGACAGAAGTTTGCGATCAAATAAGAAGATTTTAAAAAATGACCTTCCCGTCTGTACACTGTAAAATAAATCTCTCAAATTTACAGAAAAATACTGTCAATTTTGGCACCAGTGGAAAATCGTTTAATTTACAGAAAATACCTGTATATTTTCATTAAAACATTTTTTTTCTGTAAAAAATAGAGATTTTTTCTGTAAAAATTAATAAATTCACATTTTTTAGAGGGAAAAAAACTGTTATTCTTTGAAACAGTTTTTTTTTTCAGTAAGAAATACAATATTTTTCTGTGAAAATTACAGAAGGTAGTTTACTTATTACTTGTTTTTTTTAAAAAAACAGCTAATTTTACTCAAACATACAAAGACAAAATGCATAGAATCCGATTATAGAAGATTCAGTCCCAGTTTTCGTTGAATTTAAATGAGAATTTCGCCAAATTAGTCAGCTATATACAAGTTGGCTTCATTTATGGCGATTTATTTTAGTCGCCAAATTTGGCAATATTTCGTCAAGTATCGCCAAGTTTGGTGAGAATTTGACTCTGGTGGATAAGTTTTAATCGTATGATAGTAACAACAATTTGATTTGATTTAATTGCCTAAGAGGGTCTGCTCAGATAAGGAAACCAAGTCTGTAGAGTATAATATCTTTCCCGGACACTTTAATGGCTACAACAGTTAAAGTCAATTTGCGAGAAACCACGTTTTCTAGCTCATAAATAAAACCCGATTATGAAAAAAATCAGCCACATTAGAATTTCAAATTGCTATATCTCAGCCATTTTTTAAGATAGAGGCAAAACGAAAAATGCTCCGGAATCTTTGTATTAAGGTCGAACACTTAAGAGTAAAACTTTTCGGATTTCTAATTTTCTTGTACATCTTTTTGAATTTAAAATCTTTAAGTGACTGCCAAGTCCTTTACACATGCTCAGTCACATCCAAAACGGTTGATAATTAAAAGTGCTATCGCAGGATAGAAATAAGATTGTTTTAAAATGTTAGCCGCCCAAGACTTTCAAACTGCTCTATCTCAGCCCCTTTTTAAGACAGAGGCGAAACAAAGAATGTCCCGGTATCCTTATATCAAAGCTGAACACCCAAAGGAAAAAAATGAATTTATATACTTTTTGGTATTTTTTTAATTGGCAATTTTTAAATAGCTACTATTTTAATACAAGATGGCAGTGAAACTGGCCAACGAACTCGGTCGAGACCTTGGTAAGTCCTGTCCTGTACACATGCCAGTCATATCCAAATCGGTTGATAAATACGAGTGTTATCGCATGACAAATACTTAGAATTTCAAACTGTTATATCTCAACCATTTTTTAGGATAGATGCGAAACGAAAGATACTCCGGAATTCTTGTATCAAGGCAGAACACTTAAAGGAAAAGAAAATTTAATTTGAAATTTTTAAGTGGCCTCCATTTTCAAACAAGATGGCGGATGAAGCTCTCCAATGAACTCGGCCGAGACCTTGCACTCTCAGAAATAAAACACTCAATTTTGACGATTCCGCAATCCTCAGGCCTCATTTCCTTATTTTTGACAATCATTTCGTCACAGAGTCACGTGGTTTTTGACGAAACGCGAATCCTCAAATACCTTGACGAAAAAGTTTCCTCGCTGTCAAAAATAAAACTCTCACTTTTGACGATTCCGCAATTCTTGAGCTATATTTCGTCATTTTTGATAATCATTTCGTTTCAAAATTAAATGATTTTTAATGAAATGGAAAATCTCAAATATTTGACAAAAATTGTTTCCGCATTCCCGGCCAGATTATTTTTGTTACAAAATCGTTCAAAAAAAAAAATTACACGAAAGTATTAAATTTACGATATATTAATGAAAACAGAAACAAAAATATTTCATCCTTGGGGGCCGCTATAACACGAATGTATCAAATTTCTACTTTATTTTTTATATCTGATAATTTGAGTCTATCCTTTTTGTAAAGATTTTATGCATTTCTATTGCCTATTCAAAGATAAATTTTTCTGAAGTTACAGAATTTCGTTAAAAACGCTTAAAAAATTCATCTAAAGTTACAGAATTTCGTTAAAAACGGTTAAAATAGTAAAATGCGAACATCATTTGGTCCATTTTCGACCGAAAGCATCAACATTTTCCCAATGGTAAAAAAAAAAGTTCTTTTTTATTTAAGAAATATATTCATATAACAATCAAATTAAAAATATGTATAACTGACCCTTTCCCCTCTATAAACAGTAATCTTATCCGCTAAAATTGATGAACTCGCCTCCAAAATATGCACTTCAAAATTAATTATTTCTGATCAACAAATTAACTAGAGCATATTTTAATCATTCATTGAACAAAGGAAATTTCTCTAATAAATTATATTAATCAAGCCATTTTCTAATTATTTATTAACCATAGAAAAACCATAATAATAATATAGCTTTATTAATTAAAACGTGCAGAAGTTATAACAGCACCGATAAAAATACAATCTGCTTTCTAAAAATATAAATACGCATCAACATCCCGTAAATACATTTAAAATCATATAAATCTGAAGTCCCTCTGGCATAGTGGTTAAAGCCTTTGTCTGCCAAGCTAAAAGTCGCGCGTTCGAACACCTTGAAGGAGTAATCTTGTTTTTCCCCTATTCAATTAAAAAAGCTTCTAAAAGCTCCGATAGATGGAACCACCAACCTTTTTTTTGGAACTTTCAAAGAATCAATTTGACGAAACTAATTTGTTCGTAATTTTGAGGATGCAAATTTACTCGATTTGCGAATCGTTCGCTCGGAGCATATCTCAGGAAACCGCTTCGTCAAAAACGAAGAAAATTTCTTGAAATCTGAGTATTCATTTTTGAGAGTGTGTTAAGTCATGTACACATGTTCACTCCCATCCAAATCGGTTTATAAATACGAGTGCTACATCATGAAAAAACTTATATATACACTATTGCTAAAAATCACCGGACACTTAAGATTTTACACATTTTGTCGAATATCTATAGAAATACTTCATGATTTCTTCTGGAACTTTGTGAATATAAAAAACATGTTTCAGCTCATATTTTTTCCACGAAGGTTTCATCATAAGGGAAATTTCGGGATCAACAACAAATTGAAGAAAAATGTAATACTTTGGGATAAATAATATGCACGAAATGAACTGTCGCTGCGGCACATGGCTATGTGGATATTGTACAACATTTTGTTCATTTGTGTAAGAATAGCACGTATATTCATGGAAATATAACGATTTCTTTAAAAAAATATTGCATGTTTTTTGTTTGTATCATGCAAGGTTTTCAACCAAATTTAACACCAGTTTCATAAAATTTGACAAAATGTACTAGAAACGATTTAGTACAATTAGAATATAAATATCATATATTCTAATGCGAGCAAATCTTGTGTGTGTGTGATTATATATATATATATATATATGCAAATTTTGTCTTAAAAACGGCTCTAACGATTTTGACGAAATTTTGAATCCTACCATTTTGGGGCACCAGAAAACCATTGTGCTAGGTCACATGTTCGAGAAAATTTTATTAGTGGGTTTTTTGGGGTCAACATGGGTTAGGGTCAAGCTAATTATCTAAAAAACGGTTCACACGATTTTGATTAAATTTTGTATTCGACTATTTTAGGGCACGAGAAGACTATTTGGCTGGGTCACATGTTCGAGAACTTTCAATTAGTGGGTCATTTTTGGGTCAACGCGGGTTAAGTTAATTTTATCTAAAAAACGGCTCTAACGATTTTGATTAAATTTTGTATCCTACGGGTTTCGGGCACGAGAAAATCATTGGGCTATTTCAAACGTTCGAGAAAATTCGATTAGTGGATCATTTTTGGGTCACTGTGGGTCAAGCTATTTTTTTCTTAAAAACGGCTCAAATGATTTGAACTAAATTTTTTATCCTACGGTTTTTGGGCAAAAGAAAATCATTGGGATAGGTCGCATGCTCGAGAAAATCGGATTAGTGGTCATTTTTGGGTCACTGTGGGTCAAGCTAATTTTATCTAAAAAACGGCTGAGACTATTTTGACTAAATTTTATATCCTGCGGGTACGAGAAGACAATTCGGGTTGTTCACATGTTCGAGAAAATTTGATTAGTGGGTCATTTTGGTCATTGGTCATGATATTTGAACTCAAAGCTAATTTTGACCGAGCACAGTTCGGTCTTCCCTGCTTGTATTCAATATTTAATGAAATTTGAGCAATTGTATGAAATATTTTTTAACTGCTCATGCACGAACTAGTACACCAAAGAATTTCTTTTTTCATGATTTGGTAGTAAAGTCTATTGAGAAACTAATATAAAATGACCAGTCGAATATCTTGAAAATTCATAAAGATATCGGCGATATAGTGAACTGAATTACGGTTGCCTTCAAAAAGTAGCTGGACGATAAGGAATTTTCCGCAAATTGTCATTTTTTAGTAACTGACTTCCAACAAAGGAGTGAGTATTTAATGAATGTCAACGAGTAGATTTGGAACGGATGCTTCGATTTTGATATTTAATTTTTTTGTTGAAATGGGCTCGTTTTTTTGGTTTTCCACGAACTGAAGCATCAATAAAAAATGAAAATTAAAATAATTAAAAATGACAGTTTGTGGAAAATAACTTATCATTCAGCTACTTTTATAAAACAACTGAAATTTAACTCTCGCCGATATCTTTCTGAAATTTCACTATATTTGACTGGTCTTTTTATATGAGTTATGCTCTATAGTACCAAATCATGAAAAAAAAAATTTGGGCATGCGCAGTTAAAAATTATTTTACAGCTTATATTTCATACAATACTTAATATACTTATATTCTAATTGTACTATGTTGTTTTTACTATACTTTGTCAAGTATCCTTAAAGTGGCGTTAATTTGGTTGAAAACGCCGCATGCAAAAAACATGCGAAAATTTCTTGAATTTTTAAAGAAACCGTTATATCTCCATAAACATACATGATATTCTTATAAAAATGAACAGAAACTTTATACAATATCCACATAGTCATATGCTTCAGATCATTTGAATCATTTCAGATCATTTGGAGCATTTCATTTTACAGGGTGATCTCAATTATTTATTTTCTTCAGTTTGTGGTCACTAATAGTCGTCGTGACCAAACCTTCGCAGAAAAATATGAAGTGAAACATTTTCTTTATATTCCTAAAGTTCCAGAAGAATTAGTTAAGTACTTCTCTAGATATTCGACAAAATGTGCAAAATCGTATATGCCCTGTGATTTTTGGCAACATAGTGTATATATATGGCAGCACATGTTATTTTATCCATATGATTTTTTATTCTTTCTCCAACATTTCGCGTGATAACTTGCTTGTCCAAGGCGATTGATTGATTCCGACTGCATTTTTGACATTTTTTTTACTTGGTGTGCTGTTTTATATATCTTTCCGTTTATTATCACCTTTTGTTTAATTTTCATTTATTTCGTGGTTATCTTAATTGCTTTGAATTATTGGTTTTCAATATGTTATAAAGAGCTTAATATTGTCATTTTTAGGCTTAATGCTGACAATATTCGACGAAATAATATATCTTTACTATGAATTATTCTTATGAAGCTCCTCCTCTGAATCTGTAAGATATTCATAGTTTCTCATTTGTGCATCTTCAATTTATTGTGCTTTATTTTTGTATTATCTTTTTCTTTGATTTTTACATTTGTGATTTAATTTTAATTATATATATATATATATATATATATATATATATATATATATAACCATTAATGAAACATTACCGTAACACCAAAATAAACTATGAAATTATGATTTAGTATGTAATAATTAATTGACAACGATAGTGTTCCCCAACACTCTGAATATAGATATCAAATACTTATTTAAAAGAAGAAGAAATTAAATTAAAAATTGAATGAATGAAATTAAATGAATGAAATTTGTGGAATTTAGACAGAATTATCAAGTCCCAAATGCCTAAATACCACAAATAAAATGAGTGGTTTCATCATCATATTAGCCATAACATTGCTAAAGAATATGATTTTGGGACTACCACTCATAAACAAAGAACAAAACATATATATATATATATATATAAATCAACATTTGAGCGGGGGTGGTTTTAGTGTCTTGGGGTCATGATCTGTGAAAATATACCAAAATTGCTTTCCTCCAGACGGCTACACTATGTAGATTCTTACTTTTTGTAACAGAAGCTACCTAATTGTGGTGTTTAAAAGTTAAAACCGTCAGAATCAAGCTTTTCGCACCTGTGTCATACATTGATTGAAAAGGCAACAGTAATTCATTTTGCCACTTATTTGTAATTATTTCCTATAAGACTTAGTTTTTTTTTTCACCATGAAGTCTAATTACTGGATTTGGTGTTGTTCCAGGAACTTTCCCGTTGGCAAGTTTTCCTGCCAGACAAAAACAAACAATAATATAACAATAAATCTCAAACATTTCCTAAGTAATTAATAATAAATGACAAAAGAATGAGTTCGATATTGCAAAAAAAGACAAATGTTTCTTAATCTCGAAAATATAATATAACCACGAACGAAAATATACAATAACCTCTTCCGAATTACTCATGATTTCAAAAAGCGGTTTTTATCTGTAGAAACCGGAAAAAACCAATATATTTTGGAGATTTAAAAGAAGGAGATAAAACAAAGTTTCTTTTGCTGCTACTGATTTTAGGAAACGTTTCCGAGTAGTTTTTATTGTGTACTAATCAGTTTTCTGAATCCGGAACATCAGTTTTAAGGGTGCTATCCTTTTCTCAGTTAAACATTTTCCAGTTGCGTCGCCATTGAATTTATACCTGAAAAATTAACAAAATAATGTTAATTTTAATTTAATAGTAATGCTGTTTATTTGTCATGTTCGTCTGTAAAACACGTTTGTTGAACATGAAAATGTTTACTTGAAAATGGATAGAATCCGAAAAAAATATATTCTGGGTTGAAAAAACACTGTTAATACACTATAAAAACTAAGTATTTCCGAACATAGGTGTCATAAAAAAGTAACTTAGTTTTTATTATTGCTTCTTTAAATCTCGGACATATGTTGGTTTCTGAGGTTTCTAAAGATAAGGAAAGCTTTACGGAATCGTGGGTAACCCGGAAAATACTATTGTATATTTTTGTTCGTGGTTATATTATATTTTCCTACGTTAAGAAACATTTTTAGGTGCATTCGTAATTATATAAATACGTAGCACCTATTGTCGTCGTCTGGTCCGTCTGTCTGTCCGTCCGCATATAACAACGCAAAAACTACCCAACCGAATGGTTTGAAATTTAAGATATACTATACTTGCAGAATTTTGTCGCGACATTTCAAATTTTATGAAAATCGAATCAAAACTTTAGAAAATATTAATAAAAACATTTATTAAAAAATTTGATTCTTTTTTTTTAATCGGTGCTTTTTTGTTATAGGAGCTTCCGAGGTTTAATCGTCAAGTGACCGAGATACTTATTTTATGACAGAAATTAATCTGCAGACGATATAATTCATTTCACTTAATTAAAAATCATCAAGATCTGAATATTTATATAACTATCTATAGTACGAACGCACCTCGTTTGTCACGTTTGACGTACAATTTCCAACTTGTTCTTTATTTGCAACGCATGTTTAAAATACAAAAAATTATCAAAACATAATTCTCTGAAAAAATGAGTTAAGCAAACATTTTTATTTAAACTCTTTTTTTATGTCTTCTCCATAACACAAATTTTTAAATTTGAAAAGCATTGTTCGGTATTATTTTCTTTATAGAGAATAACCTTAGCTTCATTAATGCATCTTTTTCTTTTATTGTGTCCTGCGTGCTTATTCAAAAGCACTCTCGTTATTCATCTCCATAGTTTCTTCAGAAGAAAAATCACAGCTTCTATGATAAAAAATATGAATAAACGGAGACGTAGTGACGAAAAAAAAAATGAAATTCACTTTGAAGTCATTTAATTAAGTTTTTTTTTAATGTAAAGTAAAGAGAAACTCATTTTAGTAATTAGCGCTGGTTATGAAGAAAGTTTTTTGCGAGGATTTTTTTAGATTTCATTTTGTTAGGTATTCATTTTAACTTTTTTTAGGGATATTTTATTACTTAGATGATTAAATGTGAAAGTTATGAGAAATATTTAGCTAGAAGCAGCGATAAGTTTTCACACGGTTAATAATTAATTATACCTTAACGCCTTTTTAAATATATTTTATCATTAAGATTTCGAAAAATGAAAGTAAACAGAAAATGTTTCAGTCATTATCTCTAATTATTCTTGACATAGTTTGAAATCTTTTTGTGCGAGATTAAGTGTCTATGCCATTAACGCACAGAGACTCACAAGCTAATGTTAAACCAATGACAGCGTTCTTTTCCCATTTCTCGTCTGTATTTCAATATTTTAAAGGGATTTGCATTGGATATCTTCTGAGGTCGTTGTCTTATCGGGTATCTTCGTACTTTTTCGATGTTGGTTGAAGTTTTTTTTCTTGGAAAGGGGGGCGCTTTTAATTTCAGAACCGGTTCCAAAATTAATAGTGTCCTCAGGAAAAATAATCTGCAACAAAAACCAAAAACAGTATGAAGATACCCGGTTAGACACCAACACCAAATATCATATGGAAAAAAGAAAGTGCAAACGAGAAATTTGAAAAGAACGCTGCCAGTGGTTTGACATTAGCTTGCGAGTGCTTCCCGTTAGTAGCGTAGGAGCCTTTACAGTTTGTACTCCAGATCAGTTAGCAAGTGAAATAAATAAAATACATGACATAGCAAGAGACAAAGAATATAAAGAAAGCACTATTAATAAAGTAATTACGAGCATGGAGAAGAAGGAGAAGAAAAACTTCAATAAACAAAATTCAAAGTTATCTACTTTACAATATTTCCCTGGGTTCTTTGAAAGATTGAAATATAAACTTAGCAAATTCAATATATGTCTTACCGCAAAACCATCTATAAAATTAAAAAGCGTAGTTTGTAAGAAACTAGACCCAATAGAGCCATATTAACTATCAGGTGTTTATGAAATCCCGTTCACCAGAGCAGATGGAACATTACAATATTATATAGGAATGACCACTAGAAAGTTTAAAACAAGATTAAAAGAGCATATGGCAGATATCAAATATGACAGAAGTACTACAGCACTGGCAAGACTACATAGAACCGAGAAAATAAAAAATGATTTTAAAAATAGTAAAATAATTTATCCATCAAGACTCTATTTCCCATCTATTAACCGTAAATCAATAGAAATCTACATGCGTAACGTAAACATTTGAAACGAATCCGCCTCATTTGAATTACCTAAAATTTGGTACGAGGAACTTTTCAGTTTTAAAATAGCAATAACGAAATATTAATTTTCATGTTTACAGTTGGCTACTTCAAGCACCTGATTTTTTTTTGCATATATGATCTCGTGATTCATGCTTTCAAGTTTTATTTTCAAAAAATTGCGAGAGTATTTTTGTTTATCGTTATATATCTTGAAAATGGCGCCGTATGAGCATTGAAACGCATGTCGATCATTAAAAAGCCTTCATCATAAGACTTTTGTTGCTTCTATTTGTATCACTTAAGCATTTTATCTATATTTTAACGATAATCTTTGTTAAATCCGGCTCAGAGTCCCTAGAAGCATAATGATTATTAGACAAGCATTTTACTGAAAAAAGTGAGCAGATTCCTCGCGTATGTGAGTTTTATTATTGTAATTCTGATTTTTCCCAGTACGGAGAGAAAGTGTCAACTTGGGTGGAAACTTAACTTTAATAGGACAATTAAGTTTTTGATGGATGTATAAGCCTGTCTGGATGGATGTCTACATCAAAGTTTGGCTGCGTCCTGGATGCATCGGTGATCACAAATACAGGGGAATCGCGTTAACATTTGCATTTTTATCTGAAAGTTATTTCTAGTTTAATGTCTGAACTTAATAAATGTTGGACTGAGAAACAGATTTAGCAGAGGCAAATTCAGTTTTGAGTATTAGAATTAAAAGGTAGGAGAAAAAAAACTGAGAATTTTAACTTAAAATTTTGACTTTTAAACAAGTCTTATCCTTTCGTACATGTATACTAAAACACCATTAGAACAACATGTTCTCCAAAACAAGCTATATTGATGAATATGTACTATATTATCCATGTGATTATCAATGTGGAATTTTTCAAGGTATAACCTTCATATTCATGTGCTTTAACCAATTCTCTATCAATGCGGCAAAAATGAAGGACTCTGCTTGGGCGTAATGTTGAGGCGGTGGAACTCTCTATGATCAAGCATTTTTAATTTTAATCGCGAAAAATGACCTACAAAATCAGGTTGAGTTTGATATAAGATATATTTTATTACTCTTTATAAGGGCCAAAAAGGTAAACTCAAGTTAGATAACGGTGGTTTCAGGCCGTTGCAAAGAAGCTTCGCTTGGTACAGGAGAGCCACCTCGAGCGTTGCGCATAAAACACGCTGAGAGCGAAGGGGTTAAAGAAATTTCAATATATTGTTGAGAGAGACAGTTCAAGAAAATAAGTAACAGCTGTTTGATTTACGGTAGTTTCTCCGTAACATTAAAATGTGTGTCATAATATCTGTGGCCTTTTTTATGTCTTCTGATAAAATATCTTGTCATTTGAAGAAATGTGGATTAGTTACGCTATGTACATTTTTCTATTTCCCGCGTTTTACAACAAGCTTACATAAATATAAAAGTTCTGTGTTTATATTTTAACTATTTTTTCAGGTTCGAGCAGCAAGTTGGGCGCTTGAAAGGGGAGTTGCTGTTGTAATTTGCAATGGAACTGCTGAGGAAGCTGTAAGTCGCATCATTCAAGGTCGCCGGATTGGTACTTTCTTTACGGATCACAGGAGTTTTTCAATTCCCGTTGAAGCACAAGCAATAAATGGTAAGAAAAATTGGTTATTCCTGAATAAAATATTAGGTTGTAGAAAAAAAAATGATGGAAAAATTGTAGAGTAAGAAAAGAGAGATTGTAAATTAAGTAGAAAAATTTTAAATATACAAAAAACTAATTTTATTTAAAAGAAAGTTTTATTTATATTTTCTGGTCGCGGTTTACGATTTTCTGATATGGGGTTGAACGAGAACAGAATACTATATACAAGGTCTCCCCAAAACATTGACCTCAGTTTTTTTCCTTAAATATGCAGACAGATATTATAAATTACAAAGTTACGTAGAAAACCGTACAAAATTTTATGAAATCGATTAAAATTTTCCGGATATTAAATTTGAAGAAATGCAAAATTTAAATTTTTATACGGCTGTTGTACAAAAAATTTCCCCAATGAGTAAAATGTGCCCCATATAATAATAAGATCATGTACAAATTTTCAGCATTTTATCATGAAAAGCAGCAGAGATGTGTTTAAACAAAGTTGATGAGGGGTTAATCATCAATTAAAATGTAAATGTTTACAGCTAGAGACATCACCAAACAAGAACTTGACCGAGTGCACAGAAGTGTTATCAGACGAATGCAGCTCTGTATTGGCATGGATGAAAAACCTTTTGTACAAGCTTTGTAATTTTTGCGTAAAGTTATTATTTCTAGACAGTTTAGAACCTTTTGTAATTATTACCAATAAATAGCACAATTATTTTTATTTATTTATGAAATCACTGTTTTCTTTTGTAATTTGTGTACGAGCCCTGAAAAGCGATCCTCCGACATAACTTTTCCCCTTTGCGAACTTATATCTATGCATCGAAAAGGGACTTAAGTGAGCATTTATGGATTTTCATATCTCCGCGACTTTTTATGATAATATGCTGAAATTTTGTACAGGACCTTATTAGTGTATGGACACATTTTACTCATTGGGAATTTTTTGTACGGGGCCGTATCAAAATTTAAATTTTGTATTTCTTCAAATTTAATCTCCTAAAAATTTTAACCGATTTCATTAAATTCGGTACCTTTTTTATGTAACTTTGTAATTTATAAAATATGTCTGTGACCAGTATTTATGGAATAAAAGCCGGGGTCAATTTTTAGAGACACCCTGTATATCTAATCTAATACCTTTAGAAATATCAAAACGAAAAAAGTCTGTATATCTCGTAGAACAGTGATAAGAATGAAATGTAAACTTACTATATACGTTTTTGACGACGCTCATCCTGTTTACATAAAAATCAATGAAGGTCATAATTGATGATATTTTTAATATGAATTAATAATTTTTATGATTCAAAACGTTTTTAAATCGAAACAAGAACGAAAAATCATGCGTCAAGCATAGATTATGTAACACTTTCCAACGCTTCCAAAATAATTTTACAAATCATTACCGTTTAATAAGCTGAAAGATAACATCTAAGTAAACAATTTAGAAAACGCATAACACATTTAAAAACTTAATTTCATATATTTCCAATATATACAGTATTCGGAAAAATATCCGAATACTTTTATTCAGCCCTGCATATGATCTATAGATTTGTATATATACTACATAGGATGCTAAATTTTAGTTTAGTTAGGAAACGCGTAGCACAGTTTAAAATTCTCCTTCTGGAGTTTCTGTCAATAAACGGAAATGTGTTCACGAACTTTTGTGCTGCCCTGTATATGATCTACAGAATTTATACACACCAAGTAATAGACAAAAAGTGAGTTAAATTTAAAATCGCGTTCAGCAACTTAAAACGCACATCCAGGAATTATTGTTAACAGACAGTAGAGAATTCTTTTGTGTGTCCCTGTAAATGAACGATGATTGCTATACACACAATATTCTGCAGTAAGCCTCTTGTAATGCATATTAGTGATATATATAAATTTCAATGCGTTTAAAATAGTGAAACATCATGTAATTAAACCGCAAACGATTTTTTCCATAGACGTAATGTAACGGAATTCTTTTGACTGTCCCTGTAAAGTAACTGTAAGTGCTATGCACACCCTATTCCATATTAAGTTTCTTGTAATGCACCTTCGTGATATATATCAATTACAATGTGTTTGAAATTGTGTAACATCATTATAATAAACCGCAAATGATTTTTCCTCATAGACCGTAATGTAACGGAATTCTTTTGAGTGTCCCTGTAAAAAAAAACTATAAGTGCTGCTCACTTCAGTTGAAATAGGGAACATGCTATAGATAACGACAATAACATATGAAAAATGCAAGGCAATCCGAGCATATTTACGGGAGTTAGAGCACGGACAGACGGCAGACGGCCATACGGCCAGACAAACCGAAGTCATAAACACTTTTCAACTAGGTTGGGAAGTGTTAAAAATGCCTCAAATATGTTTGGGTCTATTCACTTTATATCACAGTAAAATAAACATTTCAATCGGAAGAATATTTCGGGACGATATAAATTAAAGTGGATTTAACATTATCGTCCTCAAACTTTGACCCCTTTTAACTATTATGTTCGACCCTTATTATGTAAGAAAATATATAAACTAATGCCTTTCCCATGTTGCTTTGATTCAAGGAACTCAAATATGGTGCCTAAAATGAGTGTTACCATTTGAAAAAACAAAGTATGTATAATATTTATTATGTAGACGACTCCTATTTCAAAAATTGCATTTATATTCTGAAAGAAAACATTATTCCTACTCTAACAATACCTTTGTTTGAATGATCTGCGAATAAAGACTGGTGTATATTTTTTTTTTGCACGGACGGTACATTAAAATAAAATCTAAAAGCTCAAATAACATTTATGCATCTATGCGTTTCATTACGTGCTACACCCAGAAAAAGGAATTGATTGAAACAACAAAACATGTTTTGTTGAGTATATTTTGGTTGTTTTAGCAAAATGTTTAGTTGAAGTAAAAAAATTGGTTTTGTTGCTTGGACAAAAAATTTTTTTAACACTCTTACAAAATTTTAACAAAATTTCATCAATTTTACTTGAATTAAGAAAATCTGTTTTTTTAATTTTACAATAATTTTGTAATTCCAGTAAAATTTTGTTGTTTTTGCAAAATTTAAATTGTTGTGTAGTAGCCACAACTCTCTCACTTAACTCGATTTATTTGACTTATATAGCTATATAATTAAAGGATTAACATAATATTTGGATAATTAAAACTTTTTTTCATTGGGACGGACCAAGGTAGTTTTAAAAATCCCTTGTCTCATTTATTACTTTCTTCTATCTTTACAAGAAGAAAGTATTGGAATCATGAAAATTTTCGACTTCCGGTTTCTGACGGATTGGTCCTGAACACGATTTGACTGTTTTTAGAAAATGACTGTCAATGACTCTATCTGTCTGTATGTGACAAAAATTTTGTGGGCGCTCTATCTCAAGAACTAATTCACGAAATTTAATAAAACTTTATATTCAGTTACTTCCTGATATAAATTGTTTCTGATTAGTTTTTGGTGTAAATCGCGCAACAGGTGGCGCTGTTACGTTGCATTTTTCGCGATTTCTGTAATAGCTCTGTCTCATTTTTGGCAGTGAGTTAGCAGTGAGAAATGCCGAGCTCAGACATCGTTTGTTGTACCTCAGAGCGCTGTTGTGAGGACCCGGGATCGACTCCCAGCTTGGGCAATTGTCACTCTCTCGGTTTGCGCTTGAAAAAAAAGCAGGATAAAAATTCATTTGTTATTATTCAAGGTTTAAAGGCGTAATTCACTGCTAATAATGAATTAAAAAATAGTTAAAATTGCATATTTAGATTGGTTCGTTTAACAAAAGTTTTTGTAGCAGAAACAAAACAAGTTCGTAATATAACATATTTTATTACTTAAACAAACAGAATATATTTTGTTGAAAAAAGAAAATAGACTGTTAAAATAACACATAGCATATATCTATGTAACAAAAAGAATTTTTTTAATTCAAGTAAAATTGAACCATTTTACTTTAACTAACAAAACATATTGCTGACGATACAAAACTTTTTTTTAGAATTGAAAAAAAAAAAAAAAAAAAAAAAAAAAAATCAACAATATTTTTTTGTTGATTCAAACAAAATTTCCATTGACCCATATTTAAACGAAAAGCTTTGTTGGGTCAACCAAATTTTTGTTGATTCAACAAAACTTTTTTCTGGGTGTATAAATGTTTAATGGAATATATTAGAAGATATAATGATCTTGACTTTGTTACAGCAAGATTCTTATAGAAAATAAAATATAGAAGCTCAAGTAACATTTATGCATCTAAGTGTTTCATTATTTGGTATAAATGTCTAATGGAATATAATTGTAGGAATGTAAAGGTTGCGCTGTGGTTATTTATACGACGGCATAATTGACTATATACGACTTTATTACTTTAACGAAATATATAAAATTCAACATATTCAAATAAACATAATTAATTAATAAATAAATATAATATTTAATAGCCGTCCAGCAGCCGCTCTAAAATCACGATGCATCACTGGAGACTGCCGAAGAGCAAGTGTCAAAGATTCCGGTCGAATCCACCGTCAGTCTATATTTGGCAAAACTTTCCAACCGCCAAACTTTCGCCAAATGTGAGAACGCTCTTTTGCTCCACTGGAGAAACTTAAATGGATTATGCTTCCTCTTCCATTTTCAAATAAGGCGAATTAGCACAATTAGCGTCGCCACATGACTCCCCCGCCAGTCTAACACAACACGTGGGAGACGAAAACGAACTTTCCTTCCCAATCTCGTTATATAAGTTGTAGGATCAGGCTCACCATCCTCATTCAACAGAAACGCAGGTTTTAAACGATCAATATTTATGATCTTTTCCTGGTTCCCGATAGAAACCACAAAATCTTTCTGCAGTCGTTTTACGACTTTGAATGAACCCTCGTAAGTCGGTTCTAAAGATCTCTTAAAAGGACCTCTACGTACAAATACATGGGTGCAGTTCTTTAGTTCTTTCGGAACATAGATCTTTTGCTGTCCATGCCTTAAAGGTTGACAAGGTCTCAAAGCACACATAATTTTTTGTAGTTTTGAAATATAAGTCGGTGGGTCCTGAGAAGGGGCTATCCTCGTATAACTGGCCTGGAAGCCGTAGAGTCGTTCCATACGTCAGCTCAGTTGTAGATGCACCTAGGTCCGCACGTACTGTTGTCCGTAGACCCAGAAAAACCAGGGGGAGAGCTTCCAACCAATCCACCTTATAGCACATTAAGGCCTGCTTTAAAGGTCGATGAAGTCGCTCCACCAAACCATTCGTCTGGGGCCTATACGAAGCAGTTCTAGCTATAACAGAGCCTAGCATTTTTGCCAGACTTTCAAAAAGTATGGACTCAAATTGTTTACCCCTATCGCATGTTATCCTCTGAGGCGTACCAAAACGGGAAACCCACGTCTGAACAAAAGCCTGAGCAACAGTTTCAGCAGTCATATCCACAATAGGTACTGCCTCTGGCCACCGGGTAAACCTATCAATCATAGTTAGGCAATATCTGAATCCACGTACTAGAGGTAAGGGACCAATGATATGTATGTGTATATGAGTAAATCTCTCGTCTGGAACGAAAAATTGCACCAAAGGAGACTTAGTATGCAGGTGTACCTTAGTCCTTTGACAGGGTATACACGCTCTACACCACACAGCAACATCTTTATTTAGCCCAGGCCAAATATATTTCGAACAGATTAGCTGCCTAGAAGCCCGTATTCCTGGATGCGACATCCCATGCATTGATTCAAACACCTTATATCTCAAGGTCTGAAGGACATAAAACCTGTTAACCTCACCAGAAGTTTCACAATACAATAATGTCTTAGCATCCGGCATTTGTACTTTAGCTAAATTTCCACTAAACTCAGCCTTTCCGTCCAAAATAGCCTTTAGCTCCTCATCCTCTGTTTGCAACTTTTCCCACAACTCAAAATCTGCAAGTGACGCAAATTGAATCTCACAAACTCTAGATAAACTGTCAGCAACAAAATTTCCCTTGCCTGGCAAATAACGTATATCCGTAGTAAACTGAGATATAAAGTCTAATTGCCGAAGCCTTCTAGGGGAACATTTCTCCTGTTTCTGCTGAAATGCAAAAATTAGGGGTTTGTGATCTACATACAACGTAAATACCCGAGCCTCCAACATATGCCTAAAATATTGGATCGCAGAATATGCCGCCAACAATTCCCGGTCATATGTTGAATATTTGCACTGTGTAGGGGACAACTTACGAGAGAAAAATCCAAGTGGTTTCGGACCATCGGGCGTAACTTCTTGTAACACCCCACCCATAGCAAAATCACTGCAGTCAGTTATAAGTGCAAGCTTCGCATTTTGAGAAGGGTGATAAAGCAAAGTCGCATCAGCTATAGCTTGCTTAACTTGCTCAAAACTGCTTCCTGCATCCGCATCCCACTTAATTTCTCTTTTATCCCTCTTTTTTGCTCCCTTTAAGAACACATTTAGTGGTCTTAATATTTCTGCAATATGGGGTACAAAACGATGATAGTAGTTCACCATTCCCAAAAATCTCCTGAGATCGCTAACAGTTTTTGGTTCTGGAAATTCAAGTATAGCTTTCACCTTATCTTTGTGTGGAACACAGCCCTGGCTATCAATAGTATGACCCAGAAAATCTATAGTTTCTTTGCCAAACTCACATTTAGATTCATTAATTATAATCCCGTAATCTCTAAACCGCTTAAAAACTTCCTCTAAATGCTGCATATGCTGAGCGTGAGTTTCACTCGCTATTAAGATGTCATCGAGATACGGAAAGCAATAGTCCAAACCTCGTAATACCTCATTTATAAAGCGTTGAAACGTTTGCGCTGCAGAGCATAACCCAAAGTTTAAAAATGGAAATTCAAACAAACCAAAAGGAGTTATAATAGCAGTTTTATGGATATCGGGAGGATGAACCGGAATTTGATGATAAGCACGAAATCCACTTTAGAAAATATTTTTTTACCTTTTAACATATAAGTAAAATCTTGAATGTGAGGAATGGGGTATCTGTCTTGTACAGTAATTCGGTTAAGTGCCCTGTAATCCCCAGTTGGTCTCCAATCCGAAACGCCTTTAGGGACCATATGTAATGGACTGGCCCAATTACTTTTAGATGGCCTACAGATACCTTTCTCAAGCATATATTCAAATTCCTGCTTAGCTATCCGGAGCTGCGCTGGATGTAACCGCCGAGCTCTAGCTGTCACAGGTGGGCCAACAGTAGGGATAAAATGGATTGTATCATGTTTTACAGTTCGTTTATTCGTATTATTTAACTGGGTAATCTCTTTATACTTTTTTAGCAGTTCTATATATGCAGTGTTTCCGATGATAGTTTTAACCACCGGGACATCACACAGACTGGCGCGACCACGAGCAGAAAAGTTAGTTACAGGGTCTAATAAACGCCGCTTTTTTAAATCAACCAATAAACCAAAATGTTGTAGAAAGTCAGCACCTATAATTGGTTTAGATACTTCAGCTATGATAAATGGCCATTGTAATTTACGTTTCAGTCCCAAATCCAGTGTCAATAGTTTAGTACCGTAAGTACAGATTTTTGTACCATTAGCGGCATACAATGTGAAATCCCTCTTTCTAGTACTTTTAACTAAAAATGACTTCGGAAAACATGAGACATCACTGTCTGTATCTATCAAATAGCTGGATTGAGTAACCTTATCTGTAACAAAGCCTGCGACTCAAGCCCATACGTGCAGTAGCCGTCGCTACTCCTGCGAGCGAAGGTCGTTTTTTGGTTTGTAAGCACACGGGGGTACACATTTTCGAGTCTTTTCCTTAAATCGAAAATGATACCAACATAGCCACCCCTCTCTGTGTGACCTATCCCCTGAGTTAAATGAGTTCCGCCGGTAAGATTTCCTAGGCGACTTGGGACAAGAACCCGCTTTAACCAGCTTTGAAAGTTCCTGAACCTGAAATTGTAGCTGCTCCAACTGTTTATTTTGTTGACTAAACTGAGATTGTTCAGCCCCTCTCGATTCCAGAGAGTTAACACCAACCTGCGTACATTCACAAATCCTATCCGCCATCTCCGCTAATTTATTTAAACCCTCAGAGCTGACAGACAAAATTGTTTGCACAGATACCGGTAACCTCCGAAGCCATATATTTTTCAAAAAGTCATCGTCAACATGGCCCTCACTTAACTCTCTCATCTTACGCAATAACATTGAGGGGGACCTATCACCCAGCTCTAAATCTTCCAGCAGAGTCTTAACCTTCCGATTCTGAGAAACTTCAAATTCCGATAATAACCTCGCTTTAAGAGCAATGTACGGTTCTTCTGGGGGTTTACACACAATATCGGAAGCAAAAGATAAAGTTTCCGCATCCAAAGACGCCACCAAATGATCAAATTTAGTTTGTTCGACCGAGATTCCCGCTAACCTAAAACTAGCCTCTAGCTGTACAAAAAATAACTTTGCATTACTAGGCAAAAAATTTGGAATTTTTACCGACACTCTATTGCATCCTGTACTCCCCCCTTTCACAGTTTCACTAGGATTGTCGTCCGGCATCCCTTATACTATCAAAAAACAAACAGAAATCTCAAACTGCCGAACTAAACAACAATTTAATCCAGACTGAACGAAGGTTAAAACATCTTAACACTTAAAACAGCAATATCAAAATCGAAACCATCCAACCATTGGAACCTAAAACAAGTTTAAATTATCTTAAAAGTCCTCAGAGGATACATGCAAAAGGAAATAAACAGTACGTAATCTCATACCTTAATCCTTGAAAGACATCCTAATAGACTGGACGAGAATTCATTATGAATTAATCTTTCTTTTACTCTTTTAAACCACAGCCAAAAGCGTGTATACGGGTCACCACTTGTAGGTATGTAAAGGTTGCGCTGTGGTTATTTATACGACGGCATAATTGACTATATACGACTTTATTACTTTAACGAAATATATAAAATTCAACATATTCAAATAAACATAATTAATTAATAAATAAATATAATGTTTAATAGCCGTCCAGCAGCCGCTCTAAAATCACGATGCATCACTGGAGACTGCCGAAGAGCAAGTGCCAAAGATTCCGGTCGAATCCACCGTCAGTCTATACTTGGCAAAACTTTCCAACAGCCAAACTTTCGCCAAATTTGAGAACGCTCTTTTGCTCCGCTGGAGAAACTTAAATGGATTATGCTTCCTCTTCCATTTTCAAATAAGGCGAATTAGCACAATTAGCGTCGCCACATAATAGACGATATAATGTTCTTGATTTTGTTACTGTAAGATTATTTAATATTTTTCTTTTTTTGTAATAATTTAATTTAAAAAAATAGTTTTCACTCTTAATACTAGCATGTTTTTTTTATATACAAAATTCATTACTTTTATAAATGTATGTACTTGAATTTATAGATGTTTCTTCTCCGTAAGAATGTACGAATGTAGTGTAGAAAGGCATTAACATAATAAACCAGGGCACGAAATTGAAAGTCAGCAGACAGTCACCAGACTAAATATACCAGACGCCACAATTTTATGAAAGTTCGAAATATATCATTTATGTCAGAAGATGTAATATGGACATTTTTGTTTCCTTTGCAACAGTTTATTTGTCAATAACACTTAATATATTAAAACCATCATCTATTATTAAAAATTAATCAAGTTGTATCGATGATTTGTATAAAAATTGTAAAAACTTTTAATCGAAATAAGTTGAACATGCTGACTAATGAAATCATTACACTGAAGTATATATATATACCGGGTGGACCATAAGTTCGCTAAAACTTTAAAAATTCATTAAAAAGAAACAAATGATGCTAAAAAATTGTGGTTTTCAGGAATGGGATTAGAGGGAGATAGGATTTTTTTTAATAACAACAACAAAAAAAAAACAGGTGTAAAAATTACCGCTAGATGACTCTACATGCATATTATGAAGCAGATTTATGCAAACCAAGCTGTCAATAAAACGCTTCAATGCACACAGATTTTTCATTCGATGCCAGCAGTATGCTATCGTTACCAGATCAAGCTCTGTTGGTTAAACTTTTTTACAAGAACAGGGAATCGGCAATTTGCACATTGAGAAAATTCCGCACGGCAAAAATGACTGGAGACGAGAAAAGAGCATGTTTCATGTGCTGGACTTGTCAGCTGAAGCTTGTCAGACGCTTCGCAGAAATAGGTCTTTTACTATAAGCCTAATTTGCATAATCTGCTTCATATTATGCATGTCAGCGCCACTATTCGCAATTCTTTGAACCACAACTTTTTTTGTTATTAAAAAAATCTGATCTTCCACAAATACCATTCCTGCAGCCAAAATTTTTTAGCATAATTTATTTCCTTTTAAGGAATTTTCAAAGTTTTCAAGAACTTATGCACTCTCAAAAATACTTCCTTCAAAACACGGAAATATCACTGGCAGCACTGCTGCCGCGTTATTTATGTTTTTTGAAGATTTTTCGTTAATTTTTTCTCTGTTATAGGAGTGAAATTTTCTGTTATTTGAAGAATTTCCGTTTATTTTTATCTTAGTTACAGGAGGGAAATTTTCCGTTATTTGAAGAATTTCTGTTTATTTTTTTCTCTGTTACATGAGGGAAATTTTCCGTTATTTGAAGAAAGTCGGTTTTAAAAAGCTGTCTTCCTCTTTGTGCTGCCATCTATGGACGGTTGCGGAAGTATTCATTATTTAATACATTTTAAGAATATTTCCTGTCTCACCTGAGGGTTGAACTAGGAACCTGCCGGTATGGAGTCAAAGTATGTTACCGATACGGCCAGTGGGCACTTGCTTGAAGAAGAGCTTGGAATGATGATAGGTTTTTCTTCAAATGGCGGCTTTGGTCTTTGGGGTTTAGAAAGCTGGCAAATTGGAAATTAATTGCGGGGAGATTTTGTCGTTATGAGAAGACGGTTGGGGTTTTAACAATTTATTATTGATAGAGGATAAAAATATGAATTATATATATTCTTAATTCTAATGTTAGACGCAAAATATGGATATTATATTTTTAATTAAATTCGAGAAGAAATGTTTTCTTTTTTAATAAAATCGATTTCTTTTTCAAGTATTATACAGTTTTTTTTAAAGGTGTTCGGTTCGATGAAATGTGTTCAATGTTTTAGAATATATTTTAATTTCGAATGTTTTTTTTTTTTTTTTTTTTTATAAATTTAAACTTGTTACTTTTTTAAATTCGAAAGTATTATTTTTGTTTGTTTCTTTTTTGAGTAAAACCGATTTTTTTTCAACTATTATATATATAGTAATCTGTTTGTTTAGAATATATATTAAATGCGATTTTTTTTTATAACTTTTTAAAAAATAAATTGCAAATAATTTGAAATGAATGAAGAAATTAATTATTACTTTTTTAAATTCGAAAGAACAATTTTTTTCTTTAATAAATTCGAAATAATAATTTATTGAATTTTTAGTTTTTCATTTTTAAAATAAATTCAAACTTTAGTATTAATAGAGCCAATACGCATGCGCGGAGGGAATAAGCGGACATTTTCTCTCTTCTTCAGACTTTCGAGAAGAATTCACGGAAAAAGCATGTTTCTAGGAGTACGGAAATTATTTGTTGAAAAATGAGGAATTATTTAATGTATAAAGACGGATTTTTCTGACAGTGTGGCGCACCCGTATGTATATATACAGGGTGGTTCAGAATTTATGTCAAAAATGTAAAGACAGGTAGAGGGGACCTAAATAAGCAGATTTCGTATAGGAATGTGGGTGCGGAAATGCCGCGTTGAGGCAGTAGAGGGCGCTGTTGAGTTCTGCGGATGAAAGCGTTTCGCTGGCTTGAATCGTTATTACCTGCCCGGCTTTCAAGCAACATGCATCGTTATCCCAATGCGGAACTTGCCGACATGCATTTCATTTATGGGGCTGCGCAAGGAAATGGAGCGGCTGCTTAAAGGACGTACATGGAACGACTCCCGGGTAGGAATCTGCCGGATCGCCAAAAATTTGAACGTCTTCATCGGGAGTTGTGTGCGAGTGGATTGTTTTATGCTTCCTGGCGTGATACAGGCACTGGAAGATACCGTGTACGTTAATGGGAGCTGGTGCACGTTAAATCTGTTCGTGGCTCTAATGTCCTCCAAGTTCTATATAAGCGCTACCTCTGGGGGTGCCAATCCAGATGCAGGTCTCTCATCTGGAATTGGTTCAAAATTAGGAGACTAGTTTCACAGTTATATGGATCATGTCAGCTATATAGAAATAAAAAGCTGCAAAACCGGGCTCTTGGGCCAAACCAACAACAACAACAACAACAACCCATTATGGTTTAGTCAGTTAACGGCAATAGTACATATTTTAAATTACAAATTGTTAATTATTTAACAACCTTTCATGGGCCCAATGGACGGGTAGCCAAGTCAATTAGCACAATAAAAGTAAATTAATTTCAATAATGTAGTTAAAGTGTAATTCAGAATAAGTTCAGTTTAAAATGTAACATTCTTCTTTTCCAGGTTCCCCTTGCAGTTCCTCGTGCTGCCGGTTGGGACGAGCCAATGGCCGGCCCCAACTGGTAGCACAAGGGGTTTTTTTTAGCAGCAGTTTTTTGATTCATTTTATTTTTGACTGTTCGCCTCTTTATTAGGTGCAATTGGACATTGTCCGCAAAAGCTACCGGACCCGCTCTAATGGGACAGCCCACGGAGCCAGTTTCTACCAGGTGGGGTACGGTAGAAAGGCGCAGTCCCGTCAGCCCCCGCAGCGTTTTCGTCTGCCTTGCAACTCGGCCCAAAAATTTTCCCCGATGGTACGACTTAGCTATTGGCTAATTATATTTTTATTTCAGTGGTTTCATTATCTAGTTAATTTCTTTATTTAGTTTCCCTCAAAATTCTCTCCCCTTTTTCAAGCTAAGTTCAGTACCAACGTTTCGGCACTAAATTGTCCAGCCCCATTTCAACTGTCATGACGAGTACGTGGTGTGCGGCGTCAGATCTCAGAACATTTAAATTTAGGAGTGAACAACACAGAAAAATCCGGACTCAGTTGATTGGCCGAACTGGGTACTTGTCTTTGTGGACCGCCCCAATAGGGCGATCAGGCGAATTTCGCCCCAATGACCAGGCACTCAAACCCGTCAAACTGGGTCGAATCCCGGTAGGTAGGGGCCTGGTCAGTGGTCTCCGAGGCACTGGAAGATATCGCAGAATTCCTGCAGTAGAAGAAGAAGTATTAATAACAGTAGAGGATAGTCCTTTGACAGGCTCGAGAGCCGTTGAACGTGCGTATCCTTTGAGCAGCCGTTCCATTTCCTTTCTCGGCCCCATACATGAAATACATGTCGGCCAGCTCCGCATTAGTATAACGTTGCATGTTGCTCGAAATTCGTGCGGGGAATGACGATTGAAGCCAGCGAAACGGTTTCATCGCCGAACACAACTGTGCCCTCTACTGTCTCAACGCTGCATTTCCGCACCCACATTCTTATACGAAATCTGCTTATTTAGGTACCCTCTACCTGCCATTACATTTTTGACACATAGTTTTTAACCACCCTGTATGTGTGACTAAGAAAACTCTATAATAGAAAGTCAACAGAATATAGCATTGGATTTAAACATAAAATAGCATATCATTTTAAAATAATAAAATTGTTGTTTTAATATAATTACGCTTAGAATTTCACATGTTTAGGTAAAAGTGGATGTAGGAAGAAGAAATATGTGGGAAGTGATGATTAATCAATTTTTACAATCAATCATTTCTAATAAATGATGCGAGAGTAAGTAAGATGTTTCTCCGATATTTTATAAACAATCGCTCATTTACTTTACATTGCCCTGTAGTCACCAGTTTCAAATTTGTGGTCGCTAGTTGCGACCTGGCGATAGAAAATTCCGCGCTGTTTATTAAATTATCAAACATCGGAACTGATAACTGGGGATAAAAGAAAATATAAAAGCAAATGACCTTCCGACCTTATAATTAATTTCTATAAACATATAGAAACAATGGATCCGAAGTTTGGGGCCTAAGACTGAGCAGAATAGCTTTATAGGTATTGTTTATTTCATGTATTGTATATTTAATTGTTTATTTATACTTCATTAATTTTTGCTTCCAGAAAGAAAATATCGGGGGTACTTTTCTTAAGCGATTTCTCTAGACAGTCCCACAAAATAAATAAATAAATAAATAAATAAAAATAAAGGTAGAGCTCATTTACAAATCCGTTCTATCTAAATGTCTGAAATTTCTTTATAACGTTTATATCACTAATAGATGACACTGCACTGTTTCAAAATTTTTAGAATTTGTATTTTTGGAATTTTGTATTTTCAGAATTTCTATTTCAGCATTACATAGTATAATTATTTCTCAATATCACAAAGTATAATTTAGTAATGCTCAGTATAAATAGGTAAACAAACCTGCTGGGTGGGGCTAGTTGAGCTTAAGCCGTATAACAATTTGAGACAGTGCAACGCTATCTAAAAGTTATATTTGAAACTAAAACAAGGAAGCGTAGCAAAGCAATTCCTGACTCTTTTGCAAAAATAACCTCAATAGCTGTCACTGCTTATTCTTGATTAAATAATAAAAAAAAAGTCCAGTCCATTTGAGGACATTCTTTCTTTGTCTTTTGATACGGTTATCAGCAAATTAATTTCTGTTAATAAAAATAATTATCAACACATAAATAATCAGAGTTATAGAAATATTACTCTGGTTCTAAATTTTTCTTGCAATATATAATATTCAATGAATATATGTGCTGTTTTCTTACAAAATACATTTGAATGTTTCAGCTCGCAAGGGTGGACGACGTTTACAAGAACTCACTGGAGAACAGAGATCTGAAATAATAATCACTTTATCCAATTTACTTTTGAGTAAGAAAGATCAAATATTAGAAGCAAATGCTGCTGACATTGAACTAGCGAAAGAAACCGGTAAGTGCAAATTTTCTATTATTTACTCTTTTTTATAACCCAAATAAAGATTTTATAGCTATAGATGGTAGAATATTTTTTTCTTTTCAAATATTCAGTTAAAAAATTAGCTTTTGACAAAATGGTTTCTGTTTTGAAGATTTTCTCAAAGAATAAATACTCTTTGAATCTAAACAGGAACTCGACCAAAAATGTCTATTTTTAAATTTTCACTCTGTGTTAATATATATTTAAAGATTAAATTGTCACAAAAATAACTAATCATAATAATTTTTAAATGTTTGTAAACCCCATCCTGAGGTGTGTTTTGTAATTTTGTAAAAAAGGAAATATTTTCAAAAATTTAAAATAATTTGCACTTAATAATTTGTTCTTAAATCAATTTTATGTGAAAAGTAGAAAAATAATTTAAAATAATAATATATAAAAATAAAATAAAAATAATTTATGCATAAAAAATAATTTATGCACGTGAGATTGTTAGTGTTACTTTTCGGGCTTTTAATGGATTATGCACAGCGTTAAACATTTTCAAAACGCTTTGTTATTTTTAACACACTCATACTGATTAAGAAAGTAACAAAACAAGATGTAATTTTAATAACTGAGTGAAAAAATGTCTATGCTGGGAGTCGAACTCAGATAACTCTGGCATCTACCAATTGAACTCCCTGGGTGACACCCAGCCGACACTCAGGTTTGACAATAAAACCTGGCCTGCCATTTGTGATAATTCTCAATAGAATAAACTGCAGGTAAAGGAAACTACAATAAAAGATTTTGTTATTTTTAACACAATTATACTGATTGACTATCGCACAGTGGGGCGTTTTGATGATCTAGGTCAGCCATACTCAACCTTTTTTTCTCGCGGGCCACAAACAAAGGTTTGCGACGTTTGACGGGCCGCAACACATTTAAAAATGAGTAAATAAAATAGTAAGATAACATAAGTAGTATAGCAAAGCAATATAACAAAGTTAGTATTATAAGTAAGGTTGAACGTTTGTCGCGGAAGAAATGCTACCAAAAAATTTTTATACCACTATTTCCAAACAATAAACTTTGTAGTATATTTTTATTGCAAATGGCGTAGAAATAGATCGCGAAGTTTGTTATTTGCAAATGATGGTGTACAAATTGTTTGGTGTCAATGATTTCCTCGACAAATATTGTACCATAAAAAGAAATATTAGATATACAGGACCATAATCATAAAACGAAATAATATAACAAAGCAGAATTTACAAGTTCTAAAGAAAAAATAAATGGGCATTTTCTCAAATACACTATATTGCCAAAGGTGATTGGGCACTTGCGATTTTAGACGTTTTGTTAACTATCTAGAAAAACACATGAGGAATTAACCTGAAACTGAAGGTGTGTAAACAGTATAGTATAGGTTATATATTTCCGTGTAGATTTTTACCCGAAACCCCATAGGGGACTGTCAACAAATTGAAAAAGAACGAATATCTTTTGGATTACCCTGTAAAAACTAATGTAGCAAAAGCATTCAAACTCGAGATTATTAATAAGTGACTTATTGTAATATACTGTGTTCATTTTTATGAGGATAGCATGTATACTTGTAGAGAAATTAAGGTTTTTATAAAAGCAGTCCCAAATTTCGCCAAGTTTTTTGCCTATAATTTGCAGAGTTCTTAATATAAAAAAAAGTTACTTTGAGAAAATACGTCAAACAACATTGTACATAATACTCTGCAATCAGAATTAAAAAATAATGAAAATTGGATGAAAAATGAGCAGGTTTACTAAAAAATGTTTCACTGCGCATGCGCGAATGTAATCAAAATATAATATGCATAATGTATTAGCTAAGTATATAGAGCAACTTTTGTGAAAATCTCAAAATCATAGCTTGAAAATTCTGAAAATTGTCGTCGATAGAATAAGCTCGAAATCCGTTGTTCCCAAAAGGAAGCAAAAAGATGAGGGATTGTATCCAAATATAGTAGTACGTGCAATATTGTGTACGCTATCTTGGTACTAATCAACAGATATTTGATACAACCCCTCATATTTTTGCTTCTTTGTGGGAACAACGGATTTCGAGCTTATTCTATCGACGATAATTTTCAGAATTTTCAAGCTATGATTTTGAGACTTTCACAAAAGTTGCTCTATATACTTAGCTAATACATTATGCATATTATATTTTGATTGCATGCGCGCATGCGCAGTGAAACATTTTTTAGTAAACCTGCTCATTTTTCATCCCAATTTTTATTATTTTTTAATTCTGATTGCAGAGCATTATGTACAATGTTGTTTGACATATTTTCTCAAAGTAACTTTTTTTATATTAAGAACTCTGCAAATTATAAACAAAAAACTTGGCGAAATTTGGGACTGCTTTTATAAAAATCTTAATTTCTCTACAAGTATACATGCTATCCTCATAAAAATGAACACAGTATATTACAATAAGTCACTTATTAATAATCTCGAGTTTGAATGCTTTTGCTACATTAGTTTTTACAGGGTAATCCAAAAGATATTCGTTCTTTTTCAATTTGTTGAGAGTCCGCTATGGGGTTTCGGGTAAAAATCTTCACGGAAATATATAACCTATACTATACTGTTTACACACCTGCAGTTTCAGGTTAATTCCTCATGTATTTTTCTAGATAGTTAACAAAACGTCTAAAATCGCAAGTGCCCAATCACCTTTGGCAATATAGTGTATATCAAATCAGTCTTTTTCTCAATGCAAAAACTACTTATTTATTTATTTTTTTAATTGTAGAAATATATAGTGCAAATTTAACTAATTTAGAATAATGTTGATTTGTGTTAAGGATTAAGAAATGTATACACACAAATAGGGCTACATGAAAAAAGAACTTTTGACTAAAAAACGGTATTTAAGATCTTTTAACATAATTTTAAATTAATTGGAAATAACAGGACATATTTTGTCTTCCTGTGAAACTATATAAAACGATAGTGAAGATCTTAAATTCTTTTCATGCCTATATCAATTAATATTATAAATATGGATTAATGATTATGTCCCTCGGGCCGCACACAAAAGGTCGCCGGGCCGCAGGTTGAGTATAGCTGATCTAGGTGGACAAAATTCATTTTTCCGATTATCTCGGAATTTAACAAGACCGCGTATACTGGTAGCTGAATGTCTCTTTTGTCGAGATCCGTACGAGTTTTGTCGAAAAAACCCGATGTGTCGATTAACTACGACCGTAAAGAAGGCAGTTGATTTGAGAGACTTTAAACAGTTGCATTATTTTTCTGTAAGTTCGAAAGCAAATCGTGACATTTCTGTTTCATTTGAAAGCAGGAATTTACTGGACATATGTCACATGTTTGTCACACGATTTAACCTATTGTTGTTTGAAAATAAGCGCCATCTTGTTTTCAAACTTCAGCTTGACTTTTAATACAGTATTAAGCATTATTAAGCAATAAGCATATTTTTAAATCAAAGTGCCATTACTAAAGTATTGAAAACTTAATACAGCTTCTGCGAAAGTTTGCGAATCATTAAGTTATATTAACTTGAAATGTGCGTCTGAGTGTTTAATTCAAATCTTGCAAGTCAATTTTCACCACTTTTAATTATCCGATTGAGCTGAAACTTTGAATACATGTGTAGTTTCAATGCCAATACAATATTACAATTTAAATAATAATAATAATATAAGTAATATAATAATAATAATAATAATATAAGTAATAATATAATAATAATAATAATAATTATAATAATATAAATAATTAAATAAGACAAATATTTATCACTGTTTGGTTATTTTATTACTGATACATTCGAAAACCCAGCAAAACCTAATTAAACTTCAACGCAATAATTTTGTCCACCTAGATCCTCAAAACGCCCCACTGTGTATCGGCTGGATGCCCAGCAGGATAATTTGGTAAGGCATTGAAAATGTAAGCTTGTGGTTCTGGATTCGATTCCCATACTGAACGTTTTGTTTAACTCAGTTTGAAAAATTACAACTCTTATGATTTTTTAAAACTATTATTTTTCTGTGCTAACTGAATATATGATAAATATCGTACTTTAAAAAACCTAGCGATATCCTTCTATCCTTCCTCCGATCTGTTATATTCTTATTCATTATCTAAAGGTTTAGCAGCACCACTTTTATCAAGACTGAGTCTTAGTCCAAGCAAACTATCCAGTTTATCAGATGGCCTGAGACAAATTGCTGAAAGTTCTCATTCAGTACTAGGCCGACTACTGAGACGAACAAAAATTGCGGAAGGCATGGAATTGCACCAGATAACTGTTCCCATAGGTAAAATTTTGTGTTTTTAAAACAAATGAAGAAAGTTGTAGTAATATATATCTACAAAAAGCAACTTTAAAAAAGTAAAATAAAGCAAAGCTTATTTAAATTATTATATAAATTAAAAATAATGAAAAACAGGGTGAAAGTTGTGTCTAAAAATGGTGTGATATCAAATTTCCAAGCTTATATTCTGGTACTTATTTAACATTTTCTATTAACTAAGTTACCATATGTAAGTCAAGTGCCTACGTATGATATGTTGATAGAAATCCGTCTCTCCTATACTATCTGAAAATTTTTAATTTTAATTTTAATGCCTGAGGAAGACCACTCGGCTGAGGGCGAACCCAGCCGTTGAGCGTTTAATGTCTTCCCCGGCTAGCTCCCCGGCACGCAGGGATTAAACGTGGCAGTACAAGCTTCGCCAATGGCTGGTCCTGCCGGGCAAAGCCCCACGCGACAGGTGGCAGGAACTAAAGACATACAAAAAAAAAATACAGGGTCTGTCGCTGGAACCAACGTTCCTACGCGACAAGGAGCGACAGACAGGGTGAACGAGGTCCACAGGTGCGCCTGCACCAGTTGTACAGTCCGCTAATTTAGTAGAAGGGTGCAGTTCTTAGATAAGACTGTACCTATTGTACAGTTCGTTAATGACGGCACTTGAGATGTGGAGGTGCCAGTGTGAGATTCCCACGCGACAAGGAGCGCCACACAATTGCGCTGGAACCCTCACACTGGATGGAGGCTGGATGCACTTCGTGTTAGAGGTAACGATACGTTACTTGCTGACCAAACTTGCGGTTCCCGATAAGAATAAATTAATTAATGGGGACTCAGCCCCTGCTAGGAAGAGAACAATACTTGCGGATGAGAGAAACTATTAAGCTGCAAAATAGCTAAATGGAGAAAGCTAAGCAGATAAAAAATGACGGAATGATTACGTTAATGACTAAAATAAGCGAGTTATTATTATTAATTTATGGAGAAAGAAAACTGCTTTGAATGATTAGGTTATGTTAAATAGGTGTGTTAGTAATTTGTAAATTTCTGAAAGTTTATGAGTTAAGATGGGACGCGTAATTATGTTCAGCAGCCAAGAAGGAGGTGGGTTAGAAGGAGCAGGCCTAAGATGCCAAGCAACAGTCAGTGGGCAGGAGAAGTAATAATGCATGGGGGTACCACTATCGCCGCACTCGCACACATCGGTTCGTGAAATTTTAAATTTGAAGAGGTAATTTTTAAACGGGCCATGCCCGTTTGCCCGGCCATGCCCATGTCTGTGACTGTTCTTGGCGATGCATACCTGTAATTGTGATGTCTCCTCCGCGGGGTGCAGGTGCCAACTTGGAACTTTTCTCTGTATTATTGTTTTTGGGAAGTGTAGCATAGTAGTTGGTTCATGTTCTAGGTGTTGGATTCTGTTTTTCTGGTGCTCGTATTCTAGTGATATTAGGATTGGAGGGATCCCCGTTAGTACTGTGAGTGCGTTCGTTGAGATTGTCCTATACCCTCTCACCATTTGCAGCAAGAACATCCTTTGGATCGAAACCAACTTTTCCTTGACTGCCTTGGTGAGATTTCCTCCCCAGACGCCCACACAGTAAAAGAGGATCCGTTCTATGATTGCGTGGTACCAGATTTTTAACATTGCAGGTTTAATTCCCCAAGACTTAGAAGTTAATCTGCGTGCATTGTGTTGATACTTAGCTAGTTTTGTCTTGAGGGTGTTGATGTGTTCCGTCCAGCTCCTGTGTTCGTCTATGACGATTCCTAGTAATTTAAGGTGTGTGACATGTGAAACGCTTTTCCCATAAATTATCATTATGGGTTTGCGCTTAAGCTTCTTGGGTTTTGCGAATGTTAGGGATTGTGTTTTGTCTGTAGAGAGCTGGAGGTGGAGACGTTCCAGGAGTTGACAAAAGACCGGGAGAGCTCGAGCTGCCGAGTTTTCCAGGTCCAAACGCCTACGGCCCGAGAATACAAAACTGAAGTCGTCTGCAAATGCAAATAGAATGAAGCCTAATCTTTCTAGTTCTAAAAGGATGACATTTGCAATAATTAGCCAGAGAACTGGCCCAAGGCAAGACCCCTGTGAGCATCCTTTCTGTATATTGTGGGATGAGGAGTCTGCTCCCCAATTTATTAAAATGCTTCTATCGCTGAGGTAGGAGGCGATGACTCCAGCTATGTTGCTCGGGCAATGCATATCAATTAGTTGAAGTAAGATGTCCCGCCACTCCACGTTATCAAAAGCACCTTTGATATCGAGGGAGACGAGTGAGGTATAGTTGCCTTCCTCTATACTTTGTGTGCATGTGGAAAGAATGTCAAATAGGGCCTTGTCACAAGACCGACCCTCTCTGAACCCATACTGTCTGTGATGGAGTAGGTTGTTGCTCTCCAGAAAATGAACCAATCGGGTGACTATTAGTTTCTCTAGGAGTTTACCTAGAGTCGGGAGCAAGCAAATTGGACGGTAAGATGTGGGTTCAGAGGCATCCTTTCCCTGTTTGAGGAAGTATACCACTTCACCCTGTCTCAAAGTGTGCGGGAAGTAGTTGTGCTGTAAGCACATATTGGCCCAACTGGTGAATACCCCGGGAATAATTTTGTGTGTTAGTTTTAGAATTTTGAAATCTACGCAGTCTGGGCCGGGGGCTTTCTTATCGTTTAATGTTCTTAGCGCATGTGCTATTTCTGATTTGGAAAAAGGTTTGTCTGGTGGTGAGTCAAAATGAAGATCTGAGTTATCTACATTTGGATATTGTGAAGGGCCGAAAAGGGTTGTTGTGAGGTGCTCCATATTATGCTGTCTGGATGATATGTTTGGCGGCAGTTCGAGCTTGATTTCATCAGGCGTGAAAAACTTGCCTGTGAAGAATTTTTGAGCTGTGCCAAAAGGGTCTGTTTGGTTGCTACAGAATTTCCTCCAGGCCGTGTTCCTTGCATCTAATACACTGCGTTTAAATTTAGCCGAAAGATGTCTGTAATTGGCACTGAGGGTGCGATAGTATTCTGTGTCGTGATCAATGTTTCTAAGATTTCGAAGTTTCTTCCTTAGTGCCGTGAGATGATTACGTTTAGTTTTTAGTTCGGAGGTCCAAAATGAGAAGATTGGTGTTCTCCGAGTGTTCTTTAGTCTAAAGGACGCGCGCGCTGCATTTTGCATTGTTTCAATTAATTTTGTTGTGAATACATTGAGTTGTGTTTTGTTTGTTACGTCCCTTAGAAGGCTGGTGAGGAGTGATTTCTGTGATTTGATTATGTTGTTGAACTTTTTGAAGTTGCCTCGGGTTGTGTTAAATCTTCTCTGTGTTGTATAGAGTGGTGAAATTTCAAAGCCGAATTCTATGTATTTGTGGCCCGAGGCAGAGTGGACATCTGATACATGCCAGTTCCGAATCTGTTGGAGTGCTTTTGTGTTCGCCAGGGTATGATCTGGAAAACCCTGGGCGATGACATCTCCTCGAGAATTTGTTTTGGCAAAAGTGTGTGTGGAATTGGCTATGTTAGCAATGGAGAGTTTATGGACTGTCAGATGTTCGATGAGGGAATCCCCGCGGAGGCTTTCATGATCATAGCCCCATAAGGTGGAGCTAGCATTAAAGTCACCTCCGCAGATAAAGAATTGCCTCTGTGTGATAAGGTGGCTCCACTCCTCGAGGGAATCCTCAAAATTTGTTTTTGGTGCTGCGTAGGTTGAGCCAATGATTAGTTGACCTTCCTTTGCAGTGATTGTGGCAAATGCACAATGTGTGCCTGTGTAGAGATGTGCGTATTGCAGTGCTGTGTTTGAGATCACTAGATGTGCACTATTGGCTTTTGACTGGAAGATGGCCCAGGAAGATGGTGCCGTCCGGACGTGGCTGGAATAAGAAAGCCTTCTTCCTTTGCAGTTTCTTCCTTGGTGCTAACCATACTATTTAGGAGGCTACGAAGAGATTCTGGGAGATAGCGGGGCTTACAAAAAATTATGCTAAAAACAAATGGAATTAACTAATACTTAATAAAAAAGAACTAACAAACCCTTGGGCTCAGGCAACACTCCTCCTGTCCAAAATGTCTCCAGAGGTCTGCAGCATGTTTCTAATGAGAGAAGGTGATTGAAGAGAATTTTAGGTGTTTGCCATGCACTGCTAATGGGAAAGATGGGGTCACGGGAAGCCGAAAAGGCAACACTGAAGGGGTGAGAAAGAAAGGAGGGGGAGGGAAACAAGGGCCAGCACCAGTGAGGCCCATGCCCGCAGAGAGACCGCTCGAAAGGAGTTGAGAAGGGGAGGAGGTACTTGGGATGTGTTCCATTTAAGAAAATTCAAAATTTGGAAAAAGTGTGAAAATATGGCATTATTGTGTCACTAAAAAATGGAAAATGATGAAAAATATTGCTAAGTTTTGCAAAACGACTAAGAAACACAATTTGTACTGGGGAAAAAAAAAAAGAATTAAAAAAATAAACAAAAATTTAAAAAAAAACATGAAAAAAAGATTAAGTCAAAAATTTGTTGAAAATAAGTTAAAGTCTTCATGGGTGAAAATAAGTTAAGTTCCAAATTATGTTGAAAATACTTAATGTTTTGGGGCAGAACGGTCATCAGAAATTTGAGGTGCAAATAGGTTAAAATTTTTATGGGTGTAAATAAAGTTGAGTCCAAAATATGTCAAAAATTTGTTAGAGTTTATTTGAGTTATGTGTTCGAAATTGATTTCTAGTGAAAAAATTGACTAAGTTATTTTTTGTCGAAAATAGGTTAGTCTGAAATGTGTGATGAAAATGTTATATGTTTTATTTAAATTAGGAGTTCGAAACTAATTTTTGTGAAAAATGACAAAGTTATTTTTTGTTGAAAATAGGTTAGAGTCCGAATTGTGTGATGAAAAGTTTTATTTGAGTTAGGTGTTCGAAATTGATTTTTAGTGAGAAAACGACTAAGTAATTTTTTTTTCGAAAATAGGTTAGAGTCTGAAATGTGTGATGAAAAGTTTTATTTGAGTTAGGTGTTCGAAATAATTTTTGTGAAAAAATGACAAAGTTATTTTTTGTTGAAAATAGGTTAGAGTCCGAATTGTGTGATGAAAAGTTTTATTTGAGTTAGGTGTTCGAAATTGATTTTTAGTGAAAAATGACAAAGTTATTTTTTGTCGAAAATAGGTTAGTCTGAAATGTGTGATGAAAATGTTATATGTTTTATTTGAGTTAGGAGTTCGAAACTAATTTTTGTGAAAAATGACAAAGTTATTTTTTGTTGAAAATAGGTTAGAGTCCGAATTGTGTGATGAAAAGTTTTATTTGAGTTAGGTGTTCGAAATTGATTTTTAGTGAGAAAACGACTAAGTAATTTTTTTTTCGAAAATAGGTTAGAGTCTGAAATGTGTGATGAAAAGTTTTATTTGAGTTAGGTGTTCGAAATAATTTTTGTGAAAAAATGACAAAGTTATTTTTTGTTGAAAATAGGTTAGAGTCCGAATTGTGTGATGAAAATGTTATGTTTTATTTGAGTTAGGTGTTCGAAACTAATTTTTGTGAAAAAATGACAAAGTTCTTTTTTGTTGAAAATAGGTTATAGTGTCCGAATTGTGTGATGAAAAGTTTCATTTCAGTTAGGTGTTCGAAATAATTTTTTTGTGAAAAAATGACAAAGTAATTTTTTTTGTCGAAAATAGGTTAGAGTCTGAAATGTGTGATGAAAAGTTTTATTTGAGGTAGGTGTTCGAAATTAATTTTTTGTGAAAAAATGACAAAGTTATTTTTTGTCGAAAATAGGTTAGTCTGAAATGTGTGATGAAAATGTTATGTTTTATTTGAGTTAGGTGTTCGAAACTAATTTTTGTGAAAAAATGACAAAGTTATTTTTTGTTGAAAATATAAATTCCAAAAATTTTGCTGTTGGTCTTGGCGGACAGCTTAAAAATAAATAAATAAATAAATATTAAAAGCAAAAATGTGTGGCTGATTAACCATTTCAAACATAGGATTTTAACTACGCACTTAGGTACTTAGGAATTTGCCTGAAATATGGAAAATAGGGCATCAAGCTTATCATCCATAATTAAAAAAAAATAAATTTTTAGAAACACGTTATGATGTATTTAGTACAGGAGAAAACCATTTCTATTATCCTATCATACGTAGGCACTTGACTTAAATATGGTAACTTAGTTAATAGAAAATGTTAAATACGTACCAGAATATAAGTTTGAAAATTTGACATCTCACCAATTTTTAGACACAGCTTTCAACCTGCTTTCTATCTTTTGATTTTTTTTACATTGACTTTTTTATGTTTTTTAAAAGTTGTTCTTTGTAGATAATTCTTTTTTTAAACAGTTTATATAATTTAAATAATCTACACACTGAAATTAACATGAGCTCCAGTAGAACTTTTTTCAGCAGGAACAATCACAATATGTATACATTTTGTTTGTATATAGTTCATTTTTGAGACTAAGAGTAATTGATCATTTAAAAGCTGTCAAAATCAATTTCTTTTCTCAAAATATCAGTCTTTCTAAATTTATATGTTATTTAAGATTTATGATCCATAGAAATTAAGTGAAAAAACTATTGGAATCGAAATAAAAGAAAGATATGTGGTTGGTCTGTTAGTTAGCTGGATGTTCAAAGGTAACTTTTTGTTAAAAAAAAAAAAAAAAAAAAAAAAAAAAATCCATTGCAAATATTCACTGCTAATTCAAGAATCGAGTGCGGAAGGCATCTAGAGAATCCAAGCTCAGAATAAAGATTAATATCTGATATCTGATATTTTTACGCTGTCATGTTTGGTCGAATTAACATGGGAAAGTTGTTGCCTGTATGATAACTAGTCTGATGATTGCTTCTTGGTGTTTATTCGTCACGTTCTTCACTTCTAGATTTTCTTTAAAGATTGGCTTAGCAGAATGACAGTTCTACTTGACTTTATATATATTTTTAAACAATTGTCATGTTTCCGATCAACTTTTGAGCGTTTATATAATAATTTTTGATTCGCATTTCGTTGCATTTCTAACATTGTCCTTGCTCCTATTTCTTTAGGTGTCCTGCTTGTCATATTTGAATCTCGGCCAGACTGTTTACCGCAAGTAATTTGTTTTGTCTCTTATTATTATATATTTATTTATTTGACCCTGATGGAGAACATTTTAAGAAAAAATATCACGCTTTTAAAAATATTTTTTGTTATAATTTCTGATTATTATAGCGAATACGGAGCGATCCAGAAGACACAAAAATAATAAAAAAAATCAATAATTCGAAAAATACAGACAGTAGCACCATGCAGTTTTCCACTAAAAGCACAAAACATGATGGATTTTTTGGTAGCAAACAAAAAAATCCGGAATAGATGCATTTTTCACCAATAGTTAGCATTTTAGTGGTTATAAAGGTGCTGCACGTCACTATTTAAGTTATCATGTGACAAGAATTACAGAAAAAATCGTTTTCGATGCCCTGTAGTCTTTCTTGTTACGTCTGGCATTTATTCTCACCAAAAAGCATCTGTCAAATTCAACATTTGAAATCCTAGTTTCTCTTTGAACTGTGCTGCACTGTTGTTTTATCTGCTGAAAACACTGAAAAACCACTTGTTTTTAGCAAATGTAATTTTTATGGCAATAAAATTTTATTATTAAAACAAAAATCCTATGTCTTTGTGTACATTCTGTGAAAACCGCATCATGCTACTGCTTATATCTTTTGAATTGGAAAAATTTCATTTTTTTTGTGACTTGAATTATAGAAGTGTTCCATCCTGTTTAACCTGTCTTTTAGCCGTCAATTACACACACATAACGTCTTTCCAAACGACGCAACTTTGTCTAATGCGCCACTAACCCTGTTCGAAGCCAAAATCAAATGAAGAAACAGTTCGGCAACTTTCATAACGTCGCTACGTCAGCTGTCTACTTTTCAATTGGGCACCCCTTATATATTACCTTGAATTAAAATAATCACGTATACCACTTTAAACACGAGATTTAAAAATAAAATCATCTTAAGCATAATATATTTTAAAAGCAATCCACCTGTCCACAATCATGTATCGTAAAATATTGAAGACATTTATTATAATAATATTTCTACGACGCAAAATATTTGACAAAAATGATTTATTAACATCTGAAAAGAAATAATATTATAAACTAGGGGCATTCAACCTTGTGACAAGTTGACCACCAACCTGCCACTATTTTGAAAGAGAAAATAATGTCTTACTTATTAACAGAAACTTTGCGATTAAATAAGGCGAAGATTATTTTTCGTAATTACTGCTGGTACACGACTTGCAGGCCAAAAATGTAGAAGACCCCTTCTATAAACATTAAGGAGACTCGATACCTTGATTTTGTGAAAATGTATATTAATTTTTCAATTTTTGGTTTAAAGTGAATTTAGACGCCCGTAGTATATTCTGACGATGTTTTGTAACTATCCAATAGTTAAAAATATGCGTAAACGACATTTTACTGCATCTATTTCCTTTTAGATGATCCAGGGTTGCTATCTTTGAATTCATTTTTCTTAGTTTGTGTTTTATCAGTACATTAGTGTGATCAAAATGCTAAAATGTCCACATATATATTTTCAATTAACTCGATTTTTTAATAGAAAAGTCCTTATGGTATATTTAATCAAATTAAGGATAGGATTTTCAGTAATATAAACAGTTTATTTTTAAATAAAAATGTCATTTTTACTGTTTTTTTATATATGTCTTAACATTTTATTTATTTTTTCTTAAACTAATTATGTTTTTTAAAAATCTTTTCTTTACAATTACGGAACACACTTCTAAGAAAAGTATGAATAACAAAATGTTGTAAAAAGTCCAAAAGTATAGAAGAAGTGTGGTTTTAAAATTGTCTTATTTTTTTAGAAATGGAACTTTTTAAATTTTGCTATAAAATCTCATTTTTCTTGATTAAATCAATTTCTTTCATAAAACCATTTAATGATATATCAAGACTGTATTATAAAATACTCAAATTAAAAAAAAAAACATTTCTAAGCTTACCGGGTACCCCTAAAAATATTGTTTTTACTTTGAACAAAAATTCGATTTCTTTTGAATACATAAAAAATTGATTGTATGTTTGGTTTTGTAATGTTCACAAGCTTAGTCAAAAATATATAAGTGCATAATTCACGATTTATGAATTGAATTCCTTACCCGTAATAATTTTTTATAATTTTTTAGGTTGCAAGTTTAGCTATCAGTTCTGGAAATGGTTTACTTTTAAAAGGTGGTAAAGAGGCGACAAACACAAATCAATATCTTATGAAACTAGTGGAAGAAGCACTTTCGATTCACGGAGCAAGTGATGCAATATCACTGGTTTGTATTTTGTTAGTTACTGTAAAAGTACTGTATCGTGGGCTTATTTAAACTCAAAAACTGACAATTTTTATACATTTCTTACCAAACTGTAGCCTTAACGGTACTAATAACCGAATTTTCACTACTTTTGTGACATTTGGTCTATTTCACATTTTTAATTTTTTATACATTATGTAGTAAATTATTGGAATTTGGGTTCATGTAACTGCCAAATCAGAGTTATTTGGACCCATTTTTTCTGATAAAATAAGATATTTCATTAGGCGAAGGGCTCAAGCAGAACCTGGGATCTGGAAATAACAGCCATTTTAACAATAAAAATGTTTATTTAAACTTGAAATTAAATTGTCCAATGCATCGCAAGTACATCATACATCACGCAAATTTTTAACAGTGTAGCACGGAAATTTTTTTTAGAAAATTCTGGCATCCAAAAAGCGGACCATTTGAGAGACAGAAAACCGGGGAAAAAAATTCTTGCAAATGCCTTTAGTTTTTGCATTCCATTTGATAAAAATGTTGTATTTTTCATATATTCTGATTTTTGTATATCGAGTGGGACTAAACGCATATGTGAATAAGATTTATATAATTCCTGTTGTGTGCTGTTTTAAAATAGAGAAAATAAACAAAATGAAATTTAACAATTTCAGAAAATTCGGTTTAAAATTTTATTTTGATCCAATTAAAAATTTATGACATATGTAAATACATAATTAAAGCTATTGCAAATGTTTTCATAAACGAATTTTTGTATAATGTTAAAAAAAATCACACGTTACATTATTTCAAAAACTGAAAATAATTAAAAAAAAAATTAAAGATCATTAATTCATAGTAAATGTTTTCATAAACGAATTTATTTTTCATAAACAAAATTTATGACATATGTAAAAATATAATTAAAGTTATTGTAAATATTTTTATAAATGAATTTTTTTTCATAAACGAAATTTATGACATATGTATAAATATAATTAAAGCTATTGTAAATGTTTTCATAAACAAATTTTTTTTTTCATAAACGAAATTTATGACATATGTAAAAACATAATTAAAGCTATTGCAAATGTTTTCATAAACGAATTTTTGTATAATGTTAAAAAAAGTCACACGTTACAATATTTCAAAAACTGAAAATAATTTAAAAAAAATTAAAGATCATTAATTCCCTTCCAGTCTTTGGTTATTTCAAGCCTTAAACATTTTAAATCTGTAATTTTAGTATTATTTATTTCTAATAAAATCGTATGGCAGAAATAATAGCTCCATTACTATCTTGAAAACTAGTGTTGCTCTAAAAAAATGAACTATTCAACCATGGTTTTATAGACACTAAAGCTAATTTAGTAATTAGAATTATCAGATCCTCACTGATGTACTCTGTAATGTACTGAAGCTATTCTACAGCAAACTATATAAATTGTGACCTTTATTTATGACATATAATGTATATATAATCGTATAATGGTTACAATTAAAGCAATAACTATACGTCACGTAGTCGAATGTTTTTTAAAAGAAGAACGACTTAAACTGTGATATTTCGTGTATTCCCTGATGTCCTATTTTGCAATCTAGAGAATACGAAAATATAATTTTCTCTGCGTTTGCTTCACCAGTTGTTGTTTTTAGAGATTTAGTAATGTAACGGGACGTAACGAACCTCTTTGATAATTCAGTAACTTGTTTGTTCCTTTTGATGCACAAATAATTATTTACTTCATGAAATTATTACACACTGTAAGGTAAAACGGGAACCATTACAGCAAACTATAGAGCAGATTTATGCACCCAAAATTGCCAGCATTTTTTGCTATAAATGAGCAGCAAAATGCGCCTTAAATATATTTATCTTTGGAATTTTACAGCAAAAAATACTTTAAATGCCAACTTTACTGCAAATATGACTGTAATCATGCTAATTTTACAGAATGAAATGTTGGCAATTTGGGTGCGTAAAATAAAAGCAAATGTTTCCGCTTTTTCCTAAAATGTAAGGGGTATTTCAAAAGTCCGAAACAAAACTAAAACCGATAAAAACAAATTTATGGGTCGGAGGGACTTGCGGTTTTCAGATTAATATTTATAATGATAGGGTTTTGGAATGTGGTACTGAATGTAGTGGTGGACTGAGCACTTGGAACTGTAAATCACGCTGAAAAAATCTATTTTTTAAAAATTACTACTGCTCATTGTTTTGATTTTAGCAGCACTCACTACTTTTTTTGCTCCGAACTTTTGTATTGGTATATTTTCGCAATTTCAGATATACACAAGGAAAATACACTTTCCAATTTTTATTTCTTATAATTATTGTTTTTCTCTTTTCCGTAACACTCCGTACTCACCTTATATTTTACTAAAGATGCATACATTAACAATTTCTCCTAGGTTTTTTTGCAAACGGATTAAGATTCAACCTGTGGCCCACGGGCCATTAAATTGCCACTATTTTAGTATAGAGAAATTCTTCTTATTTAATGACAGAAATTTTGCGATTAAATTAGGCGAAGATTAACTTTCAGAATTTGTAGTGGCAAACGAATTTCATGCAGAAAGATTGAATACCTCTAGATTCAGATAAAATATAGCGGCAAATTATAATATCACCATTAAATTTGAATTTGAAAGCTTAAGAAATCATTATATGTTTTTTTTGTAATAATTTTTCTAATCCTTCACCTTGCGAAATTAAACATGTTTACTTAAGTTGATTATAGTTGTATGCCGTTTTATGCGCAAAATCCCTTTAGGGACACGTTGCACCCAAATTTTACCTTAAGCCTTTGAAATTAAATCGTTGATTAAAAAAACTACATGAGGTGGGTGAACCAAAGGTGGCCAATGTTCCTAAGGTAGCCCACCCTTAAAATACTGGTCACCACAATTTTATACTAGCTTGAAATTCTTTACTTATCAGCTAAAGATGTAATGCAACTTTTTTTTCATTTCCTATTTATTCATTGCAGTTTATTTCTCTGTAATTCTTTACTTACTATAAATTTATATAAAGTATAAAAAACATTTTTATTAATAAAGTTGTATTTATGATTTGATAAAAATGCGCAAATACTTTTAAATAATGACCAACATGATGGCATTCATCCGCATTATGTTGTAAAAAAGGAAAAAAAATGTACAGGCGAAGTATGTTATGGAAAATCTATTGGATATAACAATGAATTTAAACTAACATTTCCTTCTAAAATAATAAATATTTTTGTTCTAATTTTTAAAGATAGAATCTCATATGTTTAGGTAATCATAGGTAAATTACGGGATCAACGGGTGGAAAAGCTCTTTGCGGTGAAATAGAAAAATGAGTAATATGTGAGGAGAGATGATTATCAGTTTTCGACGAGAGTAAGTCTTCGAGATCTGAAAAAGATTGTATTCGCGAATGGCGACCTGACAATCGGAAATTTTGCGCCCTGTCCTAAAGTGTCAAATACAATCACTAGAACGCTTGTAAATCTCATCTAGTGGACAGCAGTTTCAGTTGTGAGCAAGATGTGTAGTACGTATAAAGCACAAGATTGTTTTGCATTCGCGAATTCAATGAAACCTTGTTTTTGCTTTTGGGGGTTGAAACAGAAGCGATTTATGTACCACCTCTAGTAAAATCTTTGGATGGACTAAAAGCTGCATCACTGTTACGGTTACATCATTGACAAAAGACATCCTTCATTGGGTGTGGAATGAATTTAGCTGCCGCACAGTGTTCCGTATTGCGTTTGTAATGCAAATACATTATTCCAAGTGCTTTTATTTGTATGTAAAAGATTCTTTCGATAATTTTGTGACACAATTGGATCGGTTGACAGTATAAAGTAACAGAAGAATCTTCATTAGTCGAAATAATCAAATAATATCTACATACCTGATTTTGATTCAGTCATGTTTTTAAAAAATAGACAACGTTTGCTTTGTATATTCTTTAAATCAATTCATTTATTCTTCAGATAACTATGCTAAGCATTTCCATTTTTAAAGATGAACTCTTTAGATTTTAAAGAATAACATATATAAATATCAAAATGTTGAAATATGCGCAAAGTTTTGTACGTTACAAATTTACTTACCATTTTAATAATAAAAAATTCTTTTTTTAAAAACTTATTTGAAGAATAAATTCACCTGAACAAAATATTTTTAAATATAAATTGCGGATAAAACAACAGAATTAACAGCAGTAAATTACTAACTGAATGAAAAATTTGATACTATTAGGCAACATTTGCTTACACAAATTATTATTTGAAGATAAAGTGTACATATTAAGATTTTCTGATGCTTCTTTAATGAAAAACCCAAATATTAAGTAGAAAAAAGGGATTTGAAAAGTTACTTTTTCCGCGCTAACTATTGAAACTAGACCACCATGTGCGCCTAGATTTTATCTGTGCAGTTTGATAGGGGGAATATTAAACATGAATAAACGTTAGTGTAAGTATAATTAAATTTAATTTCCACTATTCACATACAGTGCATATTTCGTGAAGTACAATCGTATGAAATTGATTCCATCATTTTCATTTCACCTCATACATTTAGTACAGGGTGATAGAAAATTCGAAACCCGTAAAAAATATTTTTATTTAGATTCAAGGTCTTCGATGTCTTATTTGCAATTCCATATGATGAACTGAATTGCAGAAAAAGCTTTCTCAAGTTCTTCGCTGGTGGCTGCAGCATCTTATTCTTGACTTTCTCTATTTTCTTAGGACTGAGAATAGGCGGGCAATTTCTTTTTTTATCATGGATTTTTACAGTTTTTCGAAATCATGTTATCAAACGGTACATCGTTTTCTTGTTCATATTGTCTAGGGACATATGGGCACATATAATATGCATGTTTGTCAACAAACCGGCTTGTTGCGTGTCTACTCGACTAAACGTAGGCAAAATTTGAGCTAAATTGCTCGACGTTTCACTGAATGGCTACATAATTTTCACGTAGTTATAATGCATCATATTATGTGTAGGAAATAATACAATTTGAATTACTTGCTCTACAGAAATCGTTACTTTTTGCCTACACCGAATTGAGAAGTACGTCTTTATCTGGCTTCTTAACATTACATGCATATTTTCTATGTCTCTTTAAACGCTTCAATAACTTTAATGAAAGATGTTGTTGGGAAATAATGCTGAATCACAAAAATTCTTTATGCATGTAAAATTTCCCATCCATCTTCTACCGAACAAACAGTCTTCTTCTTACAATTAATAACATAAACTGGCATTTCTACTGCTATATGATTGTAACAGTATTGCTGCCATCTGTCGAAAAATAATCCCAATGTTATCTATTTCGGATACTTTATTTTTTTAAAGTTCAGGTTGCGCGTCTTTTTGATAACCCTGTATTATTTTATAACCATACATTCTTTGTCTTTACAGGTCAGTAGCCGTGAGGATGTTGGGGAATTACTACAAATGGAAGATTATATAAATTTAGTTATTCCACGTGGGTCATCGCAGTTAGTGAAAGATATACAAAGACAGAGTAGGAGTATCCCAGTCTTAGGACATAGTGAGGGTGTGTGTCACGTGTACGTAGATGTAACAGCTGATGAAACCATGGCAAAAAGAATAGGTAATCATGAATTTCAATTTTATTATAAAATGTCTGTTATGCAGTCCTGACTAAAGTAAAAAATAAAGTACGGGGAAATTTATCAAATTAATTTTTAATTTTATTCAGTTCAAAAGGATTTAAAAAAATATATCTTAGGGTTGATACGATGCATGTTTACATTTTTAAGAGTATCTAAAGACTACATTTTTATAAAGCCCGAAAAAATGTATCTATTTTAATGCTTATCATTTCTTATAGTTCGAGATGCTAAATGCACGTATCCGGCGGCATGCAATGCGATGGAATGTCTTCTACTTCACAGGTCTCACTTTGAAAGCAAGTTTTTGGATGATATATGTAATTCTTTGAAAAAAGAAGGCGTAAGTATGTTAAACTATCATTTGCTTTGATGTACGAAAATATTGTGAAATATGGGTATTCACGTCAAAGGTATTTAGTCTTCTTATTGCATAAAAACCTGAATTAGCATTTTACACTGTTGAGATATTGATTGAAGCATGGTTTTACAGTCTAACATCAAGTTTAAGATATTTAGAATATATTTCTGAAAATTAAATTTAGTTGCATTAAAATGACAAAGACCTAACAAAATAGCCTAAAATGAGATAACGATATTTCTTAACTGTCTTTAATCATGAACACAATGAGAAATGACATGCAACGCATTCTAGTGAGTATTTTGAGCGTTCGCAAATTTTATACGACTTTCTAATTTTTCATCAATCTAATAGCACGGATAGTAGATGTGATGTTTCTGTGACATCACAATCGTCCAAAGGGTCACACTAACAATTGTGAGTAACAGATGGAATCTTTATTTTTTTTACATTATTACTCTCAGGTTAGTGTCATTTCATGACTTCACTGTGAAGTCACCGTGACCGACTTTTGAATCATTTGCACCTCGTTACAAAATGGAGCATATGACGTGGACGCGACACATTTTTCACGTCATGTGGCAACAATTTGCACAATAAGAGTTGCATTTGGGATCACGGTGCTATTTGGACTTTTAAATATGAAAAAATTAGAACCATGTAATTCCGAGGCAGCATTTTAACTTATTTGTTTTTAAATTTCGAAATAATTAACTGATGCATGCAAAACAAAAATGAATTTAACGTATTATATATTGCATCACGAATACTTAAACTAAATATATGTATAACTTTGGTTATCGGATTTTTTCTAGTAATTTAAAGATACAATACCACCAAACAAATGCAAACGATCCTCATTTCTCTAATTCTAAAAGTCGCTGAATAAATCTATTTGCACCAAAGCTCGTTCTTTATTATTTTCTATAATCCTATTACAGGGTCATTCCAAGTCAAGTCGCCTAAAATTTCTATACTGTTCCTGCTCGACACCCTTCAATTTTGATGTAATTGATACAAGACATACATATAGGTCTAAGATGGACATCTTCAACCTGTCAGAGTCAGAAGTAGTATAGTTGGGTCACCAGGGGTCCTTCTATAAAAGTTACTATTTCAAAGTCAAATCACCAAGTTTGTCATCTTATTGCCCATGATACAAGAAAGCTTACTCATTGAAATTATGTAGTTTAGTACAACTTTTTGTGCTAAAAAGCATAATTTTACTATTAAAGATCAGAAATAAATACATTCATCATTACTTGGCTTCAAAGTGGACCATACGGCCTGTCGCGATGAATTTTACCCTTAATTTAACAAGCTGTCACTACTGGACAAATTACTTTAAACGTTAGTCACTTTACCAATCAATTACGTATGAAGATGTAATAGAGCTCTTAAAGTTGTTTTTATTCTGCTTAAATATTCTTTAATTTATTCACCTTTTGAAATTCCTTCAAAAAAATGTAATAAATTTCACCAAATTTTCAGAAGCTCATATCTCAAAAGGAACTTTTCTTATTTGATTACCGTTAGTACCACTGGTAACAACATATCTTAATTGACAAGAAATGCGTTTGTTCGATTTTGGGCCTCTTTGGATAAGGTAAATAAAGCAAGGTTCAAAACACCTACTTTGTGTGAGATTCGCAACTATATCTGCCGTAGAAATCGATTCTAAAAATGTCTCTGGAAGTCTCTAAAATACTGATAACACTGCAGTAGGGAAAAGATAACACAAAATTACTATATGAAATAAGTGGGTCATTCCATGTCAACCTGTCTGGGGGATCCTGGCTAGGTGTCCCAGGACAGATGTAAAGTAATGTTCCGATACACTCAAATATCTCTTAAATGGATAAAGCTAGAATAGTGGAGCAAGTGTCTACCTATAGAGAATGACTACGCTCTAGCATATGAGAGTGGCTTCAGCGTCCACTACTGACAAAATTAGGAAAATATTGACCCTATCTAAAAAAAATGCGAGTAATAGTGAAAATATGTCAATTACAAAATTGTAGAGCATCTCAATTTAGTATGAAATACCGTCTTAATGTAACAATAATTTATTAAAAGCTCTGAAAATATCGAAAAGATTTCTTACATATTTAACACTAGAACGACAGGGGGTTTTACTCAAGTTTTATAAAAAATATTTTGCACCTGAATTTTCATTTAAAACTATTTAACTTATTTCTGTGTGCTTTGTATTTAACTTATTTTATGAAGAAATTTCTGGTGCGAATTGACATTTAAACATTTGATCAAAATCTATACGAATCCAGCTAGGTGTTCTAGTGTTAAGCCGGCGTTTGGTTATCGAAAAATCAATATTTCAAAGCTTCTATTACAGTTATTTTTACATGTAAGCCATTTCATACTGAACCGAGGATGCTCTCAATTTTTGTAATTGTTATTTTCTTTTTACTCTTTTTGCTATCGCTCATATTTTTTGAGATATGGTCGAGAATTTCCACATTTAGTTACTAAGGGTCGCTGCAGCCACTCTCATATGATAGCACGTAGTCATTTTATTATACATAGACACTTATTCTACAATTCTAGCTTTATCTATTCATGAGATATTTCAGTGCATCGGAGCATTACTTTGCATCCAGCCTGGAACACCCGGCCAGGACCCTCTTGACCAGTTGGCATAGAATGATCCACTTATTCCGTGTACTTTTATGTAATCCTTTCACAACTGCAGTGTTCTCAGTCTTCTAAAGACTTCCAGAGATATTTTAAAAATCAGTTTATACAGTGGATGTAGTTGGGAATCTCACACAAAATAGGTGTTTGAACCTTGCTGTTTTTACCTTATACCAACGAGGCCCAAAATGAAACAAACATTTTCTTGTCATTTAAGGTGTGTTCTCTTTTCAGTGGTAAAAACGTTAATCAAATAAGTAGTGTCCCTTTTGAGATATGGGCTTTTAAAATTTGGGTTGAATTTATGAATTTTTTTTGAAGGAATTTCAAAGATGAATAAGTTAAAGAATATTAAAGCAGTATAAAAACAACTTCAACAGATCTATGAAATCTTTATAGGTAATCTTAGTAGTAAAGTGACTAACGTTTAAAGCAATTTGTTCAGTAAAAGTTTTTAAAATAAGTGTAAAATTTATCGCGACAGGCCTATGGCCTACTTTGAAGTCTAGAAATGGTGATTGTATTGATTTCTGATTTTTATTTATACTTACTGCCATTATGTCTTATAGCACAAAAAATTGTACTAGGCCACATATTTTCTATTCGTAAGGTTTCTTGTATCATGAGCAATAAGATGACAAACTTGATGATTTGATAGTGTTTCTGCGATTGCGAAATAGTGAACTTTACAAAAGGACCCCTGATGAAATGGTACAAAATGAATTTAACGTTATGTGTTCTAAACTTCAAAAGTGCATAATTTCTAAACTACTTGACCTATTAACTTCCTGTTTGGCGTCCGAAGGTAAAATGTGACGAATAATCCAAATATGGTGTGAAAATTAGGTGTTAGTATTAAAAATAATGGTCACCCAACTATACTACTTCTGACTCTGTCAGTTTGCAGATGTCCATCTTAGACCTATGTGTCCCGTATAAATTACATCATAGTTGAAGGGAATCGAGCAGGAGACTCTAGGCCAGTTGACATGGAATGATCCAAAGTGAAATTTTCTTGAAGTGTCGTCTATATGGTGAAATTGTATCAAACTTTAAAATTTTCAATATTAACACATAATTTTGATATATTTATATTTTTCAATAAATTTTACTAACGGACTACAAACGTGAAGTCATTCGGTCAAGTTGTTTAGGAATTGCGCACATTTAAAATTTAGAATTTCTAATGTTAAATCCATTTTTAATCGTTGAAAAACTGATTACAATTTTAGATTGCGAGTAGTTTTTTAAGCATAACTCAAAATCTACTGAGCGCAATGAGCTTTAATTTTTGTTTCGCATATTTGAAGCTGCCAGATTTCTGTTAAAACATTCTTAGATTACAAATTATATTTTTCCCGAAAATGATTTCGAAGAAATATATTATACTGAAATAAATTTTCGAAAGACTATGAATTGTAACCTATGAAGTTTTAGCAGAAATCGATTTCCAGAAACTTCGAATATACGAATCCAAAGTTACAGGTTATTCTGTCAAGTAGTTTTTGAGTATGTTTTAAAAACTATCCGTATTGCAATCTGTTTTGCAACGGTAAAAAATGAATTTAACGTTATGTGTTCTAAACTTTAAACGTGCATAATTTTTAAACTACTTGACCTATTAACTTCCCGTTTGGCATCCGAAGGTAAAATGTGACGAACAATCCAAATATTATGTGAGAATTTGGTGTTAGTATTAAAAATGTTAACATTTGATGCGATTTCAGTATGTAGACAAGCCCTAAAGAAAATTTCTACGTAACAGGATTGTTGAAAATAGTAAACAAAAAGCTTTGATGCAAAGATATTTATTCTGCGACATATAGAATTGGAGTGATGACTATTGTTCGGATTTTATGTTTCTGTGGGTGGTGCTATATATTAAGGTACTTAAGGGAGCTTAAGGTACAGTCCGCGAAAAAAAAAAAGCTATACTCGCAGATTTTATTCGCAGATCATTTATAATAAAATAACAACAGTGTCTGTAGACTAAGAATAATGTGTTTTTTTTCGGACTATGAATTCAGGTTTAAAATAAGGGTCGTCTGCATGTTAAAAATTTCACCAACTTTCAACTTCTAAACAGTAACACTCAGTTTTGAGAGTTTATTTGAGTTTCTTCGATCGAATCAGCCCGGAAAATCTATGCGTTTTTCCTTAAATATTCATAGTGTTATTAAAGAAAATGTGTTATGCTGATCCTTAAATTTAGAAAAAAATATTTAAGATATTTTATTGAAACGTAACAGAACATTCAATTAGTCATCAGAATTATTTTTACAAATATCTAAATATAAAACAACTAACATTATAAAAGAAAATTATACATAATTTTTTGATTACTTTTTCAGATTTTCTTTTCTATGGATATAAATGATAACAGAAGGTGGTTAGCAGAAAGTGAAAACTTTTTATAGCTCAAAAACTAATGGTCGGGATGAGCTGTAAAAGTACACAGCCATGGTTTCGACGAGGTTCATTCTTTCACTGTAAACACTAGTGTAGGCCATAGTTCATAAATATTTTGAAAGTTAATTTGTTAGTTTTCATAATTAAAGGTATGTTTAAAAAAAATTACTAAATTATGCTTCTGTATATTTTAAGTATCTCATTAAAAAATAAACGTTTCAATTGGATGATTTTTTGAGAAGACATAAATTAAAGTTTGTCACACAGATTTAACACTTGCATCCTGAAACGTTGACCCTTCTAACTCAATAAAGATTTTAGAAAAAATGCATTAACTGTGTATGTAGACGACTCCTATTTACAAAATTCTATTTATATTCTTACAGAAGACATTATCTTGAATGTAATGAGCACCTTGTTGGGATTTTATTGTAAACAATCTACAAATAAAGCCAGGTGCATCTTTCTTTTAAACGGACTGTACATTTTTCAATGAGAAAGAGGAGTTACAGTTTAATGTCTGAAGCAAAATGTAAGAGCTTTATGATTTGTAGAAATGGAAATTCGATATGATGTGTACGGAGTGGTCTCTTTAGAAAAAAAACTTAAACTTTTGAATAAAAAATTTTATTGAGAAAAATTCATATTGTAAAATTTATGAAAATATGAGTAACAAAATAATCTGTAGCTAAATTTGAGTCGTGGGCAAACGCTCCACTTGCTCATGCAGAAATTCAGATCTGATCTAATCATTACTGAACTATTGGGTTGAGGTTTGGTTCATGAGCGTTTTTTCAAAATTTTGAATGTTGTCCAGTGAGTGAGGATGGTTCACCACACTTTATTTATCACAATCAATCTTCTCACCAATTCATTTGACATGGATTTTTGTGAAGAAGGTGATTCGATCACTGTTCATTGAGCTCAATTGGTTGACCGGTGTGTGATCCGTCTTTGAGGCCAAAATTTTCACTTTTTGAAGCGCGAAAACCAACGACGGGCAGTACTTTAAGGAATTGCTATTTCTCCACGCACACACTCTGAAAAAAATCATCAAGAAACGTATAAAGTACACACAGCAAGTTGCCTAAAACTCTGTGATTGGAAGAGATTTTTCTGTTATTCGAAGAAATTTCTTTATTTTGATTGAAAAAATTCAGAAACTTCTGAGCTTCGGTTTGAAAATTTTTCGTGTTTTGATGGAAAAAGAACATACATAAAATTCCTTTTCTAATAAGAAAAAATAACACGCAGCACATTTGCTGGAACACTCCTGTGATTTGACGAAAATGCAGTTTTAGATAGGTGCATTTTGGGTAATTTTTACGGTAGAATTATGAATTTTCTGTATTTTAGGGGGAGATGGGCAAAGAAAGAGAAATTTTCGTGTTTTAACGAAGAAATAGCAACGGAATAAAACCTTCAATACATGAATTTTTTAAGAGCACAGCACAAATCTCACAAGCAACGTCGGCGGTCTTAACACCTTGATTAAGTGCAAAAATCAAATGGTGTCGGAAATGTTCAGTTTTGTCGGCATTTCCTTTCAGTAATCTGAAAATGCACCAAAATCAATAAAATCAAAAAAATCAAACCACCCTATCTTCTGGAGCAAAAAATTCTCTTTTAAATAACTGAATATTTTGCTAATGCGTTTTATTTCTACGTGCATTTTTAAACCTAAAAAGAAAACATTCGCTCATAAATTATTCCTCAACACAATACTGGAGTAGTCCGTATGAAACACAGCAAACTAGAAACAATGAAAAATACGGGCAGATCGATGGGTTGGTATAGAAAAACCCCGTCAGAAGGGCAGTAGGGTGAATCGGAAACGTCCGAACGGTGTCCGGGCAAAACTATTAAATGGTTATATTTCATTTCTTTTTTTTTTACAGGTTAAAATTTATTCTGGACCTCGTCTGAACAATATATCGACATTTGCTCCACCTCTCGCAAAATCAATGAAAACGGAGTACGGATCTCTGGAATGTGCTGTGGAAATCGTCGATAATGTTGAAGCAGCTATATCACATATTAACACATTTGGTAGTGCTCACACGGATGTAATTGTGACTGAAAATGGTAAGACACAATTATTAGCATCATTATCTGCACATGTAGCAAACTTTTCAAAACTTAAAAAAAAAAAACTGAAACATTGTAAAAAAAATACAGGTGATTCTTAATATAGCTAAAATATAATATAGCCACGAACGAATACTATAACCTCCTCAAAGATATTAATGACTCCAAAAGATGTTTTTTTCCTTTAGAAACCTCAAGAACCACTATATTTTCGAGATTTAACGAGGTATTTATAGAAATAAAGTTTCTCTTGCTGCCACTGATATTTGAAAACGTTTCCAAGTAGTTTAATTGTCATTAATCAGTTTTCTCAACCCGGAATTAAGGTTTTTTTTATGCTGTCAATTCTCAATTAAACATTCTCATGTTCAACAAGCATGTATTACAGAAAAACATGATAAATTAACAGCATCAATATTAAAATTAAAATTAAAATTACTTTGTTACCCTTTCATTTACAAATTCAATAATGCAGCTGAAAATGTTTAATTGAGAATTAACATACTGAAAATCGATTGTTTCGAACACTATAGCTCGAAACAATTCGAAAATTCAACGCTGTCTGTTTATACACATCTTGCATTAACTGTTACTTCCTAATATCATTACACTTTATTTTTCAATTAAAACATTATGATTTCCTTTTGGAAAATATTATCGTTTTAAAGTTCAAGCAACATTCGTGTAGGTATGTTCTTAGAAAGATCATTTATATATTTTTTGCACACGCAGGGAATACGAAAAGATTTCTTTACCATTTTAGCTGCTGAATGACCACTGGCAGTCGAATATACCTTTCACTGATAGGCCCACACTTATTTTGCAGTAATAGCTTTTACGCCTAACTAACAGCGGGCCTTATATGTAAACTCAACAGTGTAAATGAGAAAAGGTAGTCAGTCGGCCAGGAAGAAAAGATTTTAATGGACCGTCGGCGGTACGTGTTCATTATGACAAAAAGATACATGTGACTATCATCGGTTAGGCGACAGCAGATAGCGTTATGATGTGAATGCCAATTAAAGATTTAGTTTCACTTTCGTATAGAAAAAGTGATCAAAACGTCATATAACCAAACTAAATTTATCAAAATACAATACAAGAATATTAAAGTTGTTGATCCCTTTGATATTTACCCTGTTAAATAATAAAATTGAATAACAATTCGAGATTTAGACAGTGTTGCATAATTTGTAGGGTTAAATTATTGCATAAAACTGTTGCAGATTCTAGAATGCTTACTACAAAGGAAAAAAATACATGTGTTTAAAACTATGAAAATGTTGATAATTTTTCTTTCATAGAAAATTGTACATATTTGATATTTTCCCTTATCAGTTCTCTTAAAAGTAATCATATATATTTTAATCTATTATGTTTAAACATATTTTTTCAGAGGAAAATGCAAAAAAGTTCCTCAGAAGTATAGACAGTGCTTGTGTGTTTCACAACTGTAGCACAAGATTTGCAGATGGATATCGGTATGGATTGGGTAAGTATTTTTTTCTTTAATCTTATTTACATTTAAATAGAATGTATTTTCAAGTTTATTTTAAAAATAATAAAAAAATAAATAAAATCAGTTCTCAATGCTGCATCGTTGTTCAGTAATTAACAATAGCACAGCAGGTTTGGCTATTGTTGGTGCTATAATTCGCAATCTTATGTTAAGCAGATATTACAGGACATTTTCTAATATCATTCTCAAATTATATATTAACATTTTACTGTTCAGTGAACCATATGTAATTCTTAAAATGGGGCAACTGTTCGTATTAATACGTTCGACAGTGACATGGTTTTTACGCGAGATATGTGTAGGCATAGGTCTTCCATAAGGCACCTAACCCATCCCTTACTTCATACACGTTAGACGTAAATCAACCCCAAATATTTGTCATTTTATCATTCAGAAACTACTCGTTAATATTTAGGGATTAGGGAAATATTGAAAAACTTCCAGACTAAATTTTTACAACCATCTTAAATAAAACTGGACTGCGAATATGCACATACATAAATTAAATGTTTTGTCATTTTCGGAAAAATCATTTCAACCTACAGAGCTAATTCTACTCCTTCTTTGCGGCGGGGCAATTATTTGGTAACGGAATTACGGTTCAAAACAAATTTGTAAAATTTCAGTGGAATGGACCACACGAACGGGGTGGAGCACGCAATGCTTGTGGGAAATTTACTCGTATTTGATTGGCTCTTCTCAAACGCTTGTGGGGAAAATCGGGACGCTGATTAGCTGTATAAAAGAAGAACGTCATCGTGACGTTGGATGACGTCAGAAATGCTTGTGGTCCATTGCATAAAGTTAATTATTTTTTACAATTTTTTTTAACTGCAAGAACAATTATTGCACAACCAAAAAAAACACTTAAAATATTATTTAGAAATTTTTAAATGCTTGGTAAGGAAATTACAAGCAATGGATTTCATGTAATTCCGTTACCGGGCATTTAAAAAATTCCAAAAAATATTCTTATGTATTTTTTAATTATTGTAAGTTTTTATTTTGATTTCTCAGTGTGTACTAATTGTGCTTGCAGAAAACAAAACTTGAAAACAATAATTAACTTTATGTGATTGTAATAAAATTTTACAAATTTACTCTGAACTGTAATTCAGTTACCAAATAATTGCCCGACGGTGAAATTATTGTATTGCTTACATTTTAAACTCTTCGTGCACCGACTGCATAATTGAATTGAAGTAATGAAGTGCGTTAATGCACTGGATATTCTTAGATGTGGAAACTTGTGAATATCCTTAGTATATAATTTTGAAATGAATCATACATAAACTTTAATGTAGACTCTATGGCTAAACGTCATCCGACAATTTCGGTTTTAGACGGTTTGCCGAATATCTAAAGAAATACTTGACGACTCGTTCTTGAATTTCAAAGATGTAAATAACTCGTTTAATCTCATTTTTTTCAATGAAGAATTTGTCACATGAGCAATTAAGGAACTAGAAATAAATTGAATAAAAAAATATATAATATTTGCAATCACCCTGTAACATAAATTTTTCGAAATGATCTGTAGCTATAGAAAAGGACGTACAATGTTTGTATGTTTTTGCGCAAGTACAGAACATATATTCATGAATATATAAACGTTTCTCTAAAAAATTCAAAAAGTTTTCTCATGTTTTCTGTTTACAGCCTGTAACGTTTTCAACCAAATTTAACGCCACTTTCAGAAAACTTTGCAATGTGCAGTAGAAACATTATACTGTAATTAGAAAATAATTTGTTGAATGTTTGATGAGATACGACCATACGAGTTCTGTCTGATAACTATCCCAACTTGAATTTTCATTTTTCTCGTGCTCAGTAGTGATTCTAAAGTGGCATAACTGTGTAAAGTGGAAGGAGACAGCTTAATGCGCATGCTTGAATTTTTTCTCCGCGTTCCAGTGAGCCAGCCGTTGCCTTCTGGCCGCCGAGTGAGGTGCTGTCATAACGTGTTTATCGGATTTCGATTTCTCCCAAGATGACTGAACGATTTGAGCAAAGGTAGGGGAGCTGGGGGATGAATGGGACAAGGGATGGGTGGGACGTTCTCAATATTTCAGGCAATAAACTTTTTTTTTAGTTGCTTCCTATCCTCATAGATTTCACTACCATAGTGTGCTTCAGAACCAAAAAGCAAGACCACATGGCTGTTTTCAGTTTCCTTCAAATTATCATTTCCTGAAAACTCTGCTTAAAAGTAATTTTTTTTACATTTGAAATATTACTTAAATATCTTATGCAATATAAACAATTCAGATATGTTGTAGTTTTTTATTTCAATGCTCAATATTGGTAATTAAAATGAATGAATATTAACCATTGTGACAAAATAATTTTTGATACAAAATGGCTGACAATTGAATAGATGCATCATGGGGATGATTGGGACATTTCAAATGGGATGAATGGGATTGTCTCATTCATCCCTAGAGGATGCTGAAAAATATATTTATTAGCTAAATAATATTATATAGTTTGATAAATTAATAATTTATGGTAATTGTTCTTATAACATTTCATCCTCATTGTAGCCATCGTCTTCAGCCATTGAATGCTTCCATTTATGGGACTTTTAAGGCAAAGCTGAGATGAGTCCAAAATGATTGGCTAATAAATAATCCTGGAGATGATATTACAATTTACAATCTCTCAGCTTTTGCCAAGGAGGCATTTTTGTCAGCTTTTAGTTCTTAACATTGAATAAAGGGAGAAAAATATTTGTATCCCATTCATCCCATGCTGTGAGGATGATTGGGGCATAGAGGAACTTTTTTTAAATTTCATAATATATTTCTGTATAATAATAATCTTGAATAAATATTGAGCATAAGATGTAGTCAAACACTTAATGAACGAAATGAGATATTTAATATTGATAATAACTTAAATAAAATATTTAAAATACATATTTTTGTGAAAATGTCCCATTCATCCCCCATCTCCCCTACTGCATAAAATTTTGTCAAAAGCCTGGTGATTCGCAGAGCGCCATAATTTGTAAGATTCATCAGGCACTTAAAGATGATGCTCTGAGGGTGACACAAATTAAGGAGTGGTTGAACCGATTCAAAAATGTCCGCGACGGCGAAGTTGACCACCATTCCAAAAGAAGCCTTCCAGAAGTGTTTTCGGCAGTGGAAGGAACGGTGGGCTAAGTGTGTGGAGGCGCAAAACCCATACTTTTATGGGGATTTGGGTCCTAATACCGTCGGGTAACTTATAAATTGTTTTCGGCCAAAGGTCGGATACTTTTCAGACAGACCTCGTATGTATGAAAAGCATTCAACTGCGCATGCGCGAACGATATAACTTTTTTTCTTAATTTGGCAGTCAGCTATATATGGCAACTTATATAAAAATACCAGTCGAATATCTGGGAAATTCGGAAAGATATTGGCAATATAGTGAGCTGAATTTTAGTTGATTTCTAAAAGGAGATGGATGACAAGTATTTTTCCACAAACTCTCATTCTTTATTGATCTACTTCCAACAAGGAAGGGAGGATTTTGTTAAGCATCGACTAATGTTTTTCATATTGCTTTTAGGAGGGATTCCTTCCGGGAGGACTTTTGAAGGGAAATTGACCCCGAATTATCGTTATGTACAAAGTAAACTCAGAAAATCTTGCAATGTCGCTCCGCCTAGACCAATATAGTTTCAAACCTATAAATTTCGAACCCGGTGAGCCCTCGACTTCTAACAAAAGAGTATATATTTAATGTTCACGTGTAACTTTTGAAGGAAATTTCAATTTTGATAATTTTTTTGTTGTAATGAACTTTTTCTGTCATGGTTCACCGATATAGATTAAATTAGGAACCAAAAAGGATATGTTTGTTTTTTAAAAATGACAATTTGTTGTAAATCTCTTATCATCCAGCTACTTTTAGAAAGGCACTGGAATTCAGCTTACTGTATCGTCGATGTCTTCTAAGTCTGAACGATATTCAATTGACCCTTTTGTATAAGTTTCCCTATATAGCTGACTACCAAATAGTCAAAAAAATATATATATCGTTCACGCAGGTGCAGTTAAAAATTATATCATACGAATGCTCACATCTCATCAAATATAAAATATATTATTTTTTAATTACAGTATGATATTTCTGTTACACTTTGTGGAGTTTCAACAAGTGGCATAAAATTTGGTTGGAAAATTATACAAGCAACATGCGAAAATTTTTTGAAATATTTAAAGAAACGTTTATTTCTTAATGCATATGCTTGCCAATTTTACACAAATGCAAAACACCGTTGTGTAGGGCACACATAGTCATTTGCTACAGTGACAGAGCATTTGGAGCATTTTGCGTTATAGAGTGATCAAAATATTATATTTATTATTCAATTTATTGTTGATTCTCTAATTGGACTCGTGAATAATCTTCACTGAAAAATATGAGACCAATCATGTTTTTTACATCCCTGAAGTTCAAGAACAATTAGTCAAGTATTTCTCTATAGACACTCTACAAAACATCTAAAATCGAAAGTGTCCGGTGACTTTTGACCATATAGTCTAAGCCAAATCTTTAATGCAATCTCACACAAAATCTACAGCACTTATTTATAGGCAACTTTCTATGCTTTATTTTAGAATTTAATTTACTGCAAATTGAGTTTCAATTACTCTTTTCTCATACTTGTTTTTTTATAGAAATGTATCTCCTGCAGTATTTTGATGCTTCTAGTTTTGTTCTACCTTAAATTCTTTAATCCTTTCAGGGGCGTAGTTTGCAGACTGCAAACGCATTTTCACAAATTTTTTAAAGTAAGAAAATTTTGACATTTTTTCTCTTTTAGAGGTCTTAATGACAATTTGTAGTAGATATTTCATTTTTAAATTTAGAATTGGTGATCTTGCAATACCTTTTATTATTACGAGGAAATAGGAGCCGTACAGCTCTACCACAATTTTTTAATCCTCTTTTTTCACATTGTTTAATCCCAAGAAAATATTATGAATTATGCGATTCAATAAGGCGGTTAATTTTTCTGAGATTAAATGTTAAATAGAAAATTTCTAATCTGAAATAGTGGTGTCATACTGCTTGGGAATTGTAAGAAATGTACACACATTGATGGCAAAAATATTTTTGTTACTTTTAGGAGCAGAAGTTGGCATCAGCACAAGTAGAATTCATGCACGTGGACCGGTCGGTGTTGAAGGACTTTTGACAACCAAATGGATATTACATGGTACAGGAAATACTGTTTCCGATTTTGATTCGGGAAAAATGACATATTGTCACGAAGCTTTACCTCTAAATATTGCAAGTGAAACTCAGTGAAATAGCATAATTCTATTTTGACTATAATTGTTTTATTTATATTTTACCAATTGTTTTTTATTTAAAGTATTTATTTATGACTGTTATGGTGCTTTAAGTGTCTTTTAAGTGTATTTGTTACAGTTTAGTTTGTGAATTTTTGATATAACAACATAAATTATTTTACATCTTTAAATTTGATACATCCGAGATATTATCTTTTATATTCAATTGTATAAAGTGATTTTAACTGTTTATTTTGCAAAATAAAAACAACTGATCATTAAATGGCTACCATGACTTATATTATTTCACATTTAGAGTTTATATTATTACACTTAAATTTATGACAAATATTACATTTAAATACTCTTAAAATTACCATGCTCGACATATGGCTGTCATATTACTGGATTTAACAAAATTGTTAATCTTTAGAATTTAAACTCTATGATATCACAATATACAAGTTCTACAAATTTAAGCATTTATAAATTTTTATGCTTCATATCTGACATAAATATAAGAATTAAGTAAAAATTCAATAATTAGAATGTTGACAATCAATAGGTTACTCTGCAGCAATTTTCCACTGCCCAGATTAAGACGAAATGAAAACTACAGATTATTCAAATGATGTGCTTTTTATTTATTAAATGAAAATTTTAGTATAGACGTTTTCCGAAAGATTGTGCTATAGGGTGAAACACCCAGTTATTGTCACCTAACCTTAACTGACACTGCAGCAGAAATCTAACTCAAATAAGCATTTCCTTGTAAAATTCTGCAAAGTAATATCATCTAGTGGTAACTTATTTGTCTTATCTGTTATAACTTATTTTTGAGCTATTGGTTTTTCAAAAAAGGGATGGTGTCAGTTACTGGAGATGTTGACAATATTTATGAAAAAAAATTTAGTAATAAAAAGTATAATTTTTTAAAATTTTGTCAACAATAATTTTTTAATGTAACTTTACTATACTTTCATAAACAAAGATAAGTATAAAATAGATTTAAAACTTTGTAATAATGATTTGAACAAGAAAAAATGCTTAATGTGTCAGTTACTGAGGGTAAAATCGATTAAATGTCCAATAAACTTATGCATTTCAACGTCCCATATGCCATATGTTTAACATGCTATAATAAATGCTCTGAAGACGTCTTTCATCAGAGGTCTCTGAATACTAAGCCTACGCGCTGACATAAAAATGGCTCATGTCGTAGGCAGATTTTTTTTCAGCATTTGCACGGTCCCTCGATTGTGAACACCAGTATTTCATAACAATATTCTTTGCCTTATTTAATCAAAGAAAAATAAGGCGAAGAATACTTTTAGAAATTACCGGTATTCAAATTTAAGAGACCGTACAGTCCATATGCTTAGAAAAACCCGCCTACGACAGCCACCGTTTTTGTGTCAGAGAATAGGCTTAATATATAGAGGGGCTGTGACTTCATTGTAAACAACGTACAAAACCATATTTTGTATTTCTGACTGCAAATAATGCTTTTTCCTGGGATTACTTTGCGATTATAGAACGTTGTTCAAAATGAAGGGCCCATTAGGATTTATTGCAGTATAATTAACTTTTCAGAGAAGGCATATTGCATATTGAAATGTATAAGTCTATTGAACATTTATTTGAGTGCTACAACGCCACATTTCGGAAAATTTTTGCACTAAAATTTCTATTTAATTTAATGGGCTTGTTAAATAAACGATTTAAAAAACACATAACACGATAAAAATCCATTTTCAGTAATTGCTGTCCATAGTCGGTAATGTGTTCGAATTTTTTCCTGCAGCCCTGTGTGTGAACTACACACCAAGTAATACACTAAAAATTAGTTAAATTTTAAAATGTATACCATTGCTTAAAACGCACTTCCAGCAGTTATCACTGACTGTCAGTTCTATAACCGATTTTTGGTACTTCTCCATTATCCCGTTGACCACTTTTCATAACAAAAAATTATCGCCAAACTATAGGATTTAAGGCCAAAAATGCATGACCGTGGCGTCACATCGAGGCTAACGAAAAAGACAGGCTACCGCGGTTCATTCCATTTATCTTTTTTTACAGACCGCTAGTGTGACGTGTTGCTCTTTTCGTACGCCTGCATTGGTGGATTCGAGCATCACGTGACTCCCGCGGTCTGTAAAAAAAAGATACCCGTAAAGCACCGCGGTAGCCTTTCTTTTTCGTTAGCCTCGGTCACATACACTTGACGTCAGAAGCGTTACACGTATTTGCTATGTCATCAGGTGGTTATTAATTCGATATTTACCTGTATTTTTCATTATGTTTTACTGATTTATTAGTTGTTTCGTTAATTAAAATAACAACTGTGTCCTTAAACGGCGGTGTCATGATATTAAAAAAGAGAAAAAGCATTGAAAAATGTTGCGGAGTATAGTTACGTACAGTAGATCAGTTTCAACTGACGTCACAAACATTTACTCACCATTAGAGAGGGATATAATTAAGAAAGATAATATAAATAAATAAATATTCAAGATTTTTTCTGTTTTCATTAATATATTGTAAATTTTATTGTTTAAGCTTACTAAGTTGACACATTGGTGAGTGGGGTATTTGCAAATGTCTTGTATTTATTTATTTATTTGTATGAGATTCCAATGGCCACATTCTTTCATTTGTTTATTTGGCATTACAGTTTGGCGATAATTTTTTGTTATGAAAAATGCTCAACGGGATAATGGAGAAGTACCCGATTTTTTTGTATGTTTCTGTAAGTAAACGATAAATGCTACGCACTTATAGGTAATATGTTGTTATAGATAATATGTTGTAGGGCACCTGAGTAATGCAAATAAATTTCATTATGTTTGAAGAAGTGTAACAACATTGAAATACTCTGCAAAAAATTTCTCCCATAGATCATAATGTAATGGAAATCTCTCTGTGCTTACCAGTAAATGAACTATAAAGTCTACATTTTTTACCTTCTGTACAAAGTATTTTTGTAGTCCACCTTGTTGATGCATATCAATTTCATTAAGCTTGAGGTATTGTAACATCATGAAAATGCACCGCAAACGCTTTTTCCCCATACGCCATATTGTCACGGAATTCTTTTGTGTGTCCCTGTAAACGAACTATAAATGCTACACACTTCATTTTCAATAGCAATGCATGCTATAGCAAACCTCAATAACATGTGTCAATTATATGTCTATTTGAGTATATTTACGAGAGTTAGAGCACAGACAGACCAAAGTCCTAGACACCCTTCAACCATGTTGGAAAAAGTTAAAAAGTACTCAAGTGGTATGTACTAGAGATGAGACGGGCTCGATTTTTATACCAGCCTTCTGGTCCAGGCGGGCTCGGGCTCATTCCTTCTGCAATTGAGAATTTTATTTATTCTCATATAGAAAAAATAAAAATACATTTTTCCCCTAAAAAATTACATATTCCATTTCAGGTAATTTTAATGTTATTTTGAGCAGAATGAATAGGAGGGGAAACAGAAATCTTATTTTTCTTTTCTAGTATTAGAATGTTACTTAAAAAAAATTTACGATATTTGCGACGTGACTGACGACTGGGTGATATGGCGCCAATGCGAAGTGGCGTCAGTATTATTTGTTATTAGATTTTCGTTTGTGACAGTATGATATTTTTTAATTGGAATGTTTATTTTATTTTATTTTTTTAGAGATCTAATGCGAGATGAATATTTTTTTTTCATTTTTAGTCAATCAACATTAATTTAGGTTTGCAAATTTATAGTGTTCTATTGTGTGCCAGTCATACTCGCTCTTCATATGAAAACAACCTTAGTGATTCTATTTTTAATTATGAACTCTGCTCATGCTAAAGCTCTGTTCTGCACATTTACGAAGTCACTTTCATTCATAAGTAGATATAATTGTCATGTATTTTTATTCCGATAGAAAGCAATCGAAGAGTGTTTCAACTTTTTCTATAAAAGCACAGGATCTTTCAGATAACGGTGTCAAATTTTTAATTTAAGCTGATTTCAGGAACACGAAATATTGTTTTAATTCAAGAATCAATTATAAGTTACGAAATGCACTTTTCATAGGAAATATAAAACGTTGTTCGATTTTTCGGCATAGAAATAGTAATTTCGACAAATTTCATTCATTTATTTATAAAACGCACTTCGTTAAAGTATCCATCAGATTTACTTATTGGGAGAGAAAAATATTTACATCCTTTTAAGGAAGTATATTTTATTTGATACCAAACTTCTCTTTTGATAAGATTGAATGTAAATTTCCATAAAATTAATTATGCGCACGGGATGAACAGTTATTTCCGCGTAAGGAGTTTAAAAAAATGATATATTACTTTTAAAACAATTTTTAAATATTATGCAATTTTTTTCGGTATCGGGCTCGGGCAGGCCCGGGCTCCGAAAAGAGAGCCCGAACTCATCTCTAGTATGTATTAGTGGTAAGTAGTAGTAGAACTTAGAAAGTTAAGGAAAGTCGAAATGTGAGGTGATATCAGAAGATTCGGTAAGCATAGAAGAAAGTTTTCATATATTAAAAAAATAATTAAAAGTGGAGGCAGAGAGTTCTAAAAAATTTGAAAAATGTGGTGTATAATTTTGTAAAACAAAAGATGAAAATGAGTACTGATATCAGGATACTAGAGTCTAACATCCTTGACATAGTAGCGACATTTGGGAATGAAAATTGGAATAGTCGTGGTGATTTTGTACATAATTAGACGGAGATAATATGAATTCTGTGAATACTGTAAAGATAGTACTTTTGTTCATATTATATTTTCAATCAAAAATTCAATTTGCAATGCATTTTCAGAGAACTATTAAATAGTGGGCATTGTTATTTGGATTTTGGGATTTGAATGATTCATTCGAGAATGCGCAAAAGCATAGCTGCCAAACTTCGTACTTTTTCAATTAATTACTACCAGAAATTTTGTAAAAAATAAAGAAATTTCTTATTTTAATTTGATTTAAATTAAGAGCTACATAAAAATAAGAAACTTCTTTTACTTTTTTTTTCTCAAAATTTCTGGTGGTAATTGATTAAAAAAAGGCTGGCAACTATGATTTGTGCACGCCTAAATTATTCATTCGAATGACAAAATCATTCATTATGCCTATAACTACCGTTAATAAATGAGTTTATTAATAATTATTTATGTTATCATTTCAGTTACTAAATAACATCCATTGTGTTGAAAAGAATACTTCTCAATAAAAAATTAGCTTAATAGAATTACATTTATTTTTTTTTGGGTTTACTATATAAAATGCGGTTAGAATTGTTCCCAATTGGAACTTGGAGAGAATAAAACTTGAGAGTTTTTGTAACTAACACTTGCATCACTTTCTTTTAATTTAGTTCTTTGAGAAAATAAAGGAAATAATATTTGAAATTTCAGGAACCACCAACATTTTTTTTTGCTCTTAAATATATCGATTTTACCCAATATTTAATTATTTTTTTTAATTCAAAAAAGATATTTTAGAGGGTGTTCCTAAATGGACTGACCGATTTTAAAATTCAATAAAATTAAACGATGACAGCTATTGAAGTTATTTTTGCAGGGGAGTAATGTTTGAAGTCAGGAATTTTGTCTAAAAAACGGCTCTAACGATTTTGACTAAATTTTGTATCTTATCGTTTTTGGGAACGAGAAGACAATTGGGCTAGGTCACATCATCGAGAAAATTCAATTAATGCTTCATTTTGTGTCACTATGGGTCAGAGTCAAGCTAATTTTATGTAAAAAACGGCTGAAACGATTGTGACTAAATTTTTTATTCTAACGTTTTCGAGCACGAGAAGACCATTGGGCTAGGTCACATGTCCCAGAAAATTTGATTAGTAGTTCATTTTAGGTCATTATAGATCAGGGTCAAGCTAGTTTTGTGTAAAAATGGTTGAAACGATTTTTACGTAATTCTTCCATTTTGGAAAATCTTACCATTTTGGATTACGAGAAGACCATTTGTCTAAGTCACATCTTCGAGAAATTTTGATTAGTGGGGTATTTTTGGATCACTACGGATCAAGCTAATTTTATCTAAAAACTGCTCTAACGATTTTGACTAAATTTTGCATCCTATCGTATTGGATTACGTGAAGACCATTGAGCTAAGTCATTGAGCGAAAATTTTATTAGAGGGTCATTTTTGGGTCACTACGGGTTGCTGCATTAGAGTGTGAATGAAGGTTGAAACAGTTATTAAGTTGTTGAACATTTGACAGAAAAGGAAGTCGCAAAGTTGGCAACATTCGAGAAATTTGGCGGGAAAATTGACTTTCAAGATTACCAATGCCAAAACATATGCTTGGCGCCAAACGAAATAATGTCGCCTATTTTGACGATATTTGTAGAAATTTTGACGACTTTTGGTGAAAAAATTTCTTTTCAGGACTGAAGGAATTTTCAATAAATTCCCAATAGGAGCCTAGATAGATGAATCAACCAATAATTCCCAATGCAACAGAAAGCACGATTCTGGTAGTTCAGAGCAGTTTGCAGTGAATTTATTGTTATATTGAACACAAGGGTTAGTTGAACACAAAGCTAACTTTAACTGAGCGTAGCTCAGTCTTCCCAGCTGGTATCAGCTTTAAGTAGCGTTTCCATGTCTCAAGCGAAACAACCTTGAAATACTATTCGAAATAACCTTGAAATTTCAAAACTCAAATAATTTTTTTTACGTTTCAAGAGCTAAACAGAATGAAGGTAAAACTTGAGTGAACTCTGATCTATTTTGATGCGTTAGTTTGAGAGTTCTAACAGTTTGAGATAGTTATCATCTATCGGTGATATTTGAAACTAAATCAAAGAAGCGCTGTAAAGAAAGTTGAGACTTCACGCATTAATCTTCTACAAGAATGACTTCAGTAGCTGTCAACATTTTCTTGTTACGGATTTTTTAAAACGTTCCATCACTTTAACTTAAGTCTAGACCAGCTGTACTCAACCGTTTTTTCTCGCGGGCCGTAAAAATATGTTTGCGACGCTAGGCGGGCTGCAACACACTTATAAAAACGTTAAAAAAGAGTAATTATAATAGTAACATACAATAAATAGTATAACAAAGCAATATAACAGAGTTAATATTATTAAGAGGTTTAAACGCTTATTGCTGAAAAATGTTACAAAAAAGCTTTAACATCAGTACTTCCAAACAATAAACTTTGTGGTAGATTTCTACTGCAAATTTTGTAGAAATATGCCTTGAAATATGTTGTTTGGAAATAGTGGTGTTAAAATTTTTGGTGCCAATTTTTTTCCGAGACAAACGTACAACCCTAAAAAGTCCAACCCCTATGCTTATTAACTACATAATAAGCATAAAACATAATAATGTTTGACGTCAATTTCCAAGTTAGAAAAAAAAACTAATCAAGAGATTTTCTCTAATAAATAAATGCAAACACTATTTATTTATTTATTCATTTAAATGTAGAAACATTTGCGTATGTGTGAGACGTAGTGCACATGTAGAAACGTAGTGCAAATTTAATAAATTTGCAATAATGTTTAATTAATGTTGAATATTAGAAAATGTTTACATCACTGTAGAACAAATAGAACTACAATTAATACAATTAATAATAACAACTACAATTAATAATAACAGGGCAGATTTTGTCTTCCTATGAAAATATATAAAACAATATTTAAAGTCTTAAACACTTTTTATATACATCTCAATTAATTTTTAAAAGATTGATTAATGATCATATGTCTCGGGCCGCATGCGGCCCACGTGCCGAAGGTTGAGTATGGCTGCCCTAGACAATCTACACGTTTCAGCTACAATTAAGGTTTTTTTATATGTATTATTTACTAGTAACAAAAAATGTATTTTAAATTATAAAACTAAATTGAAAAAAAATAGTCATGTCGGTTCTTGGTAGAAAGGTAACATTTACCATAAATACTGGAAAATAATAAGTTAAAAATAAACTGATTAATTGAAAATTTGGTGAATGCTACAAACGATATTAGTTGGAAAAAATACATTACATACATTTTACATTTGGGTATTTTATTATAAAATTAAGTTAAAAACAAACATACAAAATGACTAGGCTACAAAATATGGTTTGGCTTTCGAGGGTAAGGACAGAGTTCGACGAACATCTGATGCACTCGGCCTTCTTGAATTAGAACCTGGATAACTATATTTTCTTGAAATACTACCTAGGCTCAGATTACGGGACCATTCCTTGTAATCAAATTTCTTTGAGCATTTCTTCGTTTCATTTTCTTCCTAAAAAAATGAATAAACTGAAAGATTTTTTTTCAAAATTTAGTGAAAAACAAGAAATATTTACAGTAAACTGGGTAATTTGAAATCCTGGAGTTGATTACTTGGACTCACAACAACAACATATTTTTAAAAATCAGTGCTGTGTTGAGAGTGTTGACATAATTCAACAATACTCGATTAATCGCGTCAATGCTCTAAACCAGTTGTCTGAAGTAGAAGCGCTAAAAGTAGCGAAACTACAGTAGTCGCTACTCTTTCCAGTAGTTTGTAGCGTAGCGCGTTACCCGCTACATTTTGAACAGTGTAATGTTAATGTAGCGAGTAGCGTGATACAAAAAATTAGCAGTTTGTAACGAGCACTGAAGCTGCTTTTAACGCTACTTCAGGGAAATAAAATGTGTCATTCTACAAATCATGCAATTGTAGCTTGCGTCTTTTGTACAAAATGTATTCTGCTCCTTAATTTGCGAATTTCTCCAGAAATCCAAGGTGAAGTGATTACAATGCAGTGCATGAAGTCATCAATTTTTCCATTGACAATGGTAAAAACAAATGTTGCCCAACCGAAAAAATAATAATTTTCTTGCTGTCAGCACTTGTCTACGTACTCGTTATTAGGTTTTCATGTTTTAAAACTGGGTTTCTTTATTTATATTTTCTTTATTTACAGGTTTATTTATTGTTTGCATTTAGAATTGTTTTTCGGTAATTTTCTAGATTATGAAATTAGAAAACTCAATATAATGAACTCGCAACGAAACGTAATACAATTAACACATTAAGAGTTTGTTGGCGAGTAAACTAAACAAATATGTTGGTAAATCAACCCAATACAATATTAGAGTAAGAATAGTAAACAAAATTTATGCAGTGAATGGTTATGCATAAATATATTATATACAATAGTAGCCTCTCATTATATTGCTCGTACAAATATACAGTTCTAATTTCGTGCCTCCCGAAAAAATAAGGTGTAGTTTATGTAATTATATTTAATTGATTACGTATATCTCTCCTAATTTCGCTAAGAAAATTATAATATGCGTATAAACTAACATTATAGAAATAAACACAAAATATCTTCTTGTCTGCACAAAATATCTTCTTTCTGAAATTATTAATGCCGTCGGTTACATCGCACTTTTTTTATTGTATCCCGGCAACGTTATATAACGAGAGGTTACTGCATTATTTAGTCAGTGTCCTCAATTTAGTGCGCAGATTGAATGATTTTCCAAAATCTGAAAGTAGCGAAGTAGTGACTACTTTTGAAAAGTAGTTTGAGTCACTACTTTCTAAAACAAGTAGTTGTATTCTTAGTTAACTACATTTTCGATAAAGTAGTTGTAATTGGAATTCGCTGCAATAAAAAAGTAGTTTTTCCGAGCACTAATCTATATCTACTTTTAATTAAACAACCATTTATAAGCATTTTGGGGATATCCGGTTATTCCAGGAAACATAGGCTATATAACTACATCCTTTGACACTTGGGAAGCGAAAACAGACATTTCGGTGTCACATTTATTAACATCTGTCAACCCATTCCCATTTTATTATAGAATAAAGAATCTTATTTTGTCCACGATCAAAACATTACTGTCCTTTTCGGTGTGCAGTTGGTAAAAAGGAACATAAGATTTGGTATTGAAATAATCGCTTTTATATTGTTCTTGTGGTGTCAATTTTCGATTTGTAGATGCAAAATTTCAGCTCACTCGAAACATAATTTAAATAAGTGTTATAGCTTATGATACATTTATGTTAATATGTTTTTATTCTTAGAAATGTTGTCTATTATCGGTAAACAGTGTGGAACATCAGGAATCATAAAACAGCAAGATTATACTTAAGAGAGGAACAAGAATCGAAAATTAATTTATATTATTTGCAGTTTTATGATACCTGAATATAAATGACCTACAATTAAATACCTTCATGGATATCCAAAAATAATATATTCATTAATGGTTCAACTACGTTAACTGTAATGGTTCCATTGCTTTCCATTCCACCAAGACCTATATTTGATTTGGCACCATAACTGATATTTCCATTATATTGTGTTTAATAGCTAGATTAGATTAAAAAAAAATGCTTTGCACAATAAGTTTAATTTGAGAAAATAGTTCAAATAATTGCAAACAAAATATAAGTTACATGTTACGAAATGAAATTTCTGGGTAAAACTATTCTTAGATGAGACGTATTAACGTCACTCCCGTGGTTATTTCGCCACGGGAGTGAGAATTTTGTACATATTACCGAATAAAGTCCATTGGATTGCTCTGATAGAACGTAACATTGCAGGCTAAGATTAATTCGCAAAAGATGACACAGAAGTGAGAACTAAAAATATACTCCAATTTGAAAGAAAATACTTTTATAAATAATAGAAGATTTACAGATAATTTGTGCCAGTTAAATGTACGGAATTTCTTGGCGGAAACAAGCAGTACTAAAACACATGTTTGGCAGTACTGAGAAATGCACTCCTCCCACTTGGCGGCCAGTTTAAGATTTAGGGAAGTATTGAGAATAAAAGTGTTCGACACACATATTATATGATTTAGCTTGAGACCAGTTGATGTTTCTAAAATGTATTTATGCTAGTAAGAAATCGCACTATATGTGCGACAAAATAGCGTCAAATTGGCGCTTGATAATAGGGAAAAAGATAGCGTGATATGCCAAATTAGGTTATTCAAGCTTTAGGACAGCTACGGGTGTGAGACTTTTGCAGTTTGAGTGCATTTTTAATTCCGAAATTTAGTTGATTCTGCTATTTTTAGTTTAGGAACTAGTAAAGCCTACAGTTTTCTTTCATTATACAAACCAATTCGTAAAAAATAACGCATAATTGCCGTGGGAACTAAATTTGTATGTTAGAGAAAAATCATTCGTTTGAGTCTTCATGTTTTGTTTAACCTTTTGATTACGGGGTTGGAACACCGTATGACTCAGCGATTATTTTTCTATTTTGAAAAATAATACCTGCTATACACTTATACGACGGTATTTTCAAGAGATACCTACCATAGAAAAATATTCAAATTTGTAAAATGTGGTACGATTGAATATAAAAATAGTCGCCAGTCCTGGCCCGTAATCAAAAGGTTAAGTGTCATTTCATTGTTTTTTTAAAAAAAAAAATTAATCCAAGAAGTAATAATATCCAACATTGTAGCCATATATTTATTCCATAAAATAATATATTATTTAATGTTGCTTATAAAGTAATTATTATATATTTATATTATATAGTATTATCTATAGTATACTAATAAAAGAAAGTTTCGCTGTGTGTGTGTGTCTGTGTGTCTCTTTGTCCGTGATTTCTAGTGAAATCTAGCGCACCTAGAAGTCTGAAAATTTAGATTTAGGTAGTCCAAGGCCTGATCTGATGCACCTGAGATTTAGAATTTTAATATTTTGATAGTTACCTAAGATATTAATTAGAAGCTCATTAAACATCGCGTCGAAAATGGTATCTTTTAAAATCAAAAATGGCGAAGTTCATTTCTGATTAGAATCGTACCCTGATGCGAGGCTAGCAACCGACCAATTGTGTGTCTTCTTTCACCGGGACTTCGAAAATTTTCATTCTTGCAGCAGTAAAATGGCGGACTGCTCATTTTTCGGGCATTTTCGAAAAAATCGCAATAATCTTTCTATCTACACGAAAATTTGCAAACGAACGTAAAAAAAAATCGCAATTTCAGAGAAGCAATATTCATAAAATCCACCCATTAGAACCCAAGATATCAATTAAAAATTTTAATTTTTCGAGCGATTTTATCTGACACGTGTTTGATAAATCTTTTGAGGCCAGACAGAGGGAGACATTGCATCGCTTATCTGCGTGGAGATAAAATGATTTATTTGAAATGGACTGGGTTTTTTGTGAGCTATGTATTTTTTTTTTAATATTGGATTTTGGGATTTGAAAATTAAGCATTCGTGTTTAAAATGAGCTGGAAATTCAGATTTCTAAAAATTTTCAAATTCGGCTGGTAACTAATGATTTTTGTAACATCCTGATTTTAGTATAGAAAAAGAAATAAAGCGCTAATGATTTTCCTATTTCATCTCAAAGTATATCGGGTTCTATGGGTCCGATCACAACGCGGTTTGGCTCATTCAACTTGATATCGATAGAACTTACAGATTTTAGTTCCAAGTTTCATCACCAGACGCGCTTTCCTACAGTGGCGATCAAAAGTTTCCAGCCAGTTAGTTTCTTTGATTTGTTTGGCAGAACGTTTCAGCGAAGAAGAAGAGCAATTGTTCCAAAAGTTAGGAATATGAAAATTACCTCTGACCACGTGATCATTTTGATTGGATACTGAAGAGACTTGATGCACAGGGGAGAAATTCGAAATTCGCTTGTGCAAAAGTTTCCGGCCATTCGTCAATAGTTAATTTTTGCTATCGGTAAAGTGTTGTTTTGGCCGTGCTTATTAATTAATCAACGTGAATAAGCTAGTTGAAATTCAAAAATGAAAAGTTCAACAATTATTGTTCGTAAACGAGTGGTTTGTTTGTCGCTAAAGGGCCAATCCATTCGTGAGATTGCGGCAAAGTTATTGATCGGAAAATCTACTGTTAACAATATTAAAAAATGTATATATAAAGATGGTCATGGCCTTCAGGTCTTGCCATGGTTCAGGAGACCCCGGAAAACGACTATTCCTGTGTACAGAATTATCAGGAGAAAAGCAGTTGATCCCCCACATAAAATTCCGCTGCAATATCCCGCGATTTACGGGGTGAAAATATTGCTGAAATAAGTCGGTCTACCGTGTCAAGACGCTTACGTGACGAAGGACTTTATGGAGGAGTTGGTGTTAAAAAACCTTTTATAAGTAAAAAAAAAAAAAATCAGTGGGCCCGATTGGCGTTTGCCAAGAAACACAAAGACTGGTCAAGTGAAAACTGGAAAAAGTACTATTCTTCGACGAATTGAAGTTCAACCTTTTTGGGAGTGATGGCAGACACTACGTTTGACGACCTAAAAACAAAAGATATGATTCAAGATATGTTATTCCTACAATGAAGCACAGCGGAGGACACGTTATGCTGTGCGGAGCATTTTTTTGGAAATGGTGTCGGTCCGTTAGTTGAAATCCGCGGCAAGACGATTTGTGCAATGTATAAGGTTATCTTGCAAGATCATTTTCTGCCTTATTGGTGGAAAAATTGTGGTCGCAACTATTTGTTTCAGCATGATAACGACACAAAGCATACATGCAAGCTCATCAAACAGTGGCTTTCGCACAAAAAAAATCCGATTTTGAAATGGCCAGCGCAATCACCAGATCTGAATTCAATAGAAAATCTTTGGAACGAACTTGACAAACGTGTGCGGAATTATAAATATTCCAATTCAGCAGAATTTTCCCCAAAATTGTAAGAAGAGTGGAAAAAACTTACCATAGACGATCTTCAACCGTTCATTAAATCGATGCCACGTCACTACGCCAAAGTACTGATTGTTAAAGGCATGACGAAAAAATGCTAATTGTAAATTTTGTTGATCAATGTTATATTCTATTATAACACCATTTTTTTCCAAACTTGCCAAGATGGCCGGAAACTTTTGAGAACATGCGTTTTCCTTTACAATTAATTTTGTCAATTAAATTTATTGATATTTATTTGCTATTCCATAAATAAGTTTCTAACTATTATGTCAATAAAATGTATAAGTATCACTTTGAGATCACTCTTCATATGGGTATACTTACAAATTAACCAAAAATTTTATGCTGGCCGGAAACTTTTGACTGCCACTGTATATCGGGTTCTAGGGGCCTAATTACGACGGGGTTTGGCTCATTCAACTGGATTTTGATAGCCTCACAGATTTCAGTTATGCTCGTACAGAAGAGATTGCGCCCCCTGGTAGTGGAAGGTAGAACTAATGGATTTTGCAGGGCATGCGCAGCACTTCTGCTATACAGTGCCGGAGGCAGTGGGGAGACGTGCCTGAGGTTCGTTTAAAGTGACAATAAAGGATTTTCCTGTGCGGGCGCAGCACGCTCGTTATGCTTCAGGTAACGTTTTCACTATTTAATATGCATATATTTTCACAAAATTTTATAGAGGATTTGGATACAGTTATATTTATAAACTACTAAAATTTCAGAGAGTTCTTACGACGAAAATTATTTTTTTTGTTAAGTTAACGAACCCGATGCGAAAACAAAAACAAAAGCGAGTAGAAAACATATTTATTTTACTACTAGATAACAATATTTTTTGATGTAGTTTTTACACGGGCTGTATAACCGTTACACTTATAACCGGTAAAAGTTTCAAAGAGTTCGGACAACAAGGTTTTTTTTTAAAACTATGAAACGGTGAAAAAACAAGAAAATGTCTTCTTACGAGCGCTTTAACCACTAAATATCAATATTTTCTCGTGAATTTTTAATAAAAAAAAATAAATTCATACAAAATCGGGTTAAAGATATAAAATCATACAAATATGGGGTATATTTAAGTTTATTATCACGGGCACGGGCAACGCCGGGCGGTCAGCCAGTATTTAATAAATATATATAATTAATTTTTTTGGTCTTATTTTACAATATAATTCAGCATAAGAAGTGATTTTTTTTAAATATTAAAATAATTCTTTGTAGAGGTAGAAGGTTTTCAAATCAAGGAAAAAAGAAATATTTTTCAGCTATCCTATGTTAAAATAAAAAAATCAAAATATATATAGGTGTAAGGAATAAAACAATATTGGTATTGCCATCTAAAAATTTGTTACCAACGGAGAATTTTACAAAAATAGTAAAAGAACGTTTAATGTAAATTAAAGAAATTTGTAACACATATTTCATGCTTTGGTAAAATTGACTTAAAATTGAAATACATGAAAATTTTTTGAATCCAGTAGCATAAAGTTAAACCGTTCAATGTTTCATTCATCACAATTCATGGAGAAACTTAACATTTATAAATGCATTAAGAGAAACATTTTGTTAAAAAAAATTATTCTAATGGAATAAATTTTTAAAAACGCCCGTGAAATGCAGAATAAAACACAGTATAAAAACAAATTAAATTCATAAATAATTCATATGGCTATATTCTCTCGTATCATTCTGCTTAAAGCAATTTGACGCAAAAGAATTCAAACGAATGCATAATGAGATACTCCTTTGAATTTACAACACAAAACCTTCTCCTGCAATTTTATTTCTACTTTATTTTGCTGACATTTTAAACAATATTTTTAGTAGTATTTATTCATTATTTTTTTAATGCTGAGTTAAAATAACAGACTATTAAAGATGTTTGCATATGCCTGCACTGTCTTAAACAAAATGAGAAATACAGTAATTTCTCGCTACACTTAGAAAAGAAAAATATTCCTTAACCTAATAAGAAGGTTTATGAAAAATAACATTCTTTAGTGCTACCCATCACTCTGAGAAGCGTTCTTTTATCTTCAGAAACCTAAAAATACAATACATTTCCAAGATTAAAAGAAAAATTTCTGAAACAGACGTTTCTTTTGCTGCCCTTAATTTTCGGAAAAGTTACGAAGTAGTTTTGCAGTGTATTAATAAGTTTTCTCAACCCGGTATCAACACTTAATATTGGTTTCTTAGATTCTATCTATTCTTAAGTAAACATAAGTTATCTATTCTTAAGTAGACATTTTCATATTAAAAAAAAAAAAAAAACATTAACAGACAAACATGCTAATTGAATAGTGTAAAATGGACATTATTTTGTTATTCTTGCATGTATAAATTCTGTTACACAGCTTAAAATGTTTACTTTTGAACAGATAGCATTCGAAAAACCGATATTTCGTGTTGATACCGGGTTGTTGAAAAAATCATTAATACACTACAAAAACTGTTTCTTAACGTTTCCGAAAATTACCTGCAGCTAAAGAAATTTTTGTTACAGAAATGATAATTTAAATCTCGAAATTCTACACCGTAAAAACGACAGATGTATTTTAATATAGGAAAATATAATATAAACACGAACGAAAATGTACAATAATTTCTACCGAGTGACTGCCGATTCCAAAAAACGTTCTTTATCTTTAGAAAACTAAGAAACCAATATATTTTCGAGATTTAAAGAAGCATTTATAAAAACAAAGTTCCTTTTGCTGCCACTGATTTTCTGAAACGTTTACGAGTGGTTTTTATAGAGTAATTAATCCGTTTTCTAAACCCGGAATATAGATTTTTTGGATGCTATCCATAGTCTCAAGTATACATTTTCATGTTCAACAAACATGTTTTACAGACAAACATGATAAATTAACAGCATCAATATTAACATTAAAACTAATGTTATGTTGTTACTCTTGCAAGCATAAATTCAATTACGCACCTGAAAATGTTTAATTGAGAATTGATAGCGTTTTAAAACCGATCTTCCGGTTTAAAAAAAAAAAAAACTGATTAATATACTATAAAAACTACTTGGAAACGTTTACGAAAGCAGCAGTGGAAAAATGTCATTCAGAAAGAGGAACTTTGTTTAAATGCTTCTTGAAATCTCGAAAATATATTGCTTTCTGAGGTTTCTAAAGATAAAGAACGCGACTTTTGAAATCGTTAGCAACTCTTATTGTATATTTTCGTTCGTAGATTATTATATTTTCGGAGATCAAGAAACATTTATCTTTTTTTTTTTTACAGTGTATTGATTTCTGAATTTAAAGGAACCCTTTTTCGAATCGTGGGTAATTCGGAAGAGGTTATATTATTTTTTGTATACTATCTGGCTATATGAAAAAATATTTCTCTCTTTTTTTTTTTGCAGTGTGTAACGCGCTTGCTAAAATATAAGAAAAAAAGTGCAATATAACTGAGGACATTGAAATTAAAAATATTATTTCACATGTAAATGTTTTGCATTTGTCTTCAAAACGCTAGTTTATATGCACATTACAACTGTTTTAATAAAATAACAAACGAGAATTGCACTTATTGTAATCGAAATCTACAGCTTGGGCATAAAAACACCACCGATATGTGATCTCCTAGCCATAGAGTTTTTATTCCCTTTAAAGAGGTTTCATTAGCCTGTACAAGTCAGCGCACCTTTATTGATCTGAAATACTTTTTTGATGGACTTAGCGATGGTTCACAGCGTTGACAATGGTTCAATGGTTGGCGGTTTTTATCCCCCCCTAAGCATTTTACAGAAAAATATAGCTACAAATTATGCGTTATTTCAGAATTTGAATGTAACAAGTGTAACCAGAAAAAGTATGTATTACATTTGGTTATGTTTTCAGAAAGCAGATAAAGTTTAAGGTTATATTGGTAAAGGTATAAATCATATACTTGTTCATTTAATTAATATGACAGATAAGAAGAATATATTATTTAGTTTATAAACTATGCAACCCAGTCCTTTTAGGTAGATTTCGTAAGAAATACTACCTATTACATTCTGCTCTATGTTGGAATTTCTGGAAATTTTTTGCAGATCTACGCCGATCATGACTCCCAGAACCCAGAAACACCCCCAGTTCAAAACTTTATATATCTATTTATCTATCTATACCACTTTTTTATGGACACGATAACATCAATAATTCTGCACAAATCTCGTCCAAACTGATACATAAAATCAAGGGGCATAAAATCTCGGTCAAGTTCGTTAATGGGCAAAATCAAACCAAGGGAGGAAATGGGGGAGGGGGGGTTGTGAAAACAGAAAAAAACCCACAACTTCTTAACTATGTTACGTACCGAATCTGTTTAAAGTTATTATTACTTCTAGGAAAAGGGCCGAAAATTTATGCATTACAGATTTTTGATATCATTAAAAATTGCTTCAAGGGGGAAAAATAGGGATTTAAGAAGAAAAAAAATCATAACTTTGTCAATTCACAAGATATAAAATCTGCTTAGATTTATTATAAATCCTCTTAATATTATCTACAACTTTTACACTGACAAGTTTTTTATAGGACCAGCCCTTATAGCAAAAAATAAATAAATAAAGTAAAATAAAAACAAAAAAATCCCTGCCGGCTCCACCTACAGACACAGGTTCATTTTGAAGTTGTCGGTCCCAACTGTCGCATCATGGCAAAAAGGCTATTTCTTCTCCAATTCCCAATAAACAGGCGCCCCACGGTCTGCGTCTTCTAAATCTCCCTGTGCCTGTAGGCCGAGCCGTCAGGGATGTTTTTTTTAATTGTTTGAAAAAAAAAAAACACCAAAAAATTGAAAACGAGTAAATTCTGGCTCTTGATCTAAATTTTTCATGGTTCAACGCTGCAGCGCTAGTATCTATGCGAAAGTCTAATGCTAATATGAGTGCTATTATATTCAATGAAAGTGACGGTTAAAATGAAGTGATTTTAAAAATGTCTATTGGCAACACTCCCTTTTTTCATCTGGAAATGATCTTCACATTGAAAATCCATAAAAGACGTTGAAACGGTACGTGCATCATAAAAAATGGCAAAGTAGTTAATGGAAAATAAGAGCCGCGTGTGCTTCACGTGTGCTGCAAAAGCTCATTGTTGACACTGTCATCTACCGCCATTTCGTGGTCGCCATGATCATTTGAACCCCAATCATTTTTTGTCTCTTCGGGTATTTAAAATACAAAGTATACATGTTCAATCCGCTAAATGCTTCTGACATGAAAACATTCTTCATAGTATTCATGCCATTATTTATTGTTATACCCAATTATCCATATCCTATGTGTCTTCGTCTGTGACGAGGAATATTTGACAATTTTGTAATCCGAATAAAATGTGTTTTCTGCCGCCTGTCTGGACTCATCTGTTGTTTCCGCTGCTCTTCTTTCCCATTTTTAGTGCTACGGATACCGCTTCAACGCCATTTATGGCTTCCCATTGTGGAAAACATTTTACAATTTAAAAAAGTGAATGTTGCTATTTGAAAATTTTGAATTTTTTTTTAACCTTAATTGTGAGAGCTTAATTATTGTTCTTTACCTCCTTCTCCAGTGTGTACCTCGAAATACCTGCATCGAACATTTCAACCCGTTTCCTTTAACGGTACAGTCGTTAGAGTCTCATACATCGGCAAAGTTTTTTATGACCCCGCTGTATATAAACTTACTTAAAATGCGAAGTTCAAGTACACGTACTTTTTTTTGGGTGACGCGACAAAGAGCAACGTATCCGAATGAGCGATATAACATAGGGCTACAGAAACTGGTATTTTTAAAATGACCCATCATTTAAATCTTCCCAAGCATTTTTCTTTTATGAAACTGTGTTCTCGGATAATATCGTTGGTATTTCTGACATCTATTATAGTCTACAGAACTTTTTGTGTATTTGCGTGTGTGCTTGCAGTTTGTAGAAGACATCGCTGCAAACATAGCAAGCCTAAGTTTCAAACCTTTTCTAAATTCGTCGACTTCTGAAACTCGGGAAATATCCCCCGCTAACTTAAGTCCTTCCCTCTCTTTTACAACGCTTCTCCTTAATTAGCATAAACGATTATTTTCACTTAGTTTAAACAAATTACTTAAAAATCAATTCAATTACTTATTTATTCATTGAATATATTACTCTTAAAGACTGCAGAGCAACGTATCCGAATGAGCGATATAACATAGGGCTACAGAAACTGGTATTTTTAAAATGCCCCATTATTTTAAAAATACCCACTACCATTTATTTTGTTACACAAAGTTATTAATCAGGACGATTTTAAATCAATTAATATTCATCGAGAAACTTGTGTTATTGTCCCACTTCCTAGTTTGGTTGTAAAATAATTATCGTCATTATGTCCGGTGTTGTGATGAAATGCAAACTGCGTTGTTTTTCAGTCGCTTTGTGACATGTGATGCGAATTGATCTCAGTGACTTTAAAGTGAACATCAAGTGACGGTCAGATGGGATTCATAATGTGACGAAATATGGAAATCACATTTTCGTGTTCGTTGTGACTGTGACACTTGTGACAATTTGTGAATCCACAGTGACTTCACATTGACAAATTACACTATATTGCCAAAGGTGACCGGTCACTTGCGATTTTAGACGTTTTGTTAACTATCTAGAAAAATACATGAGGAATTAACCTGAAACTACAGGTGTGTAAACAGTATAGTATAGGTTATATATTTCCGCGAAGATTTTTTCACGAAACCCCATAGGGGACTGTCAACAAATTAAAAAAAACGAATATCTTTTGGATAACCCTGTAAAAACTAATGTAGCAAAGGCATTCAAACTCGAGATTATTAATAAGTGGCTGATTGTAATATACTGTGTTCATTTTTATGAGGATAGCATGTATACTCGTAGAGAAATTACGGTTTTTATAAAAACAGTCCCAAATTTCGCCTTTGGCGCAGCTTGTCCCCAATGGGATCTTGCGCCATTAAACCTTATACAACCAACCAACCAACCCAAATTTCGCCTAGTTTTTTGCTTATAATTTGCAGAGTTCTTAATATAAAAAAACGTTCTTTTCACAAAATATGACAAACAACATTGTACATAATACTCTGCAATCAGAATTAAAAAATAATAAAAATTGGATAAAAAATGAGCAGGTTTACTAAAAAATGTTTCACTGCGCATGCGCGAATGCAATCAAAATATAATATGCATAATGTATTAGCTAAGTATATAGAGCAACTTTTGTGAAAGTCTCAAAATCATAGCTTGGAAATTCTGAAAATTATCGTCGATAGAATAAGCTCGAAATCCGTTGTTCCCAAAAGGAAGCAAAAATATGAGGGGTTGTATCAAATATCTGTTGATTAGTGCGAAGATATACACAATATTGCGTACACAATATTGCACGTACTACTATATTTGGATACAACCCCTCATATTTTTGCTTCCTTTTGGGAACAACGGATTTCGAGCTTATTCTATCGACGATAGTTTTCAGAATTTTCAAGCTATGATTTTGAGACTTTCACAAAAGTTGCTCTATATACTTAGCTAATACATTATGCATATTATATTTTGATTGCATTCGCGCATGCGCAGTGAAACATTTTTTAGTAAACCTGCTCATTTTTCATCCAATTTTTATTATTTTTTAATTCTGATTGCAGAGTATTATGTACAATGTTGTTTGTCATATTTTGTGAAAATAACTTTTTTTTATATTAAGCACTCTGCAAATTATAAGTAAAAAACTAAGCGAAATTTGGGACTGTTTTTATAAAAACCTTAATTTCTCTACGAGTATACATGTGGTATCCTCATAAAAATGAACAGAGTATATTGCAATAAGCCACTTATTAATAATCTCGAGTTTGAACGCCTTTGCTACATTAGTTTTTACAGGGTTATCCAAAAGATATACGTTATTTTTCAATTTGTTGACAGTCCCTATGGGGTTTCGGGTAAAAATCTTCACGGAAATATATACCCTATACTATACTGTTTACACACCTTCAGTTTCAGGTTAATTCCTCAAATATTTTTTTAGATAGTTAACAAAACGTCTAAAATCGCAAGTGACCGGTCACCTTTTGCAATATAGTGTATAATATTAGGATAGTGGAAGAAGATTAGAATAAGGGTATTTTCTAAAATAAAATAATATGCACTTACATTCTCATTTAATAATGCAGGCTCCTTCGAGGCATCTTGATCAGTGTATTCGGAAATGACTCGATAATATGGATGTTGGCATGGAACGGATCGACATACCACTTGAGGTTGCAAAGGCTCCGCTATCACCACAGAACTCCGCAATTGTGGTCGCCGTTTATTGCTGTAGATGTGCCAAGCAATTATCACAAAAAAGATGAAAATTGCTGCGCATCCGGCAATTACGAAAGCGAACATCTGGAGACCTGTAAATAATACAGATAATAAAGTAGTTCAACTTACATAAATACAAAATAAAAATATCATTCAATACACATTGATGGGTGTAAAGGACATAGTTCGAAAATAGTTATTTTTTACGGCTACTGTGAATAAAAACTGACATGAATATGGAAAGAATTAATGCACTCCTTCAATCTGAATACGTTTTTAACTTTATAGTCTAGACAGATTTAAGCAGTCTGAATATTAACTACCTTTTTCCGTATTTCGACCTAAGTCTGAAACATAACGTACTTTCAAGGATTTAAATTATTAGAACACCTTTATTTACACATTTGCGACTCCCATTTCTTAGTTCACAAGAATATCAAAAATATATTATATCCTTGATATCTTCGAGTGCAAACATTAGAAATTCACTGACATTAAGAGCGATGTTGCCTGAAAGCCAAAGTTAAATGTCCAGAATCCAAGAATATTACAATGATTACAAAAGGAAAAAAAATATGAGTGCTTAACACATTCGCATCGGGAAACCAGAAATCTCGGTTTTATTAAAAAAGCATCATTGACTAAGAGCGTGGCTTCTATCTTACAAAATATGCATTTATATAATGTTGCACATTTTTTTTAGTTTGTAAGATATTTTATGTTAAATCCGTACATTGATAGATATTTACTGATGCATAAACTTGAGAAAACTATCTAGGAAACAATTTGCGGAAGCCATTTAGAAGACGGAGGAGCTATAAATGTTTTGATATCAATAAAATACCCCGTTTTATAGGAAAGTTTAAGGAAAACCCGATGAGAACGTGTTAAAACCGCACCGCTGAAGTGAATGGAAAATACTTATGTAGCTGTGTATAGATAGGGGAGGAATGTATGTTGAAGTGGATAACAGTTAAAAGTAAATTTATTTGGAATAAGTATCATTTCTCACACCAGTCTCGTTATTTAATTACCACACCTCGTATAAAAAACAATATTCAATTATTTATACATTGCATATGTATTATGTATCATTATACGTATCATTATATATTATGTAACGACATAGCACGCACACTCCTAATATTAAATTCAGAGTTCGCACGGGGTCCTGGAATCTTTAGGGAAATTCCCAGCATTTTCTTATAGAAAAACTCGCTTTATGTAATCGCGCGATTATATAAGGCGAGTTTTTCTAAAAAAAAAAAAAAAAATATATGTTCTTTGAAAATTCCAGGACCCCGTACGAACCCTGAAATTATATTCGAAAACATATAAATTATTATTAATGCAAATAAAGTATAATTATTAAAGAGTACGTATGTGGCCTCAAATGTACACCGAACAATATTTATTACGTTTCTGTTTCTTTTGTACACACCGAAGTATATCACACAGTACACACTCATAATATTAATTTATATTCGAAAACAGAATAATTTCTTATAATTGCAAATAAAGCGTAATTACTAAAAAAAGTTATTGAACATTCCGTGGCTATAACAACAGTAAACACAGCCTGGAACAGCAGTGATGCACAGCTGACTGTTTTTTACTCGCTCGGCTATACTCGGATCCTCAATTTAGGGTCCTGAATTTATCCGCCTTGAAAACTGTCGGATCAGACGTTTTCACTGCCCAAGAAAATGTGTACACGGTGCATCTAACTTAAAATAACTCACAAACTCAGGCAGAATTAAATACGGTGCTAACATCTCACTAGAAGAACCGGGAACCATTATTTCCCAAAAGTAGAAATATATGAAAAAGTATTTCAAAATACATCTATTTTCGATAGTAATTTTTGAAAAACAATTGAAAGGCAACTTTTATTTATTTATTTATTTATTATTATTATTATTTTTTAACAGAACATGATTTTTAAAAGTTTCAAATATGAGAATCCAAAATTACAGCTTATTCTGCCAAGTAGTTTTTGAGTTATGCTTTAAAAACTACCCGCATTGGAATCTCATTTGCAACGATTGAAGTTTTGAATTTAAAATGAATTATTCCAAACTTTAAATCTGCACATTTCCTAAACTACATGACGGAAAGACTTCCCGTTTGGTCCGAAGATAAAATTTATCGTAGAATCCAAAGATGATGTCAAAATTATGTGTTGTTATTGAAATTTTAATACATTTTTTATATGTATACTGACCTCTTCAGCAAGATATAAGTATACATTAATTAGTAGACATTATGACGAATCGATTGACACCAGAAATTGGTATTTTATACAGAATTGGTATTCTTATACTGTGATTTACAGCATAGTTAGTAGGGAGCGATCACTTATTTTTTACAGGACATTAGTTTTAAGTTGTTTTTTCCTGCTTGCATCTAGCATGTAACCAAAAAAGGATTTTCTAGCATTTGTATCTTTGGGGCACTTGTAATTCTGCATTCATCCTTATCATGTCGTGTTAATATAAGTGCACATTTCAGGAGAATTTGTCAAAAGGATATGCTTTCCTAGATAAAGAAAGCAGCTTCCCTCAATTTTAGGAGAATATATTCATCAAAATGTGCAGTTTGCAAGGATAAAAAATATAATACAGGGTCGAGTAGTTTAGGAGTTATGCAGGTTTAAAGTTTGGAACTCATAATATTAAATTCATTTTTAATTGTTGCAAAACAAATTTCGATGCAGGTAGTTTTTTAAGCATAAGCCAAAAACTATTCTGTGGAATGCGCTATAAATTTGGATTCGCATATTTAAAGCTTTCTGTTAAAAATTTCATTGAAGAATAAATTTGAAAATTTTTTACGAAAAATAATTGAATTCAATCCAATTAATGAAGTGAAATCACGGATCACCAGTGCACTCTATTTTATGAACGCGAACATGCTCAAAACAAAAAGGAAGAACTTGTAGCGGGTTAACTGTAACCCTGAACTGTTTATCAACTTTAGCTCCTGAACTTTAACTCCATTTTGATCATGAACTATGTTAACTGCAATTTTAACTTTTACTTTATTGTATTACATTTTTCATGCAACTCAACTCAGTGTGCATGAGTTTACTTTAAGCTGTAACCGCAACTGAACAGGCAGTCTGTTATTGCCGTTTGCTGAGTGTTGTTGACGATCTGGTCGCGTCAGTTCGATCTCATCTTTTACTTATTTTTCCTGAATAATAATGTTTTGTTTTAAAGTTAAACTTGTGTTGTTCTAATTCATTCTTCGCCATTCACACACATCGACTGTGCCTTTTCGTAGGATGACATCATAAATATATAAATATGAGTGGCTAACATATCAAGCCGCCATAAACTTATTTACAAAAGGAATATTTGCAGAGCATCGAACGCAGCCACATCGAACATTCGCCAAAAATTTAAAATTTGTGTATGTTATAATCATTTGTACTCTGATGTTTCTCTGTGTAACTGTGCATTATAAACCAGTCTTTTTGCTGAAGTGATTTATCGCCACATTATATAAAATGGCAAATATATTTGACAATTACAAAGGATAAATGCTCTGATTTAGAAAGAAAAAATGACCTGCTGAACATATTCACCATGCAGTATTTCAGGTAATTGGATGATAGTTGGTTGATGGATTTAATGGTGCAAGGAACAAAAATCAACATGTTGCACTAAACACATAGTAAAATCACTTTAAAGCAAATTAAAATAATAAATGCACAGTACAGTTGGGATTTCGGAGTGAGCTAGAATTACAAGGAAACGAACAAAGTTATAAACTCAACCATAAGACATTATACACAAATCAAACTCGGAATCCTCCAATCAGAATATTTGTACTGATGTAAAAATGACATTAAAAAAAAGTATCTATTAACAATTTTCGGTAATATTTAAAGAGAATACCATGAAGTAAAACATTGCGCATAAAAGAGGTATTTTTTCATCAAAGAAAACAACATGTTTCATTTCATGATTCGTATATTTTATTAATTAAAAATATTATTGATTTGGATGAATTTGTAAATAAATTTATTTTCAATTTGAAACAGTGAAATTTTGTGGTAGTAAATATATTTCAATTAATTTTAGTCGGATAAAGTTTGTAACATTCATTTTACCGTTTGGCACGAGAAGATGTCATATCGCATACTATTTCTTTATTGGTTTCCATTGAATGCACCTTCAAAGGTCTTTTACGTAGGACAAGAAGTTTATAGTCTAAGTGTCACGCGAACCGATTCAACTTATAATTGATTATTCGATCAGAAGATCAAACTCGCAAAATCCTATAAATTAAGCAGTAGACTAGATAATTATTTTCTTTCAATGCCAGAATAAATTATTGCTACGAAAACTATAATGACACGATATAGAATACGAATATAATCCTATATATTCTTTCTGATGTCAACAAACCTTTTTCTAAGCACTTACAAGTTATACAAGGATCAATGAGGTATCACACGAAAAGTTTTTGAACGGGCTTTTGACATAGTACATTCACATTTTGTTACAACACGTTGTTTGATTTAAAATAGTAGTTAATTAAAAATTAATGAAGAAAAAAGAGTTTCAGCAAATGATCTCAAGCAATACAGTGCAAAAGCTTCGCACAGGTCCATTGCTAGAGACGATTAAAGCAGATGTGAGACTTATTCAAACGCGAACTTTTACGCGAAATTTTATGTTTTTGGCTTTGTCAATTTAATACTAAATTAGAAAATTTTTATAAGAGACGTACAAATTTCTATCTGATTTAAAATCATGTAAAATCAATGCCATAGCAAGAAAAAAAAATCATAAAAATTAAAAATTAAACAAGCTTCCGATATCTTTATGCACATATTACGTGGGATTTGAGCAAACTGTTGGCCGGATACTGTGATAAGCGCCTTAAATGAAGAAAAATATAATGTACGGAGCTTTAGTCTCACTGCGTGATTAAACTCTGTAAATACAAGGGGTGTTCAAATGAAAAGGTACGAAACGTCGTAAAAACGTAACCATTAACATATTTGCCTATGCCGCTAAAGGAATCAAGAATCAAGAATGAGTTTGCGTGTGCCTACATGGGGCGTAATGCCCATGTTTACCGCTAATCGAGCTGGGTCCATCTATGCAGAGTTCATCGTGATGTTGATGTTGATCTGGATGAGTTCTCGCAGCGAGCTGCGGTGGAGAATGCAGGTGCATCTTGTGGTTGCTTCTTGATTAGTGATTTGAAGGTGAGCACAGGGGAGAGGGGGAGAGGGGGAGAGGGGGAGAGGGGGAGAGGGGGAGAGGGGGAGAGGGCAGAACCATACAATTTTCTATTTTAACTTTTTTTTTTTTTCTAAAATTAATGCCAAAATAGAAAATGAAAAGGGGATGTAATTCAAATACATAATTTAAAAAAAGTGTAATTACAAACTATGATGCCAAAAGATAATTAAACACAAGTACAATACAATTAAATTAAAATATAAGTTTATAATTTTTTTTTCCTATTCTAAGAATAGAGAAGAATTTTAAATAGGAAAGTTGATGTTTACCGTTGCCAAATGTTAGGCAGGAAGACGTCAAAAGTGTAAGTTAATGTATTTATGCCAAAGAGAAAAAAAAAAAAAAAAAAAGCAAATTAGCAAAAATTTTGAATTTTGAAAGGATAACGAAGTGATTAAGGTGGTTCTCTCCTCCTTCTTTTGGAAGGTGGAGCAAAACCGTCATCTCTACTCAAGATGGCGAGCGGTCTCTTCTTCCCTCTACTGCTAAGTACACTATAGGGTTGAATGGACCGCAATGCTTCGTTGGGGATTAAAGGGCGATCTCTGTGGAATTTTTGAGCAAGTTTTTTAATTACTTGCGAGATAGACCTAATTTTGAGATCGGCATGTATGACGTCATTCCGGACAAACGTTGTCGCCTTACAGACCCTACGTAATAAGCGGTTTTGGAAAATTTGAATTCTTTGCATCTGAGTCTCACAGACCGAACCCCAAACAACAGAACCGTATGTCATGGTTGATCGAATGAAGGACTTATATAGTAATAATTTATTTTTGAGTGACAGACAGCTATGATAAGCTAGTAGAGATTTAAGGGATCTTTGAGCTTTGGTAGATTTGGCAATTACGTCCTGTATCTGCCTGGCCCAGGTTAATTTTGTATCTAGATAAATGCCTAGATATTTATAACTGGTGACCCAGGGTATGAATTCACCATTAAGAGAAAGTTTAGCAATTGGGGAGATAGCTTTATTGGAAAAAATCATGGCGGCACTTTTAGTAGCATTGACTTTAATGCGCCAATGTCTTAACCAGGTCTGAAGGGCCAAAATGTAAGCTTGGAGTTTAGTTAGCACAGTGTCGAGTGACATGTTGCTTGTCATGATGGCAGTGTCGTCAGCATAAAGTGCTAAGTGGACGTCGGGAATGCAACAAGGAATATCATTTATGTAGAGGTTGAACAGCCAAGGACTTAAGATACCCCCTTGAGGTACGCCAGCCTCGATAATGCGTGAAGAGGAGATAGAATTATTAACTTTAACAGAAAATGATCTATTTCTAAGATAGTTCAAGAATATGAGGATTAGTTGAGGCGGAGTCTTGAGCAAAATTAACTTATATATAAGTCCATAATGCCAGACCCGATCGAAGGCTTTAGCAATGTCTATGAATACAACGCCAGTTTTTTGCCTGCGATATAAACCCTCATGAATGAGTTCAGTTACTCTCCAAAGCTGGTGCTGAGTCGAGTGTCTGGGTCTGAACCCAAACTGCTCGGGTATAATAATCGAATTGGAGGAAATGAACTCCTTCAGACGGTTTGTGAGAATGTATTCATAGACCTTAGAGAGACAGGATAAGAGGGAGATAGCTCGGAAGCTAGAGGGGGCATGCCTGTCCTGTCCCGCTTTTGGGATCGGGACAACCAACGCCTTCTTCCATGCTTCCGGGAACATACGAAGATTAAGCATGCAGATAATTAGGATAGTAATAAAGAAAATGAAATTAAGAGGAAGATGGAGGAGCATATTGGTAGAGATATTATCAAGGCCGGGCGTTTTGTTTTTTTTGATGTTCTCGAGATAAGTAATTACCTCAGAGGGTAGAGTAGGTTTAAGAGTGTTATTGTGAGGTGAGTTTATGAAACGTTCAACCTCTGTGTTGACAATGTCGACCGTTTGAGGGTTTACGACATCACGGCTTAGTGTAAATTGACTTCTAAGACTGTCAGCAATGAGCTCAGCCTTGTCTGTGTTTGAGTATGCCATACCATTAGGGCCATTTAAGGCCGGAATGTGTGTTCGTGTCCTACGAATGCGGGCCGTTGCCGACCAAATTGTGTTGTCAGAAGTCGAAAGAGACTCAATGTAAGTGTTCCAGCGTGCATTACTAAACTCCTTGATTGCAGCCTTAACCTGGTGGTTTTTTCTATTAAGTTCAGTTTTTAGGCTGGGGTCCCTAGTCGTCTGCCAGTCCCGCCTTAAACTGTTTCTCTCTCTTTTCAAATCCCTGATGTGCTCAGGTAGTCGAAACTTGTCAACCACCCTCTGCCTAGGTTTCGCGACTTCTTGGAAAGCATTGTGGAGTGAGTTTCCAAATGCCTGAATAGAAGAAGTTACGTCCTCTGCAGAGTGAATCGCAGTGGGCGGGGGGTCCTTGTTGCTAAGGACGTGACCGAAGTCTTCCCAATTGACCGAGAATTCTTGAGGGAGGTCAAGCTTGAAATTGCCCACTTTGAATCTAAGCACAACCGGGAGATAGTCCGATGAGAGATCGTTCACCGTTTGAATGGTGTGCGGGAAGGGGAAGTTGCGGGTGATAGCAAAATCGATGATGGAGTGGTGATTCGGGCGGGTGGACTCAAGGGGCGCTAAAATTTGCGCATGATTTTGATCTGTCCACCTGCGCAATTTAGAACCATACATATTGGAGCTACGAGAGCCCCAAGAAAAATGATGAGCGTTAAAATCACCCGCAATGATGAAATTTGGAAAAGAGCGGGTTAAAGTTGAGAGTTCCTGTGCTAGCAGACGATAATCCCTCTTAGGGGGATTGTAAATGGCTGCAATCAAAAGGTGGGGGATGGTGGGAAATTCTAACACAATGGGGGTGGCCTCAATACAGTGAAATTGGGGGACTTTAACGAGAGTTGCATTGAGACCATTTCTGACATAAACAGCAGTGCCGCCACTACGGTGACCGCCAACTATAGGAGGTCTGTCAATATGAAAAAGTATAAAGTTGGCGACCCGGACAGTATTACCCTGGAAATGGGTCTCTGAGACCAACATGATGTCTAAATTATTACTGTGAATAAAATCTTTAAACTCAGATGCATGACTCTGAAGTCCGTTGGCATTCCATATGCCAACCGAGAGAGAGTTCAAATTCACGTGAGCTGGGAATTTGCCAAATGGGGGGTAGATCGAAAGACGGGTAATTTTGAAAAGTTAAAAGAATTACCGTGCAATTGCCGGTAAACTTCCATATAATATGAAAATCCGGTAGGCATTTCCTGTAGGCTTGGAAAACAATTTGTTTTCCGAATTGTTTTTCAAATTGGAATAGTTTACCAATAAAATCGGCGTCCGAATTTGCACAAATTTTAGGGGCCGATATAATTTGGGGTTGATCAGTAGTGGTCAATGGGAGTTCAGCGACAGCATTTGTGGCAGCTCTCGCATATGAGGTTGCCTCATCAACTTTCCTCGCGGGAGAAGTCCTTTGGGGGTTTTGTTTGATAATAATTGATCGAACATTTTTTTGGGGCTGAGTACCCGGGAATTTCGGCCACAATCGATAATTAGCCGGGTGAGAGCCAGAACAGTTCGCACACCTGCAGGGTTCCTCAAACGGCTTGGGGCAATCAGGAGCGAGATGCTCCCCGGAGCACTTTACACATTGCATCCTAAGATGGCATGCCGCAGCCGAGTGGAAGAACCCTTGGCAGCGGTGGCACTGTTGGGGTCCCTATCGTCCCCGGTATTTCTCAAATTGTACTTTCATTCCTAGGATCTCCGTGACTTCGAATAGTTTAGAAGAGTCAGCTAATCTGGGCAGTTGCACTAAGAAGAGAGGCAGTGGAACCTTGTTCCGGGTGTTGCCCCTAAAGAGCTGCTGGAAAGAGCAGATTTCTAAATAATCAGTATCAATACATTCTTTGATTTGTTCTATGTTGGTGTTAGCAGGGAGTCCCCTAAGCACAAATTTTTGGTTCTTCTCATTTTCCAGCAGGAAGCTGCGATAATGGATCTTCTCCCGTTGGAGTAATTTTTGAAGTTGCCGATATTCAAGCTTGGTATCTACATTTATTTTGATGAAACGATTTTTCATTTCTGAGCGCACAGATGGTGTGTGTGTTTTCAGATGTAACATAAGGTTAGCCCAATTTTCAATAGGCTCAATAAAAAAGGGGGGATTCTTTCTTTTTTTGGGGGGAGGGTTGCACTGGTCCCAGGTGTGGGAACAACTGGACTGTTCTCAGACGCAACCGAATTATCTTTTGTTTTTTTTGTTTTGCTATTTTTGTGCGTAACAACTTGAAAACCGTCATTTTCTACTTCTAATGGGCGTTTTAAACTTTTCTCTACTATCATTTCGTCTTCGGACGAGTTTTCCACCTGATGAGAGGGGGGAGAGGGGGGAGGGGGGGGTAAGAATTGGTTTATTGCCAAAAATAGAAAAGTCAGATCTGCTCACCTTCAGGAACTCTATCTCTTCCATGATGTTGCCAACACGGTTTAATGCATTCAGTAGATTAGACTCTGCAGCTGTAGCATCTGACGCTGTATGTTTAGCTCTCTTGGCCTTATAGACGTCCATCCAGATTTTCCCGTAAGCTTCAGTATAAACCTCACGAACTTCGGAATAATCTTGTTCATCTAAGGAGTCCAGAGTAATTTCACTGTTGAGTAGTCTAAATCTTAGTTCGAGACCCTTTTGGTACACGGGCTCATTCATAAAGTCTATCAATAGTTTGATCATTCTGATCCACAGAATCTCAGAAAGTTCAGAGAAAATCACAAGCACTAAAAATCCGTCTGAGAAACACAACAGCCAACGCGATGAAAATAAACAAAGCACGAGAGGACGGGTGAATCACATCTTGCTCCCTCCGTGACCTTGGCACTTCCTTCCTTCCGCTGGGCGGGCGTCGCTGCGTTTAAAGAGAAGCACGTGGCTCCCGTGATTCGACTAATTAGTCAATAACTAATAACTTAAGTGGTATACAATCATGAAAATCGTATCTTCTTGCAGGACTCACTAAGGCGAATCCATCTCTACAACTTTCAACTTTGTAGATCTATGGATTCCTCAAGAAAAAACGGTCGCAAACGGAGCAATGAAAAGTACGTCCTACACGTCTCACGTTCTAACATTGATCCTCCCCGCTAAAGGAGAACATAGCGAGACATCTAGGAATGCGAATGAAGTCTCCGGCGTGGATCGGAGCATACGCGGGAGCCCGCATGCGCAGGAGAGAGCAGAGGCTCTTATAAAGAGCGTCGTCCAATTGATGCGGCACTGCGGTTGAGTACAGGATGGCGTTCACATTGCAAAATTCGACGGTTGAGGAGCAGTGAGGAGTTATCCGATTTCGGACAGTGGAAAGTGTTAAACCGGACACTATTCATCGCAGAATGGTGAACGTATACGGAGAAGACTGTGTGTCCGGCAAGTCAGTGAGAAAATGGAGTGCCCGTTTTCGTGCAGGCCGTGAGACGTGAGAGTTTAGTTGATAACCCGAGACCAGGCCAGGCAAACACAGGCATCACGGTTGATCTGATCGATAAGGTGGGCGAAAAGGGAAAAAGACCTGAAAAGAAAGCGCTTCAACTCGGACGACGAACTCAAGGACGCTGTGAAGGACTGGGTCTCGTCACGGCCACAGGAATTCTGGGAACAAGGAATCTTTCGGCTCGTTAATCAATGGGATCGTTGGGCTCAGGCCTATGGTGTATACTTTGAATAAAGTCTTCATTTATACCCACAGTGTCGTTTTGTACCTTTTCATTTGACCACCCCTTGTATAAATAGTTTAGTTTATCATTATGAAATATTAAAAAAAATATAGCTGTTCTATTTCCAGGACGGTGGTCTAATATGGGTTAAACAGTATTCTTAAATTTGTTTTAAATTAAATATAAATTTAAAATTCCACTTTAGCTTAATATAAAAAGTTTTCTTTTTCACCAAGTTTGTATCTGAGTTTGAAGAGTTTTGAGGACTTTTGAAGTTTTGGATTCGAGAAAAGTTTCAAAATCGTCCATCCTTATATGATATGTATGAACTATACAAAACTGAACGACTGTGTACAAATATATGCCAAATTAAAGAGAACATCCCATATATTTTAATAACCAAATTGTCAAAAAAATCAAAAAGAAAAAACTGAAATATTCCTTTGGTTTTTACTATTTGTTTAAATTTTGTAAAAACAAATAAGCTGCGTGCGCCGTTTCCATAATGACATCGTAACAAACTCCAAAATTTTCAACAAGAACACCCAACTTTGGTATTAAATTTGGTAGATTTTAGTTTAGGATACAAAGTTGTAAGTCATTTGGTGCAAAAGTTTAGGAATTATGCACGTTTAAAATTTTACACTCTTAATGTTAAATTCATTACACTGGTTTACACGGTTTATATACTTTCTCCTAAATGTGTATTTTTTCATAGATTCTAGTGCACTGAGTACGGGAAAATTATTGAAAAAAATCTGTCACGTCTAGTTTAAAAAATATTTATTAAATACTTAAAAAAAATAATAGCATGAAATAAAAAAAGAAAAAAGTAGAATTGATTGATTTTACTCTTCTTTTTATAATTTTCTTGATCTGTTTCTCTTAAAATAGACCAGCAGTAGTCCCCTAACATACTTTCGTCCCAAAAACCTTTGTGTCTGCCTGCAAAAGGTATAAGGTCTTGGTGAAAACGCTCGCCCTGCTCGTCACTCACTGTGACAAAGTTTTCAGGGAAAAAATCCGGGTGTAAATGGAGAAAATGTACCTTCAGAGACATGTTCACACCTATTGCATGATAGTTTTTTAATAAAACAGCAATATGTTTTACAAAATTTTCATCTTCATGATTTCCTAAGAATCCATGGACGACGGTCCTTTTTAGTGAAATAACTGCTGAAAATTTAACTTCGATTTCGGTAAAAAGTTAATTTTATATTTGGTGTCAATAAGTTCCACTGTTGTAGATGAGTGGCAAGAATCTCTGCCTTTGATCTAGATAGTTGCAAGTCTCACACAAGGTCGTTCAACTCATTTTGGTTTATTAAATGTGGCGTTTTATCATCTTTGATTACAAATTCGTCATCATTTTCATTTTCCATGAACAGAACGTCACTATCTTGGCAACTCGCACTTGACATACCTGGACATACGAGAGTTTCCGAATGTGATATCGGTTTTGAGACTGATGGAATGTCAGGATATTGAATTTTATTTTTATTTTTTGAATTAAAGCCTGCAGTTTTTGTCAAACAAAAATAACAGCCATTTTCGTGATTTGAAGGTTCTCTGCACAGCATTGGTGATCGAAATTGAAGATACTTTTTTCCTCCTGAAGCCCAGCATATAAGAGTAAGCCTACAGCTTTCACAAAAAACATGTGGGACCCACTTTTTATCTTGATTAATCACTGAGAATCCAAAATAATGCATATATGCTGTTTTAGAACATTCCAATATCAGTCTTCCTTTTTTTGTGAATATAAATTTTCCACAAACGTAACAAAAATGACCAGAATATAAGTTACACACTATTAGACATTTTATCAAAAACAAAATCACTTTAGTTCACAAGAAAACAGAATACAGAATCAAAGTTGACAATGCCGGTAAGTTGAATGTGACTTGATAGATTATATTATATAATTAAAAATGTGAATATTGAAAAATGTAAAAATTTTAAAAATGTGACGTGATAGATTTTTTTCAAATACCGCCTTTCATTAGTAAGAGGTAGTATAATAAGAAAATAGGTGTTTCATCAAAAGTATATAAAAAATGTTTAAATTTGTAAACCAGTGTTATTAATAGTTTCAAAACGAACTGCAATGTGTGTAGTTTTTTAAGCATAACTCAAAAACTACTAGGTAGAATGAAGTGGTATTTCAGATTCTCATATTTGAAGCTTCTAGATATCAATTTCTGTAAAAACTTTTATAGGTTACAACACACATTTGTTTTGAATATTAACTTCATAATTTATATATTTTTTAATTAATACGATTGTAGATTAAATATAATGAAGATTTTTTAATAGATTACTTTTTAAATGTAATTTACCAAAATTATACCAGTGTTATATTTTAGATAGCTTTCTTTAACATCTACGCACTTTCTTTAACGCATTGGGAGTTTTTATACTTGTATACTAAAAATAATTGGAACATGTATGAATCATACAACACAAAATTTTTTTGACTTCGTTACTTGATGAAAATATTACTTCTTCCAAGGCTTCTTTAAGGACATCCAAATAAATGTTAGCCAGTAAATGGTAAGTTTGGACTAAAAGGAAGGCGACCGACTGATTTACAACAGAATTTTTGTTTCGTTATACCAGTTGTGTGAGGTATTGCATTATCCCAGATTGGATCGGAATGGAACGCTTTTAGGACCGATTTGGAGCTTTAATCTTCTATAAAAATTAACATTAATGTAATAATTAACATAAATATGTTAATTAACATAATTAACATGCAAGGAGTTCATGAAGAAATAGGACGGGCAAAATACCCCGTAATACTAAAAAATTATTAGTGAAGCCTTTGTCAGTTTATGCATCAGCGGCGCAGTTTCACCTTTTGTACGATATTCCATAATGGATCGCCTTATTTAACCTTCTTTACGGCCAGTTTTAAACAACTTGTGTCATTTACATATTTGAAACCCTGATAGGGTGTTATTTCCGAATTGTACATTCAATCTGTGTCAAATTTTAATAGATTTGACATTTGTTGAAAGTTTCTAATTATACATTGTGCAATTGCACTCTGTGTTTATTCATAATACTAGCGAATAAATAAACGAATGTATGAAGAATAAAACGACGCAAAACAAATGTTTAGGCTGTAAATAACTTATCATAATTCCTACGAAAACAAGTATAAAAATTTGTATTGATATTACAAAATCTCCTTTATATTTGATTTACTTACGTATTTGAAAAAAGTATGTATGCCTGCAAAAACTTTAACAGAAATTAATTTCCAGAAACTTCAAATATGCGAATCTAAAATAAAATTTCATTCTGCCAATTAGTTTTTGAGTTATGTTTAAAAATCTCTACGCATTGCAGTTTGTTTTGCAACTATTAATAATGAATTTAACAGTAGTTGTTAAAAAATTTAAATGTACATAATTCCTAAACTTCGCCAACGAATGCCTTATCATTTGGTATCATACATTAAGATAGACAGAAGACTCCAAATTTGATGTCCAAATTAGGTATTCGTATTGAAAATTTCAAAGTTTGTTACAATCGAGACGGCCTGCTAAGCTTACGTTTTGTACATAAATTGTAAAAAGACATAATTTCCAGTAGAAAAGGTATAAATCAAAATCACACCCATTCGTGCACATAAAACACTGAAATGGCCCTTCCATAAATCACAATCCATTGTACAGTCGTCAAAAAGAAAAAAAGAAGAAGAAGAAGAAGAAGAAAATAATAGAGAATATATCATACATTTTAACCGTAAAATCGTCGCAAAGAGTTGAAAGAGATTCGATTAAAAATTATGAGATTCGAGAAGTTCGATTAAAAATTATGTTACTTTTCGAATATGAACACAAATTTTGAAATAGTGTCGTTTACATATTAAATTTGTATCAACTTTAAATTTTGAAATGGTGATACCCACTTTTGTCACCATATTTGAGTAAATGGATCAAGGCATATATACTGCTGGCTATAAAAAATGCTACACCATGAATGAATGCAAATAACAGAATGATATTTATTGGACAAATACATTATAATAGAAAGGACAAGTGATTACATTTTCAGAAAATTTGGAGGTATAGATCCTGAGAAAACACTACCCAAAGCAGCCACCTCTTGCCGCAATAACAGCATTTATCTGCCTAGCCATGGAGTCGAACAGAGATTGGATGTCATGTACGGGTACATCAGTCCATGCAGCTTCAACACTATGCCACAGTTCATCAACTGTAGTGACGGGCGAGTGGTGGTGGGCCAGTCGCTCAGAAGCCATTGACAGGACATTTTCAATTGGTGAGAAATCAGGAGAACGAGCCAGCCAGTGCAACAGTCGAACATTTTCTGTATCAAGAAAGGTCAGGATAGTACGAGCAACATGCGGTCGTGCATTGTTTTGCTAAAACATAGAGTTGTGGAGGCATCGAAGATAAGGCAGAACCACGGGCCGTAACACATCAGAAATGTAACGGCTGCTGTTGAAATTGCCGGCAATGCGAACAAGAGGTTACCGAGACGTGTATCCAATGGCACTTCATTCCGTCACTCCAGGTGATATGACAGTTTGACGATTCGAATGCAAGCTGGCAATGTGCGTTTTCTACGATGCTGCCAAACAGGGATGCATCATGATGCTGCATACAGAGCCAGGAATCATCGAATACGAAGTGAGATGCCGTTCCTGCTGCTATCACGTGCAGCCCGATTACAAAATATTAACACGTTTGCACTTAATACAACATAAATAGTTCAGCACTTGTTTTAGGCTAATAATCCATAACGAAATTAAAACTTCATGATTCAATAAATAAAATAACAAAATAATGTAAATGAAACGCACATTTAACAGACATGTAATCAAACTCCGCGCTTAAACCACTGAAATTATCAAAATCAGAAAGGCTGCTGTAAGTAGCGAAATCGTTGGTGATTTCTTCGGTTATTAACTCCTGGCAGGCGGTTAACACATTCAGGACGAGAGATGGGAATTCACGTCTTTTGGAGATGTGTAATTCCGCCCATGGGCAGTACTTTTGCGTTTTATATGTTACATTATTTCTCAAAAAACATACACCAAATTCGTATTTTTACAATTAGAGTACTATTCATATAAATAGTTCGATTAGAGACAATACCATTATTGCATACATTCATTTATAATATAAACACAAAGTGAGAAAATCTTTTTGTTAAATTATGTAATATGGAAATGTAACGCCCATACGAGGGGCTTCCTGTTTAAAAGACGAAAACCACCCGTCATCAACGGGTTAATATGAAAGTATAGTTTTTAATAAATCTTAAAACTTTATTTGAATATATTAATTATGTTTTTCAAGCAAAAATGCTTTTTGGTGTTTTTAGTAAGCAATCTAAAAGAATATATTAAATGTAAAAAAATCTATTAGAGTTTTCAATAATAATAAAACAAAATTGTGTACATGTTCTAAGTATTGTTCTGTAACCCGGAAAGCGCGGGTTGCATCCCCTAATATTTTCTATATTTTTATAGTTATGAACAAAAATCCGGATTCGTCTTGGAGTTAGACTGCCTGTATTTTTTAGAAAATAATAATAATTTTATGACCTTGGTTTCTTATATAAGAATTCTTCTTCTGAACAACGCTCTCTGATTTTGTAAAGATTGTTTATGTATTTTGTATATCTAAAATAAAATTTCCGTATTCGCATAATATTCAGTATCGCCCTATTATGTTAAATATCATAAGGCTGATAATAAAATACAGGCGTTATTTAAGAAATACGGAAGATTTTTTTTTCAACATGTTGATTTATACCGAGAAAACTATGGATGTGAAAACAACATTTATCAATAACAAAAATAATGGAGCGTAAATAGACAGCTGTTCCAAAACGCTAATAGTGTTTTTCCATCAGAGCAAAAGAATATGAAACAGCTGATGCGAGAAATAGGAAGACTCAAATGAGATTTTTATTTTAACAGTTTATGCTGAAATATATTAAATTTTTTCAATGCATTAAGTTTTTTAATTTCTCTACTTATTGATAGATGCATCATTTAATTTCCCCCTGTTTTTCATTTCCTAGAAAAAAAACAGCGAATCTATGGCACGCGAACCTTAGGTGGCACGTATCGAAAACATTTCCGATCTGTCGTAAGTTTTAACGTTTGTTACGCAACCGTTTCTAAGCCTATTCCAGATAAACAGACAGACAGACACACATACAGATTAAAAAAATATTTTTGATATTGTCAAAATAGTCGAATGAACTTAGAAATAGGTGTTTTTTTCCTGAAAATCAAAGACGTTGATTTTATATATATGTATAGATAATTCGCGTCTGTATATGTAAAGGAATATTTAATCATTGACGCTTTAAGTGGCCTAACATGGGTAAATTTGTTTCTAAAAACAAAGAAACACTTTATTTATAAACAAAAACCGATTTGTTTTCCAATGATGAATGAATTGAGGTAACAACTGTATTTCAACGTTTTATATATTTTTATAGCCATGAAATAGTGGTCTTCAACCTGTGGTCCGTTTGCACCAAGCTACCACTAATTAAAAATAGAAAAAATTACCTTAGTTAATCCAGAAACTTTGCTACCGAATAAGGTGAAGATTATCTTTTGGAATTTGGGGTAAAAAATGACGTTCCGGTAAAAAGGTTGAAGACCCCTACTATAACATAACCCTTTATAAAATTGTACCTAATCAGAGTCAGAGACAGACCGAGTAGAGTTATATATAAGATTGTATACTGTATATATATTACAGTATATTATATACCGCAATATTATATTATATATAGTAATATTATATTATTATATTATAATAATCCTTAATATTAATATATAATAAAATATTATTATTATAATATTATTATATTAATATTATATTTCTAATGTAATAATATTATATTATTATTATATATTATTATTAAAAATTATTATATTTTTATTATATTATTATAATATCATATTAACACTACATTATTAAAATACTATTATTTTATTATTATTGTTATATTATTATATTACATTAAATTACATTATTACAATAATACCATTATATTGTATATATTATATATATAATGATATATTACAGTATATTTTATACTTAATTTTTGTACTTAATCCAACTTTTTCAGGCAAAAGGTTGAAGGTGCCTACCCTAACATAATCATATATATAAAACAAAATTATACTTAATCAGAGTCACAGTCAGATTAATACATAATCAGCAAAAAATTTAGCAGCAATGTAAAAATAAAACAATAACAACAACAACAGCAGAAAAAAACAACACCCATTTCGACCACTAAAAAATATCTATTTCACAAATGCAGTGAATTCGAATATCATATAATATTGAACAGATATTATAATCAATTAAATGTATGTAATAAAATAAAAAAATATATATATATATGTTCTTCGAAAAAGGCCATATTTTATTCTAAGCTTATCAATTGAAGTTCTTTATGAAGTATTCTTAACCCTTTATGCTCCAACGCAACTGTAGTTTAAAGTACCCTTAAAAAAACTTGTTACAAAATTCATTCCACGCATCGATTGGCAATAATAGAATTTATGATGAGCTATAAATATTTTACTTTAACATGTTCAAAAACCATCATTCGTTTTACAAAGCAAAAATGTTTTTTAATGGATAATTTATTTTACAATTATATCTGTTGCACTTTCTTGATGATTAAAGACATGGAGGAGGGGGAAGGTTTCACTCCTGAAAATTTATTATGTTTACATTTGTCAAGACGTTATATTTTTTCATTTTCTAATTCTATAAAGTACTAAAAATAATATTTAAAAAAATGATTTGAGTAAAGTTGTAAATATTCCAGAAACTCCTATATTGCTAATTCAGTTTAATAATTTTAATAGATGAAATCTTTCTTAAAATTATTTAATAATTGCAGAGTTCTTCTAATGCATTTTCAAAAAAAAAAAAAAATGAAAAAATGTTTTGAAAGGTGAAATTTTTATTAATTTATAATTTAAATAGAGATATCATCTACTAATAGTCTTAATTGATATTAATAAATTCGTTAAAACTGTCATATTATAAAAATAACTTTAAATAGATGTTTCATTTAAAATTACTTAAGATTTATACATTTTGTAGCAAATTAAAGTATTAAATTTTGGTTGTAAACTGTCGATTTGTATTAAAGAAAAATTTGGTACTTTTCTGTTACTTTTAAAAATGGTCATACGTGTGGCACTTACGTTGAATTAAAATAATTATTAATAAATAATGTAACTAAATATTTAATTAAGTATATCAAACTAAAAATTAATTATGGAAATTCAATGCATCTATACATTTTATTCTATATATTCAATATATTTTGTGTATAACTAATGCACCGGTACGAAAGCTGTACACAAGTTTCATAACAAAGTAATTAGCGTTTTACCGAAATCAGAAATAAACAGTCCGCGTATAACGAGTAATTTTCACTATTCTTTGAGTTTCGTTATACGCGGTTTCAACTATATTTACATAAAACAGGCTTACCTGAGAAACCATCAAAACACCCGTTAATGCTTCTACATAACTTCTCTATACCGGTTATGTTGTTATTAGATAGCTTTAATCGGTGTTTCACAATCAGGTCTGAGATGAGAAATTTCCAACATCTGCTACCATGCTATACACCTGTGTAAATAACCCACATGCGACATCACGTGAATTGATAAAGAAGCGATTCCATTGCTTTTTCTCTTTTGTTAATATAAGATATGTGCAAACTAGATGTTTTATTCACAAAAGTGGATTAAAAAGGGTGAAATAATTTATTGCAAAAAACAATGGTAAGAATTCTCAAGAAATTTTTGTTGAGAAAAAACTGGACGCTCTTCATTTATGAAATATTAATTGATAAAATATCGATAATTTTGTAATTAATTTTCTTTTCCTATGAATTTGATTTACGAAAGCAAAAGTATTTATTTCTTATGGAAAGATAAATGCAGAGTAAATTTAAGAAGAAATAGAAAGAAAAACTTCTATTATCAGAGGCTTCGTTTGTCAATACTTTCTCATTATAAAAACAATATGTCGATGTAGAAGGTTTGAAGTAAAAAGTTTTTAAATAAATAAAATGTGAATCGGTATTGTTGGTACACATATATTATATAAGTTCTGCCGAGCTAGAAGACGAGCTCGTACCCAGAGAGCTTCAGTTTGATTTGAAGCCGTTGAAACACCAAAACATACAAGCCACTTATGTGCACGTACAATCCGTTGTATGGAAAACCAAGGTGACTATTCATTGGGAGAAGGTTCCGGTTCCGGAAGATTCCCCTCTCCGGGTAATGCTCAAAATTGCGGAAACCCTTTTGAAGGATTAATTTAGCCATATGCCTGCTGTATTGTTAGATAGCTTTTAGATAATTTTAATCAGTTTCACAATCGGGATATGAGATGAGAAATAGTATCTAATATCTATTACCATGTTATGTAACTGCGTAAATAACCCACATGCGACACCACGTGACTTGATAAAGAAACGATTCTGTCGGTTTTTCCTTTTGTAAACATAAAATATGTGTAAACCCAATATTTTATTCATGAAAGTGGATTAGAAAGTGGAAGTATTTATTGCAAAAACAAAGGTAAGACTTCTCAAGAATTTTTTCTTGAGTAAAAATAGTCCGCCTCTCGTTCTTCATTTGAACAGCTCGCGTGTAAAACATGTTATCTAACAAAATTAAAATTTCTAGTTATTCAATATTCAAATTTTCTAAAAAAAAAAAAAACTACGATCAAAACTATTATGATTGATTCATCGAAAACAACCGATTTGTTAAGACTAAATATTTAGCTAACTATTTGTAACGAATTTTGCCTGATAAATTTTATTTTATTGCACTTATTGAATTTTAACAATGAAAATTCGTTGCACTCATCTAAAACTTATCTTTGCTTATGTTGGTATATAATAAACCAAGAAATAAACCTTGCATTTTAAAAGAATGTCAGTATGCATAGAATGGTTTACATGAAAATCGGAAAAAAAAGAAAAATGTCAGTTACCATGTTTTATGCCTTTCAATTATGAAAAAGTAATTAATACGGTATATAAATGCTTTTATATAAAAATTTATGCTACTTTAAAAGAAAAAAGTGTTGTATTGGTTATATTTTGAATCTATATTTCATGCATCGAAAATATTTCGAATGAAACACCCATATTGGTTATTTGCTTTACATTGGAAATATTTGCACTAAAATGCCACTATTACAGAATTATTTGCATTAAAATGACACTATTAGAGAAATATTTGCACTAAAATGATACCATTACAGAAATATTTGCACTAAAATGCCACTATTACAGAAATATGTGCTTTATATTGGAAAAATATGTAATAAAATGTTAATATTGAAGAAATAATGGCAATGAAAAGGCAAACTATTTCTTCATAATGTTGGTAATTCAAATATTAAATACGTGAATATTGGGTCAATATTTTACTCCAATACTTTCAATATTCGCCAATATACATCCAAAATATAGCCAATGCAAATAATATGGTCACACTATTGTTTTGCTAATAGGGTATATGCTTATAAAATCTGTTTCCGGAAGCAAAATTATCTTTTTGTAAAAATTTATTTGGAGAATGCTCGAAAGAAGTTGAAAAATAGCTTCTATTATCGGGTTTCACCGTTCTACTTTGTCACCACAAATGGCTTCATTTAAAACCGAAGGGAGAAATTATTCAAGATGAAAGCAAAAAAGTTGCTGCTTCATTGGAAATACCAGAATCGCATTACGCTAACGTTTAAAAGAAAGGATTTTGCTACTTAGTTAATTAGGTTGACCTAGCATTTTCAAAGAAAAAAAAGATTATTTAACTATTTTAAGAAACTAGATGGAATTCATTTTAGTATGACTGCCACAGCCTTGAAATATTTCCCTCTCCGTTGTATGTTTCACTTGGATGAAGCTAAAAAAAAAAAAAAAACAGTACTTAATATTGTTTCCCTTTTCCCAGCATCAAACAATAGAGTTGAAACACTTGGATATACTATGTAAATTAATTGGTCTATGGTCTTTGAGTCCCAAAAGTTTCAGCAAAGACGATTTCTTGGTTAGCATTGATAGAAACAACAGGACCAAAGATAGGCTACAATGAAACAGATATAACAATTTATACAGACGGCTCAAAATTGGAATCAGGTGCTACGGGATCGGTTTTCGTAGCATACAAAAACGATAAAAATTAAACTATGGTCAACACCATTGCGGAAACATAACAGCGTCTTCCAAGCCGAACTACTGTCGATACTAAAGGGAACAGAATAGGGCAACGAAACAGGGATGGATTATAGCATTCGCTCGGACTGCCTATCAGCAATACTAGCATTCAGCAAACCATTCAACACAGTAAAACTAATTGCAGACATACAAAACAAAATAAGAAAATCAAACAACAAATTTAAAATTAATTGGGTTAAGGCACACGTTGGCATCCAAGGAAACGAGGATGCCGACGAATTAGCAAAAGAAGAGGCTAAAAATAAAAAAAATGATAGACCCTACAGCATAGAAAGACCAATATCAAACCATAAACGTATATTAAAAGAGCTAACAATAAAATAGTGGCAGTTCGAGTGGGACTAGGGGGGCACGGGTAGGACAACCCATGGATACTTCCAATAGGTAGACACAAAAAGACTTATAAGCTGTAAATTACTGAGCCAAATCTACACAGAACATGGAGCATTCCCACAATACCTACATACACTGTAAAAAAAATAGCAGTAAAATTACGGGCAGAGGCCGACAGCAGAGATTCCAGTCATACCCCGTAAAAAAAACAATCCATGCCCATCATTTTGTGCAGCCCGTAATTTTACGGGGCAAAGTAATATAGCACTATAATGCACAGGATATAAGGCATTTTAAAACTCAATAACACTTTGCTTACTGTTCCGTAGCACGTAGCACGTTAGATAATCATCACAGAATCGCTGTTTTGGCGGGTTAAAATTTTCGAAACACGAGTAAAATGAAGGGCTACACCCTAGCGGAGGACAATGTATGGGGTCGTACCGTATTTTTGCTAACATATGGGCTAGAACTGTAAGAATATGTGGATTGCTATTAATTTTCTAAGTATCTAGCGGATAAGGCCGCTTATTTAGTGGATCAGACAGTTTTTCATCAAATAAGGCTGTTGCCCGTGAAAATTGAAGGGCAAACGCTTATAAATTTACAGTTTTTTCTGAGAGTGTATATTTACCGAATTTAGCTCTCCAGAATGCATATGCGGGGAATTAGGGTCCACAAAACACTACCTCACGTCCTTCCCGCTCACACAACCACACCATATGGTCAACATAACAGTTAATAATGAAAAACTATGCCACAGACAACTTGCAAACAACAAACATGTACAAAACAAAGGTAGAGTAGTGATCAGATGGCTAATGAACAATGTAGAAGACATGAAACAGACAAACATAGATTAATACAACAAAAATAAACAAAAACATAAAAGTCCCATCAGCCAACATATTTCTATATTCAAAGTGTATATAACCGCTGCCTAATTTATCTTCTCTTTCAGAAAATAAATAAATAAATAAATATATGTATATATATATATATATATGTATATATAATAAAAATAGCAGTGTAAAGGAAATCTCTTTCCTGCGACAAAAAAAATCGATCTTTAGGCGTCTAAGAGGGTGGAAGTTAATGAACTAATTAACGGACTAATGGCCAAGAAATATGTCCCACCCCACAGCGCACCAAGTCTTCAAATAGATTCATCGAGTTCATGATAACAGCCATAAGGTATCTATGAACTGATCGCCATTAGAGCGCATTCATGACAACACATTCAACGGTTATCAGTGATGCAACAGAGTATAAAATCAACAGCTAAAATGAGAAACCCAAATCACAATGAGAAACCTGCAACAAATGAGAAACCAAAATAAGTGCACCAAAAGAGAAGCCAGAAACAACTGCAACAAATGAGGAACCAAAAAGCAACGAGAGAAGCCTAAATACGAAACAAAATGCAACAAAAATCAAGCAGCAAAAGAAAAACAGCAGGTAACCGCAAGTACAGTAGAAAAAAGGGAAAAGAAAAGGGAAAAGGAAAAGGAAAACAAATCCAACACAGGTAAAAGTAATCAATTTTTTCTATTTTTTATGTGAAGTTAAATAAACATGTATTAACCCCCTTCCCTTACAGTTTTTTCCATCATATACACTAATGGCGCCCGGTGCATGTAAAAACCGTCGTGGGTGCAAAGTCCTCAAAGTTCCCTGTGAAATATACCTCTGGAGGTGCCTAGTCAGGTGAAAGTCTCGTCACCTGATCAAGGTTCTAAATTACGAGACCAACTCGCATAGCGATAGCATATGACGTATGGGTGTGATGCCAAGCCCAGGTTCATACAAAAAGAATAACATCAATTAGCATCAAAACAAAAGTAGGAACAAAACAAAGACCTCCACATAGCCATCGTGCCAGCAATGGCCGGCTGCTACGCGGCATCCCTTCAGCGGTGCTACGTAACCTACGTAGCGCCAGGCACTAAACTCATTTAAGCTAGGGGAACGGTCGCCGACCACTACGGTCACAAAAAGATAAAATCGTCAGAAATGGCTCTGCAGCAGTCAGATAAGATAATATGACTGTCGAAAGTGGTGTCAAAAATTTGTCATCGGAAGTAGTAAATGCTATGGTGAAATCACCCCCTCATAATTCTGCTCCAAGATGCTTGAGATCAGTTATAGACATTGCTTTTTTTCGAAATCGCATAATTCTGCGATTAAAAATGTCGAAAATTATTATTCGGAGATAGTGGTAACATAAAAACGAAATAGTTGGCAGCTAGAGAATGATTTCACAAATTTTCACATGTAGGATTCAGGATGTTCAAATGCGAATTATAACTACCTGACACCAAAGCAAACATGCGCACTCTCTATGCGTAGATCTCTATGCGTACTCTTGCAGATCTCTATGCATACTCTTACACACGTAAGAGGGTACGTAAGAGTACGCATTTAACACCTTGTGATATTTTGTTGATTAATCCTAAAAGTTTTATATTTATTCTCAAATATTTTATTCAAATGATAGTTTACTATTTAATTGTTAGCGTTTAATAATACATGATTCAAAATTTATTACATACCTATTCAATAATTAATTCAATGAATTCAATTTGACTATAAGAGCTTGAGTTTTTCTTACTTATAGTCAATTGTTTCAAATAATACTCACTTTTACACCAAGCTATACTCTACATTGTCATAAACGTATACCTCTGCAGAACAGTGTTAAATCAGGACTTCAGAATGGCATTTGGTCGTCTAGTATATTTAAATTTGTAAAAAAAAAAAAAAAAAAAACATTATGCCAATTGTACACAGATTTTCCGCGAAAACGCCGTTACAGATTCCGTTTTTCTCACTTTAAGAATTCAAAACAACTTCATTGCAGACGCTGCCTTTTTGACTTCCAGTCATATGACACGCGAACTATTGCCAATAACCTAAGCTATCTCCTTCAATAGCGGGATACATGAATCGCCCTATATTTTAACTCTATTTATACTAGTGAAATTTACTAAAAGTATTTTCATTATCAGTAACTGTTTTTTTTTTAATTCGCAAATTTCTTGCGAGACAAAATGTGCAGGAAATATTTATAAAATGATCCATGTAACAATTCCATCCTATAAAATAGATAAAATTTGTCTTATATTTATCTATTTATTTATTCACAAAATTACTTGAACGGATTTAGGTGAAAGAAATACGTAAAAATCAATGTAATCTTTATCTCTTAGGCTCAGACAAGAGCAAGGGAAACTTAAGTTAAAACATGAAAGGAGTTAATAAAAATGGAAAGTATCTTGTTTATTTGAAACGAATGCAACTTCAATCAATTTAATTCAGCAAACTAAAATTTTTTTAAAGGTGTAGTGAATAAATCACGCTTGAAAAGTTCAAATAAAGAAAACAAAATTCCATTTATTTAGAAAAGTTTAAAGCATTTTTTAGTCGAGAAATTGAATTTTAAATGCCCTCTTGATTTGTCTTTGAAAGCTTTTAATAATTTCTCAATGTAGCTTGCAAGTGCGTTTTCGTTTACTTATGATTAGTTTACAAACATAAATTTACTCTTTTTTGTGTTGAGCTTTGTTTTCGCATCGGCATTAAACATTTTAATTTTTTGTTGCATTACATTCATAATATTGAATAATTTCTATTTCTGTCGAGCAACTGTTTTATAGATTCAGTTTGCACGGTTATCCTATATTATTTTGCAACATGAGCATTCTTGGTATCGAAGATTTACAGTTTATCATTATCTTAATATTCGCATTGGCATTAAACATTTTAACTGTAACATTGGGTAAAGTTTAATTCCTTTTTTTTCTTGCATGCCCTTTTAATGATTTAGTTTATATGATAATTATTTTAGTATTATTTTATAATATGAGCTTTCTCTGTATTGCAGATTTACGCTTTGTCATATTATCTTTGCATTTGTATTAATGTTAAACAGTTTAATTCTTCGTTGTATTACGTCTACAGCATTGGATTAAGTTTAATTTATTTTTCTTTTCGGTAAATGCTATTACAGATTTAGTTTCTACTATTATTCATTTTGTATTATTAAAGTTTTCAACTATTATTCATAAATACCCTGCATTAAAAAAGCATAATTGCAATACTATTTCGAAAATGTCGCCATCTTTTGTACGTAAGTTTGTATCATTTTTGTTTTCATAAATGTGTAAAACGGAACATTTATACAGGGTGTTTCACAAAGTACCCCTAACTTTAAAAATCAATAACCCGTAAGCGGTGATAGATAGAAACATGAAACCAGTGGTATGTTTATTAAAAAAATCGTAAGAATCTTATACGTAAATCTCAAAATTTAGTTGATAGATGGCGTTGAGAGCGTTAAGAATCCTTCTAAAGAGAGTTCAGAAGCATAGAAAGACTTAGCCTTCCAAGATTTCGCCATTTTAATCTGACCGCTACTAGCGTATAGTGAAAATAATTCAGAAAGGGATGTATACCGTGGAGGAACGTGTGTTTATTGTGTTGGAGTACCACTGATTAAATCCTACTTGAGATCCTAATTGAGTCCTACTGCCACAAGGAGAAGTTTTCAAAAGCGATTTCAAGTCGCAAAAGGCCCAGATGGGAAAAAAAAATTCGTGAGCTTTTCAAAAAATTCAACAGACAGGCCGGTGACATACAGCAGAGAGTCATGGACAATTTCATTCTTCGTTTGCGACATGTCTGTTGTGTAAAAGGTCCACATTTTGAATCACTTTTAATGTGATACGCTTATTTATCGCAGCGCCATCTGTAGGCGCAATTTGTAACTAATTTTTGAGATTTATGTATAAGATTCTTATGATTTTCTTTATGATAACATACCACTGGTTTCATGTTTTTATCTATCACCGTTTCCGGGTTATTAATTTTTAAAGTTAGGGGTCCTTTGTGAAAGACCCTGTAATAGCACCATGCCATAAATATGTTGTCTCTTTCAAACCTATTGTTGTCAAGTGACCAAGCCCAAGAGAGGCCAAGGGCCTAGCAATCATTCGTAGACTTATTTCTTATTCTGTCAAAAGAAATTTCGATAACGTAAAATACATCTATGAACATATAAATACGTATTTGGATAAATATATATTTTTTTATCTTTAAACTCATACTACTCTAACAATACAAAATATTGATTACAATCATACAAGTATTATAAGCAATATTGATAAATATTGATTATAATCATACATTATAATCATTTGTACATGGTCAAAACAAATTAAAAATATCAGATTTAAGAAAAATCACATACCAAATTTAGGGCCCTCCAAAATCAGTGGCCAGCGGGCAACGGCTCAGTTGGCCCATGCTTTGATCAGGCCTCATTGTGACGTCGATATGTCCATTTTGTGATGAGTAGCAAATGATGACACGAACTTAATACAACACAATTTAGAAAATGAATTTTCTCTATGTTTTACATATAAAGTGCTAAATCTGTAGCTCACATGAGCTGCAACACGTTTAATTTCAAAGAAACAAACCCGGAGACACCCATATTGGAGTCATGTAGTGATAATCACTTGAGTGCCACTAAGTGATTTACTGAAAAAAGTAATATTTTGACCATGACTGTGATGCTTGTGACAATTTGCGAACTCACTATGACTTCACATCGACTGACTATGCTATTACGGAGTGCACAAGATAATGATCTAAATCTCGTATAAAATACGATGTTTTTTTTTATATATTGATGGAAAATATGATTGCATTTATTATTTCTATTTCGCATTTGTGACTTAAATTTAGAAAATTATATTGTAGCATATTTATTATGCATATTGTAGCGAACAAAGTTTATAGTATATACAAAGGAAAAGTTCAAAAACATAAATTCTACTAGGTTTCTTAGGTTTCATTGAGAAATTTAGAAAACTTTCTTTTTATCTTCACCATAATTCTAATATGCAGCAAAGTGTTAATAGATATTTTTCTTCACTTTATTTAATATAATTTGAAAATAGTGAATAATTTTTTTTAAATTCTGGTGCATGTTAGAGACTTCATCTTATAAGATGTAGTTAGTTTTCAGTTATATACATTCGACTGAAAAAATAAAAAGTATATCAATTTTAATTCCAAGAAAGTTTAAGGAATGTTAAAACAGTGAAAGCAGCTCATGGAGAGTATCTTCTGTACCTGAAAACAAAACTGATTTCAATTCTTTTAATTAAAAAAATAAAAGTGTGAAAGGCTAAGTAATGCATGTTTTAAAATTTTAAACAAAGAAAACAAATTCTAGTTACTTCGAAAAATTTAAAACGTTAACAATGAATATTTTTATTTTGGAACTTTGGGTTTGAAATATCACTTTTGATTATTCTTGGATAGCTTTTCATTAATTTTTAAAGTAGCTTCGTAAATGCGTTTCCCTTACTTAAAGTTAGTTTCTACTTTGTTTATTCGTTGTACCGAAACCATTGCTTTATTATATTATCTTTGTTTTCCCATTAGCATGGAATGTTTTAAAATACAAGATGGTCATAATTAAAATGGAGTTATTTAGAGCTCAATAGTAAAAAATATTGTCGACAAAACGATGGAAGATAGATGCAATAAGTTTTTAACTTTTAACAACTTATTTAATTATTCTTCAGGTGCAATCAATTCTCAAGTAAGCATTTTCATCTGCATAGCAAAATTTATAAAGAGAGTTGATAAGGAATTTAAAAAAAAGTTCATTTTACTTTATTAATTTCGCATGTTTGCTTTTGAACATGTTTGTTGAACATGAAAATGTTTACTTGTGAATTGACAGCATCCGAAAAACTGATATTTCGTGTTGATACTGGGTTAAGAAAACTGATTAATACACTGTAATGAAAAGAAAACTGCCCAGTTAAACTGAGGGTATTGAGCTTACAGGCTATTCAAACTAATTGTATATTATACTCTTATTTCAAAGAATTTGAAATAAGCCACTCGAAAAATAAAGAAATCTACAATATTAAATAAAATATCACATTTAATCACACATAAAAGTTATATAAAATACACTTAAAACATTAAAAACTGCGAACGTCAAAAAGTTTTTCAAGTTTTAACTGGTTAACTTTATTAACTGTAAACATGGTTGAAAATTCTCCGGTCAACGTACGTAGTTGCACTGATGAGGGGCTAAATTATAAGCCTGAAACGTTTGCAGTATTCTGCACCTGAACAACGCGCCAGCCCACAATGCCTTATCTACACTGTTAAAAATAAATCCGTCAATTCACGGTAAAAGTACTGGCAGTAAAGTTACCGGACTTTTTCCGTTCCGTTAGTACATTTTCCGTTTTGAAAGATAAAGGAAGATAAAACTCCGTTTGAAGAATCGGTAAGTTTCCGTTATAAATAAACTCGGTTTTAAAAAATGTCATCTCTATTTGTGCTGCCATCTGTTGATTATTACGGGAGTATTTAATATAATGCAAGAACATTTTCTGCCCGGCCTGAGGATCGAACTGGGAACGTTAGCGGTCTGAGCCGAGTGCTTTACCGTAAGACCAGCAGGTCCTTGCTAGAGTAAGAGTAGGAAACGATGATAGGGGATTTCTTCAAATCGTAGCTTGGGACTTAAACAATTTGGGGTTTAGAAAACTGATAATTTTGAAGTTAATTGCGGGGATATTTCGTAATGAGAAGATGGTTGAAAACTCTAGTATTAATAGAGGATAAAAACATGAATTATATATATTCTTAATTTGATTGTTAGATGTAAAATATAAATACACTGCTCAAAACAATTAAAGGATATTTGAAGTTTTATATAAAATAAAGATATAAACGAAATTTTTTTTGCCGAAAATAGAAGAAGAGAATCACAAATGCAAATTTTTCTGGTTTTCAAACTGTGGAGTATGCAAATTTTGAGTTCGACGTCAAAAACGTCGCTTCAGCGGCAGCGAATGAAACTTGACTTTCAACTGGATAAAAGAGAATGAAGACAAGGATGATCGGCATTCAGTGATTGCTTTGTTTCGATGAGTACGATGTCTCAGCGAAGTCATTTGACAGATTCAGAAGCTTGGAGAATTGTTGGTAGGTTAGAAGGGGGCCAAACTCAAGCCGAAGTAGCGCAAGCCATTGGAGTATCACAAAGTGTCATTTCCAGGATCTGGAACCGTTTTTTGGAGAGTGGATGTGCAGGCCGAAGACCAGGGCAAGGTCGTAGACGGGCAACAACGCCCAATGAAGATCGGTATTTAGCGTTAACAGCTCGGAGACACCGAAACATGAACGCTACTCTTCTCCAACAACACCTTCGCTCGGCTACAGGCACCACGATTTCAACTCAGACTGTCCGAAACCGGCTCCATGCTGTAGGTCTGTATGCTCGCCGACCGATGGTATGTGTTAGATTAACATCAAGGCATTGTCGCTACCGCAGGGAGTGGGCAACCGAGCATGTCAACTGGAGGAGAAATGAATGGAGCAATATTCTGTTTTCTGACGAGTCCCGTTTTTCTGTGCATCCGGATAATAGGTGTATTTTCATCTGGAGGGACCGTGGCAGTAGGAATAATCCTGCGTTCGTGCACGAAAGCGTCAGATTTGGCGGTGGAGGAGTGTTGGTGTATGGTGGCATCTCCATTGACGGGCGCACTGACCTCTACATCATTCGAGATGGAGCTCTGACTGGTCGCTGATATAGGGATGAGATCCTCAGACCTATTGTAGTCCCTTACGCTGCAGCAATCGGAGATAACTTCATTTTAATGGACGATAACTGCAGGCCACATCGTGCAAACCTGGTGGAGGATTTCCTTTTCGAGGAAGGAATCGTTCGAATGGAATGGCCAGCGTGTTCTCCAGACATGAATCCAATCGAGCACGTTTGGGACGCTCTAGGAAGACGAGTTTCTGGCCACCAACAACCCCCACAAACTCTCCAAGAACTGGAAAGAGCTCTTCTGGAAGAGTGGGGCAGAATACCCCCAACTCGTCATTAATAGCCTCATTGAGTCCATGCCTCAAAGGTGTTCAACGTTGCTGGCCGCCCGTGGAAACCATACCCCCTACTGAAAATGATTTTCTTTGAAGAAAACACCTTTTCTTATTCTTTTTTTCTCATATGCACAAATTGTGTTTTTTTCCTTTTGTACACAAATGCGCAATAAAATGCATTTTTTTCTGCCAAACATGTGTAATTTATTCTCATATAACCTACTATGTCTGTCGACCATGTATCAATCAGCTAAAAAGTTTCCCAGATACAAAATCCACCTAAAACTGCAATATCCTTTAATTGTTTTGAGCAGTGTATTATATTTTGAATTAAATTCGATAATTTTTTTTTTGCTTTTTTGCGAAAATCGATTTTTAATTAACTATTATGTATTTTTTAAATGTGTTCGTTTAGAATATATTTTCAGTGTGTGTGTTTTTTATAACTTTAAAAAATAATTTGCGAATAATTTTAAAGGAATGAGTTTAATTCGAAAGCATTATTTTTGTTTGTTGCTTTTTAAATAGAATCGATTTTTTTCACTTAATTTAGCTATTATATATATATATTAATCTGTTTGTTTAGACTATATTTTAAGTGCGAATACTTTTTTATAACTTTAAAAAATGAATTGCAAATAATATTAAAAGAATGGAAAGAATTATTTTTTGCTTTTTTAAATTCGAAAGCACTATTTTCTTGTTGTTGTTTTAAATAAACTTGAAATTTTAATTTATGGAATTTTTAGTTTTTCTGTGCAGCAACATGTCAGTTTTTGAAACATTGAAAATAAACATGCAGCAGATAACGGAATATCTCCGTTGGCTACTTTCTTATATGAGGAAATTTTCTGCTTTTAACTGACAATGCCGTTTTGTCATGAAAAGGGACCTTTTCTGTTAAATTCAGAAAAAAATAACCGTGAATTTCCGGTTATTTTTAACAGTATATTGTAAAAAAAAATTCCGTAAATTTACGGAAAAAGGACTGGCAGCAGAGTTGCCTTAATGTTTCTGTTTTTTGAAGAATGTTCCGTCTTTGTAGTCCATAAATGGAGCGATACAGACGCGAAGGAGTTTAATCGCATGTGTGGCGATCAAAAATACTGCAATCCCATTGGATGATAGATTTTTACATTAATAATTCCGTATTTGAAACTCTGTAATCTTAAAAGTCTAAAAAGTGTACAATTTAGGGATACAGTTTATGCACTTTTTGTGCACAATTCAGTTTGCAGTTTTTATGCATAAGTAGAGGTGCCAAATACGCTCGGATTTTGTGCACTTTTTTTGCAAACTTTTTCTAGCTGGGTAGCAACAAATATACGGGAGAGATTCCATTTTTCTAACAAAACGGAAACTTTCTGATCAAAATTCACGGAAGACAACCTGTCAATAAACGAAATTTTTTAACAGTGTATGAAGCGGTTTCTAGCTGACAAGCGCATTCCTGTGCTTGATCATCCTTCGTATTTGCCACTGTGTGACTTCTATCTGTTCCCAAAAGTGAAAAAGGGATACAGAGGAAAGGGGACACTTGAAGGGAACACATTTTCAGTCTGTTTAATAAATAAAAGCAAAAATGACAAAGTTGTTGAAGAGGCTTACAACTGATGAGTTGCAGGTTTGTTTTGAACAATGAAAGACACTTATGCAGCTATGTATAGATAGAGGAGGAATGTAAGTTGAAGGGGATAACAGTTAAATATGAATTTATTTAGAATCAATATCATTTCTCGCACCGGTCTTGTAATTTGATAGACACACATCGTATACTTCTGTAGTCCCATGTTTTTGAGAAAAGAGCGAAAGAAAATTTCGATGCCAAATTTCCTGAACAAGCAATCAACTTCACTGGCAACATGAACATAAAGTACTTATGATATTGTGTTTATATCAGTAGATGCTCAAAATAACATCGATACATGTTATTTGAAGCATGCTTGAATGATTAACAAGCTGCGATCCAATAGAGACGTGTTTTTAGACTTTTGTGAAGGCCACGCTGATGCATAATATGCAGCCAGCCTTTGTATGTCGCACTCAAACTTGTGTCAATATGCGTCGTGATTATTGTTGTATCATCACATATTTGATCAATATTAAATTCTGTAAAATAAAACTTTTATTAAATTAAATCCGTTAAAAAGTACAGATAATGTTTATAAACGAATAAAATTAAATATCTTATTCCTTATCGGCTAAATTCTTCTAAAACATATGCCTTTTCTGCTGATAAACAGAGTAAATAGATTCAAAGTAATTTGACATTTCCTTTTTCACAGACAGACTCTTTATCAGCATGTTTTCTTTTCAACTGTTAAAAAAAATAAAAATAGAAAAAGATAAGTAGTTTAATATCTCAGCTATGACTAAGTTCAAGTCAAGCTTCTATGTAAACATTATATGAAAGTTAAAATCGTCATCACCAACGAATTACGTGAAGGGCAAATGGAATCAGTAGTTTTGGCTGTTCGAAACGGCATGCCCGTAAATAGATATGCAGACTCAATCACAGCATACTCAGCTACATCATATTGTATTACAAGGATAACTCTTTATTTTGTTCTATTTTGGTGTAATACCTACAAAATATATGTTCAAATTAAATCATATATTTAGAAAACTATGGCCTTATTTAAAACACAAACTCCCAATAAAACCACTTTAAAGTGTTTTTTTTTTGTTTTTAACCATATTGACCACAATTAAACAGCAACAAGATTATGCATGATTTAATATTATAAAAGTATATATAAATATTACATATAACATAATATTTAAAATGTTAATTCTGATGGGGGAATTCGTCCCAGCGAGGAGAAAATCTTAGCATGATTAAAATTGGGAAAAACTATTCTAACTATAGATATGTACATTTAAATAAAGATAAGAGAATCTTCTTACCTTTTATGACGTTGCGATCTTCATGCGTTAATCCCTATTTTGAGTATTGTCCAATTTGCACTGGCACATCATTATTTGGATTCAATTATTTTCTTATCTGTAAAACTAAATTTATTATGTTAAACGAGACGAAGTAAAAACGCTTGTATTTTCATTTAAGAAAATATAATTGGGATAAAATTCTACGATTACAATATGCAAGACACTACACTTATACATTTAGCATATTTTTTTATCTTAGAGCTTTTCAGCCCATGAGTACCGCATTACATTTTTGAGCAGAACTAAACTAAAAAATTAAACACTAATGTTCTATCAATAAAGTCATTTGGTTTCCTTTTAGATGATATATCAAGGACTTTCCACAGTTACTACATTCCTTTGCAAGATATAATAACAGTTAATTAGCGATAATATTGAACATGTAATGCAATTAATGTTCAGTTTTCAGCATATTTAACAGACGCTCATTAAGTATAAAAATCTATTTTCGCCGTTGCTGGTTGACGTTGAAAGACACAACGTTGAATCACAGACGTTGTGACGTTGAATCACAGTTTTTAGTTCCTTGTTAGGATGTGATGAATGACTTAGTGAGGGTTTTCTTTTTCTCTCGATGTAACATCTGCTACTTTGATTATTTCCTTTCTGAGTGAAATACTTTTTTATAATCCCGAGATGAGATTAATAATTCCGACACTCCCCCTTAAGCTCTTCCGAGTGATTGGCTAACAATTTCATGGAGATTCTATGCCTTTCCAGTGTAGGCTTGGGTACGGGTTTGTTAAGACGTTGGCTATCACTTGTTCTGTTGGACAATATTTTAATTCGATAGTTCCTTCTTCTTTAAGCTGTTTTATGGCGTGATACTTGATATCAATATGCTTCGTTCGTTTACCGAACTTTTCATTTTCGATCATTTTTATGCAGCTTTGATTATCTTCATATATTGTGATTTGTTTCTCCAGAATCAGCCCTGAGTCTTCTAATAGTTTTATTAGCCATATTGTTTCTTGGCATGCGTTTGCTGCTGATACGTACTCAGCCTCAGCTGATGACAAAGCAATGCATGTTTGCTTTTTCGTAATCCAATGTATCGCCCAGTGTCAGTGTACACCTCTAGTATTGGTTTCTTTTTAGTACTTATACTTAATTTAAGATTTTTTGTACAGTTTAAGTATTTCATGACTCGTTTTTCTGCGTTCCAGTCTTTGATTCGCGATGCTTCGTTAAGTCTACTTAAGATGTTCACTGCTGCGGATATATCCGGCCTAGTTACTGTCGCGATACAAAGAAGCGACCCGAAGGCTTTTCTAAATTTTGTGTTGTTTGGCAACAAATTTTCGACATCTTCTGATCTATTAAAACCGGGTTCCATCGGTGTTCCGCACGGTTTTACGTTTTCAATATTAAATTTCTTAGCTAACTTTTCAATTTTTGATCTTTGGTATAATGTGTAACTGTCTGGGATTTTTTCTATCTGGGTTTCTAAGTATTTGTTTATTTGTCCCAGATTTTTCAATTTGTATTCTTCGTTTAGGAATTTTACGATGTCTTTTATTATTTCATTTTTACTAGCTATTATGATGTCGTCGACGTATATTATTATGTATGTAAAATTTTCCTTTTCTTTTCTAATAAATAAGCACGAGTCGGCTGTGCTTTGCGCGAAGTTTAGTTGTTTTAATGAATCTGCTATTTTTATGTGCCAGGCTCTTGCTGCCTGCGTGAGACCATATATGGCCTTATTGAGTCTGCATATCTTTTGTTTTGAGTTTATGTCGGCGTAGCCTTCCGGCTGTTACATGTAAATTTCTTTCTGCAAATTTCCATGAAAGAATGCCGTGTTTATATCTATATGGTGTACTGCTAGATTTTTGTAAGCGGCTGCAGACAGAAATGCACGGATGGTGGTGTGTTCGTTTTCTCTACCAATTGGAATATGTTAGAGCGAGTGGTTTAGGTCAAAATTAAATATATTGTAGAAAACAACTTTGTTTTTTTTATGAAGCAAATATTTTTTGGCATCCTAGATGATTATTTTCTTGTTTATCATTGATGTCAATCTGGGCTGTGGTCACAGTAGTCAAACATTAGATATTTATGCTTCCTAGTACAGTTTTTAAATTAAAATGAATATGTTGCAAGTTAAAAATCGGATTGGCGTGAAATGTTTATCGTATCGTTTATGGATCTTCCATAATCGGGTCCACAGTCAATTGGCATATTTGAAATAGCATGGTGGAGCAAAAAATTGAATGCATTGTTGCAACCAGGTTTGATTTTTATGAGAAAAACATATAATGATATCCTAGATAATAATTTATTTGCTTACAAATGATGAAAATATTGAGTTTGGACCCGATTATGGAATATTGGTTTCTTATTTTTACCAATCCAGTTTTTAATTTAAAGTGTGTAAGTAGAATTTAACTAAAATTTAATTATTATCATAAATAACTTTTAATTATTTTAATAAATTAAAATAGCTTTCAATCGCCGCTCCGCCATAAGATTCCTCAAAATTAATGAATTAATTCTTGATTTTTTCAGCATTGAAACATTGGTTGATTGATCCATTCCCCGGTTTTTCCCTGTTTTCCCAAAAACTATTTTAGATATCGGAATACGACAAACTGCAGATGTTAGCCAGATACATTCTCTATTAGCTCTTGATAATCTCAGTGTTTGTTATGCAACCATTTCTGAGCCCACTCCGGACAGACAGAGAGACAAATAATATTTTAAATTTTATTTTTGACTATACATCATCTAAACATTGTAATGACTTAGAAATGAGTGATTTTTTGATAATCACAGACAGAGACTCCAATTTTATATATATGCATAGATGATAAAATAGAACGTCTGGTTTATTCAATGCGAAATATCTACATGAAAATAGTTATGTGTCGTATTTACACCAATCCTTTCAGCCATGATTTATTTTAATTGTATGAAAATTATATTTCACACTTAAAATATATTTAAAATGGATAATCAAGTTGTTAAATAGTTTTTGTTGATGATTTAAACTTTGATTAAATAGTTGACGATTTAAACTTTGCATAAATTAACACAAAAGAAAAAAAACATTTTTGGTCCTGCGCTTGTTTAGATCTAAGAGCAAAAATTATTCGAGAAAATCTTCTATCACCTAAAACAGAAACAAATTTATCAAAAGCGATTTTTTCAGCAGAATATTTGTAAAATAAATGGTTTTATTATGCACAGTCCGTCCCAAAATTTCCCGGACTGGTAAAATTACCGACCAATAGATGACGCTGCGTATCCGCAGGTGATGTCGAAAGCACGACTATACTTCGTGTTGTAAAGAGGTACAATTTCACGTTTATCTGTTGGGTGATGCGAAGTGCATCCGGTTTGTTGTAACAGTGTAACGTGATCGTGTCGGAGCTCGCGAAGGTTGAACAATGAACGAACATAAAATTGAAGGTACTACAGTTACTGGACGCTGTTATTTGGAAGTGTTGAAGCGTTTCATGGCCCGAGTACGCAGAGTTCGTACTCGGTACCAAGAGCGCGGCAGTTGGTGTTCTTGCACGAAAACGCACCAGCACACACTTTGATCATTGTGCGGGAGTTTCTGACTTCTAAAGGGGTCGTCGTGCTTAACCTCTTTACTCCCCCGATTTATCTTCCTGTGACTATTTTCTGTTCCCCAATTTGAAATTACACCTAAAGGGGACCAACCTCAAGCGACTGCGACCGACTGTTTGACGCACATTACAAAGGTGGACTTCCAGATGTGTTTTGATGACTATTAAATTCGTCGTATTAAAAAAATGTGTTGAGACCAGCGGAGAATAATTCGAAGATACATAGGCCAAAATTTTCAATTTAGTTCTTAATTTTGTGTTTATAGGATCAGTCTGGGAAATTTTAGGACATACTGTGTATATTGCTGTATTTCCCAAACAATATAACATTTTACATAATGCTTTCCAATATAACTTCATGTGTGGTTTTATGCATCAGAGAGTTAATCTAATTGATCAAAGAGCTTTAATGTAAACCTTATCTTTCGCAAATTTAATTCATTATTATTTTCGTAATTTTATTAAAACATTTATTTCTTTACCCATCTTTGGTAATTAGACTTAACAGAAACTATTAAAAAAAAAAAAAAAAAAAAAAAAAAAACTTACAGAACTTCTCAGTATTTTCCCGCTTGTTTAAGAAAAAAATCTTTATGAAATAAATTATTTTACATTAACTTAGTAAATCAAATTTTTAGTTTGTTCCTTCCTTTCAAATCCACTCCACAAAGGTTATGGCTTTTATGTTTTTTTTTTTTTAAACTTTCAGTAACGTCAATATTAAAGAAATATGCGTAACCACGTTTTTTAAAGAATAATATCTCTTTTAAAAATACGTTCTTTTAAACACACAGTAATTCGTCTTCATTTTTTAAAGAAAATAAACAAAAGTAACTGAGCTTATTAAATAACTACATGTCAAAAACGATATTTTACAGAAAAAAACAAAAAACAAAAAAAAAATATTTTGTTCAAGGTAAGATTACATTCTTAAAAAAAATCATCCTTTTGTATTACTTTTAATAACAAGGTAACACGATAGTATAGTTGTGGGAGGAGGAAAAAATAAAATGAAAAAGTGAAAATCTTTTCTCATATTTCTTGAAAAGCTTCAAAAATATTTTTACTTTCCATAAATTCAAGATTTAGTAATTTATCCTTTTTATACTCAAAACTTTGCATTTAATGAGATTGGAATGTGAAAAAACTGTCTAAAAGATTTTCTAGAGCATTCAATTTAGAACAAAGATTCTTAAAAAGGAAATATTACAGAGTTTTTAAACATTTCCATGCAATTTAAAAAATAAATCTTTAGAAAATAAGATACCCGTTACATTAATTTAGTAAATAACATTTTTAGTTTCTTCTTTTATTTCAATTTAGTATCGTGAAGGATGTTCTTATGCAATTCTTTATTTTCAGTAATGTCATTTTATCACAAAATATACCTAAACATTACTTTTGTAAGCTTCGATTTTATTGCTTTTAAAATATAACTTTTAAATACAGAGTGATCCACGCTTCACAAAATAAATAATAATTCAATAATTAGAGAAGTATAGACAGTAGCATAGTACGGAAAGACAATGGATTTTTCGATAGAGAGCACCAGAATGGCTGCATTTGCCGCCGACAATTAGCACTGTTGTAGTCCTAAAGCTGCTGCCTATCTCTATTTAACCTGTGAACTCACATTAGTGCGAATTCGCAACAGCTAAAATTTTAAATTCCGGCGGTTTTTGAAAACATGCTTTAATTAATTTGCCTTTTCATTAAACAAAATGAAAATTTCTGATAAAAATAAATATCACAGTTCGATTTCTTATTAAATTTCGTGTCGAAATCGTGTGTTAAATGTAATTATATTGCCAACCAGTTGAAGTTTCAGAATCCCAAATTGCATTAGTGTGGAGGTCGCAGGTGCTGAAGCGAAGTGTGGAGTCCACGGGTTAAGCCTCTGTGTGAGAAGAATTGCAGCAGAAATCCTCATCGATGCACTATAGGGTACCTTCGTATGTCAGAGCTATTCTCACAATTGGCCTCCACTAAAATTGATCATTTGGATTCATTCCTAGTTGCGTGTTGAACTGTGCTGCGCCACGGTATATATTGCTTAAACAACTGATATGTCACTTGTTGGTGGCAAATATATTAAAATAAATACTATAATAAATTAAAATAAATAAATAATAAATATATGATATATTCTAGCATGGAAATTTTTTACTTAAAAAAAAAAAACAATATCTTTCTGTTCATTTCAATGAAAAATAACACCGTGTTACAGTCTATACGTGTTGAATTATTAAATTTTTATTTCTTCCGTGACATTTGGATCATGTTAAATGTTTTTTTTAAATCCATGTAATTCGTCTTCGTTTTTCCCAAGATAATAAACAAAAGGAACTACTTAAATACTGAGCTGATGTTTTACTAAGGAACTATTTCGTTCGAAGTGACAAAGAATGACACAAAATTAATGTTTTTTTTTGTTTTTTTAAATTCGTGTAAAATTTACTAGCTTTCAATTAATAAAAAAATAGGTTTATCTGATTAGTAGCGTACAAAATTACAATTTTGATTGTAAAATTTTGAATTTTTTGTCAATTTAAACCTTTAAGCGCTATTTACCCCAAAACTAATTTCCGGGTAGTTTCGAAAAATTTTAAATGTTTCAAGTGCTTTAATTTTTGTTGAATATTCATAAAACTGGATAAAATGATTCTCTATGTATGTTAGCATAAAACTTGGTAATAATTTTTACATATTATTTTTTGAGATAATAAAAGCTTTGCAAATTTGCAATATTTTTGATGAAATTTTGCTGGAAGACACCTATACTTATAGAAAAATATTTTTTCTCCTATGATTATAATTGTCAATGAAAAGTGTAATGTCTACCAATTTCGTTATAACTGTACAATGCCTGCGCAAAAGACGGTTTTTTTAAATTGAATTATTATATATATTAATTTTAATTAATATCATAATTTATTTTACTTCGTATCTTATTTTTAATTTAGTATTTTTTACCTATAAACAGCACTTTATTAATATACCAAGTTCCAAAGGAATTAAACATAAATAAAATAAATTTTTATTGTTCAGTCTCGCTTTAAAAACTTCATCGTTTTATATTACGCTTAATAACAAGGTAATGTGATATGATAGTTGTGGGAGGAGAAAATATAAAAATGAAAACGTCTCAACCTTATCTTATATTTCTTGAAAGACATTTTTACTTTATATAAATTCAAGTTTTAACAATTTACCATTTTATACGGTATACTTTGCAAATAATGAGATGGGATTAAAAAAGAGTTCTCGAAAAATGCTTCAAAGTGTGTTAAATTTACCGCAAAGATTATAATGAAGCTTTTATTTAATTTCAATACAATCTTTCAATATGTATTATGTCAAAAGTTTCAAATCTCCAAAATAATATTTTAGAAAAGTTCGAAATTATTTTGGTTCTTGTAGCAAATGTCAATTGTTTTCAAAAACAAAATGCCTTTTTTACATGGCTTTTAAAACTAAATTAAACATATACTTCTTTTAATTGCTAAAAGGCGTAAAATAAAAGCTTTATAAACAATAAAATACGTTTTATTAGACTGTTGACATGTTTCGGCTCCATCGAAGCTATTATCAAAACAAATAAGAATATTCTACAATTGCACGGTCTAGGAAGTTAATATAATGTTATGTTAACCTTTAGACCGGGGGCTCGGACAGCATTTGTCCGAGAATACATGCAAACTTTTACCGCAAAGACGTATGTATTGGACAGATGCTACCCAAGCCCCCGTGTAAAGGTCAGTGACGGATCTAAGGGGGGGTTAGCCGGGGCAGCTGCCCCGGGTGCAAGACTTTGAAGGGCGCAAAAATGAGAAATCATAAAAGATTAAGAATAAAGGAAAATTAAAAATTCACATGAAAAGATATTCAGTTTTATTTTGTTCAACTGCGGTTTACTTTCGTTGCATAAGGATCAGAAATAAAAATAAATTACTTTATATTACATTATATAAAATATCACATTGCCACCAGTATTTTTAAGAAATTTTTATTTATTTAAAATTCAAAGGTTTTTTTTTTTATCTTTTTCCCGACATCGTTGTATGTTGTTTTACAACGTGTGCAGTATTTTATTTCGGTTATGTCTAAAAGACATTCGGGTGATTATTACAGAAAAAAGGCTAAAAAAAGAGAAGAGGAAACTTCACAGCTATCATCTAGTATGTCCTTATGTCTTAAGCCGAGCGATATTCATGAAGGTAAGCAACCAGGTAGCTCTCTAAGAGGATCACATGAAAATCTTAATTTATTTAATCCTAAATCCGGGAATTTCTTAAATATAATTGAGCTAGTATCACATTATCATGCACATCTTCCCGATCATATTAACCGTCATAAGAGAGGTCAAGTTAGTTACTTTTCACATGTTATTCAAAATGAATTTCTAGAGATTATTGCTGCGAAAATAAGAGAACATATTTTTAGTGATATCGAAGAAGCAAAATACTTCTCCATTATGTTCGATTCTACTGCTGATGTAAGCCATTTAGATCAAATGTCACAGGTTATTAGATATGTAAAGATGAGTGAAAATGGTCCTGAAATAATAGAAAGTTTTATTGACTTCTTCAATGTTAGCCAGAAAACTAGAGAAGCCCTTACTGAACTCATTTTATAGAAATTAGAAAATGATGGTAGATATATGGTGTAAGATATAGATGGTATAATAAAAATAACTGTAGAGGCCAATCCTACGACAATGGCTCCAATATGTCCAGAAAATATAAAGGAGTCCAAACCCGAATATTACAAGCAAATGATTTAGCATTTTTTGTTCCTTGTTCTGCTCATACCCTCGATCTTGTTGGTGCAAATGCAGCCAAAATTTTACCAGAAGCTGAGACTTTTTTTGATATCTTAAATTGCCTTTACAAATATTTTAGTGCCTCAACTAGTAGATTTTAAGAAAACATGTTCCTCTTTCACTAAAATTACAAAGCACTACTCGGTGGTCATCCAAAGGTGAAGCTGTAACAGCAATTTATAAACATATTCGAAATATCATAAATGTTCTAAAGGAATTACAAATTGACCCATTAGCAACTCCTGAAACAAAAACAGAAACTTCTTCACTACTCTTTAATATCACCAAATTTGAATTCACAGTGATGGCATGCTTCTGGCATAAAGTGCTGACTCAACTCGATATAGTGAACAAACTTTTTCAAAGGGAAGACATGACGATTGACAGGTCTGTAAAACACTTAAATGGTATCATTAAAATGTTAGATTCAGAAAGGGCAAGTATTGCAACTAATGCAATACAGGATGCAAATGGTATTGCTACTGATATTAGTATTTAGGCAATATTTAGGGAAACGAGGAAGACAAAAAAGAAGAGGATTTTTGATGAGCTTTGTGAAGATGAAAGTAGTGCTATTTCTGATGAGGAGAAATTCAAACTAAAGATCTTTGAAGTAGTGGCCAGAATCCTAATTAAATTAAGAAACAGATTTGAAGCTATTCAAAATCTCAATGGAATGCTTAGTTTTCTTCATGGAAGGCATTTCCTAAAAATGTCAAAAGAAGAATTACAAGTGCAAACTGAGCAGTTGGCAAATATGTATAAAAACGATATAGATAAAGAGGAACTTCTTCCGGAAGTCAAAACCTTCAAATATCATGCACTGGAGTTAGACCAAAAGATGAAGTCAAGTTCGGCTATTGAACTGCTAAGAATGATAAATTTATATGGACTTCAGGATGCATATCCAAATCTAAGTACTTGTCTAAAAATATTCCTAACGCTACCTGTATCCGTCGCTTCTAATGAAAGAAGTTTCAGTAAATTAAAATTAATTAAAAAATATCTAAGAAATTTAACAAAAGAACAACGATTATCCAATTTGTGTAGAATAAATTTAGAAAATGAGATAGCTTGCAAATTACCTTATGACGACATAATAAAAACTTTTGCATCAAAGAAAGCTCGCAAAGTAAATCTTTAATATGTATTGTAGATGTTAAAACAGGTATATTTTCTGTAATTTTTGTATTCTGCAATACTGTACTTTTTATATAGAAAAAATGCATAGTAAAAATACAAATTTTGACTATTGAGTATTAATATTAGTTCCTTAAGCAATTGTTTACGCAAATTTTATTTTGATATTCTTGGGAGCAGGGGAGGGGGGGGGGGGGGCGCAAATCTGCAAGCTTGCCCCGGCTAAAATTTAGTCTAGATCCGTCTCTGGTAAAGGTTAATATAATATATATAATGTTATATTTTTAAATTAAACATTTTAACATTTAATATAAAATTGAAGCTAAACTGCTAAAATCTGCAGCAAAAACTGTCCAGTCTATCACCCGTTTTTATAAATAACGGTTACTTGATCATATTATGAAGCGTTCTCATTGGCCAGAATCAATTAAAATTACGATTAAGTAACCGTTATTTATAAAACGGTGGAATGACTGAACAGTTTGCTGCAAACGTTTTACAGTGTATATGAATTGTAGCATGCACATAAAAATAAAGTATATAATTTCCAAACAAATATGATAGCGTGGATTTATTATAGAATAGCTACAATAATATGAAATGAAAATAAACTTTAAATTATCATATTTATATATGTTGGTGACAATAGTGTTCTTTCGGGTAATCTGTAATTAAAAAAATAGCTTAATAAAAATAAAACATTAGCCTGCATTTAATATATTGTATTGTTTTTGTAAATAATGCACCATATATGTAAAAGTATAGGTGATAGGGGACACACCCAGAAAAAGGAATTGATTAAAACTACAAAACATGTTTTGTTGAGTACATTTTGGTTGTTTTAGCAAAATTCAAGTAAAATTGAACCATTTTACTTGAATTAACAAAACATTTTTTGCTGACGATACAATTTTTTTTTTTTGGGGGAATTGCAAAAAAAAAAAAATTCTTTTGTTGATTCAAACAAAATTTCCATTGACCTATATTTAAACAAAAAGTTTTGTTGGGTCAACCAAATTTTTGTTGATTCAACAAAACTTTTTTCTGGGTGCAGATATGTAAATTTCATGAGAATGAGGTAGACAAATATTCGTTTTTGATCAGGATAATGATTCTTAGTTTGGTTTCCTTTTGTCAAAACCAGATAACCTATGCACGGGATTCCCTTACAGAATATAGGTAAAGACCATTTTGAAAAAAATGTAATAGACGTTTTACATTTAATATCTTTCTTTTCGATTATAGACACCCAAAATAATTTTTATATGAAAAATATCAATTACGTAATCAAATAAAGTTTCGAAATTTATTAAAAGTAATACTTTTGTGGAATATAAGCCGTAAACAAATATTGAACTATTTATGCTATTTTAAGTGCAAACAGATTTATCGTTCGCAATCGTCTGGAAGCGATATCTATAAATTAAAAAAAAAATGTATGCCTGAAAATTATTTTAAGAACTATAAAAAGTGAGTCAATTGTAAAAAAGGTTTCAAACAAATTGCGTTTGAAAGGACATCTTTTTCCCTATTCAATGGTGTAAAAATTAAAAATGTGCGATGCTTAGAAGTTTAAAAAATTGTAGTAAAAGTAAAATTTTATCATCTGGTGTTCCTATTCTCAAAATGACGTCAACGTTACGGACGGACACGTTTGTCCTTTATAATATAAATATGTAGCAAACATACAAAAAAAAATAATATAAATTTATTATCAACAAACGAGTACAAATAATATGTTTACAAAAAATCTCATGTTCTTTTTTTGGCAATAACTGGAAACGATAACTGTCAGAAAGCATATATTTCTTCTTCGTCTAACGAAATAAGACAATATATAAATAATTAGTAACATTCCATTGCAATTTTTATAAGTTTAAAACCGTACCTGTCAGAAATTTGTAAAGAAAACGCTTTCGAAATTTATTCGTAAAAATGTTCCCTGAAACAAATTAAACTGAAAAATGGCAATTAAATTTACAGAACTATTCTTTGAGATTTTTATAAATCCTTTCCAAAATAAAAATTTACGCAGTTGCAATGCATTATCAAAAATTTTCTTCACCGTCTAACGAAATAAGATAGAATGTAAATTACTTATATCATACCATTCATGTACTCTTATGGTCGCCGACAGATTTAAAGTTACACCTGTCAAAATCCTGTTAAGAAACCTTTTTAAAAATTTATTCGTGAAATAAATCCCTTCAACAAATTAAATTGAAATTGGCAATTAAATTTACAAAACTAATTCTTTGTTATTTTTACAAATCCTTCCTAAATTAAAAAAATTCCCAGCTGCAATGTATTATAAATAATTTTCTTTTCATTCTGACGAAATAAGATTGAATGTAAATAACTTGTAGCATTTCTCTCACATACTCTTATAATCTCCGGCATATTTAAAGTTGCACCTGTCACAATCTTGTATAGAGATCGTTTCTAAAATTTATTCGTGAAAAAAGTTCACTTAAGCAAATTAAATAGAAATTGGCAATTAGGATGACAAAATTACTTCCTGAAGATTTTAACAAATCCTTTCTGAAATAAAAACTTTCGCATTTGCAATTTAATCGAGTTTTGATTACAGTTACTTTCGGAAAATGAATGAGATGTATCGTAAAAAATAATTAATTAAATTGTTGACTGTATTTTCATATATTAAAAGATAAACACCTCTGAACATATTTATGATATTTGTACTTAATTGTTTTAAGGTTGTTTGCAATTTTAAGCAAGTAATGAAAATAAAGCATGACAGATGTTCAAATAGCAATAAAGACTTAAGAAAAAAAAATAGATGAACATTTGCATTTTAATTTCATTCCAAGCATTCAATAAATGTGATATTTTTTTCTGAGAGCAAGGGTATAAATCCAAATATTAAACGTTAAGGTAATTCTCAAAAATATATTTTACTCGCTCAACAACACGAAATTTGCTGACACATTTTTAGACTCAACTAAACACATGATACTTGCAGGAATAAATATTGAAGCAATTTGTCACCGAACAGTTTTTTTTTTATGATTTCTCGATGAGTTACATCTTGAGTTTTAAGAGATTACACTTTTATGACGGCATTTTTTTCTCTCTTCCTTGATATCGCGTCCGAATATTTGGTTCAACACGCCAAATTCCATAGCATTTTCTGAAAGATCTAAGGCCTTTACGGAAAAAGGAAAAAAACAGTTCGATTACATAGTTTCTGAATAAGAGCACCTGATAATTTCATGTGTTCAGGGCAAAAATTAATTAAAAATGTCTCAGGAATTAGCCAATTTGGATTTGAGCTTTAACGTAAATATAGATTTTGTTTAATATTAAGCAAAATGTACAAAAAAAATCTATCGATGTCATCTAGTCTGTTGCTTTCATTCCATCATTAACAATTTAGAATAACGTGAGTATATGTGTGACAGAGAGACAGATGTTGACTTTTCATGTGATATGGGAAATAACTATTCGGTTTTTCGATTCATAAGTTTCAATTAGTTTACTAGTTAGTTGATTAGTTAAATTTTCTTTCATAAAAACACATTATACAAGTACATAGAAAAAACTTCTAGGGATAAATATTTTATTCATAAAGGAGAAAATAAACATGTTAAAAAATGTCTCACATTCTTTTGCAAACAGACGTCAATAATACTTGAGAAATCTCCAAGAATGCATATTTTTTTTCGTCTAACAAAACAAGACTGTTATTTTAAATAATTAGTTTAAGTAATTTCCAACAGTCTATTTATGTTAATAATCTCCTACAAATTTAATGTCGCATCTGTCACAAACTTGTAAAGAAGTCGTTTTCTAAATTTATTCATAAAAATAAAATTCCCTTAAGCAAAGTAAACTGATATTGACAATTAAATTGACAGAATTAATTCTTTGATACTTTGATATTTAAAAAAAGAAAAAATGTTTTCTGAAATAAACATTTTTGCAGTTGCAATTGATTATCATTAACTTTCTTCTTTGTCTAACAAAGTAAGACAGAGTGTAAATAATTTATAACATTTCATTTCGTATTCTTGTAATTGCCTACAAGTTTAAAGCTGCGCCTGTCACCAATTTGTAAAGAAGTTGTTTTTAAAATTTATTCCAGAAAAAAGTTCACTTAAGCAAATTAAACTGAAATTGGCATATTAATTGACAGAAATAATTCTTTCAGATTTTAACAAATACTTCCTAAAATAAAAATTTTCGCTGTTGAATTGCATTATCAGAGTTTTAATTACAACTACTTTCAGAAAATAAATGAACTGTTTTACAAAAAAAAAAAAAAAAAAAAATAATAATTGATTAAACGGATGCCCGCATTCTTAAACGATAAACTTCTCTCTACATTTTTATGATATTTGTACTTAATTGTATGAAGGGGGTAGTTTATAATTTTAATTAAGAAATGTAAATCCAGCTTGAATATTTTTTAAATAGCACAAATTATATAATAGAGATTCAAGAAAAAATGAAGATAGATCATTTGCATTTCAATTGTATTCCCTGTTATATATTCAATAAACTTAATCATTTTATTTTGTAAAGGAAAATTAGCGAAAAGTTTTATGTCGTCAGTAATTTTAACTAATTATTAAGCCGAATTTATTTACTTTATTGTTGAAATTTTATTTAGGGCGAAAGTCGGAAAAATTGTAAATTATTTTAAAAAGAAAATAATGAAGTCTTAATTTATTTTAAATACCCCTGTATGATACATAACGCATACATACTTGAATATTTTTCATGAATGAACTTCTTTATTACATGTTATGCATATTAATTTTCTTTTTTTAACAAATTACTATACCTCTATTTTAATCAAAATTGCAGCAATACTTAAGATGTTTTAAAAATTATTCGACGAAAATTAATGTAATTAATTAAAAGAAATATTTGGTTTTGATCCTTTTCATAATTCTCATTTACATATCATGAAACTACATTATACAGATTAAAAAAATAAATGAACAACGTAAAATAGCACAAATAAAAATATATAAAAGGGCAAACAGCTGTTTCGGAGCCCCTAAAGCTCCATCATCAGTGCCAAATCTCCCACATGCGCCCAAGATTGAATGGCGGTAAGCTTGTCAAAAAGAACAGCGGTTGTTCGGTAGTCTCCGCTGTTGTTTTCGAAAAACTTACAGCCATTCAAACTTGGGCGCGTGCGGAGACGCAGGCATATTTACATGGCTTGAGCTTTTTAATCGGTTTATAATCTTTTAAATTTGGCACTGATGATGGAGCTTTAGGGGCTCCGAAACAGCTGTTTGCCATTTTATATATTTCTATTTGCGCTATTTTACGTTGTTCATTTATTTTTTAATATAACGGCATCAAGTTAAATCCACCGATTTTAAATACATTATACAGACGCACAAAAAAGCAAACATTTGATTTTTTTTGTATTTTCATTTATGTCTTCAATATACATAATCGTTTTATTTGAAGGGGGGAAATGAGCCGAAAGTTTCATATCGTTGGTATTTATTAAGTAGTTAGCATGCAAAATATCCTTTTTCTATTGAAAATTTTTTAAGAACTTCTTTTGAAAATTTGAGAATTGTTTTATAAAGCAAAAAAGGATCTTTACATTCTGCTAAATAAGAATAGACTGGAGGATAACAATATCCTTTATTCGCCTCAATAAAAAATTTATCTAATATGACTATACTTGCGGGAGCAGAGAATTGATGGTTCTCTACACTATCTGGTCAAAAGTCTCGAGACACTTCCGATTTTAGACATTGTTTCTAAAATTTAAACTAATATTTAAAAAATTTGCCTGGAACTTCAGGAATGTAAAGAACATGTTTGATCTCATATTTTTTATCGAAGGTTTAGTCACTACGGAAGTTAGGGAACCAATAACAAATTGAATAAAACAATAATAATAGTGATCATCCTGTAAAATAATATGCTCGAAATGATCTGCAGTTGTAGAAGATGATTCTGAGGGTCCTGCACAACATTCGTGCACATTTCCTTAAGAATAACACGCGAAATGTATGTTTTCTCCATTGACATTTTTTAAGATCCTCTTTTGAAAATTTGAGAATTGTTTTCTAAAGCAAAAACGTGACGTTTTCATTTAGTTAAATAAGAATACGCTGGAGGATAAAAATAATCCTTTATTCACCTTTATAAAAACTGTATTTAACATGAATATGCTTGGCGAAGCAAATAATTAGTATTTTTCTACACACTACACTATCAGGTCAAAAGTCTCCGGACATTTCCGATTGTTTCCAAAATCCTAGAGTAATACTTGAAAAATTCTTCTGGAACTTCAAGAATGTAAAGAACAAGTTTTATCTCATATTTTTTTTATTAAAGGATTAGTCACGAGGGCAGTTAGGGAATTAATAACAAATTTAATAAAAAAATAATATTAGCGATCATCCTATAATATGCTCGAAATGATCTGTAGTTGTAGCAGATGACTCTGTGGATCCTGCACAAGATTTGTGCACATTTACTTAAGAATATCACACATATATAGAGAATATCACTAAATATTTCTAAATATTAAAGTATCACTAAATATAGAATTTTCTGTTAAAAATTAAAAAAATTTCCGCATGATTTTTATTTAAAGCCTTTTCAACCAAATTTAACATCAATTTCAGGAAACTTGACGAAATGCAGTAGAAACAATACATTGCAATTATAATTTAAATATTTGATGAAATATGAACTTTTAACGGCCCATGCGCGAACGATAACAGAAATGTTTGTTTTTTTTGTGAAATTTAGTAGTCAATTATATAGGGCGACTCATATAAAACGACCAGTCGAATAGCGTGAGAATTCAGAAAAATTTCGGCGATAGTGTGATCTAAATTTCAGTTTCTTCCTAAAAGTAGCTGGATGGTAAAATATTTTCCCCAAATTATCATTTTTCTTTAAGCGACTTTCAACAAAGGAGCATGTATTTAATGTTTCTTCATGAGTACATTTTAAATTGATACTTCTTGAGTACATTTTAAGTTGATATTTTTATAATTTTAATTTTTTCTGTTGGAATGAGCTCGTTCTGATGAATCTTCCAAGGGGAACTAAAACATAAAAAAAACAAGAAAGAGAAATCATTCGTCAAGCATAGATTTTGAAACACCTCTTAACACTTCCAGAATATTTTAACAAAGGTTCACTGTTTAATAAGGTAACGAAGATACCTAAGTAAACAATTTAGAAAACGTATAACACATTTTAAAACCAGATTTACCAATTACCATCCATAGAAGGAAAGCAACCATAATTATGTTTTGCAGTCTTGTATATGACATATAGATTTGTATATATTCTACATAGTAAGCTAAATCTTAGTTTACTTAGAAAAAGCACAACACAGTCAAACATTTACCTTCAGCAATTTATGCCAAGAGATGAAAATGTACTCGAATTCTTTTGTAAAGAATTTTGTCCCTGCATATTATGTAGAGATTTTTATACATATACCTCATATTAAGCTAACATTTAATTCATGGAAGAAACCAATAACACTTATAAAAACACACTTCCAGAAATTACCATGCAGAGTAGGCAATGTACCCAGTTATGTGCAAAGCCCTGTATATCAATTTATTTATATTCTACAAATATTTCTTAGTATACTAAATATCGTTCAGCTGGAAAATACATGCTAACTAAAAAGTACCTTAAGCAATTCACTGCCAATTAAAGCAATGCTTATCAATTCTTTTGTGTAGCCGTGTATGTGATCTATAACATTTATACAGACCACATAGTGCAATGCGTCATTCAGTTAACCTTAAAAACGCATACCATAACAGAAAGCTCACTTCCAGCAATTATCGCTAATATGTAGTGTACTATGAATCTAGAGAATCTTTTATATGTCCCGGTAATTGAACGACATGCTATGCACCGTAAAACATTATTTTCTACAGAAAGTATCTTGTAGTGAACATCAGTAATGTATATCAATTTCAGTACGTTTGATATAGTGTAACATTATTAAAATACGCTGCAAGCAGTTTACCCCGTAGACCATTATGTAACTGAATTCGTTTGTATGATCCTGTAAATGAATGATAAATTCTTTACACATTGTATTCTACGGAAAGCATGTTTTAGTGAACCTGAAAAATTCATATCAATTTCAGAGTGTTTTTAATATTGTAACACCGCAATTAAAATACACCGCAAATGATTTTTCCCCATAGATCGTAATATTACGAAATTCTTTTGAGTGCCCCTGTAAACGAACTATTAATGCTACCCACTTCATTTTCAATAACAAACACGCCACAGTAGACATCAATAACATACACATCGCAATCCGAGTATATTTACGTGAGTTAGAGTACGAACGGATGGTAGACAGTTACCAGACGGCAGACAGACATTAGACAGACAAACCAAAATCATAAACAATTTTGAACAATGTTTTATATTGTTAAAACTATGTTGGAAAATGTTAACAATTATGATGGAAAGTGTTAAAAATGAAAAAATGACAATATGTGAAAAATCCCTTATCATTCAGCTACTTTCAGAAAGCAACTGAAATTCAGCACCGATACCTTTCTGATTTTTCACGATATTCGACTGGCCTTCTTATGTAAGTTTATATATTTGACTACTAAATTATGAAAAAATATATTGTTCGTGCATGCGCTGTTAAAATTTATTTAATACAAATGCTTATATTTTATCAAATATTTAATGTACAGGGTGATTTTTAAAAAAATATCCCGATATATGAGCCCCTAACTGTCATACCGTTCACAGAAACTGAATGAAATTCTGGCCTAAAGTATTTTGAGGTATGCGCTCAAGAATCACGTGAAAAACAACAGTTAAATTCTAACAGTTAAGGTTACAGTGACAAAATTTCCAAAATTTCAAATGGCAACACCTACTTTTTTTTATTGGAATGTGATCTTCGTAGTGAAAAACCATAAAAAGCGTTCGAACGGTACCTGTAGCACGAAAATTGCCGGACCTAGACAAACTAAGAAGAGAAGTGAAAACAACCAATAAAGGACAGAGAACAACACAAAGTAAAACATTTTATTGTTCAGTGTTATCCACCATCTGCCGCATGTAAAGTGTCCTCGTGTGTGAAATGGAAAATGTGTGAAACACAATAAAATGTTTTGTTTTCTGTTGCTTCTCTGTCCTTATTGGTTGTTTTCACTTTTCTTCTTAGTCTGTCTAGCGCTGGCGATTTTCGTACTACAGGTACCGTTCCAACGCTATTTATGGTTTTTCACTATGAAGATCACATTCCAATAAAAAAAACGTAGCTGTTGCCATTAGAAATTTTCGAAATTTTGTCACTGTAACCGTAGCTGTTAGAATTTAACTGTTTTCTTTCATATGATTCTTGAGTGCATACCTCAAAATACTTTAAACCAAAGTTTAAACCGTTTCTGTGAACGGTATGATAGTTAGGGGCTCATATATCGGGATAGTTTTTTATAATCACCCTGTATTTCAATTCTCATTGCAGTATTTAGTGTCTACAGCACTTTGTCAAGTTTGCTGAAAGTGGCGTTAAATTTGGTTGAAAACTCTGCATGCTATAAAAAGAGAACGTGCGCAAATGTTTTGAATTTATTAAAGAAACTTTTATATCTCCATGAATATATGTGCTACTTTTATACAAATGAATACAAATGCATAGCTGCCAACGTTTACGTTTTTTTCCTGCCAATACTTTTAAACAGCAAAAAATGCCGTATTTAATCTAAGTGTTTAGCGATTAATTAAGACAATTTTTTTTCTCAAAAGTAACGGAAGGCAAAAAGCGTAATAGTTGGCAATTAGGAAAATATTGTACAGATTCCACATAGTCTTCTACAGCTGTAGTTTCGAGCATTTTACTTTACAAGTTGATCGTAAATATTATTTTTTTTGTGCAATTTGCGGTTGGTTCGCTAACTGCCCTCGTGACTAAACATTCGCTGAAAAATATGAGATCAAACGCATTCTTTACATTTCGGAAGTTGCAGAAGAATCTGTCAAGTATTTCCCTAGATATTCGAAGAAGCATTTAAAATCCGGATACTTTTAAAATCCGGATAGTGTCCGGATAGTTTTGACCAGATTGTGTATGAGGTATGTCGTAATTTGTCGTTTAAAATTGTAATAGTTAGATGTAATATCTACCTTCAAAATTATGTAAATAGTTTGGGAATTTAATGGCTACTTTCTAAGATTTTAGCTATGGTTTATACTACCACTCTTTTTTTAACACTTTTGGTGCAAGTTTAAAAATTATTATTTTTCGATCATTTTTTCCTTTAAATTACAAATGAATTGTCAACGTTTGATGCTTAGATGATCCTTAGATGAAATTGGTTATAAAGTCATTTATGTACTTTTAACACTTTCCAACATTGTTGAAAAGTGTTTATGACTTTGATTTCTCTGCCGTCTGGCCGTGCTCTAACTCTCGTAAAAATTCTCAGATTGCCCTAAAATTTTTGTCTGTGAATCGCAATAGCATGATCCCTATTGAAAATGAAGTGTGTAGTATTTATAGTTTATGTACAGAGACAGTCAAAAATATTCAGTTACATTCCGGTCAATGGGAAAAAGTCGTTTTAAGTGCATTTTGATGATTTTACGCCATTCGAAACATGAGGAAATTGATATACAATTATTTAGCGCACTGAAACATGCTTTTTCTAAAATATGGTGTACAATATGGTGAAGCATTTATTATTCATTTACAGGGTCACTCAAAATAATTCTGTCACACAATGATCTACGGGGAAAAATAAATCGTTTGAATGTAATTTAATGATGTTTCACTATTTAAAACATAATGAAAATGATATGTATTACTGAGATAAATTTCTCACCGAAAAGTATGGTGGGCATTCAGTTATAAGCTTTGTTCGATAATTACAGTCTATGTGTGATAAGTGCGTTTTCAATTTTGGTTTGGATTTTTAGGTTTGACTAAATGTTTTCATAGTACGTGGTGTGTTTAAATTCTGTTGATTATACACAGGGCTACACAAAAGAATTCGTAAGTGTTACTAACTATGATAGTAAATTGATTAAGGGTATTTTTAATTGTGTTACGCATTTTCCTGATGAACTGTATTTAGCAGACTAATATAAGTTTGTGGACTATAAATAAATTCATATACAGGGCTATGCGTAGAACAACATACATTGTCGTTAATGGTTAGTAATTGCTGGAAGAGAGTTTTAAGTTACTTTCTGAGTTTTTTACCTGAATTAAATTTTAGTTTAATATGTGGTGTGCACAAAAATCTTTATATAATATACAGGGCTGTACAAAAGACTTATAACATATCCATCGATTGGCGAAAATTTCTAAAAGTCAATTTTCTAACTGAACTAATTTTTTATCATGCTATGAAGTATATATCCAAGCCTATAGATCATATACAGGGCTGCACAAAATAATTTGACTACTTTATTGACTATGGAATTTAAATGCTAAAACTGCATTTTTAAATGTGTTAGAAGTTTCCTAAACTGTTTACTACATATCTTCTTTCACTTCATTTAACGGTGAAGTTTCGTTACAGTTTTCTAGATGTGTTGGAAAGTGTTTCATAATCTATGCTTGACGCATAGTTTTCCGTTCTTGTTACTTTTAAATGGCAACATTTGCCTATTTTCAAAAAGTGTTCGATATATTCACCCTTCTACATGATAAAAATAATTAATTTTAATTATATGTAATTTTTATTAATTGAATATATCAAATATATATAGAATTGTGTTAAATATATTTATGACTAAATTTAATATTGTATATATCACGTATATTTTTATATGTTGTTGTTTAATTATATACAATTGCATTTATATAATTTTTAATTAAGTTCTAGAAATATTAAAAGGCTATATTGTCATCGGATACACACCTGGGTATATAATTTTTATAATTATAGCACTTCAGAATGTGGGTGAGTAAACGGTTACGAAATTCTATCTTTGCATACATGAACTAAGTTAAGTTAAATAAAATAATAGAAAAAAAATAAAAAGCGATTTAATCTGAGTTCTTACAAGCGCAAAGGAAACTTGAAGACTAAAAAATGAAACAGCTAGTACAAATGGAAATTATCGAGTTTATCTAAAACCGACTACAACTTTGACGAAGTTATTTAAGAAAACTGACATTCAAAAAGCTGGCAGAAAATTAAAGAAAGTAAAATTTTAGTTATTTATAAAAGTTTGAAACATAAACGTAAAACATTTCTTATTTCGGAAAACTGAATTTTAAATGCCACAATCGATTGTTCTTCGAAAGCTTTTAATGAATTCGTAAAGTATTTCTCAAGCACTTTCCTTTATGTAAGATTATTTTACAATCAAAGATTTACGCTTTGTCGTATTTTCCCTCTTTTCACATTACATTTAACCCTTTGTTGCATCCCGTCCACAACATTGAATAAAGTATCTTTTCTTTTTCTCCGTGCAAGTATTTTTGCACATTTAATTTTTGAGATTTCTTTTTCTATACTATTTTATAATATAAAGTTTCTTATTCCTCGACTTCTAGGCTTCAAGCAACGTCTCTTTTTTTTGTCCATTTAAAAACATAGAAAAAACGAAAGTTTCTCGAGTAGTTTTCACAGTGTTTAATCAATTATCTCAATACAAAATAATTTTTCCGATGTTGTCAATTTCGGAGACAGGCTAACTGCACTCAAGCTAATCATTCTTTTGTTAAAAAGTGTATGAACTGCACTTAGTCCAGAGATATCATTAACAATCTTTCTAAAAATAAATAAATAAATAAACGTTTCAATTGAAAAAATATCCAACTTTTATAAACGAAAATCGAAATTATTCGCGGCTTTTTCCATTGGCGCCAAATCATCCGGTCGTCGTCGCGTCAATGCCGCACATAAATCTGCAAATATTGCATATTTTCTTTCAAAGTAGCATTCTAAAACTGGAAAAGTAAAATAAGATTTCTGCTTCCCCTTTTATTCATTCTGATCAAAATAGCATTAAAATGACTTAAAATGGAATATGTAATTTTTTATGGGAAGAAAAGTTATTTTAATTTTTTCTATATGAGAATAAATAAAATTGTCAGTTTCAGAAAGAATGAGCCCGAGTCCGCCCGGGCCCGAAGACTGATATAAAAATCGAGCCCTTGCCCGTGTTGGACCCGGGCTCGGGCTCGGGCTTTCGGGCTCGGGCTTTCGGGCTCGGGCTAAGCCCGTCTCATTTCTAATGCGTACGTGCATACAGAACCGGCGGGCACATTAGTTTTCAGGGTTTGATAGCCTGTGAGCTAAAAATATATTCACGCATTAAACGTCTGCATTACACACATATAATGGTTTAGAACTGAAATCAGTATTCCATTATAGAGAGATGTAATGAAAACTTTAGCATCTGTAGCAAACTTTAGCAAAACTTGAAAAATCGAGCCCTTGCCTGTGTCGGGCCCGGGCCCGGGCTCGGGCTTTCGGGCTCGGGCTAAGCCCGTCTCATTTCTAATGCGTACGTACATACAGAACCGGCGGGCACATTAGTTCTCAGGGTTTGATACCCTGTGAGCTAAAAATATATTCACGCATTAAACGTCTGCATTACACAGATATAATGGTTTAGAACTGAAATCAGTATTCCGTTATAGAGAGATATAACGAAAACTTTAGCCATCTGCCCCAACATATGCATCATTAACCTTTAAGTGGGTGCGCTTAATTTTTTTTTTTGAGTAGCGGGCCCGTGACATATTTTTGCGAGAGTAATTACGCTATTAAAAATGCAAATTATTTCTATCTACACTATTAAAATCCATGCACGTATCTATGTAACCTCAAAAACTCGGAAACCACAAGGCGCAGGGCTACGAAATTTGGTACACGGGCTGCTGGTAGGGGGCCCATGAACGATTGGGGCAAAAAATTCGAAAATTTTTAATAGATTTTTGATGAATTAAATATTAATAAAAAAATTCCACAAAGAGATATCAGCAAAAATACGCTTTTTTATATTCGGTTGGTTGGTTGTATAAAATCTCCGGAGAAGTCATTAAATAAATCAAGGGAATGATAATTGCAATTGCGAGTCGAATGTTTAAAATCGATGGATCAGAGATTCTATGACATGTAGACAATAAACTTAATTATTAACCGTTGCTAAATGCTAAAAACTTAATTTTAAAGGCTATTATCTACTTAATGAATGATAATTAGCAGGATTTAAGGGTTTCTTACATGACATATATTAGTATGATAGAGATTATTAATACAGAAAACTTTATTTAACAGATTATTTGTTAAATTTGCAGTGATAAGGAGGGGTGGGGCTAAACGACTTTTTATTAAATTTCACATATATTTTTTTGACCGCGCGTCACCTGATGGCGGCCTTTTCATTAATTGACCCTCCTTAATAATAAATCCGCATCTACTGCTCTGATTTCAACAGAACTTACATTTAACAAATTTAACATTTTTAACTTCACCCGTAACGTTAATTCGCTGTTTTATATACCGCTATTTTAGAATAACAGTTTTTGTAAAAATTAAATTTATGTTCCTAATAAAAGTGCAGAGCCCGGATTCAGTTGATGCATACCAACAGTCAAAGTTAGTGATTTGTTGTTGAGCACTTGACCGCGCGCCTCCTCGCCCCCCCCCCCTCTGAAGGTTCTTCCTCTAACTGTGCTTCGTTTCCAGAACTCAGATAATTATGTTCCGAACTTCTCCAAACCAGTTTCATTTTGCAAAATTATCATAAAACTCAGCATTCATTACTTCAGGGTCTATTTCTAGAAATCAGTTACCAGTATTTCCGAATAATAGTCTAAGCCAAATTTCAAATGAAGTTCCTAGCTTAACCAAATGAAACAATCTTTAAAGATGCATATAGTGGTTCTCCAAATTTATCATTTGCTGAAAAGCACTTGAACATCCACTCCTCCTCTGCCCCTCCCTCAAGGCTTTTTGTCAAACTGTACCCTGTTTCCATATCTCAGCAACTAATTTTCTGATTTCAGCGCAACTGATTCTAAACATCATATTTAACTTAATAATCAACGTCTAAATCATTAAAATAAATTTATGAGCAGCGGGTACCACTATTCCCGAATAACAGTCTAAAACAAATTTCTAATTAAGTTCCTAGCTTAACCAAACGAACGACTTTTTAAAGATGCATAGTGGTCCTCCTAATTAGTCATTTTCTGAAGGACACTTGAACATCCTCTCTCCCCGGCGCCCCCCTCAATGTTATTTTCTCTAACTGTGCCTTATTTCAATAACTCGGCTAATAATGTTCCCATCTTCTCCAAACCAGATCACTTTTGTAGCTCGTCTACTATACGGTGCCGTAGGCAGCGGAAACCTGTGTCAGATGTTCGTGCGGAAAGAGGTTTGTTTAGAACAGAATGCTCCCTTGGCGGTGGAAGGTGGAAATAAAAGATTTTCCGGAGCGTACGAGCATGCCCGGTATACGGTGCGGAAGCCATCGGAGACCAGGATTGTTTTTTAAGAGTTTTAAGGTTATTAAACGGGCCCGCGCAACGCCGGCCGGGTTAGCTAGAATAATCTACCCTATTAAAATCCGTGCGCCTATCTATGTAATCTCAAAAACTCGGAAACCACAGGCAGTAGGGCTACGAAATTTGGCACACGGGTTGCTAGTATAGAGGGCCCATGAACGATTGGGGCAAAAAATTCGAAAATTTTAAATCGATTTTTTTTATTTTATGTTTTTGACGAATTTTTGCCGTTTTTATGTCCACCCCGTAATATATATATATATATATATATATAATATGTGTATCCCCTAATGTAAGTCGCGAGTTCTGACCATTTCTAATTATTTACTACAATGTGAGATATGCAAATTACGTACGTCACGCTGCAATACTAAGAAGCTGTAGCGATAATTCTTTTACTTCGCATGCAAATAATTAGAGATTATTTAATAGCGCTTAATTATTATTATTTTTTAAATAAAGAAAAACATTTTATCACAAACATCAACAAAAATTTTTATTCTATTTATTCCCTTATTCCAAAGATATCGTTTTATCGTCTGCCGCCATAGAAACATGATAAATTAAGTTTCATTAAAAAAAATGCACAGTAGCAGAAAAATATTTTTCTAAATCGTATAGTTATTGAACAACTCAACACTTTAACAGGGGAAGTAAAATCATTTTATTCACATTTTAGAATTAAATTCATGAACTCCCGTGCGTAGAACGGGTTAAACAGCTAGTAACAGTAATAAAAGACATGTTGGAAACGAAAATACATATATCAGTAGTTAAATCTGAATTTAAATTTCTGTGTCGTTTGTGAGAACACAGTCCCCCCCTCCCCAAAAAAAATCACATTTTTCGTAAAATTTGCGACGGTGCTTTTATACTTAGACATGGACTACACTGTAAAAAAGTCAAATGTTTCTTAATCTATGCGATTATAATATAACAGTGAACGAAAATATATAATAACATCTTCTGAGTTACCCATGATTTCGAAAAGCGTTCTTTATTTCTAGAAAACCCAGAAACCATTATACAGGGTGATTACAAATGAATATCCCAAATTTGAATGGCTGTTAAAAGAAAAAAAAAGTACAACATTGTTGTTAATCGGAAATCAAAACTAACAGTTGAAAGTTTAAATTCAACACAGTTATAAGTATTCAATATGACCCCTCTACAAGCACGAACGATATCGAGGTGGTACGATAACTCATTACTCACATCACTCCATGTGATGTTTTTGGTGGGGCCTCATCAAAGATCAGGTGTTTGTTCCACCGCTACCAACCGATGTTGACGAAGTTACGACACGCATATCTGTAGCCATTCAAAGAGTCACACCAGACATGCTGAAAGAAAATGTAGGATGAGTTATCGTACCTTTTCGATATCGTTCCTGTTCCTTAAGGGGCTCACATTTAACACTTATCACTGAACTGTGTTGAATTTAAACTTTCAACTGTTATATTTGATTTCCGATGACCAACAAGGTTGTACTTTTTTTTGTTTTCTTTTAATAGCCCTGTAAAGTTGGGGTATTCTTTTGTAATCATCCTGTATTTTCGAGATTTAAAGGAGCATTTATAAAAAAATATGTTTATTTTGCTTCTACTGGTTTTCCGAAACGTTTATGAGGACCAGCCTCGCTTTTTTTTTTTTTTTTTGGTACATCTGTGCAGTTTTTTTCTATACTTTAATATAGAAGACGGGAATTAAAACACATTTCTTTTTTGTTTCCTCTTTTATTTTTTAGAACACTTTGATCGAAATATGAAAATACCCATGTCGACCACTTTCAACCACCATATTTCCCACCCCCCCCCCCCACAGAATGGTCCTCGAACATTCCAGAACGGTCTCGATCATTCCGGTCCATATGTAAACCCAATAAAAAATAGGTATATGTATATATATATATATATATATATATATTTAAAACACGTGTGGATACACCCAGGCTGATGATTATGAAATATAAATTGGATAAATTGGATATGAATACACTACACGTGTTTTTTCATATCCAATTCTCATTTAAATCTCTTGTTATCCAATTTTCCATTATATTTAGTTCATATTTCATTTCAAAATCCATTTGTATTCACTTGATATCAACTTCAAATTATTAACATTTTATGGTTTATTATATAATTTTTTTTTCTCTCTCTCTCTTTTTAAATATTCTTCATATTTTCAGTATTTTTGGCCAATTACCATTGAAGCAAATGCTATGGTAAAATTATGATTGCACTTGTTAATTTATTAACTATGTGGTATTCTGTCTACACTTTATTTCTAATTATCTCTTAGGAGATTTAATTAGAATGTTACAAGAGCTTGATATGTTTTTTGAAATTCAAAGATATTATAATAATTATATATATATATATATATATATATATATATATATATATATATGTAACATATATTATAAAATATATGTATGTATAAAATATAAAGAACATTTTAGCACATTCTAGAAATTTCTAGCACATTCAAGAACATGCTAGTACATTCTAGAAGATTCCAAACATTATTTAGAATACTTTGGTCGAAATATGAAAATGCCCTAGGTTGATCATTTTCAAACACTATATCTCCCACACCCCGCAACTATCGACAAAGAACCACCATAGTGCACGACAGGAGACTCGACACTACTACCACACATAGACTGTGTTGAATTTAAACTTTCAACTGTTATATTTGATTTCCGATGACCAACAAGGTTGTACTTTTTTTTGTTTTCTTTTAATAGCCCTGTAAAGTTGGGGTATTCTTTTGTAATCATCCTGTATTTTCGAGATTTAAAGGAGCATTTATAAAAAAATATGTTTATTTTGCTTCTACTGGTTTTCCGAAACGTTTATGAGGACCAGCCTCGCTTTTTTTTTTTTTTTTTTTTTGGTACATCTGTGCAGTTTTTTTTCTATACTTTAATATAGAAGACGGGAATTAAAACACATTTCTTTTTTGTTTCCTCTTTTATTTTTTAGAACACTTTGATCGAAATATGAAAATGCCCATGTCGACCACTTTCAACCACCATATTTCCCACCCCCCCACAGAATGGTCCTCGAACATTCCAGAACGGTCACGATCATTCCGGTCCATATGTAAACCCAATAAAAAATAGGTATATGTATATATATATATTTAAAACACGTGTGGATACATCCAGGCTGATGATTATGAAATATAAATTGGATAAATTGGATATGAATACACTACACGTGTTTTTTCATATCCAATTCTAATTTAAATCTCTTGTTATCCAATTTTCCATTATATTTAGTTCATATTTCATTTCAAAATCCATTTGTATTCACTTGATATCAACTTCAAATTATTAACATTTTATGGTTTATTATATAATTTTTTTTTCTCTCTCTCTCTTTTTAAATATTCTTCATATTTTCAGTATTTTTGGCCAATTACCATTGAAGCAAATGCTATGGTAAAATTATGATTGCACTTGTTAATTTATTAACTATGTGGTATTCTGTCTACACTTTGTTTCTAATTATCTCTTAGGAGATTTAATTAGAATGTTACAAGAGCTTGATATGTTTTTTGAAATTCAAAGATATTATAATAATTATATATATATATATATATATGTATTTACTTAATTGCAACTCCAATTTATAATTTTTTTTTTCCCTTTCTCTCTATTTCTTTTTTCGTTTCTCAATATTCTTTAGGTATGAGTAAAATTTGGCCAATTACCATTGAAGCACAAGCTATGGTAATATTATGTTTGCACATGTTAATTATTAGCTATGTGGTATTCTGTATACACAATATCATTAATTATCTCTTTGGAGATTTAAGTAGAATGATAATAGAACTTGATATGTTTTTTGAAATTCATAGATATTATAATTATATATATATATATATATATATATATGTAACTATATATATATGTATGTATAAAATATAAAGAACATTTCAGCACATTCTAGAAATTTCTAGCACATTCAAGAACATGCTAGTACATTCTAGAAGATTCCAAACATTATTTAGAATACTTTGGTCGAAATATGAAAATGCCCTAGGTTGATCATTTTCAACCACTATATCTCCCACACCCCGCAACTATCGACAAAGAACCACCATAGTGCACGACAGGAGACTCGACACTACTACCACACATAAACTGTGTTGAATTTAAACTTTCAACTGTTATATTTGATTTCCGATGACCAACAAGGTTGTACTTTTTTTTGTTTTCTTTTAATAGCCCTGTAAAGTTGGGGTATTCTTTTGTAATCATCCTGTATTTTCGAGATTTAAAGGAGCATTTATAAAAAAATATGTTTATTTTGCTTCTACTGGTTTTCCGAAACGTTTATGAGGACCAGCCTCGCTTTTTTTTTTTTTGGTACATCTGTGCAGTTTTTTTCTATACTTTAATATAGAAGACGTGAATTAAAACACATTTCTTTTTTGTTTCCTCTTTTATTTTTTAGAACACTTTGATCGAAATATGAAAATTCCCATGTCGACCACTTTCAACCACCATATTTCCCACCCCCCCCACAGAATGTTCCTCGAACATTCCAGAACGGTCTCGATCATTCCGGTCCATATGTAAACCCAATAAAAAATAGGTATATGTATATATATATATATATATATATATATATATATATATATATATATATATATATATTTAAAACACGTGTGGATACATCCAGGCTGTTGATTATGAAATATAAATTGGATAAATTGGATATGAATACACTACACGTGTTTTTTCGTATCCAATTCTAATTTAAATCTCTTGTTATCCAATTTTCCATTATATTTAGTTCATATTTCATTTCAAAATCCATTTGTATTCACTTGATATCAACTTCAAATTATTAACATTTTATGGTTTATTATATAATTTTTTCTCTCTCTCTCTCTTTTTAAATATTCTTCATATTTTCTGTATTTTTGGCCAATTACCATTGAAGCAAATGCTATGGTAAAATTATGATTGCACTTGTTAATTTATTAACTATGTGGTATTCTGTCTACACTTTATTTCTAATTATCTCTTAGGAGATTTAATTAGAATGTTACAAGAGCTTGATATGTTTTTTGAAATTCAAAGATATTATAATAATTATATATATATATATATATATATATATATATATATATATGTAACTATATATATATGTATGTATAAAATATAAAGAACATTTTAGCACATTCTAGAAATTTCTAGCACATTCAAGAACATGCTAACATGCTAGTACATTCTAGAAGATTCCAAACATTATTTAGAATACTTTCGTCGAAATATGAAAATGCCCTAGGTCGATCATTTTCAACCACTATATCTGCCACACCCCGCAATTATCGACAAAGAACCACCATTGTGCACGACAGGAGACTCGACACTACTACCACACATAAACAGCCGTGGTCTGCGCTGGCTAGTTGTGACTGCAAAGTGAAATATAGTGTCACACACGTCTATTTTTACATTAAAAATGCCCTAGGTCGACCAATTTCTATCACCACATCTCTAATACCCCCACAGTTACCGACATGCAACCATCATAGTACACGATGGGAGACTCGAGGCTACTACCACACATACAAACGCCAGTGGTCTGCGCTGGATATTTTTGGCTGCAAAGTGAAATATACGGACACACACGTCTATTTATGCATATATACACTGTATGATGACTTGAACACTACACTCGAATTAAAAAATATATATTTATCGAATTTGTTTAATACATCCCGCAGCCAATATCAGGATCAGCTGATTAAATCGTACGTAAAAAGCAGTTACAGTCCATTATTACTGGTTCTGACTGATTAATTTTGAAATTCTTTCAAGAAAAAACACTGTTACTTATTTAAGGACGATTTAATATTCCATAATAAATAAATATTAGAACATTCTCGTAGTCTAGTAGACATATTGAAATTTCTAAGTAAATTGGATGTTAAATAAAAGCTTATTCGATTTTTCGTTATCTCGCTACAAACAGCTATAGGTTATTAGGAAACATAAGATCACAGAAAATTCTGACTCCTAGACTCGTGCATCACGTTTTATACTACACTATATTGCCAAAGGTGACCGGTCACTTGCGATTTTAGACGTTTTGTTAACTATCTAGAAAAATACATGAGGAATTAACCTGAAACTGCAGGTGTCTAAACAGGATAGTATAGGTTATATATTTCCGTGAAGATTTTTTCACGAAACCCCATAGGGGACTGTCAACAAATTGAAAAAGAAGAAATATCTTTTGGATAACCCTGTAAAAACTAATGTAGCAAAGGCGTTCAAACTCGAGATTATTAATAAGTGGCTTATTGTAATATACTTTTTTCATTTTTATGAGGATAGCATGTATACTCGTAGCGAAATTAAGGTTTTTATAAAAACAGTCCCAAATTTTCGCCTAGTTTTTTGCTTATAATTTGCAGAGTTCTTAATATAAAAAAAAGTTCTTTTCAGAAAATATGACAAACAACATTGTACATAATACTCTGCAATCAGAATTAAAAAATAATGAAAATTGGATGAAAAATGAGCAGGTTTACTAACAAAAAATTCACTGCACATGCGCGAATACAATCAAAATATAATATGCATAATGTATTAGCTAAGTATATAGAGCAAATTTTGTGAAAGTCTCAAAATCATAGCTTGAAAATTCTGAATATTATCGTCGATAGAATAAGCTCGAAATTCGCTGTTCCCCAAAAGAAGCTAAAAGATGAGGTGTTGTATCAAATATCTATTGATTAGTGCCAAGATAGCTTGCAACCCAACAACAATTTTTGCTTTCTTTTGGGAACAACGGATTTCGATCTTATTCTATCGACGATAATTTTCAGAATTTTCAAGCTATGATTTTGAGACTTTCATAAAAGTTGCTCTATATACTTAGCTAATATATTATGCATATTATATTTTGTTTGCATTCGCGCATGCACAGTGAAACATTTTTTAGTAAACCTGCTCATTTTTCATCCAATTTATATTATTTTTTAATTCTGATTGCAGAGTATTATGTACAATGTTGTTTGTCATAATTTCTTTAAAGAATTTTTTTTATATTAAGAACTCTGCAAAATATAAGCAAAAAACTAGGCGAAATTTGGGACTGTTTTTATAAAAACCTTAATTTCTCTACGAGTATACATGCTATCGTCATAAAAATGAACACAGTATATGACAATAAGCCACTTGTTAATAATCTCAAGTTTGAACGCCTTTGCTACATTAGTTTTTACAGGGTTATCCAAAAGATATTCGTTCTTTTTCAAATTGTTGACAGTCCCCTATGGGGTTTCGTGAAACTAATAAGCTTATTCACTTCGCGGAAATATATAACCTATGCTATGCTGTTTACACACCTGCAGTTGCATGTTAATTCCTCATGTATTTTTCTAGATAGTTAACAAAACGTCTAAAATCGCAAGTGACCGTTCACCTTTGGCAATATAGTGTAGAATGCACAAAACGAATTACGGCATTGCTGTATTACTAACCAACCAGAATTTTGAGGTAAAAAGGCACTGGCGCGAATTTGAGCTTTGGAAATAAAAAAAAAATAGGAAAAAAGAAAATGGTAGAGCTATAGACAATAAATTTTAAATAGAGCAAATTTGATTTGGGAAATAAAAAGGTTTTTGAAAAAAATAGTTACGGAACATGTTTTTAGAATATTTTGAGGGGAAATAAAATATTAAATTATGCATTTAAAATAAAAAGAGATTTAGACAAATGAAAGAAAAATAATATTGTTTAAGATAGGAAATTTTAATAAACTAGGGTTGTAGGATGAGCTTAGAAGGGAAAAAATATGGAATAGATATAATAAAGTACGGAATTTTGATTTTTGTAATATATATATAGATTAATCAGTTTTTTTTCAAATCGGAATATCGTTTTATAGGATGATAAAATTTTCAACATAGTTTTTTCAGCTGCGTGATTGAATTTATTACATGCACGAGTAACAAAATAATATTAATTTTAATGTTAATGTTAATACTGTTAATTTATAATGTTTGTCCATAAAACACGTTTGTTGAACATGAAAGTGTTTACATGAAAATGTATAGCATCCGAAAAGCTTGCATTACAGGTTGATAAAACTGATTAATAAATTATAAAAACTACTCGGAAACGTTTCCGAAAATCAGTGGCAGCAAAATTAACATTGTTTTTATAAATATTCCTTTAATATCGAAATTATATTGGTTTCAGATGTTTCTTAAGATAAAGAACACTTTTCAGAATAACTTTAATAACTCGGAAGAGGTTATTGTATAGTTTCGTTAGTGGTTATATTATGTTTTCTTAGATTAAGAAGTATCTATCTTTTTTACAGTGTATTTTAAAATGTTTTTCAGACGGAAATAAATACACTGCTGTCCAAAAATTAAGGGACAGTGAATTGACGCTTTCGGCTTTTTACATGGTTTGTCGAATATCTACTGAAATTCTTGACAAATTATTCTTGAAATTCGAGGATGTAAAGCACATGTTTGACTTCAAGAACAGTAGAAACAGTACATTGCAATTAAAATATTAATATATTGAATATTTGATGAGATATGGGCATTTGTATGAAATAATTTATAACTGCGCATGCGTGAACTATACCAAAGATCTTTTTTCATGATTTGGTAGCCAATTTTATAGAGTGACTCATATAAAAAGACCAATCAAATATCGTGAAAACTCAGAAAGATACTAGTAATACAGTGAGCTAATTGACAAATTCGGAGAAAAATCCGTTTTCTCCCCGAATTTCAGTAAATATTCGACAAACCGTGTAAAAAGGAAAGCGTCCGGTCACTGCACCTTAATTTTTGGACAGCAGTGTATATTTGGTAAGAATACTGTAAGTAATAGTTTATATAATATTAGCTTATAACAATGTTCAGAAGTATTTCATCGAAACTTGTACAGTTGCGAAATAAATGAAAAATAGGCGATATTTATGTTCCATTTTCTCAGCAATCTCTGAATATAAATTATTATTATTATTTTATGTTTTTGCTATTGCAATTAGCTACATTTTGATTTTTTTATCAGAAAAATCAGTTGCTTATTAGTAATGTTAATGAAAAAAACAACCAGATTATTTTCGTTTGAAAAGTTGTATAGTTATTGTATCCTTTATATTAATTTTTTATTTATTCTATTCTTTCTTTATTTTTATTTTAACGATATAGATTAGTCATCACCAAAAGAATTTAAAAAATATTGCAATCGCTGCAGTAATTTATGTGAAAAGGTGCAAAGTATATAAAAGGTTACAGAAGAAGGTATCAAATATCCTAACTCCATTCTAGTTTTTATCGCTGTCTGCTTTATCGAAAATTAGATTTATTTGGTCCAAAATTCGAGTTGAGTGGAGTTGAGAAAAATTCGGTTACATACATTGGAATCTTATTTGAAGATTTTGGTCATTTTGAATTGTACTCTTCCCCTTAACCCCTTGGGGACCGGCGGCTTTTACACAAATTTTATTTGGTTGGCACCACTTTTTTTTAAAAAGCTACCTTTACTTAAACTGTCGCAAAAGTGTTCGAATTAGAGAAAGCAAATATTACTTTTATTTTTTACTAGTGCCTAAAACAAATTCTGTATGCTCTTTTTTATGGTGCATATTAGTGCTCCCTATTAAACGTTTATACGAGTATACGTATAGTACGTATTATACGGGCTGCAGATTTTAGATACGTATGATACGACCAAGGCGGTTATACGTATTATACGAAACAGCATATACGGTACATCATATATATGGATCTTACACCAGCGCAGCGGTTAAACGTATAAACGTTTAAACGGTTTTCGTCCATTGCCTAAAAAAATATGCCTTTCTCCTGCTGGTCTGCGGATCAGAGACTTCGAGAAACAGCCGCTGTGTCCTGTGCAGTCGGTACTTGCAAAAAAACAAACAAAAAAACAAACAAACAATAAAAAATCGAAATATTTTTTCCTCAGTTTAGATTTTTTTCCACTCAATCATACTTTCTATTAATTATGAAATGATTTACCTTTCTCATATCTGTAACACACGCACATAGCTTATTTTGATTTATGGCGAGGACATTTCGGCCGAAACATTAGTATTGCAGAGCACAAACTTACATTGACTTCATATTTTATACTGACATTGATCAATCCAACTCCTGGGAAGTTTCATAATCTTATTTTTATTTTAAAGACCCCCCACGGAGGAAACTCCCTCCACCGGCCTATATTCCTAGCGCAGATAATCGGTCGTAACAAATAACTAACTAAACATACTTTTATTTTATTTAAGAATACTTTTTCCTACAGGGTGGGCCAAAAGTTTCGCATCATAGGAGATTTAATTTTTTTTAATTTGGTTTTTATTATTTTTTTTAATTTTTAGGTGAAAATGCTGACTACTGAAGAGCGTGTAGAGTTTGCAGTATGGGGTTACCTTAAATCGAAAGTTTGCAGTGAGAAGATCAGGGATAAAAACCACTTGCGTGAGCGAATTTCTACTGAGTGCCAAGCCATAACACCAATCTTACTGGTCAACATTCTGAGGAACATGACCGATCGCCTGCAGTTGTTTTTTGACAACGGAGGCAATCATATTGAGAACATATTGTAACAATACATGTGTTTCCTATGATGCAAGACTTTTGGCCCACCCTGTATATTAAAAATATTTTGAAAATACGTTTTACAGCAGAAAGGAAAAGAGAAGGCAAGTCATTTTAAGCTTTTGTGATTGCGTTCTGAAACCTGCAGTGACGATTATTTGCCAGGCTATAAGTAATCAAAATTTATAGGTACTAACACAAAAAATGAAATTTGTCAAGATTAACAACAATTCTTGAAACGTAATATATTGTAATGCACATACACTTTGTATAAAAAATACCACGAGTGTCATGGTTAAAAAAATGAAACTGCGTTATACATTAACACAGAGTAGAAAACATTAGCACCGTGGAAAGAACAACAATTGACCCCCGAGCGCAATTTAAGTATATGCACACAAAATTATATATTTTTTTAATTAAAAAAGAAAGAATATACTTAATAAGGATTAACAATAAATCTGAAACGTGTATATTCTCCTTATTTGTTCAAAAAGTCTTTTTACTTTCGCTATATATTTACACTAATCGTTTTTAGGGAAAAATAACAAGATTCTATGTATGAAACATACTTTTACAAAATATATACAGATTGTTAAAGTAACGCCATCGATTTCCAACTTGTTCTCCGTTCAGTGACGTAACACTGATAAGACCGAGGCTAACGAAAAAGACAGGCTACCGCGGTGCATTTCACCTATCTTTTTTTACAGACCGCTAAAGTGACGTGATGCTCTTTTCGTACACCTTCATTGGTGCATTCGAGCATCACGTGACTCCGGCGGTCTGTAAAAAAAGATACGCGTAAAGCACCGCGGTAGCCTTTCTTTTTCGTTAGCCTCGGATAAGACCCATTGGCATTAAAAGTAAATACAATACTTGAAATATACGTATAATTGAATTAAACGTATACTTGAATTATACGTTTAACCGATATACGCTTATACGTATCAGGATACGTTTAAACGTATAGTTTAAGGTATACGTATTTCTTAAATAAGTATTATACGTACATACGTACATCGGTTAAACGTATAACTGAAATGCGTATCGCATCGGGAGCACTAGTGCATATATGCACCCATGGTCCCGAATGGGTTAAGGGTCAGAAAATAATTTTCTTAAAGAAAAGTTGGAATATTTTCCTTCACATTTAGGAATCTTTTGCTGCGTCCAATTCCACACATGTGTTTAATAAAAATAAAAGAAATCGATGAACAAATCGTATTAAATCAAGACTAGTTCTTAAAATGTTTAATGCCAATGTTTAATGTTTAATGTGAAAACAATGGCGATATAACAAAGAGTAAATCTTCGATGCGACGAATGCTTAAATTAGAAACTAATTTTAAGTAAGCGCAGACGTACCTACTTAAGAAGATACTTTAAGAATTCATTAAAAGTTTTCGAAGAACTATTGAAGGTAGCATTTAAAATCCAATGTCCGAAATAAAAAGTATTTTATGTTAATGTTTTACACTTTTCTAAGTAACTGGGATTTTATTTTCGTTATTTGAATTTTTCAAGCGTAAATTACTTAGCACAGCTTTTTAAAAGCTCGCTGTTTTGAATTAAAAGGATCAAAGTTACTTGTTTTTTTTTTCTCAAATGAAGGTGATATTTTTTACTCTCAAGAGCTGCTTTTATTGTTTTCACTTTTCTAAAGTTTCTGTTTCAATTGCCAGAGCTTACGAATTCATGATTAAACTGTTATTTATATTTTCAATCGGGTGTTTTTATTTAAATATATAATCCTATTTTTAAAGTGAGAATTTTAAAATGAAAAATAATTTAAAATCTTTCAAACAATAATTTAAAACCATAGAAAAAAGAATTTGAAAAACTAATAACGGTAATGAAAATTTGTTGCATAAAAAAATGTTTTATTTCGTAAAGTGTTGTGTAAGATATCGTGTTTCCAAAGTTATCAATCGTGCTGTTGATGGAATGATTAGAAAACAGGTTTGGGGAAGCCTAAAATGTTCTAAAATTGTGTTAAATTCGAGAGTCATTTGCGATATTATTGTTTGTATCTTAACATATTTGAGATTGAAGTTTTAAAACCGTTTAATTCGTTTTGGATACTGTTCATAATTTTAAGATGTTTTATAAAATAGTAAAAAGTACATTATAAAAGGACAAAAACATACCAAAATATGAAATGAGTAGCTTTTCAATTGGAAGAAATAGGATGGAAGAATGAAATACTGACAAACTTTATTTTACGCGCACGCAATGTTTTTATAATTATTTTTACAAATTTTCAAAGAGTGGGAGTGTCCTGTTCTGCAGAATTTGGTTTGTGCTGCTTTTCTGGAGGAAAAGTAAAAAAAAAAAAAAATGCACAGAACATATTGAAGTTCTCTCTTTTTTCAGCACGTATATATAAAAAGATTCAGATATCAACAGATTCAGATTTCAACCAAGGAATAAATTTGTCCATTTCAGCTTTGTTCGGATGCCCCTTTATAGCAAAAGGTCCGAAATTCTTCCGTGTAATGCAGTACTTTTTACCTCAAGCAAGAGCAAGTGTCCTGTTCTTCGGTAGCTGGTTTGTGCCCCCGCTGAAAAAAATTAAACATCATGAATGCTAGACTAAAAAATGTAACATAAAAAAATATCACCAGTTGGTATTCTTTCATTTCGGTTGCTGTCTTCCTGTTCCTCCGACGAGCACTACTTATCTTTCATGCCACTTTCCTGATCCTTTTGCTTTTCCAGGTCTTCAAGATTTTTGTTGTCAATTTTAATGTGTTTTTCAACTAATTCTTATACATCATCTTCATTTGTATCTAAATATAACGCTTTGCTAATGAAACTATATTATCTTCAATGTCAACATAGTCAACAGTTCTTTAGCAGTGTCTTCAGCATCTTTAACACTGAAAATATATTTTATAGATTCCAGTAGTCTGGCCATATTTTTTACCAAGCAGCGTTGAATGACACTTTGTTAAACGCCATTGCATTGGTTTGAATAACACGAAAGTTATACAAATGACCGTTCCAGAAATACCCCTGAATCCGATTAATAAAGGAAATTACATCAAAACGTCTTTGAAAAAGTGCAAAAAGTTTTTGAAAAATGCTTTGCACTTGCAATGTTGATGTATTATGTTAACACGTGCATCCAATAAAGCATTCTTTAACCGAATCCATAATCATTAGCCGGGGCTTAAACGAAAAACAAATTGGCGGAAAATTCCACTAAATTAAACTCAGGTATTCATTAGCTTGGGTAACACTCTAGTTATTTTTCTTGGAAATTCCTTCTCACTTCTATAATCTCTCAAAAATCAACCATAAACATTTTACTGAAAACACCAATTAACACATAATCAGAAAAGTCGTAAATATCATAATTGCTACGGAAATGTGAAAAAGCCCGATGATCACATTTCCACCCATGTCACCCATGTTCTTCCAGGTCCACGAAGTTTTCCCAAACGAAATAACCATGGACTTTACCAAAGATAATTCCCAAAGTGAAGTAGCGTATTTTCCACTGACGTCAACAGATGACTGAACTTTCATTTGATTTTAATATAACATTTTCATCATTCAGTTAAAAAGATGTAACGCGTGGATTAACACCTAATACTGCTAAGCGTCCATTAGGCAATTTTTATGTACACCAGTCTCTAACTTCTAAAATTTAAACCTAATGTCATAATGTATAATTAATTAATTCTATATTATATCTTTTCTTAACCCTTCTTTGCATGAGTTTTTCTTTTACAATTGTGTTTTTTTATACATATATTAAAATATTAGACACCAGAAATTTTAAGATAGACTTTTAACTTTGTTCAGCAACACAGTTCACGGGAAATTTACTGGATTAATATTTCTATATAAATATAGTGGTGGCGAAGAAATTGATTTATTTATTAAAAGTTAAATAAACAGTGATGGAAATTTGCATCACTATGCAATTAAGGGTTAAGCTAGAAAGTGCCTCAACATTTCGTGGATTATACTGTGTATCTTATTATCTTCCATATCACTGGATATTATGTTTTCTTGGATTATTTTATCAATCATACTCAGAAGTCCCGGATGCGTTTGAAGAATACAGGTAAGCCTTATTTTACCTCTTTTACTTTATCTGATTATTGATGTTTTTAAAGAACAATTAATTTTAAAGGAACAATAAAAACTATATCCACAAAACTAAAATAATAGTAAGAAAACAATTTTACACAATGCTAGACGGTTTATTTTTCCATTAATTTTCATGACTAACTTTTGAGTCATCCGTTATTGGGGATGATTTTTGGTTAGACTGAAGTTAACTTTTGGTTAACATTTTATGATGCATGGAACTGACTTTTGATATACTCAAGCAAACTTATCATAAATCAACTTACTGGTGTTTTTATTGCCAATAAAACGCACTGTCTGTCCACCAGATGTGACGTCAAACACTTTTTTCGCATTTGTCTCGATGTCTAAGGACCATACAGATAGTTTTAATCATATTTTATGCACTCCAAGCGGGGATTTCTGCAGTGTACACTCTGAAAAATTCCGTGAATTGAACGAATGTTTCCGTTGGTTATATTTCGTTAAAATACGAAAATTTCCTCTTAGATTTGCTCATTTTCTCCGAAATTACAGAAAATTTCCCAATCTAACGTGAAAATTACCTGAAATACTGAAATCGAAAGCTGCATTTTCGTTAAATAACAGAGATGTTCCGTCAACTGTGCTGCTTAGTACTTTTTCGTATTGGAAACGGAATATCTGTGCATCTACTTTTTCCCTAAAAAACACGCAAAAATTTGCGAACCTCAAATGAAAATGCTTTGAAATTCTCCGGTCAAAAGACGGAATGTTTTTCAAATAACAGAAAAATCTCTTCCAATCACAGGGGTGTTCCTGCAACTTGCTGCCTGCATTTGTTCCCTTTTTTTTTTGAAGAATTTTTATTTTGAGCGTAGAGCTAATGCACATGCTATAAAAGCTTGTTTGCGCACATGTTATAAAAAAAAAACTAACGAAATGGGAATACTGTACTGTGTATAGATTACGAAACATTTTCAATTTTACTCCAACACTTTTTTTAGGAGTTATTTCCATGCACCATAAAATATTAAGCACGCTATGACAAATACATCTCATTTTAAGATAATTTGCTTCAGTCATATAAAATTTAATTATCTCGTTACATGTTCCACTAGGATTGCCCTTGCTAAGTATAATTGCAGTGCTCCAATTGGTCCGTTTTATGAATACCAGTATTTCTGAAGAACATTTTACATGCTAGCTTTTTACAATATTTGCAACAAAAATTACCTTCCTACTTAGTTTCTGCAAAAATTGTAATTAAATCGAAAAAGAAGATTTTCCTTTAAAAAAAGTTGTATTAAGATAAAATGGACCGAGTGAGAGGCCTGTAATTGGATTAATTAGAAAATTGAAAATTATACAGTTGAGCGTGTATTCGAAAAAGGAAAACGAACTGAATTCAGTGGTCGTGTAAAATAATCAAATACTGCACACAAATCAAATCGCATTTGAATAACTGCAAATATTGCTAGCTTTAATTGCCTGTACTGGGGTGCGGGAGACACACGTTTGGTGTTAAAATAGTGGTATCATGATGTGTTAAAAACAATTTTAAATGTAACTCATTATAGGCGTTAAAAAATTTAACATATTCAGTTGGTATCCGTTACGTATTATCCCTTATGTATACAAAGTACAATTTATTAAAGTATCAGTCTTTGCTTTATAAAAAATATATCAATTTCATTAAGAATTATCTTTAAAAAATTCAATTGAATATAAAAAAATTTCCACGAATTGTTTAATATTTATTAAATAAAAGTTTATATTATTTATTCAGTAAACGTACAGTTTTACCATAATTTTTAATTCAATTTTTCACATTATTTAACCACACAAATTCTGTGAATAAATAAGGCGATTGCCGATTCTGAGAGTTGAATATTAAATAGAAATTTTGCTGTATTATTTTCCTTTAAAATTAATATCCATCGCATTTTCATCCATCGTATATTTATCATATTTCCATCGTATTTAATAATGATGACAAATTTCAAGGAGTGTACGCACATTTGTTGTATGTGTTGTATATGGAAAATAAATTAAGACATAATTATTCACTTTAATTCATTATTAACTACTCTCCAATTTTTATTTTAACGAGAATTCCAATAAAAAAGAAAAAGAAATTTAGATGTATAACTAAAGTGAGTTGTTCAAATAAGGCTAAGTTCTTTTTAGGTCACCCGCGATTATTTCAAAAAGTGCGTAGTTTACGCCATTAACAACAATAACTACTTAAAATATTCTATCAGTTGATTGAACTAACCATTGCCCATACTTATTGCTTGTTAAATATTGGTGAAATAGTAGACGTCTATATTTCAGTTCTCATATTTTATAACCTAGAGGTAAATTTTATTTTTCATTTTAATTGAACTAACCACAGCCCATCCGTATTGCTTGTTAACCCCTTGGAAGGCGGTGGAATATGTTTTATCTCACTTAGTTTTAATCAAGATTTGTACCAGAATGTTGTAATAAAATGTTATTTTTATATAACTTTAAGGAAATAAAAAGGTTGTAATATAGCATTTCTTTATTTTCAAATATAATTTTTTGAAAATTCTGGTGTGATTTCAGCATTACAGTAAACAATTACTTGCCCCTCAAAGGATTAAATACTGATGAAATGGTACATGTCTATATTTCAGTTTTCATATTTTATAACATAGAGGTAAAATTTTATTTTTTATTTTAATTGAACTAACCCCAGCCCATCCTTATTCCTTGTTGAATACTGGTAAAATGGTCAACGTCTATATTTTAACTCTCATATTTTGCAATATAGAGGTAAATTTTATTTTTTATTTTGATGGTTAAACTATTTATGAAATTTCAAACTGGAATATCAATAAAAATAGAGCACGCCTTTTCTTTAAAAGTACCCGGGTGGAATAAACGTTTGAGGGCCTTAAAAATTTTCCAAATATAAAAATAAATGTTATTTCGTCTCATTTAGGACTAGGGCTACTTTAATACAGTTTAAATCGTCAAACATTTTGTTGTCCACTTAGACCAATCAACGATTGTTTTCCACGCGGCTGGACGTGTTGTAACCAATCGTTCTTCTCTTACGGGCAATTAAATGACGGCGTGAGTCAGCCCAGATTGTAGGAACCTTATTTAGGGTCCACGAAAGAGGGATTAAACGTACGAGATAGGTGTGGACCAGGTTCAAAACATGTTTGGGCACAAAGGTTTAAAAATATCGTTTACCTTAAAAGCGCGGATACTGAGTTTACAGTATCCGCCAAACTCTCCATCGTGATCTGCCCTATATCACGATACCCTATACTGGGTGAATCTAAACTCTTGGGCAAAACTTTAAGGGGTGATAGTACACATCAAGACAAACAATATTAAATAGGAAACTAAGGGTTCCAAACGTCTTCCGAAGGAGATAGGCGCCCTTAAAGTTTAGGGTCCAAAATTTCAAATGATTATAAAAAACGGAAAAATTGTCGATTCGTTTGCGGTTTTCGCTAAAACTATTCTTTATGTCAGTATTTTCTTAAAAATAAATTTTAAATATAAAATGCCGATAGAAGGCGCTTTATACTTTGGAGTAACGAACAACTATTTTTTACTGTTATTTTTTGTATCTGATTAAATGCTTTCAAAAGCTTACACTTAAACTTAAGTTTTGAGCTCAAAATCTGAATCGTTGGGTAGTTAAGTAGCGCAAACTGAACTGTGTTCAGGAGTTGAAATTTGAACCCCCCTGAACACAGTTCAGTTAGTCCCGATCTTGGTGTCGTAGACCAGGCAGAAACTAGTACCCCCTACACGTAAAATAAACGATAGAAGGATGACAAAATTAAATAAAAAAATATTTTAAAAATAAATTTTAAAGATAAAGTTAAAAAATGCCGATAGAGGGCGCTTTATACCTTGGAGTAATGAACAACTTATTTTTACCGTCGACTCCAAAGAGGACCTGGTTGCGAGGATTGCCGTCGTAGCAGGCAATATCCGGGAGATGTCCGGCGTATTCACTAATGTTCGCAACTCCCTCCGCCGGCGGTGTGAGGCCTGCATCGTTGTTGCTGGGGACTCTTTCGAGAAGTTCTTGTGATTCCTCACGAACATCATGTTTGTATCATTTTCTATGTGTCAACCTTCATTCATATTGTGCACTACATGCATACATCAAATTGTTTCTTTTAATTTTGCGCAGAGAAATTGCTCATGTCTATTATGAATAAATTTTCTATTTAATTTTGTCATTACTCTATCATTTATTCTACGCGTAGTGTGTAGTAGTTTCAGCCTGGATTAATTTTAATAAAATTATTCAAATTGATACAGAAATCATGAGTTGTAATTTTCCAACTTGACGAAAAATGTCTGGGCCAGGATTCGAACCTGAAATCTTTTGGCTGAAGCTGCCATGCGCTACCAACTGAGCTATTCCGGTTGAATCTGGAGGAAATGAACTGGATGAATTATGCCCTCCAGATTCAACCGGGATAGCTCACTTGATAGAGCATGGCAACTTCAGCCAAGAGATCCCAGGTTCGAATCCTGGCCCGGACATTTTTCGTCCAGTTGAAAAATTATGAAACTCATATTGTTTCTGCCTGGTCTACGACACCAAGATCGGGAATAACTGAACTGTGTTCAGGAGTGGGGGGTGGAGTTTTAAATTTCAACTCCTGAACGCAGTTCAGTTTGCGCTACTTAACCACTCCCAACGATTCTGATTTTGAGTTCAAAATTGAAGTTTAAGTCTAAGCTTTTGAAAGCATTTAATGAGATACAAAAAATAGCGGTAAAAAATAGTTTTTCGTTACTCCAAAGTCTAAGCGCCCTCTATCGCCATTTTTTAACTTTATCTTAAAAATTTATTTTTAAGAAAATACTGACATAAAGAATAGTTTTAGCGAAAACCGCAAACGAATTGACCAATTTTTCCGTTTTTTATAATCATTTGAAATTTTGGACCCTAAACTTTAATGGCGCCTATCTCCGTCGGAAGATGTTTGGGACTCTTAGTTTCCTATTTAATATTGTTTGTCTTGATGTCTACTATCACCCCTTAAAGTTTTGCCCGTGAGTTTAGATTCACCCTGTATATACATATATATATAGATAAATAAAATAAATAAAAATTAAAATTAAAATATATTTCTCGCAAAATAATCTGACCTTTATTAGTACATCTACCTCATTTTAAATTATTGGTGGCATAAAATTTTGGACTAATTTAATTCTTGATTAAATTTATTGAATACATGGAATTGAGATACGAATGTTCTGCGAATAAAATATAAAACAAATCAATAGGTATTTATTTTACATTTATTATTATTTAATAATTTTTTTACTTGCAAAACATGTTAATTAAAATTACAAACTACGCATCATCTTCAGGCAATTAAGTAAAAATAGAGTACAATCGTAAGTTCCTCATTTTTTAAGGTATTAAAATACCGTCATGGACTCAATAATTCCCTTTCTCTGAGACGATTATTTATTATTCTAAAATAATTGTAATTAAAATTCTGATAATGAATTTCAATTTTGAAAATTAAAAATTTATTTTAGAAAGGATTTTTTAAATGTTTTAAAAAAAGTTAATTTTATCGTTTTATGTTTAATTTACTTAAGTTGAACTTTTTCTTCAATTAAACTGGAAAACACGATAGCTTTAAAAGTTTGTGACAGGTGCAGCTTTAAGCCTGAAGGAGATTATAAGAGTTCTTAAGTGAAATGCTACAAATTATTTACACTCTATTATATTTTGTTAAACAAAGAAGAAAATTATGCGTTGTTTATAAATTTTGCTGAAATTATGATGTTTTATTAACGTCTGTTTGACAAAGAACGTGACAAATTTTCTTATATATTTCTGTTCTTTTTTTCCTTCATGGACCACAAATTTATTGAAGTATGTTTCTTTGTATATTGTATTTTATTGAAAAATCATAAATTGAAAATGATGGAGTGAATTTAAGGTTAATTTTATTAACCTTTCAGTGTGCGCGCTTAATGTTTTGTTTGCGCAAACAGGCGTGGGGCGTATTTTTTGCGCACAATAGTTGCTGTTGGGAAATCTTGTTAAAATTTTATCTGTCTCCTAACATGTAATGCGTTGCGTTCGGAATCGGAATCGTTCTGAACCAGTTTCTCAGTTTCCGATTAGGTCGTGAGTGCACTCCCCTCTTTTCACTGTATAAGTAAGACTTCTGTAATTAAAAAATCTCTATGCATAAGGGCAGCTGACGTCACTGTGGGGAAAATACTGTGGGATACCTATCCATCTTTATGACTCCTACTGTATACGTGATTGGATTTATCTACAAACAGGTCATCTTTAAAGCATGTGAAGTTACCGAGCAAAAAGCTGGATGTACATGTAAATTTTTTTAGGCAAGTTTAACATTCAAGTTGATGAATAAACATTTATGGCTGAAGTTGAACTTTTGTCATGTGCTTGTGCTCAATTTTTATCAGTTCCACTATTACAAATGCAAAATATTTCGTAACAGTAATAATGTATATGCTAGAAAAGAAATTATGCATATCAGTAATAAAAATGGAATTTTAAATTCACTACTATTTGTAACAACAAAGAGAAAAAGAAAATCACGTTTATGGTAAAATTTTCGGAAGTGTGCTCTCTGAAAGATTAAAATCCCTGTATCACATGCCTGTTTGTACTTATTCAGGAATATGTTCATTTAGTTATCAATTTTCAGGAATATGTTCATATAAAGAACTGTGAGTGTTACGCGATTAGCATAAGAAAATTCTCATATACGAATTTATTGCTATTAAAAACATCATTTCGCAATTAAACATTTAATTAAAATAACAAACTAAAATCAACCGAAAATTAATTAGAAACAGCATAAAAGAGCTCAGCGAGATGCTTGTCTTTATAAAAGCCTGATAATACTGCAATCAATTTAATAATGTATTACTTAGAGTTCATTTATTTGCCCTAAGTAATTGTTATTCAAATTCAGATAATGTACAGGTCCAAAAGAAAAACAATAGAGAACACATAAACATTTTTTTCACCAAACTGTCCGAGAAAAAAATGGAAACAGACATTCGAATGGAATTATGAAGTCTTCTTTCAATTATTTTAAAAACAATAAGATAGAGGGATCGTCTTCATGCTGAAATTGAACCAAAGTCTGAAATTTTCAATACAAGCACCAATTTGGACATCATATTTGGCTTTTTCAGTAAATTTTACGTCACGATACCAAACGAAAAGTAATTCGGTCAATTAGTTTAGAAATTATGAAGGTTTAAAGTTTGAAAGTCCTAATGTTATGTTAAACTGATTTGTAATCGTAGCAAAACAGATTGAATGTTTTAAAGAATAACTCAGAAATTACTTGACGGAATGAGCTGTAGTTTTAAATTCAGATATTTGAAGTTCCTAGAAATCACTTTCTGTTAAAAATTACATAGGTTACAATTCATATTTATTTTTCGAAAATTAATTTTTAAAAGATATACGAGGGTCGATCCAGAAATAAGGTTCCCATCAAATTTACAAATAGGCAACATAGTTTATTCTCATAGAAATTTACATCGTTGGAAAGAAGAAAGTTTGCTCTATTTCGCTACATAATCGCAATATTTTTCTACACATTTTTGTAGACGATGTTCCAATTTCTGTATCCGAATGTCGTAGAACTCCTGCGCCAACCCGTTGAGGAAGCGTTTCACCTCTTCTTTGACGTCATCGTCGCTCCGGAAGCGCTGGCCACCTAAGTGTTCCTTTAACTAGGGGAATAAGTGATAATCACTAGGTGCGAGGTCCGGACTGTAAGGTGGGGGTGGGGGGCTTGACAGTCCACCCAAATTGTGTCAAAAGTTCCTGGATTTGACGGGAGACGTGAGGTCGGGCGTTGTTGTGAAGCAACGTTACATCGGCTGTCAATCGTCCTCGTCTCCGGTTCTGGACGGGTGGAGTCCCTTTGGCGTGCAAAAACCGAATTACGATGCAAATCTCGCACTTGGCGCGATCAGCAATGGGAACCTCCATCTCGGACGGCTGCTGAGCCAAGAATGAGCGGCACAGCTAAGCGCGGCCGGGGGAATCGCGAGTGCGGAAACAGCCGCGCACAGCGCTGTTGCCGTATTTCGCCTCGCACCTTCCCGTGCGGCTGGAGCTCTTTAAGAACCTTATTTCTGGATCGACCCTCGTATTTTCGAAAAAATTATGAATTGTAACCAATAAATTTCCTATCTGAATTCGATTTCTAGAAGCTTGCAATATGCGAATCCAAAATTGCAGCTCATCCTGCCGAGTAAGGTTTGAGAAGTTAGTCCAGTAAGGCTCATTGCAACCTGTTTAGCAAGGATTACAAAAGAATCAATATTATTAGGAGTTCCAAATTTTAAATCGTCATAATTTCTAAACTATTTGACCGAATAACTTTCTGTTTTATATCCAAAGCTAAACTTTATCAGTAATATCCCCTAAAGCTTATCTTTTAACTTAGAACGAAAGAAGACATAATTTCCAGTCGAATACCTATTTTTGTTTTTTCTCTGTGACGATTTGGGGATTAAATTCTATGTTTATTTTATTTTTCTGTATTTATATTTTATTTTTATGTTTTTGCTCGACTGTACTTTGAAAAAAATTCTATTTCTGTCTTATAAAAGTTTTTTAGCAATCTAAAAAAATATGTTATTAATTTAATTGCTTCTTTCAGTTTAATTTATTTAAGCGGATCTTTCTCTGGAATAAATATTTCGAACGCGATATTTTCAAAAGTTTGCGACAGGTGGTAGCTTTAGAAGATTAGCGGAGTGTTGCAAATTATTTACACTTTGTTTCGTTTTCAAGACAATAAAGAAAATTATATGTTCTGAGGCAGTTATTATATGTCTTATTGACGTCTGGTTTGCAAAAGAAGAAGACAAATTTCTGTATCTTTACTTCGCGAATGACAAATTTATTGTAAAAGTGTTTCTTTGTACATTGTATTTTGATGACAAAAAAATACATTGTGAAAATAAATCTTAATTTAAATCCCGTCTCAGCTTAATCTACTTAAGAGCATACACTAGTCGCGCAAAGACACCCGTAAGCTAATGTTAAACCAATTTCACTGTTCTTTATAAATTACTTGATTGCATTTCAATATTTTCAAATGAATATTATTTTGTGTAGGATATTTGAAGTCGATGTCTAACAGAGTACCTTTATACATTTTCGATTTTAATTGCAGTTTTTTTTAAGATTTGGAAACGATTTTGAAATAGAAAGTGCTCTCAGATAAAAAAAGAAAAAAAAAACTGCAACTAAAATCAGAAAAATAGAATAATCCGGTTAGACATCGAAAACTCACATATCTTATGATAAAAATAAAATAAATTAAATTAAATTAAAAATATTGAAATGCAAACGAGAAATTTTTAAAGAAAGCTGCCATTGGTTTAACATTAGCTTGCGTGTATCTTCGCGCAACTACACTTAAAAAAAAATGTTTCTTAATCTACATAATTATAAAATAACCAAGAACTAAAATATACAATAACCTCTATCGAGATACTCATAATTCTTAAAAGCGTTCTTTATATTTAGAAATCTGAGAAACCAGTATATTTTTTCAGACATAAAGCATCATTTATAAAACAAAGTTTCTTTCGCAGTCACTGATTTTCGGAAAAGTTTCCGAGTAGTTTTTATAGTGTATTAATCAGTTTTGTCAAACATAGGGATTTAGGATGCTATCCATACTCAATTAAATATTTTCAGATTCGTAATTGAATTTATGCAGGCAAGAGTAATAAAATAATATTAATTTAATGTTAATAATAATGATATTAATTTATCACCTCTGCTGTAAAACGTATTTTGATGAACATGCATACTTGAGAATTAATAGCATCCTAAAGATTTATATTCTGGGTTGAGAAAACGGATTAATACACTATAAAAACTACTCGGAAACGTTTCTGATAAATGTAATAAACGTTTTTTACAAATGCTTCTTTATATGCTAAATTATATTTGCTTCTGAGATTTTTAAAGATAAAGAACGCTTTTCAGAATAGCGGGTAACTCAGAAGAGGTTATCGTATTTTCGTGCGTGGTTATATTATATTTTCCTATATTAAAAAACATTTGTCTTTTTTTTAGAGCATAGGCTCTTATATGGACCTCTTTCTGGAATAATTCTTGAAAATTTGATATATTTTTAAGTTTCTGGCAGATGTAGCTTGAATAAATTATAATAGTCTGTGGAATAATGCAAATTATTTATATTCTCTTTTATGTTTCGGAAAAAAATGAAAATGCTGTGTTCTGTGGTAGTTATAACTCGTATTCACATCTGTTAAAAAAAATAAAAACGACACATTTTCTAATATATTTCTGGAATAAATATTTATCTAGGTTAACCTTTATTAAAATCTGTCTGTTGCATGTATGTAACATACGTTTGCATATATTGAAACATATGTCCATTCATGTAAGAATTACCCATTTTTCATTCATTTATCTACTACCAAACATATATTCATTCATTTATCAATTACCAAACATATGTTCATATAAATAAATGCGAATGTTATGTGAATCGCATAAGAAAATTCTTAGATAATAATTGAGCATTTATTGTCGTTTAGAATTTCATTCTGTATTTAAACATATAATTAAATTACAATTTACCAGCTTCCGGCATTTAAGTAGCAAATATCATGAAATTCCAGCGAGATGGTTGTTTCTTTTAAGGCATTAAAATGCAGCAATGAGTTTAATTATTTATTTTTCTAAAGTAATTGTAATTAAATTCTGATAATGTACTTCAACTGCAAAAATTGAAATTTTTCTTTTATAATTTTTTTTAATAATCTAAAAAAAATTGTCAGCCTTAAGTTACTTAAGGCTGCTCGTCAATAAACTTCCCGATTCTCTTCGCTAATGTTAATCCTATGGGCGTAGAATGCATCCGTATATTTAAAATATCTCCTCAGGAAATTAATATTTTTAACTTCTGTTTTCTTTGTACTGTTTTTAAAGGGTGTCTCTTTTTAGGTGCGTTCGTAATTATATACAGACGTAGCACCTATAGTCGTCGTCTGGTCCGTCCGTCTGTCTGTCTACCCGTCCGCCCGTCTGTCCGCATATAACAGCGCAGAAACTACCCAACCGAAGGGTTTGAAATTTAATATGTATAATCGTTGCAGAATTTTGTCGAGTCATTTCGAATTTTATGAAAATCGAATTAAAACTTAAAAAGATATTAATAAAAGTTTTCTTTATTCTGTTAAATACTATCATACGTAATCTATAGAATAAAAGAGCAAGTCATGTGACTTAGTAAAACAAATACGGGATAACCACATCTTTTTTCATATGCCATGCGGCCATTTTTATTCAAAATAATTTTTTCGATTAAAATTGCATAAAAGTTACATCTTTAGAAAGATCGTTCAAAAATATTGTTTTCGTGAGAGATGAGTTACATTAAAAATGTATAGATTCTGAAATAACTTCAGTGGAAATTAACTTAAACGCCGAATATCTGAATCCATTACAGTAATTAAACAAAAGAGATTCATTCATTGGGAGTCATAGAAATATAAAAACATGAGGTAATCACTCGCAAAACAAGATCTCCATGGTGAAATGTGCAGTGATGTCTTGTGTCGAAAAAAAATTCGCATCTGTAAGCGTGGTATACGTAATAAGAAAAACAAGAACGAAAAATCATGCGTCAAGCATATATTATGTAACACTTTCCAACGCTTCCAAAATAATTTTACGAATCATACTCTTTAATAAGCTAAAAGATAACATCTAAGTAATCCGAATACTTTTATTCAACCCTGTATAGGATCTATAGATTTGTATATATACTACATAGGATGCTAAATTTTAGTTCAGTTAGGAAACACGTAGCACAGTTTAAAATTCTCCGTCTGGAGTTAAATAATACAGAAATGTGTTCCCGAACTTTTGTGCTTCCCTGTATAGGATCTACAAAATTTATACACACCACGTAATATACAAAAAGCGATTTAAAATTAAAATCGCTTTCAGTAACTTAAAACGCACTTCCAGGAATTATTGTTAACGTACAGTAGAGAATTCTTTTGTGTGTCCCTGTAAATGAACGATGACTGCTATACACACAATATTCTGTAGTAAGTCTCTTGTAATGAACCTTATATAAATTTCAATGCGTTTAAAATAGGGAAACATTATTTAAATAAACCGCAGACGATTTTTCTCCATAGACGTAATGTAACGGAATTCTTTTGACTGCCCCTGTAAAGTAAGTATAAGTGCTATGCACACCCTATTCCATATTAAGCTTCTTCTAATGCACCTTAGTGATATATATAAATTTCAATGCGTTTAAAATAGTAAAACATTATTTAAATAAACTGCAAATGATTTTCTCCCATAGAACGCAACGTAACGGAATTCTTTTGAGTGTCCCTGTAAAAAAACTATAAGTGCTACACACTTTCGTTGAAATAGGGAACATGCTATAGATAACGATTATAACATATAAAAATTGCAGGGCAATCCGAGCATATTTACGGGAGTTAGAGCACGGACAGACGGCAGACGGCCAGACAAACCGAAGTCATAAACACTTTTCAACTAGGTTGGAAAGTGTTAAAAAGAGGCATGCTCATTTGAATGTTTGATTTGCATAAAAAATGACTGATCCAAACTTTAAATGCGGTTTTCTTGAAACAAATTTTTTTGAATCGGTGTGCCTTCTCAGGCTGAAACTGTTCAAGTTATCAACATTTATTATTATTATTATTATTATTTTGCAAATTATTCTACACCTTTTTAAATGGGAAACAAACTTTCAAACAACTAAAATATTTAAAATTTTCGATTTTTTAATCCGTTTGAAAAAGGAAATATTAGTGCCAAAAATTAACTTTAAATTTGAAATAGCCGCTATTTTGTGAAATTTTGATTTATCTTTTGAATTTGAGGTTTGGCACACAACTAATTCAATACATTTTAAGAATTTATGTGATTGTTTTGCTTTAGATTGTTATTAAGAGTGAAATCACTTCGATTTACTCTGCACGTCGTGCGTAAGAGGAAATTACATTGATTAAAATATCAACATTTTTATATGACAATAATGACACACTTAAAAAGCACAATAAATTAAATTCCAAAAACCATCTTTTCCTATGTGCAAATAAACAAACATACAAAAACAAATTCCCGAAAATGACCTAAAAATCAAGCCGTATTGGGAGAACCTAAGTGGACCTTTCTCCTGAATAATTCTTGAAAACGCAATATCTTTAAAAATTTGTGATAGGTGTAGCTTTAAGAAATTATAAGTGTCCATAAATTGAATTTTTGTCATCATTTACATTCTGTTTCATTTTTCAGACAAAAAAGAAAATTATGTGTTCTTTGACAGTTATCATATGTCTCACGAACGTCTGTTTTCCAAAGAATAAAACAAGTATTCTGGCATATTTCTGTTTATTTTCTTTGTGGACGACAAATTTATTGCAGAGTGTTTCTTTGTATATTGTGTTTTGATGTAGAATATAAAATGAAAATTATGGATGCAGTTTCGATTTTACTGTTGGGCCAGCGATGCTAGCTAGGGGGGCCGATCAACTTAGTGTCCCAATTTCAGTAGAGTTTAAATTATGAAATATTTCGATGAATAATATTTATTTAAACTTTTAAACAAAAGTTATGTATTTATGTATTTAGAGATTATTTTTCTGTAAATATCCATATAGCGGGTCCGATAAAAGTCATACTCTACCTCTTTATCTGGGAAATGCCTTGGAATTTTAGAAACTATGAAATACATGTTCCATCAATTTAAGGGCGACCTCATCTGGTTAAAAAAATGTTCTGGTTAGTGATCATGGGGTCGGGTGGGGTATTAAATTTTGAACTCTATATTGGTTAGGGGGGATCTTGTACCATATCGCCGGAATAATATCTTCAAAGCAAATCATTTAATAAAAGCAAATTTTCTCTCCGATTTATATTAAGGAAGTTATGACTAATTAAAATCTTAACACTTAACTTCATGAAAAAGTGAAAATAGTTTAACCTAACCCAAGACATGCTCGAACTGACTGTTTTTCACATCTCGATAGTAATGTAGCCACTATTATTGCAGCCTTCTGTATTCATTCTTCAACTCTTCCATGAAATTATGTGGCGTGTTGAAAATATCGTATTCAAGTAACTCCACATAAAAAAATCCTTAGGTGGCAGATATAGAGTAAGGGGAGGTCATTAAAAAAAATTCCACTCTCCCCTTTCTATCGATTGGAATAATTCTGATCAAGGTAATCTCTGACATCTTTTCTGTACTGACCGGGGCAACTCGCCAGTTGGGAAAAGTCTTTTTTCGGAAATAAACTAATATTTAGGAAAATTGACGAAAGTGTCGATAACTAGTGAATTATTGAACCGATTGCAGCCTGTAGCGTTGTAAGATGATAATTGCCATTTAAGTTTTCTGTCTGAGAAAGGTGACCGATTATATTGTCTAATAGAATTCCCGCACAGAGATTACTTATTTGGGGATTTTGAGTCTTGGCATCCATAAATATTTAGGGGCTAGATTCACACAAAAATAGTACATTCTGTGGTCTCCCGTCCTCCAGATATGACACCTAATTTTTTTTGTGGAGACACTTGGGTTGCGGCAGCTTACAAGGCGCCACCTAATTTAATAGAAAAGTTGAAACAGAAAATTACAGAAAGCTGTAATAACATCTATCTAGGTACATTTAAGACACACATGAATGAATTTATGCAGCTGCACTATTACAATTAAGACGAGGAATGCAGCATCTTTGGGTTAAATTGTGTTAGGTTAGCAATTTTCAACTCTTTCATGAAATTAAGAGTTAAAACTTTAATTAGTCATAACATCCTTAAGAAAAAACGCAGGGCAAATATTGTTGTCTTAAAAGATATTTCTCCAGCAATATGCCACATCACCTCTCCTTCCTATTTGAAATTTTAAAATCTAACTATCCAACCGCCTAACCGTGCTCCTTTCCATGTCAGAAAATGGTTTAACCAGATTGGATCACCCTCGAATTGAATTGACACGTATTTCACCATTTTGTAAATTTTCAACGTATTTCCGAGATAAGAAGTGTAGTGTGTAACTTTTGGCGGACTCTGTTTATTTATGATTTGATAATCGTCAGATTCTATTCTAAATCTGATATTACTATAGCCAGTTAGTTTTAGATAGCTTTTAGGGAATTAAAAGATATATATATTCTAATGTGTCAGGGTAAGTGAAAAACATAGCATATACAATAGAGGACTACTGAATATACAAGGCTACTGAATATCTAATGACGTCTCTGGATGGACTGAACATTTGTATTAAAAAGGTGTATTCAAATCCAAACTGCTTATTTTGAGACACATTCGTAAATTCATTTTTGCTCTAAAATGCATCCAATTGGCAGGTTCTCTTATTCAGAAACTTTATAATGTCCCCACTGTCTCGATTTTTTGATAAAGGCAGAATATATTTCAAAAAATGCTGTCAAAGTGGACATTTTGAACCGAATTTCGAGAAGCGATAGCGCTGGAAACAAAAAAAAGTCCTTCCGGCCTGTACCGGGAGGAAAAGGTAGCTTTCCTATATCTTCGTTTTAAAATTTTAGCTAATGTTACACGAAAACAGCAAGTTAAAATGCAAAGAAACGTTTACAAAAGATTCGTTAATACTGAATTTTAATAAGAATTTCGCCAAATTATTGAGCAATAGCCAAATTGGCTTCATTTATAAAGACTTATTTTGGTCGCCAAATTTGGCGATAGTTGCCAAATGTCACAAATTTTGCCAATTTTTTCGCCAATTTTGTAGCCAACGTCGCCAATTTTGGCGCTAACGGATATGAATATATAGTTTTATGCGTATGATTGGGAAAATTATTACAACAATGAAAGAAAATAATTTGCGAGTAATCGCGTTAATGTGCTGTTTTGTTTCAAAATGTCAGCCACCCTAGAATTTCAAACTGCTCTATCTCAGCCATTTTTAAAGAGAGAGGTAAACCAAAAAATGCTCTGGAATCCTTGTATCAAGGCCTAACACGTAATTATAAAATAAATTTGAATTTTTAAATTTTTGTATATTTATTTTAGTTTTAAATTTTTAAATGGCCGCCATCTTGAAACAAAATGGCGGACCAAGCTGGCCAACGAACTCGGTCGAGACATTGGTGACCTTAATACACACAATTAGTTTCATCAAAATCGATTTATAAATACGAGCGTTATCGTATGACATAGGTCAGATATATATATATATATATATATATATATATATATATATATATAAATCAACATTTGAACGGAGGGTGGTTTTGGGGTCTGGGGGTCATGATCGGTGAAAATATATCGAAATTTTCCGGAACTGCTCCGGAGGAAAGCAGTTCTGGAAAATTTCGATATATTTTGCATCAGCACGTTACGTTGTAGATCCAGGTTCGAATCCTGGTCCCGGCTATTTTTTCATCCGTATGGGGTTCAGTGTATTAAATTGTATTTATGTCTGAAATAACTTGTTCTTTAATTAATAGTACTTTTAATGTATTCAGACGTTAATTTATAAACTTTAATATGTTCGAGTATGATTACTAAAACGGGAAAGAACAGAGATCCACAGACGGAGTGAAGAGGATAAAGAAAATTCTCTAGGTCGCAATAAAGTAAATAAGTTCTATCTTACTTCTATGTTTTTTTATATATTTTAAATTTTAACCCCTTCGGGACCGGCGGCTTTTACACAAATTTTATTCGGTTGGCACCACTTTCTTTTAAAAAGCTACCTTTACTTAAACTGTCCCAAAAATGCTCTAATTAGAGCAAGCAAATATTACTTTTATTTTTTACTGGTGCCTAAAACAAATTCTGCATGCTCTTTTTGAGGGTGCATATATGCACCCATGGTCCCGAATGGGTTAATGTGCTGTATAACATTTGTTGCAGTTCGGTGCTTTTATAGTGGTGGTATCACATAAATATTATGATTGCTTTCATTTATTTGCTATATTGAACATTGTTTTGTTGCTCTAGCTCGTATAAATTCCGTTATGCAGCCGAAACTGTTTGCTTGAGAATTCATAGCATCCAAAAAACGGATATTTTCTTTTGATACCGTGTTGATAAAATTGATTAATACACTCTAAAAACTATTTTGACACGTTTCTGGAAATTAAGTCATAAATAACGTCTCTTTCAGAAATGTTTCTTTAAATCTCGGAAAACCATTGGTTTATGAGGTTTATACGAAGAAAAAGGAAACGCTTTTCGGAATCGTGGATGAATCGGAAGTGGTTATATTATATTGTGTAAACCTTCATGCTAGAAAAAGAAACAGATTTCTTTTTCACAGTGTATATTAGTATCTCTTTACCGAGACATTTTCCACGAATTCTTTTCTACTTCTTTTCTTAAAAAATATACAGGTTTTCGAAATTTAAGTTATTCACTCACAGGACTGTGTAGATGAGTCATACAACATGGATGTCGAACTGCATACGCTTCAGATAATTATTGTTTAGCCTCTTCTGGAAGTGAATATATTTTATTAAACTAAGTAAAAATTGGTAAACTAGGTACTTAAATTCCTTGGTTGGATGTTAGCCATACCACCTTATTTAGAATTTGGAAAATATCTTTAACAATAAATCAATTAAAATATTTTTATGAAAGCATCCATATTTCAGATTCTGATGAAAGGTGGGGTAAAATAGGGTACCATAAAATATAATTTTATTACAAATTTGATTTTTATTAAAACATTTTATTCAACACTCCACATGAAAAGTATCGTGACATTTAATTAGGTATGTATGCACGTCAACATGAAACGAAATCATTTGTAAATTGTTAACTTATTATTTTTAAACAAAATTCTCATTGTTTTCCAAGCTTAATACAATTTTAAACACGAAAATAACAAAAAATAGTAGGTGCACATTGTATAAAAAAAAACAAAAAAAAAACAGAAAAACTGTAAATTCACCAAAAATGAAAGAGAGTTTTGTCGCTTTAGTAACAATTCTTTCAAGGATATTTGGGCAGTTACAGTTGTGCAAAAATCGTATTCATAGTGGGGTTCATCAGTTTCATCCGCGCTGCAGGTAGCATGAGCCTATTCGCGGAAAACCACACAGTGTACCTATTCTTCTCCCGGGACTGAATCAGTAAGGTCCAATAAACATTAAGCAGGCATTTAAAGTGCCGCCGTCTTCTTCGTCATCAGTCGGACACCAATTCCATTTCGTTGTTCTCATTATTGCTTTGAGAGCAGCTGAATTTATCCGTCCTTCTTTTGTTAGTTTCTTTCTTTGCTGTTTTTTGATATTGGATTTATTTTTCCCTTTGACAGAGACTCTTGTTTTTTTGTAGGGCCTCCAATTTTATCATCAAAGAAAACGTTTCGTTTTCTGGTTGTTTTTCAGTTTGAGAAAGTTCTTCAATGAGTTCTTTCTTCTAGGGTGATGAGGTGAAAATTGCGGTTTTTCCGTTTTCTGTTATTTTTATTCTGACGTTTCTTTTTACTTACCCATCATACGTAGTATAGGGTAAGTCTTGTAATCGTTTTGAAAATCGAAAATTTTTTTTGACGGATTTACACGTTTCAGACACTGGAGATTCCGAAAAACATATTTTTAGAAAAAAAAATGTTGCCGTCCATCTGTGTGTCTGTATGTGTGTGTGTCTGTGTGTTTGTGTGTCTGTAAACGCTCTATCTCCCGAAAAAATTGAGATAGAGACTTGGAATTTGGTATGTAAGTAGTATGTAATAATAGGAAGAAGCTTATTGAATTTCAGTAACCTCGATTATCCGGAACTATTTTTATCGGACTCTCGAAATATTCGTTCTGATAAAAGGTATATTAAAATTTTCGAAATTGTTTATTTTAAGGAGTGAATATAAAAGACAATAAAAAACATAAATTTTGCATAAAGAATGAAGTTGATCGGATAATAAGTTGCCGAGATATTTGTAATCCTATTTTCCACACTCTTCGATTTTTCCTGACCCTGTATTTCATCCAAATTTCAATTCAAAGATACATTTTTACTGGAAATGAGACGCTTAATCAGATGCAATAAACCGCTAGTTAATAGGATTATTGTTTTCGGAGTTATAAGGATGTTTCTTTTAAGCAATTCAGTAATCGAGTCTTTAAAGTTTATGACGTCATCAAGCCACGATTTTATTCGAATTGCAATGCATTTTATAAGTAGTTCACACATTTTTTATTTTAATATTTTATATTATGCATATCAATGATGGGTAAGTATTACGGTGGCCCCCAACGACTAATCTTCTTTTGGAATGATTTTCAGCTCTAGCGGTGGGTGTATGGTGAAAGCAAATTTTGAGCTGAAGGTTGTGATAGCTTTCTCGCCTTTAGATGGTGTAAGCTGGAAGATATCATAATTAAGTATGTATGCCGAAAAAGTGTCTCTGTTTGGAGTTGATGGCTTGCTATCATCATTCACTGGAGTTGAATTCAAGCGAGAGAGCCAGAAGTTGATGGTGCGCTGTCCACAATCACCATACCTGATGAACGCCTGGAGAAAATGCTAGATAGTGTGGTTTGGTTTCAACATAATAATGGTCCGTGGTTTCTGATGGAGTATGTAGTTAATCAGTGATTACCGTTCGTTTTAACTGAAGATATATCTATTTTTTCAAACACTTTTATTGCAGTTTGCATGACCTCTATTCTCGAGAAGGACGTTTTCAGTAGTTCTGAAATTTCATAAATTGAACGAACGGTAGTTGTGGATGCAAGCTCTTGTTGACGTTCGAATAAAGTTTTTTTTTGGAAATGTGCAGTCTTATTTTGCTGTTAATGTTGTCATTCAATTTGTGCAACATCTGACACTAAAATTAAAAAAAAAAGCTAATTTGATAGAGAAGAATAAAAACAATGTGTGGAACAAGATGAGATACTCTTACGTCCCTACCCCATTTCACCCCACATGGTACTAGAGTTTTGCCCCGCAAGGAAACAGAAAATAAAAATTCTTTCCTTTGATAATCTATCGACTTGGCAAAAACGGCAAAATAATCTGTATTAATTACTGTAAACATGCTGATACTTATCGAAATTCTGACCTGAAGCAGGAGTGGTCAATCAACTTAAGAATTCGGCAAAAATACAGAAAATTTTTGCAGCATATCTTCAAAATTCTGTCACACACACAAAAAAAAACAGCCCCATTGCTAACATAATCAAAGTAAAGTAAATGAGGGGTGCAGGTGGGACAGGATGACTATGTATAGGTGGCTATTGCCAGATTGCAGCTCCCTATTGAAAAACAGGGGGTACTCCGTTTTACTCCACTCGCCTCCAATGTTTATACTGGCTATATCTTAGCTATATCTTGGCTAGTATTGACAATTTTAGCATAAAATATTGCTCCATCATAGGAGTGTTTGCATTCAAGAAATATTCGAAAGCAATATTTCGCATTTTATTGCCAATATTTCTAATGTAATGTCAATATTTCTGCAGTAGTTGCATTTCATTTTAAATATTTCCAATTTGAGCCCAATATTTAATCAATATTGTTATTTCATTGGAAGTGTTTTAAATAAATACAACCTAGGACCAATACTGGACCCCTAATCAATAACACCACGATTGGTTGCTACTTGGATTTATCTTCGAAATGCCTTTTTGGAAACATTCATATTTTGCTATATTATCTAACTTGCTTCATGCTAAATAAAATACTTCCGATTTTTAATTTTTACTGTAAAACAAATTCTTTTTCTGCCAGTCTGAACTATAAGCGAAGATTTGTGTGAAGCCCCTAATACTTTTTCACATAACATTTATAAATGTCATTATTGATAACAGTGAAAATATGTGCTCTAAGCAGGCAAAATACAAAAACACCTTGGATTCAATAAATGAATTCCCCCTTTGTTAAAATCCCTAAACAAAACGCTTGCTGTCAAAAAGATAGATGGCTTACTATATATCACGGTATCTTGTATTCTGTTTGAATCAAAATTTCATAGAAACGTAATAAAATAGATTTTAGAACGTGTAACGAATGATATTATTATAAACTTTTCATTTCTACAAGGTTACTATATATCTTTAGAAAATGAAAGTCCACAATATTTTACAGATTTTGACAGCTACCAAATAGAAATTTCGTTTTGTTACTGATTATTTGTTAAAATGTATCTACAGTAAGGGAAATTACTGAACGCTATTCTACGTTATAAAGAAAATAGCAACTGTCTTCGTTTTGAAATTACAGTTTCATTAATTTTTATATATATTTATTATCTATAATTTTTATAATTTATATATATATTTGTACCTTAGATACAAAGTTAAAATAAATGCCGTTTATTCATTCAGTATGCCTGGAATTTTTTTTTTTAATTCCACTAATAGTGAAAAATATGCATATGTTTTTATTTATGTCAGATGACATCTATTTTAAAATTCAAAAATTCTTGACATAATGCATTTTTTGTAACAAAGTTACTGCAATTGAGAATATATTTTGCATTGTATTAAATAATGTCTGTATATGCAGATGTTTGGCTTAAATAATATGTTAGCTATTACAGTAGAAAAAAAAACACCATATACACAAAAAAGATATGTTTTCTTTTAAACATTTAGTCCCTGCTAATTTCAAATTTCATTTTAAGCCTTCGTTTAATCACCATCTAGTATTTCAATGAGGCAAATTTAATAGGCCATGCGCTTAGTCATACCTGCCAACTTTTATGCTTTTGACTTACCACTAAAATTTAATAGTACATTTTGCCTTATTTAATCGTTGAAATCTGCGATTAAATAAGTCAAAAATGTCTATTAAATTTTAGTGGTAACAAAAAAGCGTAAAAGTTAGCAGCCATAGCTTAGCTACTCAGCAGTTTTACAACTGTGTTTAGTTTGTACCAGCCAATTTTAACTTGCTGTATTTTAACTGTTCTGTATTTTACTGTAATTTTCTGGGATATTATGAGTCCTATAATCTCTTTGAAGAAAATCTTGCATACTGTTTCGAATAAAAATAGACTTATATAAATAAAATAACATCTAATGTTTAATTACACATCTAAAACTGTACAAAATATAATTACTGGCTCTGACACACATGATTAAAACACATAAATATCACTAATCATAGGGTCCACTAGGTCCATGCACATTTTTGCCAGGTGGTATTCCAGCCACTAATCCGGAGTAATAGCTTCCGTAGGACTGTAAGACTGTTGCCCTGTAACAGCAAAACAATTAATTAGTCGTTTACATTTTAATAAAAATAAACAGTTATTATGCATTTGATAGCCTAATAGGGATTGGTGAGATTAGTACAAGCCTGTAGAGCATAGTGTCCCTGTCGGTCCTCTTTATTAAGGTCTTAAAAAAATTACAATCTTCAGCCGAAGCTGGACCCGCCGTTAAACGCGACAAGGGGCGGGATTGAAAGTTTAGGAAAAATACCAACTATAATCAAAGACCAGATCATATATAAGCCGGCCCTGCCAGGGAAGGACCCTTGAGGCGACAGTTAGCAGGGACTGAGTAAGAGTTGTACATTGGGAGTGGCAGCTGACGACTACTAGGTAAGGTTAGAGAGTTCTGTCTGAAAAATATAGATTTTATGTAGCTTTCTGTTAAGTGTGTGCCTCTATAGAATATTAGGAAGCCATTCCTTGGCAGGGATTGCATTCTTCTTAATATGCTATTGTGCTGAATACGAGCAGGTGAAATAATAATTGGGAGCCGACGCCTCTGCTCCACACTAGCAAAGGAATGTGTCTTCACATTTAAATTTGTAGAGGTATGTTTGAAAGGGACCGTGCCCCGTGAGAACTGCTGTTGTGTATGCTGAGAGGTTTTAGTGTGTTATTGAGACTTTCTGTATTTGATTATACACTGATGTCCAGAAATTAAAGGGCAGTAACCAATTTCAGACTTTGCGTTGAATATCTACTGAAACTCGGGAGGAAATGCCCGAAATGTCCTTGAACTTTCAGGATGTAAAGAACATGCTTGACTTCCCATTTTTCAGTGAAGATTTTGTCGCGAGGAGAATCAGGGCGGGCAATAATAATTGTAATAATAAAATAATATTTTAGATTACCCAAGTAACAGAAAATGCTAAAAATGGTCTGTCACTGTAGCAAATGACTATGAAGGTCGTGTTCAACATTTGTGTGCATTTGTGTAAGCATAGCACGTATATTCGTGAAGATGTTAACGTTTCTGTGAACAATTCAAAAGGTGTTTTATAGCATGAAGAGTTTTCAACCGAATTTAACACCGCTTTCCAAAAACTTGGAAAATTTTTCCAAAAAAGTTATAGAAAGAGTATACTGTAATTAAAATATTAATATGTTGAATGTTTAGTGAGATATGGGTATTTGTATGAAATAAATTTTAACTGCGTATGAGCCAACTACAGCAAATTTTTTTTGTCATGATAGTCAATATTATAGGGCAACGCATATAAAAAGACCAGTGAAATATCGTGAAAACTCAAAAAGTTACAGCAATAATTGATAAATTGAGGAGGATATCTCATATAATCCTATGGGATTTCCTCCTCAATCTATCAATTATTGCTTTTGGGTAATTTATCAAATATAAATTATCGATTTTGGGACAGGAAAATGTTAAGCCTTACTTTCAGTACGGTCAATAATTAGAAGGAAATTTTTTTGTGGGGGGAATAAAGGGCTTAATGAGTTAATTAAGAAAAACAGTTTTTGAAAAAATTTTTTGATGATTAAATTTTGAGAAAACAAGTTATTAAACCTTCTTTTTTTTTAAACTATGTTGCAAAGTGTTAAAAAAATATTAATTTCGAATACCTTTCCATGCAATGTTTAATAACTGGTTTTTTTTAACACTTTCACACATAGTTAAAAAGTGTTTATGACTTCGGTTTGTCTCGCCGGCTGTCCATGCTCCAGCTCTCGTATATATACTTCGATTGCCATGTAATTGATATATGGTATTGAGGTTTACTATAGCATGTACGCTATTGCAAAGAAAGTGTGTAGCATTTAGAGATCGTTTACAGGGACACCCAAAAGAATTCCGTTACATTATGTAATATGGGGGAAACCATCTGCTGTGTATTTTAATGATGTTACATTATGCCAAACATAAAGAAATTGATATGTGTTATTGAGGTGTACCATAACATGTTTTCTGTATAATATGAAGTGCGCAGCATATTTATCATTCATTTACAGGGACATGCAAAATCATACGTTTAAAGTACAGCAGTAATTGATGGAACTGTGTTTTCAGTTGCAGTATGTATTGTAAAGTTTAACTACATTTTTGTATACTACGTGGGTTTGTATAAATTCTATAGATCATATACAGGGCTGTACAAAAGAATCCGTAAGCTTTATGGGTTTGAATGGCTTAAAGGTGGATTTTCACTAAATTATGCATTTTTCAGCTAAATTATATTTAGCATAGTAAGAGATGTGTGTCGAATTTAAATTCATATGCAGGGCTGTGCAAAGAAATGTGTAAATTGCCGTGTATCATATACCGGGATATACAAAAGAATTCGAATACCTTACCCACTATGGACCGTAATTTTCGAAATTGGAATTTCAAATGTGTTATGCTTTTTCTTAATTGTTAATTTAGGTATCTTCTTTCACCTTATCAAATGGTGAAGTTTCGTTACAGTATTCCGTCTTAGAAAGTGTTTTATAATCTACGCATAAGGCATGTTTTTTTCTTGTTATTTATGCGTGCAGATATAATTAAGAAACAATTGTTTACTTTACAAAGATGTACAATCCTGGAAAAAGAAATGTGATCAACCCTACTAAATCTGCATCAAATCATCATTTAAAAATGTAGCTGGTACCAATTGATTAGAAATAATGTCTATTAATTAACGCTATACTCAAATTTTGCTTAGGTCTACATATTGTATACATATAGAAATTGTAACACGATTTACATTTTTCAGGACTAATACGTAATTTTGACATCATATTTCGAAACGTCGGTAAATTTTACTATCAGATACAAAATAGGAAACCATTTGATCCAGTAGTTTAGGAATTATGCAGGATTAAAATTTGGGTCTCCTAATGTTGTACCCTGGCAAATCGTTGTTTCAGTCGTTGCAAAACAGATTGAAATGTCGCTAGTTTTTCAAGCGTAACTCAAAATCTACTTCACGGAATGATCTGCAATTTTCAATTCGCTTTCTTGAAGCTTCTAGAAATCGTTTTCAGTTAAATAATTCACAGGTTACAAATTCAAAATATACATTTTTTCCATGCTATTTGTCGAAAAAATATAAATTGTAATATATCAATTTTTAATAAAAAAATCGATTCCTAGAATCTTCACATATGCGAATCGGCAATTATACACTGTTAAAACTAAATCCGTAAATCTCGGTAAATCACGTAAATCACCGAAAATCACGGTAAAACTAATAGCAGCAAAGTTGCCGAACGTTTTCCGTTCCGTTAGTAGATTTTCCGTTTTGAGAGATAAAAGAAGGAAAAACTAACGTAATTTTCCGTTACACTCTCAGCATTATTTCCTTCAAATCACGGAAATATTCCTGGCAGTACTGCTAAGAAAGGAAATTTTCTGTTATGAATAACCTCGGTTTTAAAAAATTACATCTCTCTTTGTACTGCCATCTGTGGACTATTACGGGAGTATGTATTATTTGATATGTTTCTAGAATATTTTCTGGCTGACCTTGAGCTCGAATTAGGGAAGTCAGTGCCTTGAGACAAGTGTCCTACTGGTAAGACCAGTCGACGCTTGTAAGAATAAGAGTTTGAAACGATGATACGGGTTTTCTTCAAATGGCGGCTTGGGCCGTTAATTTGGGGTTTAGAAACCTGGTAATTTTGAAGTTAATTGCGGGGAAATTTCGTTATGAGATGATAGATGAGGTTTTAAAACTTTAGTATTAATAGAGGATAAAATCATGAATTATATATATTCTTAATTTGATTGCTAGATGTAAAATATGAATATTGTATTTTGAATTAAATTCGATAAAAAATGTTTGCTCTTTTGAAAAAATCGATTTCTTTTCAACTATTATATATTTTTTAAATGTGTTCGTTTAGAACATATTTTCAGTGCGAGTGTTTTTTATGACTTTAAAAAACAAATTGCGAATAATTTTAAAGGAATAAGAAAATTATTTGTTATTTTTTTAAATTCGAAAGCATTACTTTGTTTGTTTCTTTTTTTGAGTAAAATCGATTAATTATTATATATATATATATATATTAATGTATTTGTTGAGAATGTATTTTAAGTGCGAATATTTTTTTATAACTTTAAACAATAAATTGCAAATAATTTTAAAAGAATGGGGAAATTAATTGTTACTTTTTTTTAAATTCGAAAGCATTATTTTGCTGTTGTTGTTTTAAATAAATTCGAAATTTTAATTTATTGAATTTTTAGTTTTTCTGTGCAGCAAGATGCCAGTTTTTTAAACGTTGAAAATAAATATGCAGCAGATAACGGAATATCTCCGTTGGCCCATTTCGTCTCCGTCCGTTAAGTTGTTTTCAGGAAATATGAGGAAATGTTCTGTTTTTTAACGGAAAATACTCTTTTGTCGTGAAAAGGGACCTTTTCTGTGAAATTCAGGAAAAAATACCCGTGAATTTCAGATTATTTTTAACAGTGTATCTCATTCAGCCAAGTAGTTTTGGAGTTATTATTAAAACACTACCAATACTGAAATCTGTTTTGCAACGATTGAAAATGAGTTTTAGGGGTAACACCAGTTTGACGCCCTGAAATAAAGACTTTATCGGAAATTTTTTTAAAGAAATGCGAAGTGTTTATAAAAATCCGTTTACCGTAATTTCTGGCCTATAATCAGCGGATCAAACAATTGCGTTTCGACCCAGAAATTTTATTTAATAATTGAAGTCAAATATTTACAGTGATCTAGTAAGTTACATTATAGAAAATAAAATTTCTGGGTCGAAACATAATTATTTGATACGCGGATTATAGGCCGGAAATTACGGCACTCTAATTTATTATGCATGTATTAAAGTAGAAAACCGTATTTTTATTTTTATCGATTCAGAGTAAAAATTTAACTTTTCAACCACACATTTTGTTGCTTAAAATTATAGAGAAGAGCAAAATATCAATATTTTGCAAACAAATACTGCGTACTTCACTAGAAAATGTGTAACGATTTATTTTCAAAAAGAACAAGTGGAATGATTGAAAATTATCAGAGTTAGAGTGTCCACCAATTTTGAAAATGCTGTTCTGAGAAAAAAAAAGGCTAAAAGTTTTTGTTACTGTTTACTCGCTATGGCGCGCTCTACTTCCTACAATTCCAAAATTTCCCTTTCAATTTAGATATCAATTTCTAACTAATAAAATATGATTTTCATAAAAAGCACTTTAAGTGACAAAAAGAAAAAGGAAAAAAAAAAAAAAAGAAAGAAAGAAAGAAAGAAAAATAAAAAATTTGAACCAGTCAAAGTGGTATTACCCCGAGAGGATTTCAAAACTTTAAATCTATGTAGTTTCTAATCTACTTGACTAAAAATGATATCCCGTTTGGTATTCAAAGGTAAAATTTGCCGAAAAATCCATATATTGTGTAAAAATTAGTTGTTAATTGAAAACTTCAAAGTTTGCTACAATTTATATATGTAGATGACTCCCTAAGCAATATTTAAGTATAGCATTAATTGGTACATGTTATTACTAATCGATTGGTACAAGTCACACTTTTGTATGATAATTTGAGGCAGTTAGTAAAGAGCGGTCACTTTTTTTTCTCAGGACTGTACATTGAATAAGGACGAAGGATACTTTGTATTAAAAGAATACCAAAGCATATAAAAATATATTCACACAAAATAGAGTATTTAATTATTTTTATTTTAAATATTTATTATTTTCGTTAGTCTGTATTTGATAAATTATTGATTTTCATATCATCTGTTTTTTTTTTTCATGTTTAAATATTACATATTTATAATTGCTGATAACAATAAATTCTAAAAAAACATTTTTTAATTTTAAAAGAAAATAATAAGTATAATATTGAAGCATTTTACAACTTACAGAAAATCTAAGGAAATACCGTTTTATTGGCAGAATATCACAAAGATCAAATTATGAGGATATCAAAACACGTTTATGGAAGAAAAAAATGACAAATTGGATAGATTTCTTGTGCGATCACAACGGAAGACAAAGATTATTAAACTAGCTGTTACTACGGTTTTAACAGGTGTGGTGGATTGACCTTGATTGACTCCCGATTGACGTCTCTGACAACTTAATTGACAGCATAAAGGTACATAATGCCAGACCTGCATTCAACTCAAAGGAGGACATATTCTACATTAAATCTGTTTTTCATATTTACTTTAGCAAGATAATTTACTTGATATCGCATCAGTCGTATGTTTTTTTATGATACCGTTTCATTTTTATTCCATTGTACGGTGCATAATTTTTAAAAGTAGCAATACGTTCTTGCGTGATATATACCAGGGATTACAAAATTGTTTGATCGCGCGTGCAAAAAATAGAAGAAAAATTATTTATCAAATTTTCAACATGACAGGAATATATTACAACTCAAAATATAAATTAATAAAGAATTGTATTTTACAAGACTTTTATAAAAATGTTTTTTTTTACTATCTTAAAACCGGCTCCTTTGTTATTTATTTATGAGCTCAATAATATAGACAGTCACATTGAAATTCGTATTAATAATTTATAAATAAGATTTTTCTCTGATGCGTGCGTCCGAGCTAAATTGGGTTCTTATTTTGTCATTTTTAGTTATTTGACTACAGAAATGTGAAAATGAATTGTCATTGCAAATTCAATTAAAAAAATGAAAGTCTTTGAATTTTACAAGCAGGCAATGACTTGGAAAACACACTTGTCTAATGATTTAGTGAGAAAACGGTTCTACAGAATGCTAACACTGAAATTTATAATGCAATAATTCATGCAAAAATTATTTATTTTAAAATAGTCTATGCATCTTAAACAATTTTATGTTTAAAAAATTGGAAATTCACATAAAAATGAATTTCTCTCATACGTTTATTATTATTATCCATAATTAAATTGCGTTCCAGAGGAACTGTCTTGCGTGCCATCTCGGGCACGCGTGTCGTATCCAACCAGGGACTTTTCTCTTCCTAAACAGCGTTGTTTTATTTTGTTTGATTACAGCTTTCTGCATAAAAATTATTTTACTTTAATTTTTGCAAGTTATATGTACCGGGTGTACCATATGTCTGTTAACATTTGGAAAATTGTTAAAATGAAAGCGTTATAGTCAAATGTGCTTTTCGGGAAACTTATTTTAAGGAAGAGGGACTTTTTTACAGGGATAAAAATTTTTAGCTAATATATTTGCTAATAAAAAGCACTGCACGAATTACAATTTAATATTTCTGTGATAAACAATGTTAATTTGCACCCAAGAAAAAACTTTACAAGCGTTTAACAGAACCCATTACTCCTAAGTTCACCACCACAAAAAACTGTGCCTTTGTAGTAATTGAAATGTTAAAAATCAGCATTCGTTACGAAATATCTTACATGCACGCTTAAAAAGATATTTCCACTTTTCTACAAAGTGTAATTCTTTGTGGTGGCACAGACATTAAACATTTCGTGTTATAAAATGCTTGTAAAGTTTACTCGAATGCAAATAAATGTTATTTACCAGATAAGCATTTGATTAAAAAACCTTTAGTTCTTTTAGTGGTAGAAATTTTAACTAAATTTTTTATCGCAGTGATAAAAAAATCTAATAATTAGAATAAAACTTCCCGAAAATCTTATTCAAATATACTGATTCCTTCTATTTTTATGAATTTTTGTAACGTTAACAGACTTTTAGAACACTCAATTATGTAAATAGCTTGCCATTAAAATTTTCCCAACCACCATTGAGGAAAACATGATTAAGATTTTATAAAAATTTATAATATTTTAAACATAAAAATATTTATTTTTAGAATTGAAGTTCTAAGACATTTTGTAGAATTTTACATAACAGACAAAAATGTGTGTGTGTGTGTATTCTAGAGAAAATAATTTTAGGCCTTTTTATCGCAGTTGGATAGAGAAAAAGTAATATTTTAAATTAGCCATTTTTCTTATGCCTGCTGAGAAGTTTGAGATACCTAGAAAGAAGTTTAAATTTGAGGTATTGAAATTACTTATAAGTATTCAGCAATCTCTATGAAAAAAGTGTGTCAGTTTGAAATTGAATGCTTTTGAATTTCAATTTCAAATTCAAAGAAAAGATTATTGTTGAGTTTTCAGGTCACCCCAGTGTACGTAAGTGGAACTGGAAATATATCTATTATTTAAAGAAAATATTATATTCTCGAAACTTACATTAAGGATATTTAAGGAAATATTTCAAATAAACAGATCATATTGCTATTTCACTTTAAAGATTATAATTAATTATTCTTAGCATTTACACTTTGATTATCGTATTTTAAGATTTAAGAAATTGGAATATTTTATGCTAATGATTCAAAATTATCCTAAATGTATATTCCTCCAATAAGTTCAAAACGAAAACAATTAGGAATTACGTGTTTAATATTCCTTATGGTAAGAACGTTTTAAAATATTTTTGTAGCAAAAGCTTCGGAAACCTTAATTTTTAAATCTTTAAGGGGACCACAAAGGTTTGAAATGACGAAAACATATATTGATTATTATTATTTTTAATAATGACTGAAATTTTAAGAATGCCATACAATTGGTCCGATGGGAAAAATCCTAATATTAAGGTCGTGCGAGGTGTAAACGTTGAAATGCGCAGACTGGTGATACTTGCGAATACAAAACTTTAACTGAATTATCTCGAAACACTGTTTTCCAGCGGTTTTGCTGCGATAACTTTAACAGATTTACAAGTTTATATAACAATATAATAAATTATAACACCTTGTTATAATATATTTCTTTCAAATGCTAAAAGGTGTAAATTAACAACATAATATACAGTTAAATAACTTTTATTAGGTTGTTGACATGTTTCGGTTCACTCCCAGCCATTTTCAAAAACAAGGTATTCAAGTTATTTCAAGTTATTATTTGAAATGCTATCATTTAATTTTCATGTACTTTTTAAAAATTACGCACGTTATCTTTTATTTTTTTACTTGGTTGTTTATTTTCATATTTGCAACCATGGTAACTCGAGCCACAATTTCGGTAAATTAAAAGATGTTGCATTGTTACATGTATTTAAGCTTTGTAGTTTGGATGGTCTTATACATCAGAAACATTATCAGGATTCAATTGGTTTGTTCGTCTGCTTGTTCTAGGTTTAGTCTCTCAATGCTCTAACATGGAAGAGTTTAATAATGATATGAAATTAACAATAAAAAAAGGACTTAATCTAATCATTCATACTAACTATTTCAAATTCAATGATCAATATTATAAGCAGAATCATGGAGCCCCAATGGGATCACCTATTTCGGGTTTATTAGCTGAATATACTCTTCTCCCATTGGAAATTAAGTTTTTGACACATTTGATTTAATGCCTCACACTTGACTCAGATATGTTGATGATATTTTTATAGTTTGGCAGTATAGTCTTGATGAACTTAAAATATTTATAAATCATCTAAACTCAATTGACAATGACATTAAATTCACTATTGAAATTGAACATAATAAAAGTCTTCCATTTCTTGATGTAATGTTAACCAGCACAAATAAATATATTGACATAGCTGTTTTCCGAAAAAGTATGGCCAATCTACCATACCAAATAACATGTTCTCCATTTACTCCATTCAGCCATTCAGCCATTCTCCATTCAGCCTACAGATTTTTCATAAGACGGCCCTTTATGTTATGTACTGCAAATAAATTGAATAATGAATTAGATACTATTCGTAACATTGCTTGTAATAATGGTTTTAAGATACACCATATTAATAAATTAATCGTGGATATCGCCAATAATAAGAAACCAGAAAACAAAGTTAATTCGCAAAAATACAAACTTTATACTCTTCAATATTATCCAAGCTTTTTAGAAAAATTAAAATACAGACTTAAACATTTAAATATCTGCTTAATAGCCAAACCCGCTCAGAAATTAAAGAATATCATTTGCAGTAAAATTGATCCAATTAATTTTGATAATTATTCAGGAGTATATGAAACACCTTTTATTAAAGAAGACGGATCACGAATTACTACATTGGCATGACAAGCAGGAAATTTAGTTACAGGAAAAAGGAGCATATAGCTGATATTAAGTATAATAGAAAAACCACAGCCCTGGTAAGTTTATATCCAGAAGAAACCATTCAAATAAATTTCAATGAAAGCGAAATATTTTTTCCCTCCAGTCTATACTATCCATTCATAAGAGAAACCGTAGAGATAGTAACACGCAAAAAATACAATATGTAACCATGCAGCATCCTTTACCTTCCCAAAATTGTGGTTCGAGTTACTCCATGGTTACAAATATGAAAATAAATAACCAAGTAAAAAAAAGTAAAAGATAACGTGCGTAATTATTAAACAGTACATGAAGATTAAATGATAGCATTTCAAATAATAACTTCAAAGACCGTGCAATTATAGAATATTCTCACTTGTTTTTGAAAATGGCTCGGAGTGAGCCGAAACATGTCAACAACATAATAAAAGTTATTTTATTAGAAAGGTTGCACCTGTATATTATGTTGTTAATATACACCTTTTAGCATTTAAAAGAAATAGATTTACCCTTCTTTTTTCTAAAGTAAAGTAAATTAAATTATTTACAAGATATGACTGAAAAACAAACAATTTTTTTCAAGTTAAAAGGATGAAAGCACTGCGTCACAGTGGGCCGATTATCATCACTAAATTTTAATAGTATTCTTCGCCTTATTAACTTTCAGAAATTCTGTCATTAAATAAAGGTATTAAAATTTAGTGGTGACACTCGGCCCACTATGGCGCAGCGCTTCCATCCCTGCTAGTTATAACAAAAAACATGATCAATATTTATGGATTTAAAATTACATATTTTTATATTTTTTTACAATTGTTTTTGTTTCAGGTATAAACAAGAGATAACGTAATAAGCAGTATAAAAAAGAAATGACGACTCAAAAATATTGAACTTTAAAATTGTGGCAAAACTAGTTTTACGAAATTAATTTTGCGGGACAATATTAAAACTTTTGCTATTGTTTTTTACAATTTAACACGTGTTTTTTTCTATATAACATAAATAAATAAACGCTAAAAGAATTAATAGTCTAAGTTAATTACAGGCTTCCTAAACCACGATCAAACTTCAGTCAATTTTCTCAATTTCAAACGTTTCTGGTCCCCTTAATGTCCGGTTTGAGAAAAATTTGGAATCCAAAAATATAAAGCGTTATAAAATAAGATAATATTAATCTTTTATTGCATTTAAATTACAAGAAAAATCGCATATTATGCTTAAACGAAGACACATTTTCCATCATTATGTACAACCTTCCCAAGATATATTGCTTGCACTTGTGCTTTTTAGCTCACAGGACAGGCTATCAAAGCCTGAGAGCTAATGTGCCCGCAGGTTTTGTATTTACGTACGTATGTATGTACGTAACGCGATAACTCTTGATAGAAATATCGATTTTCTTCAAATTTTGTATATAGGCTTATTCTGATAAGACGCTTCTCTGATTAGTTGTGGGGGTTCATTGGTTAAGTATAAAGGGGAAAAGGGAGGTTAATCCCCTTTAAATTAGAGATGAAGAATTTTCCGATTTGCTTCACATTTTGTGTATAGGTTCATTGTGATAAGGCGCTTCCCTGATTAGTTTTGAAGGTTCATTTGTTATGTATAAAGGGGGTAACGGGGGCTAATCCCCCTTTAATTTAGATAAAAGAGTTTTTCATGCAAAATTATCCGATTTGCTTCAAATTTTGTATATAGGTTCATTGTGATAAGGCGCTTCCCTGACTAGTTTTCGAGTTCATTGGTTAAGTATAAAAGGGGGGGGGGACGGAGGGTTGATCCCCCTTAATTTATTGTCGATTTCTTTATTTTTGGAGGGGAATTATTCTTTGAAACAAGAGTATAATATACAATTAGAGGGAATAGCCTGTGGGCTCAATGCCATCGGTTTAACTGGGCATTTTTCTTTTTATTATCCTTCATTTTATTTTAATAACAGCATTAATGCTCATTAAATTACACTTATTTAAACTTCTTCAGTGAGTAATTTCAATAACTCTGTTTGAAACTAATAATGTATTTCTGCCATTCACTGTACACTGAAGCAGTATTACCTCTTTTAAGGTGTTTCTCATTTTATGAGAATTTGGTAGTCTGTCAGAATTTGAACTTAAATTTCAAAGACATAAAGAAAAGGAGCAAATTCATGAATATACCATTCAAACATAAATCTATCATAGAGGTTATCTATTCAGAATTTATTTTTACTTTTCAGAAAAAAGTAATGACAGTTAATGAATGTAATATGTAAAAGAGTACTTTCACAAATGCACCGACATTCTGAAAATTATTTAAACCTTTCAGAGAGCGCACGAGCTCAAATTTTACTAGAAACGTGATATTTTTTAAATTGTCCTCAAATACGAATCTATCCGAAGGTTATTGCTATTTCTCAATTCATTCATCAGTTTCCCTCAGGATAAAATCGGTTTGTTCAATTTCCAATAGAAATTTGTGTACCTTTAAAAAAATTAAATATATCAATTATTTCATGATTTAAAAATTTGTTTCTGTAATAATGTAATAGATATCTACAAAAACAACTTTTCAAAAGTAGAAAAAGCCAGGCGTAAAAAAAAAAAAAAAAAAAAAAAAAAAAAAAAAAAGTTGTGGCTAAAAAATGGTGTGATATCAAATTTCCAAGCTATTATATTACTTATTTAACTTTTTTCCATTAAATAAGTTATCATATATATAAGTCGAGTGCCTACGTATATGTTAATAGAAATCGTTTACTCCTGTACTAAATACATCCTAACGAGTTTCTGAAAATGCAATTTTTTTCAAATTATGCATGATGGGCTTGGTGGCCATCTTTGCATATTATTCACAAAATTCTATACACTCAAATCCGTAGTTATAATCCGAAGTTCAAAATTATTATTTAAGCAAATGTTTTAAGCGTTTAATTTATAGACTTGTATGCCTGAAAATTGTGTCTTAAGATAATGATGACTTATCTTAAAGATTCATCTTATGATTTATTTTTTAGAGTCATTAATAATTTCAAACTAGCAAAAATCAGATTCTCAAAATATCAGTCTTATCTAATTTATCTGTCCGTAGTTAAAATCTGAAGTTCGAAATTGTTATAAACACATTACAGTGCAAACATATTACTCTTTTACTTTAGAAATTTGGATGCTTAGAAATATGGAAAGATGGCCGCCAAGCCCATCATGCATAATTTGAAAAAAATTGCATTTTCAGAAACTCGTTAGGATGTATTTAGTACAGGAGAAAACGATTTCTATTAACATATACGTAGGCACTCGACTTATATATATGATAACTTATTTAATGGAAAAAAGTTAAATAAGTAATATAATAGCTTGGAAATTTGATATCACACCATTTTTTAGCCACAACTTTTTTTTTTTTTTTTTTACGCTTGGCTTTTTCTACTTTTGAAAAGTTGTTTTTGTAGATATCATTTCTTTTTTTAAAAATAGATTAAACATAATTTAAATAATCTAAACATGAGAAATAATTTAAAATTACATTTTACTTTCAGTCTTTGTTTAAAGGGTTAACTAGAAATACCAGTAGATTTTTTAATTAAAGTAAATACACTCTTAAAAACAACATACTAAATGTGGCTTGTTATAATACTTGTTATTCTCCGTTAAAAAATATCACTGACTTATCCATGAAATGAATAAAAATGGAATACGTACATAGCGTGTCAGTGCTGCATTTGATATGAAACGTGATATCATGCTCTTTTATTATTAGCACTAGCTGGCTTCGCCCACTAGCGAGCCCTTAATTTACATCGGGGCCTCGAATCTTGTAAAACCTCGAATAAGATAAACCTCGAACCGAACGAACCTCCGACCAGGTTCCCCGCTGCCTTCGGCACCGGATAATCCCCTAATTTGCCCATCAAATAGTATAAACCTCTAACCGAACGAACCTCCGACATGGGTCCCCACTGCCTTCGGCACCGTATAGCAGTCGTGCTGCGCACGGTCAAGTTCTATATTCCACCACCAGGTAGCGCAATCTGTTCTATATGAACCTTGGGCACTGAATTCGTTAAGGCTATAGATGTCGAGAGGAATGAGCTATACCCCGTCGTGATCCAGCCCATAGAACCAGAGATAGGAAAGTGCCCCCTGGTGATGAAAAAACGAACTAAAATCAGAAAGCTCTATCGAAGTCGAGTCGAATGAGCCATACCCCGTCGTGATCCGACCCATAGAAACAGAGATAGAAAAGCGCCCCCTGATGGTGAAAGCTAATCACGTTTAGGGGCAAAGTGGGGGGATGAACACCGGAGATGCATAATAGGATTAAGCGGTCACAGACCTTTCCAACGATGTATTACATGAGGGGTATGTGCAAAATTTAGAACCCCCCTCCCTGCATATTATGATTAAGCGTTCACAGACCTTTCCAACGATATATCACATGACTAGTGTCGGTGGGGGGGGGGGCGCAAAATGTGAGGGTGACACCTGTGATGCATAACAGGAATAAGTTGTCACAGCTCTTTGTACCGATATGTGACATGACGGATATCGTTAAAATTTAGAAAAGTGCCCCCCCCCCTTGTGTAGGCAAAACACGCTGCGCCCCTCCCTATAATTTTTGACGCGTCTTTTTTTTTTAAATTTATGTTATATGTTATAAAATATCGTAAAGTTTCAAACAGATAGCCTTATTATACTTCCTAATTTTGTTCACACCCCTCCCCATCTCCTCCCCGAAATGTGACGCGCCGCTCTTTTTTATAATTTTTTTTATCATGTCTTATAAACTATCTTAAAGTTTAAATCAGATCGCATTGGAATTTAATATATTTGCTGAAATTACTATTATATATAGAATAATATAGAAATAAACCCTCCTTTAGCTTGTAATTAAGATATACGAACAATTTTTAGAATTTCTGAAAGCTGATTTTTATTTATTTATTTATCTATTTATTTATTTTTTGTTTATTTATGTATTTATTTATTTTTGCGTTGCATTGTGCATGTTTGGAATTTCTTAGCAATTTCTTAGATTTACATTATTTTATTCAATTAAACATTGTACTGTTACAATAAATTTAAATGGAAACTTCACTTCTAAAACAAAAATAACACAGGCCTACAAAATTTAACTTTTTATCTGGGGTTTTCATGAATTTATGTAAATTGTAAGACATCTGCTATGCTTATTTCAAAATAATATCCATTTTTAACACTTTCCAACCTAGTTGAAAAGTGTTTATGACTTCGGTTTGTCTGGCCGTCTGCTGTCTGTCCGTGCTCTAACTCCCGTAAATATGCTCGGATTGCCCTGCAATTTTTATATGTTATAATAGTTATCTATAGCATGTTCCTTATTTCAACGGAAGTGTGTAGCACTTATAGTTTTTTTACAGGGACACTCAAAAGAATTCCGTTACATTGCGGTCTATGGGGAAAAATCATTTGCGGTTTATTTAAATAATGTTTCACTATTTTAAACGCATTGAAATTTATATATATCACTAAGGTGCATTAGAAGAAGCTTAATATGGAATAGGGTGTACATAGCACTTATACTTACTTTACAGGGACAGTCAAAAGAATTCCGTTACATTACGTCTATGGAGAAAAATCGTCTGCGGTTTATTTAAATAATGTTTCACTATTTTAAACGCAGTGAAATTTATATAAGGTTCATTACAAGAGACTTACTACAGAATATTGTGTGTATAGCAGTCATCGTTCATTTACAGGGACACACAAAAGAATTCTCTACTTTATGTTAACAATAATTCCTGGAAGTGCGTTTTAAGTTACTGAACGCGATTTTAATTTTAAATCGCTTTTTGTATATTACGTGGTGTGTATAAATTCTGTAGATCCTATACAGGGAAGCACAAAAGTTCGGGAACACATTTCCGTATTATTTAACTCCAGACGGAGAATTTTAAACTGTGCTACGTGTTTCCTAACTGAACTAAAATTTAGCATCCTCTGTAGTATATATACAAATCTATAGATCCTATACAGGGCTGAATAAAAGTATTCGGATTACTTAGATGTTATCTTTTAGCTTATTAAAGAGTATGATTCGTAAAATTATTTTGGAAGCGTTGGAAAGTGTTACATAATCTATGCTTGACGCATGATTTTTCGTTCTTGTTATGTATCACGTCAGGATTTCTTTCAATTAAGAAACTAAGAATTTGGAATTTGAGAATATACAATTTACACAACATTCATTTAAAAATGTACAAAAAAAATCGGATAAATAAATAAAATCATATATACATATATAAATGTGTGTGCATGTTTTATAAGAAATTATATTCTAGTATATATACTAAAATTACTTTTCTTTATCATCAAAAGAACGCTTGTATCCTTTAGATTTTGAAGCTGGTTTAGTGTCTCTTTTTAGCCCCCAGCAGTAATCTGCCAACATATTTACATTCCAGTGTCCTTGATAGCGTTTTTCCATGCATTTTATGCCCTGGTGAAATCTCTCACCTTGTTCTTCACTCATTTCACCAAGATTTTCAGGAAAACATTCAAGATAGGGGTGCAGAAAATGCATTTTTAAACTCATGTTACAACCTAGTTTTTGAAAGTTTTGAACCTTTTTTTCAATGATCGTTGCATAGTTAGGATCTTTGTAATTTCCTAAACATTTCTGAGTAACGTGTTTGAAACTAACCCATGCATCTTTCTCGATTGATTTAATTTTTTCCTCAAAATTTTCGTCCTTTATTAACCATCTCATATCTGGGCCAACGAACACATCTTCTTTGATTTTACCTTCCGATAAATGTGGAAAAACTTCATTTAAATATCGAAAACTATCCCCTGTTTTATCTAAGGTTTTTACGAATTGTTTCATTAAACCGAATTTAATGTGCAGGGGAGGCAAGAGGACTTCTTTTGGATCAACTAAGTTCTGCCGAATCACTTTTTTTATATATCCTGGATTTATACAACCTCTTGATGCCATATTGCTATAAGAAATTGACAAAACAAACGTAAGATATAAATAAACGAACAAAATAAATGCATGTTCTCACTACAAATGCGCGGGAGAAAATTGCGCCTTCTCAGGCAAATATCAATACATAAAGTGGCGCCATCTATATTTATATTTCACATCCTTTAGTGCAGTATTGTATTTTAACATTTATTAATGTCACTTTACTAAGAAATTAATTTTTGTTTTTATTAAAAATGTATCTTATTTAATAAATATTACACATTGATTTTATTAAGAGGCACCCCCTTCTTTTTAGTTTTGTGAAAAAACTGTGGGTGTTAGAAAAAAAAACTAATGTCATATTTGTGATCAGCGTGACTGATTTACTAAGAAAAAAGTGCCATTCTTCAAACCCCAGATTTGTGTTGAGCTGTGTAATTTAACAACTGGATTTCATTAATTTATAGGAAAATGACGTGAAGGGTATTCCTGCGAACGAAATGCCTGTCCTTTACCGTGTTTTTTTTTTTTTTCTTTTTCTTTTCCTTTTTTTTTTTTTTTTTTAAGAAATAAATGAATCACATTTAATTCATTTCAAAAATTTTGTTTACGTTTGGAAAGAAATTTTAAATGCCGATAAGTCTTAATGTATACATTTTAGAAGGTACATCTTCCCTCAAAAACTAATTTATTTTTAAAGATCTTTCTAAAAACGTAAATTATATATTAAAAATATTTTTTAAAGCATAAACACTACGTCTGATTACTTTATTTTACAATATTATAAGAACACGCATTTTATCAGACAATTAAATACACTAAACAAACATGAGTGAAAAGTTAACCGGGGTCAGGACTCGAACCTGGGACCTTGTGCATGCCGTGTTGACGCGCTGCGACAGAGCCACCCAGACCGATATCCTTGAGCGGCAATTTCTCATACTTATTCATGTTGGAAACAGTCATCTGCTACAATTTGCAGTCATATTTAATTGTCTGATAAAATGTGTGTTCTTATAATTATGAAGTTTTTTTTTTTTTTTTAAATATCTTCAAAAGAAAACGGCTGACTTGCAGATGAAATTTGATGTGGTTATATTATAACCTGTAACTGATTTTTGCTATTTTAATACAGATGGTACATGGTCGTTGGCGGGTTTTAACTCTGTTTTGGCATATTTTTTTAATCGCCAAGTTAATTAACAGTTTTTTGCTAATTAAGAATAGAAAATAATTCTTTTTTACACTGAATTTTATAAAAGCACATAGATTACGTAATTACTTGTCCAAAAATGCAATCCTTTTTTCATTCTGCCCAATATTAAGACCTGTAGGTTGTTTGAAAAAAAAAAGTTTGACGAAGAAAAAAGTGATCATTTTAAGTAACTCGACGTTTTTAAAAAAAAGCTATATCTCTGTTTATAAATCACTTATAGATATGAGTTTGGTCTTAAATTGAAGAAATTCTTCCTTAGATCTTCTAGTTTTCGTTTTTTTTTCCTACGACGCTTGGTTTGTTTGATATCTGATATTTTAATCTGGCATGTTTTGTCGATTTAACATTGCGAAGTTGCTTTCTGTATATAAGCATTAGCGGTCTTTATTCCAGTTCTTGGCGTTGTTTGTGTGGCGTTTTTTTTAAAGCTTGGCTTGGCAGAGCGACCGCCCTGCTTGATTTGTTACGCTTATTAGTTACTATTTTGTTTTACATACTCAAACAAAAAATATTTGCTAAAATTTTGCAACTACAGTTTGAAAACTGGAAATATATTTAATTTATATCTGACGACGATCCAGGAGAATCAATTGAAGATTAAAATTTTTATATTTGTAAATATAAAACTACAAAATGGCGCAAAATTGAATATGTCAAGAAGTCAGAAACAAAATAGTTATTTTTTGTGAAAGTTTTTTTCGACAAAAAAATTACGAAAAACATTTTTAAAATAAGTCTTTGTTTAATATAATAGATTTTCTTATATTTGTCTTCATGAATTAAATCGTACCTGATATATATTTTATGAAATAATCTTATTGTTTCTTAATCAATACTTGATAGTTACTTTCTTTAAAGTATATTTCTTGATATTTCTTTTTGCCTGTAAATAATTTAAAAAAATTAATTTTCTCATTATAACTGGTTATCTAAATTACCCATTTTATTAGTGTTCTGAAATATTTTGGATTTGTAACAGCGTAAGAAAATTAAACACGTTTGTCAGAAAAAGATTGTCGCGCGACAGCTGAAAGATTTACAGGAAAAATTAAAACGTTATTTAATCACTTCACTCAAAATAGACGATAAACGCACCCAAAAAAAGGAATTGATTAAAACTACAAAACATGTTTTCTTGAGTACATTTTAGTTGTTTTAGCAAAATTCAAGTAAAATTGAACCCTTTTACTTGAATTAACAAAACAATTTTTGTTGACGATACAAACATTTTTTTTCTAATTGCAAAAAAAATTTTTTTTGTTGATTCAAACAAAATTTCCATTGACCTATATTTAAACAAAAAGTTTTGTTGGGTCAACCAAATTTTTGTTGATTCAACAAAACTTTTTTCTGGGTGCGATAATGCATGTGAATTGTTTTTTATGTCCTTGCAAATAAACTTTTTATATCGTATCCGACGCTTTCCATGTTACACTTCAGGAGCCTACATAACATATTCAAATTTCAATAAGCTGAAATGTGTAGAGTCATTATTTGGAGGCACGGCTCCGCCAAGTCGAAAAAGCACAGCTGTAAGCATACTTTTCTGGAAGCAACACAGGGCACTTTTGACCCTTCCCCCCATATCTTTGCGCTGGAGTTTCCCCAAAATCTAAAACTTCGTTTATCTAGAGTACATTGGAAAATGGACCAAATTTTCAAATTTCATGTTTCTATTTTTTCTAGTTCAGAAGATATATGAATTCAAAGTTTCAATTTTTTGACACTCACTCACTCGCAGATCATCAAAAAGATAAGGTACATCCCGTAGCGCTAGAAACTTGAAATTTGGAATAAAGGTAGTGTTTAGGATTCAAAATGAGAAAAAATTAAAAAATCCGAAAAATTCGGAAAATTCGAAAATAAAATCGAAAAATTTGTAAAAATCGAAAGTTGGAAAATGATTTTGTAGTTCTAGCAACTTGAAATTTGGCATAAAGGTACGGTTTTGGATACAAAGAAAGAGAAAATTGAAAAACTGGAAATAAAAAAAAATAAAAAATTCGAAAAAAAAAGGAAAATTTGAAAATTGTTCGATTTGTTAGAATTATCTGGGATTTTTAATTTTGTCTTTTTTTGTATCCTAAACAGTATTTTTATGCCAAATATTAAATATCTAGAGTTGTGAGTAATACCTCAGATCGATAGCACCTTTTCTGTAAACAATTGAGAGTACTTTTGACTCCCCCTTACATATAACTTAGTACTTGCCAACCTGAAACTTCTTTTTATCTAGAGGACTTTGTAAACGGCACTAAAAGCTCCAAATTTTTGGCACCTTCAAATAATAGGGACAGGGTGTGGCCTTGTTTAAAACCAGTGGATAATGTTTTAAAGAGCCCAAAGTCAGGAAAAGGAGGATTACTTACAAAAAGAAGTGAAATCCCATAAAAAACATCACACGTAAAAAATGTAGCCTAGTCCAAGTCTCGACTCTTTTACCGTTAAAAGTTCTGAGATCATGTAGAGACAAGTTTAGCTATCTTATTAAGGCGGTATTCAAAAAAATATTTTTCCACGCTCAACAACTCAAAATTTTGAGACACATTTTCAAACTCATTTTTAAAAGTAAAAACATGAAACTTGGCGGCGTGATTTATGAAGAGATTTATAAAGGACCCATGTTTTTATTTTTCGTTCAATTAATTAGAAATTGATTTACAAACAATTATTTTCACAGTACGATAATTTTGTTATGTTTCCAGCGCTATCGCTTCGGGAAATTCGGTTCAAAATGTCCACTTTGACAGCATTTTTTGAAATATATTCTGACTTTATCAAAAAATTGAGACAATACGGGCATTATAAAGTTTCTGAATAAAAGAACCTGCCAATGGGATGCATTTTAGAGCAAAAATGAATTTTAAAATGTGTCTCAAAATAAGCAGTTTGGATTTGAATACACCTTTAACTGATATTTTCATTCACAAATCACTCCTAGTCTCTACATCTTTAGTTAATGATTATTTTGTGACTTGGCAACTACGCAGCACAGGGAAGGTATTACACCTTACTATGTTATGTTATGAGAGGGGATTATTTGATTAAGGGCCTACATCAGTCATGCGAAAAAACACGCAAGCTATAATGTTATGTCAACGGGAAGGTTCTTGGCAGATTTCTCGCTCGCATTTTAATATTTTTAAATGATGTTCTTTGCATAGGATAGCTGAGGTCGATCTCTAGCGTTGTTAGTTTTTACTTTATCGTTTTTGGTTCCAGTTTTTTTATATAAGGGTACTTTCACTTTCAAAACCGGTTCCAACCGGTTCCAAAAATGAAAATAACCACTTATAAAAAAAACTGTAACCAAAATCAAAAAAGTAAAAACTAACAACGTTAGAGATCGACCTCAGCTATCCTATGAAAAAAAAATATTTAAAAATATTAAAATGCGAGTGAGAAATCTGTCAAGAACCTTCCCATAGACTTAACATTAGATTGCGCGTTTTTTCGCATGGCTGGTGTATAGGCTCTTAACCCATTAAAGCCGGAATTTTATTTTTCTCTTTAAAATGCAAAAATCGCATTTCATATACCAATTTTTAAAAGAAGCAACTTTAGCGATTCCGTTACCATATGGTAACAGTAGGCTTTAATGGGTTAAATTATATGCAGCCGTCACATTCTCGTGCTGCATAATTGGCAAGTCGGAAAATAATCATTAACTAAAGATGTAGAGGGTAGAAGTGATTTGTGAATGAAAATTTCAGAGTTAATAAGATAGCTAAACTTGGCTCTTCATGATCTCAGAACTTTTTACGGTAAAAGAGTCACGAGACTTGGCTACATTTTTTACATGTGATGTTTTTGATGGGATTAAAATATATTCCTAAAACTGTTAGTTCATAGTGAATAATATTATGCTCGAAAAACAAGATGTTAACAAATGAATAAAAACTTAAACATTACTGTAGTTTTTTTTCCGATGATTTATATTCTATTAGTAGGTCAAGTGCTTTGAATAATTTTTGTTTTAATATTTTAATTTCAAAATAATTAACAAACAATAAAATTTGTAAAGCCTTGTTAAAAAAATATTAAATAGATTTCTTTGAAATTATTTCTTTTTTACAGCAACCAGTGCATTTCATTTTCTAGTTTGAATGAAAATGTTTATCAGACATTTCTAAGTCTTTCAAAATTTCTTTTTGTTTAAATGGAAGGTGCACTAATGCGTGAGTGACGAAGATTTTTTTTTATCATAAAGTTACTGACAGGAAACGTCTTTAGGTGTTATTTCAACCATGGAATTCCTCTGTTTTAGAATAGAGTATTTCTTGTTGGCAAAAAAGGGTGACATATTTCGATGAAGTATTCAGGTATTTAGCTAAAGCAAAATATATTTCTACCAGAATATGTATTTCAACTTTTATTTTACACGTAAGAGCAGAAAAGCGATACTTAGCGTGAGTTGCATGCAGAAACATGGGTGCGGTTCACTGATAATGTTTTTAAATACTAAATTAACCCTTTTTATCCTGACGGTACTTATAAGTACCACTTTAATAAAACACCTATATATTCGTAATATGACCGTTTTTCCTAACGGTATTCACAATGGCACAAAGAGTGTATTTCTGACAGCAGGCAGGAGATGGCAAATTCAAGCACATATCCTCTTCCTTTGCATTGTAGGGATTTTACATTTGCCACGCTACATTCGAAATCCATTTTGCAATAGAATTGACATGCATGTTGTTCTTCATTTGAGTAATTTTAGTGATTTATTACCGGTTATTTTGTACTATTATTTTCTATTGTTTTCTATACTCTACAGGTGAACATTTCCTATATTTTATGTGAAGTTTACTATTTGAAATTTACTGTTTTATTTTATATCATAGGGTAAAAAATTTATGGTGGTTACAGTTGCATAATTTTACCACTAAAACACAATAAAAATTATTTTCCTCTTTCCTATGTTTATTCTGCACCAAAACGTATCCAATAATGCAAAAATACAATTAAAAAGTAGCTGGAAAATTAATTCAGGATATAAAGGGTTAATATTTTTCTTAAATAAAAAAATCCCAAAATGCATACACTCCTTTGAATTTCCAAGAACTCTGGCAACCGCTATGTCAGATAAGAAAATTTATTTTTAATATTTCAATCGCAGAATTTATAATAACCTCGTTTATTGGTAGAATTTGTAACTTTTTTTGGATAAAATTCTGTTAAAAATTGTGGTAGTACCCTAAGCAGAAGAATATAAAAACCATTTATTTTAATTTTCACTTTGCCCTGGATTTCAGGACTCTTTAATGTAGCTGATTATTGAGGGAGCCCCATAAGCCGAATTAACCAAGTTAATTTTCTTAATTTTATTTGGAAAAAAATAAAGGTTAAGAAAAAAAATGTGATTAAATTAATATACCTTATTCACTTTAACGTAATACTTTTACGTGTTTTAAAAATTCAATTCAATCGAAATACACTGCTCAAAACAATTAAAGGATATTGCAGTTTTAGGTGGATTTTGTATCTGGGAAACTTTTTAGCTGATTGATACATGGTCGACAGACATAGTAGGTTATATGAGAATAAATTACACATATTTGGCAGAAAAAAATGCATTTCATTGCGCATTTGTGTACAAAAGGAAAAAAACACAATTTGTGCATATGAGAAAAAAAGAATAAGAAAAGGTGTTTTCTTCAAAGAAAATCATTTTCAGTAGGGGGTATGGTTTCCACGGGCGGCCAGCAACGTTGAACACCTTTGAGGCATGGACCCAATGAGGCTATTAATGACGAGTTGGGGTATTCTGCCCCACTCTTCCAGAAGAGCTCTTTCCAGTTCTTGGAGAGTTTGTGGGGGTTGTTGGCGGCCAGAAACTCGTCTTCCTAGAGCGTCCCAAACGTGCTCGATTGGATTCATGTCTGGAGAACACGCTGGCCATTCCATTCGAACGATTCCTTCCTCGAAAAGGAAATCCTCCACCAGGTTTGCACGATGTGGCCTGCAGTTATCATCCATTAAAATGAAGTTATCTCCGATTGCTGCAGCGTAAGGGACTACAATAGGTCTGAGGATCTCATCCCTATATCGGCGACCAGTCAGAGCTCCATCTCGAATGATGTAGAGGTCAGTGCGCCCGTCAATGAAGATGCCACCATACACCAACACTCCTCCACCGCCAAATCTGACACTTTCGTGCACGAACGCAGGATTATTCCTACTGCCACGGTCCCTCCAGATGAAAATACGCCTATTATCCGGATGCACGGAAAAACGGGACTCGTCAGAAAACAGAATATTGCTCCATTCATTTCTCCTCCAGTTGACATGCTCGGTTGCCCACTCCCTGCGGTCGCGACGATGCCTTGATGTTAATCTAACACATACCATCGGTCGGCGAGCATACAGACCTACAGCATGGAGCTGGTTTCGGACAGTCTGAGTTGAAATCGTGGTGCCTGTAGCTGAGCGAAGGTGTTGTTGGAGAAGAGTAGCGTTCATGTTTCGGTGTCTCCGAGCTGTTAACGCTAAATACCGATCTTCATTGGGCGTTGTTGCCCGTCTACGACCTTGCCCTGGTCTTCGGCCTGCACATCCACTCTCCAAAAAACGGTTCCAGATCCTGGAAATGACACTTTGTGACACTCCAATGGCTTGCGCTACTTCGGCTTGAGTTTGGCCTCCTTCTAACCTACCAACAATTCTCCAAGCTTCTGAATCTGTCAAATGACTTCGCTGAGACATCGTACTCATCGAAACAAAGCAATCACTGAATGCCGATCATCCTTGTCTTCATTCTCTTTTATCCAGTTGAAAGTCAAATTTCATTCGCTGCCGCTGAAGCGACGTTTTTGACGTCGAACTCAAAATTTGCATACTCCACAGTTTGAAAACCAGAAAAATTTGCATTTGTGATTCTCTTCTTCTATTTTCGGCAAAAAAAATTTCGTTTATATCTTTATTTTATATAAAACTTCAAATATCCTTTAATTGTTTTGAGCAGTGTATTTAAGGTATCGCACTATACGTTTGGCACTATTTTTTTTTTAAATAAAACAAAAGTTATTATCGAACTGATTGTTTAAAATAGATTTCGTAACAAAAAGGCAAATTTATTTGTGAAATAAATTATTTTGTTACAATTTATTTTAATTTTTACAACTTTAAGGAAAATTATTGAAATATTTGATATTTATCAAATATGATCCCACGGAAAAAATAATCAGAGTTTACTATATTTTTTCCATAAATATACAATTTGAGTTACTAAAAATGTCATGAACAATATAAGACTTAAAATAATAACTTCCAGAGATATACAGACTAAAATTACATTTTGTTGATTTTTCATTATTTTTTGCATGCTAAGCAGTAAAATTAAATAAAAGTGTCAGATATATTAACTGATAGTTCTATAAACTCACAACATGACATAAATTGTTAGCGATCAGTCTTTTATATAGCTATAACCTTTATTTTATGCGATAACATGTTTATGAAATACAGGTTTTAAGAAAACGCATTTAAAGATTTTATTTCTGAAGCTGTATTAGAAATATTCACCTAAGTTCTTAAAAATCTCCAGATTTATATTTTCTACCCTTCATAAGTTCAATATTGAAAAATATTTACTTTAATTAGGTTTATGCTTTAATTAAATACACATTACCGGCTATTTAAATGCACACTTCCGATTTGAGAGTGGAAACAAAGTTAACAAGAACTTTACTTCCAATGATCTTACGTAAAAAAAATCGGCTTAGGATAGCTGATAGTATAATTTTTAAAATAAAATAATAAAAAATTGCAATATTTGCTGAAAATTGGTTGTTTAAACATAATGAAAAGGGAAAAGGTTACTTTAGTCGTGCGAAGACACTCGCAAACTAATGTTAAACCAATGGCAGCGTTCTTTTCAAATTTCTCGTTTGCATTTTAATATTTTTAAATAATGTTTTTTTATAGAATATCTGGGGTCGATATCTAACCGGGTATCTTTTACTTTTGGATTTTGTTTGCCGTTATTATTATTTTTTTTTCTGAGGGCGCTTTCAATTTAGAAAACGATTCCTAAACTAAATATTTCCTCATTAAAAAAACAAAAAACAAAAAACACTGGAACCACAATCGTAAAAAGTACGAAGGTACCCGGTTAGACTGAATTTTTTTTTTAAATATTGAAATGCAAATGATCAACGTTGCCATTGGTTTAACATTAGCTTAGGAGTGTCTTCGCGTGGTTTAGCGTAGGCTCTAAAGCCTGCGTCAGCTTTTAGTTAGTATTTAGACGAATACCTTAAGTGTGTGTCAGCTTTTAGTTTACATTATTATCATATTTACGTGTCCTATAGTGAGCAATTTATCTAAAATATAAGGCCTAAAATGTAGCGTACGTAACACGACATATTTCCGACAGCTATATGAAACTACGCACTCTGTCACTAACTTACTCTGTACAAAACATAGGCGTTGCTATAAATTTTACAAATATAGAATTAATTGAATTAGCTAGTAAAAAATGTGAATTAATTGCACATTTACACGCCTCACTTTGTGTATTATGAGCAGATACACGGTAATAACTGACTTCTGCATCTACTGTAAAAATGATTACTGTAAAAATGATTTTTTTTGTTTGACCGACTGTACCTGTTAAGAGTGAACCTTCTCATCTATATCTATATTAAAAAAGAAAGCTGCTTGTCTGTGTGTCTGCTGGTTTTTTTGTTGACGATGGCTAGTGAAATCTGTCATACGTAGACATCCACGTAATCATCTGTAAATTTGAATAAGGATAGACGAAGACATGTCTGACTGAATGCACCTGAGGTTCAAATTTTTCATCTTTCCATAATTCGCCGAGATATATTAAAAACCCTAATGAAAGTGCTCAATTTTCGGAAGTTTGCCGGCATTGAGATTACTGTGGGGCATGTCCGGAGAATTCGTGTTTTTTGAAGTACAGGCGTATTAAACGCTCCAGGATTTTTTCTGCATTTTGAAATGGCAATCGCCGGATCCACTGTAGAGTTAAAAAAAAAGAGAGAGAGAGAGAGAGAAAATACGAACGTTTTCACGCTACCTTCCGGTTGTAACGGTATCTTTGGTAAAAATATATATATTAATATTTGCAAAAAAAAAAAAAGTCGTTTTTCGCTATAGCCTTGGACTCCCACCCACCCTAGTTTCTTGGAAGCTATCAGTTCAAGTTTTAAGAGAATTGTACCAGGGTTTTTCGTTCATTTTCACATGTGGAAGGTTGATATTTTCTTTTTTTCAATACGTGAATAGAGAAAAATAGGGATTGAGCAGGGGCTTTCTTTTTCCGCGCGTTAAAAATGTCATAATTTAATAACGCCAGAGCTAATTGACCGATTTCGATACTTTTTATAAACCAATTTTCCTTATTTAAAGAGCGGGAAATAATAAGATAGGTTTTCGTACTCATTAGGAACTTTTGGTCAGAATTGAAAGTGTAATATATCTAAGTGCCAGAAATTAAATTCGCAATCAACTGGGACCCCTTTGTTCGTTTGGAAATATTTTCGTTTAAAATTATAAAATCATACAAATTCGAGGTTCGTTTACAAAAACAGATCGTATCGTACGCAGTACCGGTTTTACGCTGCCGAAGGCAGTGGAGTGTCAAATCTAGGCTCTTTTGGAGTGATTTCCGTTTAAAAATGTAAAATCATACTAATTCGAGGGTGTACGTTGCCGAAGGTAGTGGGGACCCCAACACCAAATCCCCCTAGGAGAAAAATGTCTGACTTCAACACGGATTTTAGGTATATTTAAGGTATCCCAGTACCGAGCAACATCAGGCGAGTCAGCTTGTACTGATAAAGAAAGTTTTTGTCTGTGTATCTGTTTGTTCGTTTGTTTGATTTTGCAGATGGCTAGTGAAATATGTCCCACCTAGAGGTCTGCATATCTCATTCCGGATAGACGAAGACAGGTTCGAATGTACCCGAGGCTCAGATTTTGGATATTATTATAGATATTTTGTGATTGTATATTGAACGGAAAAATTCGCATATTTTTCGATTTTCCAAGTTCGCCATTGATTTTGATTAGCTCATAAAAGCAATCCAAATTGAACTTTTCAGCCCAATAGAGTAAATTTTGTCCTCCTTTCAATAAAATTTATTCGGAATTCGTGCAGCGAATTTTTAATTTTTCGCGAATTTTTTTAAGCCCCTCTTCCACCGAAAATGATGTCTTTGTTTTTTATCAACCGATTTTACTTGATACCTTACCCATTGGTTGTTGCATTTTATATCCCTGTATGATGAGAACCTTCAGAAGTCAATTAAAATATATTAATATCCTGAATTTATAGACATTTTCAAAGGAATTCTGAGAATGAGAAATTTTCGACGACTAACAGAAGGTCGAGCAAGCAAAGTTTTCTCCGTTCGTTTGCTATACTAACGGATTATCGCTTTACCCTGTTGCTATGATGACGGGCAGGACACCATCGCTTCATTGTCTATCTTTAAAACAGTACTAGTATACTTTGTGAGTCAGGAGTGGTCCTGCATTTTGGTAAGTAATTTTTTATTTTCTTAGTATAATTTTTTTCTTTTTATTTCTTTTAATTAAATTGTGGCTTTATTACTGGTTCTTGCGTTCAGTAAAGTGTCTGCACGGACGCGGAACTAGCCCGAAGTTCAAACCGGGTGCGGCCCACGAAGCTGTATCGGCCGATTTATTCTCATTAGATTGGTGTCGGACCTAGACTTAATTTTCCTCGGCAGACTCGGACTGGGCGGGTCTGCTAGTCAAGCAGGGCGGTCGCTCTGCCAAGCCAAGCTTTAAAAAAAAACGCCACACAAACAACGCCAAGAACTGGAATAAAGACCGCTAATGCTTATATACAGAAAGCAACTTCGCAGTGTTAAATCGACAAAACATGCCAGATTAAAATATCAGATATCAAACAAACCAAGCGTCGTAGAAAAAAAAAACGAAAACTAGAAGAATCTAAGGAAGAATTTCTTCAATTTAAGACCAAACTCATCTTCATAAGTGATTTATAAACAGAGATATAGCTTTTTTTTAAAAAACGTCGAGTTACTTAAAATGATCACTTTTTTCTTCGTCAAACTTTTTTTTTCAAACAAGCTACAGGCCTTAATATTGGGCAGAATAAAAAAAGGATTGCATTTTTGGACAAGTAATTACGTAATCTATGTGCTTTTATAAAATTCAGTGTAAAAAAGAATTATTTTCTATTCTTAATTAGCAAAAAACTGTTAATTAACTTGGCGATTAAAAAAATTATGCCAAAACAGAGATAAAACCCGCCAACGACCATGTACCATCTGTATTAAAATAGCACAAATCAGTTACAGGTTATAATATAACCACATCAAATTTCATCTGCAAGTCAATCATTTTCTTCTGAAGATATTTTTTTTTTTAATAAAACTTCATAATTACAAGAACACATATTTTATCAGACAATTAAATATGACTGCAAACTGTGCCAGATGACTGTTTCCAACATGAATAAGTATGAGAAATTGCCGCTCAAGGATATCGGTCTGAGTGGTTTAGTCGCAGCGCGTTAGCACGGCATGCACAAGGTCCCAGGTTCGAGTCCTGACCCAGGTCAACTTTTCACTCATGTTTGTTTAGTATATTTAATTGTCTGATAAAAATGCGTGTTCTTATAATATTGTAAAATAAAGTAATCAGACGTGGTGTTTATGCTTTAAAAAATAATTCAAATATATAATTTGCGTTTTTAGAAAGATCTTTAAAAAAAAAATTAGTTTTTGAGGGAAGATGTACCTTGTAAAATGTATACATTAAGACTTATCGGCATTTAAAATTTCTTTCCAAACGTAAACAAAATTTTTGAAATGAATTAAATGGGATTCATTTATTTCTAAAAAAAAAAAAAAAAAAAAAAAAAAAAAAAAAAAACACGGTAAAGGACAGGCATTTTGTTCGCAGGAATACCTTTCACGTCATTTTCCTATAAATTAATGAAATCCAGTTGTTAAATTATTTTTGTTTTAGAAGTGAAGTTTCCATTTAAATTTATTGTAACAGTACAATGTTGAATTGAATGAAATAATGTAAATCTAAGAAATTGCTAAGAAATTCCAAACATGCACAGGGCAACGCAAAAATAAATAAATAAATAGATAAATAAATAAATTAAAATCAGCTTTCAGAAATTCTAAAAATTGTTCGTATATCTTAATTACAAGCTAAAGGAGGGTTTATTTCTATATTATTTTACATAAAATAGTAATTTCAGCAAATATAGTAAATTCCAATGCGATCTGATTTAAACTTTAAGATAGTTTATAAGACATGATAAAAAAAAATTATAAAAAAGAGTGGCGTGTCACATTTCGGGGAGGAGATGGGGAGGGGCGTGAAAAAAATTAGGAAGTATAATAAGGCTATCTATTTGAAACTTTACGATATTTTATAACACATAACATAAATTTTAAAAATAAAGCCGCGTCAAAAATTATAGGAAGGGGCGGAGCGTGTTTTGCCTACAAAAGTGGGGGGGGGGACACTTTTCTAAATTTTAACGATATCCGTCATGTCACATATCGTTACAAAGGGCTGTGACCACTTATTCCTGTTATGCATCACAGGTATCACCCCCACATTTTGCGCCCCCCCCGACACTACTCATGTGATATATCGTTGGAAAGTTCTGTGAACGCTTAATCATAATATGCAGGGAGGGGGCAATTTCTAAATTTTGCACATACCCCTCATGTGATACATCGTTGGAAAGGTCTGTGACCGCTTAATCCTTTTATGCATCTCCGGTGTTCATCCCCCCACTTTGCACCTAAACGTGATTAGCTTTCACCATCAGGGGGCGCTTTCCTATCTCTGTTTCTATGGGTCGGATCACGACGGGGTATGGCTCATTCGACTCGACATCGATAGAGCTTTCTGATTTTAGTTCGTTTCTTCACCACCAGGGGGCACTTTCCTATCTCTGGTTCTATGGGCTGGATCACGACGGGGTATAGCTCATTCGACTCGACATCTATAGCCTTAACGATTTCAGTGCCCGAGTTTCATATAGAACAGATTGCGCTACCTGGTAGTGGAAGATGGAACTTGAGCGTGCGCAGCACGACTGGTATACGGTGCCGAAGGCAGTGGGGACACGTGTCGGAGGTTCGTTTGGTTAGAGGTTTATACTATTCGATGTGCAAATTAAGGGATTATCCGGTGCCGAAAGCAGCGGGGAACCTGGTCGGAGGTTCGTTCGGTTCGAGGTTTTACAAGATTCGATGCCCCGATGTAAATTAAGGGCCCGCTAGTGGGCGAAGCCAGCTAGTGCTAATAATAAAAGAGCGTGATATCACGTTTCATATCAAATGCAGCACTGACACGCTATGTACGTATTCCATTTTTATTCATTTCATGGATAAGTCAGTGATTATTTTTTAACGCAGGATAACAAGTATTATAACAAGCCACATTTAATATGTTGTTTTTAAGAGTGTATTTAGTTTAATTGAAAAATCTACTGGTATTTCTAGCTAACCCTTTAAACAATGACTGAAAGTAAAATGTAATTTTAAATTATTTCTCATGTTTAGATTATTTAAATTATGTTTAATCTATTTTAAAAAAAAGAAATGATATCTACAAAAACAACTTTTCAAAGGTAGAAAAAGCCAAGCGTAAAAAAAAAAAAAAAAAAAGTTGTGGCTAAAAAATGGTGTGATATCAAATTTCCAAGCTATTATATTACTTATTTAACTTTTTTCCATTAAATAAGTTATCATATATATAAGTCGAGTGCCTACGTATATGTTAATAGAAATCGTTTTCTCCTGTACTAAATACATCTTAACGAGTTTCTGAAAATGCAATTTTTTTCAAATTATGCATGATGGGCTTGGCGGCCATCTTTCCATATTTCTAAGCATCCAAATTTCTAAAGTAAAAGCGTAATATGTTTGCACTGTAATATGTTTATAACAATTTCGAACTTCAGATTTTAACTACGGACAGATAAATTAGATAAGACTGATATTTTGAGAAATTGATTTTTACTAGTTTGAAATTATTAATTACTCTAAAAAATAAATCATAAGATGAATCTTTAAGATTAAGTCATCATTATCTTAAGACACAATTTTCAGAGCATACAAGTCTATAAATGAAACGCTTAAAACATTTGCTTAAATAACAATTTTGAACTTCGGATTTTAACTACGGATTTGAGTGTTTAGAATTTTGTGAATAATATGCAAAGATGGCCGCCAAGCCCATCATGCATAATTTGAAAAAAATTGCATTTTCAGAAACTCGTTAAGATGTATTTAGTACAGGAGAAAACGATTTCTATTAACATATACGTAGGCACTCGACTTATATATATGATAACTTATTTAATGGAAAAAAGTTAAATAAGTAATATAATAGCTTGGAAATTTGATATCACACCATTTTTTAGCCACAACTTTTTTTTCTTTTTTTTACGCTTGGCTTTTTCTACTTTTGAAAAGTTGTTTTTGTAGATAATAAATATATGACAAATTGAAAACTTCAGGTTTCGTATTAAATCTTTGCATACCACATTAAATATATTAGTAAAGTTATTCAAAGTTGTACTCGAATGAATTCCCTTTGAGGGTAAAAACATTTCTTTTTGAAAATTTAAATTTTTTACTGTACTTTACTGTACTCATAAATTATCTTACTGATGTAGGGTAGTCCAACTACTAAATGAACACTTACGCACATTTTTTTTTAAAGATTGATATTATTTTAATAAACGTTACTTTTTGTTGTCTGATAGTGTAAATACATGTATTGGTATACAAATGATTAAAAAATAATAAAATGAATTTTATATTTCATTTGTTTGGGATGTTAGGGGTGTCTTAATAAAAAGCTATACAAAATCAAGTAAATGAATAGTTCTTACCAGTGAATGAACGCAAAATTTTCCAGTAAATGAACAGGAAGCAATTTAGAAACACTTAAATTTCATACTGTGTTATTTATTTTACAACTTGTACAAATAACTTATAACAGATTTTTACTGAATTACGGGTTTTTTAAACCCAGTATGATAATTAACTAGTGGGGAATTTTTCAAACGTTATTCTATTAAAATATTTACTAATCGTTCATTTACTGAGGGCTGTTCACTTACTGATCGGACTACCCTATAAAAGAGTTGCTTCTGAATTCATCATGATTTCACTCTCTTGTTCTGCCCTGAAAACCTTTTTTCTTAAAAAAGGATTTTCTACCCTGTAGTTTTAAATTTAAAGCTTAAAGGCATACGGTCATTCGGTTGAACCGAGCTCCCTTAAAAGCTTATTCCAAAATTCACACCAAAAGAAGTTTCAGTTTTATATCTCTTTTAAGATCTGAACTACAAGAAAAAAGATAAAAGGCCATAAACTGGTTGGTCAAGACTTTCATCTAGCCTTTTTATTTGACCTTAAACTCGGCTGAGAAAAGAGAAAGTATTATCGTTTTCTTCCCTACTTTAATGATGAAAAATTCTATTGTATGCTGAGAACTAAGCGGAAGCATGAGCGATTCTGTTTAGACAAATTTAGAAATTTTGGTAAAGAGTTTATGCCATTCAGCTTAATTCTAATTGATTAGTGGAAAAGATTGTTAGCTAAATTAGCAATGCATATGTTGTTACATATTTAAGAAATTTCATAATTTGACAAAGAAAAAAAAAATGTCTTTTATACAAGATGTCCATCGGTTTCCACCCTTAAGATTAATTATAATTTAATATTGGAAAAATTTGTACGCTAAATTAGTAATACGTTAAGAGGTACTTAACCAACTTCTTAATTTGAGAAAGAAAAAAATAAATTTTGCTTTATACAAGATATTCACCAATTTTCGTCATTAAGGTTAATTATAATTTAATGATGGAAAAGTTTGTATGCTAAATTAGTAATACCGTTAAGACATATTTAACGAATCCCATAATTTTCAAAAAAAATGTCTTTATACAAGATATTTACCAGTTTGTCATTAAGGTTAATTATAAATTAATAATGAAAAAGTTTGCATTCTAACTTGGTAAAGCATATGTTAAGACATATATAACCAATTTCACAATTTGAGAACGAAGTAAAACATAAATATTACATTATACAGACTATTTATATGTTTATATCATTCAGGTTAACCCATAACTACTGTTACATACATTGCCGCTTAGCTGCTCTGAGATCGCTCTATCGAAAGATGAATAAAAGGTTCGATTAACTTATATGATACTATTTCTACTAACATTTATGTACATCTATGTAACATTTATTTTCTAGCGATAGTACTAGGGCTTCAAATGAAAAAAAAATTCACTTGTATCTGTAGTTAAACTGAAAGTTAAAAGTTAAACTGTGAAAATTGAAAACATTAGAGGTCTATGAGACCGCTAACAGCAATTAAACGTTAATTATAATTTAATAAAAAGTTTGCATTCTAGATTAGTAAAGAATATTTTAGGATACATTTAACCAATTTCTTAATTTGAGAAAGAAGTACATATAAATTTTGTTTTATAGAAGGATGTTTTTGAACTCTTTCAACACAAAAGGGGTGTGATAATAAAACATCAAAGGGAACAATGTTTGTCACAGAACCCAGGTTTACAATACACATATTTAGTAAAAAAATGTAGGGTATCACACCCGAAATCGAAGTTTAATTTTATCCGTAATTCTATAAATAATGAAGATATTCTAACTAAATTTTCCGCAGATTTAGCTTGCCTTGTGGAAAATGTTATGGCATCAGGAAGTGTTAGAAGTGCAGAGTTATTAGGTCCAGGTCCTGATTATCCAAAAGGCTCGTGAAATATGAGATTTCCCTCTAAAATTTAAAAGGGCCTCAAAATGACTTCAAAATAGGACCTCTAGTTCCACTTTTGTGTTTTTTACATTGCATAAATATTTTTAGGGGAAAGTTTGACTAATGCAAGCGAAAATTCACATTACTTCAGGAAAATTTTCTAACTTGGTAATTTCAATGTGATCAATAGGCTGTTAACCAATCATGTGGCATCCATATGTGTTGGTTAGAAATCCCCTGAGTGACACAACATACAACTATATATACCAATAATATACTATATCTACATTATATACAGGGAACATAAAGATAAGCTATTTGATGAAATATCTTAACTCAGCTACTCCTTCTCCGGGGAATAATATTTGTTGCATTGATGAGTTTCCATGAATGTAGAATTTAGAAAACTTTTGCCGGATGAAAGTGTCCCTCAAAATGATACTGTGCTTTGTCTAGATTCAGAAGTTAATCGGGGCCTGATTAGGTCAGTGTCACTGTATGTATATAGGAGAAATTATCAAGTTAGAAAAGTTTCCTGAAGTAATGTGGATTTTCTCTTGCATTAGTGAAACTTTCCCCTCGAAAGAAAATTTATGCAATGTAAAAAGTATAAAAGTGGAACTAGAGGTCCCATTTTGAAGTCATTTTGGAGCCCTGTTAAATTTTAGAGGGGAATATATATACAGGGAACATAAAGAAAAGATGTTTGATAAAATATCTTACCTTAGCTAACCCCTTCCCTGGAATAATATTTGTTGCATTGATGAGTTTCCATGAATGTAGAATTTAGAAAACTTTTGCCGGGTGAAAAGGGCCCCCAAATAGATACTATTCTTCCCCTAGATTCAGAGGTTAATCGGGCCTTAATTAGGTCAGTGACACTGTATGTACTTTCAGCCACACTCCGAACCACAAGGCGTTTAACTCAGTGTCCTAAGGACGTGGATGATGGTCACTTCTAGTACTTGTTATGATGTTATCACATTTCGTACAAAACCTTCTTAGTCTGTTGAAAATTTTGTTACAATATTTTTCATTATCGTTAAAATATTGAACTAAACCCCACTTTAGATTGGTGTAGAATCCTTGTATTTTTGACTGAAGACGTGGGAAGTAATCGAACGGTAAAAAATGTTTTTCTTAATATGTATTATCACCCTGATTTTTCGTCGTTGTTGAGATAATTTTAAAATATTAGTTTTCAAAAGAGAACGATCCATTTTCTATATCATGTTTAATTGTAATAAGAGGTCATTCATTAATAACATCATAGTTAAGAGGGGGAAGGGGGTCTACAGTGTCTGACACAGTGTGACTTAAGAAGAGGCTAGGTGAACACATCTGAAACACGTAGACAATTAGGTAGGCATTACTTGAAAGCAGCATAATAAAGTTCCTTATAAAATATGTATTTTTATTGAGGCAGTATTGGGTAGATTTTTCCATTTTCTTTGAATTGCAAGAGCTCGGTGTAAAAGCACACGAGATCTTATAGATTTATAGTATTTATAGTATCAGTAGGTAATAGATTATGTATACTTTATTGCATAAGATTAGCTCTAAATTAAAAGCTTAAAATATATGACAACAAGGGACAAGGTATCACTCGACTGTGACAACCTGTGACATAGGAGAAAAGAGGGGTGCCCCCCTCCCCACAAAATTTACGTGACGCAGTTCATGCATGGCTCTTAAACCGTTTTTTTTTTTAACGAATTTGACTTCTGTTTTTTTTTTTCTGTACCTATTAGCGAGCGCGCTGTCATAAATTTTACGAAAAACTTTATATTTCTTACACTTTAGTTTTACATATGGCGTGGAAATTAAAATTTAATTTTTTCAACACTGTAAAAAAATATCTGTTAAAATACGGAAATTATACTAGCAAGTATTATTTCCGTATTTTAATGGAAATAAAATTCCGTAAATTCCAAGAAATTTTCCGTGATTTCTGAAATATCCGTTTTTAATTTCCTGTTTTATAACAGATATCTTCCGTATTGTTTAGAAATTTTTATATCTTTAAAATAACCTTTAAAAAAAAACAAGAACGAAAAATCATGCGTCAAGCATAGATTATGTAACACTTTCCAATGCTTCCAAAATAATTTTACAAATCATTACCGTTTAATAAGCTGAAAGATAACATCTAAGTAAACAATTTGGAAAACGCATAACATATTTAAAAACGTAATTTCAGGAATTTCCAACATATACAATATTAGGAAAATATCCGATTACTTTTATTCAGCCCTGTATATGATCTATAGATTTGTATATATACAACATAGGATGCTAAATTTTAGTTTAGTCAGGAAACGCGCAGCACAGTTTAAAATTCTCCTTCTAGAATTTCTGTCAATAAACGGAAATGTGTACGCGAACTTTTGTGCTGTCCTGTATATGAAATACAGAATTTATACACACCAAGTAATAGACAAAAAGTGAGTTAAATTTAAAATCGTGTTCAGCAACTTAAAATGTACTTCCAGGAATTATTGTTAACAGACAGTAGAGAATTCTTTTGTGTGTCCCTGTAAATGAACAATGACTGTTATACACACAATATTCTGTAGTAAGCCTCTTGTAATGCACCTTAGTGATATATATAAATTTCAATGCGTTTAAAATAGTGAAACATTATTTAAATAAACCGCAAACGATTTTTCTCCATAGACGTAATGTAACGGAATTCTTTTGACTGTCCCTGTAAAGTAACTATAAGTGCTATGCACACCATATTCCATATTAAACTTCTTGTAATGCACCTTAGTGATATATATCAAGTACAATGTGTTTGAAATTGTGTAACATCATTACAATAAACCGCAAATCATTTTCCCCCATAGACCGTAATGTAACGGAATTCTTTTGAGTGTCCCTGTAAAAAAAAAAAAAAAACTATAAGTGCTACACACTTCAGTTGAAATAGGGAACATGCTATAGATAACGACAATAACATATAAAAATTGGAGGGGAGTCCGAGCATATTTACGGGAGTTAGAGCACGGCCAGACGGCAGACGGCCAGACGGCAGACGGCCATACGGCAGACAAACCGAAGTCATAAACACTTTTGAACTAGGTTGGAAAGTGTTAAAAAAAAGAAACAAACTTCGCAAGGACAATCTCACAACACACAGGGGCAGATTTCCTTTTTCCTTTTCAGCAAGTTTTTAGTAAATAAGCTACACATTCTGGGAGGGGATTCGAACCGGAAACCTTCCATTTTACGAAGTCGTCGTCGTGACCACAAAGACGCGATTAAACAAGCCACTTTCTCAAATGTTGTTACTTATTTTAGATGCTTTTTATGATGTCAAAACTTGAAGATTTCATCAGTAGATAGATTTTTTGCAACTTAGAACCAATGTTTCTCATATTTTCTTTCCCTAATTTTAAATATTTTGTTTTATTATTTAAACCTTACTTAAGATAAATTTTATTTTATGTATTATATGCATAAAACATTGTATTAAGAGAGATTGTTTCTTTTCGCAATATATATTAAAAGTACCAACATTTTCTCTTTTCGAACATATACTTTTTAAAATTAGTTGCCTGATGTTCTATTTATCAAACCAATAAAAATAATAATTATTTTAAGCAGAAGTTTTTATTACGTGTTTTTTAAATAAATTATCTTTATCGCTTATTTTAAAAAACTTATGTAAATAAACAACAATTTTATAGTAAATTAAATTATTATATTTGAGCTATGCTGAGAGTTTTTGTACACGGTACTGTTAAACTGAATAATTTTTAAAATATTAAAACAAAAAATAGAGTTTTAGAGACATTTTTGAAATGAAGGATCTTATGACAGTTAAGTTTAAATTTGAACTTATTAATTTAGTTTAATTTATAAAATTATAAACTAAAGAAATAAATTCTAAACTATAAAATTATAAACTTCATTTTTATAAAATGAAGGACAAAATTATTAACTATTTTTATAAATTTAAATAAAAAATTAGAAACTTTATAAAATAATAATTTATAAAATAATAAATTTTAGTTTAATTCATAAATTCATAAGCTAAGTCAGTTTTGTTTAATGCCAATTTACATGTACCTATAATTTGCAGAGATATTATTTTATGAAACCTTAAATTACCTAATATTGCCTCACGTTAAAAAAGTAAAAATAAAATTTTAAAAGTTAGGGAAAAAATCATAATTTTGAAGCACTATAAAGAAAAAAAAAGTAGACTTTTAAAAATATTTTCTGTAATTAATAAAAATAAAATAAATTTCTAAAGATTTCATTAAATAAAATAAATTTCTAAATATTTCATTAAAAAATATAAATATCACTATTATTTTCACAAAAAATTACCGTCCAGACACGGCCACCGTTAGAATTGGCTCGCGGTTCGGGCCTGGATCTGTGAAGAACTCTAGTATATACAACAATCTTAATTTGTATTTCAAACAAAACGATTTCTGTATGCAAACCTCTAAACGTCACTTACGGAAATTGTGCTGTTTTGAAAGAAATACGGATATTGTACTGTTTTGAAAGAAATACGGAAAAATTCCATTAAATTTATGAAAAACTTTCTGCATATCTATGGATTTGTAATCTCTAAATTTCAATTATGGAAATTGTACTGTTTTTCAGAAAATGAAACTGTTACGCAAAATTTTACAGAAAATTTCCTTTATTTTCACCGATATTTTTTACAGTGTGTATTAATATGTATAATTATTTGTTTAATTAGAATTTAAGAATTAGAATAAAATTATTATTATTAGTAGTAGTATGAAATATCTTGAATTTTTATTAGCTTAACTACTGTGCGTAAAAATGAAGGTTAAAGAATTAAATAATAAATTCTCTATAATCAAAAATATATTTAACCTTACAGTGGGCGCCCTTAATTTTTTTGTACGAGAGCAGGCGCGTGACGCACGTTTTACGGACAGCAAAATGGAATTTATTTCATAACAGTAATAAGATACACATTGGAAGAGATCACCAGAAAATTAAATTTTAATTTCGGTGCCATTTTTGAGAAAAAAATTCAGAAAAAAATCACGCTTGTCGTAAAATTTACAACAGCGCGCTCCCTGGAATGTTACAATTTGTTTGTTTTTTCTCTCATTTTAAAGCAGTACAATTTTTTTTTAAAAAAATTCCTACGTTTTAATAACATAAAATTCATTTTAAAGATGCTTGTTTTTTTGTCAAATTTAATATACCGGGGGGTCATAAACTCTTTCCTTGATTACAAAAAAATATTACGAAATAACCATTGAATGTAATACTGTAAAATTTTTGGTATGGAAAAGTCATGTTCTTAGTTTTTTTCTCGTCTGGATGGATGATCCCCTAGACATACGGTTTGGTTAATCCAAGGCCCCTTTGAAAAGCATCTGAAAATAGTTTACACAAAAATCCTTCACCTCACACACTATAATAAATCCAATTATTAAGTTTTTCATAATTTTGAATATTCAGGCGATATCTACTGAAGATCAGGATCACAGATGCTGTGTCTAGTGTGACAGCCCAAATGTTGGACAATACATGGCGAGAAAAGGAATACCGTACTGATATTCTTCGAGCTACCAAGGGTGCTTACATCGAAATTAACTTCATAAATGTCTTTATAATATATTGAAACAAACATATGCCTAATTTCTCAAATTACTTGTTGTGATGTAAATATTTATTGCTTTTGATTGTTACGGAATTAACGGGAAATAAATATCGCCTGTCATAGGTTTATAACTACATAACATATTCAAAAATCGTTAATTGTTGTTCGCAAATCTAAAAAAAAAAATCATTAGATACTCAAAGCTGAATGTTGAAAATAAGTTTAAATTAGTAAAAGTTAAGTGAAAATATTTCGCTTATAGAGTACAAGAATGATTTGATAAAAAGAAAAATTTAAATATGTGTGAAAAAATGTATGGGGAAATAGTTCTACAGTATGATGCAGAAGAAAGTAAAAAATTATTTCCGCAGTGCATAATATTTGCTACTGGTATAAAAGAACTAATAAAAGAAGTATTATATATATGTATATTACTGAAGCAAAAATCTGCTGTTAATTAATATAGTATTCAAAGTTTGAAATCATTTTAAATTAGTCTTGAGACTTAAAACATGCCCTGGACTACACTCTAAGAAAAAACTGTAAATTTATGAGCGTTTGCCCTTCAATTTTCACGGGCAACACCTTTATTTGATGAAAAACGGTCTGATCCACTCAATCAGCGGTCCTATCCCTTAGATACTTAGACAATTAAGAGCAATCCACATATTCTTACAGTTCTAGCCCATATGTAAGCAAAAATACGGTACGACCCCATACATTGTCCTCCGCTAGGGTGTAACCCTTCATTTTACTCGTGTTTCGAAAATTTTAACCCGCGAAAACAGCGATTAACGTGCTACGTGCTACGGAACAGTATATTATATTGTTATTGTGTTTTAAAGTGCATTATAATGCTATATTACTTTGCCCCGTAAAATTACGGGCTGCACAAAATGATGGGCATGGATTTTTTTTTTTTTTTTTTTGGGGGGGGGGGGTATGACTGGAATCTCTGCTGCCGGCCTCTGCCCATAATTTTACTGCAATTTTTTTTACAGTGTATGCAAATATATTTGTTCCTTAAAAAATACAGGAATTCTCGACTTTCTTCTTAAAATCAATATTTTGAGCAAAAAGTTATTTTCAGAGTACAAGAATGTATTTGATTTCATTGAAGCTTATTTAAAAGAAAAATATTCGAAAAAAATGTGATTTTTTTAGAGAAAATGAGAAACTCTAAGAACTGATAAAATATTAACTGTAATATTTGATAGTTCTGGGTTCTTTAGTGGGATTAATCTTATTTTTATTTTTTTTACCATTTACAGATGTGCAGCAAAAGTTTAAAAAAATCATTGTCGATTCTTTTAATTGTCATTTTAAAATATTAGTGTAGAAGAAAACTTTGAAATATGATCAAAATTGAAGTATTACCGTAAACTAGGCTTCTTTGGACTCGCATAACAATGTTTTATATGAATTCTTGTATTACTATTCGTTCCACGGTCCACCAAGCTGCCACTGTTTTAGAATAGAAAAAAAGGGTCTTATTTAATGACAGAAACTTTGTTTTTAAATAAGGCGTAGATTAACTTTCGGAATTTGGGGTGGCAAACGGATTCAGGCAAAAAGTTTGAAGACCATCTATTCTAATATGTTGAGAGTAATGACTCAATTTAAAAATACACCACGTCAATACTCTCAGCAGGGTTGTCCCTAGACTGATTTGAAAGGTTTTTTTATTGTTATGGTTCCAAGTATCCCCCCAAGGTCCAATTAACGCCAATTTATGCCCATTCAGACTAGGGTATTTAAGTTAGTTTAGTTCGAATCTGGGAGATGGTACGCCCGGAATTAGAAATGCCTGTTCACATTGCAAAATAATTAAACTACCTCATCTAAACCTCGCTGTGCCTAAGATCTGAACAAATTGGAAGTGTGAGTATGTTCATAAGTTCTAACGAACCTTAATAGCCATTCTGTTAAAACGAACATCAATAGCCAATTGGAGTAAATGGTAGCGGGCTATATGTCAGTAGATTGTACTTACTGAGTTGGGGAAATGGAGGGGGATGAGTTAACTTAAATCACGTAGACTGAATGTGGTATTACGATACTATATGGGATTCATTAACAAAGACATTCGGGAATATTCTTTTGTGTGGTTATAAATTTGGTGACTATGCAAGAGATTTAGCCATAACTGCCAACTTTTACGCTTTTTTCCTACCATTGAAATTTTATAGTAAATTTAAACTTATTAAATCGCCGAAATCATGCGATTCAATAAGACAAAATTTTCTATTAAATTTTAGTGGTATCAAAAAAGCGTAAAAGTTGGCAGCTATGGATTTAGCTATTTTTTATACATTTAAAGGTATATATAACAATATTTTTTCCTCAGAAAATCCTTTTAATTGTAAGACTGATGAAAATTTAGGTACTTCTTCACAGTCTAGAAAAAAATTCTTTCAGCATTAATTTTGTTTTCCATATTTTAAAAGAGAACGTGTGACAATTGCTGGTTTAATTCATTTTTCTATAACAGGAAGATTGTGACTACGATTTTTAGATTCTTTTGAAGTCTGTATTTGATTTACTTGATATTTTTAATAACCGGATTTTTAAAATTATTACCGAGATTATCTTTTCTTATATTTTTAATGAAGCTTGTACCTAGTGAATTTCATTAAATTAAAAAAATCATTAGCCTGCTTGGTGCGCATAGATGGTGATTTACGATACAAATATTAGTAATACATCTTTTAAGATGATATATTCTTAGCAATAAAAAAAAACTTTTGCAATCTGTTTTTCAAAAAAATAATTGAATTTTAATGCTTTAGCATAAATGCAGCAAAAGTTAAAAAGAGATGAATTTAAAACTTTATTCAATAGAGTAATGTTTTAAAATTTTTATTGGCTTGTGAAGGTAATTTTGATTGTGATAAAAAGGAAAGTTAAGCTATAAAGTAGTTAAAAAGAAAGTAATGTCCCTAGAAAACATCTGCAGCTTCACTTTTGTTACGAAAATAATGAAATTTACTACACAGATATTTTTAACACATACTTTAAAATAAGATATGCTTAGCAATGAAAAGAAAGCTTGATCAATATGTGTGTGAATAAAAACTGAAATATCATGCGTTATCTCCAGTGCAGCAACAGTTTAATAAATGTGTATTTAAATTTAAAGCTTTCTTGAAGAGAGTAATATTTTAAAAATTTTGTTGGCTTGTAAATGTGATATTTACGGCAGTAAAATGTAATACTAAAAATAATATAAAATTTAAGTATTATCTTCAGGAAATATCTTCATCTCTAGTTTTGTTATGAAAATAGTTGCAATTTACTATACAGATATTTTTAACACATCTTTTAAAATAATATAAGCTTAATAATAATAATAAAAAGAAGCCTCTCTTTGTTAATAAAAATTGAAATTTAATGCTTTAGCATAAATACGGCTAAACTTAAAACGATGCGTAGTTACAATTTTCTTCAAGAGAATAATGTTTTTAAATTTTATTGGATTATTAAGGTGATATTTAAGCAATGAATATGAAAGTTAAGATAAAAAGCACTTAAAAAGAAAGTAATGTCCTCAGAAAACATTTAGATCTTCACTTTTGTTACGAAAATAATTGCAATTTACGATACAGATATTTTTAAAACATCTTTTAAAATAATATATGCTTAACAATAAAAAAGAAAGCTTGGGCAATCTCTTTGCTAATAAAAATTGAAATTTAATGCGTTAGCAGAAGTTAAGAAAACGTTAAAGAAAGGTGTATTTAAAACTTTCTTCATGAGAGTTCTGTTTTAAATTTTTATTCGCTTGTGCAGGTGATATTTATGTACTACAATAAAAAGGAAAACTAAAAAGCATATAAAAAGAAAGTAATGTTCTTAGAGAACATCTCAAACTTCACTTTTGAAAGTAATGTTCTTAGAGAACATCTCAAACTTCACTTTTGTTATAAAAATAATTGCAATTACGATACAAACATTTTTAACGCATCTTTTACAATAATATAAGCTTAGCAATAAAAAGAAAGCTTGTGCAATCTCTTTGTTAATAAAAAATTGAAATTTAATGCGCTAGCAGAAATGCAGCAAAACTTAAAACGAGGCGTAGTTAAAACTTTCTTCAAGAGGGAAAAGTTTTTAAATTTTACCGGATCGTCAAGGTGAAATTTACTGCAGTAAAAAGGTGATTTAAAACTTAAAGCGTTAAAAATTAAAAGAAAGAAATGTCACCTGGAAAATCTCTATCTGCTAATATTCATTTCACTTTTGTTACAAATAATTTTCCAAAAACAAATGTTGGTATTCGTTATAAAAAATCAATAAATCGAAAATAACATTGCGTGTTTTCGTCTTTAACCCTAGGATGCACGATTATATCGATCATCATATTAATACACATTTGGAGCCGTGTACAGAATACCCCCGTTTATGTCCCAGTATCCTAGGGTTAAAATGGAATCGAGAATGATTTTAAATTCTTTATTTTATGACATACTTCAAACGAAACAAACTATAAAATTTCATTCTCGTCAAAAACAATTTCTGGAAAACTAATACTCACAGATAATATCGTCGCTACCATGTCAAACTATCGAATGTGAAAAAAATGCATTTTTCATTATTTTTAAAAATGGGTCGATTTCGACAACTAAATTTTAATAGTATTCTTCACCAGGGTTGCCAGTTTGGTCTCCTTTTTCATTCAGAAATTTGAAATAGAGATTTTTGCTTTATTTAACGACAGACTTTTCGTGAGTACCTACAGTAAAAAAAAATTCTCAAAATTTCCGAAATGAATTCGGCATCACTGAATAGGAAAAGAAGGCCAAACTTGAAACACTGTTCTTAACAGAAATTTTATTAGAATTCTTACTAGGGGAAGAATTCTAATAAAATTTAATGGTGACAATCCGCCCATTTTTAAAAGTAATGAAAAATGCATTTTATCACATTCGATACTTTGACATGGTAACGGCGAATGTGATCGCATCATGAGCATAGTATGTTCAGTATTAAATAAATCTCTGGATATAGTTAAATTTAAACATTTTTTATTCCCAAAAATGAAAAGAAAGAAAAAGAACCTAACAAGCAAAGTACACTATGTAAACGACGTATGAAGATCCTAGTACTGCACTTTTTTATTTACATAATTATAAATATATTTAATAAAATTTTATATAAATACAATGTTACTGTACAGTGATATGATGCAAAATTTATAATTCATTTTAAAATTAAATGCTTTTAAATCCGTTTTAACACGTTGCATGATATAAAATGTATCTTGTAACTTCAAAGTTACTTTTATAGCTTGGTTAAGTTGCATGGCTAATGTTGGTTTTAGCATTGCTTCAAAGTTACTTTTATAGCATTGATTACCAACAAGTTGGAAAAAATTCTTAAGCTAATTCTTAAGCTAATTTTTACTAAGTTAAGTTAATAATATGTTTGTTTTGAGAATCCCACACTATAATGCATGTATTTAGGTAAGGCGCCTTGGGCTTTTAATCTGGTCACACAATCACATTAACGCTACGTAAATTCAGACCAAATTCCTTAGTGCCAGACTGATACGCCCAGTATCGCGCCTGTGACGAATTTATTAGTTTTCCATATCTTAAGATTGTGCCTCTGGTATAGATTTTGCGTTTCCAAAGCAATATTTTCAAACTTGCTAATTTTTGGATATTGCATTGTTAAAAATTTCTGTAAACGCACAGTAAAAGCATTGTGAATTTTGGTCAGTAGCGGCTCGTGGTTACTTTTTTGGGGCTGGTGAGTATTATTATCTCCAATATTTATGAATGCTTTTATTTATCCCAGTATTTAATCTGCTTATTTAACCATAGAAAATATTTTCCCTTATTTTACGATTAAATAAGCCGAAGATTACTATTCGAAAAATACTAATGTGGAAGCATGCTGCATCCCAAAATAGTCAGACACGAGCCGCTACTGATTCTGGATAAATTTACACTAGTTCCAGATTATAATTGATCGATCAAAAGCCTCGATCGCACTTTTTTATAGACCAGTAGACCCGTGTGTGGCTTTCGCGATGCAGTTTTTGAGATTATTTGCTGATACGTTTTTTCATCATTTTTTAATTAATTGCAATTTTTATTTGAACAGCTTGCTTTAAAGAAATGAGAGTAATGAAGGGAAATCATCAGAAATAATATATGTGAATGCTGGAAGAAGTTAGCGTTTGCACCGTAAATTTAGTTCATATGAAGACAGAAGGCGGCAATCAACTATTTTCAATTTACAGCTGTCATACAGTTATTTTTGATTTGTTTTTGATAGCAACACATTTCCCGCATGTTTTTCGATAAAATTGTTTGCCTGTTCTATAATATACTCACAGCGTGAACAACAAAACGACAACATCGGTTTTGTGTCATGCAAAATTAGAAGGTCTTCAATATTGGTATACATGTAAATTTATAGATTCTTGGGTATTTTATCAAGATAAATTTACAGAATTTTTTGGGTTTCTTAACAGATCCTCGGTTTTCAGCTGTCTGAAAATTTACATTAGAAGATATATTATTTCCATAAGATTTGCTTTTATATTTTGGATAGCATTATTGCTGGAATTTTTTTTAACAGAGTATCTTCTTTCGATAAAATGAACAAACAATCTGGCGTAGAAGAAAATCAAGTTAAATGAATCAGAAGATTTATTACTACTACACTGTTAAAAATTTGCAGCAAACTGTCCAGTCATTTGACCGTTTTTATAGAAAATGGTTACATAGCCGTTATTTAACTCTATTCTGACAATTTTATTGCCAACATTATGGTCTGAAAACAGTTAAATGGTTATGTAACCATTTTTTATAAAAACGGTCAAATGCCTGGACAGTTTGCTGCAAAATTTTAACAGTGTATGTTGTTTTCAAAACTACTGTTTGGTAGACCTTATAAAGGATTTTCAGTAATATAGCTGGAAAAGCTGTCTATTATTAAAAAAAATTATTTATTATAAGCTAGGCAGCTTTTATTAAGACGTCGTTTCAGAATTTCTGTTTAACGTAAGCAATAAGATTAGGTGTCATTCTAAAAAGTGAGATTTGATTCCACACTCTCTTTGTTGAAATATGCAATTTTAAAAAAGCACTATAGTCCGTTAACGAGATCAGGAAAGCAGATACACCGAAAAAAATTAAATAATTTATAAGTATCTAGCCTAATAATGAGCAATGTTTGTTTGAAGTAAAGCAGATACATTTTTTGTCAGTGGTATTATCAAAATAATAGCGACAAGTAAAAACATATTGTTGTATATAATGATAAAATTAGAAAAAAATAGGAAAATATTAATTTCATAAGTTTGATAATTTTGAATGCCAACATAGATACATTTTAGACATTTCGCATTTTAAGAAATGTTTCATAATCCAGGGTGTTCAGATACCACCACACAAACTTTGTAGAAAGAGAATCCTCGTTTAGAGTTCTTGAAATGTGTTCAACGAACCATGCCTATAAAACGTATAGTTTTCGAGAAAAATTCGAAGTAAAATAGTATAACGTCACATCCGGAGCGAGAAAAATAAGTTTTATTGAAACTAGTAAAATTGAAAACCGAATGAAAAACAATATTAAATAAATAAATAAAGATAAAAAGTGCACACATAGGCACAATTTGAAAAGAGATGGACCGTGGGCGTGTGTCTAATATGCAAATGCGCAGCTGTCGTTCGGTTCACTTTAAAAGCGGCAGCTTGAAAGTATGGGTAATCTTCATATTATGATAATGTATTCTGCTAGTGAGTATTGCGATAGGCACTTTACACACTGTTAAGATGTAAGCAATGTCGATGTAGATGTAAGTAAAGATGTAAGAACGTAGATGTCAGTAGAGATACATAATATTTGTAATGCATTACAAACTGCTAGGGGGAGGTGTGATGTCATACTTTTTCTTTTGCATTTTTTTCAAAAACTATGCGTCGTCGAGGTGTGGTTTTTTGGATAACTTTTATGTACTTATATTGAGGATTATCGTTCTGCACAGTTTGTGCGGTTGTATCCGAGCAATCAGTATTACAACAAATTACTATGTTTGAGAAAGAGTTTCAGTAAATACAAACATCAAACACTTGCTTTCAACGTGTACGTTGAAAGCAAGTGTTTGATGTTTGTATTTATATGTGCAACGTAAAGTTCTTATTAATTAAAAGTGTTGCAGTAAGTTTTGCATATTAAAGAATTATGACAGCCACCAAGATCTTAGCCATAATGTTAAATGAAATTATTTTTGATATTTTGAAATAAATCTGTACAGTTATATACATTAAAAAAAATAATAAGGTTATATAAACGAATTTCTATAGGCACACGTATGCTGTGATTGATTATTAACAATTTAGCCTAGCTCTAAACGTTTCGCTTTTTTTCGAGTATAATAAACATTTTTTTAAACCAGAAATTTTGCTTAAATATGAAATAAGATATTTAACACATAGGCAGAAGACACATTTGATTAAATAAATTTTCTGATACAAAATATGTTTGGTCGACTTGGAAAAAAAGCGGAAGGTTTCTTTCTTTAAAATTTATGGTTGATAGTTTTAATGCGTCAAGGAAATACCAACTATACTTTATCAATAAATTAATTTAAAATTAAGATTAGCAACATCACTATTTTTCTTTTGACAGAATTGTTCCTATTGTATACGGAATAATCTACGAGAAAGCTAACGCAATGTTTTCTCTTTCTTATTGACGTTAAAATGAAAACTTAAGATAACTTAAGATGAAAACTTAAGATAGTGCGCTCAAGATTTATTTAGAAAAAGCTTACAAAGAGTCGTCAATAGATAGCTCTGTAGAAGCGCATAAACGATACTTTCTGCGCAATCCATACAAATGACAATCCCAGTCAAAGAGAAAGATAGGCATTACACAGCAGGAGTTTGAAGTTCCCTTGCGCATAATACGGATCTTGAAAGTTCTATTTAGTAAAACTTTTCTCCCTAACTTAGCGAAACACCTCTGCTGCCATTAAATAATTCCGGCAGCAGAAAAACTTAGAACAGTTGTTGAGATTTATAAGAAAAACAAATTCTCGAACGCATGATCTGAAGTGTATATAGTCCAAATTTCTTACCATTACGACTCACACAAAACTTACACTGTCAAAAAATATGCTGATTTTACAGGAAAATACTGTCAGCCAGAACGCCAGTAAAAAGCTTTTTATTTTACGTAAATAATCTGTATTTATTACGGACTTACTGTTATTTTAATAGTTTTTTTCCGTATGTTAGTAATAAATACAGATTATTTGAGTAAAATAAACAGTTTTTTACTGGCTGACAGTTTTCTTCTGTAAATTCAAGAGATTTTTTTTTTTACATTGTACTAGAATAACAATATTAGGTCAAAATTATTCATATTGGACCAATCGTGGCCCAATGACATCTTTGCCAATTTTGCCTATATCTTGCCCAATACTGGCATGAATTATTTCCCCAAAATTGGCGTTTTTGAATTTTTCCAACAGTGCTTCAATATTGGCGTTTCATTACAAGTGTTTCCAATGTGAAACCAATATATAACTGATATTTATATTTCACTGGAAATATTTTTAATGAATATATAACATTGATGAAATAATGGATCTCAATGTAGCCAGTATATCCAATATTGATTTGCTATTAGCACCCCTGCGATTTGATGAAGTTTGATTTCGACAATTCCGTACATGATTTTAATAGCTACTGCAACATTATCGGACAACACAGATATGTATATGAAAGGACTTTTTTAAGCTTTGAGTGAGTGCGGTGTCTTAAATTTTCAGACAAAAGCTTTTTTTTTAAATTTTAGTCTCACATATGGAGCAGAAATTGAAAAATACTCTTTACGACTTATTGTTAGTCTAACCACCGCCCCCTGAATACTAGGCCTACGCGCTGACACAAAAATGGTGGCTGTCGTAGGCGGATGTTTTGTAGCGCTTGAAAGGACCCTTTAATTTGTATACCAATAATTTATAAAAGTTTCCGCCGCCTTATTTTTCTCAGAACTTAGAAGCTCAAGAAAACTTTCAGAAAATACTGGTGTTTAAATTCAGGGAACCGTACAAACTCTTAATAAAATCCGCTATGGCAGCCGCCATTTTTATGTCAGCGCGTATGCCTAGTATTCCGGGAGCGATGGTCAAATGGGACTCTTATTACTAATCTGAAATGTCTTTCATTTGTTACAGGTAACTATTGTGCGCCAAATAAATGACACGCGCTTATTTATGCAAAAAATTAGAGCCCACTGTAAGATCAATTACTGTTTGTATACAATACAATAAATTCTTGATTTGAGGTATAAAATTCATGCATTTTATTAAACAGCAAGAAAATAATTAAAGAAGTCTATAAATGTTAAGAACTTACACAAAAATGACTTCTCCTTCTGGACGATCTGTAGGAGGTTTCCATAATAAAATGACTCTTTTCTTTGGTAATGGATCAGCATGGCTGATTGCTGAGCATGGTAAGTGTGTAGTTCCTTTTACTTTGAACCAGTGCCCGATTCTTTCGTGCGTTTCAGGATCTATAGCTGCGATGAGAAATCCTTTAAATTTTGGGCCTGTTAATTGTACTGAAAGGAAAAATAAATTAGATGAGAATAGGACTGAGTGTAAATTGTAACACAAGATAATGGAAAAATATTAAATATTAAATATAGGTAGTAATAGCTGTTTTCAGGGGCTTTACTGACAATTTAATGCCATTTACATGAGTCGTTCAATAAAAAATAGAGTGAAATCATAAAAAATATAAATTACCGAATTTAATACACGCAGAGTCTATGTTATTTTTCCCTTAAAGGGCGATGGGATATATTTTATACCACTTAATTTTAATACCCAAATACCACAATGACACCAATAAAATTTTGCTTTTGTAATGTACGCGAAGAAAAGCTTTTACATATTTTCAAATAAATTTGTTCGTAAATCCTGGTATCAATCAACCATTTCAAAATTTTAGCATGAGAAGTACTTAAGAGCTCTCAGTTCTCAAGTTGTGCATTCTTTGTTATCGACCCAAGCAAAAACAAACTTATCTATGTCTTTCCTGAATGGGTCTCTAAAGTAAAGTGAGCTGCAGTTTTTAAACAAATTGCATTTGAAATTACAGTGCCTCCCCTCCCCCCAAAATCCGAACAATGGCTATAACTCCCGTTCTAATTAGTGCTAAAATAAACAAAAAATAACGTTTTAATTCGAATAAGATGCTTTATAATCGTGTGGGATTTATTATGTCATAAGGAGTTGCCTACATATTAAAAATTGCACCAACTTCGATTTTTCAAAGTGTAACACCCATTTTTCACACCTTGTTTGAGTTACTTTGATCAAGGCATAACGAAAAAAAGGCGTGGTTTATATACTTTTACTTAAATCTTTAAAGCGTTATAAAAGATCAAAGTTTGAGTTTATTATTTTAATACTACTGCTGGAACAAGAATATAATTAAAAGTAGTTATTTAGGCTCTAAAAGTCCTTGGTGCATACAGTACGCTACCCGTGTTTTTGTGTTAGTACAAACCGCCCATGTCTTTAAAGGTTAAAAGAAAAAACGACGAACAATATCTTGAAAAGATGAAGTAAAATTCGCATTGTTTAGATGTCTCACACCTTTAAAATAAGAGTGTACTGCTACTGCCATTCAAACTATGAAAAATGAAGCTGATTATACTTGAATGCGAAAAAAACAATCCTTCTTTAGACATTTTCATTAACAAAAAATAACATATGCTGCTCCTCTATTCTCTCTTTTAAAAATTTTTAATAGTATTTCTGAATTCTAAATTCTAAAAGAGAAAAAAATATAAACTAGATTTTACGTGATGGTACTGTCAACGCAAATATCCGCTTGTGCGAATTATCCATTCATTCTTTCATATCAGTGAAAGCGCAGGTTATTGAATTTCAGCCCACGTTTATGTTTTCACAATTGCACTTTCGTCTATTGTTGTTATGAGATAGGATGTTGTTTTTTCTTTGTTCCGTTTAACCAGCTTCAAAATAACGTGTCACATAGGGTTGTGCGTATAGTTCAAGGTCTTTACTATATTTACTAAGAGCTTATCATACTTGTTTTGATTTTTGAAATTCAATAACGTCTAATATTAATCTCTTAATCAGGTCAGTTAAAAGTTCATAAAACTCCTATCTGATGAAATATTTTAACAGGTAGAAACAGCGTGCGTACAGTTCTTTTGCGTTATTTAATTGCAGGAAATATTACACATTCTGAGATTAATCACAAAAAGATTTTTAATCTGAAGAAAAATATTAGGCAAACATTTCTAATCTGAAATAGTGGCGCTATCGCCTTGAAAATTCTAAGGAGTGTACATACCTTGTATTAGGGATAATGAGAAACCAGACAAAAGCACTAGTACTGCACAGTAGTTGAAAATTAATATTAACTCAATATGGATATGATATTACATTTATTGCCCTTATACTAGAATTGTTTGCAGTAAAGCACTAATAATGCGCAAAGTTTGGCATTTTATAAGATTTTTTTTTAATTTATACATTTTCACAATATTGGCATTTTATTCAAAATGTTTCCAATAATATAACATCTATTTACCTCAATAATCGTAATAGATCAATAATATTTATTAGAAAAAATACTGGATTATGTTTTAAAAATGTAAATGGATGTTATTATCACAATGTACGAAATTGGTCCAATACTGCTCTTACATTCTGGCAGTATTGATGGCGTTTTTGTGAAGTTTAAACACTGAAAATATTAACGTTTATGCCAGCACACAAAATGTGCTGAATTAGAAGCCTGGCTATAAGTGCATAAAATTTGCCGAAAAAACCATAACCCGACTACGCTTAGTTTTCGAGAAAATGCAAAGGAAAAAGTATGCTCTCACAAATTCTTTAGCAGTTTGTAATGCATTACTATTTATCCTGATTGAAAGTAAAGTACATACCGCGATACTAACTAATTATCACTCTGCGAAGATTAATTGCTTAATCAAGGTCTTGGGTTCGCCTGGTCACATTTTCACTGAGTTTTAAAAATGTCAAATCGGACGATGTTTTTACCAATCTGTATGATTCAGCTAAAATTAATAAAGTGTATCTACGTGTCCATTGTTTAATGGAATATACCTATGATATAGTCTGTTGAACTGTCTACACAGCAGACAAGATGCTAGTGACAAAAATGGTTCTCTAAGTGTCACCTGGTTTTCTGTCTAGGTAGCTCAATAACAGAGCGTTGGTAATTTAAACCAGGATCTTGCGTTTGACTCTTGGACTGGACACTTTTCACTCAGTTGGAAAAATGTCTTATCGCATGATATCTTTATCAATCTGTGTGATTGAAGTAAAAATAATAAAGTGCATATCGCCAGGTTCTGTGCCTGGCTTGATATGTATCCCAACCAAAAAAATGAGCATGATACCAAGATTAGTCCCTGGAAAATTGGAACTAGAGTTTATCTTTGCCCTCTTTCCCATATATAATGCAGTTTTTTTTTACAGTGTAATCACCCATATCATTATCATCTTCGTCCTGTTACCCCATAACTGCGATATTTGTTTTAACTAGGTTTATCAGTATATACTTAACTGTAAAAACCTATATTTCGTATGAATGTTTAAGTTCTGAGTATTTTGAAATTATTTCAGTGAGGATTAAAAATAATTTATCACAGATGAATAGTTCATTGCATTTTGAAGTCTAAAAACTACAGCACCACCCTTGAAAATCGGACTTCGTATCACAGCTACTTACAGATTGGTCTGAAGCAAATTGTTGATAGTGAGCTACATGAAACTAAACCAAATGTTTCTGGTACACTATGCTAGGCACTACTACTTGTGACTGGACTGAAGAAAAACTGAGTTCGTCATCTTACCCACTTCGTCATCTTACTCTCCTTCCTCTACATATTTTAGTGATGGTAGTTTAATGAAATATCACTGAGCACTAAAGGATTTCAAATATTATATTTTTGAATAAAAAACGAACATTATTGCGTGCTATTAATATTAAAATATGTAATTAGTTCAATGGATGTATAAATATTATATCTCAATCTCGGTAAATAGTTATTGGGAATGACTTTTTTGAAAAAATTCGAATGCTGAAAATGGTATATTTTCTCTCAGAGTTTCATCATGAGAAATTTTTCGGTACTTCTCAATTATCGGAAAGCCAAGGGCAGTTTTTTCGCTGAAGCGTCGACTATGTTAAACTATATTTTGCACGTCGCAAAATGTATTTATATGTTTATTTCCCTTTGTGGACTGCTATGCAATAAAGTTATTTAAAAAACGGTTTTGTAACATTTATGAACCTGAAGATTTGATGAACAGTGGAGGAATCTGGAAAACTCTGGTCACGATGGTGTTGAATTAATTTACTGGCCTTAAAATAAGACTTTACAAAATGGCAACTAATTGATTGTCAGCAAGATTTTAAGGGAAATCTCTGGTCGAACGATGATGTTTCAGTAACTTATTAGCCGTAAGCTGGGAATTGCTGACATTGTCGCTAAATAATTAGCAGCCTAGATGTTTAAGTTAGGTTGGCAAAAAGGCTCAGTTTCAGTCTTATTATGCTTCAGGTAGTCATAAAAATCAAAGTTGATTTACGCAAAGAAAATGCAGTCAAAATACATGAGGTTTCACCAACAAATTAATAGTCAAATTGTCAGGATAACATCCTTATTTTGGAAGACAAGATCTCATCTCAGATGTAAAACTCTTCCGTACTGGTAACTATTTCCATCGGAACTTAATTTGGCGTCTTCAGTTAAGAAATTTTGGCATAAAGATAAATAGATAAAGATCATGCATAACAATTAAAACAAGTTATCAACCTTCTATCATCAACAACAACGTTCGAACAATATAGCGATAAAAATATTCAACGACAATCTGACATTGCGCAGTTTTTAATGCAGAGAGAAACGCAAAAAATGTTGGGCACCAAGTTCACACAGACGGTTATATTAGTCGTGGCGAAAGATTACAAGATTTCGAAAAAAAAGACTCCTTACGTCAAGGGTTCTAAACCAATCAGAGAATGCGCTGGGACTCTTTATTGGTGTACAGTGTTGTCGAATCTGATCGATTTTTTATTCAGAATTATGTTATTTTAATTATAACACATTCCGTGAATAAAAGAAAAGAAAATTACGATTCAAAATTTTCTGGTATGAATTCGGAATTTCTGAATAAAAAATCCGCTAGATTTGGCAACAATGTTGGTGTATGAAGAAAATTAGTGTGCTACGGCATTGGTTTATGCGGGAAAATCTCTTCGAAGTGTTCCTATCAGAATTAAAAATAGGTTTATAGCTTATATAGAATATTCTAAATAGAATGGATTTTGAGATCGGAAAGAAAATGTTGCTAGGCGTAAAAACAATTGGAATTTGAGAAAAAGAAAGGAAAGAAAAATTATTTTAAGGCGAAAAATAGTAAATTAAATGGGAAAAATGTTTAGAATATTAAAATATGTTATATATACATATATATAGATGATGATTATAATTAAAGTTGCTCTTTCAAAAGACTGTAAAAAAAAAAACACTAGTCAAAATGACCTGATATTTCGTCTGAGTATACGTGAAGCAATGGGAATTTGTGTTGCAAAATAATAAAATGTTCAAAAGTTGACCGATAGATGGCGCTGCACTCATCATAAGATGCTAATTAAAAGACGCGATATAATGTTGTGACACTCTTTGTTCAAAGCCTATCCACCATGACAAGGTAGTGCCAAAACAGCGAATAGGAAAAATCGGTTTTTTATTATCCCTAAGCCAGAAACCGTAGAAAAAGCAAAAACTGATGAAACTATCAAGAAAAGGAAGTCGGCTACGACTCGCTTAAGAAATGTTTAATATGCTGTGCGTCCACCGTTTTCTCCTACGAGCTGAAAGTGGAAAACAGCATGTTCGACAACAGATCGGAGTCTTTCAGGGGTGATATTGTGAATGTGTTGCGTAATGCGTGTTTTCGATTCACGTAAGTTCGCAATTGGACCCCCGTACACAACATGTTTTAGATAACACCACAGCCAGATGTATTTATAGTATTGCAGAATGTTTCATAAAATTTTACGAACCGTGCTGGCAGGTATGTCTAAAGTTCGGGAAATTCCCCGAACACTGCACTTTCCCAAAGCAATGTCTGACGCTTCCTGTAATGCTGTAGCCACATCCTCCACTGACGTCGAAGCAATTCCTTTCTGCCCTCTACAACATTTCACGTCAAATGAATCAGTCTCTTCGAATTTATCAATCTTCTTCAGAACAAATGCAGTCATCGGGCCAGATCCTATTCTTAAACCCTTTAATGTCGGGAATTCCTTCAATGCAATTGTCGCACCACATTCACCGTTCTTCAAAAAAAGATTCTCAAGCAGAGCCCGATCCTTCAATGATGGAGTCATGACTGTCTTCTCAGACGCAGAATAACAGGAACTGCATGTTCCTCGACTTTTTATCACAAGTGTAATGTGCGATGAGCATGCCACGTCTGTTAATTAGCATCTTATGACGAGTACAGTGCCATCTATCGGTCCACTTTTGAACTTTTTTCTTTTGCAAAACAAATTTCCATTGCTTCACGTATAGTCAGATGAAATATCAAGTCATTCTGAGCAGTGTTTTTTTTTTTTTTTTACAGCATTTTGAAAGTGCAACTTTAATTATAATCACACTGTATATATATCCATTATACATCATTTATTAATACATCTTCCTTTCCAAAACCTTATTTAGACTAAATAAGTAATAACACTTCCTATCTGTAGTGTGATTTGGCACTGCAATTTACTTTTTTTACCAATAGCGCTCCGTTAATCAAAACATGGCATTGTTTTATCTTATAATTTCTAAAATGAGCTTTTATTATCGTAGATGGATAGCATTCTAAGATACCGATTTGACGATAATTGTTCATCTTAGAAATCATAGATACTAGCACTTTCTTGTAACTGATATTTGACTTAACTTAATTATCTTTTATTTAGTAGGGATGCATAGAACTAAGAAATTAGCTGCAAGATTTAACTTTAAATTAATAAAGAAGCAAACAACATATTCTATGATAGCACGATGATTGTGTCGTACGGTATGCTGTGTTAATTTATCTATTAGCTAGAATACCTTATTATCCTCAAGAGACAATTTAAATTTCTTTAGGTGTCAGTAAATGGATTTACTCTTTTGTTCATTGTAAAAAGTGTTCAATACATTTGCATATTTGACATTTGAAAATATTTGTCCATATTTGAAATTGGGAAAATTTTGGAAAATTAGCCTATAAAGTTTTGAAATATCGAGTTTCGATATTTCAAGAAGAAATTCAATACTTAAATGTGTAGCGTGCTCACTGCACTAGAATTATTGGAATAACTCAAGTGAAAGATATCAGTTAACTCCTGACGCGAATTACTGGGTAAAATTTCTGGAAATGTCATGTAATATTTGAGTCAACTTTTCCTTACATATTTAACATTGAAGATTTTCTACTTAACATGAAGAAAGTATGTGTTCTTGAAAGTATGGGTTCTTGTTTTTCGGAAACTTTCTCTTTCCACAATAGAAAAAGATGAATGTTTCTTAATCTACAGATAAATATAATATAACCACGAGCAGAAATATATAATAACCTCTTACGAATTACTCACGATTACGAAAAGCGTTTTTTATATTTAGAAGCCTCAAAAACCAATTATATTTTCAAGATTTAAAGAACCATTCATACAAAACAGTGAATCTTTTGCTGCCATGGATTTTCGGAAACGTTTCCGAAAAATTTTTAGTGTATCAATCAGTCTTCTCAACACGAAATATGGGTTTTTCTGATGCTATCAATTCCCAAGTAAACATTTTCCTGTTTAACAAACGTGTTTTACAGACGAACATGGTGAATTAACATTATTAACTCTAACTTTAAAATTAGTCTTATTTTATTACTCTTGCTTGTATAAATTCAATTATGCAGCTGCAAATATTTAATTGAGATTGTATCCTATAAACCTATAGTCCGTTTTGAGAAAACTGATTAATGCACCATAAATCTACTCGGAAACGTTTCCGAAAATCAGTTGCAACAAAAGAAACTTTGTTTTTATAAATGCCTCTTTAAATCTAAAAAATATATTGGTTTCTGAGGTTTCTACTTATAAAGGACGCTTTTCGCAATCGTGTGTAACTCTCAACAGGTTATTGTATATTTCCATTAATGATTATATTAATATTATATTTTAGTAGATTAAGAAACATTTGTCTTTTTTACGGTGCGTAGATTTGAGCCAAAAACAATAATGAAATGAAGATAAATAACCTGAAAAGCGAAAAAGTTGTTTATGTTTTGTATTTAATTGAAATATTGAGTTATTTTGTATTTGACACCATCATGTAATTCTTCTTTAACCCATTTTTGGCCACGCATAGAAATTTTATAAAATGTGATATTATTGGCATTGAAATTTGCTTAAATTGCATTCATTAAGACACCAAAAAAGTTTCGTGCATGAAAAATAATATTTTATTTAATTTGACGTTACCATTATTAATTTACCATTAATAAATTTACCATTAAATTTAAATTAAAAAAATTAAGTTTTCTTATGACATTTGTTTTATTTTTATTTTATTTACAGAACTTGCAATTTTACTCCATTATAAAAACATTTGATTTATCTCAAGTGGAATAATTATACATTTTCAAAAAGCCGAATTTGTCAATAACCGTTTCAACTAAAAAAAAACAGCGTATTTTGAAAATTTCTCAACAGAAAGTGATTACTTCAATTGAATTACTAATATTTTATAGATGTCTCCAAAACCCTTAAAAATAGAAGAAAATAAATTTAGTGAAAAATATACGTCACAGTGTCAATAAAAATATATTTATTGAAATGGTGCGTTTACGCACCTTTGGCCGAAAATGGGTTAAAACATGATTTTACATTGTTTGAATGTAAAGTGTAAGTTGCATTGTCATTATAAAATTTATGACAACACAACTTACACTTTATAGGAATGTAAAAAGAACAATGTATAATTGATTATACACATGATGACAACTATATACATAATTATTTATGGTATGTATTTCTATACATCTGTGTTCTATCAACTATGCACAAACTCTCGAGTGATATTGAATAATTCATTTACCAACAAAAATGTAAGTAAAGAAGCAATAGCTTGAATTATTTCTTATAATGTCACCAAGATTTAAAAAAGTAGTTTAATATAGGATTATATATGCATTGCCTACGGAGTTATTGAATTCCGATCCTAAATTGTTGAATTTTATTTAAAGTTAAAGATTATTTTTAATATTCAGCTAGTAGAAAAATGTCTTAGATCTCAATATGAATTATACAAGAACTGTTAGCTCAGCCACTTCCTTGAATTTGTGGGACTGGCTTCAAATTCCTAATCTTGGGAACACATTTTTCATATTAAAATTCATCGGAGCAGCATTATTTATAATCTAACTATAACCACGTTAGCTACTGTAATTACATGCTGCTGTAGGTCAAGATAAATATTCACAAATTTCTTTTTTTTTGTTAACTAAGCAAGATACATTACTTTAAAAAAAATCGACTTTTATATTTTGTTTTAAATTTTCTCCGAAGCTAGCTATATGTCTCTTGGTTAGTAGAGCTGAGATGATGCTTCATCACATGCGTTAATGTCAATTTATTTATTTAATCATTACCCTATTTCTTTATGTTGTCTAAAATTCTGTTATTATCTACTTTTATTTCTAGTATAAAGGATGCCTATAGCTAAAAATGCGGAGTTTTCGAATTTTCTTTTTTTTCTTTTTGTTTTCTTTAATTGGCATTTCGTATATTGCCAAATAGTTATTGGGCAAAAATGTATCGAAATTCTTGCATGCATAGCACCTGCATTCAGACCTCAGATATAGGTGTCTGAATTTAAGGAAAAGGGAATTTTAGGAAGATATAAGAATAGCTATTCAACGTGCAGCACGGACAAATATAGATATAATACAAAATTCTCAGGAAAGCCACTTCAATTGAAATAATCCAAGGTGTACGATATCTCAGGTGCGCATAACAAGCCCCTGAAAAAGGATAGGCATAACAACTTTCCAAGAAAATACAATTGTTAAGGGATGCAAGAATGCATAACGCGATCTCACCGAAAGTGGGGCCTAATAATTTATAGAAAGGGGTGCCCCCCTTTCTTCCCCGGGGAGACGCCGGCACGGAAAGGGGCGACGCCGGCACGGAAAGGGAATGTATATTATGGTATTAAAGGATTTATAGCATTTTTAGATGATGTCCAATGATTTTGTCCCTAGGCGGGGATTTTAACAAAAGAAAACTAAACTATCCACTAACACTAAATTCGGGGGCTAAGAGAGGGCGTAGAAAGACACCGATTGGATCTCAAGATTTTCATGGGGCGTTTGAGAGAGGAAAAGAAAAAAAGGGTAAAAGGGGATGAACGCAAGAAAAGAGGATTATTATGAGATTTTTTTTAGAGTTCGGGGTTATAAGTTTGAGTATGATGAGTGAGTGCGGATCGGTTAGTTTTTAGTGAAAATATAGTGGTTAGTGGAGAACGATTTGGACTTTGCTAATAGTCTTAAGAGCCTAGTACCTGGAATGATGACTTCGCTACTTTTTATAGGATTAACAGGTAACATTTCATTATTTACATCATATTGTGATGTCTTTTGATTTTAGTTTAAGAATAACCAAATTATTAATGTTAGGCATACAGATAGGCATCCTTTAAATTAATTTTATATAATTATAACAGAGTTGTACTGATTTATATTGTAATTATACCATTTACTCATGTTTAATTCCTTAATAAATACTTATAATTTAGACATTTATATCTCTGTTTTTATTTGTCTATAATTTAATTTGCTACAGAAGGCGGGCTATGCATGAACTCACGGGTTTTTACTTCGCAAAATATACGGCCTTATACTTCATAAATAACTATAATAATAATAATATTTGACTCTTGTCAATAAAGATAACTTTCAATTATCCAATTAAATGAAGTAGTTAAATAAATATATACAGCTGTAGCCCAGCACTACGGAGTTATTGAATTCCGATCCTAAATTGTTGAATTTTATTTAAAGTTAAAGATTATTTTTAATATTCAGTTAGTAAAAAAATGTCTTATAAAGGTTTATTGCAAAGAAAATTATGATACTACTCCACTTTAAATTTCTTTTATGAATTGCCTATAAGATGCTTTGGAGCTGTAGACTTTCCGAAATGTGTAATTTCTGAATGTAATATGGGGAGGTGGAGTAGTAAGTGACGGGCAAATATCCTGAGGGTTTATTTTCGTTAAAAGCTTTTAATATAAGTGTTTGTAAAATATGCTAAAATATATTTTTTATCTTTAAAATATTATTAACTATTGAATGAAAAGTTATCAGTATTTATATATTTTTTTATGTTTTTGAAAAATACCTTCACTTTGAATAAGTAACAATTTTTCCAAACTTTTTCGCAATAAAATTTTATCGCGCAAAAAGGGTTAAAATTTTAAATATAATTTATATATCAGTGTTTGACTTATAAGATGTGAATAATCATATTCTACTTTGTAAATTTTGAATTCTTATTTTCTATGTAAATACTTTCAGTTTTTTATCATCCCGTTTGTTCTTATTGCCTGGGCAATAAGGGAGAAGAGCCTCTTATTATTTATGTATTTCTCTCTGTGTAATATTTCAGATTCAGGTTCTTATTTTAGCAGATGCTTAGGATGGATACATTCATATTTTTCATCAATTGTATATCTAGAGCTGCATATTAATTTGTAGGATAAAAAAAAGAAACTTTGTTGTCTGATTTAAGAAATCTCATTTTAGACATCTATAATTTAAACATGCTATTTTTTTTTTTTTTTTGATAAGCTGTCATATAAGAGATTTTTGTTAAATGTGTCTTCTATAATCTCATTCAGTTTAAGATAGTGTTTATATGAATATTGAGAGTCCCCATACGGGTAAGAGAGAAGATAGAAATAGAATATTTCGGTTTTAAAAAAAATGTCGAACTTCATCAAAGTTGTAGAATGTAATCTCTTTTTAGCAAGACCCTTTTCCCATTAATTTTTTCCTCTAGAACGCGTTAGTCTTTTGTCACCCCCACCTTCCGCCATCCACTTTTGACTGAATAAAAATATTTATTGTCATCATATATACACAAATAGAGTTGTCAAGAAATTTTCATGTTTATATCGTTTGATTAAATCTATAAACTAGTCTACTCAATATTCGGGCGTTTCCCAATTTATTGCGGAGATCGTAACTGTTTCACAACTCAATCACGTGTTTCCATTGGTCTATCGAAGACCCTAAGCAATTATATATGAAATTGTGGTAAGTCAGTAAGTCAAAAATGACCTCAGAATTCAACGTTTAAACTGGATCTGTCAATTTAAGTATTTGTTACACGTTAGAAATTTCTCCAAATTTCTATTCTATGTCAGTGAAGGTCTCAGGTTGATGCTAGTAAAAAGCTGTGCAACAACTCGAAACTTAAAGTTATTTACAAGTGCTTTTTGCTTAAAATTACAAATTTCAAGTTAAATTATTGTAACATTTCAATTATAATTAGTTATTTTCCTGATAGTGATAAGAGGAAAAAAAACTGGCCGAACTTTAATGAATTTCAGTTTGTTATATTACCGTATATTTCAGCGTATAACGTCCACCTAAACTTTCAGATTTCATTTTTTTACATTAAAATATTGAACAAACTGGAATGATACTATAAAGGCCTTTCGAAAGAGCTTTGACTATCTTCTTCAGACGCAAAGAAGACTTCTACCAGTTTGAAGGCAGGAGCAAGACTCATGCCTCCAGGACTAGGACCCTTTGAAGGCAGTCTTGCTCCTGCCTTCAAAGTAGTAGTACGTTTTCTGCGCGTCTGAAAAAGAAAGACGAAGTTATTTCTAAAGGGCTAGCGCATTTTTTAATTTTATGGTGTTATTAAGAAGTTTTTTTGCCTTTATTCATTTTCTTATATTGAGGTATATTTACCGTATAACACGCACCTCCTTTTTTGCAAAAAAACCTACATGAAGTACACAGCAAAATATAAAGTGTTATTGTAAAGTATAATAACTATAACCTTCATGTAGTCTGATAGCAAAATTGTCTTTTTTTAGGTAAGTAAATAGCGTGTCCATTAAATTAGACATCTTAGTTCTTATTATCATCTTTTTTACTTAATTTTGCATTTTTACGCCTGTTTAAAAGATCATTTGTTATATTTAAGTCTTTTAAAGACTTCAATAACGTTATGTATTTTCCTTTTTAAAATGTTGTTGTTAATCCGAGTTAAAATCAAATGACTATATAAATTAAATGCTTTATAATTACTTTGTTAAAATTCCTAAATAATATATTAATTATGATATGTTAATATAGAGATAATATATTCTAGCTTTCAAGGTAAATCTATTTATAAATATTGTTTGATAAATCTTTCTTACATATAAACAAACATGATTATCGATATCTGCTTTTTCTCACATAGGAATAATATTTAAAAAAATAATATAGTTTTGGATATCAAGTAAAATCTGCAAGCTAAAGCAACGCTTTTGTTTCGTGATATAGTTGAAAAGCATTATTTTATAGTGTCTGCGTTGATTTCTGTTTTTTAAGTTATTGCCTTTTGATTTCGGTGTACTTAAATTCAGTTTAGCTTAAATAATTCCGAACTTTGTGAAACATTTGTTCTTTTATACATTTATGAATTAGATATTTTCTTTCTATAATTATTGATTAAAATATTGAACAAACTGGAATAATACAATAAAGGCCTTTCGAAAGAACTTTGACTCTTTTCTTCAGACGCAAAGAAGACGTTATACCACTATAGTTCTTCCTTTGTTTACTATAAGCTCAATATATATATACATATTCATGAGCGTAATAGCATTTCTTGAGATAATGACATTCAGAATTTCGTTTTATATATTTAATGTTTGAAAAGATAAACGTGCAGGTTATTTTTTCAAAATTTTATAGAGACTTAATGCCATTCATTATTTTCAAATTAAAACTGGTGTTAATCGACAGTAAAAGCAAATAAATCTCTCTGTAAATTTAATGACTTACAAACGCTTAGTTAAAATTTAACCAAAATTATTATGCTTGGGGTAAAATAATATAGCTTTCACGAAATTTATTTATAAATATCGATTTGAAAAATCTGCTTTCTTACATGTAAACAAACATTAATAACAGCATCTGCTTTTTCTCCCCACGCCTTCAGAATTAGTTTTAAAGACTAATATAGTTTCAGATATCAAGCAAGTATATTCTACAAGTTAAAGCAGCGTGATTCTTGATATCTTAATATGACATTTTTTATTTTATATAACTTGCGTTGAAATTATGAGTTGTAGGAATAAAAAAATTTCATATAAAATGTTAATAAAGCTTTTGAATATAATGAGTTTAAACAGTATAATATAAAGTTATTCAGAAAGTAAATTTCTGTTGCCACTAGTGTAGCTAGTTGTATTTTAATAAGGGAACTTAATTAGAAACCATATTGTCATTATATATAGGATGGTTACGAAATAACTTTCTCTGTTTGGAGGTGGCAGCTAAAACTAATGAACGGAATGGACATATTTTATATTTAGACTTTTTAGACTTTTGAAAGCATAAGGAGATGAATTCTCTGGAAAACAAATGTCAAAAATGAGAATTTTAGCATTGTCGCAGTCGAAAACATACAGATATTTAAATTAATTACTAGTAAAATGAATTATGTAAATTTTTTGAGCTTACGAGACAACATCATCTCCCGAAAGAGTATTGAAACTTTCAAGCAGATAATTCATTCAAAGGAATGACGAATTGTGCTTCAGCCTTTCTATACCAAAGTACAGCAAGTCAGTGATACTTCGCTTTTGGCGCTATTTCTTTTCGCAGAATTCAGCTCCTCATAATTTCATGTCTAAATGTAAAACATGGTTCCACACCGGTTATTAATTTTAGTTACAGATGCCTCTAGAGACAAACAAAGGTTTCTTATAACAACCGTTAATTTTGATGCTGTTATAAAACTGTTTATTATAAAACACTTTGGAGCTTATTTACCAAAAGTAGATTAACTTATTTGAAGCTGAATGCGATAGTAATTGACCAGTAAGATACAAAGCTATATATAAAAAAAATAATGCACGCATATGTTAATTTCGATTAATATGCACGGAAATGTTAGTTTTGGTTGGTATACTAACCAAAATTAACATATTTGGGCATTCAGTTTTGTTTTATGGATTTTTGTGACTTACTGGTTAATCACTGGTACACTCACCCTAACTAAATATAATCGAAAATATTACAGCACTCACAATTCTCACCAAAACAGAATGATGTTCAAATGATGGAGGGACAGAGACGTGATGTTGCTTTAATCAGAACTACATTTATAGGTGGGCCAGTATATTCCGGACATAGTTTCCCGAATCAATAAGTGGCCCCTGAATAAGAAATATAAGATATAAAATTTGTGCTCTCTTTTGTATTTTAAATTAAGGAGGACGAAAAATCATGCGTCAAGCATATATTATGAAACACTTTACAACACATTCAGAATACTGTAACGAAACTTCATAGTTTAATAAAGTGAAAGATGATGTCTAAGTGTAAATTTGGAAAACATTTAAAAACCCAATTTCAGAAATTACCACCATTAGTTGGAAAAATAACCATATTCTTTTGTACAGTCCTGTATATGATGTATAGATTTGTATATATACGACATAATATTCCAAAATTTAGCTCAGTTAAAAAACGCACAGCATAGTTGAAAAATGCCCTTCAGCAATTTCCGTGAATAAACGGATATATACTCGAAATATTTTGTGCAGCTCTGTATATGGGCTATAGAATATATTCACATCAAGCAATATGGAAAAAAATAGTTAAATTTAAACATGCGGACCACAACCGAAAACGTATTTACAACAATCATTATTGATAGACAGTACTCTAACCGAATCCTTTTGTGTGTCCATGTAAATGAAATATGAATCCTATGCCACCATATTTTATGGTAAGCACCATGATGCACTATATGTTAAGCCCTATATTTTATGATAGTCAAGCGCAAGGATATATTTAAATTACAATATGTTTGAAAAAGTATATGATTATATGATTATAATTTAGTATATGATTAAAATACACCGCAAACGATTTTTTCCCATAGACCATAATGTAACGGAGTTTTTTGAATGATCTGTAAATGAACTATAAATACTACACACTTCATTTTCAATACCGAAGATGCCATAGTAAACCTCAGTAACATACGTCAATCGCATGACAATCCGAATATATTTACGCGAGTTTGAGCACGGACAGACGGCAGCTTTATAAATTTACAACAGATTACATTCAGCTTTCCTTTCTATTTTTAAAGAAAATATTATTCCATTTTAACATATTTTTCTGAAACACTTTATTTAGAATATTGTACCCTTAATTTCCATATTTAACCCTACAGCACACGCGCTGGGATAAAATCTACCCCACCTCACAACTATTACTTAAAAATGTGCGAAAATCTTTCGTGATAATTCTGAGCTTTATAGTACCTTTCAAGCTGAAATATAACAAGATGTGGCCAAAAAGAATTTATCTCCGGTTGTGAGATTTTCCATTCTTTTGTTATAAAAATGTCACGTGGGAGGAAATTTACCCCAAGCGTGTTATAACGTAACTCATAATGATAGAAAATTGTTAATGCAAATGTTTATGTAAAAAATATAGTGTGCAAATAATAATATAATTTTTCTTTTAAACGTTAACAACTCTTGCACATACAGTTTATATATATCAGTTTTATATTTTTTTTGTATTTTTATGGCTGAATTTGGATTGTAAAAGGTTTGTATGTAATGTCTAAAAGGTGGATTAAAACTTTGTGCCGTTATATTAAAAATAAATGTACAACGCTAAATTAGCACAAATTAAAATCATTTATACTGGCAAACAGCTGTTTCAAAGCCCTTAAGCTCCATCTTCAGTGCCAATTCAAAAGGTAAAACGAATTAAAAACTCCTAAGCCATGTCAGCTTGCCTGCCATCTCTCGCCCGCGCCCAGATGAAATGGCGCTGAACTTTTCAAAACAACAGCGGAGACGAGGAAACACATGTGACAGATAGACCAATAGAAACACTCCGCCCGACCGGGAAAGTTTAAGTGTGGAGGCGAATAAAGGCGATGACCGTTTCGCTTTAGTTGATTCTAGTGATATAGATATTCCTCATATTCTTTCTGTTATGAACTCTGTGGATGAACATATACAGTTTACATCTGAACTTCTACCAACTACCATTCCTTGATGTCATGGTTTACCGCGAAAATGACTCATTTCAAACTACAGTTTATCGTAAACCATTCGCAGTTTCATTACCGCCACACCGTCTTTCATCTCACCTCCCGAATCAAAAATTGGCTGCTTTTAATACATATGTTCATCGCGCCCTAAAAATTTGTTCATCTGCGAGTTTACTCAAAGCGGAGTTAGACTACATCAAATCAATAGCCATTGACCGGGGTTATCCTGTTGAAATAGTTGATTCAATTCATAATAAACAAATTAAACGTACGCATTCCAATGTTAACAATGTTCGTAATGAAAATTTAATTATACTTCCATATTTTCCGAGAATAAGCAATCAAATATCTAGAATTTTGAAAAGTTTCGACTTTAAAATAGTTTATGCACCATTTAACAAAATCAAATTTACAGACCTCAAACATCCGATAGACAGATTTTCACATTGGGGAATTTATAAAACATCTTGCGAATGTGATAAAATGTATATAGGTCAAACCAAGAGACCGCTTAGAGTCCGCTTAGGGGAACATAAAAACTATGTTAAAAATTGTGATATTAAACGTTCTGCAATAGCTAATCATTGTTGGTCTGAAAATCTCAGTTTTAATTTTTCGGAAGGTACAATAATTCAGAAATGCTCATTAATTTACGACCTAAATTTCTGGGAAGCTTATTACATATGGAAAAATTCGAGCAGCTTGGTTGTCCTGTACACCAAATTTTTCAAATGTCTGGCTACCTTTCATTTAATTCATCCTCATTGCCCGCCCCCCCCCTTTCTGGTTTTTTCTCCGCCGTACAAAGCGTTTCAAACATCTGGCTGCGTTTCGCTTAATTCATTCTCTTCGACCCCCCTTTTCTTTTATTCGCCTCCACACTTAAACTTTCCCGGTCGGGCGGAGTGTTCCTATTGGTCTATCTGTCACACGTGTTTCCTCGTCTCCGCTGTTGTTTTGAAAAGTTCAGCGCCATGTCATCTGGGCGCGGGCGAGAGATGGCAGGAAAGCTGACATGGCTTAGGAGTTTTTAATTCGTTTTACCTTTTGAATTGGCACTGAAGATGAGCTTACGGGCTATGAAACAGCTGTTTGCCAGTATAAATGATTTTAATTTGTGCTAATTTAACGTTGTACATTTTTTTTATTGTATGTAATGATATGCAGAAAAAAAATCAGAGCAAGATTTTTTTTTTTTTTTTTGCTTTAAATATAAAATAACTTCTTATTTTAAGTTAAATTCTGTTCTTTATTGATTTACAGTTTATTTCAAAATATAAATTTTTGTTTATAATCAAACCGGGGGGAAATTGACACAAAAAAACCCATTGGGGTAAAATTTATCCCGCGCGTGTAGTAACGTAATGGAAAGGGGCGCGTGTGCTGACGGGTTAATAAAATATCACGAGGTATCTTATCATAGCCAACACAGGTGTAAAATATGGGTGCAACTCAAACGTGAAAGGTTCCATTCTCCCATTGGTTGACAAAAAAACCGGAAGTCACTTGATTTTTATATTTTCGTACAACTTTGCTTAAAGCACATTCTGTCTGTGAACGATATAGCGCGGTGGTTAAAGCACCGGACTTGTAAACTGAAGGTTTTAAGTTTTGTCCTCTCTCATTTTTTAAAAAAAAATCCATTTTTAGAGTTTTGTTTTGATCTTTACGGAATTAATTAATAAAGATTATTTACTTGACTTAAAGATCAGTATAAATTTTTTTTTTAATTATTATGTAAATATATAATAAGTTTTAATTAATATTATATTTAAATATATATAGTTAATGTTAGTAATTAGTATTATACTTAAATATATATAATTAATGATATTTAATAGTTTATTTAAATATGTGTGTGTGAGTATATACATATATAATTAATATTTATTATTATTACTTAAATATATAATTAATATTAATAAATATTATTATTTAAATGCATATAATTAATATTTTCACTCAGTGGTTTGTAATACATTCTCTTCCATTTTCAGTAAATAATTATTAATAATAAGACATTTAAGAAAATAGGCCAATATATCTTAAAGAAAAACTTGGGATTTTTTAAATTGTAACTCAAGCAATGAATTTTAGTTTTGGATGATACACTTTGTAGAAGCCCAAACATTACATGTATTTATGTTTAGGATTAAACTAAACTTTTCTTTATAAATATTATCTGTTATTAAAAATACATAATAGAAACGTATGCTTCTTGGTTCTTATTAGAATCCAGAAGTATTGATTTTTTTTTTCATTTATTGTATATGCCTACATCAATAATATAATAAAATATCATTGTGATCTCAATAAATTTTTGAAAACTGGAGTAGCAAATAATATCTAAATCATATAAAATCTTCGACTATGTTAGAAACACAGAGATACATATATAAAAATTATGCAAGCATGTATGCATGTATATATTCATATAATTATATATTACATATATTTATATACATATATAAATATATGTAAATATAAATATAAATATGCATACGTATATAAATATATATATTCATATAATTATATACATATATATATTCATACATATATCATACATGCATATGTGTATTGTATATGTTTTCACTTTTACGAGAAAAAATTATGTCAGATTTATTGGATTACAGTGTAAGAGAAAGAAAATGTTAAAACTACAGCAATAATACACCAATATTATACTGGTTATAAAAAACATTAATTGATTAATCTTTGTATATTACTATACTGTCATACTGGAAAGAAACAACAAAAGTTTGATCTAGGGGCCCTGTATAAAATCTATATTTTCTTAATAAAAATTTTAATTGATATTTAATAAGTAAAAATGTATTAAACAAAATATAATTTATTTTTAGGTGTCACTTTATAAACTAATCGAATACAATAACATCTCTCTTTAACTTTTCTTCTTTTTTAATTAATTTTATTATTATTATTATAATTTACCATGTCATGATTTCATGACCAAGAATAAAAATATCACTATGGGAAATATTATTTTTATAAATATTTAATTTAAAATATTTACAAAAATTATAATAATAAGAAATTATAATATAAGAAATGCAAAGAAATATGTATTAAATTTTACAAATTAATATACAATTTGTTAAAACAATTCTCGTACATAATTAACTAGTATTTCTAATAATCAAATATCAATTAATTAAAAAGATCCCATTAAATACATTTTAATTTACATAAAATGTATTTAATGGAAATTAAATATATTTTATGTATACATTAAATGTACTTAGTTATTTGTATAATAAATTTATATTATCCCAAAATTTATTTTGTAAAAGACAGTTTAATTTACAAGTTAATTTACAAAGTTTAATTTTTTAGTACGAAGTATTAAGGCATAATTGCGTTTTATAATCCTGTCCACAGAGGGCAGCAGCACAAAACGATGTTATGTTAGCTACAATGCATGCCGGTTTTTTGTCAGCCAATGGGAGAATGGAACCTTTCACGTTTGAGTCGCACCCTAAAATATATGGACGAAAAAGAGAACGCCATTGCCAAAACTAGTCAGAAAATATCGTTCTAAGAATTTCAGCTTTAATACACAAATGCACTATTTTTTATTTAATTAAAGGTACATAGCTTATGATTGATGTATTTACTCTAAAAATCGATTACACCTGTCTAGTGTTGTAATATGTGATCATCTTATGTTAGATCATGGTGAAAACAGGACTGGATGCAACTGGATACAAAATGCATTTTTTGAAAAATAAAAGCTCCAATTATTACATGAGAGTGTGTAACTGATCAACTACAACACGCGTAGAAGCGTTAAAGTTATACCATGTTTCGAATGATCAGTTGAAGCTGCTGAAATAAATATAAAAGTATATATTGAAGTAAACCGCCGAATAACAACAGAATAGCAAAATACAAGGCGCACAGGAAAGTCTCTTGATCCTGAAATAACTCTTGAACGAATAAAGCTACAATTGTGAACTAAGTGTCTACCTATAGTAAAACGACTATGAGCTATGATATGAGACTGGCTGCAGCGCTCCTATTGGCAACATTTAAAAGTTATCGACCCTCTCTCGAAACCTATGAGAGACTGCGAAAAAAGTAAACTACAAAGGTATAGAGCGTCCTCAATTTAGTATGACGTGATGTCTTACATGTTAAAATAACATTATTATAAGCCCTGAAATGTTATTTTTTCGATAACCAATAGTCGGCATAAATGTTTCACTAATCATTTGCACAAGTGTGTCACGCAAGGCAGATGCATATTTACTAATAAAGCTAACGCATGTAAGCAAGGTACAATTTATTTTAATAAAAAAAATCAAGTTAAGTATGCTCAGTGTTTCCTTATTATAATAAATTGTACTTTACGTCCATATATTAGTTTTATTAGCTAATATACATCTTCCTTATAAAACTGCAGTTCTACAAGCGGTAGTGACGCATTTAAGTAGATGATAGGTTGTCAAAAAATTAACAATTCAGGGCTTATAATAAAGTTATTTTTACATGTAAAACGTCATTCTGTACTAAATGGAGGATGTTCTACACCTTTATACTTGACTATTTTTTGTTATCTTTCATAAGTTTAGATAGGATTGATAACTCCCAACGATTGATAACTCCCAACTTTTGCTACTAGAGGAGCTTTATTTACTTCTATATGAAACACAAAGATGTTTTAATACAGGTAGACATTTGCTTTACAATTCTAAATTTATCCGTTCAAGAGTTATTTCGACATAAAGACACTTTCATATGCACCCTGCGATCGAAATGGCCGAAACATAATTAAATAAAATATTTATATTCTGTTAACAAATTGCCATTCATTTATATGAAATAAACGAATTTTCTTTCTGGACAACATAATAGAGTTACACTTTAAAAAAAACATAACGATATCTTGAATATCTCATAGAAGTAGCCAGAAATTATTTTCCGAAATTATTTCTTTAATTTTTCCTTAAAATTACAAATAATAGGGAAAGACAATCCGGAGATACTGAAATTTTCTTTTATATCCATTCTTTATGATATCATTTTCTAAAATCGTTTACTACTTTAATACAGTCATTATGATAATTTGAGATTGGAAATTGTAATTCACTAGGGAAAATGTTATGAATGAAATAATAATAATAAAAAATGTTTTTCTCATTTTCAATAATATGGTTAATTTTCTGTTTATAATATATGTAACAGAACGACGGAGTGCAGTATAATTGCAAATGATCTACGATCTTATTACAATTAATTTAATTTAAAATTGAAAAATACATTTAGAAATCTCTTGTGAGGAAAATTTTAAAGCCTTCTGGAATTTTCTCTCGTTTTAATTAAGATGGAGACTTTTCTGATTTTTTTTTATACATAATAGAGTGATAGAGTAGTAGATTTTCAATTAATCTATGTTCAAATTAAAAGTATTGGTTAAACAAATTTAAATTTAAAACATATTGCGAAATTTGATGTGAGGAAAATGATAAAACATTCTGAAAATTATACTTCCCCTTCCTCTCTATATTATTAAAATGAAGTGTTTGCGTGCATGCGTACGTACGTACGTATGTGTCAGAGAATTAGTGTGGAAGATGAGCAGGAGACTCTATCGTACATAGAGATCTGCAAACTTGATTCTCAATAGGTTCGAATGCATCTGAGCCACATTTCTTTTAATGTTTTGATTATATTTTTTAAATTTTATATTAAACACGTGTTTCTTGCTTTTTTTCGATATTTCAAGATCGGATGCGATTTATCAACATTTATAAAAGTAATCCTATTTCAAACTTTAGCCTGAAATCTCTCTTTTCTCTTTTCAAAAACTGAAATTCATACAACGATTTTCGTTTTTTTTTAAATTGTTTTTAAAAATGTATTTTTTTGGAAGAAGATGAGTTTTTCTTTTATTAAATGATTTCGATATCAAATCTTTTTCATCCGGACTTGAATTTTCTATTTATATATAGAGAGAACTTTCTGGCAACATTAAAAAATATTATTGATATGATTATTTATACTTTTTTTAAAGTAAGGAGGATGCAATTTTATTTTCAATACGCAAAGGTAGAAACAATAGAAGGTTTTCGCATAGTGAAAAGAAAAAAAAAGAGATTAGGAATTTGGGTGGCTGCCAAAAAGCCATTGAAATTAGCGAATGTGTTTTCATAATTATCAAAATTTTGTTTCCATTTCTTTGTTCGGATTTTATTTCCAGAGCATATAAATTATATTTTTGACATTGAAAAATTGCGAAGCTTCAATACAGGCTTTAATACCAGGCAACTGAGCATCAAATTACATTTTTTAAATTGGTGTTTTCTAATTACTTTAACTAACGTTGATTGTCTATTCCAGTAAAGTTAGCTTTGTGCCAAAACTCTCAAAAATGGTCCAAATGCTATGACGGTTCTTCTTTTCTAAGTTTTCCGATTTTTTAAAAATTGAAATCTGCCTGTTTCACACAGCATTAGAATAAAATGCATATGGAATCGTCTAGACTGTTTATTCATCCTCTTTTTGTCCAACTTACAAAAAAATAAAAAAAATAAAAAAAATAAATAAAAATAAAATATTTTACTACTTTTGTTTTTGGTTTTTAAGCGTTTGTACGGAGATAACTTTTTGAGTACTTCTGCATCTTTTCACAATTATTATAATCCACATTTTTTTAGAACAATAAAAGCCTATTTTTTTCTCACGAGATTTGACATATAAATATTTTTAAGCGTATTTCTTTACTTTAAAAAAGAAAAAAAAACGCAAAATGCGAATTAAAGATTTAATAATTCTGTAAATTTCCACGATAAAGACACGCAATTTTTTTCATAACCATCGTAGGCAAGAAACTACTTTAGCGAAAGTTACAAAAAATTCCACAGAAATTGCGGTTTTTTGTTTCGTTTTGTAATTCCGTGCAACGCCGGGCGGAGCAGCTACTATTAAATAAAAAGAATAATTTTCCGATTATATGTTATATACAAAAGAACAATGGTGAGCAATATATTTTCAACTAATCTGCGATCCAATTAAATATATTGGCTAAACCAATTTAAACTAGGAAAATGTTATGAAATCAGATATAAGAAAAATGTCAAAGAATTTTGAAATTCATTTCCGATATCCCAAAACATTAAAAGGAATTGAATTTAGTACAACTTAAAATGGCTGTCATGAATTCAGTAAATTCTTTTCATCGTGAAAATAAGTTTTCCGACAGCGGTTATTTTTAAATTGGATCTTGTTAATCTTATTTTAAATGGAATTACTAAATGCTAAATGCTAAATTAATTAGGATGCGGCTTGGAGGACAGAATACTTATTTCTTTTGAATTTCAGCTGTTATTAGAATAAAAGTGAATTAAGTTTCTCTATGCTGATATAAAAGGAAAAGGAAAAGGGGTAGGGTTAGTTGGGGATAAATGTAAAGTGGTGGGGGGTAATTCTGAACATTCGATATTAGTGCTCACCTGAACGTTGGGAAAATTGATAGATAAGGGAACTAATATCTTTCTATCCCCCAGAAGTGATGTTGCTAGTTCCTACCTCTATTGTGCTATAATTGGCTGCGTAGTTATGAATACAATTTGTTAAAGATGAAAAAGTTGTCAAACGAAGATTATATCCCTCATTAATTCTTGTCGCTGTTGCATATAAAACAGAGGTATGCCGTTTATAAAATTTATTGTTGTTAATGACGGTCTGCTATTTATTGTTGTTGTCGACGAACTTCTTACTCGTATTTGCAGCTTCTTATATATTTTTATCTGCTGGATATTGTTTACAATTCGCTCTTATTTTTTTCATTATGGGTGGGGTGGGGGGGAGTAGTCATAAACAAAACCTCAATCTATCTTATTTTTGTCTGAGGAGCTAGCAAATATTAATTTTTACTATAAAGTGCATACATCAACTTCGTTCTAAACTTAAGCTGCCCGAAGTCGACAAAGTCGATTTATCCAAAAGGGCTAATGTAAATGATTGATACTTTATCTCAAAGTATATCAAGGAATACTATGCTTTCTACAACTTCAGGCAGCTATTAAAATCAAAGTTAGGGGCACGATTGAAGCCATTTGTACAAAGAAGTGCTATCCTCTGAAGAAGTTTTACTCAGATTAAAAGAGGTAAAGGTGGTTAAGAAAACCACTAAAAATCGAAAAGGAAAGAAAAAAAAGAGATTAATAAAATCAGAAACTCTGAAAAAGCAGAATAAAAAGAAAGCCATCACGAGACTGACGAATAGATGGATCAAACTGGTGTCACCATATATTATTCAGATATTGAACTAAAAAATCTAATAGCTCTTAAACATAAAGAAAAAGAAGAAGGAAAAAAGATTAGGCTATTATAGATGGGATACAGACCATTCACTTATTTCTCACAATTAGAGGTATGTTCTCGAACAGTTGCAGAACATATAATTTTTTAACCCATTTGCATCATTACCGCACACATGCGTCCATTTCAGGAAGTTCTTTTTCGTTCAGAAATTCGGAATCCATACCGAAAATTCCGAAAGAAACATTTTTACTGTAATCCATAAACGTCTGTCATTAAAAAAAATGAAACTTACTAATTAGAATTTCTGGTATGAATTCGGAATTTCTGAATTAAAAAAAAATCCTGAAATGCACGCTAATGTCTATATTCCTGTGAAAGCAAGTTGTATTCCATCTCAGTGATGCATATCAATCTCATTATGTTTGAAATATCATGACATCAATAAAATGCACCGCAAACGATTTTTCAACATAGACAATAATGTAACGGAATTATTTTGTGTGTCCCTGTAAACGAACTCTAAATGCTCCACACTTCACTTTCAAAACCGAATAAACATCAATAAAATGATAATTTCATGGCAATCAAGAGGGTTGGAAAACGGACTGACTGCAAACGGCAGACAGGCAAACTGAATTCATAAATACTTTTCAACTATGTTGGAAAGAGTTAAAAAGTGGTTTGTATTGAAAATTTCAAAGTGCAATTTGAAATAAATATGTATATTGCTCCTCAAGGCAACAACAGCCTATTAGAAATATGGAAAATTATAATCAAGTGACTTCGGTGCAAACAACTTTATTCTGTGACATTTAGAAATTAAATGGTGGTATGACTAGTGTTCGGATTTATTTCCTACTGTATAATTTCAGATTCGTATTTAATGCAGTAGCAAGTACATAATGCATAGGGCGTGCAACATTTGAAATTGAATATCCAAAATATATGCCAAGAAAATCAAATAACACCTATTGGACCACGATCGAAAACCCGACTTTTACCTTACTGTACTATTTCCGATTCGTGTTTAATTCAGTAGCCAAGTAAACAATGCAAAGAGCGTGCGATATTCGAAATTAAATGTCGAAAATACATGCCAACAAAATAGTTTAATAACTTTTGGACCACGACCCAAAACCGCATGTATAGTTTGTTTAATATAAAGACATACCAAAATTAAACAAAACACGTTCAATTTGGCAGCATGAATTATGTCTTGGTGTTTGTTATGTAGTTGAAAATTGTAAAATAAAGTATTTTTGAGATATGCAATAATCTTCATGAATAATTGATGTTTAAATCATCAATTTAACTTAACAACTAATTTGTTCAATTAAATATTTATCGTAAATATTTGTAGCTTGATATAAAGGTAATCTAATGAAAAAGTTAAAATTTAAATTTGTTAGGCTTAAAAAATAAATAACCTGAGATTAAATTATTGTATGTTGTAGAATAACGCTCATATAGTTTATGATGGTAATTCCTTATTTCAAGGTATAATACGCAGCTGCTTTTTCGTACAGGAAGATTCATAATAAATGTAGCATAAAATATTGTGACATATTTATTGCTCCGCTTATTTACGAGTATTATGCTTCCATTTAATTTTTTTTCTAAATTTGAGATTCAATTAAAACAAATGCTTATTTTCAAAGCATTTTCTTTATTCAGAAAGAACAACTTTCTTATCCAGCGAATATTTGCACATTGATGTTTCAACTTTAAAAAAAAATTCTTAAAGGTATGTGCTATGTGTCTAAATGTACGGAAGTTTAATGTGAGATTATACAATCATTTGTACGAGATTAAAAAAAATATTTTTGGTTAATTTAAAATCTTACAAAAAAAATGCGCAAAGAAAATGATAGTTTCAACTTTTAGTTATATTTTTATTAAATTAAAAATGTAGGTGTTCCTAAAATTCCGTTATCATCCCAAAACATTATAACTATTAATATATTTATATGGTGTTTTTTTTTTTTGCCAAATGTACTGCAGCATATAAAGTTTTTCTTTTGGAGTATGTACAGTTAACAGATGGAACAATTGGTGCCTCCAGGGCGATTCAGCGCACATCACATACCGGGACTTTTTCTGTGTCGGTATAAGTTATAAAGATAATATGTATGCATCCAGGTTGATGAAATTACGTTGTTAAAGTCACGAATCACAGAAGATGTCAGATGTATAACTCCTGATATGCTGATTCGTGTATGGTAGAAAATAAAGTATCGCTTTGAGATAGTCAGAGTATAGGTACATATGTTGAAATGTTGTAAGTACTGATGCGTAAACTTTAAATACTGAAGACGATTCAGCAAAATTAAAAAAATCTATATTAAATAATTGATTAGTTACAACGTTTTGTAATGGTAATAAGACTTTACAAACACTTTATATTTATTAATCTTTTTTTCTAAATACAATATCCAAAGAAACTTTATTTTTATACAGAGTGCCCCATCAAGACCGCCCAAACTCTGCACAGCCAGATTCCTCGCTTGGAATACATAAAAATGTTCAAAGAACTATGCCTCTACGACCCATAGTTTTCGAGAAAAATGAGAAAGAAATGTATGACGTCATATCCGGTGCAAGAAAAAAAAATTTATTGGAAACATAAACAGGGTGGTATTTGCATGTTTGCAAACGAAATGCGCAAAATATCCACAGCGTATATCGAGGCATTTATGCGCGCGCCTGGAATGGCTGACTGCACATGTTACAGCAGTGTGGTGTCCACAAAAGTACGCGCAGAATGAACACGAACAACTAAGTCACTGTTTGTAGTAACTGGGTCTCAATAGATAAATTCTTACAGATGGCCCCATAGATAGAAATTCAAAGGTGTCAGATCTGGCGATCGTGGCGTCAATCATGTTCACAATAAATTTATTTTTTGCACCGGAAATGACATCACGTATTTTTTTCGCATTTTTTCAAAAACTATGGGTCGTAGAGGTACAGTTCTATGGGCATTTTTTATGTACTCCAAGCGAGGACTCTTGCTGTGCAGAGTTTTAGCGGTCTTGATGGGACACCGCATATAATCTCCAATTTTTACATAATATTATTTCTTTTTATATAATCTCCAATAAATGTAGCTTGAATATATTCAGTGGCAGATTTAAAGTCTTGTTCATACGTTATGCTGTCATTTAAATATTTTTCACTAAATTTGAGGTTTAATGAAAAAAAAAACATGTTTACATAACTTTCCTTAATTTTTTAAGTATAAATTTCATAACCAGCGTATCATGACCATACGAATTTTTTTTCAGTTTTCAAAGTACGTTTTATAGCGGATATATTAAAGTTTTATTTTTATTATTGTATAATCATTATTTAATACGAAATTAGATGTTTTTAGTTTTTGGTGAATTTAAAATCATAAAAGTATAAATCTAGCAAAAGCGTAAATTTCAAATTTTAATAATATATTTTTATTCTCAAAATGTTTTCACTCTCTCTTTTTTTAAATAGAATTTTGTAAGAAAATTGATTTTTAAAAATCGCAATGTAAACGAAAATCCTAAAATTGGAAACTTTTGGAATAACTCGGCAACCCCTTTGTTTGTTGCACCTTATCTTGAAAAAACTATGATAGCGGAAATTTTTAATAGTTTTGTGAGTAGGTAAACTATAAATTGATCGTTTGGGAAGAAATTAAAAAAATGCAACAGTTATGTTACTAAATGGAATTCTTTTGTTTGAGAAATAGCGCAACAATTGTAATTGTTTTTATTTATTGTCGAACGATAAATTTATAATTTAGCTACTGATCAAAATTATAAAAAAAGTATTGAAATCGCTTCAGTACTTCCCGAGAAAAAGGGTATATCAATGTCAGCTGATGTACAAGTGATTTCACAACTGTTGTCGCCCCGTTAAATATCATTACAATGTATCACCATGACGTGATTTGCAATTAGGAACAACTCAGGTGATCTCTGGATTTTAATATCAGATGAGATTTTTTAATGATGCTGGCGATTTTTTTATGATGTTTAGGTGAGTCACTAGTTGAACAGTGTGAAAGATTTTCGAACTCACACAGTCAGTCATTTGTTCCGTCTGTGTTAATGACAGCTTGTGACATCGCTGATGCATGATTCTCTAAGGGATTTTCACTTATTTTCATTTCAGTTTCAATGAATTACTTTAAAAAACTACACTTTAAAAATTACGGAAATGTTACCTTATATGGAAGGAATTGAGATATTTTTTTCGAAAAGTCAGCGTAACATTGTACTTGCACATGATTCTAGAATCACCCCGCAATCTTATCTTTAGAAACTTTTAGAATAAAAACCAATCATTAAATCTCAGAGCAAATAGGTGTCCAAAATTAACAGGAAAAACATCGTACAAAATTTACGAGGAGGAAATGGGCCCTTTTATTTAAACATAATTTTCTCAGGTTTTTGACTAGTTCTTCCCCAAATGTTTCTTTAAAATAATTGTATGTTTTCCAGAATTTTGGGTAATTAAGAAGTAAATCTGAATTTTTGTAAACTTTTCTGCTGTGTTAGGGTATATTACTGAAATCTTTTACAGCGTAACAACTGGGAATAAAACAGATAAATTGTATTAATCCACGCATAATTTCATTTAAGATTTTAAACATATTGTTATCCTAAATTTTAAATTAGGATAAAGTATAATTATCCTAACATATAATTATACTTTATCACTTTTATTTGCGATCATCAAAGTTTGGGTAGTAACGTATATGTATAATATACTTTTATTTAGTTAAATCAGCTAAGTTTATTGTATGCTTTTAAAAATTATACTTATATAGGGAAAACCCCATAATTAGTTTTGAAAAGCTAAAATAACTGGCGGATTACATACAGTGTCATTTAATTGGGTAAATACGCAAAACGTATTAGCAATTTCAGATATTAGTTTATCCTTTACGGAATTAACTCAGGAGATTTTCATCTAGTAACTTTAACAATTCTGCTTTTTTTGTATGGATAATCTAAATTTTCGTTGCTCGGACCAGTTGCATGATAATAGGAAAGACTGTTTTAAGGATAAGTGAGGTGAAAATTTAAAATCTGAAAATATTTCACCTAGGCATTTTTTGTTTTTAAAGGGATGCTTGGAGCATAAAATGACACTTTTGTGCCAAATAAAATTGTGTTTGAACATTTGGTTCTCTTTGATTTCCCACGTATGTAGAAGAAAAAGAGGGTTACTTTCTGGAGCTACTTGCGATGAACTATTAAAGTTAAGGCTTGCGCTTGATAGTACATAAGGGATATATGATGAATTAAAAAGTAAAAAAAAAATGCATTGGGAGGTTTGTACTATGTTCGGTTCTTAAAGTACATATTTTTTAAATTAAATTTACATATATGTGTGTATTTTTACTAAAGTAACGTAAAAAATCCGTCTTAAGCTCTCAAACCGCTACAAACCAGCCAATACAAATCTAATTAATTCTTAGTAAGTATTATGCAAAAGCATTTTAAATGGCAAAAAGATCCCAAAACTTTTTTCTTGCCATATACAAAAAAATGGCATTTCGAGAGAAATGACTTTAAAGATTTAAACACAAATTAAAAGAGAAATTAAGACATATTATATTTAATGACATATACATGTCCTCCTATAACATAATATTTATACTGTCTATGTATTTACAGATGGTTTTGTTTCTGGTCGAAAATCGTCATTTTTTCACCTTCCCCTACCATTAAGGGGGTTGATCAATTAGATCTCAAATTCCCATCGCTAATTTTACATCTATAGGATGTACAGGAATGTATAGGAATACATTCTTATTTGTCAAATATCTTCTCAGGAAATTAATATTTTTCACTTCTTTTTCCTGTGTAGTTTTCCTAAGGGATGTTTCTTTTCTAATTAGTTGTCAAAACATTTCTAAAATATATGCTTAATTTAATATTTTAAGTGCTAAAATCGTACGAGATGTGACTAAAAATTTAACTCTACAGTTAAAATTAAGCATATATGTTTTAGATATATTTTGACAATTAAAAAAAAAAAGATCCATCTTTTAAGAAGAGTACTCAGAAAAAAAAGAGATCAAAATTCTATTTCCTTTATGAGACATTTAAAAATAAGAATGCTGTCCACTGCCTTAGTTAGGGGCTTAATCATTAGCGAGGGGAATTCGAGACCTGGTTGGCAATGTAAAACTCTCTTTAGATTAATTTTAACACAATTATTCAAATTGGTAAAGAAATCATACGAATTTTAATTTTCCAACTGGACGAAAAATGTCCGGGCCAGGATTCGAACCTGGGATCTCTTGGCTGAAGCTGCCATGCTCTACCAACTGAGCTATCCCGGTCGAATCTGGAGGGCATAATTCATCCAGTTAACCTTATTGATCATAGCATCTGGTCTGATATTTTAATCAGCTAAACAGAATAGATCGCAGGTAATGGAATTCCAGTAAACACTGGATACGTGATTACATTAGATTAATTTTAACACAATTATTCAAATTGGTAAAGAAATCATACGAGTTGTAATTTTCCAACTGGACGAAAAATGTCCGAGCCAGGATTCGAATCTGGGATCTCTTGGCTGAAGCTGCCATGCTCTACCAACTGAGATATCCCGGTCGAATCTGGAGGGCATAATTCATCCGCTCATCTATTCTGTTGAGCTGATTAAAATATCAGACCAGATGCTATGATCAATAAGGTTAACTGGATGAATTATGCCCTCCAGATTCGACCGGGATAGCTCAGTTGGTAGAGCATGGCAGCTTCAGTCAAGATATCCCAGGTTCAAATGCTGGCCTGGACATTTTTCGTCCAGTTGGAAAATTACAACTCGTATAAAACTCTTTTTACTTTCTTCTATATTCATAAGAAGAAAGTATTGGATTCGTGAAGAATTTTCGGCTACCGGTTTTTGAAGGAATTTTATATTTTGGTGTGCCCTGAATACGGTTTGACTATTTTTGAACGGATGTGTGTCTATCTGTATATTGCACAAATTTTGTGGCGCGGTAAGTTAAGAAATAATGAACGAAACAACGTGAAAATTCATATTTAGATGGGCCTTGACATAAATTGATGCTGAATAGATTTTGGTGCATAATGCCTAATGCACTGCTATACCGTGTTTTCCACGATGTTCGAGATAGCTATATCTCGACATCTGTGGGACAGAATTTATATGTAAGATGCCTATTACTAAAAACGATGTTTATTAATTTGGGTTTTAACCAACCAAGAGAAAGCGCTGCTCTGCTTTTTGCGATACTAGAGCTATATCTCAGTTTCTATTTACGTAGAAGCAAAGCATATTTTATGTTTGGCATTCTTAATTATTCATATATGGTGGTCTGATTTGCTTTCATTTATTCAATAATGTACGCTGTTGTGATATCTTTATAAGTCGAAAAGAATCACTGTATCTCTATCTTAAATTCAAAGAAATGCCCTAACTACACTGTTAAAAATTTGCTGATAAATGTTGAGTCATCCGACCGTTTTTATAAATGATGGTTACTTAACCGTAACTTTAATTGATCCTGACCAATGAGAACGCTTCAAAATACTGTCAAGTAACCATTATTTAAAAATAGGTCGAATTATTGGACAGTTTGCTGAAAATTAATAACAACGTATACTTCATATTCATCTGTTAGTTTGTAATTGTATTATTTAAATTATTTTATTAGAATGGTGTAGAAGAAAATTTCGTGATGGCTACAGCATATTAGTTAAATGTATCCTGAAATGCTCATAAATATTTTGCTCATTAGATGCAATGTTTATATTTTTTGCCCATAAACTTTCGGATAGTAAGTTTCATCGTTTTATTCCGTTATATTAACTGTTAATTCTATGCTTTCGAAAATGATGCTTGTATAGAGAACCCCATAGTTAACTTTTAAAAGATAAAATAATTGATGTTTTATTCAGTGTCTTTTTAGTAGATGATTTAATTAGATGAATTATTAAATATATTAGTGTTTTAACGTATGCATTAGTTTATCATTTATCGAATTTACTTAGGCGATTTTATCCAGAAACTTCCAAAATACCGCATTTGTAAGTAATTATTCTAAATGTTTGTTTCTTATAGGAACTACATGGTAATAAAACCAGATTGTTTAAAATTTAAAATACACTTTTAAAATTTATTATGAAATCTCATATACATTTTGCTCGTGAAATGCAATGTTTACATTTTATTGTTAAACTTCAAAGCCCATTTTGGAAATTTATCATTAAATACTGATATATGTTTTATTATCAAATGCAAAGTATATACATCATCGTCTCTTCTCTAATTTATTTTTAAATTTATGGGATACGACATTTAATAAATTGAACGTTTTAAAACTTTGAACAATTTATAAGAAAGTCGGAAAATGTCCATTTTAAAAAATTATCACGAATTGATATGTATGTTTTTAATTATTAAATGCAATGTTTTTATATATTGTTACAATATATTTTACCGTTTCTTGTAACATTTATTTTTAAATTTTTGTGATACGGCATTTGATAAATTGAATATTTTTAAAATTGCGAACGATTAATAAGGAAATAGGCAAATCTCTATTTATCCCTATTCTATCACATATAAACATTAATATGGACATAAAATATAAGAATTCTATCTTAACTACATCTAGAATTATTTGCATCGTTTTAAAATCATCCTGGAATCAATATTTTTATTTAACTGTATTTTGATATTTAATTGGGGACTTTAATATCTTGCTTCACAAAGCGAAATAATTAGCTGCTTGTCTCTTATTCATAGCTGAAGTCTGACTGCGTGATTAAATCAGATAATTAACCTTTAATATCATTACTTTCCGCAATTTAACCTTTATTCGTGGAATTGACTTTACAAATGGATGCATAGAAAATTGCTTGATCAATAAATTTTAATGAAAGTCAGATCCTTAATATTTATCTTAGAATTTTATGTATCAGTAGTGTAAGGTAGAGAGAAGACCCTTCAAAGATAGCACTTTAAAAAGTATTGCCTGTAAAATATTTTTGGATATTGGAGTGCTTTGAATAAAAAATGTGCTGCTTAGTTAAATCTTTAAATACATCTAACAAATGAATAACTATAAACTTAATTGATTGTAAATTGCAGTGAAAAGAAGATTGAATAATTATATCAGAAATATAAAATATAATTCAAATAGGAAATATGCATCTTAATTAAATTAAAAATTATTTTCAATGCCTGGAAATCATCACAAAATGAATATTTTCATTTAACTGTGTTTTCACATGTAATTGGTAACTTTCATATATTTCTTCTTAAAGTGAAATAATTCGCTGCCTGTATCATATTCATAGCTGAAGTCTGACTGCGTGATTAAATCAGATAATTAATCATTACTATCATTACTTTCCGCAATTTAACCTTTATTCGTGGAATTGACTTTACAAATGGATGCATAGAAAATTGCTTCATCAATAAATTATAATGAAAGTCAGATCCTTAATATTTATCTTAGAATTTTGTGTAACAGTAGTGTAAGGTTGAGAGAAGACGTTTCAAAGATAGCATTTTAAAAAGTTATTGCCTTTAAAATATTTTTCGATATTGATGTGATGGTTTTTTCTCATTTATTAAAAAAAAATTTTTTTCGATAATTTTATTCAAATCGATATGATGCTTTGAATATAAATTGTGATGCTTAGTTAAATCTTCAAATACATCTAGCAAGTGCATAAATATAAACTTAATTGATATAATTAATTCAGCGAAAAGTAGATTCAAAGATTATATCAGAAATGTAATACATAATTTAAGCAGGATCTTAATTAAGTTATCAATGCCTCGAAATCATCACAAAATGAATATTTTCCTTTTACTGTGTTTTCATATGTAATTGGTGATTTCAATATCTTTCTTTCAAATGTGAAATAATTCGCTGCTTGTCTCATTTTCATAGCTGAAGTCTGACTGCGTGATTAAATCAGATAGTTAACCTTTACTATCCTTACTTTCTGCAATTTAACCTTTATTAGTGGAATTGACTTTACAAATGGATGCATAGAAAATTGCTTCATCAATAAATTTTAATGAAAAAGTCAGATCCTTAATATTTATCTTAGAATTTTATGTAACAGTAGTGTCAGGTAGAGAGAAGACTCTTCAAAAATAGCATTTTAAAAAGTATTGCTTTTAAAATATTTTTAGATATTGATTTTGATCAATAAGTGCTTTGAAAAAAAATTGTGCTGCTTAGTTAAATCTTTAAATATATGTTACGAATGAATAAATATCAACTTTATTGGTTGCAAATGTCAATGAAAAGTAGATTTAAAGATTATGACAGAAATATAATACACATTTCAAAGAGAAAATATGGATCTTAAATAGAATTTAAAAAAATCATCGTTTCGAAATCATCACGAAATCTATATTTTCCTTTAACTCTGTGTTCATATTTATTTGGTGACTTCAATATTTTGCTTCGCAAAGCGAAATAATTAGCTGCTTGTCTGATATCCATAGGTAGATTCTGACTACGTGATTGAGTCAGATAATTAACCTTTAATAACATTACTTTCCGCAATTTAAACTTTATTCATAGAATTAACTTTATAAATGGATACGTAGAAAATTACTTGATCAATAAATTTTAATGAAAGTAAAATTCTAAATACTTATTCTAGAATGTTATGTAACATAGAGAAAAGACGTTTCGAAGGTATTAATTTTAAAAGAAATATTTCTTTTCTAAATAATTTTCAACATTGATTTTGATTAATAAATAGTTTGAAAAAAATCTGTACTCCTTAGTTAAATCTTTGAATACATATCGTATAATGGGGTAAATAGAAATTTAATAGATTGTAAATTTCAAAGGAAAAAAGATTTACATTTTAAATCAGAAATGTAATATAGATTTCAATGAGGCAATACGGATTTTATCTACATTTTAAAAAAAATCATCGTTCCAAAATCATTACTAAATCAATATTTTCCTTAGCTGTTTTTCATATTTAATTGGCGACTTCAATATCTTGCTTCGCAAAGCGAAATAATTAGCTGCTTGTAGCATTTTCATAGGTGGATTCTGACTGTGTGATTAAACCAGATAATTAACCTTTAATATCATTACTTTCCGCGATTTAAACTTTATTCGCGAAATTAATTTTACAACTGGATACGCAGAAAATTGCTTGAGGAATAAATTTTAATGGAAGTACGATTTTGAAAATTTATTTCCGAATTTTATTTCATAGCATATTAAGAAAGAAAAAGGACGCTTTAATATATAGCTTTTATTATATGTATATATAATATATAATTTTTATCAGATTAATAAGGACTTTTAAAAAATTATACTCCTTAGTTAAATATTATTTCAGGGAGTTTATATTGCAAACGGTTTAATAGAAATTTAAATGATCGTAATTTAGAATAGAAAGTACTATATAAAGTTTAGTAATAGTAAAGTAAAGTAATATAAAGTTTATTTTAAGAGCATAATGTACATTTTAAGGAAACCAAATTATTACTTTTAAAACGTGTAAGTATTTAAATACTTTTAGGTTATCAAAACGTTCTTGTGATTGCATCTCTGTTTTCATCGCAATCTATTTTTCTTACATAAAGAAATGTGAAAGCTCGAAATTTAATCACCTTCTTATAGAGTAAAACACATGAAAACGTAACTTGTCAATAACGGAAAATTTCATAATCCCAGCAAAAAAAAAAAAAACAATACAATTACAATTTAGTGCAATAAAAATATAATACATTTTGGGTTAGCGCATTTGAAGCTTCTAAATATCGATTAATGATTACAAAAAAATTAAAGGTTACAATTCATATTATGTTCGAATATAAATTTCAAAATACATATATTTTCGAAATTAATTTTCAAGAAATATGAGTTGTAACCCATGAATGTTTTAACATAAATAAATTTCTAGAACTTTCAAACACGCGAATCCAAAATTATAGCTAATTCCCTCCAGTAGTTCTTAGGTTTCCTGAAAACCGTAAATGTCAACAATTTATTTTAACAGATATATTAAATTTAACATGTAAATAATGGAAAAGCGGATTAGATCTCAAAGTATTCGCTTTTTTCTTTGATGCATGCTCTTGATGCATAGCCTTTGATGCATAGCCGTTTTGGGACATCACTGACTGCGACACGAATTATCTCATCGGGAAGATGGGTCCATTCCTTAATCAATTTTGCTTTCAGACCATCCAAACATTGATGGGACGTAGCCATCAATCATCGGGAGAAATGAAGTCAATGTTTTCTGCCCGAAGTCAGTTTAGAGTCTTGTGCACGCAATGGGCTGGTGCAAAGTCTTGCTCTGAAACACCTAATTTCGTCGAGAAAAGTGTTTTTGAGCAAAAGGCTTGAGCACTTTCTGCAAAATCTCGTCCTCCTGATAGTATTGTTGATTGAGCCATCCAAAACTTTTTTCGCACCCCGTAGAGTTCCAAACAGAGTTCCAAACTTTAAATCTTCATAATTACTGAACTGCTTGATTGAATGACTTTCCATTTTTAATACTAAGGTAAAATTTACCGAAAAAGCCAAATATGATGAAAGCCAAATATGATGTTCGTATTGAAAATTTAGTAGTTTGATACAATTTTATTGTGAAGACGACCCCCTAAATTTATGTTTGAAACATACGTTTAAAGAAAACAAATTTTCCAGGCGAATGCTTTTCCGGGATTTTTTCTGACACTATTTGGTGATAATGTATTGTAATATATTCTCTCTCTTTTTTTTCTGACTGTACATTTGTCATAAGATAGATGAATGGTTACTTTTTATTTTAGTGTTGATAACTCAGAATTATGGTAAAGATACCATATATATCTTTTTCAAAAATTAAGAAATCTATATTTTAAGTATTTTATTAAATATACTTTCCCCTTTCTGCATTATCGTAACTTATATACATTCCCGGCTGTTAAAACGCGCACCTTTTTATCATTCTCTTTCAACGATAACTTTTAGTCAAAATCATACATATTGTTTGTAAATTATCATTAACGTACTTTATTCGGTCTTCCACACATCAATGTAAATGAAATTATCCAAGGCATAAAATGTTTCCTTTCTCATGGTCAGTTTTGACTTCATACTGAATCCAGATGTTAATTCCGTCTGACTGACGCCTTATAACATATTTCTAAAATATCTTTCCTTCATTTTCTCAAAACAACTAACCGCCAAAATTCTATTTCACTCTCTTTTTTGCCAAAGTGCAATCTTCGCCAATAAAGGTTTCCCCTACCACTGACTTCAATTATGAAGTTGATCTGATGTATATGTAACGGTTACAATTCCCACGCAAAAATACAATACTCTTGGCTCTAAAAATGTAAATGGTTTGGCGTATTTTCAACGCACGCTGTCATTATCAAAAATACACTTTCCTCTCTGATCTCCGCGATGTAACACCTCTAAAAATATTCTGGCCCCTTGGCCACCCTTATGGTACCCTACTAAAGCACTTTCCCACTTTTTAAAATTCGGATATGCAGCCTAAGTTCTCGATATTCTTACTTCGCTCCTCTGTCAAAAATTTGGTTTGTCACCCCATCATACAAGATGTGATTCCTTATACCCGTGGATTATTAACTGTGGAATAACTTCATGAATATGTCTTCTTTTCATCGTTTTAAAATAAAGAAAAGATGTTTGTCAAATTCTTCTTGATTCTTCCTCGTCGAAACAAAACTTTTCCAGTTCTCAACAGGATGTCGCCAACTTGAGTTATCGCGGAACAACATATGCAATTCACTATACGTCACTCGGGACCTAAATGCTAATGTCCCACCGAAAACAATTTTCCTATATTTAAGATGCCTACAAATATCCTCGACTATTCCCATACTCCGAACCATTCTTGATTCTACTCCGAAGCTTTCTCTATTTCTTTTCGATATAAGATTGGTGCCTAATTTTGATGAACTGGATTTTTCACAAAACAATTTCCATAGGGTGTGCGCCAAGGAACTCTATATCAACTACTCAATGTGTGGATTTTTTTATTTTTTCTGCTGTCGTGACTCCTCTTGTGTCTACATCTTCGAAATGTTCCTGAATTTGTCTACATCTTCGAAATGTGCCTGAATTTGTCTACATCTTCGAAATGTGCCTAAATTTGTCTACATCTTCGAAATGTGTCTGAATTTTTCTACATCTTCGATATGTGCCTGGATTGGTCCTGCCGTTCATGTTGGTTAGATATGCCTTTTCCGTGCCGCGTAAGTGATAACCTGTTTCAACCTAGGATCTTTTGTGCAGTTTTTTTTTAACCTGTGCCTGTGATAAATACGCCTGCAAAAAAAAAAAAAAAAAAAAAAAAAAAAAAAAAAAAAATTGCCTTCAAAAAATTTTTACTTAAAAAAAAAAAAAAAAAAAAAAAAAAAAATTCCAGCTAGATATATAATTAACATTTTTTCTCGCAGTCGTTTTTGGTGCAACTTATATTTTTCCAATGTGTTAAGATTATAACTTCATTCAACCGATTCTACATATGCTTTCATTATTTCAAAAAGATTATCTTTCTTCGTCGATTAAATTTCTCCAGTTTACATGGGTGATATATGGCGCTAATTTCAGTGAATTTCAACTCATGATTATGCACTGTGTGGTTTCATCATATAAATACGAGAAACTTTGATTGTGTTTCCGCATAAAAAAAAAAAAAAAAAAAAAAAAAAAAAAAACAGCGTGAAACTCAATGTGCTCCTCGAATTGACTTCCTAATCATGCGTTGCGGTTCTTATAATCGGAAAACTCTTTCTAACTTAGTTTCGATAAAAATTCAAGGTTATTGAATGCCTATCCATCAGCTTTAACGAAAACTTTTTGTTTTTAATTGCCTTGTAATAATCAAGTAAGAAGAAAATAACTGTGCTTGCAAATGTTGTTGAACTCTATCTCCGGTTAAAATTTATTCATTCCTCCAAACTTCAATTCCATTGTCTTAAAGGAATACTTATTCATAGAGATACAAATCGCAAAATCTATTTTCAACTGTGTTAACTTAAAACGAAAGAATAGATATATTATTTTCGGTGTTTTTTTTTCTATAGCTAGGTGTTTTCTGAAATTAGTTATACAATGGATATTTACTTGTGTTACAGGTAAGAGTTTTTATTCTTAATGTGTTGATATAAAAAAAAAAAAAAAAAAAAAAAAAGAAAGAAAACGAAAAAGCAGAAAATTCTTATTTTTATTAAAAATTTAAATTTTATGAAATTAGTTTTCTATGGTAATTTCAAATGATATTTTCATGTTTATGATGGGATAAACTTTGACAGTGCAAGAACTGTAATATTTTTTTAATAAAAAAAAAGCCACTGCAAGAACTTTTAAATATTTAATAATGTGTATATTTTAAATCGTTCCAGAGGTAGTTTTGTATATTTGTGGCGTACAGGTAAGAAGCAGATTATTTCTAACTGTCAGAGATCTTTCAAGGTTTAAAATGATACTAAATTTCACTTATATCTGAATTTTTTCATGACTGATAAATTTTATTCAAAATTTTGCTTTGTTTTATTATTTTGTTGTATTTTTAGGCATTTGAAACCACTGTTTATCATTCTTAAGAGATCTCTAATGTTTTAAATATTTTTATCTTTAAAAAAAAATAATAATAAATTATCAGTTTTTGTTGTGTTTTAAATTTTGATATATTTCTATTCACATTTTGGGTTGCATTCAGTTTTTAACTCTATGTTAATAATATTATGGTAAATACTCTAAATATGATCTCATGATATGATATTTTAATTTATACGTTAAGTGTGCACTGCTTTGAGTAAACTCTTTGCTCTTTTATGTATCTGGTCTTGTGTATTGTACTGGTGTATTTATACCCTCATGCCATTTTTATCATATTGGTAAGAAGATATGACATTTTAAATTTTTGCAATTCATGCACTTCCTTCACCTCTTTTAAAGTTTTGTGTATATCTTTTCCATATTCATGCCTATTAAAAAAAAAAAAAAAAATTCGCAAAATAAATCTAGCACCAGAGTGCAGAAAATGGCATCCACTCAGGCATCACCAGTATCTGAAACTACTGTTTCTATTTCCGAACAAAATCAAATATTTAGTGATATTTCATGGTCTTATGTATTCAGGGATTTGTTAAAAGGTGCTCCAGAGTTTGTTAACTCCCAATTAAATGAGTTGCATGATCACATAAAATTGCAGGACAATTCTGCTCTCTCTGCCAAATTATGCAAATTTCAGGTTCTTCTGGAACGCCAATTTGACAGTCTTTTGCAATTTTATGATATTTTTGTCATGAAGGAATTTGATAAATTGGTACTAGACAAAAAAAAATTTAATTTCGCTTAATAAAAAATTATTAGAACAACTTCATGCCCAAAAGGTAGAAAATATGCATGATGTTTTTAATGATAAAAATGTAAGCAATTCTCCCTATAACAGTTATATGTTACCCCGAAATGTGCATAATATTTTTACACAGACGGATATTTCACAAATTACAGATGATGAGAACACATTCGATGATTTAGCACATGAAAAAATTGATATGCAGCAATCAAATACTTCTAGCAATCGTGATCTTTCAGAAAGCATTCCTATTTGTTCACCTACTAAAATGCATCATAAACCGGTTCGCATCATTATTTGTAAATTACCTTTAAAATTTAATATACCAGACATTTTATTTGGAATTTCTGATATTCTTCAAAAACCAGTGTCCTCTATACAATTTATAAGGAAATGTAAACTTAGGGATATAGATGAGTACAACTGGATATTTGAGATGTCGTTTCCTATTGCAAAAATATTACTGGAGCTTAAACAAGTAACTATTCAAGACAAAAAATATCCCGTAATCAGATTTATCCCTGTAAAACGTTGTTTTCGATGTCATTCATTTTATAATATTGCACAGGTATGTCTTAATTCTATAAAATGCTCGATTTGTGCAGGCCAACATAACAATCTTCAGTGCACAAACTCTCCTAAATACATTAATTGCATACAAAATAATGAAAATAACAATACTAATTTTAACATTTCTCACACTGTATCTTCGCCAGGGTGTCCGTCAATAAAGAAATATATTGATGAAGAAAGAAATACCATTCTCTGTTAATTCTAGTTTATATTATTTTTTTTTCGAAACTATTATATTAATGATAAGATTTTAGATTATGATGCTCTTTGCATATCTATTTCTTTTATTATATACTGTCACAAATATTTTACTCCTTTTCTTACTTCGATTCAATTTTTTCGGTATTTTGTTGATACACTTCCCTACTATATAGGTAATTTTTTCCAGACAACTGCTCTTATGAATATTTTTCTTTCTATTTCATATGTTAATGTTTTTATTGTTTACACACCTGTGTGTATAGATGGTTTGTCTCTTTTCGTTTGGCTGTTTAGCGTACGGAAACGGTAGAGCGATTAGAGGTATATTTGTATGTCGAGATTTTTTTTTTGGTGCGGGTCGTCAGAAATTTTTCGCATATTGAATAAGTGTAACTGATCCGTACACACAGCTTAATTTTACCTTTTATCTTCGTTGTATTTTCGACATTTCAGGAGTAGACAATTCTTCTTCTTTGCATCACTGTTCTTTTAAAATAAAAATAATAGATAAATAAATCAAAATATATTGGTATTAAAAATTAAGGCAAAATAAATTCGGCGTCACATCTTTTCCTTTGGCACATTCTTGCAGAAATTCACATCACTCAACTTTTATTTAATTTCCTTTGGTAGAAATATGTAATGACATTTTTTTAAATTAAAATTTTAAAATTTAATTCTTTTGGTTCTGTTTATCTCTATAATCAGAAATTTGTTCATTCTTCTAAACTTCGATTGCGATTTAAAAAAAAAAAAAAAAAAAAAAAAAAAAAAACTCTGTGATTCTGATTCCTTTTGTTTTCAGAAATATAACTTATTGAGGGCTGATACTTTTGTTATCAGATTTTTTTTTGTGTGACTGGTTCCCCTTTGTAACCAAAATTTTCTTTGTTTACAATTTTCTCACTTAGTTTTCTCTTTTGTAATCCAAAACTTTTCTTTTTTCCTTTATTCATTTACTACACTTCTATACTTAAGATTCGTATTCACTGATAGGTATGGTCGAGCATTCACACATACCGTTATCTTTTTCCCACTTCACATGTTAGTGTATACATTAATTTTCTATTGCTCTTTATATATACTTATACACTATGTCATCGTTTTTTTTTTTTTTTCAAAGTTACATCACTTTACATGCCACCTTCACTTTATCAATTAGAAAGAATTTTTGAACTTTATTTCAGTGGATAATTCCCATAATCGTTCTTAAAATTTGGAATTATGTTAAATTTTTGAATTCTATGATATGCCTTCTTACTTCGATAACGTACATGTTGCTTTTTCTAAATATTGTTCAGGTGTAAACATCTCTCTCTCATCGAACATACATAATGTTAACACCTTTACTTCACACTATATAGATTATAGTGATATTTTAGGCATTTTTTTTCTTTTTCTTTTTCTCAGTTGTAAAAGCAGATCCTTCATTTAAAAAAAAAATTTCACAATACTTCTACATTTATTCATCGTATTGTTTCTTTTAAATATTTCAGAAATTCTTTTGAGATGCCTTAAAAAGTTGTTATATAAAGACTTTTATTAATGAAAGTTAGATATAAATTTTAAAAATGATTACAACTATTATGGGTTATTTCAAAATTATTTATTCAATTGCTATTTTAATATTCGGTAAAGATAATCCCTTTTATGTACTATAATAATTTAATAGTTTTACCAGTTATATAAAATAATAAAAATAAAATAAAATAAAGATTATTTATGCAATTATTAAATTACAAGGTGGTTTTGTAAACTGTTTATGCACATTTCCCGATTAATACACAAATTTTTTTTACATTTTTCATTTGGTATATGTGTTTTTGTAACCTCTATTGCGTCATTTTTATATTGTATAATTGTAACTATATTTTTTTTTCAATATTGAAATATTATTTGTGTTTATATTTCCTATGGCCAGAAGTTAAAGTGAAAAGTTTAATTGTGCACATTCTAATCTTCGAAATAAAATATGAGACAAAATGTGACTATTTATGAAAGTGCACGAATAAGATTAAAATATCATTAGGCATGCCATTTAAAAAAAATGATATATTATTTATGCAGCCAAAAACAACTATATTCATGTTGATAATGGAACTTTTGAAAGACTACTGAAATACATGCTGCTGCAATTTGAAAATTTTTATGGCCATTTATTATACTAGTATGAAGCTTTATGGTAGTACTACATTTTTTTAATTTACATATTGTATGCATACATATTTTATTATTTTTATATATTGATATTGTGTATTATATTTTCAGGGTGACATTCTAAATTTTTCAAAATTTTGTGAAGGGGTGATATATATATGGTAAAGATACCATATATATCTTTTTCAAAAATTAAGAAATCTATATTTTAAGTATTTTATTAAATATACTTTCCCCTTTCTGCATTATCGTAACTTATATACATTCCCGGCTGTTAAAACGCGCACCTTTTTATCATTCTCTTTCAACGATAACTTTTAGTCAAAATCATACATATTGTTTGTAAATTATCATTAACGTACTTTATTCGGTCTTCCACACATCAATGTAAATGAAATTATCCAAGGCATAAAATGTTTCCTTTCTCATGGTCAGTTTTGACTTCATACTGAATCCAGATGTTAATTCCGTCTGACTGACGCCTTATAACATATTTCTAAAATATCTTTCCTTCATTTTCTCAAAACAACTAACCGCCAAAATTCTATTTCACTCTCTTTTTTGCCAAAGTGCAATCTTCGCCAATAAAGGTTTCCCCTACCACTGACTTCAATTATGAAGTTGATCTGATGTATATGTAACGGTTACAATTCCCACGCAAAAATACAATACTCTTGGCTCTAAAAATGTAAATGGTTTGGCGTATTTTCAACGCACGCTGTCATTATCAAAAATACACTTTCCTCTCTGATCTCCGCGATGTAACATCTCTAAAAATATTCTGGCCCCTTGGCCACCCTTATGGTACCCTCCTAAAGCACTTTCCCACTTTTTAAAATTCGGATATGCAGCCTAAGTTCTCGATATTCTTACTTCGCTCCTCTGTCAAAAATTTGGATTGTCACCCCATCATACAAGATGTGATTCCTTATACCCGTGGATTATTAACTGTGGAATAACTTCATGAATATGTCTTCTTTTCATCATTTTAAAATAAAGAAAATATGTTTGTCAAATTCTTCTTGATTCTTCCTCGTCAAAACAAAACTTTTCCAGTTCTCAACAGGATGTCGTCAACTTGAGTTATCGCGGAACAACATATGCAATTCACTATACGTCACTCGGGACCTAAATGCTTATGTCCCACCGAAAACAATTTTCCTATATTTAAGATGCCTACAAATATCATCGACTATTCCCATACTCCGAACCATTCTTGATTCTACTCCGAAGCTTTCTCCTATTTCTTTTCGATAAGAATTCATGTTGTTTAATTTGTGTCACTTTAGAAGTAAGTGTGAGATTTCATGACAATGTACGCAAACTAGAAAATAAAATCTATATACTGAGAATAATCCTTCTTTGTTGCCTAAAAAAAGAGCTGATAATAGTAAATCTATATCGAGAAAAAACCTTCCTTGACCTCCACAAAAACAATAGGCTGTTGACTTCATCTTTTATTCTTTTGGTGGTCAAAGGAGGATTTTTTTATGTAATACCATCTAATCATTTAAGTACAAAAATACTAAAAAACTGGTGTCACAGAAGTGAGAAAACTTTGTTCTTAAGAGGATTCGGTACTTTGAACTATTTTATTTATTAGAGTATTTTTTAAGATATTTGTGACATTATAAAATGGTTTTATTAAGTAAAAAGATTGAATCAAGAAAAATATGCAATTCTTCTGGCAAAATTAAAAAATATATATACATTATTTTTTATTAATTTAAAGGGGAAAAAAAACTTTTTCTACATTTAGAACCTATGACACATTTTGTTTGCTCGATCTGTGTTCTTTATAACTCTAAGCACCAGATTTCCAAAGAAATAAATAGTTTAATAAATAAATAAATAAAATATCATAACATACGCAAAAATACCCGAAAAATGACTATTTACTTAACATTTATGTATTTTTAAAAATATTCATATTACTTAAAATCCAATTATTAATTTTATGAAATGCCTCTTAAGGATCGTCCATAAAAAAATAGTGAGTCAATTGAAAAGTGTATGTTGAAGTTTTGGCATTTTAAACATATTGATACATTGAAAAAAACACAAGCTGAGAAAACTTGATTTAAGGATTGCAACTCGAATCATTTAAAGGAAAATGGATGCAATAAAAAGCGTTTTGCGCATATTTCTATTTATCGGATATTTACGGCATTTCTATGAATATATACTACGGATGTCTAATTTATTTTAAGCAAGAAGTTGAATAATTGATATTTTCGTCAATTTTCGCAAAATGAAGTTTACCCAGTCACCTTTTAACCACATATATATTGAAAATAGGGATCTAAATACAAAAGCGACTTGTTATCAAGTGTTACTATATCATAAAAATATTGTCCGCAGAAACAGTACCAGTGTGTTTTGTAACATTTTAAAATAAAACCAAAACAAATAAGCATAAATAAAAATCTTCTTTTTTAAAAGAAGAATAGCAACCCTAATTCCCGTAGGGATTTTTATTAACTTTCAATCCCTATTTCACAAAGAAAAATCCTGTGAAGGAAATATTGTTGTTTATAAAAAATAAATAAAATATTTTATTAAGAATATGTAATGCCTCATTCTGCGTTACTTCCTGTAAAAGCCATTTAAAGTAGAGTTCTGTGCACACGAAAATTTCATCTGAGGTCAATCCGAAACACTACCTAAATCCGACTCCAAGCCGAGACACTTCAACCAAATCCCAAAATACTTCAACCCGAACCCGATCCCAAAATGGAAGAAAAGTAATATTTCATCTAAATATCTTTAAAGGTAAGGTTTTTTTTTTATTTTATATAAAATAAAATAAAGTAGCAGCCTTACCATAACCTGAATGCTTCAGGAGTTTCCCTTAATCTGCCGTTTTAAACAGGAAAATATTTTTAAAAGAATTAAAAAGGTAAGGATAAGTACTACAGTGTAGCTCAGAAAGAAATGTTTGGAAAAATCTTACATATAGTGAAGCGAGATAAATCATACGTGGTGAACGTGATCTTCATAGCGGGCAATTTGCTGATGCATGCGTTGTGTTAAAGAGCGGTGACTGTAAATTTCTTGTCGGAAAGGATAAAGTTACCCCCGACTATGAAAGATATAAAATCACTGTATTTTGAAAGCTCAGTCTGAGGAAATTTCTCATATGGCATGGAATATGATGGCATTATGATTTTATGATTTTGGTTTACTTTTATCGACCAAACGATGATGTTGTATGATAACGCATCCTAAAGAATATTTGGAAAATTATCTCTTATAATGTAGAGCTGACATCTTAATTATGAAAAAAAACCCCTCTCTCTTTTCTTAAAAGAGCGATTGAAACAGTTAGAAACTTGTCATTCCAAGGAAATGAAAGTCAGCACTATGAAATTGACAATTTTAGATTCAAATTCCCCTTCCCCCTCTCTGATCTCAGTATAAAGAACCTTTTAGAAAAGATTTAGATTTTAAATAACCAGTTTGCGGTAGAGTGTTAATACGGGATGGGCTATAAGAATCGACCTCGCCAAAATGTGCCCATGCCATCTATATAAAAGAATAAGAATGAGCGTAATCATAAGTTTCCTCACAGTAAATGTTGAAAATGATCTCCGACAGATCTCATCAAATCCTAAACAATACTTGGGCACATGTTTTGTGTCACTCTCGAATATTCGCACTTAAGAGGACTCGGTACCCTTCATTTTGCGAAAAATGATAAAAATATCAATTTTCCAACATTTTATTTAAAATAAATTTAGACATCCGTGGCATATTCTTATGGAAAACCTATCCGATAATTAAAAAGAGTATTAGAAAGATCCGATAATTAAAAATATGCCTTAATGTCTTTTTTACTGCAGCGATTGTCCTTTTAATTGATTCAGAGTTGCAATCTTTAAATATATTTTCTTAGCTTGTGTTTTATCACAATATCAGTATTATCAAAATGCTAAAACTTCAACGTATACTTTCCAAAAGACTCGCTATAGTTTATGGACGATCCTTAAGTTACAATTTATAAAATTAAGAATCGGATTTTCATTAATATAAATAGTTTGTTTTTTTAAAATAAAAATGTTAAATAAATTCTCATGTTTACGGTACTTTTATATATATCACGATTTTTTTGTTGGACAAATTAACTATTTAGAAACCTAACCCTTGCTGTTATAGAGTACATTTTAAGAAAATTAGGGAAAAATGTTTTTTTTAAGTTCAAAACTGTAACAGAAGTGTAATTTTACATTTTATTTAAATCTGCCTTAAAAAATGTTTTTTTTTAATAAGTTTTACGAGAAGAATTACATTTTTCTTGATTATATAATTTTCCTTCATAAAAACCATTAACAATGTGTCAAGAAAAGGATAAAATATTCAAATAAAAAAAAATAGTTCAAAGAATTCTCTTAAGAAGAATAAAAAGAAGCAAAGCTCTCGAGTTCCTGCGTTTACCATATTTTCTCTAATTTTACAATAAAAATTACATTTTTTCTTGATTTTATCATTTTCCTTCATAAAAACCTTTAATAATATGTCAAAAAGATATTATAAAATACCCAAATAAACTATTCGTTGGGGGGCCACCGTAATACTTACCCACCATGGATATGCATAATATAAAATATGAAAATAAAACATGTGTAAACTATTTATAAAATGCATTGCAATTCGAATAAATTCATGGCTTGATGACGTCATAAACTTTAAAAGCTCTATTTCTGAATTGCGTAAAAGAAACATCCTTATAACTCCAAAATTGATAATCGTATTAACTAACGGTTTACTGCATCGGATTAAACGTCTCATTTCCAATTAAAATATGTCTTTGAATTGAAATTTGAATGAAATACAGGGTCATGAAAAATCGAAGAGTGTTGTAAATAGGATTGCAAATATCTCGGCAGCTAATTATCCGATCGACTTAATCCTTTATGCAAAATTTATGTTTTTTTATTGTCTTTTACATACACTCCTTAAAATAAACACTTTCGAAAATTTTTATATACCTTTTATCAGAACAAATATTTCGAGATTCCGAAAAAAATAGTTCCGGATAATCGAGGTTACTGAAATTCAATAAGTTTCTTCCTATTATTACATACTAAGTACATACCAAATTTCAAGTCTGTATCTGAATTTCTTCAGGAGATACACACACAGACACACAAAAAGACGGACGGAATTTTTTTTTTTTTTCTAAAAATATGTTTTTCGGAATCTACAATGTCTGAAACGTGTAAATCAGGCAAATTTTTTTTTCGATTTTCAAAACGATTGCAAGACTTATCCTGTACTACGTATGATGGGTAAGTTAACTAGTCGTTGGGGGCCTCCGTAATACTTACCCATCATGGATATGCATAATATAAAATATGAAAGTAAAACATGTGTAAACTATTTATAAAATGCATTGCAATTCGAATAAAATCCTGGCTTGATGACGTCATAAACTTTAAATCGAGGATAACGAAAAAGACAGGCTACCGCGGTACATTCCACTTATCTTTTTTTACAGACCGCTAGAGTGACGTGATGCTCTTTTCGTACGCCTTCAAGCAACACGTGACTCCGGCGGTCTGTAAAAAAAGATATGCGTAAAGCACCGCGGTAGCCTTTCTTTTTCGTTAGCCTCGCTTTAAATGCTATATTACTGAATTGCGTAAAAGAAACATCCTCATAACTACAAAATTGATAATCATATTAACTAACAGTTTATTGCGTCATATTAAGCATCTCATTTCAATTAAAATATATCTTTGAATTGAAATTTGAATGAAATACAGGGTCATGAAAAATCGAAGACTGTGGAAAATTTAATTATAAATATCTCGGCAACTAATTATCGATATATTTCATTTTTTATGCAAAATATATGTTATTTTATTGCCTTTTATATTCACTCCCTAAAATAAACAATTTCGAAAATTTTTATATACCTTTTATCAGAACGAACATTTCGAGAGTCCGAAAAAATAGTTCCGGATAATCGAGATTACTGAAATTCAATAAGCTTTTCACCATTATTACATACTAAGTACATACCAAATTTCAAGTCTCTATCTCAATTTGTTTGGGAGATAGATCGTTTACAGACACACACACAGACAGACGTACGGCAAAAATTTTTTTCTAAACATATGTTTTTCGGAATCTCCAGTGTATGAAACGTGGAAATCAGTCAATTTTTTTTTCGATTTTTAAAAGGATTACAAGATTTACCCTATACTACGTATGATGGGTAAGTAAAAGTACTTCAAAAAGTTCCTCTTAAGAAGAATGAGAAGAAACGTAATTATGCGTTCCTTTGCAATAAATGTTTAAAATGTATTCCATCAGTATCTGAACAATACTTCGGCACAGTTTTCATGTCACCCTCGAGTTTCCGCACTTACCAAAATTTCCCTAATTTTACGACAAGATTTTTTTTTCTTGATTGTATCACTTTCCTTCATGAAAACCTTTAGTGATATATCAAAAACAAACTATAAAATACTCAAATAACAAAATTGTTAGGATCCTCTTAAGGTTAGTGAATTCTACAATTTCCCTCATTAATGGGAAACCTATGGGCGTGTAATTAATTAGTATTTTTACAATATAGTTTTAGGAAATTAATGAACCATCAATTAGTTCCTAAAGAATGGTTCTTTCTTTTTTAGTTGTTAAAATATTTCTAAAATATATCCTTAATTTATAATTTTATGTGTTAAAATTAAGTAAGATTTTAACCCTTCACATAAAATTAAGTATATATTTTAAAAATATTTTCAGCTAAAAACAACAACAACATAAAAAGATATCCTTTAAGGACAGTACACAGAAAGAAGAAGTTAAAAAGTATTCATTTCCTGAAGAGTTTAAAAATACCAATGCATTCCACGCCCAAAGGTTTAACATTAGCGAGAGAAATTTGAGATCTCACTGACCAACAGCCTTAACAGAAATAAATAAAAAACAACGTAATTATACGTTCTTCACATTAAATGTTGAAAATGGCTTCCAAAATCTAAATAATACTGCGGCACTATTTTCATGCCACTGTCGATTTTCCGCACTTGCTATATTTTCCTTTTCCGTATTCCTTTTGCCGGGGCCAGTTTTTGTGGCCTATCGTGTAGTTTATCATTTTCCCATTACCACTATCAATTAGTGAAATTGACTGATATAGATTTGAGGACAATGTATACTATCTGAGTTTATCTGGTCTATCAGGAATTTCCATACGATAACTAGGATTTAAATTAGAGTTTAATGAAAATAATAAAATATCAGGTAAAACATTGTGTTTTACAAGCTCATTAAAGGGATTCGGTTTATTTCATTTTGTTAAAAGTAACGAAAACATCAATTTTCAAACTTATTACTTAAAAAGGATTTAGACATCCGTAGTATAAATTCAGGAAGTGTCGTAAAGTTCAAAAACTTTAAAATATGCAAAAAAGGGCATTTTACTGTATGATTTTCCCTTCAAATGATCCCGAATGGCAATCTTTAGATTTATTTTCTCACTTAGTGTTTTTTCAATTCATCAGTATGATCAAAAATCCAAAACGTGAACATATACTTTAAATGTACTCGCTATTTTTTATAGATGATGCTTAAGATGCATTTAATAAAATTAGGAATCGGATTTTCATTAATATAAATAGTCTTTTTTTTTTTTTTTTAATAAAAATATTGTACATAGTCATTTTCACTACTATATTTTTACACGCGCCATGGTATTTTATTTATTTTTTCTTAAACTGACTAACTTTTTTAAAAATCTGATCCTCACAGTTAAAGAACACATTCGTAAAGAAATTAACGATAGTAAATTTTCAAAGAACTGAAAAACTGTTGGCGATGTGTGGTTTAGTTTTTTCTTAATCGCCATTTTTACTGTATTTTTACACGTGTCATGGTATTAATTTGTGTTTTCTTATAAACTAACTAACTTTTTAGAAATCTGATCTGTAAAGAAATTAATGAAAGTAAATTTTCAAAAAACTCGAAAATTGTTGGCGATGTAAAATTTTCTTACATTTCTTAATGAAATTAAAATTTTCAAATTTTACCTCAAATATTGCATTTTTTTATACAATTTGAAATCATTTGAAATCATTTTCTTTCTTAAAGCCACTTAATACGAGATTCGCATTTTACTTATATATAAATTATATAATAATAACACTAGTTTACAAAAAAATTTTTTTTTGTTCATGAAATGAAACATATATTATTTATGTAGGCTATGGACGGTAGTTAAAAAAATATTTTTTTATTTTTTGTACCACGTCCCAATTCTGAGATATGAAGGTCTTTGTTTTTTATCTACCCGCAATTGTTTAAATACGTTTATCGTTTTATTTTGTAAACAACTGTGTGATTCAAACGTCTTATTTTTATATAAAAATGTCATCTAGAGTGTGTAAACTACATCCAAACCGATTTTGTTATGTTTGTGGCAAAATTGTTCAGTTAAATCGTGGTTTTCCTATAACAAAACCATTGCAAGAAGCCTTTTTACATTATTTTGGATTTCCGGTGTCAAATCAAGATAAAAATTAGGTTCCTCGTGTGATTTGCACTAATTGTAGATTGATTCTCAGCTCCTGGTATTCAGGTAAAAATAGATCACTGGAATTTGGTAAACCAATGATATGGAGAGAGCCAACTAACCACGTAACCGATTGTTACTTTTGTTTAACAAAAACTTTTGGTTTTAACTCAAAAAATAAAGATAGCATAAAATATGCAGACGTTCCATTAGTGACTAAGCCAGTCCTTCATTCAGAGGATTTACCAGTTCCCACACCACCTGGCAGAAATGCCCAAACTTTGGTCACTTCTGCCACTTTTTGGATAAATCCAAGCTTGCCTTTCAATACCTTTGCTCTGTATTTACGAATCTTTCTGCAGCTAAACTAAAGGAAGGAATATTTGTGGGTCCTCAAATCAGGAGAATATTGGACGATACAAAATTCGAGAGCCTTTTAACCAAGGTAGAAACAGCAGCCTGGAACTCTTTCAAAAGTGTCTTTAAAAATTTTTTTTTCGGCAATAAAGAAAGTGATAATTATAAGGAGATTGTTGAAAATTTAGTGCAAAATTACGAGCGTATGGGTGTAAATATGTCACTAAAAAATCATTTATTTCATTCCCATTTAGATTTTTCTCAGAAAATCTCGGTGGTAGGAGTGATGAACATGGTGAGCGATTTCACCAAGATTTAAAACCATTTGAGCAAAATTATCAAGGTTTTTGCGACCAAAAAATGCTAGGTGACCATTGTTGGTCTGTTGTAAGAGATACAGATGAAAATATATATAAAATAGAGCAAAAATTACCCATTTTTAACTGTCTATTGTTTATTTAGATGTAGTTTTTTGTATAAATCTTCTTAATAAATATTTCAAAAAAAAAAAAAAAAAACTGACGCACTGGATTTTTAAAAATATTTTTTCCTAGATGTAGATACCCAAAGTAACTTAACCGTATATATTTCATTTCATGAATAAAAGTCATGTAAACTAGTGTAATTATTACATATTAATATATTAATAATTTTTTTTGGCATTTTCAATTGCTATTGTGTTGAAAATAAAGTATTAAACAAAATATGGAAGATAATCACTAAGAGATTAAGGAATATAAAGAAATAATATTCTCAGTTTCAGCGGATAATTAGATATCTCATTTAATTCGTATTATGTCAAAAATATATTATAAAATTATACAACAAATAGTTCAAAGGGTACCCAGTTCTCTTAATGAGATGCAGTCGATTATCTTAAAAATTATCTATTATATCTATGTATAAGAGAGATCTGTAAGAGATACAGATGAAAATATTTATAAAAATAGAGCAAAAATTACCCATTTTTAACTGTCTATTGTTTATTTAGATGTAGTTTTTTGTATAAATCTTCTTAATAAATATTTTTTAAAAACTGACGCACTGGATTTAAAAAAATATATTTTTTCCTAGATGTAGATACCCAAAGTAACTTAACCGTATATATTTCATTTCATGAGCAAAAGTCATGTAAACTAGTGTAATTATTACATATTAATATATTAATAATTTTTTTTGGCATTTTCAATTGCTATTGTGTTGAAAATAAAGTATTAAACAAAATATGGAAGATAATCACTAAGAGATTAAGGAATATAAAGAAATAATATTCTCAGTTTCAGCGGATAATTAGATATCTCATTTAATTCGTATTATGTCAAAAATATATTATAAAATTATACAACAAATAGTTCAAAGGGTACCCAGTTCTCTTAATGAGATGCAGTCGATTATCTTAAAAATTATCTATTATATCTATCTATAAGAGAGATCTGTAAGAGATACAGATGAAAATATTTATAAAAATAGAGCAAAAATTACCCATTTTTAACTGTCTATTGTTTATTTAGATGTAGTTTTTTGTATAAATCTTCTTAATAAATATTTTTTAAAAACTGACGTACTGGATTTTAAAAAAAATATTTTTTCCTAGATGTAGATACCCAAAGTAACTTAACCGTATATATTTCATTTCATGAACAAAAGTCATGTAAACTAGTGTAATTATTACATATTAATATATTAATAATTTGTTTTTGGCATTTTCAATTGCTATTGTGTTGAAAATAAAGTATTAAACAAAATATGGAAGATAATCACTAAGAGATTAAGGAATATAAAGAAATAATATTCTCAGTTTCAGCGGATAATTAGATATCTCATTTAATTCGTATTATGTCAAAAAGATATTATAAAATTATACAACAAATAGTTCAAAGGGTACCCAGTTCCCTTAATGAGATGCAGTCGAATATCTTAAAAATTATCTATTATATCTATCTATATCTATTGAGAAAAATATTTTCATGAGCGGATTTTTTCTGTTATTTCAGCCATGATTATTATTGATTACACGAAGATTACATAACACAAACTATTTTCATATTTATGAAAACAAGCAAATGCTCGTAATACATGATGCTCAAAATTGATTGAAACAGATTTAAGATATTTCCTTTTTCCGAAAATTATTATTTATTCAATCTACAAAATATTCATGATATAAGCTTTTGTAAAATAAATTAGATAATGATAACATGTGATGATATTCTTTATCATATTTACGTGTATTTTTTTCTAGATATAGATGTATACTGGAATACATAGTAATCGTTTCCTTTATTATGCAGACGGATGATGTAATCTGTGCTTAAAGCCATTAGCTTCATTGTTCTGCTCCAGTGTTATCTTTCCTTATGAATAATTAATTTTTCCCAAATGGCTTTTCAGAAAAATGAGACTGAACGGCATGTTTGAATCACAAGCATTAATAATTGCAAGATGGTGGTCATCCAAAACACCTTTGGGGTTCATTCAACGCTTGAATGCACATATTTCTAAACATTTTTCGAAAATTGGAAAGTAACTGAAATGAATCCAAATACATTTGGTGTTCTTTTTTTTACATAATTACATGTTTATTAAAAAAATTCTTGTAGAGAAAGAAAAAAATGTTTAAATTGTAAACAAAGTATAATTAAGCAGTTTTTAAGCTTAATTTTTTTTTCTAGCAAAAAAGAAAAATGGAATGGTAATATTTTTAATGTACTTTTTTTCGATAGTTTTCACTTTAATTGTACTAGTGAAAATATGATTGTTTTTCCATTTTGTATTTAATAATAAAATCTTAGTAGAAGACATAGCTGCCAACTTTTACCCCTTTTTCTATCCACTAAAATTTAATAGTACATTTTGCCTTATTTAATTGGCGGAATATGCAATTAAATAAGTCAACAATTTCTTTTAAATTTTAGTGGTAATAAAGAAACGTCAAAATTGCATCTACGATAGAGCGTGAAAGTAATTTAAAGATGTTTTAAGCTATTTTAAGTCAATTATAGTTGAAATTTGCAAATATTTTTCTTTCTTTCTTTGCATTTTCAATTGCCATCGTGTTGAAAATAAAATATAAAAAAATATGGAAGAATATGACTAATAGATTAAGGAATATAAAAAAATAATACTGTCAGTTTTAGCGGAAAATTCGAAAATGTCAGGATGTTCTTTATTCTAAAACTGTAGAAATTCCTTTCCAATTCTATTTGAAATCTATTATTAACCTAAGTCTATTGTAGTTCTTATATGAGTGTTAACAAACTAAGTTTTGATGTTTCAAATACAAGTCGTCTTTTTATCATTTGCATTCAGTTTATAACTATTTATTTATGACAAATGAATAATTTGTCTACATTTAAAAAATTCGTTTTTAAGAGTAGAAATCTCTTAAGACCATTGCATTTAGATTACATTAAATATTAAACTAGGGAGACGTTATACTCGAAAGTTACTTTCAATTATTAAAATGTACACAAGTAACCTTTTGCAGAGTATATAAAATCACTTAAATTTAATTCAGAACAATGCCACTTATCCATTATATTCTCCCAACTTCTTCTGATTTTACACATGTTTGTTTACATCCCACTTACCTTTAGCAAAACTAAACTTTAATTAAGTGTAATTTATGTATGATAAGTAATATATTTATTTATGACGGTATTGAATCGTTTATTTCGGAAACTGCATAAGTGCAGAGTTTAGTGTTTTGAGATATAAGAAAAACTGTCTAAGTTAAAACTTGATATTTTCTTACGACAAAATTTGAGAATGTAAAGGAAAGATATCTATATCAAATATTAAAGCGATTTATTTATTAGGATTTAGTGGAGGGGAGTAAAAAAACATATTTAATCCATAACACTTACGTGGTTTCTGCACTAAAATACATTTCGTCTCTGTATTTTCATCTGTTTTACAATTTTTATTAAATATCTGAGTTAAGGATAAAACTTAACAAAACTGAATTTTTCAGTAAACCTGAACTTTATTTTGGTCAGTTACAAAATTAAAATTAAATTCAAATGTCTAATTTTCAGATACATTCGAAATTTTAACGTGCAGGTAAACTGAATAATATGAATGATGTACATCTACAATGTAGAAAATTGGCTCAGAGAAAAATATTGTGAAACATTCTGTGAACTATTTTTTTAATATTTTAATATAAATTTAAATACAAAAAATTAATCATTTAAGATATTTCTTGTGGAGTTTCTGTACTAAACAAATAGGTCGTGAAATGAGGTATACAGAACGTGTTTTTAGCGGGGTTTTGCATCAATCGAAGCGCATATGTACACTTAAGATAACCAGTGTAAACTCATTTTTGAATTTTTTGATAGTTATGCGATTTTCTGAAAAAAAAAGATTAAATATATATGTAGAATATGAAAATAAAATGGATACAAAAAACTTATCTTATTAAAAACTCTTATTCTTAGGACATCGCAGTCTGTATCACAGTTAATGTATTATACAGAAAACCAAGAGTGTCTATGCTAACAAACTTTGAATTACTACTTTAGTAAAGCAATTATATTGTCAAATCCAGGATATTTATTATTATTATTAATTCAGACACACAATTCTTTATAGTTATTATTATTTTTTTTCATAACATTTAAAAACAAATTTCTTCCATTTTCTTAGAAAATATTTTATCATCAATTTCAGTATGTATCTTTTCTTTTAAATCAAATGTGTAACCAGTTAATATTCAAACAATTAATTTACGCTGACAATTTGGGTGCTACAGTTACATACATTTCAAAAAGTTTCGAAGTTTTGTATTTTCTATTGTCATATAAAAAAATAGAATAAAACCTTACAATTTTTCCTAAAACCTATTTTACCATTATCCATATAAACCTATATTACCACTTATCCTATTACCTGTTCCAAAGCTGTTTTATGTAAACACAATATAAATTATCTAAGACCCAAAATTCAGTTAAATATGTAAACAACTGCTATTTCATACGGATTCAGGGGGATTTTCCTTCATTCATTTTTATAATATTCTATTTTAACAGATTTCGGAAAAACTTGTGAAGAAAAAAAAAATGATTTTAGCTGTTGAATTTTGTACTTTTTCCTTTCGTCGTATTAAAAATAATAATAATAAGATAAATGATATTTTACTTGAGGAAAATATTAAAAGTTTATAAAAAAAAGATTTAACAATTTTTAGATTTTCAAAATATAGCAATAAACTACATTTTTATTTAATTTCTCTTTCAGAAAACTTAAACGGCTTCTTAAAATCCGCTGAACGAGTCTGACATGAAAAACGCCATCAAATGTGAGATTATGCATTATCTTCAAGCCGTGATTTATTATTGTTCATAGTCTCCGCAAGCGAAATGTCATCGTCTGTGCACGTAAATACTTATACATTTTGTAATCAGAGTATTTTCTTTTTTTTTTTTTTTTTTGTCGCCTGTGTGTTGTTCTTTTCGCTGCTTTTCTTTGCGTTTATTTTATCTCACCATTTCCACTGCTGAACTCATTTTTTTAATGCGATTTATGTTTTTCAAACGTGAATATCATTTTGCGGTGAAAAAAAAGTGGTTTATACCATTTGAAAATTTGAAATTTTGTCCCTGTAACCGTAACTGCGAGAGCTCGATTGTTGTTGTTGTTTACGTCATTCTCGAAGTCGCGTCGTAAAATAACCAGATGTGAAATGGCATTATGTTTACTTGAACGGTGTGGTCGCTAGGATCTCATATTTTGACAAAGTTTTTTTTTATAATCACTCTGTATAAAAAATAATTATATAACATATGAAATGTAATTGATTTGTCTATTAGTTTCAAAATCGAGTTTTCGGAAAACATTATATTCATTCATGCAATTTTATGGCGTTTCAAATAATGCAGATTATTAGTAGCGTTTTCAAGAGATTATGCCAATATGTTGATTTTAATCCCTTGAAGGGCGGCGGGAAATTATATATCACACTTAATTTTAATCCCCAAATGATATAATGGCACCTTGATTTTGGAGTAAAATTTTGCTTTTATAATGTACGCGAAGAGAATATTTAGTTATTTTCAAATAAATTTATTCGTAAATCCTAGTGTCATTCACTCATTTAAACATTTTTGTTACAGAAGCACTTTGCCCCTGAAAGGGTTAAAACCAAAACTTCATACGTCTTTTCCAGTAGCTGCACTTTATTACACTGTACAGGAAAACAAAAATTGAAAATTTTTCGTCCTTTCAATGAACTTAGTAGATTTTAAGGAAACTAGATTTTATGAATCTAGTCGGATCAATTATATGATCAGATTTTTTTTTGCCACCTATACGTTTTACTCAATATTGAGATTTGAACACATTATTCAATCACGAATATAACAATATTTTCAAAAATTAGAAGGTAAAGTAAACATACTAAAGAAGAATGCATAATAATAAGCTTCGCAAAGAATGCTTAAAAATGTTTTCTAGTTCCTTTCAGTACAGTAAAACATCCCAAGATAGAATCGCAAGGGACCGACAAAAAATTCAATTTCCACAGATTTTCTTCTCTTAACACGTATGCTCTCAATTCCATCATATTCTGTTCCAGGTAACATTAAATTTTCCATTCAAAAACATTCCATTTAGGAAAACATCTATAGAGATAAAAGTTTATGAATTTTGAATTTTTTAAAATTATATGCATGCAAAATGTTATATTAAAAAATCTCATTTTATAAACAATCTGAGGTTGTAGAAGAAAATTGGGGTAAAATATGCATATTTCAGCCAAAAAAACCCCATTAAAAACATCTAATTTCATTTAGAGACTATTAATGTGTGTTTACTGTGTAAATGCTCAAATCATGACTTTGTGTTTCGGTACGCTGAAAATGTTCGTGGCATATAAAAAACAATTATATAACATATCTAAATGCAAATTCTATGTATAAAAGCACGCTACATCGAAAACAATATGTATATATATCTATCAACGATGGCTATAACTCCAGTTTTAATTAACCAAAAATTAACAAAAACAATATCTTTATAATTATGTGCGTTTGCCATAAAGCAGAGTACCAACTTTCGTACTATTATGGGTGCATTTGAATATTTTAGACATCTTTATGGACGCACTCTCTCCACCTCACCATGTTTATTGATGTGTGCGTGTGTTGGGTTAAAAGTACACAATCTCACACATGGTGTACATTAAACATGTAGTATATTTGTAAAGACTTTTAAGTGAAATAGGTGACATCCTCAATGAAACATTACTAAAAAATATTACCTTTTTGAGTGTGAGAAGTCTAAATATTTTTTCTACAGCAGACATCAACAGAAAGCACTGCAACGATATAAATTGTTTTCTTTCTTTCGAGAAAAATTAACACTTACTGTCCAAGACTGAAAAAATATGTTTTGTGCGTATAAATTTATGGAAGATTCGTGGTCGCAAGAAAACGGGTCGGTGGACACAAATGCGTCCGAGTGCACGGTTGACAACAGCTGCCATAAAATGTCGTCTACATATTTTTAAAAATGCAGAAACTTTCATTTTTCAAATCATAAAACCTACATTTGAATTATTTGGATCAAAGCAACCCGGAAAAATACACAGTTTAAGAACTTTTTCTTGAATCCTCATAGTTATAAAAGAAAATGTATTAGGTTTTATACATAGATACATTCTTAGAAACATGAAATTAAGATCTAACAGGACCAATTCAATAATTAACCGGGAAAATTATATGAAAATTCCAATTAATAAAATAAACTAACATGATATAAAAGAAAATTTTATAGAACTTTTCCGGTAACTTTCTAAGATTTTATTTTCTGCGGATAGCAACTATAATGAGAGACAGTCCTGACTGTCGAAAATTAAAATTTCTTTATATCTCGATAACTGATGATAGGAATAAGCGGAAAAAGCACCTAGCCATGTTTCCGACGACGCTAATTGTTTTTATGCAATAACAAAATAGGTCTTAATTCATAATTTTTTAAATATCAATTTATTAATAATTTCCATAACTGAAAAATGTTTTTGAATGTAAAAAATACCTATATTGTGTTTGTGTCCATTTTATACCCCATTATACAAGAAAAATTTCAGTCGGATGCTATCTTGGATGATATCTTGATATTGATATATAAATTAAAATTTGTCACGTAGATTTAGCAATAGCATCTCTAAACTTTTATACCTTATAATTCTACGAAAATTGAACACTAGCTATATACCAGAAACTTCACTCAGTTTTATAAAAATATTCTACATCAAATGTTTTATTTAAAACGATTTAGCTTTATTATTTATCATATTTCTGTATGTCATATGTTATTTAGTTTATGAAGAAATTTCTGGTTCGAAATATTTTCATTTGGTACTCGTCAAAATGACCGGTTTGGTATATCTAATACTAAGAAAAAGCGCCAAAACTATATACTTTTTTGGGCTTCTTTTATGCAACGAATTCACATAAAGTATGAAAAATGGATGTCATCATTTCAAAAATGAAGGTTGAAACAATTTTTAATATGTAGATGATTCCTTATAATAAAATAAGCCGCATACAGTTGCAAAGAACTTTACACAATTTAAAACAGTACTTTACTTTTATTTTTGCATTAATAAGAACTGACGTTATAGTGAATGTTTGGATATTTTTTGCACTGTACATCATCAATTCAACCATACTTTTTTCGGGACCGTAAAACTTTCCGATAAACAGAAGATTCCCTTATAAAAGCAACGATACAGTTAATAGTGGATGAAATTTGGATTTTTGTTTTAATTATACGTATTGAAATTTCACAATAAATGTATTAATAATTGCATTTTATTTCAAAAACAGAAGGGGACAGAAGAAAACTGAGGTCAAATTTGCGAATTTCAGCCAAAAGTGCATTGAAAATTCTAGTAATTAGAAAAGAAAATGTTTGTTGTTCTGTGTAATTGCTTAAATGATGTAACATTGGGTTTAGATGAATTGGAAATTGATTAATTGGTGGCATATAAAAAACTGTTGTGTAACACATCTAAATGCAAAATTCTATGTGTAAAAAAAACATTTTATGCCAGAAGACGTATATTTATTATAAAGGAATAATAGGAAATTATTTTCGTCAACAGGTTTTACTCACGTTTTTACAATAATCTATTATATATATATATACATTTATACACTTAAAATGACATTTCTTATATTGAATAAAATTACACAACACTGTAAATTAAAAAAAAAAAAATTTGCCCAGATGATTTTAGTTGAGTCTGATTTGTAATGCTCAAAATATTTTGTAAACGAGTTTTTTTTTCTACCATGTACATTCTTTACTGCGATTTCAGATAATATTGCATTATTCAATAACAGACAAGTCAGTTTTTTTTTAGTAATTAGAAGACAATGTAAGCATTATTTATTATAAAATGTCTTTAAGTGTGTTTTAGCTTTTTTTTATATACAATAAGACCTTCTAAGACGGAATCAAAGACGATTATTTCTCAGCATTCCTTTTTATAGAGGTTTCTGTCTCCATCAATTCAATTATATTCTTTTCTACTGGAACATAAAATCTAATCCATGTAACCAGTCTATATCCAGTAAAAGAACAATATATTGTGGAACTTTCCAAACTATGCGCATAATTTTAAAATTTCACAATGCATTAAAAATGCATTTAATAGAAAAAAATAAGGGTAATAGTAGAAAATGTGTCAGATTTGTGATTTTCAATCAAAAAATCATTAAAAGCATGTAGTCATTAAGAGGTCAAAATGTGTGTTGTGCTGGGTGAATGCTCAAATCACAACTTTGTGATTAGGTTAGTTGAAAATGGAGGTGGCATATAAAAAATAGTTTTATAACTTATCTAAGATGAAAATTTTATGTATTATAAAAGTACACAAAACCAAAAAAAATATATATATATGAACGATGACTGTAAGTTCAATGAAAAAGTAACAGAAAAGTAATGTTTTCATTGGTATAATATTATTATAATTATATGCGGTTTATTTTGCCATAAAGCAGAGGTTACCAACCTTCGTACTATTATGGATGCATTTGAATGTTTTAGACATTTTCGTGGGCGCACTCTCTCCACATCGCATGTTTATTTATATGTGGGTGTACATGTTTATTTATAGTGGAGTACACATTGCAGAAAATCAGTAAAAACATGTAGTTTGATTAAAACTTTGTGTTTAGGTGAATTGAAAATGTAGGTGGCATACAAAAAACAGCTTAATAAAATTGCTAAATGCAAATTCTATATTTAAAAGTATATTTTATAAAATAAAATTCTTAATATTTTTAGAAAATAGTTGATTTTGGTTAAGAGATCTGGTTATATCTTTGTTAAATTTTTTTTTTATCATTTTGTTCTTAACTTTTTAAAAGCATATTCTGAAAATGACATTGCGTGCTTCTGAGACATTATCTGTGATAATAACCCGTATTTTGTTTCGTATATGATACATGCCAATAGTTACTATGTATTTCTACATGTTACATACTTTTGAACCATGTGAACCTGTTTTTACATCTTTATGAATCGTATGTGTTAAATGACACTGTTATGAGTCTGCTACTATTATGTTAAATATTGTACACTTTGTTTGACAACAATGTCGAAATTTGAATCAGGCGTTCATCGTAAACTTTATTTTTTTAAATTATGAATAAGAAAAAATAAAAACGAAAATATTATCATGTCAATATATTTGATCATTTATTAATTAGAAGGGATTGTGTATCATATCTGTCACACTTTTTCAACTAAGCAAACTGCATTTTGTGGGCCACTTATGACATGAAACATAAAAATCACTGAAAATTTGAAGTATTATTTGTTTATAGTATTTTCCCTTTTTTACATTACTCAGTTAGTATAAATCAGTTTTTCTTAAAGATGGAAAAATTATAGTAAAAGATTAGGGTTGTTGCAATGTAAAAAAATAAAAGTCAATAAATATAATAATCATACCTTGAATTCCTTCCATTCTAAAATGATAATACTTGGAAGAAGCTAAAAATGAGTAAGGAGAATCATGAGCATCTTGAGGCTCCGTGCCGTAATGCCTTGGAAGAAGGGATTCACACGCCTCGGCTGGGGCTCCGCTCGGGAAAGCCCAACCGGCTGAAAACACCGCAAATGTAGTCAAAAGACTCAACAAGATCATAGCAACACACGATGCTAGTTACTGTCTCGTTTTGACGGTACTTTAACCAACTGGACCGAAACACCTTTCTCCTTTTTCTTTATGAGACTGTCTTTCCGTTAGTAGGTTAAGAGAGCAAACGCGTTTCTCTGTAGATTCGAGTCGATTCAGGATTAAAATGCAAACGCCCATGAGAAATTAGTGGGAAGCTCAGAAACAATTAGTGGTAACAATAACAGAATTAGCAGGTTTCAAGTTCGTTGCGAAAATTCGCGTGATGAAGGAGCCGAATGATATAATGGTGGAATTAATGGTTTCTCAATTCTTGTAATGGAAATTAGAGTGTCTTTCTCTGATAAGCATCATGATTTAAAGATCATAAAATCAGAGAAATGAGAAATTCAGTGGAAAAGAGATAGTGCTTTAGAGTTTTAACTACGAATTAATGCAAAGTTATGTGAATGTTAGAATGCTTACCATAATAAGCAATTTGTAAATTATAAATATGCAATACTTTTATTTTGTTTAATCAGGAAAGTTAACTGTAATTATTTAATTGCGAATTAAGGTATGATAACTTGAAAAAGTTATATCGTTTGCGTGGCTTTCATTTTGTATTCACTATAGACAGAAGATGATCTGAGTATTTTTTTAGTTTAATTTCATGATTACCATATATAAATAGCTGCTTGATGACGGAGCCGCTTAATATACTAGAGGAAATAATGATTTCTGAATTTTTGTATGCAAATGAGAATGTCTTCCTCAAAGCGTTTTCACTGACAGGCATCATGATTTAAAGATCATAAGAAATATTCAATGGGGAAGAAAATAATGCTTTGGTGTTTAAATTACGTATAAACTCAAAACTATATGAATGTTAGAATGCTTGCCCATTGCAAAATTTTGTTAGCCATAAAAAAGTCTGAAATATCATATATTTTGAAACGCACGCGTAAGTAGTTGATTATACGTTGAATTATAAAAAAAAGACAAAAACAATCCATTTGGGCGGTGTGCATCATCTATTTGCTATAGACCTGATGAGCCGAGTTTTTTCAATTTAATTTGTGAACAGTGCTTCAGAGTATCAATTACGAATAAAATATTAATACGTTATTATAAGACTGCTTATCACTATCAGGAATTTCTAAACTATAAAAAGTCCAATACATATTTTTAGTTATAAAAGTCCACCCTAAGAATCTGATTACGCATTAAATTATGAAAATTAGAAAAAGTAAAATAATTTGTTTATTGTTCATTATATATTTACTCTGGACTAAGTATATTTCAGCTTAATTTGTCAATAGTGTTTCAGAGTTTTATTTACAAATGAATAAAATATTAAGTTAATGTTAGAATGCTTATCATTATAAGCAATTTTTTAACCATAAAAGTGTGCAATAAAATTAATTCTTAAACTCAAACTTAAGCATTTAGTTACATATTAAACTGTGAGGGAGTTAAGCCCTTTTGTACTTACTGTGTACGAGATGAGAGGAGTTATTTTCAGTTTAATTTGTAATCCAATAAGAATTTCAATCTCATCAATAAAGCATAATATTATCATGTCGATCATCCAATCTGAAATTCATTACTTTGTCGAAACCACCCAAATTATCCCTTATTCATTTGATTTCTCACGATCATCATCTTTTGCCTGCGAGTTGTACATGGGCTCGGCAATCTTGTGCCATAAAAATCTGCCATGAGACCCTAGAGTATCATGGCAGCACGGTGCTCAGAATGGAAGTCACGCATGAGACCATATACAGTCCCTGGCCAAATTATTAGACGCAGTTGTTTTTATTATAATTTATTAAATATCTGAAAAGATACATGAGGAATTATCCTGAAACTTCATGAGTGTAAACAACATGATAAACGTCATATATTTCCGCGAAGATTTTTTCCCGAAACCCCATAAGGGGCCGTCAACAAATTGAAGAAAAACGAATATCTTTTGGATAACTCTGTAAAAACTAATATTGCAAAAAGCATTCAAACTAATATTGCAAAAAGCATGTTTGCTGTAATATGCTCTACATCTCTGAATATTACTGAACACTTATTATGAATCACCCTGCATTTCCTTACCATCTGATGGGTATACTTTTCCATAACTTAATGCTTTTAATAAAATGAATAACTGAATGTAGGTTAAGGCTGTTCTAAAATCAAATAGGGATTCTTTCTGACATGGTTTTGAATTCATTTTAGCTCGCAAATGGATGAGATTGGCAGATGATATTATTCAGAAACTACAAAATCGAATAAGTTTTTGCATTTTCCGATAAAAGTAGTTGATCTTTCAGAAAAAGCTGTCAAATTTGACCTTTTAAACTGAAATTCCGGAAGCGGCAGCCCGATAAATGTTGTTTTGAGACAACCTTCGGTTATAATTCACAATGTAATTCATTTATCGAAAAATGGAAAACCATTCGATTTCAAATTATTTCAACAGTCATGCCTGAAAGTGTGGTGCTTTCACATTTAAAAATGAGTCAGAAATTTTTCCATTGGAATTTTTTTCTTTTCTTGAGAAACCCATAAATTGTAAGGGTACCCTGAAAGTCAATCTGGCCCACGGCTCAAAATACATTAGGACGATAGTGAGTACAAATGAATGAAAAAGCTTAAAATACAATGCGTCGCCTTGCAATGTATTCATATATTTAAATTTTGAAAATACTTCAAAATACTTTACAGAATGAATTCATAAATAAATTTTAACAATACTTAAAATAATTCATCAATAGAAAGAACAAAATCTTTTACAAATCTATAAGAATTACAATAAGTTTTAACTAATTAGCACCAGCTCTCCATACCAATAGTCATCCTATTTCTCTAATTAGTCAGACATAAATTGAATAAATCTGCGTCAGAGAAATTTTATTCTTGATTAAAAGTTTTACATTTGGAATTTTCGAGAATTTAAATTCATTATATTTCCAATTGATCAAGTCTCAATTCCAATTAGGAGCAGAAAGTTCCATTTGCTGATACTTCATTTATACTTTATATTACATTTTATATCATACAAATTTTAATAGCATGAAAGTTTAACGTATTATTTCTTTCTTTGGAGGTGATAAAATAGGAAACCTGATATACGTTTGGTACAAATATGCTTACAAAATGTTTCCAATTAAAGCAAAATCGGCCAAATTAACTTTCTGAAAGGTAGGTTTTTAAAAGATACTATGTAAAATATTTTTTAAGCATTTTGTCAGATTTCAACCTATTTTTTCTCTTTTTACTATAATTATAACTTCCTATTTTTTTATTAAAATAAAACCACAGTTTTCTCAAGAAAAATATTTGGAATATGCATTATTTCTGAATGGATCCCATCCAACTTTTCGTTTTTACGAAATTCTAATTTTAAGCATTAAACGTTATTTTTTTAAAAATATCTTTCTTTTCTTTAGACTTGTTTTGTTAAAAAATTTAAATATTTTCTTGAACATTTAAGCATATCGGAAAATTTATTTGAATTAATTTATGCCAGTTTACTGTAAGCTGCAAATAAAATCGGTTTATTTTTTATGCAAAATATATATAATTAAATATCTACGAGCAGGGAAGACCGAGCTATGCTCGGTCAAAATTAAATTTGAGTTCAAATATCATGACCCATGACCAAAATGACCCACTAATTGAATTTTCTCGAACATGTGACTTAGCCCAACAGTCTCCTCGTGCCGGAAAACCATAGGATGCAAAATTTAGTGTAATTTGAGCCGCTTTTTAGATATTGACCCACAATGACCCAGAAATGACCCACTAATCGAATTTTCTCGAACATGTGACCTAGTCTAATGATTTTCGCGAGCCCGAAACTCGTAAAATACAAAATTTAATCAAAATCGTTAAAGCCGTTTTTAGATAAAATTAATTTGACCCGCTTTGACCCAAAAATGACCCCCTAATCGAAAGTTCTCGAACATGTGACCCAGCCCAATAGTCTTCTCGTGCCCGAAAATAGTCGGATACAAAATTTCGTCAAAATCGTTTGGACCATTTTTTAGATACAATTAGCTTGACTATGACCCAAAATGACCCAAAATGACCCACTAATCGAATTTTCTCGAACATGTGACCTAGCCCAACAGTCTTCTCGTGCCCGGAAACCACTGGATGCAAAATTTAGTGTAAATTGAGCCTCTTTTTACATCTTGACCCACAATGACCCAGAAATGACCCACTAATCGAATTTTCTCGGACATGCGACCTAGCCCAATGCTTTTATCGTGCTCGAAACTCGTAGGACACAAAATTTAATCAAAATGGTTAGAGCCGTTTTTTAGATAAAAATAATTTGACCCGCGTTGACGCAAAAATGACCCACTAATCGAAAGTTCTCGAACATGTGACCCAGCCCAATTGACTTCTCATGCCCGAAAATGATCGGATACAAAATTTCGTCGAAATTGTTTGAACCGTTTTTAAGATAGAATTAGCTTGACCATGACCCAAAATGACCCAAAATGACCCACTAATTGAATTTTCTCGAACAAGTTACCTAGCCCAACAGTCTTCTCGTGCCCGAAAACCATTGGATGCAAAATTTAGTGTAAATTGAGCCGCTTTTTAGATCTTGACCCACAATGACCCAGAAATGACCCACTAATCGAATTTTCTCGGACATGCGACCTAGCCCAATTCTTTTATCGTGCTCGAAACTCGTAGGACACAAAATTTAATCAAAATCGTTAGAGCCGTTTTTTAGATAAAATTAATTTGACCCGCGTTGACCCAAAAATGACCCATTAATCGAATGTTCTCGAACATGTGACCCAGCCCAATTGACTTCTCATGCCCGAAAATGGTCGGATACAAAATTTCGTCAAAATCGTTTGAACCGTTTTTTAGTTACAATTAGCTAGACCATGACCCAAAATGACCCAAAATGACCCACTAATCGAATTTTCTCGAGCATGTGACCTAGCCCAATGGTTTTCTGGTGCCCCAAAACGGTAGGATACGAAATTTCGTCAAAATCGTTAGAGCCGTTTTTAAGATAATTTTTGCATATATATATATACACACACATATATATATATATATATAACCCCCCACAAGATTTGCTCGTATTAGAATATATGATAATATTAGATGCGATGCATACATCATGACAGATATTATGGGGGATCAAAAAATATTTTGAACGACAAAAAATGACTAAGTTTGACCGTGGATTAGAAAGCTTGCAATTTATTTAGACTATTACTTCTTTTTGAGTATATTTATTTGAAATGACGAAAATTGACTGAAGTTAGATCGCGAATAAGGAAGCTTGTAATTCATTTAGACTGTAACTTGTTTTTGAATTTATTTATGTTTTATAGAAAACAAAATATATGTTAAATTGTAAAAAACCGTGGGAATATTTTTATTTAAAAAAAAATTTAAAAAAAAGTTTCAATTTTGTATCACAAAATTAATTTTGCAAAACTAGTTTTTCCGTGATTTTGAAGTCCAGGTTCCATATTTTTTATTCATCATTTCTTCTTTACCTGCTTATTACTTTGTCTCTCGATTAAACCTGAAAAACAAACAAAACAATTGTAGGAAATAAACAAATAAATTCAAAATCAATAAAAACTGATTACATTATTTTGTTATTACTTGAAAAACATTTTGCTTGTTTTTCAGGACTAATCGAAAGATAACGTAATAAGCAGTGTAAAGAAGAAACGATCACTAAAAAATATAGAACCTTGACTTCAAAAGCTTGACAAAACTAGTTTGTCAAGGTTAATTTTGTCGTACACTGTTAAAACTTTTGTCATTGTTTTTTACAGTTCAACAAATATTTTTTTCATTTCTATAAAACCTAAACAAATATATTCAAAACGAAGTTAGCGTCTAAATGAATTACAAGCTTCCTTATTCACGATCTAACTTCAGTCAATTTTCCACATTTCAAAACTTTCAGGTTCCCTTAACTAACCTTTAAAAATTTTAAAATTATACACAAGTGTCAATCGTAACTAAATACAGCGAGGAACATAGATTAGTTGAGCAAAAAAGAATGGTTTATTATGCGTATAGTTGTACGGCCAAACATGAGAGTACACGTGATTCTAAGATAGTGATATACACAGATTTTATCTTATTTTCAAACGTACAATGACGCTACCCTTAATTTTGCAAGTATCCCATCACTGAATCATCTCTTGCCACATGTTTCCGAGCATGTTCACATTGATCACATCAAGTGCAGTGTGCAATTCAGAAATGTATTATGGAAGCAGTGCACTGTAAAGCCAATTTCTAACAATTCTCATGCTCTCAAATCCTGGGGTGAAAGGTCTAGTGACCGTGGTGGTCATGGAATAACACCTGAGCGACCAATCCAAAAATGGATTATAGCAGGTATGCGCAGGTAAGACGTCTTACCTGCAAACTTACGATGAAATACTACTAATCTGTCTTTAAATTAGTACCTTACAATAAATAATTCGCAAGTTATTCAGTTACGAAATTGCTCAACTAATTTGTGTGCAACCCTGTATACTGATTTCAATAAAGCACAAATGAGGGGGTCGGGGCAAGAGAGTGCCAAGCCACATTTTTGAACTTCTGAGATATTTCAATTTGAAAATTTAATCCAATACTCTAATCAAGATATATAACATAAGTTTTTTTAGCCAATGTCTTAGTAACATTTGAGATATTCTGTGTAACAATATGCCGTTGCTTTAGTGATATTACTATTACGTTTTTTGTAAATTAGCTATCTTCATTGGGGCAAAAACATCTGGGGCAAAAACGAAACCTGTCACATATGCTGCCACATTAGTGACATTAGAAACAAATTATATGTTGAACATTATAATTTACAATATTAAGCAACAGATTGCAGTGATAGATTTATTTCACCAAAAGTGTGGCTTGGCACTTTATTGCCTCGACCCCTTCAAATAATCTAAATCATTAATCTGTGGGAATGCGTTAAGTGCACTTACTTTTTTTAACCTACAAGTAATTATGGCATGGAGACTTGTAAATAGATATATATTTAAAGTGCAGGCTATTTGCCTAATTACCATGAATGAAAATGTGTTCAAAATTAGAATAAATGATAACCTTTACATTCAATTATATTGTTGAGATAACAAAATAACTTTCTCCAGAAAAAAAAATCACGATTACGCATTTTCTAAAATTTTAACCTACATTTTCTTTTCTCTATAATGATAACTTTAACATTAGGATGTATTATTGAGATAATATCAGAGTTTTCTTAAGAAAAACTTTCTTTAGATCATATGCAGGGCTCCACGAAAGAATTCGCATTCACATTACCGGCTTTTAACTGTAGTTACTAAAAATGGATATTTATTGTGTTATGTGTTTCTTAAAATCCTTACTTATGTATCTCACTTCATTTCATAAAAAGGGAAATTTCTTAACAACATTCTGATAGTGCCCCAGATACATGATTTTTCGCTGTCGGTTTTATTTGAACTTTTATTTGTTACTAAATTTGAGTAATTTTCTTGAACATCCAAACTGTTAACTTACTGGATAACGATTACGTTTAGCAACAATATCCTTACAAAATGTTTGCCATTAAAGCAAAGCCACCCAAAATAACTTTCTGAAATGTAGGTTTTTAAAAGATACTTTGAAAAATAATTTCCATGCATTTTCTCAGATTTCAACCTGAATGTCTTTTTTTTTCTATAATAATAACTTTCGAATTTTTAAAATAATAGAAAAGTGTTTTCTATCTAGAAAAACATTCTGAATATGCATTCTTTTTTAATGTATTCCACCCAACTTTTCTTTCTTACGAAATTCGAAGTTTCATAAATAAACCATATTTTTTTAATATCTATCTTTTTTTGGACTTGTTTTGTCACTAAATATGAATTTTTTCTTGAACGTTTAAACTGGTAATCTGCTGAATAATTACAATACGATAACAGTATACGAGATAGTTACTATTGAAGCTAAAAGAACTAACCTAACTTTTGACAGGAATTCAATAGATACTGATATGAAAAATATTTTTCGTGATTTTTACCTATACAAATTTATTAATCTTTTTTTAAGTTCAGATTTCATGGAATGTTTTTTTATTGTTATTGCTATAAAATTATTTTAATTGTTGTTACAACTATAATTAACATTTAATAAATATCTTTCTTTTAAAATTTTTATTAAAGATGCCTTAATGTAGAAGAGGCGGTAAATGCAGAAATGCGGCAAATTTTTCTATTCTAATAAAGTGGCAGCTTGGTGGTTCGTAACGCATAGGTTGAAGACCCGCAATTTAATACAAGTTCGTCAATTAAAGATTAATAAAACATATTTTTTGGAAGCAAATTAATATACTGAATAAAGAGGATTTTTTAAATTAATGTCTACTGGGTTCCAGATAACATTACTCTCTTACTGTAATTTTTTACAATGCCACTGGAAGTACATTGCGCTTCCGTTTCTGTCTAAACAAATACAATAGCCAACTATTCAGCAGCGGAATCTTTTAAACGAACACACCAAATTAGAGTGTTGTGGGGAAGGGGATGCTAGCTTTCTTTGAGAATTGAAATGGTAAGGAACAATGTAATTAATTAATTCCATGCAAATTTCCTTCTCTTATCGGTTCTACATTATTCATAATGAATATTCTATAGAACAATACATATATTTACGTAACATATTTCATGAACGCAGTGGCAATAAGCAAGAGGTAAACTCATCTAGCTATCTTTGAATGTCGTGCCTTGACTTCTGATTGACAGATATTATGAAAGAATTTATCGTTGTCATTTATGCATATAGAAGAGTTATCGTGGAAAGTAAGTTCAGGGGGTGATTATTGAGAAGATGTCAAAGTTGGCGAATCCTTTGAAAAGACCTAAAGGATTTACTTTTACGGAGTGAAACAATTTGTTAAAACAAGAAGGTATAGTGGCACTTGGTTGTTTTGGCAATCCGCAGAGTGCGTTTCCTGGGTACTGAAGTACTAAACTGGAGTGTAGTTTTCCCTTTTATTTTGTATGGTGAAGCAAGGAAGACGAAAATCACATCATTAGAGTTAATAGTCTTTAATTGGAGAAACATGTCACAATTCAGAATCTTCCACAATAGTGAGATTTTGATCAATCGAAGTTTCAGATTTTTTAAATGAATCTGATGAATATTGGTGAGGTGACATTTTAAATTTAAAGTCAGGGGTGAAGAACACAAACGCGATCCAAAGAATAATCCAGAAATGCTGTTGAACAGGTCCGATCAAGTTCACGTAATCCAAAGAGTTTTTAAGCCATCAAGAGGATTTTTCATTATAAAACCAAAGGGTGGCCAAAGGGGCCAAGACATTTTTAGATGTTTATGAGATGAAGATCAGAGGGCAAGTGTTGCTATCCGATATGAAAGTGGGCGCACGGAAAAAACACGCCAAGCGAGATACATTTCAAGCCAAGAGAATCGCATTTTTTTGCGTGGGAAATGTAACCGTTACTTATATACATATCAACTTCATAATTGACGTCATTGGAAGGGAAAAATCTTTTGGCGAAGATTGCACTTTGGCTAAAAAGAGAGATTAAGAATTTTACCGTTAATTATTGTTTTGGGAACTGGGTTTCGAGAAATGCCTCAAAGGCGCCATAGAAATGCTATAGACATCTGGATTCAATATGCAAGCCACAGCTGACCATGAGAAAGGAAACATTTTATGCCTTGTATAATTTCATTTCTTTTGATATGTGGGAGACCGAATAAGTACGTTAATGATAATTTAAAAACAATATGCATGATTTTGACTAAAAGTCTTTCGTTGAAAGAGAAAGATAAAAAGGGTGCGCTTTTTAACAGCCGGGAATGTATATGAATTACGATTATGCAGAAAAGGGAAAATATATTTGATAAAATACATAAAATATAGATTGCTTTAATTTTTTTGAAAGGAATATATATGGTATCTTTACCATATATATATCACCCCTTCACAAGATTTTGAAAAATTTAGAATGTCACCCTGTAAATATAATACAAAATATCAAAGCAGAAAATAATAATAAAAATAAAATAAGTATGCATACAATAATGTAAATAATAATATGTAGTACTACAATAATATCTTCATATTAGTATGATAAATGGCCATACATTTTTCAAATTGCAGCAAAATATACTTTTAAAGTCTTTGAAAAGTCTTTTATCCATATTAGAACTAATGTTAGCTGCAAACATATTTTTTTTTGTTTGTTTTCTTGCAAGTTTATTCATTTTACAATATGATGGTGCACCTATATAAATAAACTCTTAATTGTTCATTTTTTTTTTTTAACACAGTCTTTAAAAAGAGTTCAAGAATGAAAAATTACAGCTGCATTTTTCTTTGAAGGTTTTCTCACGTGATTTTATTTATCAACAAACATGAGCATGATAAATGAGTCTTTAGTGCACAAAATTTTTTTGTATTTGCTTAAAAAGTTCACAAGTTTGCACTATATTATTAAAAATCTTAAATGAAATGTAAATACAAAAATTTCAAAATAAAAGAAACACAATTACAATTATACAATGATAATATAGAGATTATAAAGATTATAAAGATACATATATAAAATATTAAACGTAAAAAGTTTTCGTGTAAAGACACAGGAGCGATAAAAATGATGCAAGACATGGGCATCGATAAAAATATCTCCCCTTAAACTTGTTGTAATAACAAGGAAGAGACCGCAGTTTAGGACATTGGTCATATTCGGGACAGGGCGTATTTAGGGAGAAGGGTTTATTTTTGGTAAACCCCCCTTGCTCCGCACATATTTGGAAACTCCGCCTATGATTGGAGCGACTCGGGTTCATCTACGGGTTTGAAAAAATAGTAAAATTGGGTATACCAATTTTAACAAAGTTTTGCTCTCATACACAATGGAATAAAGACCCCCACATGGGTAATAATTTTGAACGGGGCTTATTCCGCAAGGGCGAATAAAAACTAAAAAAAATGCAAAATAAATCAAAGTTTTTTTTGTTCAAAAACCTAAAAATCCTTCCATAGACACGTTCTAGAGTGAAGAGAGCATAAAGTCACATTCGGGATAAATATATATTGTTTCGAAAATTAAATTCTCAAAATAACAATTCATTTATTTTAAGTTATTTAAAAATTCAAAGATTAAATTAAAAGGAAAATGAGTATTAAATTCAAATGAGATAATTAATTTAATTTTTTTTTTTTTAACAAAATGCTAAGTATACTTACAAATGCAGAGAGTGTTAATAGAATTATCAAATGTTTAAATTTATAACAATACCTATTATTCTTAATTTATATTATCTATATATTTTATTTATTTATTTATTTATCCATTTATTTATTTATTTATATTTTTATTTAATTTTTTTTAACAGGATTTTAAATTATACGAACTTGCTAAACAAGAATATGGGTGGAAAAAAATCTTTTGCCAAATAAACAAGTTCTGCAGTACTGCTACATAACACATAAACAATGGACCAGCCATATCACAATAAAAACAAATAATACAATACTACATAACATGCATGCATAAATTTTTATTTTGTGGAAACCTGTCATTTCTATCACTGTTATATTAACTAAATTTTTGATCATAACGCGCGTTCGCTCTTTGCCATCTGAAACATTTCTGCGCTATATGCCCAAAACGAAAGCATAGCTGGCAACGATCATTATTTCTGGCCCAATTATTTTGTCTAGTTTGTGGCGCTCTATGAAATTTTGACTTATAACGAGCCTGAAAATTTTGTCTGTTGACATGTTTACATTGTTTTGGAGACTCCGATTTTCTTGATGTTTGAGCAAAATTTAAGTTATTAATTTTCTCCGTTAATTCCTTAATTTTACTTTCTAATTGATTGCATTCTACATGCGCCGAACTGCTAGCAGACAAAACATTGTTATTTATGAAAATCTCTTGTAGAGATTGTCCCCTGTCAATTGCTTTATCATATGTGTTGATGCCTTCTTCTTGCAATTTAATTTTAATGTCCGAAGGTAAACAATGCATTAATTTAACGTATTTTATTTTATTTAATGCATCCCTGTCATGAATGTCGGGATATACCTTTGATACGAGGACATTGAGTCTATGAGCAAATATGCATATAGAAGAGTTATCGTGGAAAGTAAGTTCAGGGGGTGATTATTGAGAAGATGTCAAAGTTGGCGAATCCTTTGAAAAGACCTAAAGGATTTACTTTTACGGAGTGAAACAATTTGTTAAAACAAGAAGGTATAGTGGCACTTGGTTGTTTTGGCAATCCGCAGAGTGCGTTTCCTGGGTACTGAAGTACTAAACTGGAGTGTAGTTTTCCCTTTTATTTTGTATGGTGAAGCAAGGAAGACGAAAATCACATCATTAGAGTTAATAGTCTTTAATTGGAGAAACATGTCACAATTCAGAATCTTCCACAATAGTGAGATTTTGATCAATCGAAGTTTCAGATTTTTTAAATGAATCTGATGAATATTGGTGAGGTGACATTTTAAATTTAAAGTCAGGGGTGAAGAACACAAACGCGATCCAAAGAATAATCCAGAAATGCTGTTGAACAGGTCCGATCAAGTTCACGTAATCCAAAGAGTTTTTAAGCCATCAAGAGGATTTTTCATTATAAAACCAAAGGGTGGCCAAAGGGGCCAAGACATTTTTAGATGTTTATGAGATGAAGATCAGAGGGCAAGTGTTGCTATCCGATATGAAAGTGGGCGCACGGAAAAAACACGCCAAGCGAGATACATTTCAAGCCAAGAGAATCGCATTTTTTTGCGTGGGAAATGTAACCGTTACTTATATACATATCAACTTCATAATTGACGTCATTGGAAGGGAAAAATCTTTTGGCGAAGATTGCACTTTGGCTAAAAAGAGAGATTAAGAATTTTACCGTTAATTATTGTTTTGGGAACTGGGTTTCGAGAAATGCCTCAAAGGCGCCATAGAAATGCTATAGACATCTGGATTCAATATGCAAGCCACAGCTGACCATGAGAAAGGAAACATTTTATGCCTTGTATAATTTCATTTCTTTTGATATGTGGGAGACCGAATAAGTACGTTAATGATAATTTAAAAACAATATGCATGATTTTGACTAAAAGTCTTTCGTTGAAAGAGAAAGATAAAAAGGGTGCGCTTTTTAACAGCCGGGAATGTATATGAATTACGATTATGCAGAAAGGGGAAAATATATTTGATAAAATACATAAAATATAGATTGCTTTAATTTTTTTGAAAGGAATATATATGGTATCTTTACCATATATATATAATCAAGTTTATTGTGTAATTATTGTGATTTCTTTGAAATAAAAGGCAATTCAAAGAAATTTGCCGACACTGTCCTTTAATTTTATATATTTATTTTCGATTATTAACGAGAACAAATAAGGTGAAGGCAATTTCTTAAGGCGGTAAGTTTTAGTTGTATTTCCTTTCCTGCAAACATACATGCAAACTACACTACTATTACCAGTAAGGCCGCTAACTTAACTTTAAATATTTGTTCTTAATTGTTAACAAAAATAGCAATGCATTGCAAACAAAATAATTAATTACCTCTTTCATCGGAAATTTTAATTTTTTAATTTTTTCTGACAATTTACTTATTTTATATGAGAAGAAAGTGTACTGAATTCAAAACTGATGGTGTTGGTGAAGAAGGAGGGTGCTAGAGTCATCTTTTGGAGAAGTGGGCTAAACCGAACACTAGCTTCCTGACACTAGACTTGTAGCGTACCCGGCAAGGCCACTACTTTGAAGTTCACTCATAACTAGATTTTATAGGTAAAATCTCTTTATTTAAAACTAATCGGGCAAGGGACGTGCGGGTGTCTCTTTGCAATTTTGCGTTTGCTATGCGGCGATAGACAGAAATTTGTCCAATAACCAATATTTACTCACAATAAATAGAAAATTTACTAGAATAGAAAATTTAATACAGTATACTATGTGCAGAACACTGGCGGCTGAAATCACTATCAAATCCAAGAGCAAGAAAGGTTTTGGCTCAAGACAAATGTTAACTCGAAACATTAAAGACTCTCTAACGTCACTAAAATTAGCAACCCGCGGCTTCCGAGCAAGTTTATTTTACTATAAGCTAAATACATTCTCACCCCAATTGCAGGTTTCACTCCAATGCATTTAACTCTTTCTATACACGTGTTGAAGAAACAGCAACTGCAATAATAGACGCTGGTCTTATTCTCCGGAACAGCAGGACTCGTCCCAAATCTGTTGATGCAAACTTTTGCTTCTTCTTTTATAGTCCGAAAATTGAACAACGAAGCCTAATTTGCATAAACTCACAGCGAAAAGCCGCCCCAGATTCAGAGGGCTCCAAACACACTTCGGAAAATTAAAATAAAAGGAAGTTAAGATGTCGTTGTTGCACACACAGGTTAATGTTGACAAAACGTTCACATTCAACAAACTAGAATCCATTTCAAAGGGAGTAGCTAATCCGCTACAGGCTAAGAAACACTAGGCTATGACACCTGGCTTTTTTTTTGCCAAAACATTATATATGTATTAATAATATGTATATACATTTATTTGTATATACATTTATACAGTCTACCTCTATTTAACGAAGTCGCTAAATCCAGTAAAAATTAATTATATAGAAAATTCGTTAAATAGATATTAAACTTTTAAGATACTTTAAACTACATAAAGACAAATTTTAAATTGATAAAATGAAATTATCGTATTTATTATAGCAGAGTAATTTTATGGATACATTAATTACTACATGCATCCGTCAATTTAATTTCCGAAAATGTTGATATTTTCGAATTACAAAACCAAAATGACCAACACGACTAAACATAATCTTGAAAGCAGGTTCATGAACAGCTCTAATGAGGGTGAGAGGACGGGGGAAGGTAGTGAAACTGAAAATTTCTTTAATAAAGTGATGCAGATAAAGATTGCACCGCCTGGATGAAATGCAAAGTGGCACAGTGATCTTATATTTTCTGGAAGGACAAGTGCTGGGTAAAATAAGTTCAAGTTTACTTAACGTCATAAAATAAGTAAAAAGAAAGAATAAATTAGAAAAGTACAGAAATAATTTGAGAAATAACGAGAAAAAAATTGGATCACAAAAAAATATTTACTACATCTAAAATGCTGTTTGGGGGTCATTTTAAAAGAAAATTAATAAAATGCTCTTAGTTCCAAGTTCGTAAAATAGAGGAATTCACAAAATAGAGGTTTTTTAAAAAGAGATCTGGCTGTAAGTCTAAAATGTGAAAGAGAAAATAATTTGAAAGGGATGGGGATGTCACTAGGACGTGGTGCTATCATGACTAATGTCATGACGAGTCCATGAGTCCATACTGTCCAAAAATTATTATAAAAATATTCAATTCTTTTATGAAGCATAGAAAATCTTTACAATTCTTACCTGTACAAGACATTAAACTGAAAAAAAAAAAGATAATTTTATGAAAGAAATGTCCTTTCCAAAATGCTTAGGATAAAATAATAAGTACTTTAATACCTGGCACAAAACATTTAAAACATAAACATTATATAATTATCTGGAATTAAAAATCTATCTCTGTTTAATTCATAAATATTTTTAATGAAATCACAAAGATGAAATCTGAACAGTCGAAGCAAGTCTCTTATATATATTCATAATTTAAAAGAAAATTATTCGCATAACTTGACATTAAAAACTGAATAAAATACATAACGTAAAATGTGCACTCAATAAAACAAATCGCATCTCAGGCCTACTTTCGAGGTCTTTGAAGTATGTTCATTCTTCAGCTAGAAAATTGCTGCCGGAAGAAAAGGATAACACGTGTCCAATTTCACAATTATTTTACAGCAGGAAAACATGGTCCCAATACGTTCAGTAAACGAATATTATCACAATTAGTAGTCCTCCTCTAACAACCACATCGATAATAGTAGTATTTTGGTAGGTGGTATTGACATCGCAAATTTTATCGGGGGACTAACGAATTCAACTGTAGAAAATAAATGGTGAAATCTCTTACATAACGAGTATAGATGGCATCTATTAAGTGAATCAAAAAAAGCAAGTTTCCCAAATGTAATATGCAAAAGAGGAAACGCGCAGCACAAAGCAAATGCAGTACTCTAAAGAACAATAGATAGTGCAAAATATAGGGATTTCATGTAGTGGCTGCTTTTAAGCTTGTGGGAGGAATCTACATACTGAAGAAGTGGTCACGGCAGGATGTGAGGGCAGTTGTTCATTTTCTTTAGGCATAAAAGAGGGATCATGTTGTCATTCGTAGGAGGACTGTGGCCGTATATACGGTGAGAATGCCACTTGTGTGTAACAAGTATAGAAACGGTGTCGTGTTTTTGAAGCGGAACGGCAGAGAATCTTGAAGGTCAACCGCTGTTCCTCTAAAACATATTCATTCTCCCCGCTTCAAAAGCACCACATCTTTTCTGTGCTTACACACAAATGACATTGAAACAGACTTTACATGAGAACTCTTTTACTAACGTGTCTGCTTCTTTTCCCTATCTATTGGTAAAAGAAGTACTTTTAAAATTTGTGCTTGCTTTGTGCTGTATGTTTCCAATGACTCGTATTACACTCTCAGAAAAAAATTGTAAATTTATGAGCGTTTGCCCTTCAATTTTCACGGGCAACAGTTTTATTTGATGAAAAACGGTCTGATCAACTAAATAAGCGGCCTTATCCCTTAGATACTTTTAAAATTAAGAGCAATCCACATATTCTTACAGTTCTAGACCATATGTTAGCAAAAATATGGTACGACCCCATACATTGTCCTCCGCTAGGGTGTAACCCTTCATTTTACTCGTGTTTCGAAAATTTTAACCCGCCAAAACAGCGATTCTGTGATGATTATCTAACGTGCTACGGAACAGTAAGCAAAGTGTTATTGTGTTTTAAAGTGCATTATATCCTGTGCGTTATAATGCTATATTACTTTGCCCCGTAAAATTACGGGCTGCACAAAATGATGGGCATGGAATTTTTTTTTTTTTTTTTTTTTTTTTTTTTTTTTTTTTACTGGGTATGACTGGAATCTCTGCTGCCGGCCTCTGCCCGTAAATTTTCTGCAATTTTTTTACAGTGTATAATAGGGGAACATAATTTTGCCTCACCCAATGCTTTCAGAACGATTACTTCAATTCCCTGCAATTACATTGCAACTCTCCTTTTGCTACTCTCTTCTATCCTTCAACAAATTCGGAAGTCATATAATGAACTTAAAACTCTGATGTTTCCAGATTCCCAGATATTTATTACAAGAAATGATGCAAGCTAAATTTTTAAAAAATTCACACAGCATGGTATTTGTAAAACTCACTGGCCAAAGCCACGGCCAATCCATCTGCCTGGATTTCCTTTTTAAATTTTAAAAACCCTTGTTTTCTTAAGAAACACTTTACTTACAAATAAAAGTTTATGTGATGTTGTTACATGTACAGACAATATGACTTGGTTTCATGTCTCTTCCACATTTGAAGGGGCTCGGATTTAAAACATGGTAACTACCAAAATGTAAGTTTCAAGATATTGAATATTGAAGTTTTCTAAGCAAATCTACAACCAAAACCATTATGGCTGCTGCTTGCAAAATAGCTGATATTTTAATATTCAATATTTTGTAACCTATGTGCAGCATTTTTCGTTTGATAGGTTTTATTTTATCAGACATATTGAAATTTAATAACAAAAATGCGCTGCACTTATTAAAATTTATCTTTGTTTATGATTGCATCTATTGAGTAATAAATAAACATTTTTCTTTTAAAAGTATGTTAGGATGCAGTTAAACAATGCTATATGAAAATCAGGGACAAACTCACAAATGTTATAGTTACCATGTTTTACATCTGATCCCTTCTTTTTATCGAGTGTCCGAATTGTAACGATAATTCTCATTAGCCCTGTATTGTAAATAATTTTATTGCAAATACAATAAATAAAATATTGTGTCCATATTGGTATGCATTTAGAATTCTTCAAAGCTTTTACGTTAAATATTACAAGTTTTGAATAATGTTATTTAAAAAAGAGATCTAAAGAGACTTAAAAAAATAATTTTTTTGAGCTGAGCTGTAGGCACGTAGACATGGTGGTATGATTGATGCTCCCGCAAAGTGCGGTTTACGTAGTGTTATCCACTTTCTTGAAGCAGAAGGTAATAGTGCAGCAGAAATTCACCGAAGAATGACCCAAGTGTATGGGGAAAACTGTCTGAGTGACGGTGTTGTGCGTGAATGGTATAGGAAATTTAAAGGCGGGCGAACCGACGTTTACGTTGAAGGAGGACAAGGATCACCCACCGCATAGCCTGGACTTTGCGCCGAGTGATTTCCATCTCTTCCCTGAATTAAAGAACTGACTAGGAGACAAAAGCTTCCAGGCGAATGATGAATTTCAACCCACCGTTCGGGCTCATCTCACATCACTCGTGGCAACGTTTTTGGAAGAGGGGATCGGAAAACTCGTCCACCGATATGACAAATGCCTCAATCTTCCCGGCGATTATGTAGAAAGTTACCATATTTGTACATAACTTTTCGCAATGTATTAATTTTGTTCTTTGCTTTTGTCTTTTTTTATGGTCCATTGGAGGTTGAAAAATAAACAACCTTCCTAAATCTTTTAACATTATAAACTTAATTGTAAATATTTCCGAAAATTAACTAACCGCTATCCTATTTACAAAATCCGTTTCAACAAATTTAATTTTATGCGTTCCAGTACAATTATAATGAAATGATAGTGCCCACATGTGTTTTTATTCAATAAATGAAAATGAAAAATGCTATAAATATTTTCATAAATAAATGAAACAGTTGCACTGAACTTTATGAGGGAAAAATGTTCAAAATAATCTTCTTTGTCGTTCCTTTCCAATGATTTCCTTTCAGAAATTTTTGATTGTGTAGCATTCATTACTTTTAACGGAAAAAGAGTTTCTTAATACCAATTCAAGAAGGAGAAATCTAAAAAAAATGAAAAATATTGCTACAAGAATTGTAACAAATTCACGGTTTTTAGTGCAACTTAATTGAATGAAAAGCCTTTTTTGAAGGATATGCTCATAGGAATTTTACATTTATAACTATGCTTTCTCACGTTTACAAGAGAAACTACTTTCAAAATCCCCAAAGCAATTGAATAACAAATAAGCTTTTATCTAAATGATATAAAAATAAATAAATAAGAAGAAATAACTATAATTAGAAAGAGTAGTAAGAAAAGGAGCTATTTCTGGAGAATTATTCATTTAGCAATAAATCTTTCTAGGTATGGGTAACATTTTTTACTGCAAAGAGTAGCGAAAAACAGATTTTTTAATACTATAAAGATAAAATGCATGTCAGAAGATCAAAATTTATGTTTAAACATTCTACTTTACTTCTAATCAAATGATAGTTAGCATATGTCTCTTTTATGCTATAAATAAAAAAAGAATAATGCTATAAATATTTTCATAGACAATCGAAACATTTGCAGTGAAGTATAGGAGCGGTAAAATGTTCATAATAATCTGTTTTGCCGTTCCTTTTCAATGATTTCCGTTCAGATATTTTCACGCGTGTGACGATCGTTCTCGTTAACGGAAGAGCTTCTTAATAATGATAAAAAAGGAGAATTATTTTAAAAAAAAACAAAAAACAGAATACGTTTGTATTAAGAAATCTGGCAATTGTCTGATTTTGAGTTATATTTACATTTTATTGAATGAAACGAATTTATTATATTAAACTTTTTTTAAGGAAACGTTCATCTATTACATTTTTAACTATGCCTTCTCATGTTGTCAGAAGAAACTACTTTCAAAGGCCTTAAAGCAGTTGGATTACAAATAAGATTTTATCTAAATGATATAATATCGTGTATCGATATAATATCGATATAAAATCGTATACATCCTTCAAAATGCAGCATAGCAGTGCCACCTTTTGGAAGATTTAGACCAAAACCTAATCAACAACAACTTAGGTCAACGTCTAACTGAATCTGAAGTTTGATGATAATCCGTGCATTAGTTCTTGAGATACAGTTATCGTAATAATAATGAAAAAAGTAGCATAGCAGCGACACCTGTTGGGATATTTACACTAAAACGTAAGTAGCATCTATTTATGTCAGGGTCTAACGGAATCTGAAGTTTGATAAAATTCCGTATATTAGTTCTTGAGATATAGCTACCGTAAAAATCAAGAAAAAAAGAGGTATAGCAGCGCCACCTGTTGGTATAGCTGCACCAAAACGTAATTAGCGTCTATTTATGTCAAGGTCTAACTGAACCTTACGTTTGATGAAAATAAGTGCATTAGTTCTTGAGATAGAGATATTGTGAAAATCGCGAAAAATGCAGCATAGCAGCTCCACCTCTCGGGCGATTTTCATCAAAAGCTAATCAGCACCAAGTTATATCAGGGACTAACTGAATATAAATTTGATTAAATTTCGTGCATTAGTTCTTGAGATAGAGCGTCCAAAAAATATTTGTCACAGATAGACAGACAGACAGAGTCACAGACTCACAGGCAGACATTTCCCAAAACTGGTCAAATCGTGTTCAGGACCTTCTAAAACGTATAAATCCGTCGAAAACCGGAAGTCGAAAAATTTCATGAATCCAATACTTTTTTCTTGTAAAGATAGAAGAAATTAAAAATAAGTATATTTCATAATGGAATATGTTGGTATTAAAAAATCTGGAAATTTTCCGATTGTGAGTTATATTTATATTATATATATTATAAAGGTACTTTATTGTATAAAAACGTATTTATTATATAAAGCTTTTATACAAAAGATCTGCTTATCGGTTTGTTTTACGTTTAAAATCTGCCTCTGAAGATTTTAAGAAAAGCTACTTTGAAAATCACCAAAGTAATGGGATAAAAATAAGAGTTTATGTCAATGATATATACCAAGAGAATAATAAGAAAATTAATCTGTAATAAGAAGCAATAACATTAAAAAAATATTTTTTGAAAATTCGAAATGAAACAAAAGAAAAATTGTTTTGGTATATATAACACATATTGCTACAAAGAGTAGTGAAAAGTATACATTTTAATATTAAAAAGCTAAAAATTAACGAAAACAGTAGTTGCACTGAACTTTAAGAGTGAAAAAATGTTCAAAATAATCAACTTAGGCGCTCCTTTTCAACCATTCCTATTCAGAAATTTTGAAGCGTGTAGTGTTCATTCTCTGTCACCAAATATATTATACATGTATGTATGTTACTTATATGTATGCTAAGCTTGAGCAGATTAATGGAAGACATTTCGCAAGTTGAAAATAGAGCCCTCTTACGAATGGTATACTTTTTACATGCTGGAAAAGGAAAAGCCAACCACTAAAATCACAAAGTGATATTGAACAAGATGGAAATTGTATGTCAAACGTGACAAATGAGGTGCTATATACTATACTATAACTAGTTTTATAAATATTCAGATCTTGGTGCAATAGCTGTTGCACTCTTATGCAAAAATGCATGAATACAAAATTTATTTTGTGTGCAGATTTTCATATTATAGATATTAATTTTATTTTATGAAATTAAGTTGCAATACACTATTACAAACAATTTATTATAATTCTGTTACATTAAAATTATACTATGCGCAAATATCCAATACAAGACAATGTAAAAAAAAATTATCGTTATTATTTCAGTGAAATGAATTACATCATCTGTTATTATGATATGATTAATTTCCGTAATAAAATAACTACATTTTAAGTTGGCAACATTTTATCTTCTGTTGACATTTACAAAAAATTCCAATGGGAAACTTAAGCCTAGCTTTGAAAATTTCAGAATTTGAAATCCATATTTAGACATAGGAGCAGAAAATAGCACTCACGTATGTGAAAAAAAAATGCATATGCAGGTCTTTGGTTTTGAACACCGACCACAGAAGAGGAATGTGACGGTAGTGACCGCTAACAAATTTAACACGTACTGAGCCCACTCTATGTATAATAATAGCTCTGCCTGTAACGGAAGAAGAGTTTCTTAATAACAATAGAAAAGCCAAAAACATTTTTCCGATGTGTATTATATTTATCATTTATTGAATGAAAACGCATTTATTTATTTATTTTATTATTATTATTATTTTCACGTTTAAAATCTGCATTCTGACGCTTTACGGAAAAACTATTTTCAAAAAACCCAAAACATTTCAATAAAATTTTAATATGCTGTGAAAGGTTTTTTACCTAAATAATATATTGAGAAAAAATAAGCTATAATATGAAAGAAGAATAAGAAGAATAGGCTATTTCTATAAAATTGTAAAATAAACAATAAAGCTTTTTCTGGTATGAATTGTAAAAAAAACACATATGTTTCTTAATGTACGAAAATATAAGCACGATCGAAAATATACAATAATCTCTTTCGAGTTACCCATGATTCCGAAAAGCGTTCTTTATCTTTAGAAACCTCATAAATCAATATATTTTTGAGATTGAAGGAAGCATTTATAAAAGAACAAACATTCTTTTGCTGCCACTGATTTTCGGAAATATTTTCGAGTAGATTTAATAGTGTATCAATCAATTTTCTCAGATTGGAATATCGGTTTTTAGGATGCTATCAATTCTCAATTAAACATTTTCAGCTGCGTAATTAAATTTATACATGCAAAAGTAGCAAAGTAATATTGATTTTAAAGTTAATGTTAATATTAATTATGTTAATTTATCATGTTTGTCTGTAAAAAAAAAATGTGTTTGAAAATGTTTACTTGAGAGCGGATAGCAGCCTAATAACCTATATTCCGGGTTGAGAAAACTGATAATACACTATTAAAACTACTCGGAAACATTTCCGAAAATCAATGGCAACAAAAGAAATTTGTTTTTATAAATCAAACTTTAAATCTCGAAAATATATTTGTTTGTGATGTTTTTAAAGATAAAGAAGTTTTTTGAAATCGTGGGTAACTAGGATGAGATTATATTTTCGTTCGTGGTTATATTATATTTTTCTAAGATTAAGAAACATTTTTCTTTTTTAATAGTGTGGGTTCATTGTTCTTTACTGTGAAGAGCAACGATTAATTTTTTTTTAACCTTATAAAACTGAAAAGGAAATATTTCAGAAAATCAAATAAATGTTAAGTGCTCCACTTTAATGATAACCAAAGATAATAGACATGTGTTTCTCTTATGAATAAATGAAAAAGAATAATGTTATAAATATTTTTATAAACAAATGATGACAGTATTTGTACTGAACTTTAAGAGAGAAAAAAAAATGTTCAAAATAATCTTTTCTCTCGTTTCTTTTCAATAATTTCCTTTCAGAAGTTTTTGCGCAGGCAACGTTTATTCTCTTTAACGGAAGAAAAGCTTCTTAATAATAATGCAAAGAGAAATATTTTTTATAAAATAAATAAACTATTGCTATTTTGAATTCTAAAAAAATTTCGATTGTGAGTTATATTTATTCTTTATTGAATGAAAACGCATTTATTGTATCAAACTGTTTTTAAAAGATTTGCTCGTTATTATAATTTTTTTAGATTTAAAGACAGCATCTCCGGCTTTCAAAAAGAAGCTAGTTTGACAAAAATCTAGAGCAATTGAAAAAAAATAGGCTTTATCTAAATGATATAAAAAAGTGGATTAATAATAATAAATAAACTGTAATAAGAATCAATAAGAAAACATAATAACAATAATACGAATAGAATCCAAGAATAAAAATAAGAATTATTTCTGTAAAATAATGTTATTAAAAACACATATTAAAAATAATCAAAAGTAAAATTTTTACTATTTTGAAGCTAAAATGTAAGTAATTCAAAAGATCAAATTAAGTGACATTAATAAAAAAAAATGATAGTGACATGTGTTTCTTTTATCCAATACACGAAAAAAGAACAATGCTATAAGTATTTTCATAAACAAATGAAAACAGTTACAGTGAACTTTAAGAGGGAATTTTTTTCATAATAATCTTCTCTGTCGTTCCTTTTCAATGATTTCCTTCCAGAAGTTTTCACGCGTGTAGCAGACATTCTCGTTAACGGTAGAAAAGATTCTTAATAATAACAAAAAAAAAAAAATACATTTTTAAAATTTTTATAAAGGGATATACATGGGAATGTTCCGCGCGATTGTGAGTTATATTTTTGCTCTCAATTAAATGAAAATACATTTATTATACATTAAGTCTGCCTTCTCAGGATTTCAGAAGAGACTACTTTCAAAAGCCCCAGGGCAAACGGATAATACACAAACTCTCATATAAATGATACAATAATAACAATAAAATTGGTTGTATAATTATGATTCCGCCCTTTTTCGAGTAAAGGATTTAAAAAAGTTATAAAGGTTAAAGTAAACCACTCGTTTTTTTTTCAAAATGAAATATATTAACCAGCAGAAGCTTCAACATTTGCTTATGTGTCAAGCAACAAGCGAATTCTGGAAAGCAAAAAATCTGGTTGTTTTTAAGAAATCCTCGCATGAAGCCATTTTTTGTTTCTGTATAAGACTCGAACCATTAATCAGAAAGCTGTCTTTGGATGGGGAGAAACAAATGGTGATCTGGAGGTTCAACATCTAATGAATACAGAGAGGAGGTCAACACTTCCAAACGAAGTGTTTGTGAAGTTTAAATGATTGATCTTGCAACTTGCGGACAACCATTGTCATGATGGGGAAAAAGTCCTGTTTTTTGGCTATATTCTGGACGTCTTTTCTTCGTTTCTCCTTTCAAATTGATTACTTGTTGCTTGGAACATTTACAATTGATTGTTGGACGTGGTTGAAACCGTTCGTAATAGACTACGTTTATTTGGTTCCATTCAATACAGAAAGTAAACTAATTGCAATTGAATGATGTGTTTTGGCACTGACGGACCTGGTTTACCCGGACGCATCCATGCTTTCAGTCGTTTGGGATAATCGTAATGAATCCATTAAACATCTTCCGTATGAATTCCATACAGAATATCTTTTATTTTTGTATTTAAAGCAGAAGCTCATGTATGTTTTTTGACGTTCCACGACGTTTGATATATGCAGAGTGTCTGTTTGGTCCGTTTTTGGTGGTCCAACAAAAACGACTCTCGAGGTAAGTTTCAATAAAATTTATAAGGAAGATTTTTTTTGACAAAAAATGGACCAAGTGGGATCCCTGCATATGGGATCTGAGTGCCTTGCTTTTGAAACATGCTCTCCGCATATGCATGGAAGAATATTAAACAAACATTTCGAGGCACTTTTAATAGATTAGTGAATTCAGATTGTGTCTGTGAGGACTGAGTCATAGTTATCCACTCAATAAGAAGAATTATGCTATAATAAGAAGAAATAATGTAAAAATCAAACAATTTCTGGAAAATCTTAAAATCTAATTAAAATTTACATTATGATTTATCGTTATAAATCAGCTGACTTTTTATAACTAAATCATTAGTTAACTATGCTTTTGTCTTATATAATTTATTTTATTGGACACTTACTGAATTTTAACTACAAAACTCGATGCACTTATCTGAAATTTATCTTTGACTATGATGGCATTTATTGATTAATAAACAAACCTTGCATTTTTAAAAGGATGTAGTGATGGAGTTAAATAATTTTCCATGCAAAGGATAAAAAATTTAAGATTGTCAGTTACCATGTTTTACACTTCATCTATCGGAATGAAAAAATGTAAAATTTCAAAATGTACTTTTGCTAATCTTCTTTTTCTGTTCACTAGTCTAACCAAATGTAATATACATAGAAAAATGTATTTTTTTTTTACACTTTTCTCGCGATTATGAAAGTGTTCGAAGAAGACGTCGAAAGAAACGTAAGTGAAGCAAAAATATTTTCATCAGTTTCTACAAGCAATGTTATGTTTTCGGAGAAGTTTTCGCTTCCAAGACTCTTCACGTTTCGTGTATTAATATATAAGTAAATAAATCTATTTTATGTAGAAAAGGCTTTTCGTAGTACGAGAAGTGATGAAATCTCTCTCACATACATACCATCTACCCTCCCTCCCCACACACATAAAAAAGAGATACAGCCAGGTTTGTATTTATTAAGTGTGATGTTGAACGTAGAGTGTTCTAAAGAAGAGGAAAATCAAAATTGACAGTTTTCATAGAATATTTTATCGTAGAGCAAATCTTTCAATAAATTTAAATTTTTACATACGGTGCTTAGTGTTTTGAAGCTGAAGAAAATCTTATTTATTCTTATGAAAATCTGTTCTATAGATTTAACTAAAATATATTGTAAAACTATTAATAAAAATATTAGTAATTCATTCATATTATTTTAACACATTTGTTCCCAAATTCATTTTTGAGATTATTTTCACTTTAAATATGTAACTTTTTCTTTCGTCATCTGTTACTCAGAAAATGGATTTGGTTTTGGAAAATGGATTTACTTCTAAATACCACTGTTTTCGAATAGTAATATTGGTCTTATTTAATGACAAAAACTCTGCTATTAAATAAAGTTAAGATTACTATTACACAATAGTGGTACTCAAAATTAGTAGCCGTGTGAGCCCTGCTAACATAGGTGAATAAACAAAATTGGCAGGAATTTAATATTGGTCTTATTTAATGACAGAAACTCTGCAATTAAATAAAGTTAAGATTACTATTACAGAATAGTGGTACTCAAAATTAGTAGCCATGTGAGCCCTGCTAACATAGGTGAATAAACAAAATTGGCAGGAAATTCTGCCAAAAGAATTAAATGTGTTAATCCTTAAAAACAGTTACATATGAGTATCTTAATAAAGACATTGAATTTAGAAATGTAGAGAAATCAGTGGAAATCAAGATTAACTATTTTATATGTCTAATTATATATTCTAGTATAAGTGTTTTATACTAGAATAACTTCTTAATGTAAGTTTGTGATAAGCCCCTTATGACTCATCATGAAATTAATACAAGCCCGCAGATAACAAAGAACGTCAGTGAACAAACTGAGTTTATTAAAGCATAAACGGGTGTAATGGTGGAATGAACCCTTTACCAGTCTTTGGGATAATAGTTTCCCAACATTGTTTAATTTTCCCACCATAGCTTTCTAAAGGGTTAATTTTTTTTATTGGTTCTTTTGTGTACTTTTATGTATTCCAGCACTCTGTACATTCTTCCCGTCCGCTAGGAACCGATATAATCTAGCTTTTCCGTCTGCGATTGGAGCATGATGAACGCCATTTTTTGAGTTTCTGAAGAACATCTTTAGTTTCTTCCCACACACTGCTACAATTGATGTACGTTTACTACCTGTAGTACGTCTTATCGATGCGACAGCTAAAAGAAGATATCTTTATCCTCTCGTAGTGGCAGGACGTCCTTTTACGCTAGATAAAAAAGGTTATTCTTCACGAAACGCGTTGCATTAGCTTTTTCTGTATGGCGTATTCAAGAAGTGCTTTTGCTTGGTATTATAAGACAAAACTTCTCAAACTTCCGAAATTATTATTTCTTGACTCTTATTTTTCAAAATGAGCAAAGATAACGACTGTTGTCTATACTTAAAGGGGAATTCCAGTATAAAACTTTAAAGGAATTTCTTTGGACTAAAAAATCTACTTTTCTGACTGTGTTTAACGCCGCCTTGCTGAGTTCTCAATTTTTTAAAATTGCGCTTCTAGAAGATATTTTTAGCACCATAAACTGAAGCATCAGTACTTCTTCGAAAACTTTGAAATGGACAAAAATAATGCAATAATTTGAATTTCAGATTAACTTTAAAATTCAACCCTGGTAACTAGAAAATCGGTGTCTTTTATACTTATGTAAATCGTGCCCTAAAAATTTGTTCAGATTCTGCTTCCCTTAATTATGAACCTAATTACTTAAATCTGTTGTAGTTAAAACAGGTTTCAAACTTTCTGTTATCCATAATGACGTTAGTAAAATCAATAGATTTTCTAGTAAATCTACTCTCCCTAAATATGACAAAACCAAACCTGATAATTTGTTTGGTCTTCCTTTCTAGCCTTTTTTATATTTCAAATTAGCTAAAGTTTTAAAACATTTCAGTTTTAACGTTATCCTTAAACCTGCGAATAAACTTAAGTTTCCTTCCACTAATTTTTCTATTCCTCATCGTCACAAATGGGGAATATATAACATTCCTTATAATGGTAGTCATTTATCTCATCTAGGTCAAACTAAAACGAATATCGAAGCCCGCTTAAAATAACACTCTCGTTATATCTCTAACAAAGAGATTTCTAATCTTCTATTGCCAAGCATTCATGGGATTTTGGCCATAGTTTTAATTTTCAAAATGCTAAATATATCTTTAATGCTAATTTTATTTTTAATGCCAATAGAACCTCTGAATTGAACTTTTTTTGAAAACTTAGCTTTGTATCTTAATCATGATGTTAAAGTTAATGAAAACTCCAATTTCACTATGCTTTCCACAGCTTGGAAAAATTTGTTCAGTTGAACCATATGACTTTTTTTTTTTTTATATATATATATTTGTATATATAATAAATTTTGCATCTCTATTTTATTGGTATTTATTTTATTTATTTATTATTATTATTATTATTATTATTATTATTATTATTATTATTATATTTAATTTATTTTTTAATTAATTATTTTAATTTATTTCATTCTTTTTTGTTTATAATATTTATTATTTTTTTTTATTATAATTTCCTTTTTCTTTTCTGACTATTTTTTTTCAATTTGCTTCATATTTCTAATTCTGTTCTGCCTTCTTCTGATTGACTAATGCTCTCTGCGTGATTGGTTGATGCCTTCTGTTTTCTTGTTAGCTGATTTATTTAGCCTGCCTTTTTCTCTTCCATTTTCATTCAGTTTTGTCCTTGTTTTCAAAGTTGTATCACGTCTTCTTTGCTCCTGATGAAGAAAGACAAATTTCTTTCAAAAGGCCTTGCACATTTTTAAATTTTGTGGTGTTATTAAGAAGTTTTTGGCCTTTATTTGTCAATTAGAATGGTTTAGGGCATTAAGCATGATATTCCATTTATTGATACTACAATTAGCGGATTCCAGTACTTTAAAAAATAATAAAATTCCGGTGTTATGATGTCGCATCATATATTATTCAATTTTAGTAATTATTCCCCTCTCATTTAATTCCCTTTTCCAAATTTGTTCCCTTTTTCATTATTTTAACGCTCACTGTTCTACAAAAATACTTTTTCATTTTCCTTTCCCACCATTTTGTTAAATTCAATGTAACAAATTTCATTCCGTTTATTCTAATATCCTTTTAATTCAGTTACACTAAAAATATTTCTATACTGTGCTGATAAAGTAAATGAAAACCATTACATCTACACTTTCAAATAGCCAGCAAAAATATGCCCATCTGCTATCTCCTTATTTGGTCACACAGTTCTGTTGCTAACTGATTTCTTCATACACACCCTTTTTAATTACAATGATTCCCAAGCGCATCTGAATAACTCTGGTCCAAATATATCTAACGTACATGTCGAAGTCATAACAAATTTTAAGGTTCGCGAGTTCAAGAATGCGAAAAACTCTCCCGAGCCCCATTTTGCGGTTTTTGCATTCCCACACATGTTGGCTACCGCCGAAAAATTTGCTTGGATGATTTATGCCAAAAATGGCTCTGTCCTCTAAATTTTTAATTGTCTTTATGCTCTGTTTGGAGAAATGATCGCCATATTGTAACCTTTTGGCGAAATGTAATTTTCATTCGACTTCATGTCATGATACAAGAAACAATCACTTCTCTCGCTAATCATCTTGCTTCTAACATGTAACATTTTCCCGAATTGTGTTACGGGCCCGGGTGCCCTGCGCTGCCATGGGCAGCCAACGTTTTCCTGTACTTATGTGCAATATCTATAGAACCTGGGATTTATTAAAATACCTTCATCTACCCATGTCTGCCTGTTCGTCTAAATGTGCCTATTCTTATTTCTTCCGAATTTCCAGATTAATTAGAAGGTAATATTGTTTTTTGACATCGAAATACTCATCGTATCAAATCCACATTACCACGACCAAGAACTCAATATTACATAAATTTTGGTGCCAGTCACCAGAGCACTTGTACAGGAATTTTCTTTACGACATGGTACCCGGGAATGTTCAAACTTTGTGTTAAAAGGATAAGAATAAATTAACGGCACGGCAGACAAAAACTTTTTAGTAAATAATATTCATGGAGAAACTGTTCACCTCTTTATCGTGACGTCTGCGCTCATAATATATGAATATATTTCTTCCAAATATACCCTAGCCTATGTGTCGAAACATTCTAATAATATCGGAAGTTCAACTTCATATGCGCGATATATAGGAAAATAAAAATCAAGAATTTGTCAAATCCAGACAATTTTTTTCGTATTTATCATCTGTGACTCGTAATATATAAGTTCAAGGTTTCGCGGAAGTCGTCGATTTCCAAATTCATTATAGTGGTATTCAGAATTCACGAAACAAAACATGCAATTTAAAATTGACTGTGTATCCAAGTTGCATCGACATTCGAAAGAAAAGAAAAAAGGAAAGAAAGATAAAATATTCTCTCTCTGTGATGTGTCTCACTAACTGAGGTCAGAGTCCTTCAAATCTGATGCTTTTTGTTTCCAAAGGATATTTTCCATATGCGGTTTAAATTAATTTTCTTCTTTCGGAGACTCCACGGTGATGCAATCTACACTTTCATAACTGGATTAATGAAGTAACCCACTAATTTAAACTTTTAAAAGGAGACTGTGTCTATGTCTACTATTCTGCAGTTAGATTTTTGTTTTTACAAGGAATTAGGTTTTTCTGGACATGTGAATTACTGTAATAAAAAAAAGTAAGAAAGAAACATACAGAAACATGCCGAATGTGACTCCAGGATAATGTAATTAATAAGTGTATTTAATTCGGCGTTGCGAGTTCTCCTTAGTAAGTTAAATTGTGTGTGTTTTATTTATATTTTTCCATGATTTGGACCTCAAATGGTAAGTCAGAATTTTTTTACTATTAAATGACGAATACATATTTATCAAGTCATAAGGATATGATTAGTACCTTCAGACTTTACTCAATGGAACAGTTACGTCATGCCACCATGACATATTATGGTTTTGATAACTTCAGTTCATAAAATGACTTGTCAAATTCATTAATGGTGATAAATATATCCTTATAAATTATAAAGGTGTATTTAATATTAAGTAATTAATTAAATAATTAATATAAATTTGATATTAAATTATAAAGGTGTATTTAAATACTACTCAGAATAATTTAATAAAGATCACGTAGTTAGTAGTGTTTCAATATTGTCATGCCTTAATTTGATAATAATATTTTAACAATCTAAAGAACAATAAAGAAAAGGTATAATATTCATTCATAAGTATTTCTTAATAAATATTTAACTTTTGTTTATGCTGTGTATTATTCTTCTATAATCCTTTATTTAAGTATCAGTTTGCTATGCAGTATTTCAACATTTTTTAAATATGCTACCGCTCATGCAAATTTTATCTAAAGGATTTTTTTTTTAAATGAAATTTTGAATTTTTCTCATTATAAGAAAAAGCATAGGTGTATTATTTTGTGCGAATTTTTGGTTTTGTTCACACTTGTGTATATTGATGTACACAATATACTGATGTTATATTTGATGTTTCCTTGTGAAAGTTCTCGGCTGGTCCAAGTTTATTTCATCAAGGGAATGGCAGATATGGCAATCTTGTTGTGAACATTATCTTTTATATTTATGGGGTATTTACATATATATATACACAATGTTTCTCTCATCACATTAAAAAAATAATAAGAAGAATAAAGCCTAAATCTTCTCAATTTTTCATTCAAATATTTACAATAATTGATAATAATAATTGTCACATTAATTTAATTCTAAATTATATATTATATTTATTAATTAACGTCAGTTAAGTATTTTTTTTAGAGATATATGTCCGCATCTCATGACTTGTTACACTTACCGATTTTGACAAGCCGTCTCTCATTACTCTAGGACTGACTTTTCATTTAACATATATACAATGTATATATATTTTATAAGTATTCCCTTTCGGAGTGGTGATCAGTTCAAAATTACAGCCCTTAGGATCTTCCACTTCATTGTAATGGGAGACATCTTCGAATTGGAAATTCAATTCATTTTCAAATTCCCTGTGGAAATGAGTATACGAGACTGCTCCTCAGTTTGTCAACTGCCTTGCTGCAAGAGCAAGGAGGCTTATATTGTGTCTAAAGGCAACAATATGGAGCTCTCCCTAAATATTCCCTATTCAAAGAAGGAAATGATCTTAAACTTGCGACAATACACTTGTTCTTTGACAAGAAGTAAGGCAGAATTTTTTTTGGATCGTGGGTCACTTTCCTTTCCTGTCCTGTGTGATTGCACAAATTTTTCAATTATATGCAAACTTATTAATTTTACATCACCTTTTATATTTTTATGCTTTTTATACACATGTGTACCTGTATTTTTTTACATTTTATACTTGCATTTATATGTTATTTTTTTATTTTTATTTTTTTTGCCATTATATGTTATACTATATCAGTGTTTTTATTTTATTCGAATAAGCATCATATATTCAGGAGGTAAATACATAATCAAAATAAATTAGTTGTCTTTAATAACAATACAAAGTATACTAATCTTGTGTTTATGTATTGGATCAGTTTGTGCACAAATTTTTGATTTTGCAATAGGATACATGTTGCCATATATAATATTTTTATTTATAACAAATTGTCCTTTCTTTTTAATATATGCTTTGGATGCATAGTTACAGTAATTCAAAAATTTAGTGTTGATATTAGGGGTGCTCGCACAAAATAAACAGGTAATAAGTAATGGCAATGTACTTTCATACAAACATATTACACACTTACAGTTTCGTAATAGGAATTCCATATTCGTAGGATACTATTTAATTTCTTATTATAAATTTATATTGTGTTGGAGTGATATTTACTTGCATATTTTTTTTCATGGATCCAGAAAAGAGTGTAAGATCTTGTCATTTTGTATTGATTTGAATTTTTAGCGCTAATTTTCTATCAATTCATTCGGATCAATCTTTGATGATAAACTTAGTGTCATTTCTTCACAATACCTTTTTAGTTTTTTTTATTCTTTTTGTTGTTAAATTTAAATATAATTATAATATTGCAGTTATATTTTGGTAAGAAAACCTAATTAATCATTACACAATCTAGACATGATACTAGACATGATCGCTCTGTTTATTACAAAATTTATACACTAACTTTTTTCAAAATTTCTTCTTTAAACTTTATTTGATAAATAGATAACACTTGATATAACACATTTCTTTGTATTATTGATCGAAATTTTCATCTACACACATGAATAAAGATAACTTTGCTTAAATTAACAAGTTCTTTACACCTTAAGGTCACTTTTGTCATGTTAAAACAAATTGCAGTACTTATGTGTCAGATATTTCTGGCCATGTATAAAAATTACTTTTTAAGTTTTTTTTCCCCAGTGCTGATCCATGTTTTAATAAATATATAAGGTTTTGTGTACAACATTTTTGCACACATTTACTTATATTAAAGGTGACTTTTCCTTCTCAATTTCTTTACACATATTTATTGCCATAATTTCTAAGAAGTTTAAATTTTACAGGTTTGTATGTATTTTGTAGTTTAATACATAATTGACATTTTTGTTGTTTATTAGATGTTTTGAGCATTAACCCTCAAATATATTTTTTTTTCTGTTTCAAAACAAGATAAGATATATTTTTATAAGGTGTGTTTTTCATTATTAGATACAGCCATGTTAAAAATAAATAAATAAATAAGGAATCATTAAAGTAATATTTTTCTTCGTTTATAAATATATAGCACTGTTTACCGATATAGCAACTGATTAATTAAAGACATTTTCAATATTTTATTTATACATGCCATAATTTTCTTTTATATTTAGATAAATTTTATTTGTATGATGGCAAATGTTTTCGTGTATATTTTTATTAAGTTGATATATTTTAATTCACGTGTATTGTTTAGTAGCATTATTCAAGAACTTTTTAAACAACCTAAGTAGACTTTGAGATCTTCTGCAATCTTGCGTTATTTTACGCTACTTTTCTATATCCAATAACCAGTTTTATAATCTACAATGGTTCTTCTTTTAATTAATTACACATGTCATTCATTCTACATGTCAAAGTTACCATTCATTATTCAGTACCAGTTAGTACCAATCACTGTTATACTTTTTACGATTCATTTTTATAGATATAAAAAAAAAATTCTGCTCCTTTTCATATTCTTTTTCCATGTCACATATCCTGCATTTGATAATTTCATGGTTTATATATAAGTTAGTTACACCAAACGATATAAATCGGGTACATAACATTTGTTATACATACCACTGTTGGTAAACAACTAGACTTATTTACCAGTTGCATTCTCAATAATGCTGATATTTTCATTGTAGGTTAATGGTGATAGTTATTTTTAAATTTAAAATGCATACAACAATCAATATTCTTCTTCATCTTTTACATACATTTTTTACTTCTAACTCAAATTACATAAACAAACATAACTTTCATTAAATTAAATATGTTTACTGATGCAAAATAAATGGTGCATTACTGAATCAGGCCTTAATGTTAATTATATTATATTTAATATTACGATTCATAGAAATCTACTCAGATTTCTGTACAATGCACTTATTTCAGGAAACTTTCATGACTAAAGCATCAAGTATTTCATCCTGTAAATTTACACAAACATCTTACACATAATTCTATCATCTATACTTAACGTATTCTGTTTTATCATTTATTTTTTACTAGTCAATGTTACACAACCAATCAATGTTTCAAATATTACCAGTAAAATCAACGTACACATTTTACCAATCTAGGATATAAATACATAAATATATTGTACCAGTCAATGTATTTGCTCCACCATTCAATGTACAACTAGTCTTTTCACATTCTTTTTTTTAATTAACATCTGTTTCTTTGATATTACATACTTGAAGGTTCTAATTACACTGCTTGTAATATTCAACATAATTCATTAACACAATCTCTGCACATATATCATCTCATCATGTTTTCCATGTAACTTTAAATTAGGTACTAGTTAGACCATATATTTATTGGAGGAGTTCATAGAATTCGCTATATGCACCAATTATGGTAAACAATAATGTACTTAGTTACCTACTGCAATCGCAACAATTTTGGTAATATTAGTTATCATGGTAACGTACTTTTTCATTATTCATTTCATCAGTTACTTTTCTTAAACATTTTCAGTCATATTTACATTATCACATATTCTTTTTAATAAAAATAAGTTAAATAACCTTTTTATTGCTAAATTTTGTCTACAGTTGAAAAATAAAAAAAATGTACACTACTGAATCACGCCAGTATGGCAAAATTATTATTTTCATAATAATAGGATTTTATAGGAATTTTTTTCCTCTTCTTGTAGTGCACGTCGCTTTCATCTAATTATTGAAATGGAGGCATCATTTTTCATTCTGTAGACATACACATTTTTTTTACACATTTCCTTTTCTACATGTATAACACTGCATTTCATCATTTCATCAGCTCTTTTTTTCGTATTTAATTTTCAACATGACATATTCTTTCAAAATTTTTAATTCATTTTTCTTTTAGTGTTTAGAGGTATTTATTCAGTTCTAATGTAATTGCAACTTTGTTGGTATTAAACCAGTTAAATCTTCTGTCGAAGATACATTTATGGTTGCAGTCGAACAGTACATACATACTTTCTAATGCACTTCTCAATTATATTTTCTTTTACATTTTTCTCTGTTATAATTAATATGTTTCTATTTCTTTTAATTGATAGCTCCTATTTCATACAATCACACTTTCATACATATCAATACTCAATTAATTGTGTTCACATTTTTAAATTTTTTCACATAAATGTTTTGTTTCCACACTTTAATCAACATTTGTATTCAAAATTTATTTTTTTTCTTTTCATTTATTTTAAAGGGTTTAAACAAACATTGCATGGTTTTCCACGTTGTTCATACTTTACATTCCACTTTTCTCTACATAAACAATCATAATAGCACACAGTTTTTTTTTTATTTTAAATTTAGATTAATTTTCTTAAAACAATAGAGGCCAACTTTTATTTCTTTTTCAAAATATCGTAGAGTTTTCCAACATTATTATATCAAATATTGTATTATTTAAATTTGTCCCGTATCTTACCATTAGTGCAGAACAACATATGTTGTTATCTTCATGTGTCATTTTGACAACATGTTTGTAGATGGTAGGTTGTGATGAGCATTCCTAGATATCACCCGTTATGGGACAATTTTTCCACTTTACACATTTCACTCTTTCCCAATATTAAATAAAATAAATAAATAATTAATTAAGATATGCAGATCTGCAGTATGATTTACAAAGTAATACCAAATTTTTGAATATGCTACATTATTCTACATTTTTCTTCAATACACTTAATATAAAAGATATACAACACTATTTTATTTATATGTAACTTGTATTTTCAGTTATTGTTTATACAGCACAGCATAGGTGCTAATTTAAAAAAAATGTCTCATATTTTATGGCTTTTTTAACTAATGAAACAGTTTTTGATGCTTGGCCAAATGACCTATGAACAAAGTCTCAATTGCATATAGTACATGCAGTATAGGTCAAAAATAGTCTAAAAGGACTATATTAAATATAAATGTGCACTGTTATATCTATATTCTTTTAATAATGCTGCAGCTGATTTTTGTATGAGACATATATTATTATTGAAATATTTCACCGGTGTACATATTGAGGTACCTCATCAAAAGAAGAACGTTCACATTTATGTTTCATGTCATATTATTCAATTATATGCTTTTCTTTTTTGTATTTTATACCAGGTTTGCACGCATTTTTATTGCTTATAAAGTACATGTTGGTATTATTTTAAATGTGAAAATATTATGTAATCTTTGAACAGAGCATACATACCATGTGACCAAATTTTTTTTTCAATTCTACACAAGGAGGAGAAATATATGATGTCGCAACATATATTATTCAATTTTAGTAATTATTCCCCTCTCATTTAATTCCCTTTTCCAAATTTGTTCCCTTTTTCATTATTTTAACGCTCACTGTTCTACAAAAATACTTTTTCATTTTCCTTTCCCACCATTTTGTTAAATTCAATGTAACAAATTTCATTCCGTTTATTCTAATATCCTTTTAATTCAGTTACACTAAAAATATTTCTATACTGTGCTGATAAAGTAAATGAAAACCATTACATCTACACTTTCAAATAGCCAGCAAAAATATGCCCATCTGCTATCTCCTTATTTGGTCACACAGTTCTGTTGCTAACTGATTTCTTCATACACACCCTTTTTAATTACAATGATTCCCAAGCGCATCTGAATAACTCTGGTCCAAATATATCTAACGTACATGTCGAAGTCATAACAAATTCTAAGGTTCGCGGGTTCAAGAATGCGAAAAACTCTCCCGAGCCCCATTTTGCGGTTTTTGCATTCCCACACATGTTGGCTACCGCCGAAAAATTTGCTTGGATGATTTATGCCAAAAATGGCTCTGTCCTCTAAATTTTTAATTGTCTTTATGCTCTGTTTGGAGAAATGATCGCCATATTGTAACCTTTTGGCGAAATGTAATTTTCATTCGACTTCATGTCATGATACAAGAAACAATCACTTCTCTCGCTAATCATCTTGCTTCTAACATGTAACATTTTCCCGAATTGTGTTACGGGCCCGGGTGCCCTGCGCTGCCATGGGCAGCCAACGTTTTCCTGTACTTATGTGCAATATCTATAGAACCTGGGATTTATTAAAATACCTTCATCTACCCATGTCTGCCTGTTCGTCTAAATGTGCTTATTCTTATTTCTTCCGAATTTCCAGATTAATTAGAAGGTAATATTGTTTTTTGACATCGAAATACTCATCGTATCAAATCCACATTACCACGACCAAGAACTTCATACTACAGGTGTCTTTATCATTGTTAGTTGTTATGTGATGTTCAAAACTTAAACATCGTCATTTGAAAACTAAAAATTCTCAGTCATTTTGTGTGCATGAGCGAAATATGAATAAATATACAATTCGTAATACGTAAATTTCCTTAACAAATTCAGTTTATCTGAATGAAACTTTGAGACGCATATTTCCTTCAAAATTATTGCGCGCTATTCTGAGTAGATATATGATACTTAGTCGTAAAATTTACCGATGGATTATGGACCATAAAATATTATTACCTTCTATGGACCATAAATATTTTTCCAGTTTATGCAGGACAAAATAAATGTTTAAAAGATAGATTAAATGTAACGGAATACGTTTTTTAATGAAAGTATAACACTGGTTTCATAATTGCGGTTTCACTAAAGTTCTTTCGTAGCGTTCGTGATTGTCGCATAACAGTGTTAATTATTATATCATAAACAGCTTTTTTAAAGTATAAAATTTATTCAAAAAGAATAAGATTCAGCTTTATGAGTTTGTCATAATTTAAAAAAAAATTTACTTTTGAAATTGTAAATGACAACTATCTAATTTTAGGAAACATAATAATGTAAATATCATTTAACATCTTGAAGCCTACGTCCAATGGTCTAACGATAATTCGAATGGTCATTTATATTTTTATGTTTGACATTTTACGACCTTCGAAAATTATGAAATATTGTCCAATCAACTGAAGGATAAATTTAATGACTTTCGAAGAGTTTGCTTTACTCGTGACATTTAAATACTATCGTGCAGTATAAATTTAAGAAATCTTCTAAGAGGATAACAATACGAAAAGCACTACGCGTTTTAATAGAACAGTGTCCTTCATCAAGTGAAGAGAAAACGTGCTATAACTTTGAAATCAAGATCAACACTGAAAAGGAAATGGAAGAGAAAGGTACAGAGATGAAGCAAACAGCCAATAGGAATGTAATAGGCAACAGCGAATCAGACAGAGAGCAGCAACCAATCAAAAGACGACACAAAAAAGGATAAGTATGAGGAATGGAAATAAAAAGACAGAGACAAAGAAGAAAATAGAAGTAATGAAGGTAGTAGTAATATATGTAATAAAACAAAGAAGAAAAAAAAATAAAAAGGTTATTTAAATAAAAACTGAACAAGTTTATCCAAGCTGCACAAAACATAGAATAATTAGATTTTTAATTGACAATAACATCACGATTAAGATATACAGCTAAATTTTCAAGAAATCTAATTCAGATATGCAATTAGCATTAAAGATTATTTAGAGTCACTTTCATCTGGTACGCATATAACCCATTTCACCTTATTTACTGAAATAAGATTTTACAAATCAATTTTTTAAAAATAACTCTCCCTTTCTCCCAACTAAAAAATAGATTTCTTTCCTTGAATAAATAATTTATAAATAACGAATAACTTTATTCAATTATTAATACATTTAAAAAAACACATACTCTGGTATTTCTTTTCTTTAAAATTGCCTTTTCAAGACTTTCTTTAAAAACTTTTTTAATATTTAAATTTTTTCATCATTTGATTTTTGAACATGACTCTTTTAAGCATGACATTTTTGCAAATGCAGAATTTTCTACGAATTTTCTTTAATCTCCCTACTGTAAAAATAAATAAAATAAATAAATAAAAATGAAAATAAAAATAAATAAATAAAAAACAGTTATAAGTAGAAAACGTTTTTCCACTCCAAAAAAAAACAAAAAACAGACAGAGTTTCTCACTTAAATACAGTCAAGGTTTTTCATTGCGAAATATCTCAACTTGAAGCTCGCTTTGAACTATTTATTGCATTTAAATATTAGTCTCATCAAATTGAAAAAACAGTTTCAACATTTTCAATTTATTTCGGGATATCACATTACTGAAATGACATAAAATATTTCCCTTAATGCGAGGATATTAATATATTATTAATAAAAATACTATGAAAAGTCGTCATTAAATGTATGAAAAGAGCTTGCTATAATTCAAGCGTGAATTTATTTTGCAGAGTGAGGACAGATGTAAAGGAAGGATTTAAAAAAAAAATAATAATTATAACCCGTGCAATAATTGATTTCTTTTTTGTTTCATAGTCTGTAGTGATTATAGAAATACATTGAACTAACAAATTACAAGTGAGTAATAAATTAATGGACGGAAATTTTATGTCTTATCTGAAACTCTTATTTAATCACTTAAAATTTGATTTTATAAAAAGTTCATGTTTGCAAATGCTGATATTCAGCGGAAAATTTAGTAAGGTCAGACGGGGTAATTGGAAATAAGGGGAAATAGGGAACAGGTATCACAGAGCAGTCTACCAGAGACATATCGAAATAAGATGTAAGTAAACTTGGAGAAAACAGAAAAAGGAGTCTCACCTGTTCCCACCATTCCCAGCGTTATCTGATTAGCGTTGTTGACATTTGATGACAGTGTTATAAAAAAGGTCTATCAAACGAAGTTTGTTTTATTTTTCGCTACTACTCGCACGCAGTGACGGCAAGTGGCAATAGTGCTATATAATTTTCATTTGTAGACAATCATTATTATAGCAACGTCTTTCTGCACAATGTGTGATGTGTTGTTCATCCACAGTGTTTTGTTGACAATTTCCTCAGAAGTTTTCTTAGCTGAGGTAATTAGAAACAAGTTCTTATAATTAGGTTTTTGTTTTTCCAAAGATAAAACTGCGTGTATATGTATAATTTTAGATTGCTACAACAAATCATAATTGTGCCACTTTCTTTTTACGTTGAAGAGGCAGAATATGCCGTGAACGTATATGAGGAAACGAAGTGGCCATAGATGCTCACTTTCACAATACTCTGGCATTTAAATACTATCTTAGAGCAAAATTTGAAAAAAAAAGTTTTGTAAAAAGATAACAATGTTGATGTTACGAATCAAAATTTGACATTCAGAGAAGCTCTTACTTTTAAAGAGGTATTGAAGATATTCATTTAAAAAGATTGTGAAGAAACTGAGGAAGTAAAAGCTAATAAGAGAACTAAAAAGAAAACAGATGAATCTACTGATTAAAAGAATAAAATTTGAAGCCCTTCAAAGAAAATTATGTGAGATCTAGTACAGATAAGGAAAGACAAAATAAAAGGGAATGAACATACATTGGTATAAGAAATCGATGGGCAGCAAGAATAATTTGTCAATGCAGAACTCGAAGGATTTAGGCTAAAGCACAGAGGCAAGAAGAATGGAGAAGGAACATCAGTCAACACAAGAAGCAAATAATACCTGCCAGGAAAAGTAGGGATAGAGATAAACAGTATGACAGTGACAATGAAGATGAAGTAAGTTTACTAATAGACAAAATGGAGTTGGATTGAAATTTTAACGCTGTGGATTTTGAAACCAACATAGAAAACATTGCAGCTCAGGGCACTGAAGAAATTACCACCTATCAGAAACCCGCATTTGATGACTTCAAAGCTAATACGCTTGTATTGGTTTATATTATTGTATGTACAAGGTTAAAGCATATTACGTTTACGTTTACAAAATCGATGAAATTTTTAGGCTACTAGTCCCAAGATTATAAATTATGCGAAATTAAGATATGTTATGGTTGACAATGATAAGTTTTCAATTTAAAATCTCGTCCTTCCAAATCCTTTGGAGTAGAACGAAGACAGGAAGCTTATATATTTGTTTTCGAGTTAATATAAAAGTGAAAAAAGTATATTTATCTTGAAAACTCCAAAGTTTGAACAAAAACTGCGTTTATCTCTTTTGTACACTTCCGAATTTTGGTTGCAGTTGATTCATGCAGAATTGTTTCATGCTCATTTGTTTTTCAATAAAAAATTCATTAAATTGAGTGACGTCACTTTTTAACCACAAAAAATGTCTATGAAAATATACTATTGGGATAATAGGAATCACTACTATGGAGTTATTATGAACATGACCCTACAATACGAGGACCGAGTGCTTATATAAACTAACATTGTTTCAGTCGTACTTGTTCTTGCTGCCGATAACCATATTTACAATTACCACAGTTGTGCAGGGTAATTGCAAACATGCAAGGGGATTTAAAAACAAGCCATAACTTCCCTCTAGAAACAGCGGGGAAATTTGGTCAAAGGTAATGGAAGGAACATATTCACAGGAACATCTTTCTTCTGTAAGAAAAAAAATACATGGATTATAAATTCATCTCTGGTAGGAGAACAAACACAGAAATAAGAAATTATGTTTCCAATTACCCCATATAACCCTAGTTACTCTCAGTGTCCGCCCGTAAGGACATTATACACGATTTCTTTTTAATCTATTGCAGTAGTTTTCAACATCTGTGACTTGCGGAGCCCTTTTGAGTATCAATTCTTTTACGGTGCCTTTATGCATACCGTACTCTATGTTCTATATTTAAATGGTGTGGTTAATGGTTACGGAATAAAAATAAATTACATATTAAAGTAATGTAAATTAAAAATTATCTAAGCAATTACAAAATGCACATACAATGGAATTACATTTTTAGAGCTTTGTGATTTACCATAGTACTCGATTTATTCTCAATTACCATAAATACGCATGGTAATGCCAAAACATATCACATGTAACTATTCTTCTAAAGTTCAATAAATGAAGCTGTTTGCGTTACAAAAACTCTTTACGTCATCAGTGAGAGTAAAAATTATGAAATATGCTACGAAATAGATAGTATTACTATTAGCAGAACGATACATATACTTAGTAGCGTGTGCATACAAAGTACTGACTACTTATTTTGAGACATGGTAGCATCAGGTCATCGGAATGTACGCGGTTTGTTATCACAGTTATTAAAAAACATTGAGTAAATGTGCTCAGTTACAATTGGGGCATGTTCAAAGAGAGCTTTCCGATTAACCCATTTCCATCAAAATGCTTTATCATTCGTAGCACTTGATCCGTTAATAATTACCATCTTTCCAACATTTTGATGGAAATTCCTTAGAAAAATTCATGAAAAGTCATAAATTGACCAGCTACTGATATCAATATATCCTATTCCGGATGAAATATTTTTGAGGTTTTTTCCGATGAGATTTCATCAATTTACAATTAGTATGGATCATTGGCCAATGATAATATCATCTAGAAACTATTTATGGCCTAACAAAGACCGATCACATTTTACTACTATGGAAAGTGGTGTAAGTTTACTTTGCCTTGTTTCGATATATTTCAGAATTTAAGTAGTGAATGGTTATATGTTTTCAATCATTAAATTTTTTTAACTGTTCAAAATACATCATAAAATCTTAAATATATAGACAGGAAATTATGTGTGGACGAAAATATTATCAAATATATTCTTAAATTTATTTTTTTTTCAAATTTGTCCAATTTCAAATAAGCTCATGGTTTTCTCCCTAAATAAATTATCCAGATGTTTCAAGAACAATGAGAGTTCACTCACCTTAAAGAGGGAATGGATAATAATGCTTTTATAACAGCAACACAAAGAAATAATGAAAAAGTCGCCAGAGAAATTTGGTAAACAGACAAAAGAAAACTAAATATATATATATAAAAAAATTGTAATATCCTTTAAATATACGATGATTTGAAATAAAAAAGATCAGCCCCGAAATGTCACTATTAAAAATGCCATAGAAACAGTATATTTTTGCATTATTGCTTTTTAAAGTTTGCAACTCACAGCGTATGATTCCTATTCTACGAAAGAAATTTGAATACTAATATATGAATTAATTATGATTATTTGAAATAAACAATTTTGTTAAAACATTTGGATAACACTTTATGATGATTTTAATGTGATTCGACTGTTGATAAATATGGTCTTCTAATATAATTTATATTTTTTTCATGTAATTATATTGAGGAGTACTTCTTTTCATCATACTCAATTATCATTTAAAAAAAAAATCCCTTCGAAATTAAGTACATTTCTTTAAAAAATTGCCGCAACAATGTAACTTGCATTACGCCAACGAAGCATTTCAATCGTAATTTGATATTTAATAATTTTATATAAATATGTTTACTATACAGTAAACTTTTCTAATCTCTTCTTCAGTTAAAACTCCGTCTTTAGCACTACTGATAATTTCATTCATTTTCTGTGTAGTGGTGGTGTTGCATTTGTTATAATAATATTAAGTCTCCCTAAGGTAATATTTTGCATATATATAAATAATTTAGGAAAAGAAAGTGTTAGAATATATCATTGTATTGTGCTAGATCTTGTTTCTAGATCTATTTTCTTTTTCTTTGGAAGAAAATAAATACTTTAGATGGAGATAATCCGAATACTACTAAAATAAAAGATATCGCGCATAATTGAATAAAACGCGACTTGAAATTATTAAAAAAATTTATTTCTTCTTCTTTAAATTATTTCCTGTCCACTGAAATAAACTTTCTGTAATCAAATACCTTTTTGGGACATTTATGTCACCAGTCGTTTCAAATGACGCGATCGCGTAACGGAAAGTTTAGTTCAGGAAATCGAATAAAGTATCATGTTGCCGTATCAGATAAATATACAATTTACGGAACAGAATTTTGTTAATAAAAACTCATGAAAAACAGATCATTTGTTGCATACAAACGAAGCAAATAATTATCGCAATTGATAATATAGTAATATGAAGAAAATTGTACAATCTCAAACGAAAAGTAAGAATATTTATTTTTTACTAAAAAGGTGCAAATATGCATATAAAGGTTTTTAAAAAATAAAACCTCGTCAAAAGATGTTAAAAATATGTTAAAAACCCGAGCTCCTTCAACTGCCCTAAACAGTCATCATCATCAGGGGAATTCGTAAAGTGTGAAAGTTCATCAACTTTCCGAATTCCCCTGATGATGACTGTTTAGAGCAGTTGAAAGCTCTCGGGTTTTAAACATCTTTTTAACATCTTTTGAGGGGTTTTTATGTTTTATAAACCTTTATATGTATATTTGCACCTTTTTAGTAAAAAAATAAATATTCTTAATTTTCATTTGATATTAAAGGTGAACAGGACGTTTAAAATTTATAGTTAAACTATATTTTATATTGTACAATCTCGATAAAAATAATTAAACTTTTCTTTTCAATGTCGACTTGCTCTAAAGAGTTTTTGCTTTTGCTATAGATGTCAAGAATCGTGCATAATGTTTTAAAACTTTTCGTTGTAAGAAGTAAATATTCTTATTTTGCTATCTATTTTCATGTGTTTTAAATTTATCTGCTTTAACCCATTTGCATCATTGTATAGGGTCTGCCTAAATGATTGTCCCGGCTTCCTTACCTCATAACTTTTAATTTAAGAATATGACGGAAAATATTAATACATATATAAATTACAACTCAAAAAGTTTTTTGAATAACACAATTCAAATTACACATGCGTAATGTTGCAACTGAAAACGTTGTTAAATAAATAACGATTATAATCAAATAATAATTAATATTTAAATTTTATCAAATTTATCAAAAAGCTGTTAATGAATTATGAGTACAAAGTTAGATAGATAGATATTACATAATTCATTAATGATTTGTTGATAAATATCATAAAATTTTATTGCTAATTATTAAGTGACAATATTACGCATATGTAACTTCAATTGTGTTATTCAAAAAACTTTTAGGTAGATTTCGTAAGAAATACTACCTATTACATTCTCCCCTAAGTTGAAATTCCTGAAAAGTTTTGCAGATCTACACCGATCCTAGAACCCAAAACCACCCCCCAGTTCAAAACTTTATCTATTTATGTATATCAATTTTTTATGGACAAGATAACTTCCATAATTCTGCACAAATCTCTTCCAAACTGGTACATAAAATCAAGCGGCATAAAATCCCGGTCAAGTTCGTTAATGGGCAAAATGGAACCAAGGGGGAAAGGGGGCAAGCGGCAGGGGGCATTTTGTGAAAACAGAAAAAACAAACCCATAACTTCTTAATTTTTATACATATCGAATCCGTTTAAAGTTATTATTACTTCTAGGAAAAAGGGCCAAAACTTTATGTATGACAGATTTTTGATTTCATTAAAAATGCCCCCAGGGGGGAGGGGAAATGGGGATTTCAAAAGAAAACAATTCATAACTTCGTCAATTCACAAGATATCAAATCCGCTTAGATTTGTTATAAATCTTCTTAATATTATCTACAAATTTTACATTGACAAGTTTTTTATAGGACCAACTCTTACAGCAAAAAAAAAAAAATAAAAATAAAAAAAATAAAAAGAAAAAAAATCCCTGCTGGTTCCGCCCACAGGCAGATGTATATTTCGAAGTGGGTGGTCCCAACTGCCGCATCATGGCAAATAGGTCTTTCTTCTGGAATTCCCAATAAACAGGCGTCCCATGGTCCGCGTCTTCGAAATCTACCTGTGCCTGTAGGCCGAGCCGTCAGGGATTTTTTTAGTTTTAATTTACGGATATGTAATAATATTTTTCGTTATATTATTAAATCAAAAGTTATGATGTAAGGAAACCGGGACAATAATTTATGGACACCCTGTATATATGCGCTCTTTTTTGGAATTTCTTTCTTATTCCGAAATGCCGAATCCATACAGCCAATTCAGAAAGAAGAATTTTTATTTTATGTAACCACGAAATGTCTGTCAATAAATAAAGCGAAATTTACTATTCAGAATTTCTGGAATGAATTCGGAATTTATGAATAAAAAATAAATTCCTGAAATGCACGCACATATGCTATATTGATGAAAACAGGTTAATTCTTTGAAGGGTGGTGGGATATTTTTTATCCCACCTAATTTTAATCAAGATTTGTACCAGAATTTTTGAACAAAATTTTACTTTTATAACTTTGGCGAAAGAAGCTGTAAAATTGTATTTACTTATTTTTAAATATTGTTTTCGAAAATTCTGGTGTGAATTCAACTTTACAGAAACAAATTTACTTGCACCTCAAAATGTTAAGAAGAATAATTTCTGCTGATCTAACACATTCTTTTCCAATAATGAACTTTCAACATAGCTTGAGATGATCCAAAATATATTAGAATATGTATATTATAAAGCAAAAACATGTCCGTAAGTAACACGGATGATATATTGACAGTGGACACCAGACCAATAAATTTCGGCCATTTATTACTACAATTTTTTTAACTTCTAAACATCGACCAATTTTATTTTGTACACCTTCGAATAGGCAAAAAATGTTATTTCAAATGCAATTTCTTTGAAAACTGTATCTTAATTAACTCATTTATTTTATGATTTTTAAAATAATTTTCCGAGCATTAATTTAAAAAAATCTATCTCTATCGCGTGCAGCCCGATTAAGAAAGATGAATCCGTTTGCTATTATCCGTTATACTATGATATTAATCATATGTACATATTTCTTTTATTCAAAATTATTATTTTTCCGAACTTAATTTTTGGTGTATTAATTAATATTCTTTATTCAAAAAGATCGCTTACTTTAACCTCAAAATGTAAGTCCCTTTCCAATATTAAATGCTATCTTTATTAAATTCTATATATACGTTAAAATATATTCTTTATTAATTCTGCAAGTTTTAAGTCTGTAGTTGCAATGTATCTTTCCATATGTCCATTTTACATCCGCATGGTCGACCTACCTCTTTCTGAACCATAAACAAAAGTGCAAAATAATGTAACTTCTCAGCTGTGAGTTATGCCGTTTCCTTTATCTTAACTCCATTCCCAGGGGGTTGTCCGCCGAAATTACTAAATTATCAATCGCCAAATGTGGAAGCCTTGTTGACAAGTCTCCCATACTCAAATATTTACATTAAATATCCTTACGTAAAAATTCTCCTCAGCATCTTGGCTTAATGTGCATAGGATGTTGGCGGCGCAATCTATGAAAAAGATCAGATCTCGTTGAAACTTTGAGCTGAAAACACCTTACTAACTCTGATAAAAAGAGACTATCCCTGACTGTCTTATATGTCTCGATGTTAATAAAGAAAAGTTTCCGCTGAAGCAAGTTTGTTTCCTTTCTACATATATGACTGCTTTTCTTCGGGAAACGAAATAATAGGTATTGTCTTCGTACAACGTTAAAACCAAAAGATCACGACTCTCTATCAAAAGATGTTTGGATATCTCCCTTAAAAATACATTATCTTCTACAAATAACTCCACACAGAGAAAACAACACCGTAAATACGAAAGTATTGCTTTTAATTTCAAGACTTTATTTGAAAACAGTGTTGATATATTTCATATAAAAATGCTGTTAGGTATTCTTAGCCAGCAATCTGAAAAAAATATATTAATGTACAAAGTCTATTAGAGTTCTAAATGAACAATATAATTTTCACTTATTTTCAGTAACCTGGCTCCTCTTTTGTTTTATAATGTTCTTATAGAATGAACATTATTACATAGCAACACTTTGATTTAGGTGAAGTGTTTACATTAGTTGGCATAGATGATGTGAGAAAACGTGGTTCACCTCAGACCTTTTTTTTTTTTTTAACGTGTACGACACAACAATTTTTAAATTTCATAGAATATTACTTGCAGAATTAAAATGAAATTTGACGTATCAATAGTGTGTGAAAACAAAGATAATTTTATCTTTTATATGACAGCAATTCTGAATAGAGCCAGAACAAAAAAAAATTACACTTAAAAGAGACGTTTATTTGCGAATATTATACAGACAATAAAATTCCTATTTCATTTAAAATACGTTGTATAATCAAATGTCACAGCAAACTTTAGATATCAGACATTGTTTTCGAATTTGTAAAGCAATACCAGTCGAATACCTGTTCTTTTCAACTTTGCCCATGCCAAGAACACTTATGAATTGAACTTACATTTTCCAATGAAGATTCAACTATGAGTGCACTTAAGGGACCCACAAAAAATTTAACATGAAAGAATATTTGTTATCATATCGCAACGTCACATGTTATAAATTATTTGCAAACTTCACAAATGATTTCATTTACCATGTGAAATGACTTTATGCGCTTTTATCATAATGACACGTATAGGGGAGAAGGGGGCACATAAGAATATTTTTTTGCAATTTGTTAGGTTATTTCTCAGTGTCATCTTCAATTAATCGAGAAAAAGACGATTGATACAATTATTTGCACCTTTTTTTAGGACTTTTCATTTTTTTTTATTTACGAAGAATTTCTAAGAATTTTGATAATTCAAAAATTTGGTATAAAATTTTTCCCATGTGCAACACCGATGAGTTATTTGTGAACATGCTCGGGGTATATGTGAACAAAGCATAAAAAAGCAATATCTTGTTCCAAAATAACAGTATATATTTTTATTTCAATACACAATAAGAAATAATACAATTTGATCTTACATTTAAGTAAATATTTTAGATTAAATAGAAAAACATTTTCAATTTAAGAAAAAGTTTTTTAAAAAAATCACCCACCCTGTTGGATACAAAATGATCAAACATACACAAAGTGCTCTTTTGGAAAGCAAATTTTGTATTTTTACTTCAATATTTGTTTTGCTAAAACAGAGAGCTCTGTTCAAATTTTATTTTCGGTTTTTCTCAATAATATTGTTTGCCTTTCATGAAGCATTTTTTGCCGTCATTTTCAGCAGATTATCTTTTTCTCATGACACTGGTTACGGTATTTTAAGATGTTTAATTATAATTATAGTCTATTTGTTTTGGATTTTTATGTTAGCTCATATTGCATTTTAGAAATCTTCTTGAAATATTTTTCTATAAGAATTTTCTGCTGATTGGTGAACACCTACTTAGCTGCATAGTTATTATGGAATGCATTCTCTAATGGGATTGTAGTTATTACTTCATTGGTTTTATTGTTCGTCTTACGAAAATTGTCATTCTCTTGAAAAACGTAGTGGGATTTCAACTTAACTTTTTCTTAGTTCAATTACTTCTGAGCCATACACATCATCGCTACCAAGTCAAACTATCGGATGCGAAAAAATGCATTTTTCATTACTTTTAAAAATTGGACGATTGTCACCTCTAAATTCTATTAGAATTCTTCGCCTTGTAAGAATATTAATGAAATTTCTGTGAAGAAAAGGGTTGACAGTTTAGCCTTCTTTTCTATTCAGAGATGCCAAATTTATACCGGAAATTTTGAGAAAACAATTTTACTTTAACTAATAATCACGAAATATCTGTCATTAAATAAAGCAAAAATTTCTATTTGAAATTTCTGGTATAGATTCGGAATTTCTGAATAAAAAAGGAGGCTAAACTGGCAACCAAGTAATGAAAAATTCATTTTTTCACATTTGACATTTTTTTTTAGTTTGACATGGTAGCGATGACATCTGCCCTTAAATATTTTGTGCACCATGAATCAACTTCATCCTAGATTGCCAAAATAATATTTTTTAAACAGTTATAAAAAGACAGACCCCATAAATTTTTTACCATATTAATGCAACTAGACTTTGTAATAGTGATCTTTAAAATATAAATTTACGTGAACTCGTTTCTACTTCAGTAAATTTGAAAGTTTTGTTTATAACACACCTTCTAAAACAAATAAACGGCTGTGATACGAAAACACACGGACTGATATCTCTACGAGTTTGTTCAACGCGTGATATCATTTTACTACTAACTATTGACAATTTAAAAAATGTTTTTATCTAAATTTATTTAGATGAAATGGACGTTGTTCATATGTGCTCCATGTTTACACGTGCGACAAATTCCCATTTTCCTATATAATTCATGAAATTAGTATAACATTTCTTTTAAAAATGTCGAATTGTTTCGAGAACCTTTTAATTATAATATATGCAGGTTTTTTAAACAAATATCACCAAATTTGCAGAAGACTTGAAAATATACAAGAGGAACATAAGACTAAAATGTGAAATATATATTTTGAATATTCAATGAGATATGAACATTTATAGAAAATAATTTATAATTTCAGATGTCAAAGTTACAGCGCTTTTCTCTCTCATAATTTTTTAGCCAAGTACATAGGGAAACTTATATAAAAAATTCAGCTGTTTTTCACAGAAATTCAGAAAGATAATACCGATAAATTGAGGTGCATCTCAGTTATTTTCTAAATATACATGATTGATAAGAGATCTTTTACAAATGAAATTTGTGACATATAAATTATTGTAATTTGTGAAAGGCAATTTATTTCATTTTATGTGGTGTAATTTAACTAATTTAAAAAGTATGCATCTGTATTTAGCATATATGTAACTGTTATGTAATTCAGCACTGTTAAAACTACAGGTGACACATCGCCACCCCCTAGGGGTGAAAGGTTTGTCTCACTGGTGACACCTCTAAGGGAGCCAGAATGACAATCTTAACTAGGGTGAAAGCATGGAACCCCTAATCCAGGGTGCCCCAGGGGTTGAAAGATGGCACCCAGGGGAGAATAATGACACTTCTACTCCAAGGTACCCAGCAGCACCACACAAGGTAAAGCATCCCCCCCCCCCCCCTTGTCTAGCAATTGTATTGAAACGAGTTTGAAAATTCTCATACTTAAGAAAGGAAAAAAAGGCTCTACATATATAATTATAATGTAATAATTAACTTTAGCGGCAAAAAACAAATCAATACTTCATTTTCTCTGTTGAAATTTATACAAAATTAAAAGTTGATCATCTCAAGTCAAGGGTCGATCCAGGAAAATTTTGATGCCTTTTCAGAGTTCCTTCACAAAAATCTTTTTAATAAAACAGGGTCCTTCACAAAAATCTTTTTAATAAAATGGGTCCCTTCACAAAATTTCTTTTAATGAAATAGGCCTTTTCACAAAATTCTCTCCATAAAACTTACTATTTTTTATTAATTATTTATTATTTTGTTATGTTTTAAAATGTGTAATTTGTAAACAAACAGGTTCACCAGAAGGGAAAACTTTAGCAAGTAGCACTTTAAAAAGTTTTTGTTACGTTAATAAATGTTTGGTTTGAATTTGAATAAAAAAAAAACTGAATGGAACCATGTAGGTAATACATGTGTAGGTTTAGTATATCTGAGAAATCTACATCAGGTGTAAATAGCCTATAGACACTATAGATAAATAAATGCCGATTAAGATGTTGGAATTTATTTAAGATTTAGAATTCATTTTACTTACAACTAAATTTGCTAATAAATGTTTTCAACTTGTAACTAACTACCAGATTAAATTTTGAATAGATATTTTAAATAGCTATCAATAAATAGCATCTTAAAAACGAGATTCTGGTTTGAGAAAACTAATAGAAACTACTCGGAAACGTTTCCGAAAATCAGTGGCATCAAAATAATTTTTTTTTTTTATAAATGATTCGTTAACTTTTCGTCAGTCGCACTTCTGGAACTCCCGAGTTAAGAAACAGTGTGCCTACCAGACGCCTATTGTCATTAGCCTCCAATTAAGTCAATTCTAACGTTTTTAAAGTGATAAAAATTTATTAATCCCAAAGAAAATAAAACAAAAACAATATAGAAATTTAAGACGCACCGCCACGTTACCTTCAGTTTTCATGACAAAATATCAAATGAACATTAAAATTATGAACAAAACTCGAACATAGGCGCAGTAGAGTCATCGATGAGATTTGGAGTAGAAACCAATTATCAGCAGTTACATTGCGACCGAAACCAAATATTTGCTTTATCATTCTCTTCTCCAAATCATATGTCAGTGACTCTGGTTAGTCAAATCGGAGGTTTTACGGGTCATTTCAACAGCAAATCTAAAACAGAAAATAGAAAACACGAATATGAGTACAAATTTGGGGGCAGTGTGCTTTAGAGGCCATCCTGGACAAACTTACATATTTCCGCAAAATATCCACAACCTTTTTAATTTTCATACATAAAAGAGCAAAATAAGAACTTGCGATGAAAATAAAAGGGAATATGAACCTTCAAAAATCAGACGAGTTAGGGAAAATAGTTCTGAGATGCCAAGCTACTGCACTCCACGCAGGCGGCAGAAAAACTGATTAGGGGGTTTCGAACAGCACTGAGCGATAAGAAAGTACCAAAGAACGTATACCCGATTATAAATTTTTTGAAGGTATTATAAGGGACAGGTACCTGCGTCTCCTTCTGGCGGAGAGAAGAGCAACAACAGCTTTTCAACGTGTGTCAGGCACCCGGCGCCTAACGGATGGTTAAATATAAAAAATATATATATTGGTTTCTGAGGTTTCTAATGATAAAGAACGCTTTTCGGAATAATGGGTACTTCGGAAGAAGTTTTTGTATATTTTCTTTCGTGGTTAGATTATATTTCCTTAGATAAAAAAACATTTGTCTTTTTTAAAAGTGAATTATGAATTCAAGAAAATATGATTACTTCGAAAAAGGATAAGACGAGCATTTCAAGAATTAATAAATGTAAAATTATTATTTTAGTTGCGAAGTTATTTTAGTTGGGGTTCGTTTAATAAATAAGATTTTGCATAAATGAATAATGTCTGTAATTATATCCGTCAAAACTTTCAAAACTTTTATCCCTTTTCCCTTTATGTAAATCAAGGCATTCGTCAAATTTTGTAGCATTAAAAGTTTATTATTTCAATTCATAATTTGTTTACTCCAATTACAGAACTATACTATTAAAATTTTCATTATAATTATTTTAGAATTCGCAAAGAATAATAACGGCTGCACGGATTTACTGAAATTGAAGGCTCGACATTTATTTTATTTAAGTTAAATAATAGCTTTAATTCGAGAAGCAAATGATTGGAAATGAAATAACTTGACTCTAAATAGGATAAAGGCAGAATTTCCTGAACCCGGAAATTGCAGAAAGGCTTCAACATAATGTTAAACAAGGAGACTGTAAATTACAAATGAAGGAAGCAGGTATTATTCGTAATTACACAGACGTGTTTCAATGCTTTTAATTTTAGACATTTCATTTCTCAGCGGAAGGCACACATTTTGTTAGAATAGCGTCTTTTAATTAAGTAACAAAATTTCTCCTATTTGTGGCAAAAGAAGTCCGTGAGTTAAATTGAAGATAATAACACTAATGCTGTCTATAATAAAAGGGAAGTAAAGACATGGATTGCATGCAGATCACAATTCCAAAGATTTATTTTAATTGTAATGTAATAAAATGAGATATTGAAAAGTTGTAAGGTAAAACTGAACTGTTCTTAAATTTGTGATCAGCAGTAATTTTATCACTATACTATACAGAGTGATTTTGTCTATTGTTGCAAAAAAAATAATTGATGTTATTTGTGTAGTGAAAAAAAGGAAAATAATAATAAAAAAATTATAAAATTTTTAAGTCTTAATTTAAAGTTTAATTTTTCGTGACTTAAGTAACACAAAATAAGTTTATGTATTAACAGTTTCCAATACAGTTGAAAAGTGTTTATGCATTTGGTTTGTCTGTTTGTCTGTCGTTGGTCTGCCGTCTGTTTTTCCGTCCTCTAATTCTCGTAAATATTACTTGGATTCCCATGTACTTTTCATACGTTACTGCGGTTTAATATACATTGTCGGGTATTATATAAAATGACGTGTGTAGCATTTGTAGTTCGTTTACAGATACACAAGAAAGAATTCCGTTACATTATCGCCTATGGGGGAAAATCATTTGCAGTGTAATTTAATGATGTTACTCTATTACAAACATAATTGAATTGATATGCACCACTGATATCGACTGCAACATACTTTCTCAGGAGTAAATAATAAGTAGAATTTATAGTTCGTTTACAGCTACGCACAAAATAATTATTTTTTTTGACAGATATGACGTAGAGCTCTCTCACATTAACAAGAACCAGGAACCATTCTTTTTAATTTATATTTTTGATTGTTTATAAAAAATAGTACAAAAGTAATCTTGTCTCTAAAACTTTATACCTACAAATTATATTTTATATATATTAAAAACACAATAATTAACACAACATTTTAGCCTATTAGAAAATATAAAGTCATTTAAGACATTTGAATGCTTCTGACGACATGGAACAAGGCTTGTTTTATGTAAATTTATGGCACATAGTTACATATGTGGCATTGATTAGTATGTATCAGATTGAAGTAATATTCATCATTTCATGTACATACGGTGGTAGTTTACTGCTTATTTTAATAGGATTTATCTATACACAATTTTCATAAAAACTCATGAATAAGTAATATAATTTGAAATATTATAAAAATATGAAAATTTCACCACAGTAGCAAGGCATTAAAATTAGCAAAATAAACAGTTAAATATATTTTCAGAGTTCTGCAGTTCTATAATTTTGATATCCACCAAAAAATACACTAGATTTGTATATTCCATGCATGCATTACTCAGGTAGCACAAAGATGTTGGCCAATATCAAAATGTAATATCGACCAATAACAAAATTTGACATTGGCGAACGCTAAATACCCCACCCCCTTTTATAATATTCAGGAATATTACTGTTTGATACCTAGCAATGCTGGCCAATAATTTCTGACATGTGTGAATATCATTGAATATAATTTTTTGGCATTGAACGATTCCATTTTCTGATATTGAGAGACGTCTTTTTCTACGATTCCTAAATATCATTTTTTGACTTTGAGCAATATCATTTAACAACATTTTCAGACAATTAGGGATATTTGATCCTGATATTCCTGAATATCATTTTCAATTATTGGGTAATATCTTTTCCTGACATTTCTGAGTATAATTTTTCAATACTCATAAACACTGCCCATACTAACAATACCTGATAATAACAATTACAATGCACATCTTTTTCCAAATAATAACTGTGTGGTTAATATTATATATTAGTTGTCATATTAAAGGCAATTGCAAAAGTATTTATATACAAGTACACTTGTATAACTATATAATATGATATAGATACATATTATATAGTTATATATACTTTTCAATTACCTTTAAAATGGCAACTAATATATATTAGTTACCATGCAGTTATGATGTAGGAAAAAAACTGATCATTGTAACTATTACCAGGTATCGTATCGACAGTATAGTATGTGCATAGAAGATATATTTATATAGTACTAGAGTTGCAAAAAACCGGTTTATTCTCAGGTTTATTTCCAATAGACCCGGTTTATTACCAGGTTTATTGCCAAAAGACCTGATTTATTCCCAAGAAACCAAGTTTATTCCCAAAAAACCCTGTTTATTCCCAGGTTTAAACCGGTTTTTTTCTAGCCTTTGCAACTCTATATAATACACTCTCAGAAAAAAATGTAAATTTATGAGCGTTTGCCTTTCAATTTTCACGGGCAACAGCCTTATTTGATGAAAAACGGTCTGATCCACTAAATAAGCTGCCTTATTCCTTAGATACTTAGAAAATTAAGGGCAATCCACATATTCTTACAGTTCTAGCCCATCTGTTAGCAAAAATATGGTACGACCCCATACATTTTCATCCGCTAGAGTGTAACCCTTCATTTTCGTAGTGTTTCGAAAAATAATGTCACTTAACCGCGACCGTAAAATATTTTTTAACCCGCCAAAAAAGCGATTCTGTGATGATTATCTAACATGCTACGTGCTACGGAACAGTAAGTAAAGTGTTATTGTGTTTTAAAAGGCATTATATCCTGTGCATTATAAAACTGTATTACTTTGCCCCGTAAAATTACGGGCTGCACAAAATGATGGGCATGAGTTTTTTTTCTACGGGGTATGACTGGAATCTCTGATGCCGGCCTTTGCCCGTAATTTTACAGGGATATTTTTAACAGTGTACTATATTCATTCATGCAAACATAACATACAACTGGAAATAAAAATACCGTCGTAAATATCTTATTAATAAAAGCCACCAATGCAATGTTATGAATTTAATAAATGTATACTAAATTACAGTTTTGCATTGTGTTAGTTTGATTTTATAATATCAGCGATCTATCCACACTTTCCACCCACGTTTAAGTGAAATTGTGCACAATTGTTATATATATATATATATATATATTATTTAAATCATATTTAAAAAATTTTTTAAAAGATCAAAATATGTTCTTTGTTAGTAAAATGTTTGAAAAGAAAAACCAATTTAGAAAACACCAACCACTTTATAAGTTGGTGCGCCATTACAGAGTTTAGAGTGAACCAACATTTGATTTATTTGATTTAAATTAAAAAAAAATATTAATCAGATTTTTTTTTCATTTTTAAAAGACTTAAAAAACATGTTATTGAAAACATGTTATTCATGTTATTTATTAATTATCTTACATTTATAAAATTATATTTAAAAAAGTATGTAAAAACACATTTCAGACTATTACTAACCATGAAATCATTATTTTTATTTTCTAAATCTTTCCATAAAGAATAAATTAGAAATTGAACAATTTGTTATTCGCATGTGCACAAGGACGTAATGAGATTTCTATATATAAATATAAATAAAATTACTTTTCAATCACATATTAATTTATTCTAACGTTTTCCATATCCTCTCAGAAAGTCTCCAGGTTTTTGTATTAAAAAAAAAAAATCAATCACACAAGATTTAGATATTTTCTATTATGCATACTCTTTAAAAATTTTCAGCTGAGATTCTCTATTTTTAATTTAGGATTTTTGTTTTAAAGTGCGACATTTGATTTAAATAAAAGCAAAAAAGCATGGATTTTGAGTTCTAAGTTTCTCAGACTCTTTAAATTTACAATGTATTTTTAGCAAAACATAATATTTATTACAAAATAATTTGGCCTAAATTTGAAATATTAAAAAAACTAATTTAAATCATTGATTAAAAAAAATTAAATCATTGATTAAAAAAATTTAAATCATTGATTAAAAAAATTAAATCAATGATTAAAAAAAAATCAGTTGATTTAATATAAATGCTGGACGATTACACCATGAAATATTACAACATTAAAGAAGTGAATATAAAACATCACATATTTTTACTGAATGGTGTATACAAATTTAAAATTTTATACATACATTAATATTAAAAATATCGACGTTTCGACCACCATCTATGGTCATCTTCAGGAAAATTTTCTTATATTGCTTTTAAAGTTTCAAATGCGAAAAACAATCCGCCGGTTGCCACAATATTATTGCCGCCCACAAATTAAAAATTAACAAGGGTAACACTCAACCATCGTACCAACCAACCACAAGTAGAAACGATGCAGAAGCATCTCCTAACGGACAAAAATCTAACTGCAGTAAATGTATTATTAATGAAGAATATTAAAATAAAGAAAAGCGGAATAAACTATTTCAAGATGTTCATCCAAATTTTAGTTTATCAGTTGATTTAATTCATAATTAAAAGCAAGCTGTTTAAATCAATGAAGCCTGGTTAAAACCATGTTACAGGAGCCCCTAACTGGATCTTAGCACTAGTGCCTAATGTAGGGCTAATCAGGCCTTGATTTAAAGCACGATTCATAAAGATCATGCATTTAATATTATACAATTAATGTTTGTTATTCTGAAACAAGTATCCCGAATAACAATTTCGTTACATTAAATTCTAAGCTGAAATTAAAGTATAAATTTACGGCAAATTAACGAGAAATTAAAAACTTTGTTTATGATATATGCCTGCAAAATATTTCTTACGGAAAATTTTTAAAATTACGTAAAAACTTATTAACTGCATGATAAACAAATAAACAAGCATTAATAAATAAATAGCACAGATTGTGAATAGTACACACGTCACACAACACTAACATAACTTGTGATTCAAAGAAAAAAAATATATAATCAGACCAAAAAAATAATATTATTACTAACTGTTTAGAATACTCGATAAACGAGCTTCAGGTCTTTTAAAGGTATGTCATGTGAGAAATCAAAACTCGAGTAAGTTTTATGATAACAAAACTTCGAAAAAAATGAAACGCGAAAGTAACAGACAGAATTCAGAAGCTTATAAGCTCTGCAGGGCCGACTGTTCACTTCATTTCACATTTATAAACTTTGCCAGATACGAATGTCTACAGATATTTGCAGATGTCAGATTGTTCTTACGAATGTCGACAGATATCACTGAATGTCGTAATAGTAATATCATTTTTACGACATTGGCCAATGTAAACCAAATATTAAAAATAAGGCATTAAAAAAATCAAGTTAAAAAAAAAGGAAAGCTTATTAAATTTTATTGTTTAGAATACTATTTCTGTATTATAATGTCATAAGTAATGCAAAAAACTCTTGAATGCTTTCTTTTGAAAACTAATTTTAAGTTATGCCTGTGAATATCGACAGATGTTGTCAATTTGACGTACAACATTCAGCAACTTTCGAAATATTGGTCAATATTGCGGTGGATATTGGCCGATATTTCTGTGCTATCTGGTTAATTAACATGATATAAATGTGAATTTCACAAAATAACTAATGAGGGTATGTACAACGAGGTTTGCACGGGCGAAAATGTCCAGGTCCGCGACCGGCTCTACACATACAAATAGTTATTGGCTCTTTCCAGACTAGTGTAAAAGCTAAAAGCTCGACTCGAACCCAGTGCGTACAAAAATATTTATTGGACCGTCCTTGCCTGGTATAAAAGCTAAAATGTTGGCTCGAGACCAGTTCGACTGAATTTCTACAAAAATGCTGATATTTCTGAAGCAACATTATACTTTAATTAAAATGATTCAAAAAGCACACTTAATTTTTCATAAATTTTATTTTCAGATTATGTTCAAAAATCATGGACTATAGAATAACAACAATATTAATGACCACTTAGACAATTACGTACATAAACACTGATTTAAAAAAATTACTTAGACAATTACATTTGAATGAAGATTCAGTAATAAAATCAACGCAGTTTACAATGAAAGAAAAAAATGGCAAAATAAATCATAATTTTAAAGGTCTACAAAGAAAAAAAAGTTCATTTAAAAATATATATCTCTGTAATTTATTAAAAACTTTCTATTTCACTAAAAAAAAGTATAACGTCACTATAATTTTTACAAAAATAAATAAGTCCAAACTCGGCTTGGCTCGAGAAAAAAGAAGTTTGACTCGTCCCGGCCCGAGTCTCATTAAAAAAAATTGGCACGAGCCTAGGCCCGGTCCCTTGAAGCCCTCTAATGGTACATAGGCAAAACTTTGTTAAATGTTTAATTTTTGTAAGACATATTTTGAAATTCTTGGAAAATAAACTTGACTGGTCGTTTGAAAACAGAAAATTCAAAATTCAAAATTTGCGATTTCCAGTCAATGTCATCCACGTAGAATGTGAAGTGATCAGGGTTTATTTTACCTGTAATTAAAGCCTACAGCTATTTAATCCTTTTTCATTTTACAGCCTTCTTAAAGACATTCCTCTCACGATAAACATGGCGTAAATCGCCCTTTAACCCCTTGGGGGACGAGCGACACATATACGTGACGCATAAGATGCTCAGAATCCTCGATTATTTCCACCAGTTATTTTTTATTGTAAGCTTTGCCTTAAATAATTGTAGCATTTCTGCCATTCAATTAGGCGAAAATTTCTGTTTTGAAAAACCCGTGGTAACAGATTAAAAATTCTGTAAAGGGCGCTCGTCGCGAAGGGGTTAACCAAAAATATATGATTTTCCTACCTGTGTTATAAAATAATTAATTTACTATATAGCACCAAAGATTCTCACTAATTAGATTCAACAAAAGAAAGAGAATAATAATAAAAAACAGTTTTTGGAAAAATAACTCGATAAGAAATTATCAGTGTTGATTTTTTACTATTTTTATCGAAACTAACTAAATCTGACCGACAATGTCAGTATCATAAATATCAATTTGATGAACTGAGTTTTTCAAGAGAAAGTTTCAAATTACTAATCTAAGCGTGTCGTTAGTGCGGTATACTTCCTATCTGCCTATAATATCAATGCATGACTGGATTTTGTAATAATTGCGTGAGAAAAGGAAATAACTTGCAGATAGAAATAAATTACATTAATGCGAATGCTCTTAGTTCGTACCATATTTTCAAAATTCGATTATCTTTCAAAGAGGTAAATGTGGTTGTACATGTAACTGAGATTATTCGTAGCATTCTTTAGTATGAATTTATATATTTTTAAAAGTGTTTATAGTGGGTTGAGGAATAAGCCATTGCTGTTTACTCTTTTTGATAGTTTTTTTTTCATGGTAAATTAATTTTTTTGCTTTGATATCATTAAAAAGAGATGTCGTTTGTAAAAAAGTTCTCTAAAAAAATCCTGAGAATTTTACAGAAAAATCCTGTCAGCAACGTTACCAGTTTTCCCCTGTAATTTCTGCAGAGAAATCCTATTAAATTGGAACAGATTTTCTTAGTATGCAACAGAATTTCTCCATTTTACAGACAGGGTATTCTTGTTACTGAAAACAGTTTATTTGCACGATTTTTTTTTCATCTTATAGAAAAGGTATTCCTGTTCAACAGGAACTGAACTCCATGGAATTAAACAAAATTTTCCTATGCTACATAACAAGAATCTTTCACTTTAAAAATATATCTGTTCATTTTACAAAAGAAAACTGTCAGTCAGGCAAAGAGTAAAAAAAATAGTTATTTTACGGAAATAATCTGTATATGTTGCAGACTTCTGGAAAAATCTGGAAAAATACCAGAAAGTTCTTAATAAATACAGATTATTTCCCTAAAATGGACAGTTTTTTTTCTGTAAAATCATCATTTTATAGTGCGTACCATTGTAACCGAGTTTTTTTTTTGTACGATATCACTTTCTTTTTACAGAATTTATGGTATAAATGGTACAGTTAAAACAAAGTTCTTTGTACGAAATCACTTCCATCTTCCTTTATGGTATTTCTGGTATTTTCGAATTTGTTTTTTAGTCAAAAGCGAATACTTTTATCACTTTAAAGTTTTCTGCAAGGGAGCTAAGACAATATATATGCTGGATAAAAGAGAAAATTTGCACTTTATACACAGGGCTTACACACGGTCCGTTTTTTGAACACCACGTAAAAAAAAATTCTTTTTAGATTTTTATAGCAAATTTTGCAGAAATCTACTCCGAAGTTTACTTTTGTTGGAAATGTCGTAAAAGCCTGCCACGAAAATTTTTCTTCAGAAATACTGGTATTAAAAATAGGAACCAGTGGGAGCCCTGTTTACATCAAATGGAGATATCCTGTATAAAATACAGTTGGACATATGTTAAAATAATAGGGTTTTTTTAACAGTGTGAGATTTTCTGACATACAGTGGCGTATTTTCGCGAAATCTTTGTTCAAACCTCGAATCGTTTTTGCTTTTCTGAGTTTTCTTCGAAAAAAAAAAATATAATAATCAAAATAGAGAATTGCGTTATTAAATAACTGGGGGGGGGGGGTATATTTTTTAAAAGGTAGATTTCACAGGTACCCTGTAAGATAATATTTTTAACTGCATTCGCATATCTTTCTGAAACACAATCCATCATAAAACAGTAGAAATTATCATCAGAAAAGAATATTTTACAGTGTATCGTTTTGAACAATGAAGTTCAATAATTTTCAAACTGTTCAATCTCACGATAATATGAACTAAAATAATCTATAATGCCTTTACTTATATCAATAAAGGTGAGTCAAACATAATATAAAAATTTTGAAATACAATTATGTAAAATTGTGCGTAGAAAGAATGTATATCTTTTATTTCCTGGTTTTTGCCAGCATTTTGGGAAATTCCGCTTGTGGAAATAAGGGGATCATAAATTATTCAATCACTATTAATTTTTTCCGAATAACGATACAGTCAATACAGATCTCTATGTTTAATAAAAGCATCGATTCAAGGCAAACATCTGTTGGACGTTGGAAATAAGTCATAAATAACAGCAGAAAATGGATTATTCACAAACATACATATTGTTGTACACTGAAAACAATGAAGTAATCAAAAATGAGTAAATCGATGTACTCATATCGAGTTGAGTATATTTGGATCAAAAATGAATCTATTCTTTCTCAAATTTGAAACATCACATGTTATCAAATTCAAACGAAACTATAATTTTGTACTTTGTAATGATTTATTTCATTCATAGCAGGATAAAGATGTTCATTAATAGGAAAACAATGCAATATGCCCCGGAAATAAGAGTATTACAATTTTAAGTATTTGAAGTATTACAATTTTATTCCTCGGAAGGAACTGTATCTTGCGCCTCCTGTATAATGCGTAAGATTACATTGCATTGTTGTTATGAGTATCGGTTCTGTCTGTTCGCTGAGTGACATGGATATTTGTGAAAAAAAAATTAGATTGAATATTTCGACGACAATTTTGAAAGTAAGTGCACTCTATTAAATATTGAATACATTTTTTTATGATTTTATGTAATCAGTTGTACCTTCTCTAAATATAAAATTAATGTAAATAATAAATTATGCACAGTATTTTAATATAATTTAAAAGTACTTGAAACAATCTTCTTGTCATTAAAATATTTGATTTGGGTATCTTGATAAAAATTTTGATATTGTTTCTAAATAAATAATCAATTAAATGTTTCTTGTTAATACTTTTGAGCGGGAAATAAACGTTTATTTACTGTAATCTGTAATAAACGTGGTGGGGGAGTCGGGGAAGAGCCCTCTTGACAAGAAAAATATTTTTAGGTGCGTTCGTAATTATATAAATACGTAGCACCTATTGTCGTCGCTTGGTCCGTCCATCTGTCCGTCCGTCCGTCCGCATATAACAACGCAAAAACTACCCAACCAAATGGTTTAAAATTTAAGATATATTATCTTTGCAGAATTTTGTCGAGACATTTCTAATTTTATTAAAATCGAATCAAAACTTTAGGAGATATTAATAAAAATATTTATTAAGAAATTTGAATTTTTTTTTAAAATCGGTGTTTTTTTGTTATAGGAGCTTCGGAAGTTTCATCGTCAAGCGACCGAGATACTTATTTTATGACAGAAATGAATCTGCAGACGATATCATTCATTTCGCAGAATAAAAAATCATCAAGATCTGAATATTTATATAACTAGCTATTGTACGAACGCACCTCATTTGTCACGTTTGACGTACAATTTCCAACTTGTTTCCATTTAACTTATTTTAGTTTTGAAAGTATTTTATTAAATGTCTTTTAGCTCATGTTTTTACTTAAATTTTGGTTTCGCACATGTTACTAATCGGCTATCTTGGACACCATCTTGTTTTACTTCATATTTTTATGACCACGATCATTGTTTTCAAGCATTTTTAAATTATTTTAAAATCCTGTGAATAATTTAAAATTTACATTAATTTAATATTTACAGAAAGTACTGCTGGTTGCATAAAATAAGACAAAAATGTATTGAATGTTTAACAGAGTGCACACAGAGTTCATATCTGAGTGCATCCATGGGATGAAAAATGAATACATTACAGTTCATATTTGAATACATCCATGAGATCAAAAATGAGTATATAACGGTTCATATTTGAACACATCCATGGAATCAAATCTGAGTACACGAGTTTCTCAATTTTGAGAACATTTGGATTTTGAGTATGTGACGTATTTAAAATTGAGTACTTTTTACTCAATTTTGAGAACCCACTTTTTTCAGTGTATTTGGTTAAAAATGTATTTTTTTATATTTAATAAAAGCGAAAATGGTCATATTTCCCAAATTGACATTCCATTTTTATCACGTGAGCGAAAAACGATATATATACATAAATCAACCTCACAGGTAGAAATCTTTCATTAATTACGTCACACAAATTCCGTGATATTTTTCCCCTCCCTCTTCTTATATGGTACATTATCACATTCGAGTGAATCCGCTTCCATGTTTTGAGGTCATATTTTTTGCAATTGTTAATTTAGAGCTAAGTTTGATTAAAATAACATTGTGATTAATATTTTTATATTTATTTAATTCTTGTGCGAATGTGCAATAAATTAAGATAAATTACGCACTTTCAATAGTTTTAATAATGAGTCCAAGAACTTGTATGCCACTTTTCGCTATTTGATATTATTCATCACTGTCATGCCATAAACTCAGTCTTAGTTTAGAGTAGTTTGGGGAAGATGGCGACCTAATTGTTTTCATATTCTCAACGTTTTAATTTCCCCTTACCTCAAGCCACGTTGTGTCACACTTAGTGGACAACCCCCCACCCTTGAAAGTATGTCATAATTAATAGATGACCCCTTAACTAGCAGCAAAAACAAGTAGCAATGATTTATTCGTCAACTAAATACTAATTTATTAGAATTAATAAACTGCATTAATTATACTGATACTTATAACTGTTCTGCATTGATTATACTGCGTGCAGAAAACATAATCTCCCAGATAAGTACGAAATTGAGTAGCCTTAATGATGTTTTCTCGAATTTCTAATGCATTTAGCAATTTGAAATTTCGATAAAAATGTTTAGATATACGGTATACTTTAATCTAAGCCTGTTGCAATGCAGGTTTAGCATGAAATAAGTTACTCACTTCAAAGAGTTCTGTAGTACTTCTGTCCACTGCTCTAATTGAAACGAAATTAAAAATACAAAAAATTCAAATGATACTCTTGTCCTTTATTAAATAAAAATGTTTAGTACACAAATTTTCCTAAATGTGGCGCCGTAGTTCTCAAATAAATGTTGAATAAACTTATATGTTTTGATGTCTTTTGTGCATTTAGATAATTGCTTAATATTCTAAAATAAATGTTCAATATGCCCTTTTTCAGTGTTCAACAATGTGACGTAATCACGAAACCATATTGTCGATCAAGGAGTGCAGTAAGTCTAGTCGAATGTCTCGAACATTGTAATAAAAGATTTCTTTTAAAACTAACATAGACATGAAAATATGATTTTGCAATAGAAGCACGTTGTTGACTGTGAGGGAGCGCACTCAGCATTCATGGTCGCATATTAAACATTTATATGAGGGCATATTGGTTATTAAAATGAATGTTATTGAACATGTATTTGAGTGCTACAATGTCACTTTTCAGAAAAATGACGTACTATTTTTTTATTTAATAAATGACTAGCGTATCATCTGTATTATATGTAGTTTTGATCTGAGCAATAGAGCGCAGTTCCATATCCTGTTGAACTGAGTGACTAATTTCTTGCTAACTCTGTATATTTTATTGTGGAGAAACTGTACATATATCATGCAATTCCATATATGTATTTGAAAATTTGCATATAACGCAAGTCATATAACTTTGCTGTAAGCTTTAAATACAGAATATGATGATAGATTGAAATTATTATATTTAAACAGTCTATACTTTTCACATTTTCAAAGTTTTACTTTCTGCAAACCTGAGAAATATTGCAAAAGAATATCGGGCTATCTAAATATTTAATGACAAAAATTCTCCCTCACATAAACAACATTCAGTCACTACATTTTGGGTCTTTAACTGTCAAAAACTGACAACGCAGAGAAAGGAAATAATGTCATTTATTTTCAAATCTTAAGATGCGCCGTTTTAAAAGAATGTATATAAATCTGCATGCAGTGCAGCTCTTAACTTTGGCATAAATAAGGTGAATAAAAATGTTTTGACATAAATAAGGTGAGAAAATATATTTTTTATTTCCATAAAGATATAAAAAATGGTTGATAGTCCTGAATTAGACTTTAGGTTAGAATGGAAATATTTCTGTATAATTGCTAAGAATTTCTTTTTCTTTCTATTTTTTCTATTTTCTTTCTATAACCTTTAACCCCTTGGGGACGAGCGACACGTATACGTGACGCATAAGATGCTCAGAATCCTCGATTATTCCCACCAGTTATTTTTTATTGTAAGCTTTGCCTTATGTAATCCTAGCATTTCTGCGATTCAAAATTTCTGTTTTGAAACACCGGTGGTAAAAGATTAAAAATTCTGTAAAGGATGCTCATCACGAAGGGGTTAAAGAACGAATACCACCATATTCGCGACAACCAATTTTTAATGTTAAAATGTGTTGTTTCGAATTATTATTATGTTGGAAACACTTTTTTTGAGAAACTTTTTTTTTTGCTTCATTTGATTGCTGAAATTTTGAGATTAGATAAGCGAAATTTTCTGTACAAAAATATTGGTGGTCAATTGGAAACAACACAGTCGTACTATATGAATTGGCTGTCGTGAAAATTTCGGCATTCGTCCGTTAACCCGTTAAGCACCATATTCAATTTAGTGATAGTTTTCTAATACCAGCTATGTAAAATTTTGTCAAAAATACAATTTTTTTTTTTCAAAAATACAAAATTCATACCGGAAATACTAAAAGAATAATTTTAATTTATGCAATCACGAAAAGGTCTGTCCTTATATAAAATACAAATTACTATTATAACTTTCTGGTCAGAATTCAAAATTTTGAAATTAAAAAAAAGGCCAAACTGGCAACCTTGACGTACACACAAACGTCCTGGTATTACAGATAGATATTTCATGACGTACGCAGGTACGTCATTGTCCTTAAGGAGTTAACGGTTAATTTTATGACAGATTATTATTAAAGAATGCTGTGCCGTACAGCAGAAAAATTCAATTTCTCATTCATCATAAACCAAAATTAAAAATCCGTTATCAACAATATTTTTATTATCAGAACAGTACTATCGTTACAATAGGCTCTCTATAATCTGGAACTTGCACTAATTCGGTCTATCTAGGAATCCGCGATTGTGAGCAGCATCTCGAGAACACAAGAAAGGGGAACATGCACATCACTGTGTAAATCTGAACGAAGGAAGTATGATGCATATCCCCCATTTTATTTCACAAAAGATATCGTTTGACTTTCATTGTATGTAGTTGAAGTTTAGTTTACTTTGTTACTTAACATACTGATTTTTTGTAAAACCACGCAGTCACACATGTGTATGTGTGAAACCACGAGATACACTAGTTCTCGCATTTAAACGCTTGCCCGTACTTTGGTAATTTCGTTACTTCGGCATATTTCAGATTTGATATGTATCAGATTAGTGAGAGTCTAATGTAAAATATGACGTCTGGTCTCGAATATTTTATGCGATCAATAAAAATGTACTCCAGTATTAATGCTTTTCGTTACAAAAGATGTGAAGACATCTGAAATATTTATGCGCTTGATTTTGATTTCTGTCTATTCAAAAAGAAAATACATTTCAGGACAAGAGTACTTGTATTCTTTTGTTCTCTATTAAATCAACAGTGTTAGGGAATACTGAAGATTTTAAAGCTATCGAGTAATTTTGATATATCATCGTATGAGGAGCGATTGAGGGCGTATCTTATGGAGAAAAAATTACCTGAATTTTACTTCAACATAAAAAAGATCCTTCAGCTAGAAAACAGACAAGATGTTTCATCCATAAAAGATTAAAAGACGTGAAGTCCCAGAATTTCTTATATATCTCCCCCTTTCTTTCATTTAACCCATTACCTGCTGGCATTGCGCTCTCACAACTGTCAAAATAAATGTGTATGAAAAATTAATTTAAGCTCCCACTATCGTGTTGATATATTTTGTTTTGAATTTCCCTAATTCACATCTGTATTTCAACATTTTAAATCCATATTCTTAATTATTCAATCTCTAATTGTAACATATTATATTTAATTAATCTTACGTTTTCCCTCTTTTTACGTTCATTATTTTAAGTTTAATCAAGCGATCATCTTTCATCTCATTTATTTCGTAAAGTCTCTCTTTTCCATTCATCTCCATCCCGTTTCGCCCTTGGCCGCGTGCCAGCTTGTTTCGTAGCCTTCCTCCTCGGAACACGAGCTTTTACGGCTAGGCAGCCGGCACTCTTTGCGCATGTGCGTACGGCCGCGGAACGGCAGCGTTTCGCTGTTTCTCCTTCGTGCGTAAACTCTTCATTGAGTCTACCAGTTTGGCGCATTCCTCTCCGCGCGGCGAGTTTTTGAGACGTGCTTTTACGCACGCTCGCCATGGTCGCGCGCTGTTCAAATTCAGTTCTAGTGATTGTAGAGTTCAGAGTAGGTCGCTTGTTCGACCGTTGTTCGTGGTGCGTGTTCTCGCGATGGCCGGACTTGGTGTCCGATCCATTCGTCTTTCTAATTCCAATTTCATATTAGTCTATTTAAATAGTAAAGTGACTTACCTTCATTCATTTAATCAGTAGTAATTAACATCTCCCAGCATGACATCCTATTATACAGATATCTGAAGTTTGTAGCGTTTGTGAGCATTCAACACCTGAAAAAGGACAGCACATTTTCCCAAGTCCACGGAAGTTTTTCATAATAAAATCATGGAAGTATTCTACAGTATTTTTGCTCATTCTTTATGTCACCTCACTCCTGGATTCAAGGTAAACTTCTCTCTTATAATTTAACAGTAAAATGACGTATTGAACCTGATAATATATATACGATCACGTTTCTTCTTGTCTTCACCTTCAAAGTATAATCAACAAAGTAATTTTAAAAGAACAATAGTCATCATTTAAATTCACCTACAAGATCCGCTAAACATTTAGTGAAGCAAAACCATCTTAACAAATATGGTGCTTCGTTCCAGTGCACAATAAGTGCGTAATACGTCGTTTTTCAAGATATATTTGAAAACATGTGCTTTTTTTCTGCCACCTTAATATTCATAATTTTATAAAATAAGCAATCCTTTTTAGAAATATGCAAGATTAAAATGTATAGTGCAGTTTTTATCAATTTTGCATAAAAATTATAAAGGATGTTAGAAGATTGAAAAATATACATAGAAGATTTTTTTTAAACACATGGAAGCTTGTTTTTTTTGTGTACATATATAAAATTCATTTTCTTTTCAAATTTCTGAAGTTCATCTATAGTGTTTGTATATAATTTTTCATTGCATATAATATTTAAATAAGTGTATGAAGAAAAATATTTTTTTTGAAGATGTTTTTTTTGAAAATTTTTGAAGATATTTTGTGTGAAGAGATATATTTTTGAAGATGTTATTTTAAAAATATTTCTGGAAGATATAATTGTGAATAATCAATATTTTTTTAATTTCTAATCAATAAATTTACACTTTAATTTCTATTTCATCAATTTCTATTACCATAATCATGGATCAAAATACTCAAGTAATGAATCGTATAAATATATTTACTGAGGCACTCTCAGATTTTGTACAGAGCATTCCAGATACAATTAAGTATCTCGTTGAAAGCAATGGTGGTGATACCACATTTGACTCTGACATATTTTCCATTATAACTAAAACACTACAGTTTACAGGAAACAACATGATTGAGATGCACAAATGCTTTATTAAAGATACGTTTAGTAATACACTCAACGATGTTGTAAACCTTAAAGAGCTTAATCAGAAACTGTTGGTGAAAGTAAAAGAATCAACCAAAGTACAAAGCATTACAACTAGAGATTCATTCACACAAACGGAAGAGCAGAGCATTCCATCTACTAATAACATCTCAATATCTGATTCTTATACACAGTCTTCAATTCTCTCATCAAGTCATATAGACGACACCGTAAATCAATCCTTTTTCAACTCCACATTAAATTCACAATCATCCTCAACTCACTTAAGCAAGATAATAATCTATGATGTACCTCAATATTTTGGCACTCACGAAATAATTGAAGCAATCAATAAATTCAAGGAAACATCCCATATAAATGTGGTGAAAACATATAAAAATAAATTCAGCAATAACCTCAACCACATTTTAGAACTTCCAAGCAACATTGCCTACTGCCTAATGCGGCGTAAACTCCAGATCAAGGATCAACTCTTTACAGCAAAGAAATTCGTAAAAATTAAAAGATGTTTCAATTGTCAGGCTTTCCATCACGTAGCAAATCTGTGCAAAAATTCAAGATGTTGTGTATGGTGCGGTGAACATCATGCACCAGGCTTTTGTGAGAAACCTGCCAATTTCAGAAACTGTGTTCATAATAATCAAAATGGACACAACTTTCGAACAGATCATCCAGCCTTTTCTAGAGACTGTGAATCATACAGACTGTGCTTATATAAAATAAGACTTAAACTCAATAATCGAGTTACATAAATTTTTGTGCCACATCAAACATAACTGATACGTCTGTGTTTTAATTTTTCTTTTCATGCATTATATATTTATATTAATTTTGTAAGTTTTTTGTGTCTTGTCGGAGGAAAATAAGATTTCGGTACCCAATGGAGTGGTACTGTCAAGATATTTTCTTGACACTTCTTTAACCCTAACCCGACAGATACATATGTTCATAATATTTTAAACTTTTATAATAATAACTTAATGAATTTTCATATCTTACCTGATTTTTCCTTTTCAAGTTGGTTTTTATATAAGTTTTTTCAGCTTTACAGGTAATTGTGTTCAGTTGACTGTTTAAATTCATTTTTCAAAATAATTTCTTTTTAGCATAATTTTGTTCATGAGATAACAAAATTTTAGAGAAATTTCGTTTCTAGTTTAATGTTTTTTAATACTTTTCATAATCTGTTGTGTACATGTAATTTATGCTTCAGTAATTATTTACAATTAATATTTTTAATTTTTGGCATTTTCGAAAGTATTGTAGCATAATTTCAAAGTAATTTTTCAGTGTTTTAAGCAAATGCATACAAAGATATGCCTCTTACTTTTAGAATATTTCAAATTTAAAAAAAAAAAAAAAAAAAAAAAAAAAAAAAAAAAAAACCTTTTTTTCAAAAATCTTTGTGAGATTATATGTAACATGTTTACATAGTACCATTTTCAGATATGTATGTGTTAGTTATGTTGTGGTATATAAATTTTTTGCATTTAATGTACATATAATTATCTTTTGTTTTTCTAAACCATTTTAATCTAACTTTAATTTTTTAATTCAACTTTAAAATTTTGACAAGTGGATAAAAATTCAATTTTGTGATTCAGTTCACATATCAGTCTTTTCAGACTTAAAATGATGTTTTTTATAGTATGATAGGCTCTTCCTTCATATTTTTTTAGTTTTGAATCTTCATTTCACAGTGCAAGTATTTGCAATTTCATTCAATAAAATAAAGGTATCCTGTGTAAATACTTTACTTACAATTTTTTTGTGGTCAATGTTGATGTTGACAAATTTTTCAGTAATACACCATTCTAAAAAATTCAGAGATGTGTTGTATTATTTTTTTAATTTATGGTAAAATTTGATATACTTTGTGTAATTAGAATACATTTTTTAATACAATCTTTTATGAATACTCACGTAAATTTTTATTCCATGGATATGTAAACATCATTTAACAGTATACGTATACATAAATTTTTCATGATCATGATCATATTTGCATATAAAAGTAATGCAAAGTTTACTTGAAAGTTTTCTTTCAGCATGCAGTGTATAATATCAAGTGTTACAAGATTGCAATGTATATATTTTTATTTTTTTGTCCCTAATTTTTTTGTGGCGCCACTCATTTCCCCGTAACTTTTTCTTACCCTTTTATTTGTCTGTTTAAATTTAATATTTCTTTATATATATATATATATATATGTCTTGTACCATCATGATAGCAGCTGTACTGAAATTTTATATTGATTGTTGATATAATCTCAGATACCCGTCTGTTGGGTATAGTATGTAATCCCGTGTATTCCCGTGCTGTCTTGATCGGTTGTTGATGCTCTTGGTAAGTAGTGGTCATTCTTGGATCAGTTTTTTCTCTTGGTATTTGGATATTCCTTATAGGTTATTTACACTCTCAATAGAGTACTTTTTTATTGCTAAGTTTTTCTGTAGAGCTTTTTGTAAGTGTTGTGAGTTTTTTTTCAATTAATATTTGATATTCTTACGCAATTTTTGCTTTTTTTCCCACTTTCTAATTTTTTTGCATTTTAACTGACATTTTTTTACATGTTCTCAATCGACATTTGGAGTTCTCTAATAGTAATGAGTGTTTTATTGATATTTAATGTTTTCGATTGATTGTTCATGTCCTTTTGTAATGTTCCTTGTAATCCATTTTTGCATTCCAGCTTATCTGATTCAGCGGTAAGTTGTGAATTTCCTTTTCATGTGGATCTTTCAGTTTTTTCCCTATTTGTGGTGGAGTAATATATCGTGTTGATATATTTTGTTTTGAATTTCCCTAATTCACATCTGTATTTCAACATTTTAAATCCATATTCTTAATTATTCAATCTCTAATTGTAACATATTATATTTAATTAATCTTACGTTTTCCCTCTTTTTACGTTCATTATTTTAAGTTTAATCAAGCGATCATCTTTCATCTCATTTATTTCGTAAAGTCTCTCTTTTCCATTCATCTCCATCCCGTTTCGCCCTTGGCCGCGTGCCAGCTTGTTTCGTAGCCTTCCTCCTCGGAACATGAGCTTTTACGGCTAGGCAGCCGGCACTCTTTGCGCATGTGCGTACGGCCGCGGAACGGCAGCGTTTCGCTGTTTCTCCTTCGTGCGTAAACTCTTCATTGAGTCTACCAGTTTGGCGCATTCCTCTCCGCGCGGCGAGTTTTTGAGACGTGCTTTTACGCACGCTCGCCATGGTCGCGCGCTGTTCAAATTCAGTTCTAGTGATTGTAGAGTTCAGAGTAGGTCGCTTGTTCGACCGTTGTTCGTGGTGCGTGTTCTCGCGATGGCCGGACTTGGTGTCCGATCCATTCGTCTTTCTAATTCCAATTTCATATTAGTCTATTTAAATAGTAAAGTGACTTACCTTCATTCATTTAATCAGTAGTAATTAACATCTCCCAGCATGACATCCTATTATACAGATATCTGAAGTTTGTAGCGTTTGTGAGCATTCAACACCTGAAAAAGGACAGCACATTTTCCCAAGTCCACGGAAGTTTTTCATAATAAAATCATGGAAGTATTCTACAGTATTTTTGCTCATTCTTTATGTCACCTCACTCCTGGATTCAAGGTAAACTTCTCTCTTATAATTTAACAGTAAAATGACGTATTGAACCTGATAATATATATACGATCACGTTTCTTCTTGTCTTCACCTTCAAAGTATAATCAACAAAGTAATTTTAAAAGAACAATAGTCATCATTTAAATTCACCTACAAGATCCGCTAAACATTTAGTGAAGCAAAACCATCTTAACAAATATGGTGCTTCGTTCCAGTGCACAATAAGTGCGTAATACGTCGTTTTTCAAGATATATTTGAAAACATGTGCTTTTTTTCTGCCACCTTAATATTCATAATTTTATAAAATAAGCAATCCTTTTTAGAAATATGCAAGATTAAAATGTATAGTGCAGTTTTTATCAATTTTGCATAAAAATTATAAAGGATGTTAGAAGATTGAAAAATATACATAGAAGATTTTTTTTAAACACATGGAAGCTTGTTTTTTTTGTGTACATATATAAAATTCATTTTCTTTTCAAATTTCTGAAGTTCATCTATAGTGTTTGTATATAATTTTTCATTGCATATAATATTTAAATAAGTGTATGAAGAAGAATATTTTTTTTGAAGATGTTTTTTTTGAAAATTTTTGAAGATATTTTGTGTGAAGAGATATATTTTTGAAGATGTTATTTTAAAAATATTTCTGGAAGATATAATTGTGAATAATCAATATTTTTTTAATTTCTAATCAATAAATTTACACTTTAATTTCTATTTCATCAATTTCTATTACCATAATCATGGATCAAAATACTCAAGTAATGAATCGTATAAATATATTTACTGAGGCACTCTCAGATTTTGTACAGAGCATTCCAGATACAATTAAGTATCTCGTTGAAAGCAATGGTGGTGATACCACATTTGACTCTGACATATTTTCCATTATAACTAAAACACTACAGTTTACAGGAAACAACATGATTGAGATGCACAAATGCTTTATTAAAGATACGTTTAGTAATACACTCAACGATGTTGTAAACCTTAAAGAGCTTAATCAGAAACTGTTGGTGAAAGTAAAAGAATCAACCAAAGTACAAAGCATTACAACTAGAGATTCATTCACACAAACGGAAGAGCAGAGCATTCCATCTACTAATAACATCTCAATATCTGATTCTTATACACAGTCTTCAATTCTCTCATCAAGTCATATAGACGACACCGTAAATCAATCCTTTTTCAACTCCACATTAAATTCACAATCATCCTCAACTCACTTAAGCAAGATAATAATCTATGATGTACCTCAATATTTTGGCACTCACGAAATAATTGAAGCAATCAATAAATTCAAGGAAACATCCCATATAAATGTGGTGAAAACATATAAAAATAAATTCAGCAATAACCTCAACCACATTTTAGAACTTCCAAGCAACATTGCCTACTGCCTAATGCGGCGTAAACTCCAGATCAAGGATCAACTCTTTACAGCAAAGAAATTCGTAAAAATTAAAAGATGTTTCAATTGTCAGGCTTTCCATCACGTAGCAAATCTGTGCAAAAATTCAAGATGTTGTGTATGGTGCGGTGAACATCATGCACCAGGCTTTTGTGAGAAACCTGCCAATTTCAGAAACTGTGTTCATAATAATCAAAATGGACACAACTTTCGAACAGATCATCCAGCCTTTTCTAGAGACTGTGAATCATACAGACTGTGCTTATATAAAATAAGACTTAAACTCAATAATCGAGTTACATAAATTTTTGTGCCACATCAAACATAACTGATACGTCTGTGTTTTAATTTTTCTTTTCATGCATTATATATTTATATTAAATTTGTAAGTTTTTTGTGTCTTGTCGGAGGAAAATAAGATTTCGGTACCCAATGGAGTCGTACTGTCAAGATATTTTCTTGACACTTCTTTAACCCTAACCCGACAGATACATATGTTCATAATATTTTAAACTTTTATAATAATAACTTAATGAATTTTCATATCTTACCTGATTTTTCCTTTTCAAGTTGGTTTTTATATAAGTTTTTTCAGCTTTACAGGTAATTGTGTTCAGTTGACTGTTTAAATTCATTTTTCAAAATAATTTCTTTTTAGCATAATTTTGTTCATGAGATAACAAAATTTTAGAGAAATTTCGTTTCTAGTTTAATGTTTTTTAATACTTTTCATAATCTGTTGTGTACATGTAATTTATGCTTCAGTAATTATTTACAATTAATATTTTTAATTTTTGGCATTTTCGAAAGTATTGTAGCATAATTTCAAAGTAATTTTTCAGTGTTTTAAGCAAATGCATACAAAGATATGCCTCTTACTTTTAGAATATTTCAAATTTAAAAAAAAAAAAAAAAAAAAAAAAAAAAAAAAAAAAAAACCTTTTTTTCAAAAATCTTTGTGAGATTATATGTAACATGTTTACATAGTACCATTTTCAGATATGTATGTGTTAGTTATGTTGTGGTATATAAATTTTTTGCATTTAATGTACATATAATTATCTTTTGTTTTTCTAAACCATTTTAATCTAACTTTAATTTTTTAATTCAACTTTAAAATTTTGACAAGTGGATAAAAATTCAATTTTGTGATTCAGTTCACATATCAGTCTTTTCAGACTTAAAATGATGTTTTTTATAGTATGATAGGCTCTTCCTTCATATTTTTTTAGTTTTGAATCTTCATTTCACAGTGCAAGTATTTGCAATTTCATTCAATAAAATAAAGGTATCCTGTGTAAATACTTTACTTACAATTTTTTTGTGGTCAATGTTGATGTTGACAAATTTTTCAGTAATACACCATTCTAAAAAATTCAGAGATGTGTTGTATTATTTTTTTAATTTATGGTAAAATTTGATATACTTTGTGTAATTAGAATACATTTTTTAATACAATCTTTTATGAATACTCACGCAAATTTTTATTCCATGGATATGTAAACATCATTTAACAGTATACGTATACATAAATTTTTCATGATCATGATCATATTTGCATATAAAAGTAATGCAAAGTTTACTTGAAAGTTTTCTTTCAGCATGCAGTGTATAATATCAAGTGTTACAAGATTGCAATGTATATATTTTTATTTTTTTGTCCCTAATTTTTTTGTGGCGCCACTCATTTCCCCGTAACTTTTTCTTACCCTTTTATTTGTCTGTTTAAATTTAATATTTCTTTATATATATATATATATATATGTCTTGTACCATCATGATAGCAGCTGTACTGAAATTTTATATTGATTGTTGATATAATCTCAGATACCCGTCTGTTGGGTATAGTATGTAATCCCGTGTATTCCCGTGCTGTCTTGATCGGTTGTTGATGCTCTTGGTAAGTAGTGGTCATTCTTGGATCAGTTTTTTCTCTTGGTATTTGGATATTCCTTATAGGTTATTTACACTCTCAATAGAGTACTTTTTTATTGCTAAGTTTTTCTGTAGAGCTTTTTGTAAGTGTTGTGAGTTTTTTTTCAATTAATATTTGATATTCTTACGCAATTTTTGCTTTTTTTCCCACTTTCTAATTTTTTTGCATTTTAACTGACATTTTTTTACATGTTCTCAATCGACATTTGGAGTTCTCTAATAGTAATGAGTGTTTTATTGATATTTAATGTTTTCGATTGATTGTTCATGTCCTTTTGTAATGTTCCTTGTAATCCATTTTTGCATTCCAGCTTATCTGATTCAGCGGTAAGTTGTGAATTTCCTTTTCATGTGGATCTTTCAGTTTTTTCCCTATTTGTGGTGGAGTAATATATCGTGTTGATATATTTTGTTTTGAATTTCTCTAATTCACATCTGTATTTCAACATTTTAAATCCATATTCTTAATTATTCAATCTCTAATTGTAACATATTATATTTAATTAATCTTACGTTTTCCCTCTTTTTACGTTCATTATTTTAAGTTTAATCAAGCGATCATCTTTCATCTCATTTATTTCGTAAAGTCTCTCTTTTCCATTCATCTCCATCCCGTTTCGCCCTTGGCCGCGTGCCAGCTTGTTTCGTAGCCTTCCTCCTCGGAACATGAGCTTTTACGGCTAGGCAGCCGGCACTCTTTGCGCATGTGCGTACGGCCGCGGAACGGCAGCGTTTCGCTGTTTCTCCTTCGTGCGTAAACTCTTCATTGAGTCTACCAGTTTGGCGCATTCCTCTCCGCGCGGCGAGTTTTTGAGACGTGCTTTTACGCACGCTCGCCATGGTCGCGCGCTGTTCAAATTCAGTTCTAGTGATTGTAGAGTTCAGAGTAGGTCGCTTGTTCGACCGTTGTTCGTGGTGCGTGTTCTCGCGATGGCCGGACTTGGTGTCCGATCCATTCGTCTTTCTAATTCCAATTTCATATTAGTCTATTTAAATAGTAAAGTGACTTACCTTCATTCATTTAATCAGTAGTAATTAACATCTCCCAGCATGACATCCTATTATACAGATATCTGAAGTTTGTAGCGTTTGTGAGCATTCAACACCTGAAAAAGGACAGCACATTTTCCCAAGTCCACGGAAGTTTTTCATAATAAAATCATGGAAGTATTCTACAGTATTTTTGCTCATTCTTTATGTCACCTCACTCCTGGATTCAAGGTAAACTTCTCTCTTATAATTTAACAGTAAAATGACGTATTGAACCTGATAATATATATACGATCACGTTTCTTCTTGTCTTCACCTTCAAAGTATAATCAACAAAGTAATTTTAAAAGAACAATAGTCATCATTTAAATTCACCTACAAGATCCGCTAAACATTTAGTGAAGCAAAACCATCTTAACAAATATGGTGCTTCGTTCCAGTGCACAATAAGTGCGTAATACGTCGTTTTTCAAGATATATTTGAAAACATGTGCTTTTTTTCTGCCACCTTAATATTCATAATTTTATAAAATAAGCAATCCTTTTTAGAAATATGCAAGATTAAAATGTATAGTGCAGTTTTTATCAATTTTGCATAAAAATTATAAAGGATGTTAGAAGATTGAAAAATATACATAGAAGATTTTTTTTAAACACATGGAAGCTTGTTTTTTTTGTGTACATATATAAAATTCATTTTCTTTTCAAATTTCTGAAGTTCATCTATAGTGTTTGTATATAATTTTTCATTGCATATAATATTTAAATAAGTGTATGAAGAAGAATATTTTTTTTGAAGATGTTTTTTTTGAAAATTTTTGAAGATATTTTGTGTGAAGAGATATATTTTTGAAGATGTTATTTTAAAAATATTTCTGGAAGATATAATTGTGAATAATCAATATTTTTTTAATTTCTAATCAATAAATTTACACTTTAATTTCTATTTCATCAATTTCTATTACCATAATCATGGATCAAAATACTCAAGTAATGAATCGTATAAATATATTTACTGAGGCACTCTCAGATTTTGTACAGAGCATTCCAGATACAATTAAGTATCTCGTTGAAAGCAATGGTGGTGATACCACATTTGACTCTGACATATTTTCCATTATAACTAAAACACTACAGTTTACAGGAAACAACATGATTGAGATGCACAAATGCTTTATTAAAGATACGTTTAGTAATACACTCAACGATGTTGTAAACCTTAAAGAGCTTAATCAGAAACTGTTGGTGAAAGTAAAAGAATCAACCAAAGTACAAAGCATTACAACTAGAGATTCATTCACACAAACGGAAGAGCAGAGCATTCCATCTACTAATAACATCTCAATATCTGATTCTTATACACAGTCTTCAATTCTCTCATCAAGTCATATAGACGACACCGTAAATCAATCCTTTTTCAACTCCACATTAAATTCACAATCATCCTCAACTCACTTAAGCAAGATAATAATCTATGATGTACCTCAATATTTTGGCACTCAAGAAATAATTGAAGCAATCAATAAATTCAAGGAAACATCCCATATAAATGTGGTGAAAACATATAAAAATAAATTCAGCAATAACCTCAACCACATTTTAGAACTTCCAAGCAACATTGCCTACTGCCTAATGCGGCGTAAACTCCAGATCAAGGATCAACTCTTTACAGCAAAGAAATTCGTAAAAATTAAAAGATGTTTCAATTGTCAGGCTTTCCATCACGTAGCAAATCTGTGCAAAAATTCAAGATGTTGTGTATGGTGCGGTGAACATCATGCACCAGGCTTTTGTGAGAAACCTGCCAATTTCAGAAACTGTGTTCATAATAATCAAAATGGACACAATTTTCGAACAGATCATCCAGCCTTTTCTAGAGACTGTGAATCATACAGACTGTGCTTATATAAAATAAGACTTAAACTCAATAATCGAGTTACATAAATTTTTGTGCCACATCAAACATAACTGATACGTCTGTGTTTTAATTTTTCTTTTCATGCATTATATATTTATATTAATTTTGTAAGTTTTTTGTGTCTTGTCGGAGGAAAATAAGATTTCGGTACCCAATGGAGTGGTACTGTCAAGATATTTTCTTGACACTTCTTTAACCCTAACCCGACAGATACATATGTTCATAATATTTTAAACTTTTATAATAATAACTTAATGAATTTTCATATCTTACCTGATTTTTCCTTTTCAAGTTGGTTTTTATATAAGTTTTTTCAGCTTTACAGGTAATTGTGTTCAGTTGACTGTTTAAATTCATTTTTCAAAATAATTTCTTTTTAGCATAATTTTGTTCATGAGATAACAAAATTTTAGAGAAATTTCGTTTCTAGTTTAATGTTTTTTAATACTTTTCATAATCTGTTGTGTACATGTAATTTATGCTTCAGTAATTATTTACAATTAATATTTTTAATTTTTGGCATTTTCGAAAGTATTGTAGCATAATTTCAAAGTAATTTTTCAGTGTTTTAAGCAAATGCATACAAAGATATGCCTCTTACTTTTAGAATATTTCAAATTTAAAAAAAAAAAAAAAAAAAAAAAAAAAAAAAAAAAAAAACCTTTTTTTCAAAAATCTTTGTGAGATTATATGTAACATGTTTACATAGTACCATTTTCAGATATGTATGTGTTAGTTATGTTGTGGTATATAAATTTTTTGCATTTAATGTACATATAATTATCTTTTGTTTTTCTAAACCATTTTAATCTAACTTTAATTTTTTAATTCAACTTTAAAATTTTGACAAGTGGATAAAAATTCAATTTTGTGATTCAGTTCACATATCAGTCTTTTCAGACTTAAAATGATGTTTTTTATAGTATGATAGGCTCTTCCTTCATATTTTTTTAGTTTTGAATCTTCATTTCACAGTGCAAGTATTTGCAATTTCATTCAATAAAATAAAGGTATCCTGTGTAAATACTTTACTTACAATTTTTTTGTGGTCAATGTTGATGTTGACAAATTTTTCAGTAATACACCATTCTAAAAAATTCAGAGATGTGTTGTATTATTTTTTTAATTTATGGTAAAATTTGATATACTTTGTGTAATTAGAATACATTTTTTAATACAATCTTTTATGAATACTCACGTAAATTTTTATTCCATGGATATGTAAACATCATTTAACAGTATACGTATACATAAATTTTTCATGATCATGATCATCTTTGCATATAAAAGTAATGCAAAGTTTACTTGAAAGTTTTCTTTCAGCATGCAGTGTATAATATCAAGTGTTACAAGATTGCAATGTGTATATTTTTATTTTTTTGTCCCTAATTTTTTTGTGGCGCCACTCATTTCCCCGTAACTTTTTCTTACCCTTTTATTTGTCTGTTTAAATTTAATATTTCTTTATATATATATATATATGTCTTGTACCATCATGATAGCAGCTGTACTGAAATTTTATATTGATTGTTGATATAATCTCAGATACCCGTCTGTTGGGTATAGTATGTAATCCCGTGTATTCCCGTGCTGTCTTGATCGGTTGTTGATGCTCTTGGTAAGTAGTGGTCATTCTTGGATCAGTTTTTTCTCTTGGTATTTGGATATTCCTTATAGGTTATTTACACTCTCAATAGAGTACTTTTTTATTGCTAAGTTTTTCTGTAGAGCTTTTTGTAAGTGTTGTGAGTTTTTTTTCAATTAATATTTGATATTCTTACGCAATTTTTGCTTTTTTTCCCACTTTCTAATTTTTTTGCATTTTAACTGACATTTTTTTACATGTTCTCAATCGACATTTGGAGTTCTCTAATAGTAATGAGTGTTTTATTGATATTTAATGTTTTCGATTGATTGTTCATGTCCTTTTGTAATGTTCCTTGTAATCCATTTTTGCATTCCAGCTTATCTGATTCAGCGGTAAGTTGTGAATTTCCTTTTCATGTGGATCTTTCAGTTTTTTCCCTATTTGTGGTGGAGTAATATATCGTGTTGATATATTTTGTTTTGAATTTCCCTAATTCACATCTGTATTTCAACATTTTAAATCCATATTCTTAATTATTCAATCTCTAATTGTAACATATTATATTTAATTAATCTTACGTTTTCCCTCTTTTTACGTTCATTATTTTAAGTTTAATCAAGCGATCATCTTTCATCTCATTTATTTCGTAAAGTCTCTCTTTTCCATTCATCTCCATCCCGTTTCGCCCTTGGCCGCGTGCCAGCTTGTTTCGTAGCCTTCCTCCTCGGAACACGAGCTTTTACGGCTAGGCAGCCGGCACTCTTTGCGCATGTGCGTACGGCCGCGGAACGGCAGCGTTTCGCTGTTTCTCCTTCGTGCGTAAACTCTTCATTGAGTCTACCAGTTTGGCGCATTCCTCTCCGCGCGGCGAGTTTTTGAGACGTGCTTTTACGCACGCTCGCCATGGTCGCGCGCTGTTCAAATTCAGTTCTAGTGATTGTAGAGTTCAGAGTAGGTCGCTTGTTCGACCGTTGTTCGTGGTGCGTGTTCTCGCGATGGCCGGACTTGGTGTCCGATCCATTCGTCTTTCTAATTCCAATTTCATATTAGTTTATTTAAATAGTAAAGTGACTTACCTTCATTCATTTAATCAGTAGTAATTAACATCTCCCAGCATGACATCCTATTATACAGATATCTGAAGTTTGTAGCGTTTGTGAGCATTCAACACCTGAAAAAGGACAGCACATTTTCCCAAGTCCACGGAAGTTTTTCATAATAAAATCATGGAAGTATTCTACAGTATTTTTGCTCATTCTTTATATCACCTCACTCCTGGATTCAAGGTAAACTTCTCTCTTATAATTTAACAGTAAAATGACGTATTGAACCTGATAATATATATACGATCACGTTTCTTCTTGTCTTCACCTTCAAAGTATAATCAACAAAGTAATTTTAAAAGAACAATAGTCATCATTTAAATTCACCTACAAGATCCGCTAAACATTTAGTGAAGCAAAACCATCTTAACATATCTCCCCCTTTCTTTCATTTAACCCATTACCTGCTGGCATTGCGCTCTCACAACTGTCAAAATAAATGTGTATGAAAAATTAATTTAAGCTCCCACTATTTTAGAATTTTAAAAAAATTGTCTTATTTAAACTTTGCGATTAAATAAAGCGTACATTAGATCTCGGAATTTGTGATGGCAAACAACTTTCAGAAAAAAGGGTTGAAGACAACCTATCTAAAAGTTTTGGCAATTAATGGGTTAATTCCTACACTTGCGGTGGTATACATGTGTAACAACCAGTGTAGAAAATGGTAATCAAAGAATTGAATTATAGAAGTTATTCAATTTATTTCATGTGTTAATAGTAATAAATCCCCATATGATCTTACTGCCTGATCAGTTTTGTTTGTAATCTTGCATAATTAGAAGCTTTTTAAGTTAGATTGCAATTATGACAAATTTTTGTACATTTAAGTTTTAACTTTTGTAAATACCGCTAAAACTTCTTTAAGAAGAAAGAATAAATTCGTAAATCAATTAAACTACAGCCCACCTTTAACCCTTTCAGGATCAAAGTAAAAAAGTTGATCAAGTTGCAGGATCAAGTTCAAACAGGATCAAGTTACTAAAATGTTGAAATGATTGAATGACAACAACATTTACGAACAAATTTATTTGAAAATTAGTAAAAGAAGTGTTCAAGGAAATTATAAAATCAAAATTTTATTCCCAAATTAGAGTGTCATTGTGGCATTTGGGGATTAAAGTTAACTGGTGTATAATATATCACCACCTTTCAAGGGGTTAAGAAAGTGACTTGAATTTTTATTTTGGGAAAAAAATCCGGTAGATTTAACCCAAATAATGTGGTTAATCAACACAGAATTAAATTTTCGATGCGCTAGAATTCATCATAATCCTCTCTACCACACATTTAAATTTCAGAAGTTATTCAATTTCTTTCATATTTTCAAAGTAATTTAAACTTTCATGAGCTCATACTGTTTGATCAGTTTCGTTCACAATATTGCCTAAATTAGAAGTTTTTTAAAAGGTTCCATTTATGGTAAATTTTTTGTAAGTTTACTCCATTTGGGAATACTGCAAAAAACCTTTTTCCGAAGACAAAATACATGCGTAAATGAATAAAATTGCAGCCCTAATTTAAGAAAATTGACCTGAATTTAAGTACGGTTTTCTGCAATGAAGGTCCTAGAGATATATCGATAAGACAATATATCATGCTGTTTGACCAGTTTCGTTTGCAATATTGCCTAAATTAGAAGTTTTTTAAAAGGTTCCAATTATGGTAAATTTTTTGTAAGTTTACTCCATTTGGGAATACTGCAAAAAACCTTTTTCCGAAGACAAAATACATGCGTAAATGAATAAAATTGCAGCCCAAATTTAAGAAAATTGACCTGAATTTAAGTACGGTTTTCTGCAATGAAGGTCCTAGAGATATATCGATAAGACAATATATCATGCTGTTTGACCAGTTTCGTTTGCAATATTGCCAAAATTACAAGCTTTTTAAAAGATCTCATTCAGATCTTCATCCATACAGGCTTAAACTGGCGATTCGCTAGAGCTTTTTATTTATCCCATCTTTTGTGCACTAAAAATTAAGAATTCATCCAATTTAATTCAAATTTAAAAATAAATATAAACCTTAATGTGCTCATACTGTATTATTAACTTTTTTGTAATATTGCCATAATTACAAGCTTTATCAATAAGATTGAAATAATGGCGAACTTTTGTACGTTTAAGTTTTCTACAATTGTAAACACCGCAAAAAAGTCTCTTTGAAGAAAGAATAAATGCGTAAATGAATTAAAATACGGCCGAAATTCAAATTATTTCCTTATATTAACCTTATTTGGATCTGATATATGCATCTTTTTTTTTATATAAATTTCAGGTTCAGTGAATAGGGTTTTTTTCACAAAACGATAGCTGAGAAAATATTAGTTGCGTGCTCCTACAATTCTTTTTTATCGACATTTCTTCCACCTCAAAATGCACTCATTTGAATCAAAGCGAGATTTCTAGGCAGAATATTTACAGAAAGGATATTTTTAGCATTAAATAAATGCTCAAATCCTTTTGGAAACTTCGATATATTGACAATGATAAGATATTTTCATAAATTTGTTTTGGAAAATCTATTCAAACCATGATGATGGAGATATTTGAATTTGATTAAACTTACTTCTAACATTTTTTTTATTCTTCAAGAAGTATATTCTTTGATTCAGAAGAAGAAAAGACAAAGAAAAATCGATGAAAGCGTTTTTGATAAGTATATTGCATGTTCTTAGGTAATAACAAAGCATGAAACGGTTATCAATCATCATGCGCAAAATTGTTTATATCAGGAACACTTCGCTTATTATTTTAAAAAGAAATTCTTATTATTTTTTTTTTAAATTTCAACTCTGTATAAGCACTATGTGCAAGTGTAATAATAATATACAGGGTAGTCGAAAATGTGGGACATATTTCAAATAACTCCAATTGTAATTGAGGAAACGCAAAAATTTTCTTTACAAAGTACTTGACAATTCCCCGAGATTTGTTAAATGTAAATGATTTGCAGCCGTGGTCTTCAGACAATGCGCAGGCACAATGTGAGGTGAAAAGTCTTGTAGTTGTGTTCAAACTTTTTCGAAGATGATCCCACATAATATAGAATATCCAAATTACAAATGAACTGATTTATAACAAGTTGTCTAATAAATAACGCAAGATAACCTATACGGAAAAACAAATAAATAAATAAATGCCGGGTCATCGAAAAAGGTTACAACACATTAAAATATAAATCCATATCTCCAAATTTAATTGAGGAAACGCAATATTTTTCTTTGTAAAATACTTGACAATTCTCCGAGATTTGTTGGATTTTGTAGTTGTGGCCTTCAAAAAATGTGAAGAAGCGATGTTCGGTGAAATTATCGTAGTTATATCCAACCTTTTCCAATGAACCCGCGTAGAATTTCCAAAACACAAATGAATTACTGATTTATAATAAGTATACTAATAAATAATTAACATAATCTATACGAAAATATATATATAGATAGATATTGGTTAGGTTTGATGCAAGAACTGGTCTTCGTATTTAATATATATATATATATATATATATATATATATATACTAGGGGGCCTACCCCCTGCGAGCTACGCTCGCCAACCCCCGCTCAGACTTCGAAGCCTCTAAAAACATGACAGCGTGCTTTGTTTTAAAAATATTGGTAAATCTGTAATTGGGTTGCCATGCTTTTAAAGTTTTAATGGGGCATTTTTTTTTATTACCATGGCCTCATACACAGCTGTTGCGACAACTGACGACTGTTTTTGGGATTGATAAGTAAAATCAATTACAACTTGAAAACCAGCTTGTATAAAATGGTTAGGTTTAAATTGTGGCTACCTGTCGGACTTTTATAACAACGATCTGTATTCTATTCTTCCTTTGCGTTTAAGGATAAGAAAAATTCCTTCTGCTTGTGAATAACATTAAGAACCACGGTATTGAAAAGTACTGTTATAGACATTTTTAGTAACAGGTTTTAATTTTCTCTCTATTTTAGTGCACCATCATGCATATTTTCAAGTTATTTTAAATATGTAAATTATTTATTTTAATTAATATGTATATACGAATTTTCTAATAATTATTTATCATACAAAATTAATTAAATATTTTGTGCATGCATGCCCGCATTTATTCGGCATTAATTGATGACATATTTAAACAAATTTGCTATCCGCGATAATTTTACACCTTGTTATGTCACTTGAATATTGTCCATAAGAAAATCGGGTACTTTTCCAGTATAGGATCCTTTGCTTTTAGGTTTGGCGTAATTTGAGCTTCGAAAAGGGATAGATTCGTTAATATACATAGATTTGTTGCCAAAAGTTATAAAAACAAACCCAATGAGCTTTTGGTGCTTTTCTATTATAGTGGTCTTGACGCTTTTTTAAACAGCTTGGCGCAATTCGGGCATCAGAAAGTGAGATTTGGTGCCAATGACATAAACAGCCATGGAAACAAATTCGACGATTTTTGTTTATATGCGTATTTTAATTATACGTATATTATTATTGTTTTTTCTATACAAATTACTTCTGATTATATATAAAATAGGATAAATGACATTTTACGCTAAACAAATTGCATAAATATTTTTTTGCTCCTTTCTTTTGCGTTTACATAAATGACGTCATTTGGACGAATTTATTCAAAATATTTTCAGTTTATAAATTAAATTAAATGCTGACAGACGATTGAATCCTGACGATAGAAATGTGATTTTTTTTTTCAAATTTTCCTGAAAAACATAATTTAATCACAATCTTGTCTTCATTATCGATTGAAATAAAAGATAAATTCAATTTCAATTTGAAAATGACGAATAAAAAGAAATCAATAATCCCTATGGGGATCCTTTTCAATTTTTTTCCCTTTTTTGTCACAAAAAAACTGAGTAATTAGTTGCCATCATTACAGAAATGTCATTAAAATTAGAAAAAAATTAATATCTCGAAAACTAATTCCAATTTCAAAATTCTATTACCAGTTTTGACATCCGTGGATTTTTATGGACAATTGGTATTAATTTCACCATCAAGCGTTTAATATTTTATTAAAAATAGCCCTGAAACATAATCAGTCGTTTAATCAGTCGTTTCATAAAATCGTTTCATAAATTCGTTTCATAAAAGCGTTTCACAAATTCGTTTCATTAGGATTTTATATATATAGGGTAGATATAACCATAAATGAAACAATATCAAAACACCAACTTAAACAATGAAATAATGAAATTAATATCATTGAACTAAATGTAATAATTAGTTGTCAATGAAAGATTCCCCAACACACTGAATATGGAAACAAAAACATATTAAAAGAATAAGAAATTAAATTAAAAATTGAATAAATGGAATTAAATGAATGAAATGAAATGAAATTTGTGGAATTTAGACAGAATTATCAAGTCCCAAATGCCTTAATACCACAAATAAAATGAAATGAGAGGTTTCATCATCATATTAGCCATACATTGCTAAACAATATGATTTTGGGACTACCTGCTCATAAACATTGAATCAAACCTGTGAAAAAATAAAAAATAAATACAATATTAAAAAGGAAAGAAGCCATACCAATAATATACAGAGAAAACATGAAATAGAGTCAGAAAGTATAAAATCCATTATGATTAAAAAAGATACCTGTGCACCACAATAACCACACATGAAACACAACCAAAACTAGGGAATGAATTGCAAAAAATAATTACATGTTTCCAAATTTAGAAATAGAATATGCTTTACTATGTTGCCAGAAAAGATGTTAGAATAATATGAATATTGTAAAGCAAACAGTAACATTAGTGCTGCCATCTATATTGGTAAAAGTGAATATAATCTGAATAAAAAGTATTGGATGAAAATTAATGTTTAATAATTAAACCAAATTACTATCTGAAATGATAGCAATTAGTTAAATAATAAGTAAATGAAATTAATTAATAAATAGAATATCTAATTACATTAAAGTAATGGATGTATTAATGAATAATTTTATGTTAAAAACAAGTTGTAAGATGGAAAAATTAATAATTAAAGCAACATAAAAATATATGTACCATTAAATGACAAAAACTATTAAATAACTGTGCCAAAAATGCAACATCACATGAATTAAATTAAATTAAAATACTAAATATTTGAATTAAGATACAAAGAATTTAAAATTAATATTAATTAAATATTGAAATGAATTCGTAACATATAATGTTTCTTCATACAAAGTTAAAAAATTATAAACACTTAATATAAGTGGTAAGGGTAGAACGCTTAATAAAAATTACAACATCTTATATCAACACTTTAGAAAAGTATACATTATATTAGAAGTTAATATGATATTGTCCACAATAGGTATTAATCCAAATCATTAGCTCAAAAACATTATTAATATTAATGAATATAAATTCATTTAAATTAATTAAATAAGGAATATGTAAATATAACTAAATTAATATACATATAAAAATAACACATCACACTCCATTATAAAATGTGTAATATCAAACAATTGTGTAAATCAAAATGCCCCCCCCCCTTTTTTTTTAAAATAATATAAATTAACCATGCGTTTTTTCCATACAACTCTGCCACACACCTCCTCAATCCAACATCTACCCACCCAACCGTCCTGTTATATATATATATATATATATATACTATTTTCTAAGATTATATGAGTTTTTTATAATTTTTTTAACGCATGTGTTAATTTGGTTGCAAAGATCATATAAGAACTAACTATATATTAAGGAATATATGAATTTTTTTGGAAAACCATGTTGTAATGCATCATAGATAAGTTTTTTAATATTGTTGTTAATTAGTTGAGAAGAACATAAACTTTTTATTTTATAAATATGATTAAGGAGTATATTACAATATACAGAATTATGAAGACATGATTTAAAATTAGTAAATGAATTAACTTTAAATTTAAATTCTTTACGTTTATCAAATAGATCAATTATTGTTTTGTTTTCTTTAAGTGTAATTTTAAGATCTAAAAAGTTAATAGTATTGTTAGAAAGGAGTTTTTTCGTTAATATATATATATATATATATATATATATATATATATATATATATATTAAATGCAATATATTTGGCAGAAATATGTACTATTCTTGGCAAGTATGCCAGTATATCCTATGAAATATTGCATCTTCATTTGACATGTGAAATGTACTGCCACATGTCTTTTTCCGAATTCCATTTTAATTTCATTTTATATCTAAATTCCATTAATTTTTTAAATTGTGATTGTGTTTTAATTATTTTATTTATCTGGCATCTTTTATCATTTTATATATTTATTTTTTTTCTGCTTTTTTCTCTAAACCTATTATATATGTATTACTACATGACATCTCTAAATTGGAGTTTCTCTAATTTGATGTTTGAATTTGTTAATTATTTATTAACTTAAAAATATCCTTTATACACTAACTACATGTCATATTTAAAGTGGATTTTGGGACAGATTTTGATGACAGAACGTGTTTGATGTATTTTGATTTCAAAAGAATTATATATATATATATATATATATATAATGAAAACACATATCCGAAAATCAAAGGAAAATATACTGTAAAAAAATATATATCTGGAGAGACGGCAGTGCCTCCGCCAAGTCGAGAAAGCACAGACGTAGGCATTCTTTTCTGGAAGCAACTCAGGGCACAGTTGACAGCAGCTCCCCCCCCCCCATCTTTACGCTGGAGTTTCCCAAAAACCTGAAACTGCGTTTATCTAGAGTATGTGGCACATAGGACAAAATTTAAAATTTCACGTTTCTATCTTTTCCAGTTCAGACGATATATGAACTTAAAGTTTTGATTTTTTGTCTCTCACTCACACGTCTTCAAAAAGATAAGGTGCATCCCGTAGCCCTAGAAACTTGAAATTTGGAATAAAGGTAGTGTTTAGGATACAAAGAAAGAAAAAATGAAAAAATCCGGATATTTCCACAAAAAAAAAATCCAAAATTCCAAAAATTCCAAGAAAATTAAAAAAAAAAAAAAAAATGATCTCTTAGTCTTAGAAACTTAAGATTTGGCGTGAAGGTAGTGTTTAGGATTCAGAAAAAGAAATAATTAAAAACACAATAAAATTCGAAAATAAAATCAAACAAGTTGGAAATTGTACGTTAAACATTACATATCAGGTGCGTTCGTTTTATAACTAGTTTCAGAATGTAAAAAAAAACCATCCTCATTATTTCAGTGAAATGATTATATGTCGTCTGCTAGGAGTGAAATGAGCATTAGGGTGGGTCGAAAAAACCGAAATTTATATAATCGAAACGTAATAGTGCAGGAAAGTTGCCATTGGTAATAATAAATAAATTGGCAAAATATTACACAAAAAGGTTAATATCTTTTACCGCCGCAAGGGGCCAAAGTTTCGAAAAATCACAAAAAAAAAATGTTTTTTATCAAAAAAAAAAAAAATAATTATCCAACCATACCAATACAATTTCAAATAGAATGGAACAGCTACATCAAGATGTTAATAATGTTCCAATAAAATATCATTATGTTGAAATCATTTCTATTACCGCCGCAGTGGCGGTCAAAATTTTGATAAAAACGGCAAAAATTGCAATTTTCCGGTTTTTTTAATTTTTAATTTTTTATTATATGTTTACAATTAAATAAATTTGCATTACAGCTAGTAATAACAGCTAGTAATGTCTAGTAATTTTGATCATGGGGATTGCCAACCAAGGGCGAGAGGGGCCGGCCCTCCTAAATTTGAGAAAAAGGGGCTCTTTGAAGAAATTTCGGGGATTTTTAGGTAAATTTTGGTGATTTTTTTGGTAGGGGGGCCTTTTACATAAATTCCCCCTAATTTTTCACTTTTGCCCCCCCCCTACGAAAAACCCTAAAAATTTCCGGAAAATCCCCAAAAGCCCTTCAAAAAGCCCCTTTCTCTCAATTTTAGGGGGGGGGGGCCCTCTCGCCATTGGTTGGCAATGCCCATGATCAAAATTACTAGACATTTATAAGTTATTACTAGCTATAATGCAAATTTATTTAATTGTAGACGCATAATAAAAAATGAAAAATTTAGAAAAAACAGAAAATTGAAATTTTTGCCGTTTTTATCAAAATTTTGACCGCCCCTGCGGCGGTAATAGAAATGATTTCACCATAATGAAATGTTACTGGAAAATTACTAATATCTTGGTGTAGCTGTTGCATTCTACATTAGAAATTGTATTGGTACGGTTGGATAATTTAATTTTTTTTTTTTGAAAAAAACAATTTTTTTGCGATTTTTCGAAATTTCGCCCCCCTTGCGGCGGTAAAAGATATTAGCCATTTGGTGTAATATTTTGCGAATTTATTCCTTATTACCAATGGCAACTTTTCCGCACTATTACGTTTCGATTATATAAATTTCGGTTTTTTCGACCCACCCTAATGAGCATGCCTTTATTACATATGCCACATTGACAAATGCGAATTTTTTTTCACCATTGAGATCTTGTTTTTCGAATGATTACCTCCATGTTTTAATATTTTCATGACTCATAATGAACGAATCTCCTGTGTTTATTTACTCTAATGGATTGAGATATTCGGTTAACCTAATTTCCACTGAAGTTATCGCAGAATCTATACATTGTTGAATGTAACTCATCTCTCAAGCAAACAATTTTTTTTGAACGACCTTTCTAAATATGTAACTTTAATGCAATTTTATTCGAAAAAATAATTTTGAATAAAAATGGCTGCTTGGCATATGAAAAAAGATGTGGTTAGCCCGTATTTGTTTTCCTCCATCACATGACTTGCGCTTTTATTATATAGATTACGTATGATAGGATTTAACAGAATAAAGAAAACTTTCATTAATAACTTTTTTAATTTTTCGATTTTCATAAAATTTGAAATGACTTGACAAAATTCTGCAACAAGTATATATATTAAATTTAAAATCATTCGGTTGGGTAGTTTTTGCGCTGTTATATGCGGGGCAAACGGACGGATGGACAGACGGGCGGACGGGCAGATGGACGGACGGTTCAGACGACGATTATAGTTGCTACGTATTTATATAATTACAAACGCACCTAAAAATCGAAAAAAATCGAAATTTTGAAAATAATTCGATTTTGTAGCGCTAGAAACTTGAAATTTGGAATAAAGGTAGTACTTAGGATACAGAAAAAGAAAAAATACAGAAAATTCGAAAATTTGAAAAAATTGAAAAAATTAAAATAATTCGATCTCTTAGCTTTAGAAACTTAAAATTCGGCGTATTGGTAGTGTTTAGGATTCAGATTAAGGAAAAAAAAAAAAAAAAAAAAACAATAAAAATCGAAAATAAAATCAAAAAATCGAAAAAATCGAAAAAAATCAAAAATTTGAAAATAATTCGATTTTGTAGCACTAGAAACTTGGAATACGGAATAACGGTAGTATTTAGGATACAAAAAAATTAAAAATAAAAAATCCAGAAAATCCGAAAAAAAGAATTAAAACATCAAAAAAATTTTAAAAAATCGAAAATTTTTGATTTGTTGGAATTTTCCGTAATTTTTAATTTTGTTTTTCTTTTTATCCTAAACAGTACTTTTATGCCAAATATCAAGCATCTAGGGCTGCGTGTAATGCTTTATATCGATAGCACCTTTCCTGGAAGCAACTCAGGGTACTTTTGATCCCCCTTCCATACCTTTGTGTGTGTGAGCTGGAGTCTCTCAGTAACCTGAAAAATTTTCCAGTTATAAACTATATGAATTTAGAGTAATCAGATGTATCAATTAAGTTACCCGCGTCAGCGAAACTTATATATATATAAATAATATAAATATACTTAGAAAAGGACACACTCTTTAAATTTCCCAGGCAAGATCTGATGTCTTTGAGAATTGGCGCCCCGTTCTACCCGCATTGTACCAAAATATGCCGAGTTAGATCAGTCACCCTTACACTTACTGTTATGGAAGGAATTGAAAAAGGGGAAAAATTACAAAATTCGGAAAATTCGAACATAAAATTGAAAAAAACGAAATATATGTAAAAAATGAAAATTCGAAAATAATCCGATTTTTAGTCATAGAAACTTTAAATTTGGTGTAAAAGTAGGGTTTAGGATACAAAAAATGAAAATAATTTAAAAATCCGGAAAATTTAAAGAAAATAATCAAAAAATCAAAAATAGTTCGATTTGTTGTAATTTTCCAGAATTTTTAATTTTGTCTTTCTCCGTATTCTAAACGCTACTTTTATGCAAATTATCAAGTATCTAGGGCTGCGAGTAATACCTCAGATAGCTAGAACCTTTCCAGGAAGCAATTGAGAGTAATCATGACTCACCCTCCCACCGTAACTTAGTACTTGCTTAGGAACTTAAAATTTCTTTTTATCTAGAAGACATTGCAAACGGAACTAAAGCTCCAAATTTTTTGTATTTCCAAATAATAAGGACAGGGCTTGGCGGAAATCAGTGGATAATGTCCAAAAAGAGCCCAAAGTCAAGAAAAGGAGGATTGCTTACAAAAAGCAGTGAAATCCCATCGAAAACGTCACATGTAAAAAATACAACCAAGTCTCGTAACCCTTTTACCGTAAAAAGTTCTGAAATAGTGTAAAGCCAAGTTTATTTCTCTTATTAACTCTCAAATTATCATTCATAAATCCCTCCTCGTCTCTAGATCTTTTGTTAAAGATTATTTTGTGACTTGGCAATAACGCAGCATAGGGAAGTTATTTCACTTTACTATGTGTGTTATGGGATGGGAGGGGACTACTTCATTAAACCTAATATGTATGCATAAAGAAAGGATGCCTTGTGTGGATGTTTTTCTAAAAGGGGTTGTTTCGCACGTATTCACGTTACATCGGAAGAAAACCACCCAAAATTCCGGACATTCAGCTCAACCGCAGAAAAGGTTTCGCACACAGGCTTAGAATATTTTATAAAATAAAGTCCGCGCAACAAATACATATACTTTCAATGCTCATATAAATACAATTTTATACAATATTTTATTAATAAACTCGATTATTAAAATGTAAGCAACAGGCATCCCATTCTCTTGCTGCGTAATTAACAAGTCAAAAAATAATCTTTAACTAAGACACAAGGAGGGATTTATGAATGAAAATTTCAGAGTTAATAAGAGAGATAAACTTGGCTTTACACGATCTCAGAACTTTTTACTGTAAAAGGGTCACGAGACTTGGCTGCATTTTTTACATGTAACATTTTTGATGGGATATATATATGTATATATATAACTATAAACCTATAAATTAAAAATTAAAAAAAACAAGTTCTAGCAACAAAACTGACCAAATCTCTAATTTTTTTTACAGATAAGTAAGTATAAAGTGTATACAGAATACTATAAAATTAATAAATAATTAATCCATTCAAACATCAAATTACCGTATCTTCAATTCAAGCAGCCAAACATACAGAATGTTTTTTTAAGAAAAATTAGAAAATAAATATTTCAAATGATAAAAGATGCCAGAGGAATAAAATGAAATTTAGATATAAACTGAAAGTAAATTAGAATTGGGAAAAAATAATAAATAGGAAGACATGTGCAAAGCATTATATATAATACATTCGAAGCAAAAAACATCCAAAAAGTTCTATTGAATTCTGACCCAAACACCAATTTAAAGATGGCATAAAGTGAGTAAATAAAGAAATTTTAAGTCAATAAATAATTAATAAATTCAAAAAACAACTTTCCGAAACACCAAATTAGAGATGGCATAGTAATACATACATAATAAGTTAAGAGAAAAACAGAAAAAAATAAGAAGATAAAAGATGCAAGAACATTAAAATAAATAAAAACCAAATACAATTTGAATAAGAAATGGAATTTAAATATCGAAGGAAATTAAAATGGAATTCGGAAAAAGACATGTGACCATGTGTAATCATCAGTTGGCAGCACATGTCACATGTCAAATGGAAATGCAATATTTCATAGTATAAACTGCCATATTTGCCAAGAATAGTATATTTCTGCCAATATATTGCACAAGAAGGAAACAAAAGGAAAAAAAAAATAATAATAAAACAAAATTACTCACAAACCATGCGTTGTATGTCATACATTACAGAAACATCATCTTAGCTACATTTGAATTGAGCACATGAGATCACAAAAAAGTTGTATGACCACAGTTAAAGTAATTAAAGTGAAACATTTATAAATGAAAGAAAATCTATAAATATTAGAAAAAAATTCTTAGAATTAAAACACAGAAAACGATAATAAAAAGATTTTAAAGTTTGAGAAAAAATTTGAACCGTTATTTGACTGAATTGTACAATTATTATCTAACAAAAAAAAACAGAACATGAGCGCCCTCTATAGTCCAATGAAATAGTAATAACTAAAATGGTTTTACAATGTATAGTGCTGTCACTTATATATACACTCATGTCCAAAATTAAGGTCATAAACATAAAATCTGTGAAAACTTATGGACTATTCACTGTGTTGCCATGAAATTTGGAATAGAGGTATATTACAATATTACAATGGGAGAAAAAATATAGCAACATAACAACAGGGAAAATATTTTAATTGTGAATTAAAATACAGGTTATATCAAAAAGTGTTAAATCATGATTTAGAAATAAAGTATTTATCTCTGGAAAAGTATGTCTAATATGGAGTGTGGCCACTGTGCACTGCTATACAAACCTCATCACAACGAGCTCTCATACTGTTTATGAGGGTGCCAATAAATGTTTGTGGCAACAAAGCCCATTCTTCCAAAAGCGCGGCTTTTAACTCCTGGCGGGTCCTGGTAGGGGGGGTTACGCTGTGCAATGGCTCTTCCTAGACCATCCCAATGTCACCAGGAAGGCCAACAAGACCGCCACAGAGCAGCGACACCTGCACAGAATAGCTACTTGGCATTAAGCGCACGACGACGTAGGCCGGCAGCGACTCCTCAGCTTGCTCCTGACCTTACTGCAGCGTCTGGAATAAGAATTTCCAGACAAACAGTATATAGACATCTAGCAGAGAGGGGCGCTTTACGCCCGGCGTCCAGTCGTGTGTGTCCCTTTCACTGCATCGAACAGGGGAGCCCGGTTGTTGTGGAGCCGAAGACATAAGTCTTGGACACAACAAGAATAGGGGCGTGTTATTTTCAGTGATGAGTCGCGATTCACCACGCAAAGTGGCTTCTCGTCGAATCTTCATCTGGAGAGAACGTGGAGCTCGCTATCATCCCTCCTACGTAAAAGAAATCCACAGATTTAGTGATAAAGGAATCCTTGTCTGGGGCGGCACAATGTTGGGCAGCCTTACCCCACTGCACGTCTTCGATGCGGGTACTGTCAACGCATATCGCTATAGAGCTGAAGTCCTTGAAAGCTATGTGAGGTTGTTCCGGGGTGCTGTAGGCCCAGACTTCATTTTTATGGACGATAATGCGAGACCACACAGAGCTCACATTGTTGATGATTTTCTTGAAGAAGAGGATATTCGCCGTATGAATTGGCCCTCGAGGTCTCTGGACCACAATCCTATTGAACATGTTTGACATGGTCTAGGAAGAGCCATTGCACAGCGTAACCCCACTCCCAGGACGAGCCAGGAGTTAAAAGCCACGCTTTTGGAAGAATGGCTTTGTTGCCCCAAACATTTATTGATACCCTCATAAGCAGTATGCGATCCCGTTGTGAGTCTTATTTAGCAGTGCACGGTGGCCACACTCCATAGTAGACAGACTTTTCCCGAGATAAATGCTTTATCTCTGATTTATGATTTAACATTTTTTGATATGCCCTGTATCTTAACTCACAATTAAAATCTTTTCCATATTGTTATTTTGGTATATTCTTTCTCCCATTGTAATATACCTTTGTGCCGAATTTCGTGGCAACTCAGTGAATAGTTCATCAGTTTTCACAGATTTTATGTTTATGACCTTAATTTTGGACATGAGTGTATTTTATCCCAAAAAATTAAATATATAAAAAAATATTAAAATTAATTTTAAATAAAGAAGTATGTTAAGTTTACCGCATCTAAAAATAATAACTATAAAATTTGATATATGTGGTTGCAGTAATTGATTTGAGATCGTAATATATGAAAGGAAATTCTTAGATTATTAAACAAATTTTATCTATACTAATAAAAGAAAGTTTCGCTCTGTGTGTCTGTGTGTGTGTCTGTTGGCGATGGCTAGGAAAATTTAGCGCACCTAGAAGTCTGTAAATTTAGATTTAGGTAGTCCAAATCCTCTCCGGGTATACCTGAACGTCAGAATTTTAATATTTTAATTACTTTCTAAAATATTAATTAAAATGCACAAAGAACTCTCATTAAAAATACGTTTTTTTTCTTCGGTTGGTTGGTTGTGTAGAATATCTTCTCAGAACACATTAAATAAATCAGAGTAATGATGCATAGATAAGGACTTATAACGATATAGTGCCAACATGGATTGCAGTTACCTGCATATAGCCAAGCTAATGTAGCGCCATCTACTCATGGCAAATTACACAAACGCCAACTGCTTAAGACATTTACAGGTGCGTTTTTCTTCATTATAATTATCTGGGTTTCAGGTTTTTTTTTTTAAACAGGACATATACTATTATGATAGAGACTATTAATACAGAAAACTTTATTTAACAGATTATTTGTTATATATTTGCGGGAATGGCGAGGGGTAAGGGTCTAATTACATTTAACAATTTTAACCCGTAGCTATTAATTGTTGTTTTATATACAGAATACCGCTATTTTAAATCTCAGTTTCTCGGTAATATCTCAGTAATAATGTTCCGAACTTCTCCATTTAGTTTCATTTTTACTAAATTATCGTAAAAATCAGCATTCATTGCTTCAAGGGGTATTTCTAAAAAGCAATTACCAGTATTTCCGAATAATAGCCTAAGCCAAATTTCAAATTAAGTTCCTAGCTTAACCAAATGTACCAATCTTCAAAGATGTATAGTGATCCTCCTAATTAGTTATTTGCTGGAGGTCACTTGAACATTCACCGCCCCCCCCCTCCGGGGACCTCCTTCAAAGTTTCTCTAACTATTCCCCGTTTCCATATCACAGCAACTATCTTTCCGATTTCAACGTAAGTGATTACAAAAATTATAATTAACTTAATAATCGCGCTTTATAACATTAAACTAAATTTATGAGTAGCGGTTACCACTATTTCTGAATAATAGTTTAAGCCAAATTTCTAATTAAGTTCCTAGCTTAACCAAACGAACGAATTTTTAAAGATGCATAGTGGTTACCCTAATTAGTTATTTGCTGAACGGCACTTGAACATTCCCTTCCTCCTGACCCCTCTTTCAAAGTTTTTTCACTAACTATGCCCCGTTTCCATATCTCAGCAACTATCTTTCCGATTTCAACGCAAGTGATTCCAAACATTATAATTAACTTAATAGACATCCTTTATAACATTAAACTATATTTATGAGTAGAGGCTACCACTATTTCCGAATGATAGTTTAAGCCAAATTTGTAATTAAGTTCCTAGCTTAACCAAACGAACGAATTTTTAAAGATGTTTAGTGGTCCTTCTAATTAGTCATTTATGATATAGAATCATTTATACATATCTTTATTCTAAATTATTATCTTCCTAACTTAATTTTTAATATATTAATTAATATTCTCTTCGCTCAAATATCTCTTATTCTAAAACCTCAAATGTTACTTCCTTTTCTCATATGAAAGACTATCTTTACTAAATGCAGCATGTACGTTATAAATCTATTTTAATTCCAGTGCGGTTATAACAGATGTAATATTATGTGTTCCGGACATTCATTGACAGCTGCTTGGGCGCCCAACCTTTTTCTGTTCATAAACAAATTGTGCAAGTAATGTAATTTCCCAGATACAAAGTTTATCTCTTTCCTTTAACTAAAATTCCTTTCCCACCGGGTTGTCCGCACGTGTCCTCTAAATTTCACAAAAATTACGGGTTCGCCAAATGTGGTAGCATATTCATTACATACTCCCAAAATATTTATATTAATTATCCTTAACGTACATATAAATTCTTCTGCGCGTCTGCGGTTTGTTGGCTCAATCTAATATCGAATCTTGGCGAGACATTCTACTGCCCAAAGGGCAGATCACTCCTAGCTCTTGTTCTGTCAACAACGTTTTTTAGCCTCCAATATCCGAGACCACCCCATTCTTACCATCTTATACGTGCTATATATCAATAAAAAATACTTCAGCTGAGATGTCTTCGTTCATTGGATATTCTGATTTCTGCCTTCCTGGATTATGCTTTGTCGCGAATGATAAAATCACCTCGGTTTAAACAAAGCATCGCATAAAATATAATTTAATTTGTTTAACTTTAAAACTTAGACCTGGAAAGAAATGATGCATTAATAATTAATCACTCTGACTAGTTTAAAAACATGACAAAAGATTTTAGAAAACAAACAATTAATTTACTTAAAAATTTAAACATAGATTAAGTTACAAAAAAATTAAACATTTAAAATGCCAATAGGAGCATTTTTACAAAAGAGGGCGTTACTTTCATTTTAGATGCAGTGAAATATTTGCCATTTTAAATTTTCCTAAATACTTCACAATTAATTTTATCCAATTAGATTAAGACGTGAATTGAGCAATTAAGATTTTTTAATTAATAACATAGTACATAAAAAAGGTAATAGTTCATATAGACATGTTCTCTTCTTCCCTAACATTCAACAATAAAACATTCATTGTACACATAAATAATTTGAATGGGCAGAAAGAACTGTTCTACCTATATACAAAGTAACTGCCGTTGAGACTCGTTGTTGATCATCACTTCCGAAAATCTAGGAGAGCCAGGTTTAAGAGCCTGCTATCTCAATGTCTGTTTGGCACAAAAAAAGTTATAATTACTAAAAACATCTTTCACTCATCGTGAGCAAAACTCTACATAAAGTACACTCATACTTAAAGACTTTATAGAACGAAAGTCCAAAAGATAAGTCAGAGTTGCATTAACATCAGATATCTAATACATTCTATGCAATGATCTCATCTCAGAAATGATGCTTACTTCTCTCGGAACAAGAATAGAATTTATTTGATCATCTCAAACTCCAAATCTAGAGAGATCCTTACTTCACTAAAAACAAGGAACAGAATGAACTTTGAAGGTTTACTCCATGAAGCTCAAGATAGAATGATTTTCTGACTCTAAAAATCTCTACAACTCCTCTTACTTATGATTTTGGAACAGGCCAGCAATAGGTACCCAAAATTTGCATATTTAGTCCTAGTGGTTGCTGTGAATTAACATCTTCCACATATTTAATTTGTCCACCAATTCGTGCCTAATAAGATACGCCACTGGCCCGGGATCTTATCTGCAGCCATGGGGCTTATACCTCACCCGCATCGCTGGTCAGATGCGTCACCATACCACGTAATCGCAACACTGGGCCACACAGGGTGGTCCTGCATCTGAGTCCCGTAAAACATCGAATCCTAAACATGTCATTGTTGGTTCCAAGGAGTACTTTAAGTCCAGACATACTCATAAAGCTGTCACTCATTGGAATTAAGTCTGTTATGCCATTCTAGACGTAACAATACCAACAAGAGCTGTTTACTCTGATAAAAATTACTTCTTACATACAATGATATATACTATATACACATACAGAATACAAATAACATTATAAAAAGGAAATACACTTGCACATACTAACAATAATACCGTAATTAAAAGAGAAATATTAATTAAAAAATTATATAAAAAATGCATGAACGTTAATTAAGAAATATACATATATTTGAAAGATTGCTTAAAGCTGAAAAGTGGTCGTATCATTCCACCACCACTCCAAATAGCATGAATAAGTAAATAAACAAATGGACAATGTTAATATGAGTCTGTTTTTTTTTTTTCTTTTTCTTTTTCTTTCCTTTTTTCTTTTCTTTTTTTTTTTTTTTTTTTTTGCACATTTGCAAGCAAGTTGTGAATTTAGTTAACAGTTGCTTGAAATTGCTTTCATTTTTAGTTTAAAACTTACTTGTTATTTATGTATTTAAATCTTTTGGAAATTAATTAAATAATTAATTTCAAATTAATAAGGCATCATAAAAAATGAAAGATAATTAAAGAATGTTTTAGTTTACCTTTATTAGAAAGTCATGAATATCTGTAAAAAGTGTGTTTTGGTATATCGGTAGATATTCAAACAATCAGTCATAATCAAATATAGGGAACTTTGCTAGATAAATATGTATTTTAATATTGACCCATTCTAATTTCACGTATTTGATTAGGAATTTGAATGCATATCGAAAGGGTAAATAACTCAAACCAGATCAAAGTTATTCAGATAACAGAGTTTTTTTAATTAACCCTTTCAGGGTCAAGTAATTGCGTTTATGTAATGTGGAATTCACACAGAATGTTCGAAAATCTTTATTTGAAAATAAGGAAATGCAATTTCACAGATTTTATTTTCACAAAAGTTTTAAAAGCGAAATTTTGTTCAAAATTTCTAGTATAAATCGTGATTAAAATTAAGTGGTATAAAAATATCCCACCTCCCTTCAAGGGGTTAAGGTAGTCCGATATTTTACAATTCTCATTTTTCATTTTTTATATCTTATTAAAAAATTTGTCCGATGCATGCTATTATATTAACAATTTTAATAAAATTTATTTTAATAGATAACAATGTAATTAGTTTGGCGAATTCGCTGCTTTAATATACAAAGATAGGTTAAAAAGGAGTTAAAATATGTCTTTGTTAAGCAAACACATCAAAATAATATATAACTGAAGTGAACTGACAAGAAAATGTTATTAAGATAAAACACCTGCAGAAATATGATCAAACTACAATTGAAAATTAAATTCTAAAAGATAAATATAGAACAATAAATAAAGAACATAATATATTTTCTGCTCTAAAACGAATTATTTAAGCAAGGCACTTCACTGACGTAACATTTAAATTTAGAGTTTTAAATGGAGGTGCTTCTGTTATTCTAACATAACTCTGTATAATGGTTGAGTGATTTGTGACTTAGAATTCATCTGATACAACCGAACGTTATATTTAGAAATACATTTTCTTGAAATTCAGGAAGTTTTTTTTTTTTTTTTTTTTTTTTTTTTTTTAAGGCGGCGGGATTCTTGCAATTTGTTTAATTTAATGTACGACATCATCGCATTCTGACTTAAGGATCACGAAACAATGTATATTTATTCTGCATTGCTTATCTCGCATTTTCTTGCATTATTTCCTTTGTTTCGACTAAATTAACGCTTTCGGGTCCAAACTGTTTTTAAATTTTAGAGAAAAATCAATTTTAGGTTTAAATAAATTAAAAAGAGCTATTTAAATGAGTAAAAATAAAATTTACTAACATTTTACGGACAAGTCATTTACTGAAGTCTAACGAATATGTCATTTATGAAAATTTAATGATGAGAGTTATTTTGCGCAAGATTAATTTGACAATAAGGTATGGAAGGATTTTTGAAGACGTTTCGAAAATATCGTATTACAACATTATTAAATAAACATAAAATCATTCTAGTATTTTTTTTTCTTTATTTTTATCATAAATCACACTGGCAAGGAAAAAAATAAAAAAAATTCCTCTCTGCAAAACAATAGAGAAAATTATATAAATCGACTTTTTCCAAATCTAAATATGTTATCTGAATTGCCTCAGCACGTACCATTTTTCTGAGAAGCAGTTGTATATAGTAATAACAAATAGTGAAGGATTATCATATTAATTTGCAATACTGGAAAAAATTCAGATCATGAAAAAAGTATTTGCATTTTCTTAGATAACAAATCGATAAAATATAGTATGAAGTTTGTTGACATTTATATCAAGTTTTTTTCTTTTGGTGTCCCCTCCCCCCTTTCTTATCTGAATTTACTATTTGCTATCGACTAATAGATTTTCATTCCTTATGCCGCTGTAACTCGAATAATGTTTTCATATATTTATTTATAGGTAATTTACATATTATTATATACATTTTATTATTTACACAATTTCTACTTGTGTTTTAGGAAGACATAAAATACCTTAATTTTAAAAGCAATTTCTCCTACCTAAAAAATGGTACGTGATACAGCAATTTCATTGCTATATTTTGATTTTGTAACATGAAATCTATAAGAATCAACCACTATTTTTGCAGCGAGGCTTTTGGTACCGACCAGTGTTATTGAATCGGGCAAGTATCCAATATATTTACTTTCCGAACACATAATGTGAGGAAAGTATTGTAATAATGATGTGTGTGTGAAATAGTGAATACTATAAATCACAAAAGAATGATAGCCCATTGGGCGAATACACTGTAAACTTAAATGTCTGAAATTCAGACACACAAGTGTCTGAAACGGATGGTTAAAAAATATACACTTTAAAGTGTCTTAATTTGTAAAACACTTGTTTGCGTCTGATTTTCAGACATTTGAAACGTCTGAATCGTGGCCATTTTTGGCCCGATTTATCGGCAATAGGCAGCCATTTCTGAATATGTATTATTTTAAAGTTTTAAATACAATGTTTAACCACATTGAATCTTGAATAAATGGGAAAATATTTAACCATAAAGCAGGGCTGTGGTTCGTTTCAGAAGCAGAAACCTATTAAAGCATGAGCAAACTGGGCCATCGCGTCTCCCCCTTCTGATATTAGGGGGCCCCAAATTTGATATGCAATTTTCGTAAAGCTGACATTTTAAATCTCTTTTGCCATCTTACTGATTATAATCAATATTTTGAACTTTTAGAGTAGGATAAGTTTAAAAACAAAAAATATATTAATCTAAATACAGTTAAATCTCTCAATATTGGACACCGTATCACAGAACTTGTTCGTTATTCAGAGAAAGCGATAAATGTTATTCCGAATAGCAGATAAATTCCGTGGCCCTGGGATGTCCGCTACTGAGAGGTTTTACTGTATTTAGATAAATATATTTTTTTTATACTTATCCCACACTAATAGTCCAGAATATTGATTATAATCAGTACAATGTTGAACCGAAATTGAGGGCGGCTCACAACTGCTCCAGCTGCAGAGGGAACCGCACGATATCAACGAAAGTGAAGGGGGCTCACATGGGCCTAAGCCCCACCCCTTACGTCGTTGTCTACGTTCTGCCGTCTGCCAGTACCGAGGTATGCTGTAGGCCGCCTCACGCACTGAACCAGCCGTCACTATGGAACCACAAGTGGTCCTTGTCGTATAATGTCCGTCCTCGCCTCCGTCTCGCCTTAGATAAATGTGGAAGTGGTCCTATCACATCAGATAGCCGTTGCCGCTCGAGTCACCCCCGGCAGGTCAGAATAGGGCACGAGATATAGACCTACGAGATGTTTTTTGCCTAGTCGACCCGCAGTGTTCGGAAAGTGGAGCCACTCCAGCTTTTTTAATTCAATGAATGATACACATGTTTGACATAATATCTTCAGCAACGTTATATAGAAGTTTAAGCGAACAATTTTTGTTTTATAACTAATTCGTGAAACGTAATGAAGTGAAGAAAATGTAAATGATAGTAAATGTAAAAACATATACTAGCAGTATTACATGCAGATAATAACAAAAGTAATTGTAAAAGGAAATAATGGTAAATGTAAGAACATTTCGTACAATCAAATGCCAGATCTGAAAAGGTTAAAAAAATAATCCTATTAAATTAAAAATTTCTGAACTAAATACATAATTTTTAGAATATATTCGTTTCTTCTTCTCAGTTTGTTTTCCGAATGTTAATAAACGGAATTAACTGTGGGCAGAGAATTACGGGTTTACGTCACCGTTCTTTTTTATCTCGAAATCCCATATTAACCAATGGGAATATTTTATTTGATAATTACTCATTATCTAATGTAATTATCTAAATGAGGTTTTTACTATCATAAAGAAGACGTCTGATGTCGACACACACTGTGTTTTTTGCAAACATCGACAAAGCAGTGTTCGATATTTATAGAGTCGGTTCACAATTTCCAAACACGACAATTTTTGTTAATTTTATGCATTTTTAATTGAAAAATCACAAATTTTAGTTATTTTTTTGAAGAAAGAAGCATCGTCTTTTTCAATAAGGTTGATGCAGAAGCATGTTTTTTTGTTGATGCAGAAGCATGTTTTTTTTTGTTTTTTTTACGTGGACTTTCATGAAATCAAACACTGCTAACTACCAAAGTTTGCACTTGGATGCTGGTAATCCCAACGTTTCTCTTTCCTCAAATGCCTACAGAAGAGGAATGTACCAACGATTTTGCGGGATGTAATGGGATATTTACTTTACAAGACGAAATTGATGAAAATAAAATTTAAAAATATAAAATAGAAAGCAATACATTAGTATCCAAATCCAATTAATTAAAAAATACATTTTTTAGGCTCAGAATATTGTTTACAAAATGAAAAACATATAATTTACGACGATATAAGTTATTGGACATGCATACAACAGTTACTCATTGTATTACTTTCACATGTTTTCTTACTTTTCCGATACATTTCCTTCTAAAAACGGGGATAGACGGTATGCAGGGGGGAAAATATTGATATTATTGTCGATATATAAGCATTCTCTGGATTTTGAAATTTAGTTGACTAAATTTTCTTTGTGACCAATTTTGAAAAATACAGAAAATTTATTCTTTTCGAGTAACTTAAAATTAATCAACACTAAGAGAAAGTACAGCTATAAATATTACATTTTTTAAGGGGTAGCTTCTCTTCCTCTAAATCGTCCGTGGAAATTACTTTTTAGCTGTTTTTTTGTTTATGTATTAAAGAATTATATCAAATGGATGGCTCAAGGCAGTATACCAGCGAAGACATCAATCCCCCCCCCCCCGATTTTGAAATTTAATAAAGTAGATGTTCTTTTTCTACGATTTTGAAATTTAATAAAGTAGTTATTCTTTTATTCCGATTTTGAAAGACATAGTGCATTTTTTTCGAGTAATTTAAAGTAATTAAACACTAAGAGAAAGTAGAGCTAAGAATTTTCCATTAAAGATGCTGGGACTCACCCCCGTACATCCACCATTTAAGTTACATTTTATTTCTGTTTTCCTTTTAATGTTTATGTGCTTAAAAGTTATCTTAAAGGGTGTTTTAGGACAGTGTTGAATTCTTTGGAGGGGCAGGAGGGCATCCCTTGGATTTAGAAATTTAATTAACATAATTTTCTTTTTTTCCCATTTTAAAAGACATAGTAAAATTTGCAATTTTCGAATAACTTAAAGACACTAACAGAAAGACGAACTAAAAATTTGTAGTTATAGGTGTGGGGCAGATAATAATTAGTTCTGTTTTTCTTTTTGTCTTTATGTGTTAAAAATTACAACAACAGGAAGTGGGAAACCTTTCACCCCCCCCCCTCCAGGGGGTAAAAATACCTTTTATGGAATATTGTATTAGCATAGGAAATACAACACTAATGACCTTAAAAAAATTACTTATTTTGAATAGGCACCATGCATAGAAATAATATAAACTTGGAATATACAAATTTTTATATCCATAAATAAATACATAATTTTGCAAAATTGGAATATACAGACTTTTTTGTACATAAAATATGCACTATTTATGTTATCATAGAATATGCGCTATGTTTGGAAGCATAGCATATGCACTATTTTTCTACAAAAATATGCACAGTTTTTGAAAACATAAAAATTGCACTTTTTTGTATGCATAAAAAATGCAGGTAATTTGCAAGAAAAGTGTATACTCTTGAAATATTAAAAAATATTCACTTTTTATGCACAAATTGTTTACAGTCCATCTTTTTTTTGCAAAATAAGTGCAAACTTTTTCCAGTGGGGTACATAGTTGACACTACATTTTACATACCTAGGAAAAATATATACAATTTTTAGCTATGTCGTGGAAATTCATCGTTTCGGTACACTGTGCGCCGTATAGTGTGTTTTTAAAAATTGTCTCCTATAAATTTATTTGTCTATTTTTTAAAATATTATAAAATAAAAAAAAACTGTTTAAATAGGAATTTCTAAGTTTACGATTTTCAAAATACTTAAAATCTAATTAGACATTATATTTTAAATACACCAATTCGGCACATTGGACATCTACTTTCTAATGATGAAAACCATTATTAGATAATTATATTAAGTAATGAATAACCATCGAATTAAATTTTCTCATAGGATGACATGGGATTTTGCGAACGGCGCGAAGGAAATTTATATCGGTGAAGCATTCCTTTAAAATGATTCACCCTTTTTTTGTGCAATAATTATGAAGCCACACAAGTAAATAAGAAAGTTTAGATGGAAACAAGAACTAGATAATATCGTATTTAGCTGGAATAAGGAAATAATACACATTAGAGGCTATTCTGTAACCGCTCATTTTCTTTTTAACTGAGAAACACGTTTTTGAGAAAAATTTGAGCTAACAGTCACGCGATACTTGATATTTTCACGTGTAATAAATGTCAGCGATATTAATACACACTCCAAATAGACGAAGTGTCTGATTACTCTTCCTATAAATGCAATACATTACTCATTACAAAGGTATTTGAAATAACATTTTATATTTTTCTGGCGTTTCTAACGTTTTCCGATATGCTGTGTTCAGAAATGCTTGGTTTTCCTTATATCTAGTAAGGTTATAGGCAATGTGTCAGAAAAAGTTACGGAGAAACTTTTCAAAGAAAAAAAAAGAAGAAATATTACATTATGTATAAGTTATGGAACATTTTCCAGTATTATGTTTTCCTATATTATAGGAAAGTAATGTCCATTTACGCACGCAGGGTAATTTACAAAGACAACACATCCACATTCAAACAAGATGTGTCTTCCTTACAATCATAACCAATTTTATGAAGCGAATTTTATTATTACTTATTATTACTTTTTACTCCTTATTTCTTATTAAAATATTTTATATTTTTAAAATTGGATATATTTTTACCATTTACGTATGGATAGATTTTATATCCATCTATTATACTCTGGTACATACTCTATTACTTTAAAGATAACTAGCCGATCTTCACCCGTGTAGCCGGTCGCTTCTGAGGGGGGGGGGGGGCAAATACATCCTGCAGCATACTGTCTTGACTTGTCTTGGGCCCAAAAATGGCATTTTACATGCGAACAGAGAAATTTAAATAGAATACTTTATTTTAAACTATGCGAAAATAACCAAATAATATATATATATATATATACACACTGGCGGAAAAAAAATCCCAACACCAAGAAAGACTTGTGTTAGATAAACGAAATTTGGTAGGCGTGTTTATACGTCTGAGAGATGACATCGATTCAAATTTCGCGACTCGCGCATAAGTGTGGCGCTAGTGGTGCCATTCAGAACTTGCAAATCAGATTTGCTTTAAATGCGTGCTGTAAAGTTCGGGAGCGTTATTTATCTTCGAAATTTGACGCATTGAGTTGATGTTAGCCAAAAATGCCTTTTAGAATACGAAGAAGCCATTATCAACAACTCACCGAAGTTGAACGAGGTCGTATAATAGGGCTACGAGAAGCTGGATTTTCTTTTCGCGATATTGCAGAAAGACTTGGACGGAATGTATCCACTGTGCATGATTGTTGGGAGTAGTGGTCAAGGGATGGTACAGGCTCAAGAAGACCGGGTTCCGGGCGGCCACGTGGCACTACTGAGAGGGAAGACTGCTGTATTCGGTGGCGTACGGCTGTGGCGCATCTTACTGCGTCTGCGGAAGAAATTCGAGCTGCAGTTGGTACCACAGTGACACAACGAACTGTTAGAAACTGGTTACTTCAAGGGAAGCTCCGAGCCAGGCGTTCTGTAGCGTGCATTCCACTAACGCCAAGTCATTGTCGTTTGCGTCGCCAGTGCGGTCAAGGCAGAGCTCATTGGAGGACGGAGTGGAGATGTGTTGTGTTTTCTGATGAAAGTAGGTTCTGCCTTGATGCCATTGATGGCCGTGTGTTGGTTAGAAGGAAGTCAGGGCAACGCCTACAACCAAACTGTCTGCGGCCTAGACAAAATGGACCTACACCTGGAGTCATATTCTGGGGAGCAATTTTCTATGCCAGCAGGAGCACTCTAGTGGTTATCCCAAACACACTGAATGCAAATTTGTATGTCAGTCTGGCAATTCAACCTGTAGTTCTGCCATTCATGAACAGCATTCAAGGGAGAGTTTTCTAACATGATAACGTTCGCCCTCATACCGCTGTTGTACGCAACATGCTCTACAGAGGGTCGACATGTTACCTTGGCCTGCGTGATCACCAGATCTGTCTCCAATTGAGCACGTATGGGATAACATCGGACGACAACTCCAGCATCATCCACAGCCAGCACTGACCGTCCCAGTATTGACACAACAAGTACAATAAGCATGGAACTCTATACCACAAAGTGACATTCGGCACTTGTATGACACAATGCATGCACGTTTGCAGGTTTGCATTCAAAATTCTGGAGGTTACACCGGCTATTAATGTAACAGCATTTCACATTTGAAATGCATTTTCTTGAGCTTAAATTAACCTGTGATCTTGAAAATCTAATCAATTAAACATGTTAACTAGACAAATGCATTGTCCAAATTTCATTGCTCTACAATAATTTTTTCTTGGTGTTGTGATTTGTTTTCCGTCAGTGTATATATATATATATATATATATATATATATATATACAGGGTGGTTATAATATAAGTATCCCTGTTTGGAGCTGTTTGGAGCTCGACGGAATGATCCGAATGAAACCAAAATCGGTGTACTTACTATTCGAGAAGGGGGAAGCAGAGTGGAATAATAATAAAAAAATATTTTGTTAATCACTGACAGATGGCGCTACTGAGTGTGAAATGTAATGTGTAATACAAGAACAAAAAAGTAATGCGCAGACCAAATGAAACACCTAATTTATTGGAAAATGTCACAGTGAACGTTGTTACTCTTTTTCATGGCGCTGCCGCGATCATATTCAGGGTCCACATGGTCATTGTGCTGAAGGGCACAATCCAGGCTGTGCACAACGTACTCAATTGCGAAATGTAATGCGTCAGGAGTGATGTTTCGTACATGTTATGATATGCAGTAAAGTCGTTGAGGTTTGTGACACCTCCACGGTACACAATATTACACATTACATTTCACACTCAAAAGCGCAATCTGTCGGCGGTTATTGCAATTAATTTTTTTAATGTTCCCTTCTTCTTCCCCCTTCTCGAATAGTAAGTGTACCGATTTTGGTTTCATTCCTGTTATTCCTTCAAGCTACAGACAGCTCCAAATAGGGATACTCATTTTATAACCACCCGGTATATAAGCACGTAAAAAATATTTCGTGACATTAATAATATTTTTTCCATAATCTCTCTGACAAAATACTACTGACCTGTGTGTATTTATCTAAGATGAGCGGAGAGCTTTCAGATGAAATAAATAAAAATAAGATTGCCTAAGATAAATGGCGATCATTGTAAATGGGTAATGTCACGCCCATAAATTATTAATGAGATGATCAAAATAACAGGGCCCTATGTATTTCTCAGCCATACATCGTTAATGCAGCGAATACTATAATATACTATAGCGAATACTGCGTGCATAAATCATTAAAATGAAATAACTTTAACAGGACCCATTCGGTTGCACGCTTTTAATCTGACTATACGGTAATCACCATAAGGCATCCTTGTAAATACCCTAGTCCATAAATATGGATATCAGTATTTAAATAGCAATTTTTAACACTTTTCAACCTAGTTGAAAAGTGTTTATGACTTCGGTTTGTCTGGCCGTATGGCCGTCTGCCTTCTGTCAGTGCTCTAACTCCCGTAAATATGCTCAGATTGCCTTGCAATTTTTATATGTTATTGTCGTTATCTATAGCATGTTCCCTATTTCAACTGAAGTGTGTAGCACTTATAGTTTTTTTACAGAGACACTCAAAAGAATTCCGTTACACTACGGTCTATGGGGGAAAATCATTTGCGGTTTATTTTAATGATGTTACACAATTTCAAACACATTGTAATTGATATGTATCACTAAGGTGCATTACAAGAAATTTAATATGGAATATGGTGTGCATAGCACTTATAGTTACTTTACAGGGACAGTCAAAAGAATTCCGTTACTATATGTCTATGGAGAAAAATCGTTTGCGGTTTAATTAAGTAATGTTTCACTATTTTAAACGCATTGAAATTTATGTCTATCACTAAGGTGCATTACAAGAAGCTTACTACAGAATATTGTTAGTATAGCAGTCATCGTTCATTTACAGGGACACACAAAATAATTCTCTACTGTCTGTTAACAATAATTCCTGGAAGTGCGTTTTAAGTTGCTGAACGCGATTTTAAATTTAACTCACTTTTTGTCTATTACTTGGTGTGTATAAATTCTGTAGATCATATACAAGGCAGCACAAAAGTTCGCGAACACATTTCCGTTTATTGACAGAAACTCCAGAAGGAGAATTTTAAACTGTGCTACGCGTTTCCTAACTAAACTAAAATTTAGCATCCTATGTAGTATATATACAAATCTATAGATCATATACAGGGCTGAATAAAAGTATTCGTATATTTTTCCGAATATTGTATATGTTGGAAATATACGTTGGAAATTCCTCAAATTACGTTTTGAAATATGTTATGCGTTTTCCAAATTGTTTACTTAGATGTTATTTTTTAGCTTATTAATGGTAATGATTTGTAAAATTATTTTGGAAGCGTTGCAAAGTGTTACATAATCTATGCTTGACGCATGATGTTTCGCTCTTGTTTACTTTCAAAAAATGTATTTTGAAAAAAGGTGGAAATGTAATATTTTGTTTAAAATTGTAAATCTGATCGCTAAAAGAAAAGAAAATCGAAAAGAAAATTATAAAATGTAAAATTAAAAATATATTCTTTGAAAAAAGATGTCACACAAAATATATAATAAAAAATCAGCAATAGTTCTCTTTTTCGTCTAATCTTCCGCAATCGGGTTCACAGCCGATGTTGCCCACAAACTCGCTAACTCTAAAATTGCTGGGAAATACACGATTAACTACTTTTTTTTGTAGATTTTAAAGCGGAGTTTCACATTCTTACTTAAAACTGCTTCTGAGATATGGCACAATTAACTAAAACTTTCGACACACAGTCTGTGTGACCCCCTTGATGGATTATTATCTAAAATTGTTGAACTACATATTTAACTATTTTTTAGTACATTTTTTATCCTAAATTTCACGCTCCTACCTATTACTGATATATGGCAAAATGACATAAAAAATTCGACCACCCCTGAAACCCCTTTTAGTGGTTGAATTTCAAAAATCTCAGAAATACATGTTTAACTATTTTTTAGTAGATTTGTTATCCATAATCTGAGATTTCAAGCTTCTAACTCAAAATGCTTCTAATATATGGCGAACATTCGAAATGACCTGAAAATTTCGACCCCCATTTAGCTCCTTAATGGGTGAATTTCTAAAATAGCTGAAATATGTGTTTAATTATTTTTAAAGCATATTTTTCATCCTGAATTTCAGGCTTTTATCCAAAACTACTGATGAAATATGGTGAAAAGTTGAAATCATCGAAATTTATCGACCCCCCCCCCATTTAACCCCCTTAGTAGTTTAATTTCTAAAATTGCCTAAAATAATGCTTAATTACTCTTTAGTAGATGTGTTATCCCGAATTTCACGCTTCTAACTATAACTGCTACTGAGATATGGCAAAATGGAGTAAAACCGACCACCGACCCTTAGTGTCCGAATTTCTAAAATCGCTGAAATACGTGTTTAACTAATTTTTCAATAGATTTGTTATCCTGTGTTTCATGATTCTACCTATAATTTCTACTGAGATATAGCAAAATGGCCTCTAATATTTGTCCTCCTATTTAACCCCCCTTAGTTGCTGAATTTCGAAAATTGCTGAAATACATGTCTATCTATATTTTTTGTAGATTTGTCATCCCGAATTCCGAGCTCCTAACTAAAAATACTGCTGAGATATGGAGAACAAACAAAATGACGTAAAACTTTCGACCCCCCCCCCCCATTTAACCCCCTTAGTGGATGAATTTCTAAAATCGCTGAAATAGGTGTTTAATTATTTTTTTAGTAGATTTGTTATCCTGACTTTCACGTTCCTACCTAAAACTGCTTCTGAGATATGGCGAAAACGCGAAATGACTAAAAACTTTCGACTCCCCCCCCCCCATTTAACCCCCTTTGTGGTTGAATTCTTAAAATCGCTGAAATATGTGTTTAACTAACTTTTAGTACATTTGTTATCCTGAATTTCGCGCTTTTAGATAAAACTGTTATTGAGATATGGCGAAAAGGCAAAATGACCTAAAACTTTAGACCGCCTATATAACCTCCTTAGCTGTTGAATTTCCAGAATCGCTTAAATACGTGTTTAATTATTTTTTAGTAGATTTGTTATCTTGTATTTCACGCTCTTACCTAAAACTGCTGATGAGATATGGTGAAAATGTCAAATCACCGAAAATTTTCGACCCCCCATTTAACACACTTAGTGGTTGAATTTCTAAAATCGCCTGAAATACATGTTTAATTTTAGTAGAATTGTTATCCCAAATTTCACGCTCCTACTTAAAACTCCTCCTGAGATATGCCGAAAAGACGAAATTATCTAAAAATTTCGACCCTCCATTTAACCCTCTTAGGGTGTGAATTTTCAAAAATGATTTCTTAGTGGGTGGCTACATTGTGTAAAGAACATGTCTTCCAAAATTCATTATTGTAGGACAAACAGTTGAGGTTCGGTTGGTTGGTTATTGACGGCCAATTATCTACACTTGGGATATAGGCCCTTTGGGAGTGCCCTTCGTGGGGGTCTTTCTAAGGGAACCTAACCCGTATTTACGCATGGATAAATCCACGGCTCGAAGAAAACCACGAAAACTCCGAATGATTAGGCCGACGGGCGCGATTGGGATCGAACCCAGCACCTCCCGTCTACCAGCTTCGAGAGCAGAACCTCTCAGCCACTGGTGGGGCCAGTTGAGGCTCGGCGTCGATTATGATAAAATCAAGCTACTCTTTTATAAGTATAGATTACGTTATTTTTCAGTTTTTACCAGAACATTAAAAATTTTATAACATTAAAATCTTGCTAAAATTGTCGCATATTTAAATAATCAAAAAATATTATATAGGTTATGTTTAATTATTTTTATTGTATTTCGTGTACGGGATTCCATCCCGAGTTTATAGGCTTTCCTCTCTTAATTAAATCCATTCATGAGTTTGAAAATACAAATGTCATCAACATGTAGTTTAAAGTAATTTAAACTGACACTTATAATAATTACAGTTTGGGTTTATCACCATATGATGATCAAATTCACTGCATCCTAAGCATTCACTGAATTTCGTTATTTGAATTTTAACATAGCCAGATATATTGTATATTAATTCGTAAGGTTTTAAATTTTCTGAAACCTTTTGAAGTTTGTTTCTGAGTTTAAGTGTGTTGACCTTTATATCATACATTATAATACGAGCAAATCTTGTTTGTCTGACTGTGTGTGTGTGTGTGTGTGGTTATGCAAATTTTACTTTAAAAACGGCTCTAACGAGTTTGACTAAATTTTCATCTTACCATTTTCGGGCACGAGCCATCTTACCATTTTCGAGCACATTGGGCTAGGTCAGATGTCGACTAGTGGGTCGTTTTGGGTCACCACGGGTCAGGGTCAAGCTAATTTTATCTAAAAAGCTGCTCAAACGATTTTGATTAAATTTTGTATCATACCATTTCGGATTACGAGAAGAGAATTGGGCTAAGTCGCATGTTCGAGAAAACTTGATTAGTGGGTCAATTTTGGGGCATTATGGGTAAAGCTAATTATATCTAAAAACGTGTCTAACGATTGATACTAAATTTTGTATCCCACCGTTTTGTATTACGAGAAAACCCTTGGGTTAAGTCATGTGTTCGAAAAAATTCGATTAGTGGGTCATTTTGTGTCACTACCGATCAGGATCCAGCAAATTCTACCTAAAAACGGCTCTAACGATTTGGACTAAATTTTGTATTACGCGTATTTTTTGGATTACGCGAAGATTATTGGGTTAGATCACATGTTTAATAAAATTCGATTAGTGGGTCCTTTTTGGGTCACTAGGAGTCAATGCATTCCAATCTGAAAGAAGGTTGAAACAGTTATTAAGTTTTAGAATAGTTGGCAGTAAACAAAGTCGCAAAGTTGGCAACATTTCACCAAATATCTCCAAATGTGACGAAATGTTGGCGACATTGGCGAGATTTGGTGGTTCAAGATTACATGCTTGGAACTAAAAGAAAGAATGTCGCCAAGTTTGCGACATTTTGCAAAAAAATTGGCTTTCAAAATCTGAAAGAATTTTCTAAACATTCCAAATAGGAGCCGAGATACATGATTCAACCAATCAGATGCCATAGTCCATTGTGCACGGAATGCTGTACTTTGATTTCTGACTATAAAAAGGCTTTTAGGCCTAAAAGTCCAGCTACCAAAAGAAAATGGGCAACGAACTAAAAATGTAGTTTGGAAGTATGCGCTTTCGTTGTAAATATGTAAGTAATGTAAAATTTAGAAATATGTACATAGTTTTAAGATTGATTGTTTCTGTAAATAATACTCTTATAAAACAAAATGCTTTATAGCAATAATAGAGTGGGAATTTATTGTTATATCTAGTTGAACATAAAGCTGATTTTAACCCAGCGTAGCTCGGTCTTCCTCGCTAGTATATAGATATAAATAAAATGATTGGTGACTCCAATGCGCTTCTATATCTTGCACATTTTTCACACGCTACGCGGGGGGAGGGAGGGGCGGAGGGTCACAGCTACCAAAAGATAAAAAAGTAATGCCTTTTCTTACCTACGTAGATATACGTTTAGAACTTTTTGACTGCTATCATATTGATTAGTGTCTGGTGTCTTTATGGTTAAATTTATCAGTTACCAATTAGAAAACTTGGTGTCATGATTAGATTCAAGGTGCGGAGGGTGGATCGAAAATTTTGTTTTCACAAATTCAAAACCTACCTATACGGAAAAGATGTTCTATTGTATAGAGATTAAGAGAAAAATAATTAAAAAAATTAATTTTAAAATTTAATACTGCCGCAATGGGGTTGAAATTTCTAAAAAAATGAAAAAATGACATAATTTTGGTTAGATGATTTTTTAATAAAAATAATTGTTTTAATATTAATCAAAACCTACCTATGCGGAAAAGATGTTCTATAGTATGGAGATTAAGAGAAAAATAATTAGGAAAATTAATTTCAAAATTTAATACTGCCGCAAGGTGTTTGAAATGTATTTATTTGAGTCTTTTTACGGTAAAAAGTCAAAGTGATTTTTGTTAAATGAAATATACATTTTAGTAATTTTAAATATTAAGTGCAATAAGAGGACACTTAGTTGGTTACAACAAAAAACTTCAGCTTCTTATTTACCAGCTTTTTTATTATTAAATAAAGAAAAACCTATAAAATCGTCGAAATTACAGTGGGCGATAATCACGTTTGGTGTTGAAAATAGGCATGAGGTTTCGTGATTCGATGCGATTTCTTATAAAACCGCCTTTTCTATACGATCAACAAACAGCAGAAGATGCTTCCGTGACTGTTTTGACTATCCGTTCTGTAGCTTGAGTGTGGCATGGAAACCCCTTGATAGTAGACATTATTGCCGCCGGAATAATTGCTGGATTTACTATTGCTTCTAAAATCATGTCGTCACTAAATCGTTCAGTTAGTGGAGGTTCTGTCACATTTTCCCATTTAATCAAATCAATATAATCCGTCGCACAAAGTTCAAAAGCTGGTAAATTGAAGATACGGATATTATTCGTTGAAATGTTTGGGATTGCAGTAGACCGTTTGACTTCGATCGCTTTTAGAATTCTTCGAAGGGCCAATCGCCTCATGTGAGTTCCGTCGTCAGGTAACATCGATATCAGGATATTTTCAGGATGGTAAAATACCCATTTCTCCTAATACTAAGGCCCTATTCCACCAGTGAAGCTTCTGGGCCCAGTCGTGGTTCCATCTACGTACGTGAAAGGATGACGTAGTGGAAGCTCATTGGCGTGTAACTGGCACACAAACCATTGTAGTGGACGCTTCAGAATCAGTACTAAATTTCGAATAACACCTTCTTTAACACCTGTGTCAATAGATGTTCCGTCGCAAATTATCGCAATCAACTTTGTTACATCTATATTGTTGCCAACGCAGGACAAAAAAATTACGATGTCTTTTCCAATGACTTGCACTTTCCCAGAATTTACATATACGTGTCTTACATATACGTAATCTTTCACAACTGACTGAGACGGTAGAGTGGTTCTTGCCTTTGTTCTCTCACGTCGAATTTTATTTCTGTCAACGACGTTCGATACATCGCTTTGTGAGATAATTCCTACATCTTGAAGCGCAGCTAACACGATGGTAGCGCCTGATCGGTCGGAAATGCCAAAACGGTCCAATGTTTTTGCTACGGCATGTAATTTCGTCACTATAGATGTGACAGTGACACCGTCAGCGTTTTGGGCGCCGCTTTCAAGGATAGCTGATGATGAAGAAAAGTCAGTATGCTCGCACATACGTCGCTTCAATTTACACCCGTTATTCATATTCTTATTCAAATATATTGAACTGGAAGAAACATCAGGCAGTGCTTTGTTTTTATCCACGTATCGCCCTTGCTTTAATTTTCGTTTCTTGGTCTTAATTATTTGTAAAGTGACTTTCCGATCCAGCGACCCGATTACCATTTTTCGTACAGTTCATTGGTACTTCCCGTTATTTCTTACAGAAGCAATATTCAAATGATTTACAAGTACACGCCGATATATCAAAAACAGCATTGGAGTTTTTCCGGAAAACGTCAATCTGCTTGCGATAGCTTTCAATCCCTTTCCTGGCTTTGTAAGATGGCTTTGTAAGAGGAGGAAAGTGCAGATGTAGACAATGTTTCCTTGCTTCGGTATTCTTTTGAATGCCAACATACGCACTTTATTACGTTACTGTAGGTAGGAAGCATATTCGTTGGCATACCACAACCAGACCAATATATAGGGCAAATCATGTCTCTTCTTAACATCGCTATGGTGCAATAATATTCAAAATACACTACGCAACACAATACACTTACAAAGAAAACAACTTACGCAATGAAATCGAAATTTATTTCACTTTGCGAGAACAGCGCCCGATTCCGTAAGCCGCTAGCTTTGAACTAAATGAGCGAGCGGTGGGAACACGTTTATCCAGTATTATTCAGAGTAAGGCTCCTTTAACTATTATAGGAGCCCTAATTCAGATCCCGGTGGGCGTATCATATGACGTAGGAAAGATTCCATGACGTAGCGCTTCCAACTTATGGAGAGGTGGAATGATAAATCGGGAGAATGAAAAAGCTGGAATTGCCCTTTTTTTCGAAAATCCAACCCCCTTGCGGCAGTATTAAATTTTGAAATTATTATTTTTTATTAATTTTCTTTTAATCTCCATACAATATAACATCTTTTCCGCATAGGTATGTTTTAATTAAAATTAAAACAATTATTTTGAATCAAAAATCATCTAACCAAAATTAGGTCGTTTTCCAATTTTTTTTCGAAAATTCAAACTCTTTGCGGCAGTATTAAATTTTAAAATTAATTTTTTTAATTATTTTTCTCTTAATCTCCATACAATAGAACATCTTTTCCGCATAGGTAGGTTTCGATTAATAATACTTATTTTTTCACCATATAACATCGATCCACCCTAATGTTTAATAAAATTCGATTAGTGGGTCCTTTTTGGGTCACTAGGAGTCAATGCATTCCAATCTGAAAGAAGGTTGAAACAGTTATTAAGTTTTAGAATAGTTGGCAGTAAACAAAGTCGCAAAGTTGGCAACATTTCACCAAATATCTCCAAATGTGACGAAATGTTGGCGACATTGGCGAGATTTGGTGGTTCAAGATTACATGCTTGGAACTAAAAGAAAGAATGTCGCCAAGTTTGCGACATTTTGCAAAAAAATTGGCTTTCAAAATCTGAAAGAATTTTCTAAACATTCCAAATAGGAGCCGAGATACATGATTCAACCAATCAGATGCCATAGTCCATTGTGCACGGAATGCTGTACTTTGATTTCTGACTATAAAAAGGCTTTTAGGCCTAAAAGTCCAGCTACCAAAAGAAAATGGGCAACGAACTAAAAATGTAGTTTGGAAGTATGCGCTTTCGTTGTAAATATGTAAGTAATGTAAAATTTAGAAATATGTACATAGTTTTAAGATTGATTGTTTCTGTAAATAATACTCTTATAAAACAAAATGCTTTATAGCAATAATAGAGTGGGAATTTATTGTTATATCTAGTTGAACATAAAGCTGATTTTAACCCAGCGTAGCTCGGTCTTCCTCGCTAGTATATAGATATAAATAAAATGATTGGTGACTCCAATGCGCTTCTATATCTTGCACATTTTTCACACGCTACGCGGGGGGAGGGAGGGGCGGAGGGTCACAGCTACCAAAAGATAAAAAAGTAATGCCTTTTCTTACCTACGTAGATATACGTTTAGAACTTTTTGACTGCTATCATATTGATTAGTGTCTGGTGCCTTTATGGTTAAATTTATCAGTTACCAATTAGAAAACTTGGTGTCATGATTAGATTCAAGGTGCGGAAAAACTACTTTTTTATTGTAGCGAACTACAACTACTTTATCGAAAATTTAACTACAACTACAACTACTTGTTTTAAAAAGTAGCGACTACAAACTACAATTAAAATTAGTCACTACTTCGCTACTTTCAGATTTTGTCAAAGTGTTCAATTTGAACTAGAAATTGGAGGTACGGATTAAGTAATGAAGCGACCCCTCGTAATATCACGTCTGCCTGGATACAATTAAATAAATGCGACATAACCGAGGAAATTAAAAAATTAAAAAAGATAAGATACAAGATAATGTTTTGTGTTTGTCTCCAAAATGTTATTTTATACACACATTACAAATTTCGTAGAAAAATTAAGGAAGATAGTATAATCTAGACAGTTACCGAGAAACAACTCTAAATGTAAACAATAAATAAATCTGTAAGTAAAGCAATTCCAAATAATAAGAAATCTGGCTTTAGAACATGAATACCTAATAAAGTAATGAAGTTGATGTAAATAGACAAATACTGCCAGCAAGAAAATTAATTCCTTTGGTGGATTAGTACTACTTGATTTTAGCAAACAAGTTTGAATCAGAAAAGACTTAATGCGATTGCTTTGCTAATACACTGCAGCTGAGATTTGCCGCTGAGATTCGTAAATTGTTGAGCAGAACAAATTTTACACAAAAGAAGGCAAGTTCCGGACATTTAATATGTAGAACGGCCCATCATAAAGTAACCTTAAAAGTAGCGTCGGTTTTCGCTGTAAACTACAGATTTTTTGTAACGCGCTACTATACTATATTGTTCAAAATGTAGCACGCTACACTACAAACTACTGTAAAAGGTAGAGACTACTGTAGTTTTGCTACTTGTAGCGCGCTACTTCCGACCCCTGACTAGATTTGACCGGATGCCCGACATAGTCAGATGTTTTTCGACACGACGGGGACAGGAGACGGATGGACCGCTACCTAAATGTGATGTGCCACTGAGAAAGGGACGTCCGAAAAATCCGGAGACTTCACAAAGACTCGGTGTTGTGAGTAGCCGGGTCTGGATCTCTTCCTTGCAAGCGCGGATTCTCCGCTACGCGAGGGCTTGGCCAATGCTCGGAACCTCCTCCGTAGGTGGTGGAAGGACGTCCCATAGGCCAATCCTAGTTGCTTGAGCGGGCCCCTCGCCCCGCGCCGAGGTAAGTGACGCTGGAAAAGGGCTAGCTAACGGTGGCCAGATCGTCTCTAAAAGTTTATCCGAGGAAATGACTGAGGGGAGATCGAACTCTGAAGAGCACGGTGCGTGGTGACTCTAATGTGACGCTTCGTCAGTGCGTGAGGTGGCGAGTAGCAACCCTCGGTACTGGCAAGCGGTAGAGTATAGTTACCGTCGTGTAGGGTGATTTACTGCATGGTCGGTAACCACCACGTCATCCTCTGCAGCTAGAGTAGTTGTGCGTCGACCTCAATGTTTGCGCAGAACAGGGAATGCCCAGAACCAAGTGGGGCTTAAGTCAGAAGGCGACCCTTTAGGTCGCTGCGGCGAAAATCATATCTTGGTGGGGGGGGGGGATCACCCGTTCCCATGACTGTTTATCTACGAGTATTCGGACCGAAGGCTCACCGAGTAACGCGGCGGCGATAAAGCTAAACTTCGATCCTCGTGGCGAAAACCAATCCAGCGTAATCGGAGCTTGCCGCTCGCAATGGTTGGATCAGCGGGAGTCTTCACATAACTTTCAATCTACTAAACTTGATCGAGACTGTCTCTTTGAAGTTTTTGAAGGAGTTTTCCATGGCCTTCAGAGTCCGATAGTGGTTCTTCACTTAACTTGCCGTTGTTGTCTTAACACTTGTTGTGTTTTCGTTTTGTGTTTGTGTTTTTGTGTGTTTGTTTTTTACATGTGGATGATCTCTCAGTGGAGTTGATCCGGAATCGCCTGCATTTCTCTGCAAGGTTTGTCGGAAGCAAAACCACTGGTTGGACAGACTTAGCCAGGGTGTGTCTATGCGACAGGGAGTCTGTACCTTGAAATCTCGGGCTGGCCAGAGACTTCTCCTGCTCACCACGGCTGATGAATAAGTCGTTAACTGACTCGACGATCGGAAGCCATGGTAAATTAAGGGTCGTTGGGGAAGTTCGGCATGTGGCCTAGGACCCGGTTCCCTTTTTAGTCTTCCGTCTACGAAGCCGTCGGAGGACTCCAACGTCTCACCAGGTGTTTTGTGGTGGTGTCCTCGTAGCTTGGGTTCCATCGCATATCGCAGCGACCTTTGTCATCAACACGTGGGTTCAATGGGAGTGATGCGCAGATGGCGGTGCTCCCACCGGTCACGGCGCATACAGGAGGACCTTCCTGACCGTGCGCGTTAAAAGTCCCTCAGGACATGGGTGCGACGGTCGACGTGCTTGATGGGCCTCTGGCGGCGCAGCTCAGTTTTACTAACAAAACATAAGTTCTCGATTTGTGTCGAAACTTTACCTAAGACATTTTTGATCGTTTTTACAGAAATCAGCATTAAAAAATCTAAAAGGAATATCCTTCACTTTGAACTAAAAAATGTCATTTACCCTATAGTTGATTGCTCACTAACGTTAAACCTCCTGTACTTTTAGTACACCAAAGACTGGTTTAAATTATCGTTTCTGGAAATATTTCCTAAAAGTTGCAATGTTTTTTTCGGCAAAGTCCATTTAAATTCTATTTTGACAAAACCGTTCATGTATTTGGAATCTAAATTGAAGTAGAAGGAAGATTTATATATATTTGTAGGAAGTTATTTCATAACTGTCATATAACATTGCGAGTTTTGCTTTAAGGAGAGATTCGAATTTGTTGGATCCCGAAATCAGATTTTTTTTTCATTTTATGCATCCCTATAGTGTGTAGAGTATGTGCCTAAAACTATTTTGGATTATTCAAACTATTTACGGAGTTGCGTCTCTTTTAACAGAATCGCGGGTCTGCTAAAAAGCAAATAGTTTTTTTTCTGCACGTGTTTTTCTCAAAATCACGTTTGTGAACACGCAGTGCAGCATAATGTTCGATTATTAACCATATTTTTAAAAAATTAGCTGGGTTTGAAAGATAATCGTTTTTGAGATGATATGCACATATTTATAGTTAAACAATAAACTGTTAACAAACATTTCTAAGACCTTAAAGTTGAAAAAAAAAACGAAATCCGTAGGTCCATTTTCAAGCAAGTGCCACTTTGTTTTGTGTTCATTTGAATGAAAATGGGTCCATGGCACCGGAAATTTAATTTGTCTTCATAATTCAAATCGTTTTGTGTTTAAAAGGACTCTATAAGGCACAATCCTGCACCACGCAAACTCTTGCACGCTGAGCTCACGCGTTTTAAATAAGGATACAGCCACTAAGATTTATATTTTTTACACACAAGCATTTGCCAAAATTAATTAAAATATGCTTGTTTAGTGCGAAAATATCCGTTTTCGTTTCACTGATCCTTTATTGAGCAAAAAATCCTTAAAAGATAATCCTTAAATTTTGTCATTAAACAAAATTTTAGGATTATTTTTGTTGACTTCTTTACTACAGTGTATTTAAAAAAAAAAAACATGCGTCAAGCAAAGATTATGTAACACTTTCCAACACTTCCAAAATAATTTTACAAATCATTACTGTTTAATAATGATATCTAAATAAACAAGTTGGAAAACGTATAACATATTTAAAAATCCAATTTTTGGAATTATACCAACAGTACTCTGAAAACTATCCGAATTCTTTTGTGCAGCCCAGTATATGATCTATAGATTTGTATATATACTACATAGGCTGATAAATTTTAGTTCAGTTAAGAAACGCGTAGCACAGTCTAAAATTCTCCTTCTGGAATTTCCGTCAATAAACGGAAATGTATTCGAGAACTTTTTTGCTGCCCTGTATATGAGCTATAGAATTTATACACACCAAGTAGTAGGCATAAAATAAGTTAAATTTAAAAACGCGTTCAGCAAGTTAAAAAGCACTTCCAACAATTATTGTTAACAAATAGTACTGAATTCTTTTGTGTGTCCCTTTAAATGAACGATGAATTCTATACACACAATATTCTACAGTAAACCCCTGGTAATGCACCTTAGTGAGATATATATATACATATATATATATATCAGTTTCAATATGTTTGAAATAGTGAAACATTATTAAAATAAACCGCAAACTATTTTTCTCCGTAGATCGTAATGTAAGAGAATTCTTTTGAGTGTCTCTGTAGAGGAAACTATAAGTGGTAAGAACTTTTTGGCTTCAATTGCCAATGCTTTTCCAATTGAGCTATCTGGATGACATCCTAGCCAATACAATATTCGCTCAGAACAACCATTGTTTATAACATCTAGATTCCGATTTGAAACAGAACAACGGAATAAACGCGCAAGGAGACTTTTCTTTCAAAAATGTTTCTTCAAATATTGGAAACCTATTGGTTTCTGGGGAAAAGGAGCGGTTTCCGGATTCGTGAGTAACTTGGAAGAGGTTATATTATCGTAAACCTTTTTTCTAGAACAAGAAACATTTCTCTCTCTCTCTTTTTTTTTTTTTTTTTTTTTTTTTTTTTTTACAGTGTACTGACAACTTATACAGGAGTGTGAATTCTATTTCAATTTTCGCACGTTCCTGCCACTTTTTGCAAAATATAATCTTCGATATACTTGATCTCAGAATTTTGCCATTTAAAAAATATATTGTATTATTCAGAATAACGGATAGGAAAGTCCGAAACATGGAGTAACATTTGCACATAAAAGAAACTGAAGCAAAAAAAATAAAAAATAAAGTAGAGGTAGGATTTTTAAATTTGGGAAAAAAATTAACTTTTTATTTATTTTTTAATTAATTTTTATCAAAATCATCTGTTTCGTTTGAATTTATATTGCTTATTATATTGCTTTCACTTAATAATAAATAAAAATAAATCTAACCCATAAAGATAAATCTTAACTGTCCGTAGGATAGCTATATTTATCGCCTTAAAAGTAAAAATATCAAAAAGAACTCAAACTTTTCATTGACACTTTGAAAATAAACCTAAGTTCAAAAAATGAACTGTCAATCTTAATTTTGCGTAAAAGAATTCCCTTTAAAAAAATGCATAATTTTTAAAAAGATGTATGACAGGAATTTTCGTATTTGTAATGCGTATTTATAAACAAATTTCCAACCGAAACTTTATTTGATAACAAATTGTTTTTTCTGTGTGGCATATATTTAATTTCTGTTATTAAATAAAATGTCAGGTTTAAAAGTTGTTTATTTGATCAAAAGCTAGAAATAACACTACTGGATCGTAAGGTAGCTTATAACAGGAGCGGTGAATCCACGTACCACAGGGACACTTGTCGCCACCAATTTCGAAAAGTAATCTTCTCCTTATTTAATCGCAGATTTTCTGTCATTAAATAAGGCTAAGACCGCTATTTGAAAATAGTGGAAGCAATTGCCCCGAAGGAATGCGGGTTCGCCAGCACTGGCTTTTAACCTAACAATTACAAAACAAAATCAAACCTTTTCATTTAAATGTGTTAATATTACCTATTATTAAATGTGTTAATATTAACTATTATTAAATGTGTAATATTAACTATTATTAAATGTGTTAATATTAACTATTGCTAAATATGTTAATATTAACTATTATTGAATGTTTTAAATTCTCTTAATGGAATCTTTTATGAGTGGAAGAAAATACGTTAAAAAGTTATGACCATGAATCATTACACATTTATTCTAAAATAGTAAATTCGTAAAGAGAGATTCCACATTTTTTAGATCAAAAATTAATTTTTTTCTCTTTTTTTTTTTTTTTTTTTTTTTTTTTTTTACAATTTTTGCATCCCTGAAGTGTGTAAAGTATGTGTCTGAAACGATTTTGGATTATTCAAATTATTTACGAAGTTGTGGTCCTTTGAGCGGAACTGTGCGTATGCTTAAAACTAGGAAGTTTGGAGGTACTACTACGTTTTTCCCAAAACCATGTTTTCAACACACGGTGCCGCAAAGTGTTCGAACCTATCAACCGATTATCAAAAATTTAATAAAGTTTGAAAGATAATCGTTTTTCGGTCACCATGAAACTATTTAATCTTAAAATGTTAACTGTTAAATAATTTTTCCATGATTTTAAATTTCAAAAAACTTTTAAAGTTCCAAGGCTTTTAAGAAATCCGTAGGTCAATTTTTAAACAAGCGCCATTTTGTTTTTTGTGGGTCAATTATATCAATGAAAATAGGTTAATAGGCACCCTCAAATTTAATTGGCTTTCATAACCTGAATCGTTTATAATACTTGCCAATTTAGATGAAAAGTGTTTATAAATTACTTTGTCTGTCTGCCGTCTGCCTGTCAGTGCTCTAACTTTTGTAAATATAATCTGATTGCCATGAAACTTTTACATGTATATGAAGTTTACTTTAGACTGTTTGGTATTCAAAATGACATGTGTGGAATTTATAGTTCATTTATAGGGACACACAAAATAAGTACGTTACATTACGGTCTATGGGGAAAAAACTGGTGGTGCATTTTATTAATGTTACGATACTTCAAACATAATGAGGTTGATATACATCATTGAGATGGAGAACAACATCCTTTCTTAGGAGTATAGAATAAGTAGCCTTTATAGTTCGTTTACAGGTACGCACAAAATATTCCATTACATTATGACGTAGGGTGGGGGGGGGGGTTCGTTTCTGGGGCATTTTAATGATGTTATGATCCTTAAAATATAAGGAAATCACTGAAGTGCACTGCATGTTTTCTATGGACTAGTAAATCTACAGATCAGGCGCCTCAACGCCAGCTCTAAAAGTCATCGTTTTTTAATCTCACTTTTCATATTATTTAGCATCTTACAATTCGCAATTTAATTTTTTTTTATGTTACATACATATTTATAGGCATATAAAATATTTCGCAGGTTTCAGAAATTAGAAGCGTTAAATTAAACATGATTTATGCAATGATATTCTGAAATTCTTATGAACTTCTTATTCTTGTAATGTTTTAGATAAAAAAATGCATTTCTTATTTTGATATTCTTTGAAATAGGGTTGCTAAGCAACTAATAAAATAAAGAGGAAAGAAAAAGAAATGTTTTTTAAAATTTGTAAAAAATAGGAAAATAAATTGTTTTATATTTTCCGAACAGTTGCAAAAAAAAAAAAAAAAAAAAAAAAAAAATCCAATAATTTAAACAATTAATTTCTAAATTCTAATATATGTATCGGCAAATTTTCAAAGCTATTGGATATATTTAAGACCTCCATATCGAAAATTTAGTATCCGTAATTTTACGTTGGAATCCATTATTCAAATATGCGATTTTCATTTCAGTTAAAAATGAAATTTGAAAATCGTCTGCATTCCCATAGAAAAGCATTATGATTTTTAAAAAAATGTTCCATATTTTTCGAACGAATGAACCAAATGTAACTAAAAACTATACAGCTAATTTCGGGTACCTCACCAACATATCCACTAAAAATCAACTTAATAGGACAATTTTTACGGCAGTTATCGCTGAACAGACAGACAAACAGACGGAAACCAAAAACTTTTCGCGTCTCCACAGTGAGCCTTCACTGACATTTCGGCAATTATAGAGTGCATAACATGTATCGTTCATTTAAAGAGACACACAAAAGAATTCAGTTAAAGGACTGACTACGATTGATAATTTCTCGAAGGGCGTTTTCCTCTGTAGTATGTATTTTTAAACTGATTTAATTTTGAGCTACCGGATATGGATAGCAATTGAAGAAAATGGATTTCTACTGAGTTGTGTGTTTTTTAAGCTTTTCTTACTTAGATTTCTTATTTCATTCTAGGTAAAAATGAAATTTCTTAATAATATCCTATTAGTGTTGGAAAGTGTTTCATACTCTGTGTCAAGATGCATGGTTTTTCGTTCTTGTTAAGTTTCAGATAACTCTAACTGAAACAAAACCGCACGAAGTCGTGCACATGCTGCTTACGCGCGTTTTGAAATAAGAATATCGCCACTAGTTTTTACATTTCTTACACACTAAAAATGGTGAAGACAGACAAAAATATACTTGTTTAGTGAAATAAAATCCGGTTTCATTGAGAAAAATCCGCTTTTATTGTAAAAATTCTTATATATATATATATATATATATATATATAAAGTGGAATCTTCTCTTAAATGCAAAAATTGTAAAAAGTTAAAAGATATTTTAAATAACAACTTATGGCGGTTTTATTTACATTAACTACCTAAGTAGGGTTTAGTTTGGGTCCATTGAAACGAAACGATAAATAAGGAAAAAACAAAAAAAAAAGTTAATCATAACTCAAACTTCTTTTGTATTACGCTGAAAATAAAATAACATTAATGAAGAAAGTGATTAGATTTACCTGAATTAAATAGGCTGTAACGATGAGTAGAGATTCATGTCAGTCATGACTTGTACCTTGCACGATATGTGTCGTGAAGATTTTGTTTGACAGGATGTTTATGAAACGCAATTAGAGATATAATCGACTATAGATGGATTGAAATCATTTTGAAAAAGAAATAGTATTTATAGTTAAATGTTTTCGAAATGGGGTATTAAGATAAACAAGAAATAAATATCCTCTGCACTTATTTCTATATAAATACATCTTTTACGAATAAATAAAGAAAATAGCGGAAGATGTTATGTAACGAAAAATGAATTTCCAGAAAATTAAAGTGAAATCTTTTTATTAACACTTTCCAACAGAATTGAAAAGTGTTTATGTATTCGGTTTGTGTGTCTCTCTGTTTGCCGTATGTATGTCGTCTGTCCATTCTCTAACTCGCGTAAATATACTCGGAATGCCTTGAAATTGATATATGTTATTGGGGTTTACTATGGCATGTTTGGTATTGAAAATGAAGTGTGTAGCATTTATGACTCTTTTACAAGGGCACTCAAAATAACTCCACTAGATTACGGTCTATGGGGGAAAAATCGTTTGCGATGTTACACTATTTTAAACATATTCAAATTGGTACATATCATTGATGTGCACTTTAAGGCGCTTACTGTGAAATATGGTGTGCATATTATCTATCGTTCATTTACAGGGCCACTCAAAAGTATTTGGTTAGAGAATAATGAATAATAATCTATATAATCTATGAATAATAATTGCTGGTAGCTCTTTTTCAGTTGTGGTACGCGTTTTAAATATAAGTAATTTTCTGCATATTAATTGATGAATATAATTTCTATAGATCATATACAGAGCTGCTCAAAAGATCTCACGTACATTTCCGTTTATTGACGGAAACTGCTGAAGGGGAATTTTCAATTGTGCTATGTATTTCCTAACCGAAGTAAATTTTAGCACACGTACAAATCTATAGATCATATACAAGGCTGCACAAAAGAATTTGGATATTTTGTTTGACTATTGGTAGTAATTGCTGAAATTGGGTTTTAAATATGTTATGCGATTTCTAAATTGTTTACTTAGGAAACTGTGAAGTTTTGTTACTATATTTTGAATGTGTTGAAAGTGCTTCATAATCTATGCTTGACGCATGATTTTTCTTTCTTGTTTTGTACTTTAATGATTCATTTTCTTTTTGACAGCATATGTTTAAAATGTTAGGATATGGTACTAAATTCCGTCAGAAAAGCTTATTAACATTTAATTTTCAAATATTAAAAATTATTAATATTATGTAAATTAATAGCTATTAAAATATTAACTATTAATAAATAATGTAAATTAAAATATTAGTTTTTTATCTAAACCACGTGTTAGACTACCTTATAACACCTTCATTGATAAATTAAAACAGTTTTTGAAAAAATGTTACATAGCATGTTCTTACGCTAAGCTCTTCACAAATTACTTGTAAATTTTACTATCAATTATGCTGATTTTAAATATGATTTCATATATTAGAGAATAATATACAGCCTAAATTTGGCAAGTAATTGACTACAGAAATGCTGAAATCGTCTAGAAAATATTAGTATTTATAGTTAAATATTGTCGAACTGAGTTTATAAAGGAAGACAAGAAAACTTTTTTGAATTTTGTTTTAAGAAAACTGATGAATACTACTTCAAAGAGAGATTGATTGTTTGAGAAGATATATTTATAGTTAAATATTTTCAAAATGTGATATTAAAGGAGACAAGAAATCGTCACTCAATATTTTTTTACAAATAAATATTGCTTATGACTATTACTGTTAACTCTTATTTTAAAAAGTGACTTCATATTTTAGAGAATGTATATTCAACCTAATCTGACAGATAATTGACTATTACAGAAATGCTGAAATTATCTCGAGTATATTAGTATTTGTAGTTAAAAGTTGTCGAATTCAGTTTATAAGGAAGACAAGAAATCTTCATCGAATTTGGTTTTACGAATAAATATTACTTGTAATTGAAGAGTTCAGTGGAAAATTTTATGTTATGTTTTCCCAAAAATTGTTTTATTTTATGGATGAAGATGTTATGAGGTTTTTTATAATATGGTAAAGCAAAATAAAGCGATTCAGATTAGTCTTGGAGATCTGAGACAATACTTATTAAATAATATTAAATCTGAAAATTAAATGCCAATGCGTTTTTCTGAGAGAATTTAATGCCACCTGTTAAGATATTAAACATATGCTACGGAATAGAAAATGAATGTATACAAGGAGTATCGCGCCTTCCCGTAGGTAATCCATTCCGGTCCTAGGATTACTTATTCATTATACTATTGGATAGTACCCCAAAAGTGCAGCAAAAATTACTATTACCTCAAAGCTTTATCTCGTTTTTGAATAAAGTTATGACCAGGTATACCTTAAGAAGTTTTTACGTTTTAACTTGAAAATGAAAATGAAAAGATATTTATGAAAAAGGCTTTAGTAATGAGAAATAGGCCTTGAAGATTCAAAAGGTACTACACATTAATAGTGCGTCTCAGGTATGGACTACTTGGAACACAAACTGACCTATGTCTTTTTATCGGAAGTTTAACATCGTTAACAAGCGTGTGCCGGATATCTCGAAAGATATGTTGTGCGTTATAAAACGTAGTTTAACATATGTCATGGAAAATTTGACACACGATTTGTAACAATGTCAAAAGGCTGTCTAACGGAACTGTGTCCTTCATAATTGGCCAGGTATCTCAGTTGTCAGAGCGTTCGAAACTTCCGAGTTTGACTTTTGGCTTGGATACTTTTGAACTCAGTTTAGAAACTCCTACGATCAATCAGTTTCATTGAGGCAAAAATAATAATGAACTTAGCTTGAACTTGCACTGCTGCACCTTTCGAACCATAAAATTTATGTCATACAGCTTTATTTATAAAATTTCATGTTTCTAAGTGGAACTTATTTGACTTTATATGTATAAAAGTTTTCTGCTTTGAAACGTGTCAAATTTCTGGGTCAAATTAACCCGCATTTTACGGAAGAATATTAGAAGGTTGGCAGGTATGCATGCGTCAGAATTTGTGTCTGTTTTGCAATGCGTTTTTGTAAGCACATACATATCACTATTCGACAAATCCACGGGAGCGTGTCTGACACTTTTACACGTAAATTAGCTGTATACTTAAAGGGTACCTGGAACAAACTTTTAAATTTAAGATTTTTATGTCTAACAAATATTTATTTATCATAATATAACATCACCGATTTTATAAAGTGTCATTTTCATAAAAAAGAGGTTCTTGGTGTTGCAGATGTAACATCGGTGTCACATACAATCAAATCATAACCTGCCACCAACATTCATTTTGCCAATCTTAATGTCCCATGTGAATATTTGACAACCTTCAACTATTCTTCCACAAGAAATTAAAAGTATTTTTTGTAAAAAAAAGAAAGAAAGTGACGTTATAGAAAGTCGATGTTGCTATATTAAAATAAATACATGTTGGGTAAACATAAAAAATATTTACTTTTAGCATTTGGGCTTTCAAACATATACGTATATAGCTAATTCGTGCGTAAAAGTGTCACACACGTCTACACTCGTCTACATGAATTGAGCATACTAAAAAACAATTCTTGAAACGAAATAACGCATTCAAATCAAATCACTTAGCTCCTTATACTGAAAACGATCTCAAATATTGCAAAAAAGCTTTTTTTGAAAATTCATACTTTCAGAAGCTGTTTCAAAAGAAAATAAAGTTCTTAAAGAAATAGTGCCTATAGTCCCGATAGAAATTTTAAACGACTCTTTAAAAGAAAAATATGAAGAAAAAATCAGCATGAGAGATAAAATGGAAGGAAAGACTCAAACCCTATTTAGAATGACCTCAGTGATGAGACACTTTCAAATATCTCAGAATGAATTTTTGTGAAATAGTGGACGAATATTTTAAGTTACATAATGGAAATTCTCAAACTGCGATGTACATTCCTTAATAAAAAAAAATTATCACACCTTACTTATTCTACTGCAAATTATCATATAGGAAAAGGAAATATCTACCAATTAACTGGGAATAATGTCTACTATTTAATGATATCTATACATTATTATTCAGGGTCCATCTACATATTAAAAATTGCATCAGGTTTCATTTTTTCAAATAGTAACATCCACTTTTCACACTGTAGTTGAGTTCCTTGGATCAAATCAGCGCGAAAAAATATCTAGTTTATACATTTTTCTTACATCTTCATAGAGTTAGAGATGCTAATGTTAAATCCACATCAAAAGCTTTAATTTATATTTTCTCTTAAAAACTTCGCATTGTAATGTTTGTTTTTAATGAGATACCACGAATGGACCCGAACACATTCCAGGCACATTTTTGTTTCAAATGCATATTTTTAATTATGAAATTTATTAATGATTTCATATTCGAAAAAATTAAGAATTATGACCAATATTAATTTTTACATAAAATGAATAAGTGACATTGAGAACATGTCTATGTACTTTTACAGGTCATTCGTATCATTAGTTTTTCAGTTAAAAAAAAAAAAATCTTACTTTTCGACAGTCTAAGGTGACCGTCACTTATTATTGTTTGCATCACAGGAAAGAAAATCTTAGAAAGTCACCGGAAAAATTCTACAGAATTTTCTTTCATTTGTTAGTAGTCTATTTTGCATTTAAAAAAGATTTTTTTCTTGTTACTAATTGAATGTTTTCAGTACTTTTGCTTGTGAAAATTTCATTTTTCTAAATTTATGGATAAACCCCTAATTTAACCTTAGTTTAATAGTATTAAAATACAAAGTGTCTCAAACTTATTACAGCCTAATCCCGTAAAAGCAAACTTAAAAAAACCGCCAATCTCTGTTCGCTAAAATGAATTTAGCGAAGTATTCTATTATAACTTTCGTTATAATATAATTTAAAACTTTACAGGCTTTTCTCTTCATTTTGGGGGAAGTAATAGCGTGAAAATTGCTTTTAGTTTAAATTATAAAATAAATTTGGACCTTCAGCGAAATTTGTTACATACCTTTTATTAATGTTACATCACTAGTCATTTTTAGTTGGTTTATTCTATTTTATTTTCTATTACTTAAATGTAGATTTTTCTGGTGATTTCAAAATGTTTCGTTGTAATGAGTATTTCGTTCTGTCGAATTTTTCTATTCTGGAATTCGGCCATAGTTCAAATGTTTAGGGGTTATAATACACGTCAAAACAAAATTCTTTCTTTTTCAATAATTTGCGACGCCCCTTTTCTATTATTATTATTTTTTTAATCGCAACGGTATCACCATCCCCAAAGTTTATTACTAGTTTTGAAATAAACTTTTTTTTTTATTACATGGAATAGTAATATTTCTTGCTAATTTCCAGAAGACCCAAAATATAAAATGTTTTAATAACGTGATTGTACATTATTATGAAACGTATTATAACTAATAATTTATAACAGATGTTTTATAAAACCTCAACCGCGGACGCAGTACTACTACTTTTTTCGTAAAGAAATTTTAATCGCTGAAAGTTAATTCAAATTCTGCAATTGAATAAGGTGAAAATTATTCTACAAAATAACCGGGTACAAAATTACTTGAGTTTTTCGAAACCCTTGGGTTACAATAATATGCAAAAGTTTTAAATGTATTTTTTATGTTATTTTTCTTATATAATTCACATATTTTTTCACGAGCATCTTAATGTCTTATTTTCTCGCGTCTCTGTTAAAATCAGCTTTTATCTTGAATACGTTCATTTTATTGTGAGTATTTTCTTTTTATTTGAAGACAAATGGTTTAATCTCATGATGAGAAACAAATAAAAACAATTGGTAAAAAAAATAATGAATAGATAAACATTAAAAATGCGAATCATTTTTGCAAACTACGTGATATCCTCTTTTTCTATCTAACTAGATGCGTATTTTTTGCAGCGATTTCAAGTTACCATCATTCTAATGAAGAGAAAAGCTAAATTAAATTTTGTTTAACATTTTTATTGTAATAAAATAAAAATTTTAGTTCATTTGTGTTCTTTACTTAATGTTATCTTAACTTTAAAGATTAAAAATAAATAAGTTTTAAGTGGACACTTAAGCATTTAACTGTAGAAATAACAGAGCAATATTAGAACAGTATTAACTTTAACTGAAACAGTATAATAACATTAAACATGAACAATAATATATATATATAATTATAATTACTACTACTATACTAGTATACCAGTACTACTATAATTATATTAACTATAACTACTACTACTATAGTAAGTATAACTTCCACTACTACTAAACGAATAATAACTACTACTACTATTACTACACTAACTATTACTACTACAACTACTACTTCTACTGCTACTACTACTACTACTACTACTACTACTACTACTACTACTACTACTTCTACTGCTACTACTACTACTTCTACTGCTACTACTACTACTACTATACTAACTATAACTACTACTACTGCTACTATGACTATAATAGTATGGCTCAGTTAAACCCGCCCCGCTTTGCCCGGGTCCGTGATAATAACCTTAAATAAACCTCAGTTTTGTATGATTTTATATTTTTAACCCGATTTTGTATGAATTTATATTTTTTAATGAAACAAATTCATGAAAAAATATTCATAGTTAGTGGTAAGAGCGCTCATAAGGAGACATTTTCTTGTTTTTGCACGTAGCGGCGTGTCATAGTTGAAAAAAAAAATAGTTCTTGTTCTCCAAACTCTTCAAAAGTTTATCGGTTATAAATACAAGGTGGCCATAATTAAACTGACGGTACTCAGAGTGTTCTGTAGCGCGATCTAATTGCGAGAATGGCGCCAAATTTTATAGCAAGATTAAACAAGACGGGGAACGAAGGATTCCGCGAAAAAAAAATTTAGTTCCAAAAGTCACCGCCAGGGGAATATGTGGCGCTGTGTATTCGAAAAAGAGAGTTTCAAAAAAGAAGAATCAATACTGAAATAAAATTACCGTTTATTTAGCACATCCAACTCAGGTTCGATGTGGCCGCCGTTTTTGTGGACCACATATTGCATTCTGTGCACAGCATTTACAACAGCAGAGAATAACATGTCTGCAGGAATCTCCCGTACAGTTCGAGATATGTTATCCTTCAACGTAACCAGGTCCTGGACACCTCCGTCATAGACGATGGACTTTAGGTAACCCCATAGCCAAAAGTCTCAGGGTGTAAGATCAGGAGACCGAGGTGGCCATGCAGTTGGAAAATAGCGGCTAATGACTCTTTCTGTTGTGAATTTCTGTCGTAGCAGCTGCTGTACCCGCAAAGCAATATGTGGAGGGACTCCATCTTGCATGAAAATGATTTTCTCCAGGCACCGTCTTTGCTGAAGTGCCGGAATAACAAAGTTATTTAGCATTTGGCGATATTTGTCTCCGGTAACGGAACAAGTTACAGGTCCTGTCGGAATAATGTTCTCATAGAAGAATGGACCTATGATCATATCTGCTGTGAAACCACACCAAACAGTTATCTTTGGTGAATGCAAAGGAATTTCCTTGAATGCTCTTGGTGACTTGTTATCCCAAATTCGGCAGTTCTGGGTATTTACAGTTCCATTCAGGTAAAAGTGGGCCTCGTCTCCCCATAAGATTTTCCAGGGCCAAGCTTCATCCAACTCCATTCTGGCAAGAAAAGTGAGAGCAAAAGTCAATCGCTTATCATGGTCGGTGTGACGTAACTCTTGTACATGGCTGATCTTGTACGGATAGAAGTGGATAATCTTTCGTAGGATTTTCCATACCGTACAATAAGGCATATCCAGATTCCGAGCTATCCCACGACCGCTGGAAGTGGTAGCAATATTGTCTGGTGCTCTGTCGACAATCGCCGTTGCCACTTCTTCGATTGTATCCTGTGATACGGGTTTTCGTCCTCTGCCTTACTGAATATTTAGAGAACCTCTTTTCTCAAACTTCTCAAACATTGCTTTTAAATCATTAACTGACAAAGGACCGTTTACCTTTACGCTTTTTTGTGGTTTCTAAAAGCACGAAGAGCGGCTGGCGCATTGCACTGGTTGAGGTAAAAGAAGTTCACAAGTAGAGCTCGCTCGACTAAAGAAAGAGACATTATGAAAGATAATTTTCAATGAAATTGCTTCTAACAGTAGTACATTACCTTTTAAAGCCGAACAACCTGGCACTGGGCCAAAAGATGTAACGTGAAATTTGAATAAAGAACTTCTTCTGCTGCTGTTGAATTCTTTGGGGCTCTGTAAGTGAAATTGCAGATAAAGAAACTTTAGCAGTGTTTATATAAATTTTTAGCTTTTTATAAACTGTTACCATTTTGAGCTTGGATTAAATTGCTAAATTCGTTAAATAAATGGTAATTTTATTTCAGTATTGATTCTTCATTTTTTGAAAATCTCTTTTTCGAATACAGAGCGCCACATATTCCCCTAGCGGTGACTTTTGGAACTATTTTCTTCTGCGGAATCCTTCGTCCCCTCGTCTTGTTTAATCTTCCTACAAAATTTGGCGCCATTCTCGCAAATAGATCGCGCTACAGAACACTCTGAGTACCGCCAGTTTAATTATGGCCACCTTGTATGTCGGTTTTGCAGCCTGTGTAACAATTGCATGAACAAATACAGACTCTAGTTGTAAAAGAAATATGTTTGCTTCTCGTTTTTTCTTTGTTTGCTTGTTTTCGCGTCGGGTCCTTTAACATAACAAAAAAAAAAAGAAAAAAGTTCTTATCGTCCGAACTCTCAAACATTTTAATCAGTTATAACTATAACTTTATCTAAGCCCTCTCTAAAATTTCTGGAAAAAATAAGCATATTTAGTAATAAAACATAAATCGAAACCACACGAAGCCGCGCCGAAACAGCTCACGTTTTAGCGTCTTCATCGAACTTTTCCCAAAATTTATTATTTTTAATTATTTCTACTGATCAGAACGTTCGGGAATTTTTGTAAGTGATGTAAATACCGTCTGACGAAAAGCATTAAAAGATTGTGCCGAAATAGGGCGGTTGCAATTGACGTCAGGTTGGAGGTAAACAGTACAAATAGGCAGTTCTGATTGGTGGAATTACCCTTACCTCCAAGTGAATATAATGGTTGATCAGCTGATTGCAACTGCCCTATATCGATGTTTAGTTACTTTTACCGCAGAAAAAGATCGTCTTCGGGACGCGCAGGAGTGACCTGCAATCGCGATTTTTTTCAAAAGATTTAAAATTCGTATTTTCAAAATCGATTGCAACGTCGAAGAGAAAATCTCAGCTTTAAATAGGTATTTTTGAGAATCGGTGCCCTTGAAATCGAACCCCAATGGAGCGTCGCCGAAAGGAAGAACGAGTCAATCGCAAAAACGACCCTTTATGAAAAAAAATATCCAAGGGTTAACAATAATATTTTTTTCAAAGTGATTCCGGCGTCTACGACGCAAAAGTCCGAAATTTAAGAATATGGCTTTCTTTTCTCTGTATCCTGAACGGTTGACCCGAGAGATGTTAAAATATTCGCCCAACAAAAAACAGCATTTGGTTCTTCCCTTCTACGCGCTCCAGAAAGCGACTGAGCTTGCGCGAAAGCGCTTGCCTATTTTCAGACAAAAGAATGAATTTTTGGTGAAACTTTAATTAATAGCTTGGCTAATTACCAAAAAATTAAAAATCTGACCCTCATGTGCATCAGGAGCTGCCCTGGACTATCCTCATCCAAATTTTCAGATTTCTATTTGTGGTAGAATTCGCACACACACACACAGACAGAGCAAAACTTTCTTTTATTAGTATAGATTATGTATTAACTATAGGGGGGAAAGGTCAAATGTGAGCGACGTCCATTTCATCTAATTAACATCAGATAAAAATATTTTAAAAATTCTCAATTTATTATATTAATTGTAATATCAGTTATTGACAATTTTTAAAGATTTTTTTTAATCTGATGTTAATTACCTTAGGGGGACTTTATTTGGGCACTTACCCAAGTGGCAATTCTTCGCAAATATTTCCATTGTAAACCAATTTTTAACCAATATTACTACTTTATTGGAAATATTTCCGATGAATGGAATACAAGCTAATTTGTGTTGATACTTGTGTCCAATATTAACGATATGACCTGTGATGGTTTGCGTAAAAGTGGCATAATTATTGAAACAATCACACAAAACAATACGAAATTTCAAAAAATGCAACCTCCTCATTTATTACACATATTTCAATGATTAAAAAACTGTAAAATAATAAAAAGTTGATGATGTTAATAATTCTTTTTATATAGAAAAAAATATTATACTATACTATATTATTATAAATATAAATACAAAACTGACTAGAACCAGTTTCAACAGAATAGTCAAATATATATTTTTTTTATTTATACATTACAGGAACGGTGAACCCTTGTATCAAAAGGGTAATTGCTACCACTATTTCGAAAAACATTCTTCGATTTATTTAATGAAAGAAATTCTGAGATTAATTAAGGCAAAGAAAACAATTCAAGTGGTCGCAATTAGGGTTCACCCACCTTGATATATTATCGGACGATTTTCAATCGTAATTAGTTTGAGGAAAATAAAATAATGTATTCGGAAAGCGATTACACTTCCATCTGTTAAAATAAGTTCATGCAATAGAAAACATGATTTTCTTTATTTTAAGTAACGATAAATACAAAATAATTTTGGTGTTTTTTCGGGTTTTTTGAGTATTTTTTATGCATACGTATGACGCTGCTCAAATATCATTTTACAAGACAGTGACTAAGTCTTTGAATTTTTTTTCCTTCAGTAAATGATTTTCGTAAAAAATAATATTTTTGTCAGACATTTTTTTAAAACTTGACATACGGGTCGGTATGAAACTATCGTAGGTAAGGATTAAAAAGTCTTGGCAGTCTGGATCTTTTTAAATAAGGGATATCTAATATACCCAGAGGATAATATCCGAATCCTCAAACGTACAAGACCTTTGGCGAAAGTCAGAGTGTGACAAATGATTTGGGGAGAAGAACATTATTTCGCGCGTGAGCAGCCGCATTATTTTCAATTTGGTTTCAGTTCATTGCTTAGCAAAATAATGGCTGACGGTGTAGCGTGCACAAGCAGCCAGCCATGGGAGATTATTTTATGCTAAATAGTGCCGTTTACGACCTATAAAGAATAATAAAAACATAGGAATCGTTCTGTCACGTCGTTTTGCCACGAAGATCGTTTTGTCACGTCACAGTGTAGGAAATGTGTAGGACAAAAAATCAAATGCGCGTTTTAACCATTCTATTCTTCGTATTAATGTCACAAGGTGTCTTTTCGTACTAAATCGATGATACTCTACAACTTTGTAAATCACTTTTTTTCTCTATCTCTTTCCGTTTTCGAGATAAGAATGCTAACTCCACAGCATTCCACCAGGTGGCGCTGTAGGCGGTTTCATTGTGTAGCGCATGGCTACTTTACTATACCTAGACACCACTTTTATGAATATAGCAGTTAAGAGGGTGGCAAGGGACTTTAGTGGGCATACTGTATTTTTGTAGGAACATATTTTGTTCACTTGTTTATTTTTCAGTTCAAGTCAATTCATTTAAAATATAAGTTTAGTGTTCGAATTTTTATCGTATTATACTCATTTGGTTTTGATGTTGAAAGGTTTGCCATTTAAACGGGGAAAGATTGCAAGTGCAATTTAAATGTTGGAAATGTTGGAAGATGTATTTTTTAAGGAGGAGGGTGTTTTTATTGAAAGTTGAATACTGATTTAATGTGTTCAATTTGTCAGTTAATTGATTGACTGATTTAAGGTGAATCTAGATAATTTATTAAAGAAATAATTGTATCAAACAAATTTTTTTAGACCTTCTTTTCTATTTAAAAAAATGCTTGCGTATTTTCAAAGTTCACCATTCATTAATAAGATCTTGATAAATTCAATGTTTAGTAACACAGTATATTGTTTTTGCCGAAGATAAAAAAATATTTTTTTTTCATTCAGCAACAGCATTCAATGATCATATATGATCTTTAAATAAATGGATTCAGATTTTAAAATTTCTATGTATTTAAAATATGTATTTCAATTTTACATGTGTGTGAGTGGTATGAATCATTTTAATACATTTATTAGAGGCGAATAAATTAAATTTTTATAAATCTGAATGGTTTTCTAATCTTTCTTATTAAAGAATAACAATAACAATAATAATAATAATGTTAAATCCCTATTTCTAAACGATGTAAAAACGTAAAGAAAGCGTTTCTGGAAACAGAATAACATTTTAATCAAAGTGAATTCAAACGTACTGTCAGTAATGTCAGTGAGTACATGCGCGGAAAGCGCTCCTATCGAAAATTCATTTGGCACTCTCCGTACAGTGGCGTAGCCAGGGTGGGGGGTCCAAATGTTGTAGATAGCACTAATTTTATAAAGTTTTCTTTGCTTTTTCTAATCGGAGAAAATTTCTGCGACAATCAAGGCGCAGAAAACTTTACAACAGTACTGGTATCCAGATCATTTGGACCCCCTTAGCTACGCCACTTCTCTCCGACTTTCGCCAAGGTGTTGTACGCTTCAGGGTTTGGATATTAACCCCTTCGCGACGAGCTTCTTTTACAGAATTTTTAATATTTTACCACCGGTTTTTCAAAACAGAAATTTTCGCCTAATTGAATCTTAGAAATGCTAGCATTAAATAAGGCAAAGCTTACAATAAAAATTAACTGGTGGGACTGGTCTGAGCATCTTATGCGTCACGTATACGTGTCGCTCGTCCCCAAGGGGTTAACTACCGGAGACTAGCCTGTGGCCGCCACCATGATTCACGTACCTCAGCATTTTAATTGGATCGTAGTTTGGGAGTCTGGTCTCCGATTCAACCAATCAGCGTTGTCCCTACAAAAGAAGCTACAAAGCAGAGTGCATATATATATGTATATATATATATATATATTTTGGAATTTTCAATCCACACAATTGTAGCAGCCATCTTGCAGAAACGGAAACATTTAATTATATCGTTTTGGTGAACTTATGGGATGACAAATATGTCCCAGTGGTTAAATTTCCTGTCTCTTAATACAAAGATTGCGGCTTGAGTCCTTTTTTTTGTACTTTTTTTTAATTGTTTCTATTTTTATTAATTTATTATCCGTTTCTTTGTATTTTTTAAATCGAATCTTGTTAATGAAACTAAGTTCTCATATTTAATATCCCATAAGATCTGCATTTTAATAATTAAAATGAAACATATATTTAAATGCAACAATGAAATCCAATGGAATTACATTTAAAATATTTTTATGTTATAACTTTAATAACTTAAAACTATCTAATTAGTAGAATTTTTGGGTTGAAGAATAATTCATGAGCGTTTTTGTTTTAAATTTAAAATGCACGCAGAAATAAAACGCATTGGCAAAATGTTTTATAAGTTTTAAAAGAAAATTTTTTGCTCTACAAGTGAGTGTATTTTGATTTTTAATTTTATTGATTTTTTTGTATTTTTATATTATTAAAATAATGTCAAGTGGACAAAAACTGGACACTTTCGAAACCATTGGTTTTTGCATTTTCCATACTCTCCAGATTTGAAACCGTTAGATTTTCATCTGTTTCGTTCCCTTTCGAACGCTTTGCTTGGTGTATCGTTCAATAATCGCATAGAATTGAGGGGTTGGTGGGACAAATTCTTTGAGTTTAAACCGAAAAATGTCTATCGTCGAGGCATCAAATTGAACGATGGGAGAAAGTCGTAAATAACAGAGAGTATAAAATTGTAGAAAACTAATCCATTCATTTCAATCAACTTAATATTTTTCACTCAAAGTAAAATAAAGAAAGAAAGAAAATGATGAAGCACACAGATAAAAACCCAACGATAATTTTTCTCTCATCTCTTCAAAACAAGTGACCTAATTTATGACTCTTAAGTTTCAAGTTTATCAAGCAATATATATTTATTACCTCGTTATAATCATCTCTTCTAATAATGTGAAGTATGTTTATAATTCGTGATTTGTTATATGTGATTATGCTATTATAAACTTATTACAGAACTAAAACATTTAAAAGGACAATTATTCATCATTAAATATATCTTGTGAACTTACAGTTGTGCAACAAAATTCTTCAGAAAAAACCCTTAATTATTTGTGAAATATATATGATAGTGACGTCAATTTGTTTCAAAGAAATGATGCAACTTTACTCGTAAATTTCCAAACTTTGTGAAAATGAGTCAGTGTATTACTATCCTTCATTCTGTAAAGTCACGGGAAAAAATGTTTCCTGATGTTAAAATTAATCTAAATGTAAACCTTTTAAAATTTTAAATAATGTAGAATATAATTTTTAAAATCAATCCAAACGTGAACCTATTTATTCAGTGTGAATTGTGTATTAATATTATTTTTTACAAGTTTTATTTCAGCGGTGGTGCATCTAAATAGAATTATTCAAGAAGTGATTATAATGAGTTATCAATCATTGGAAGTATATAAATCAGTGGATACTACTAAAATTGGATAAACCATAGAAAAGGTAAGCAATTCCTTTTCTTTCTGTATGTTGAAAACCAGAGTTAATTTTAATTCGAAGATTTAATATTCTGATGTTTAGCGCTTACCTAGTTGGCCTCGCCCCTTCAACAGTGATCATGAAGTGACTGATGAATATATGAACTCAGAATTTATTCTTAAGGATTAATAATTGACTCTAATTAATAAAAATAATACTCAGCTCTTATGCTAGAATAAAAATTCAAGAAAACATAATTGAATTTAATAAACTATTTAAACTAATAAAACTTTAAAAAGTGTATAAACAAGTTCTCCGAGATGGTGACAATAAAGGAAATGCAAATAGTAGATAAATTAAACAATAATAATTATTCTATATGGAAGTTTAAAATTAATATGTTGTTAATTAAGGAAGATTTGTACGAACTCGTAACTCAGGAACCCCCTACACCAATTAACGAAGATTGGAGAAAAAAGGATGCAAAAGCTCGCGCTTTAATAAACCTGAGTATAGACGATACGCAAATAGTTCATGTAAAACATTTAGAAACAGCAAAACAGACATGGGATAGTTTAAAAAATATTCACGAGAGAGCCAATTTGTCCAGTAAATTGTATTTGTTAAGAAAATTGTATAGTGCAAAACTTCCCGAAAATGGGAACATGCACAAACACCTTACTAATATACTGGAAATAAAAGATAAGCTCTCCGCAATAGGAGAGAACATAACCGACTCGCATTTATCTGCACTTCTATTGTGCTCGTTACCTTCGAGTTATAATACACTAATAACAGCTCTCGAAGCCCGAAATGAAATTGAATTAACTCCCGAATTCATCAAGAGCAAACTTACTGATGAATTTAATAAACGAGTAGAAAATAGTGAGCAAGTTGAAAACTCACAAAAGGTGTTTAAAACACAAAAGAAATACACTCAAGATTATAAAGGGCAAAACAAATATTGTACCTACTGTAAACAATCAAATCACACTTATAAACAATGCTGGCATCTCAAGAACAGAAACACACAGACCACTACACCTAAAACACAATAAAAATACAAAAAGTACACATCGTTGTGTTTTGAAAATACAAAAGGTGATAGTAAAAATAAAATGAATGAATCAAAAACAGATGAACAGGTACAAATAAATAAAAGTGAACATGAAGATGCAGCATTCATAATTGTAAATCCCGCTAATAAAACCTGGTTAATTGACTCAGGAGCGTCGTCGCATATTGCGAACGATAGGGATATATTTACAAAATTCAACGATACTGAAAAAACTACAGTAACAATTGCTAATGGGAATACATTAAATTCTTACGGTACCGGCGAAACACAAATAATGACAAAAACATCTGATGGATGTATAAATAGAATTACACTTAAAAATGTGTTATTTGTTCCACAATTGGAATCAAATTTAATTTCCGTAAGTAAAGCCACAGAACATGGCTACAAAGTATTTTTCGAAAATGAAAAATGCATACTATCGTGCAATGGAAAAATATACTTAGAAGCATTAAAGAAACATAACTTATATCAAGTTGAAACACTAGAAGAAAGTTCTCAAAATAAAATAAACATTGCACATGATTGCAGAAATAAAGATTGCCTCGAAATTTGGCATAAACGCCTTGGCCACAGAAATAATGAAAGTATAAAAGAATTAGTCAAAAATGACTTGGCCAGTGGGATGAAAATAAATAACTGTAATCATAAAACAAACTGTGAAACCTGTATAAAAACAAAGTCAACAAATGCGCCGTACTCTAAATCTATCGAAAATAAAACAACAAAAGTATTAGATTTAGTACATACTGATTTATGTGGTCCTTTTAAAACACCCACAATAGGAGGAAAAAATTACTTCTTTACATTCATAGATGACAGTTCTAGATTCACAGTTATATACTTATTAAAAGGTAAAGATGAAGTTTATGAAAAAATAAAAGACTATGTACAAATGGTCAAAACCAGACAAGGGAAATATCCGACGGCGATTAGATCGGATAACGGTGGGGAATACATAGGAAATAATACAGAAGCCTTTCTAAGGGAACATGGTATAAAACATGAGTACACAGTTCCATTTTGTCCCAACCAGAATGGCATTGCTGAGAGAAAAAACAGAAGCTTAATTGAAATGACACGAAGCCTATTATCCGAAGCAAATTTACCTCATAGATTCTGGGGTGAAGCGATAAATACTGCTAATCACCTCCAAAATAGGCTCCCCACTAAATTGACAAATAAAACGCCATATGAAATTTGGTTCAAAAGAAAACCAAATCTCTATTATTTACGTGTATTTGGCCGTAAAGCATACACTTACATAAACAAACACAAAAGATCTAAACTAGATGACACAGCAGAAGAGGGTATCTTCATGGGCTATGATAATAATACAAAAGGATACCGCGTATTCACTAAAAATGGTGAAATAATAATTTCCAGATCTGTAAAATTTCTGGAAGAAAAACTGAACAATTTAAACGAGAAAATTAATGATCACGAACAATTAATTGAAGATAAAAAAATACATTGAAATAGAAATAGGTGACACACCCTGTACACCTGACGCGCCCAAACAATCAGAAACACATCAACCTCGTAGATCTGAAAGACAAAACAGAGGAGTACCACCTCAAAGATATACTTCCGACAATTTTATTGCTTTAGCAAATGATTGCGATACAACAGAACCTGAAAACTGGAAACAGCTTATCAAAATAAACAATCCACTAGAAAAGAAAAAGATCATACATCGTACATAATAATATATTTTGATGATATACTCATTGCCAGCAAAGATGAAATAATAGAAGAAATCGTAAATTCTCTAAAACAAGAATACGAATTAAAGGATCTAGGCAATATTAGTACCTATTTAGGTACTCAAATTTAGAAATTCCCTAACGGTTATTCTCTTGATAAAAAAATTAAGATTGAAAATTTAGCGAAAAAGTTCAATCTTGAAAACTCCAAACCGCCGTGCAAAACTCCAATGGAACCAGGATATAACAAATTAAATGATTATGATAATTTAATGCCAAATAATATTAAATATAGCCAGGCACTTGGTTCATTGCTTTATATAACAACCATAACGAGACCTGACATTTCAGCAGCAGTAAACATTTTAAGTAGACGAAATGAGAATCCTCGTGAAAAAGACTGGCAAGCCGTAAAAAGAATAATAAGATATCTATATCATACTAAAGAACTAAAATTAATAATTAACACTAATGAAGAACCAATATTAAAAGTATTCGCTGATGCCGATTGGGCAGGTGATACCAAAACCCGCAGATCAACATCGGGAATATTATATATGTTGGGCAACAACCCAATTCAGTGGACGACGAAAAGGCAAAGTTGCATTGCCTTATCTTCAGCAGAGGCTGAATATGTGTCCGCAGCACATGCTAGCCAAGAAATAATTTGGTTATTGAAGTTACTTGACGATCTAGGCTTTCCACAGCAAAAACCAATCACTTTATATGAAGACAATCAAAGTACCATAAAAATGGTTGAATCAGAGAAATTCACGAAAAGATCAAAGCACATCGACGTCAAATTTAATGCCATTAAACAATATAGCGAAGAAGGCATTATTGAATTGAAGTATCTTCCAACTGAAAAAATGATAGCTGATGCACTTACCAAACCTTTACCCAAGCCTTGATTCATCGAACATAGAAATTCAATGAAAATATTAGTTAATCCCCATGAACGGATTAAGGGGGAAATTGTAGAAAACTAATACATTCATTTCAATCAACTTAATATTTTCCACTCAAAGTAAAATAAAGAAAGAAAGAAAATGATGAAGCACACAGATAAAAACCCAACGATAATTTTTCTCTCATCTCTTCAAAACAAGTGACCTAATTTATGACTCTTAAGTTTCAAGTTTATCAAGCAATATATATTTATTACCTCGTTATAATCATCTCTTCTAATAATGTGAAGTCTGTTTATAATTCGTGATTTGTTATATGTGATTATGCTATTATAAACTTATTACAGAACTAAAACATTTAAAAGGACAATTATTCATCATTAAATATATCTTGCGAACTTACAGTTGTGCAACAAAATTCTTCAGAAAAAACCCTTAATTATTTGTGAAATATATATGATAGTGACGTCAATTTGTTTCAAAGAAATGATGCAACTTTACTCGTAACTTTCCAAACTTTGTGAAAATGAGTCAGTGTATTATTATCCTTCATTCTGTAAAGTCACAGGAAAAAATGTTTCCTGATGTTAAAATTAATCTAAATGTAAACCTTTTAAAATTTTAAATAATGTAGAATATAATTTTTTAAATCAATCCAAACGTGAACCTATTTATTCAGTGTGAATTGTGCATCAATATTATTTTTTACAAGTTTTATTTCAGCGGTGGTGCATCTAAATAGAATTATTCAAGAAGTGATTATAATAAGTTATCAATTATTGGAAGTGTATAAATCAGTGGATACTACTAAAATTGGATAAACCATAGAAAAGGTAAGCAATTCCTTTTCTTTCTGTATGTTGAAAACCAGAGTTAATTTTAATTCGAAGATTTAATATTCTGATGTTTAGCGCTTACCTAGTTGGCCTCGCCCCTTCAACAAAAATTGAATAATTTGTTGTAATGCTTTGGTTTAAAACAAATTTTTAAAAACGCTCATGATTTATTCTTCAACCCAATAATTTATTAAAGTATTCATTTAAAAAATAATAATTATGATTATTTGCATACAATAATAATTGCAAATATTTTCGCCGACAGGTGGCACTTTTATGGTGCAAGTTACTAAAAGACATAAAAATGATATGTATTTATTAATAATTTATTGACAATTAATATACAACAGGTATTTATTTGGACTTGAGAATATAGTATAGTCTTATTAGAGTTGCAAAAATCCGGTTTATTCCGAGGTTTATTCCCAAAAGACCTGGTTTATTCCTAAAAAACCAAGTTTATTCCCAAAAAACCTGGTTTATTCCCAGGTTTAAACCGGGTTTTTTCTAGCCTTTGCAACTCTAATTCTCATGTACACTATATGGCTAAAATTCGGCGGACACTTTCGATTTTAAACATTTTTACGAATAGCTAGAGAAATACAAGACTAATTCTTTCGAAACTTTAGGAATATAAAGAACATGATTGACCTCATATGTTTCTGCGAAGGTTTCGTCACGAGGAAAAACAGGGGACAAACAACAAATTGAATAAAAACAATAATATCGGCGATCACTCTGTAAAATAAAATGCTCGACATGTTTTGTAGGTGTAGCACATGAGCATATAAAAGCACATATATTTATGGATATATAATAGTATCTTTAAAAATTCAAGACATTTTCGCAAGTTTTTTGTTTATAATGTACAGGGTTTTCAACGAAATTTAACGCTACTTTCAGAAAACTTGACAAAGTACGAAAGAAACAACATAGTAAGCATTTGTATGAAATAATTTTCAACTGCGCATGCGCGAACGATTAAAAAAAGCTTTTTTGCTTAGTAGTAAAATATATATGGCAACTGATACAATAAGGCTAGTCGAGTGTCGTAATAATTTAGAAGTATATTGGAGATTAGAGTTGCAAAGGCTAGAAAAAACCCGGTTTAAACCGGGGAATATACCAGGTTTTTTGGGAATAAACCTCGGAATAAACCGGGTATATTGGAAAGAAACCCGGGAATAAACCGGATTTTTGCAACTCTATTGGTGATATAGTGAGCTGAATTTCAGTTGCTTTCTAGAAGTAGCTGGATGATAAACGGTTTTCCACAAATTATCATTATTCATTTTTTATTGTCATTTTCCGTTGATGTTTTAGTTCTTTTTGGAATAACCATCAGAATGAGTCATGCCATAAAAACAAAAAAATTTAACAAGATCGAACTAATCCGTTAAAAATGTGTACGGGGGCATACGTTGAGACAGATTCCTTTGTTGGAAGACAGTTAATAAATAATGACAATTCGTGAAAAATCCCTTATCATCCAGCTACTTTTAGAAAGCAACTGAAATTTAGATCACTGTATCCTCGATATACCGGGTGATTATAATTAAAGTTACGATTTCAAAAATCGATAATTTTAAAACTACTGGTCAGAATGACTTGATATTTTAGCAGAACAATCGTGAGGCAATGGAATTTTGTTTGGCGAAGGAAAAAAAATAGTTCCAAATTGTGCCGATAGATGGCGTTGTCAGGGTAATGTCAGGGGAAAGACCAAAAATGTATTCTTGAACCCTTTCCGGCGCGGAGTAAATTTGTTTGCAAAATGATGAAATAATAGACTGACACCGGAATTTACAAACGAATCCATTAGTAAAAAGAAACTTGCTTATTTTTCTGGTTCTTAATGAAAGGAAAATTTTAATTAAATACCGGGTGATTATAATTAAAGTTACGATTTCAAAAATCGATAATTTTAATTAAAACTACTGGTCAGATTGACTTGATATTTTAGCAGAACAATCGTGAGGCAATGGAATTTTGTTTGGCGAAGGAAAAAAAAGTTTCAAAATGTGCCCATAGATGGCGCTGTCTGGGTTCACATTGTCTGAAGATATGCAAATTACTAATACGTGACATGCGCACCGCAGAAATAGCAACCATAAAAATGCAGAGCAGCAGCTCTTTGCCTGAATGCTTCATCATGACTCTGACTATGAAGGATCGCGCTCTGCTCTTGAAGCTTTTTTATAAGAACGATGACTGTGCACTTACAGCTATTAGGAAGTTTCGGACATTAAAATCCATAAAAAAAGTTCCAATAAGAACAAATGGTCAGCAAAAAATGATTGCTAAATTCGAAGAGACCGGTTCATTTGACGTTAAAAGGGGTAGAGGAAGGAAACCAGTTTCAGCTGCGGCAGTGGAAGATGTGGCTACAGCATTACAGGAACATACTGACAGTGATGCTGGAGTCAGCAGTGCAAGGGGGATTGGCCGAATGCTGGATATGCCGAACAGCACGGTGCGTAAAGTCCTACGGAACGTCTTACGCTGTTATCCGTACAAGATAACTCATGTGCAGGAGTTGCTACCTGCTGACCTGGAAGAACGTCAATCTTTTGCACTACAATTTCTTGCCCGGATGGAAGTGGACAACGGATGGCCATGGAATATTCTGTGGTCTGACGAAGCCCACTTTCATTTGCAAGGTTCTGTAAATATGCAAAATTGCAGGATATAGGCGACCGAGAATCCGTCCAAGCTACAGCCATTACCTCTTCAGTCTGAAAAGGTCACTGTGTGGTGCGGAATAACGGCAGCGCTTACCGTCGGTCCATTTTTCTTCGAGGAGATCACACCTGCGGGTCCCGTTACCTGCACAGTTACTGGCAAGCGGTATGAAGCACTTTTGCGTAACCATGTTCTTCCGGCACTTCAACAGCGTCAGTGTGTGGATCGCATAATATTCATGCAAGATGGCGCTCCTCCGCACATTGCTACTACTGTGAAGCAGCTACTGAGTGATAATTTCGGAGATGATAGGAACATAAGCCGCCATTTTCCAACAACGTGGCCGCCACGTTCCCCCGACTTAAACCCGTGTGATTTCTGGCTTTGGGGGTACCTGAAGAATGTTGTTTATAGCGGGTGGATTCAGAATCTAGCCGACTTGAAGGTAAGCATCACACAACACACCCATTGCATTAGTACAGATACCCTCCGATCTGTAGTGGAGCATGCCGTTTTGCGCTTCCAATTAGTAGCGGAACAAGGCGGAGGGCATATTGAGCAACTTATGCCTTAATAATCAGTAAGGTGTTTGTTCCATGAAGCTCTTTTTTGTTTCATTTTTTGTCATTATCGCTGTCGTCGCTATAAACACGTGGTCTTGCCTTTTCGCTAATAAATTTTTAGTAAATCTCTGAACTCTATTTTTTTCCTTTTGGCAACATCATTCCTATGTTTAACCCTTTAACGGGCGGTGGTCACAAAAAAGGACACCCAATTTTAATTCTAAAACTGACAAACGGCACCAAGAATATTTAATTAAAATTTCCCTTTCATTAAGAACAAGAAAAATAAGCAAGTTTCTTTTTACTAATGGATTCGTTTGTAAATTCCGGTGTCAGTCTATTATTTCATCATTTTGCAAACAAATTTACACCGCGCCGGAAAGGGTTCAAGAATACATTTTTGGTCTTTCCCCTGACATTACCCTGACAACGCCATCTATCGGCACAATTTGGAACTATTTTTTTTTCCTTCGCCAAACAAAATTGCATTGCCTCACGATTGTTCTGCTAAAATATCAAGTCATTCTGACCAGTAGTTTTAAAATTATCGATTTTTCAAATCGTAACTTTAATTATAATCACCCGGTATTTCTGAAATTTCATGATATTCGACTGGCTATTTTATTTGAGCTGCCCTATATAGTTGACTACTTAATTATGCATTTTTTTATCGATCGTACATGCACAGTTAAAAATTATTTCATATTGTTCATATTTCACCAAATGTTACTTTGTCGAGTTTACTGAAAGTGACGTTAACTTTTGTTGAAAATCATGCAAAAAATGTGCAAAAATTTATTGAATTTTTTAAAGAAATCTATATATCATGAATATACGGGCCAAAATTTGTTAAATGTGTTTTCTCTGTCTCCAGTATATCTCTCGGCATTTCTTTACAATACAAATTCTCATTTAATGTTAAAATGTTTCTCTGTGATTGTTTTACAATATTATATTACTTCTATTGTGAAAATCTCCTTTTTAAACATTTAAAATGGAAATTGAATATCTCAAATGTCACTACTGTCCTCTGTCCTCAACCTATAACTTGACCATTAAAACCATCAACAAACATTAATTATTAAAAGTTTTTGAAAAACTAATACATTTACTATAAATATGAAACTCATGGAGCATAATAATATAATTTTTATATCTGTAAAATGTGTAATATTTGTATTTTTTTTTTCGTTTAAAGTTCTGTACCTCATTTCTTTGGTCACTACTGTCCTGGTGTATGAATTTCCTCATATTTCCACCAGATGGCAGTATGTAGTCATTTTCAGTATTGTTTCCAGTAGAAGAGTATATATTGTCCTTAAAAAGTTGCCAGTGTTTTCTGAATTTTATTCATAAATAAGATTTTCTGGATTGAAAAGAACGGAGAAAAGGTAAGCGTACCTTTATTAACCGAAGCTACTCTCCCCATTGTTAATTTCAATATAGATATTTATAGATGAACCAATATGTAGCCATTTAATAGTAGGTTTGATATGCCTTTGAAAATAGTGCATACAACATTCCAAAATCTTTCTTTTTTTAGTAAATAGTCAAAATTGCAAAAAATGTCACTACTGTCCCTGTCCCTGTCAATTTATGTTTTGTGTTATAAAAAACCACCATGTCACATTTATCTTTCAATAAAGTTTGTGACAATCTACTAAGTATTATTCTGCAATATATCAGTGGATATTAAAAATTCAAATTGAGCATAATATAAGACCTATAAAATTCAGATATCATGAGAAAATTAGCAGCCAAAAATCACACTCATGAGATTTTGGCCCATAAGTGCTATTTGCACACAAGAACATAAATGTTGAACAGGACCCAGCTACAATCTGTTTCGTGCATTTTAACTTACAGGGCGATAAAAATAAATTTGTTGTTGGTCCCCTATATGTACTCTTGTGACCAAACCTTCCCTGAAATGTATAGGATCAAAGAATCCCTGATGCTCTAGAAGAATTCGTCAAATATTTCTCTAGATATTCAGCAAAATGCCTAAAATCGAAAGTCTCCAGTGAGTTTTGGCCATATAGTGTGGAAATACTTACCTTGTTAAAGAAATATTATTCATAAGAAGTATGCAGTTATTGGATTTTGAGATGTGACGGATATCACATAAATTTCGCATAACGTAGAAAGCAGGAATAGGATTTGAATATTAACAAGTTGGAAATTGTACGTCAAACGTGACAAATGAGGTGCGTTCGTACTATAGCTAGTTATATAAATATTCAGATCTTGATGATTTTTAATTCTGTGAAATGAATTATATCGTCTGCAGATTAATTTCTGTCATAAAATAAGTATCTCGGTCGCTTGACGATTATACCTCGGAAGCTCCTCTAACAAGAAAGCACCGATTTTTTTTCTTTTAATTCAAATTTCTTAATAAATATTTTTATTAATATCTCCTAAAGTTTTGATTCGATTTTTAAAAAAATTGAAGTGTCTCGACAAAATTCTGCAAAGATAATATATCTTAAATTCCAAACCATTCGGTTGGGTAGTTTTTGCGTTGTTATATGCGGACGGACGGACAGACAGACGGACAGAACAAGCGACGACAATAGGTGCTACGTATTTATATAATTACGAACGCACCTAAAAATATAGCAAAGGTTTAGCCGGTTTCTATATTCCCAAAATTTAGCTGTCATAACCGTATCTGAAATCTCATATTAGGCTATCATCCGGAAATTTTAAGACCATGGAGAACCCGTAAATTCACCTTAATTTGATTTCAGTAAACAACTTAACGTTGTTTCAGAGTAAAAAAATAATAATAAAAGAGTATATTATTCAAACTACTCAACTGCTAATCCATTGTAAGTAATAATCGTGTAATCAAAATCATATCGCATGGAGAAATGTCAGTTTATAGATTTTATAATGATAATTATGAAAAATGGCCCCGTAATTTACAATATCGAAAATAAAAATGTAACCTTTACCTAATTTTTATTTAGGAAATTACTCAAAATATTACAGACAAACAAACAATAGTTACATTTGCTTATATAGTTCATCATAATAATAAAACTTCTTATTCTGTACTTTTTAAAAGCAAAAGAGTTTATGAGGTAAAAGAAAGTGATACCTATTATCTTGATTTCTATCTTTATGGGAGAAAGTATTTGTCTTTCTTTCCTTTTATCATTCCATTCAATTAAAAATAAACATTATGTTTAAGCGTCTATACTCTCCTTTTAACAATGCGTATAAAGGACCACACCTTACTTTCAGCAATAAACAGTCCTTTTGAAAGCACGAATCGATGGCAATCACAAGGCCACACGAAATGATAGCTTTCGTATTACGAAGGTGTGGGCAGCCAGTTTTGGTGGTCAAGAAACTGGACAGGTTTACCGGAAGCACTTTCACTTTGAGAGATCGAATATGGGTTAGAGGCCATTGCTTTTTCTGATGCTTATTTCAGTATATGACATAAGAGATTGATCGATATCTCGTAAATAATTTCATTTTAAGCTCCTTGTTGACCACGTTTACCATTCTCGTTCGTCTTTTTAATTCAACGCTATTAAAGTAGTGCAATGTCGTTAACAATATGTGCCACTGAGACCAAATTACTATACTTCGTTTTTTAGAAAATTAAATTGATTTCCAGAAAAAAGTTATACTGACATAGAAAATCTCAATAAGAAAATTTAATGTTTTACATTTATATATTCAGATGTGGTGCATAGCTTGTGGGAAGCGTGCAATGTACACAGGTGCCATGTGTAGGAAAGCATCTCTGGAATTTTTAAAAATATATACTCTCAGATGTGGTTACTCTCAGAAAATGTTTTAGAAAATTTAAATTTTTCATCTTTAAGGGGATGATTATTGTCTTTGGGAGAAAAGTATGCTTTTGGGAAAACATTTTATTGAAGTAGGATAAAGATATCAATGCAGGAATTTTTGCATTATACTTACACTGTAAATAAGACAAATGTTTCTTGATCTAAGAAAATGTAATATAACCACGAAAGAAAATATACAATAAACTTTCCCGAGTTATTCACAAATGCGAAAAGAGTTTTTTATCTTTAGAAATTTCAGAAACCAATATATTTTCGAGATTTAAAGAAAGGTTTGTAAAAAGAAAGTTTATTTTGCTGCATTGATGTTCGGAAACGTTTTGGAATAGTTTTATAGTGTACTGATCGTTTTTCTCAAGCAGAAATATCGGTTTTTAGGATGCTATCAGATCAGATCTCAATTAAACATTATCAACCGCATAATTGAATTTATCTACGCAAGAATAACAAATAATATAAATTTTAATATTAATACTATTGTGTTACTCTTGAATGTATATACGCCAGTTACGCAGCTGAAAATGTTTAATAGAGGATTTGATAGTATCCTAAACACCGATATTGCGGTTTGAAAAAACTGATTAGTACACTATAAAACTACTCGGAAACGTTTCTGAAAATCAAGGACAGCAAAAGTATTTTTTTTATTATAAATGAATCTTTAAATCTAGAAAATATATTAGTTTTTGAGGTTTCTAAAGACAGATGGCGCTTTCCGGAATCATGGGTTACTCTCAAGAGGTTATTGTCTATTTTCATTCGTGGTTATATTATATTTCTGTAGATTAAGAAACATCTGTCTTTTTTTTTTTTTTTTTTTTTTTTACAACGTATTGAGGTTTAGAAAAGTTGCTTGAATTTTTTCAATCGGAATTGTTTGAAACTTTGTTTCCTATTACATACGTATTAAGCTACTTTTTTCAAACTGAACGGTCACTTTTCTGCGGAGCAACTCGGCCGATAGACTTAAAAATGAAAAAAAATATTTTTTTACTGGAGTTTATACCAACAATGTTTTAATAATTAACTTTCAAATGACAGTCATTTTTTCAATTATGATATTTTTAAACTAAATGTTGATATAAGCTGACAGAGAAAATTATAATCTTTCAGAATCTAACTAAAAAATTGACGTCAAATGATAGTTGAGTCGAGTTAGACAAGAAGGTAAAACTAATTTAAACGAAAATGATTTTCGCTTTAAAGTCACTGTAACACACTGCCATTAAACATATTAAAAAGATACATTGACAATACTGTGCAAATTTATGACATTGCATATTTTGTATTTGGTATATTTTATGCGAAATGCATGCTAACTCATGCATAATTAATTCATGGTAATAACATCACTTAATTTTACTTGAAGTTTGAAAATTGTACTCACATATCGTCAACTTCGGTGGGATTTTAAAACATAAAATATTAAATTAAGCATATATGTTAGATATATTTTGTCACCTAAAAAAGAAATAGACATATTTTAAGAAGAGTTCACAGAAAAAAAACTTTTGAAAATAATAATTTCCCGAGAAGAAATTTTAATATGCATTCTATGACAATAGGTTTAACTGTGGAGAGGACAATTGGAGACCTGACTGATCAACACCCTTAAGAATATTTGGTTTATTGTCAAAGAGTTTTCCCTTTTTTCGGACTCTACTTCCTACCTATATACCTGTATCATCTCTTTCCAGTATGCTATTTGAACATCGAAAAGAAAATTGTTCAATTTTAGAATCACATTGTTATAATGATTTCTTTCATTTAAGTATAATATATTTCCTAAAAAGTGAACAAGTGAAAAAGTCAAGTGACAAGTGAACAAGTGAGTACGGCAAATGAACAAGTGAAGTGTATCAACTAAAAGAAGGAGACAGAAGAGTGGACAGAAAAAAGAAGATAAAAATATTAATTTATTGAAGAGATACTTTAAAAATACGAATTCATTCCATGCCCTTAGGTTTAACATAAACGAGCGGGATTTGATATCTGACTGGCAAACACCCTAAAGTATACTGATTAAAAGAAAAACTAGTCATTAGGAGCCACCGTAATACTTACCCATCATGGATCATTAAATGTTTCATCAAAATTTTAATTTAAACTTAATAAATGGAATTAAATAGACACTTCATAGGAAGAATCTAAATTTAATAGAATTGAATTTCTGGTTCAAATCATGCGAAACTTACAACGCTCGTCGAAATTTAAAATTTGGTACTAGGAGGATTAAATGGAAAACATTCATTCAGAAACTTATAAGATCATTTGAATTTTTGTTCATTATCAAAGAATGTAAAATATATAAAATATAAAGCTTAAATAGATGTAAATCTCAAGGAAAAAAAAACAACAAAAAATTATGCAGGAAAGAAAGATATTGAAGAAAGAAAAGATAGATAAGGAAAAGATAGAAGGGAAGAAAGATATTGGAAGCAGAATTAAAATTGTTATCTAAAAAATTAACGACATTAGGACGCCAGGCGCTAAAAAAATATTAATTAGCAATTACACCCTGAAAGATTTTACTTACCCATCATACGTAGTATAGGGTAAGTCTTGTAATCGTTTTGGAAATCGAAAAAAAAATTTTGACGGATTTACACGTTTCAGACACTGGAGATTCCGAAAAACATATTTTTAGAAAAAAAAATTTGCCGTCCGTCTGTCTGTGTGTCTGTGTGTCTGTAAACGCTCTATCTCCCGGAAAAATTGAGATAGAGACTTGCAATTTCGTATGTACTTAGTATGTAATAATGGGAAGAAGCCTATTTCATTTCAATAACCTCGATTAACCGGAACTATTTTTTTCGGACTCTCGAAATATTCGTTCTGATAAAAGGTATATAAAAATTTTCGAAATTGGTTATTTTAAGAAATGAATATAAAAGACAATAAAAAAACAAATTTTGCATACAGCATGAAGTCGATCGGATAATTAGTTGTCGAGATATTTGGAATCCTATTTGCCACACTCTTCGATTTTTCACGACCCTGTATTTCATCCAAATTTCACTTCAAAGATATATTTTAATTGGATATTTGACGCTTAATCAGATGCAATAAACCGCTAGTTAATAGAATTATTATTTTTGGAGTTATAAGGATGTTTCTTTCAAGCAATTCAATAATCGAGCCTTTAAAGTTTGTGACGTCATCAAGCCACGATTTTATTTGAATTGCAATGCATTTTATAAGTAGTTTACACATTTTTATTTTAATATTTTACATTATGCATATCCATGATGAGTAAGTATTACGGTGGCCCCCAACGACTAGTTTTTAAATGCTTTAAAAGCACAGCCAATTGTTATTTTATTGTTTAAATTTTAATAGCAAAAAAAAATCTTTGAACTAAAACTTATAAAATGTTTTTGAATGAAGCATGAAGCAAGAAAATTTGAATAGTTTAGTATCTATATCAATTGAAAGCGACATTGTTCATTCACCTTATATAGGAAATTACGTGAGGTATTCACAAAAATAGTAAATATATATGTAAAAATAGCCTTTTGAATATTTTAACATATATTAAATGTTTCTCAAATATTAGAAAATGTTTTATAATCTATATGTTTTGTAATTGATGTGTTTTATAAGCGCGACATAAGATTTCTGTTTCTTTTGTATTATTTTCACAACAGCTTCCTGTAAATCTTTGCAGGCTTAACTATATCGCAAATGACGCATTTAAATATTTGAAAACAAGAAATACATCCCAGAACTCAAGAGACCAAAGACATTAAAGATATTTGTTTTCATTTTACGATCCATAAACTATGCTGGTACATGATTTTTATATGCCTATAACTTTTTGAAAAGAAAGAAATAATTTTGTGCAGAAAAAAGACGCTTAATAAGACGGATAAAAAGACGCATAACAAAAATGTATTTCAATATCTTTTTAAATGATATGTAGTCAATGATATGTAAAAATATAATGTCATTTTATACATGTGCGCAGATTTTTGCATTTTTCTTTCATATAAATCAATAATTATAAACATCGTCAAAGTATTTAACACGAAAAAGGCACGTTTTTACAGTTATGTACTTCCATAAATATTGCCCCTTGGCACATACTTCCAATTGCAAAGTTTCATAAAAAATGGTACAAAATTTGATGAGATAAATTGCAACTCCATGGAGGGTCTATTTGAAAAAATACAAAAATTAAATTTTTATTCATATACAGTGTGATTCATAAATTTCGAAACAATAGGCTATCTCCGTAAATATTGCCCCTTGGCACATACTTCCATCTGCAAAGTTTCATAAAAAATGATGCAAAATTTGATGAGATATGTTGCAACTCCATGGAGGATCTATTTAAGAAAATACAAAAATGAAATTTTTATTCATATACATTGTGATTCATAAATATCGAAACAATAGGCTATCTCTGTAAATATTGCCCCTTGGCACATACTTCCATCTGCAAAGTTTCATAAAAAATGATGCAAAATTTGATGAGATATGTTGCAACTCCATGGAGGATCTATTTAAGAAAATACAAAAATGAAATTTTTATTCATATACATTGTGATTCATAAATATCGAAACAATAGGCTATCTCTGTAAATATTGCCCCTTGGCACATACTTCCAATTGCAAAGTTTCATAAAGAAAGGTGCAAAATTTGATGAGATAAGTTGCAACTCCATGGAGAGTCTATTTGAGAAAATACAAAAATTAAATTTTTATACGGCCCTAGGATAAAATTTCCAATTGGGAAAATTTTCCTTATCCATTTCTGAATTAAACAAAAAAAATGCCATCTTGATATCTGCAAAACTCAGAGAGATATGTCCGTTTTAATAATTCGTGAGGTTTCCAGGGATCAGACACAAATTCAAATGCGTGTAATTCAAGAAACAATGTTACTGTAAGGTGTCCGGGAAACCTTTATTTTTTATTTATTTATTTATAGAGTTAGAATTTTGAATTTATTAGTGATGGTTAACCATATAATTTGTAAACAGAATCACATCATAAGACTTCTTACAAATAAAAAAAAAATATTTTTATTTTCAAAAAATTCAGAGTAATTTAAAATTGTTATAACTCGAAATATTATTTGTCGAAATGAATTTTTTTTCTTTTAATTAAACAGAAGTATATAAGTTTTAATTTTGATTCAGCATTTAAAAAAATATTAATTTAAAAAAAATTAAAAATATTAAAAATAGCAATTTTTTAAAAAAAGATAGAACTTATTTTAAACAAATCATATTTTCAAAAGTGAATATTATTTTCAAATTTGACGAATTAAAATTTAAGTAAAATATTTGAAAAATATATATTCTAAGTTTGAACCATTTATATTTAACGGTTATTGACTTATATCAATTTAAAGATGAGAAATGCTGAAAAAAACCTATGATGCAGAAAAATGCATTTAAAGTTTTAAACAAAGATTGGCCCCTCGTAGAACGTTTAAATGCTTTTTAAAAGCTTCCAGGTGAGTAAGTAATTCCTTCCTGTAGCTTCTGATTTTTCTGATTTTTCCTTCTCATGAAAAATAAGTCAAATGTAACATTCGTAATTTGGCTTTCGGGTATAGATATTAAATTTGTTTAACGCATACCCTAGTCTCTGATATAAATGTGGTATACGGCCAAAGTTACAAAATTTAAGTTTATTAGAGATATAAATTTCTTTTATCCGCTTAATGTTTCAGGTCATAGAGAGGTTTATTGATATGACGCGAAAAAAAAAAAAAAAAAAAAAAAAAAAAAAAAACATTTTCATGGGCGATGCACTTAATTTTATTTAATTCATTATCTAGACAGGAGTCTGTGAATATTTTAGATTTCTGCACAGCCCAAAATTTGTACAAAAATTTCCCATTTTCTTAAGATACAATTAAAATTATTTTAAAGAATACTACATACATATATCTATAAGAAAATTTTACAGTATATTTTAGATTACTATCTGTTTGCATGACAACAACATAGCTGTCAAACCTCCCACTAATACTCCGTAATATGTAGATTAATTTGAACCAGTTAATCACTTTAAAATCAGAAAATTCATTTAATGAATCTTTGACTGATTTAATTTAATAGTTTTAAGCCGAATTTCTTCAGTTGAATTTCTTAAAAGAGTTTCTGGTTCGAACGTATTAAACACACTTATAACGGAAGATTAGTGGGAGCTTGGCATCTATTAAAAAAATACGCAATAGCAACGTTAATGATTATTTATACTCTTAGACTGTTACATTCGAATAAAAGTTTCATTTTTTTAAATGTCGTTTGGAATAAATGAAAAATATGTTTAAAAACATCATAACTTTTGTTGTTTAACAAAAAATAGATTTTAAAAAATATTTCTGCGAAATTTATTAAAATATATTTCCAATGATTCCGTTAACAGAAGTTTCATTATCGGTATTACTATTTTTACAAAACTTATTGCCTGTCCGACACGTCCTAAGAACAATAAAGACGCGGGCTGGCACGGCCGGGCCAGTGGGCCGTGCCGGTTACGGGTCTGGCGCGAAGCTCGGGTTTATGCAGACCTCTAGCATATTTCTCAAGCAAGTTTAACGCACAAATCTATACGCTATTATTTTATATCTAAAAGTTAAGGCATTGTCTTAGATCGACTTTTAATAATATGTAAATTTATGGTCGATCCCTAACTTGCATTTCAAATGAAGTGATATCGCATCGCTCACAGGTATGCTTAAGTGGTGTAAGTCATGAATTTTGGGTTTTAATATCGCAGTTAATTTTGCAGATATCAAGATGGATTTTTTTTTGTTTAATTCAGGAATGGATAAGGAAAAATATCCTAATTGGAAATTTTATCCTATGTGGACCGTATAAAAACTTAATTTTTGTATTTTCTCACATAGACCCCCACGGAGTTGCAACTTATCTCATCAAATTTTGCACCTTTTTTATGAAACTTTGCAATTGGAAGTATGTGCCTAGCAGCAATATTTAAGGAGATACCCTATTGTTTCGATATTTATGAATCACACTGCATATATCATATCACTTAGAACAGTGTAAAAAAAAACTGCAAAAGTCCCAACATAATTTGCTATAATTTTATGCACTCAAATTGCGAGCATACTTTGCCGTAAACTGTAACATGATTGCAGTCATTTTGAAATAAAATTAGTATTATTGCACATTATTTTTTGCTGTAAAATTCCGAAAATAAACCTATTTAAGGTATATAATATTCAATATAATATTCTGTCAATTTACAGAACAAAATTTTGTCAATATAAGTGCATGAATTTACAGCAAATTTTGCTGTAATTTTTGTCGTTTTTCTTCCAGAAAATAAAAATGTGCAATTTTTTTGTGAGGTATTCACTAAAAGTTCGAAAATGAAAAATAAAATATTCACACGAAACGCTCCAAATCATTGCTTGAAAGTGAAATTCTAAAACAAGAAAATTCTAGCATTCTATTTTTTGATCGGATTTCAGTCGGATTCGAGCTGGTTTAAAGTAGATCCAGATAATTCATCAAACTGAATGTTTAGGACGTTTTATTGTCACAGTTCCAGATTTGGGCTATTCAGAAAAATATGTAATCCCGTAAAAGATATAAAATTAATTCTTTTAGGTATGTGTTTAAAAAGGAAAAACACATAAATAAATGCTATTTACAAAGCCTTGAGGCAATTAAAACTTACAATTTGTAACGTTTACTCCTAAATTATTTGTAATTTTCGTTTAATAAACAGATAATCATGCATATTATTTCCGATGTTAACATCCTTATTTCTGTGCTCATACAAAACTCACATTTATGAATGATGTATCATATAAAAGGTTTTTAAACAGAATTAGGACTTAGTACACTCATATTTCGTTCAAATACTTTGTTTGATTCAAAATTGCAGTTGCCGTACTGTAGTGTATAAGTCGATTCATTGTATAAATCGACCCTATTTTTTAAATCCTACACAATACAAAAAAAAAAAAAAAGAATCCTTTGATTGCCAGTACAATTTCCGTATTTTATAGAATACATTTTCTTCTACACACTGTTAAACATTTGCATCAAACTGTGCAGTCATTTGACCGTTTCTATAGAAAACGGTAACATAACAGTAATTTACCTCTCTCACCATATTATTGCCCATATTATGATCAGAATAGAGTTAAATTACAGCTGTGTAGCCGTTTTTTTTATATAAAAATGCAATGTTTTAACAGTGTGTGAAATGATTTCGTAAATGTGTCAATAAAATATGGATTTAAGAATGTCCTTGACACATAATAATGCTAAAAGTGAAGTTAATTTGTCATTTTCTGTAAGGTTTTAGAAATGTTTTATATATTTTTACACTTTGAAAAGATTTTCCGTATTTTGCCTGTACAAATTCCGTAATTTTAGGGTTTGTTTTATTTTGCAGTCTAATAATAAAAATAAAAACTACTGCGTTAAAGAAAAGGAAAATTTAGCATTATCTGTCAAAAATATTTTAGGATGCTACCAATTCTCAATTAAAAATTTTCAGCTGCGTAATCGAATTCATACATGAATGAATAATAAAATAATATTCATTTTAATGTTAATGTTAATGTTGTTAATTTATCATGTTTGACAGTAAAACATGATTGCTAAACATGCAAATGTTTACTTGTGAATTGACAGCATCGGGAAAACCTATATATTTCGGGTAGAGAAAACTAATTAATACACTATAAAAATTACTCGGAAACGTTTCGAAATATCAGCGGCAGCAAAAGAAACTTTGTTTTTATAAATACTTATTTAAGTCTCAAAAATATATTGGCTTGTGGGGTTTTAAAAGGTAAAGAGCGACTTTCAGACTCGTGGGCGACTCGGAAGAGGTTATTGCATACTTTTGTTCGTGGTTATATTATATTTTAATAGATTAAGAAACATTTGCCTTTGTTTGCAGTGTACTTATTATTATATTAATAAAAAAAGTCCATTGAAAATTTGAAATAAAATTTATGACAAACATTATGTAATCGTGATCAAAATGTGTCGTTAGTAGCGAATCTCATTGTTGTTACTTGGCACGGAAAATAAACTCGAACTGAAGTCACTATGAGATTGACATGCCCCATTTAGCAAAGAATCGAAACTGGCGTAAAAAGTAAAAAATATATACATTGACGTTTTATTTACACATACAGGGTGGGGTATCTTCTATACCCTTTAATTTTAGTCAAGATTTATGCCAGAATTTTTGAACAAATTTTTACTTTTATAACTTTGTTCACGAAGGGATGTAATTTTTCATTTCCTTATTTTCAAACAACCATCCTGGTGATACTTCAACTTTACAGAAACACAATTACTTGTCCTTGAAAGGAATAAAAATTTTTATCTTCATTTCCCCCAATGTTTGGCATTAATATCATGGTTTATATTATAGCAAATTTTTGAGGTTTAGTTTAATGGATTTCAAAATATTTCAGTTATTTAGTTTAACACTAACAGTACTGAGGAGGGTCATTCATGACCCAAGACGTGATTTTTCTATTGTATCGCTGTTGTTTTTCAGAATAAAAATTTGAAATTTCTTAACTTTTCCTAAATAATTTATAATGCCTTAACAGGAACTTTGTTGAAATCCAACGAATACTTTTTTGTCTACAGGTCTGTATACCGAGAATTACCAAGCGTAAAATGTAAGTAAAAAATCATGGAGCTATTTATACTTAGTTTTTATTCAGTTTTAATATCTTATTAATCTGTGGGAACATTATTACGAAATTAAAATTGATAATCAAATGTATATTATTTGATTTTTTTTTCTTTTCTTTTTTTTTTTTTTTTACATTTCATACAAGCTGTCAAAATCTCAAAATAATATCTATTCTGAACTTAGACATTGCAATTTACTTTGATGGTAATTGATCATTATATTTTATATTATGTAATATTCTAGAAGCTAAATTTTATTAATCATTAATTAAAAATCATTGCATTAAACATCGAACGTTATTGCATGTTCTCCCACACAAAACAAGAATATCATCACTAAAGTCCATCGGTCATCTATGACACACACTGGTAGTTCTAGGTATAGAAGAAACACGGTAGTTCTAGTGTTAATGAATTTCAAACAGAATAAAAGCAGATTTGTAAGTATAAAACCATTTGAACAGTAAAATAATTAAGTTTCATTGTAGAGGAATTAAAAAAAAAATCGTTTCTGTAAATTGCTTTATGAACATGTTATAAAATGTAAGTTTTGTCTAACCTTCTATGAGATTACACAAGAGTACTGAACTATTCCTTAAACAAGATAGAAGAAGATAGGCAGATTTTGTTTCTAACAAAAAAATACAGGGCGTGAATGCCCCACTAAAGTGAGGAAGAGCACTAATCTTGTGTTAGAATGAAAAATATTTACATTTCAGGGCTTCTAATAAAGTTATTTTTACATGTAAGACATCATTCCATACTAAATCGAGGGCGTTCCACAACTTTGTAGTTGATTTTTTGTCTTATCTTGTACCGTTAAGGAACAGTAATTCCGTCGTTTGCTACCAGGTGGCGCTATGAGTGGCCTCATCGCGTAGCGCATAGCCACTTTAATATACCTCGAAATCATGTTTATGACTATAGCTGTCAACAGTTTTGAAGTTAATGGGGGTGGACAAGACTTTATAGGGCACCCTGTACAACAATTAGTTATGGCATACAAAATACCTGCTGAGAAAGAATAATATAAGTAATATTTTAATCGATAGCATTATAAAATTACCTACTTAAGCACATAGAATAATCAATCAGACATGTGCCTAAAAATATTTATATTTAACTTTAAAAAAGTATGGTAAAAATAATAATATATCAACATAAAATACATAACATTATAAATATTGATTAGTTCAAAGTGTCTTTTGGTGATTTGATAACTATAAAACACGAATAAAAATAAATAAACGTCTGATATCATTAATGTATATTAGTTTTAAAATATTTCGCTTCTCTTGCAAAATCATATAAGGTTGTTATGGTTACTTAAATTTAGAAAAAGATATGTACATTACAAAAACTGATGGAATCTATAGATCACGAAGTCAGCGTTTTTTGAGTTATATACTATATATATAACGTTATATATAAAGTATATATATAACGTCATGGTATAAAATGTAGGATTTTAACTAAATTCTAGAATTCATTTAAATGAATGCTTATTTTAATGAAATGATATGATATAAATTCTTCAAAATTTATTTTTCAAATTTTATCTGACATAATATTTTACATAAAAATACATAAGTGAAGCTATGAATCTCTAGAAATAATTTATTTAAAGCAAATTTTAAAATAAACAGTGAGTATACCCTTATTTTTTCAAGAAATGTTTTAAGAAACATATGGGGAAGAAATAGTTTCTGTTTTTTAAGCACATTTATTTTCTCGAATTTCATGAAGGTCTATGGTATTTCAAATATTAGATTGGAGTTAATAGTGGTAATTCTGTTATACAACTAATTACATAAAATAAAGACTAAATATAAAAGCTATGAATATAAAAGTAATGCTTTGTTAGCAATACTTCATTTTAAAAATTGATTATAATCCTTTTATTTGGATCCTTTGTGAATTAATCGCATATAAATCTATAAAAGCATTTGAACTGTAAAATAATTAAGCTTTGTTGCTGAGGAAATTTTAACAAAACTCGTTTCTTTAAATTGCTTTATGAACATGTTATAAACGAGAAAACAAATTTTTTGTCTAAATGTCTGTGACATTACCCAACAGTATTGAAATATTCCTTAAACAAGATAAGAGAAAGATTTTGTTTTCAACAAATACAGGGTGTCCACTAAAGTCTTGTTCACCCCATTAACTTCAGAATGGCGACAGCTACAGTAATGAACGCGCTGCCAAGGTACAGTAAAGTGGCTATGCGCTACGCGATGAGACCGCTTACAGTGCAACCTAGCGGCAAACAGCGGAATTACCGTTCCATTCTCGTAAATGTTACGAGATCTGAGAAAAGGTTAATTACAAAGTTGTAGAGTGGCCTAACAATGACAGAAATTGTAAATAAAATGAATCAAAGACTATTCGAAAATATTGGTTTTAAAATAACTGTAGAAGTTTGCAGCTGTATACCAAAAATGTCCTAATGTAATTTTCTAGTAGGGTTAAAGTAAAACTTTTATCTTGAAAGGAAAGTATGCAGATTTTATGTTGTAACTGGATAGAAACCCCGCATTTGTAATTTTATAAGAGTTTCTTTTACCTTTCTTTACTTTTCTTTTTTTCCCCTTCAATGCGGGAAAATATACCGAGTGCGCCATAAGTTCGTTAAAACTTTAAAAATTCATTAAAAAGAAACAAACGTTGCTAAAAATTGTGGTTTGCTGGAATGGGATTAGAAGGAGTTCGCTTTTTTTTATTCACACTCGGGTTCAAAATATTACCGATGGATGGCGCTGACATGCATAATGTGAAGCAGAATTATGCAAATCAGGCTGTCAATAAAACAACTCAATGCACATAAATTCTTCATTCGATGCCAGCAGTATGCTATTGTTACCATATCAAGCGTTGTTGGTTAAGCACTTTTGCAAGAACGGCGAATCAGCAACTGGTACATTGTGAAATTTCCGCATGGAAAAATGATTCAAGACGAGAAAAAGATCAGTTTCATGTGCTGGGATACTGAAGCTTGTCAGACTCTTTGAAGAAACGGAGAGTTTGGAGGATCGTCCCGACGTAGAAGGTCCTCCTTGACATCTACTTCATATTATGCATACCAGCGCCATCTAGCGGTAATTTTTGAACCAAAACTTTTTTTTTTCTTATTAAAAAAAATCCGACCTCCTTCTAATTCCATTCCTGCAAACCGCAATTTTTTAGCACCATTTTTTCCTTTTTAGTGATTTTTAAAAATTTAACGAACTTATGGCTCATACGGTATATTAATAGATGAGTGCAAAAATTTCCGTGGTTAAGTCATTGCTTTAATATGTGGGGAACACCCACAGAGCAAAACCATAAAAAATAGAACAAAATAATTTTCTACCTTAAGTCCATTAAAGATAATGATTGTTCTTTTGAACTTTTGATGTTTTAAAAACAGCGTTAGGAGGTTCAAAAGAAAATATGGCATCATGCAGAAAATTCTTCTTATTTGGCAATACCAACCTTGACACGTCTGACAACAAGTAGCGGGCGTATACTGTCTCCTTTGCTAGTTGGGGTGGTCTCGTAGTCAAGCCAGAAATAAATAGAAAAGGAAAGTGAAAACCATTTCCTCATTTAAGGTATTCATAATCATTGTTTTCGATTTTTTTTTATTTTGTTACCGATTCTAGATGAACTTATAACCCAGATTTAGACAGAATTTCCTGAAATTGGTAATATATAACTGTTTCCGTCGATGATTTAACATCGAAACTTGAATATTTTAAAAGTTATTTTGGCGATAACGAAATTCAAGCCTTATTAATACATGAACTTTTTGATTACAGGCGAAGACAAGCGATTATTTTTATATTGGAATGTACCACTATTTACTAAATATTTTGTTTGCTGTAGATTTCTCTTGCAAATATTCTAGCAAAAGTGTATTATAGAAATCATTTTTCAAAAAGTGGTACAAATAGAATAGAACAATAATCGCTGGGTCGTACGGTGTCCCAACGCCACAATCAAAAGATCGTTTAAAATATTTCAGCTTTTCACGGAAATCTTTTATACATTGATTATATCCTATTTTTTAACATATTTTATCAGTTAAATTTATTAATTAATTAATCATAATGTAAGCATTAAAGAGAAACCTTTATGTTAAATTGTTTTAATGTACAAATAGTCACTTAAAAAGAATCCTTATGTTTTTATCGGACAATTTTATGAACAATAGTTAACTTCACTAATTGGATTCTTATGCAACTTGCCGGGCTTTGCCGTCTAGAAGGTCGGTTCGTGAACCACGAATAAAAATAAGATTAACATTACGACAATTTTGGAATATTGCTTTTCTTGCCGAAACTTGAAAAATAATAAGTTAATAATTTTTCCCTACAAACAATCATTACCATCGATTAAAATATTTTTGCACGGATATTCAAGAGACAATTTCTACATAATATTATAAAATAACTAGCTAACCCGCCCGGCGTTGCCCGGGCCCGAGATAATTACAATCTCCCCTCCCCATACCCGCAAATATAATGAATAATTTGTTCAAAAGAACCACCGTCACGTACATTAACGCGATCATTAAAAAAAAAATACATTTTTCTGATAATTAGAACATAACGAAGACGCTACGCTAAAATAGCCGGCAGATGACACCCCTTCCCGACCTCAATTTCAAATCTATATCTGAATTAGTTACCTAAATATTTGTTCATTAGTAAAATTTGGCAATTATTTCCTTTCATTTTCGCAAACTAAATGAGAGGGATCGGCCAGAGAAACAGATCTCTTTGTAGTTCAGTTTTTAATGAAAGCCGATCCCTGTCTGAAAATTTCTGGGATCGTTTTCACTGGCGCCAGCAGATTTTTGGCAGTTTTTTGCGTAAATTAAAAAAAATTACCAACCGAATTTTTCAAAAATCACATAGTCAGATACAGAATATTTTTTTTACATATGCTCAGAAATTTTCAAATTGATATCTCAATTAGTTTTCTTAAAATTCGCTAATTAGTAAAATAATTTGGAATTTGTTGATTTCCGCTCGCAAATCCAACGCACCAGCCCGTTTCATTCGCCATTTTGTTTCAAAATATGACATTTTAGAAGCGATGGTTAATGAGAATCTAATTAATATCTGGGCTAATTATCAAAATATTAAAATTCTGAGGCTCCGGTGCACATGGCCAGACCTTGGACTATCCACATCTAAATTTCCAGACTTCTAGGTGGGCTAGATTTTGCTAGCCATCGCCAACAGACACACACACGGACAGACACACACACAGAGCGAAACTTTCTTTTATTAGTATAGATTAGTATCCTCGTTTGATATGGTTAACACACTCCTTGTACGTGACGGCAATGTCTATTCACCTTCTAAATCAAATGAGATGAAAGATATTGACTGATTGAGATCATGCAGCATATTCTTCTGATTTATTATTAAGACATAATGACTTGGACTCTGAGCAATGTATCAAATGACAAATTGAGAATTAAACTCCGTTGCTTCTAAGTGCTTCGTTTTTCTTGACATTTTGCAACCAGAAAGTCAACGAAGGTTGTTTGTTACCTTTTAGAGTCTTTTTTTTTATATTAACTAAGTACAAGAGGAGTTTTCAAACATTTTGCTTTCAGTGGCACAACTTGATTTAGATGCGCTCTCCCGAAATTTAAAAGGCTATGCACTTAACTGCAAAATATTACAGACAGTCACGCCCCACAGGGTAATTTGATTTTTAAGGAGTACAATTCCATATTCATTATTAACCCATTCCTTATCGGTTTATTTTTGCTTTTTCGCAAAACTAATTTTGTTTGTAAACTAAAAGTAAAAGTAATCGATGCAAATTTTTAAAATAAAATGAAAATATAATTTTTTTTCATCCATTTTTAAAAAGTATAAAATACAATTTTAACCAGAATAAATGTGTAAAAGTGTTTTAATGATATATATATATATATATATTTATATACAGGGTGTAAATAATTAAAGTTCACATACTCAGAGCTGTCTGTATTCGAAACTTTTCATCACAAAAATATGAAATTTGGAATACGTCTAAATAAATAGATTCAAAAGACATTTAGCAGAAAAGTAAATCATAAATGGCCACCAGAGGACGTTTTCTGATAAAATTTCTACATATATGCAAATTTTAGGAACCACGTGATATATTTGCTTGCGTAATATGAAAATGTAACTAAAAAGACGCAATAAATCTCTTGTCAGTAATAGCATAATAGCATGCTTTTTCAACGGAAAATGGCGTGTAATTTTAAATTACAAATACTTGAAGAAATATGGTGAAAGAAGAAATATTTGTTTCCAAAAACGAACGTGCTTTACTGGTGAAACCGTTTTATGAAAATGGTGTTTCCGCGCCAGAAGCTTTGAAAAACATTTGCAGATATACAATGACTGCAAACGGAACATTGTCAGAACTCAAGAACAGTATTTCCCATCACGCCCTCAACATTTCCAAGAATTTGCTTCGCGTGACTGTTGAGTATGCTGTTTTGCGATTTCAAACGGTACTTAACAATAATGGTTAACTTGAACAATATTTATCTTCATAAACCAATTCCACAATATATAAGCATGTATTTTGTTAAATTATTGAAAAAATCAACAATATACCCTGTGATGGCCATTTTGAAATTATTTTCTTTTCTTCTAAATTTCCGTCGCATTCCTTATTTAGAAGCATACCAAATTTTACACTTTTCTGATCAATAGTTTCCACTACAGACAGCTTAGAGTAAGTGAACTTTAATTATGTACACCCTGTATACATATATACTCAAAAACTTTTGTAATTTTACTAGTCGTATTTGCATTTTAGAATTTTGTACAATTTTTAAGAGCAATATTTATTGGTTGAAACCTGTTTTTGTTTTCGCTCTGCAATATGTCACATGTAAAAACTTTTTCGCACGAAACTACTAACTCTGTATCTAAATCTGATTGTCTCGAACACATTTAACATAAAAAGCATTTCAAATACCTAAAAGAGACATTACCCACTTTTAAAAACTAATAAATTCCCAAGCGGTCGTCACAGTAAGAAATGGATGAATAGTAAATTTCTCATTGTTCTCGTGTAGACTTCATACACCTCAAGGCCAGAGGTCTCCACCTAGAAAGTTTTGCAGTCGTAACGCCGATCATCACAAGTCGTGCAGTGCTTATTGAAGAAAAATAAATAGGCAGTCGAGTCCACTTCATAATTTATTAAGATCCAGAAAAAACTCGAAGCTTATGCTTTTATTTAGCTCACATGATAATTAAATGAATTAGAACCAAGGAGAGGCTTCGTGTACCAAATTAACCATTCAAAGAAATCAAAGCTGTTAAGGGGCAGCATCGTAGGGTCTATCGGCAGTCACGGAGAGTTTATTCCACGATCGTGAGCAAGCGCCGGGCCTCCGCTTACACCGTGATCCAGGAACAATCTGCGCTCAAAGCGGGAAAACCAGCATATATTCATTGTCCAACGCTCACGCATACAGAGCCGCGAAACAGTCTTTCGATCAATAGCACAACGGAACTCGATTTCCTGGGCGCTATGATTTGAAGGAGAATAAGCTTCCGATTGAAAAAGCGCGGGAGTGACATACTAGGCTGATCCGGAAAAAACCTGATTTTTTCGAACAAATAAGAAATAAAAGGAAATACGTAGGTTTTACTGGGTCTTGGCAGAATGCCAAGATAAAATTTTACATTGAAACTGAAATTAGCTTTTATATTTGAGAAAAGAATACTTTTTTGTTAGAAAACATAGGGAAATAAAAAGAAAAATATACAGGTTGTTTTCGAGAGAATTAAAATATTTAGCTGGGAAAGTGATATTTTAAAAGAATAAAATTTTAGGATGCGTTATTTTAATGGAATAAAAAGTGTGTAATTTTAACAGAACAGCATCTAGCGCCATTTTTTCAAGAGAATGAATTTAGAATAAAGAATTTTTAGCTATCCGGGATTTTGACAATTTAAATACTAGAACGAGAAAATAATTCAGAATAATGGGAAATAAACAGAATTATAGAATTGATGAGGCCAACGCGGACAAAATTAAAATTTGTTTCATAAATATACATTTATAAACATATACATTTAAAATTTTTAAATCAGTTTATACATGGCGGTTAATTGGCGATAATGAGGAAGGAAAACCCCGCTAACAGAGAAGTTTATAATGGGTGATAGAGAATGGCTAAATGATAAATATGAAGATCCAGAAATTCTTCTTGCGTATTATGTTATTCATACAGAGATCTTAGTTTCCAAAAAAAATCCACTTGTTCCGGATGAATTAATAAAATCAATTATAAAATGTACCAATGCTTTCAAACTTAATGTTAAATGTGAGTAAAATTTCTTTAAATATTTTGCGAAGATAAAAATGTAGACTACATAGCATTCTCGTTTCACACTCATGTAGGTTGGCTAAGAACAACAAAGTTCTTACAGATGAAAAGGGATAGATATCTTTGTTGCAATTATGCTAAAATTATATTTGCGTCTAAATTTTACTTCTTCGGTATGGTAACAAATTCTGAAATGACGTCATTGTTGATGTTATTTAAAGATGTGAATAAGAAATTCTTTTTTAAATAATATGTTATATGTTATAGAGGGAGGTATTTTAGAGATGCTTAGGTGGGGGAGTAGCCAAACAAAGGAACCAGTGCCATAGTATATCTGGATTATAAAAAATCCTTGATTCAAAAATCAATGAATTTTATATATTTTTTAAAGTTTTCCACAAATTTAACTCTGTACCATTTTAGCAATCCTTCTAAAGTTTGGCAATTGAATATTAGCATTAAGTTGTCATTTTTTCTGATTTTAAAATAATTTTTTTTAAAGTCATCTAATTTGCTTGGATACATATTATTAATGTATTTTATTCCATAGAAATGAAACAATATATGAAATTCGACCATAAAGTATCTTTATTAGCACTAGAACTATTACCATGAGCCGTCATTTTGACGGTTACCAAATGAATATATTCCGATTCGAAGCAGAAATTACATTTTAAAATAAATTAAATATAAAACTCACAGAAATACGTTAAATGAATAAGTTAAGAAATTTTAAATAAAATTTCTGGTGTGAAATAGTTTTAAAAAAACTTGAATAAAATTTCCGGTAGTTCTAGTGTTAAACCACAAATATTGAACTATGAAATTCAGGAATTCCAAAGTTATCAACTTTTCAAACTTTCCCACATTATGTCCCTTACCATTTTGCACCTTCTTACATTCGCGTGGACTGTGGGTCGCTAGTTAAGCAACTACTGCTATTGTGGGTCCACTGATCTACCAAAATTTGCTCGCGCCTTCCCTATGGACAGTGAATTAGGCTATGATGGAGAAACATAAAATATGTTTCGCTTATTTATTTTGTATTAACCCTTTAAGCGTTAGGCCCGTGTTTTTCCGTTTCATGTAGTCATGTTAAAATGGCTGTAGACAAAAATATTTTTAACAGAATACTTTTTTGAACCGTATATAGAAGGAGGAGATATAAAGGATATTATAGCATCAAACAGCAATTAAAAAATATATATATTCTGGCATTTACAAGCATATTTATAGAAATATTGGAAAATCTTCAAACGGTGAAAGGGTTTTAAACTGTTGGTATTAACAGCTCATTTGCAACAGTTGATTGTTGGTATACAGCAGTTGAACGCGTTCGGCCCCCCAAAAGATTTAAATGCACTTTAATATTTTACCTGTTGGATATTCATAGGCTGTACAACTTGCAAAAATGTTCTAAATAAGATAGAATTTAAGATTATTTTGATGAAATAGACCTGCCATTAATTTTCAACAGTTATACTTTTTAAATTCTTATACGCTCCCTGGATCGTATAAGTTATATTTATAGAAACATTTCCCCAATGCTCTGACAAGTAAAACAGAAAAAAAAAATTTCTTCCACGACAAAAACTCACCTAGATATGATGCTTTGAATTTTATGAAATTTTGGAGCCTTTCGGCACTAATAAAGAACAGACGATATTTCGTGAAATTCAATTAAGTAAGAACAGACGATAATAAATAAGGTACAGACGATATTTCTAGACAGCTTCGGTATTTCATAAAATTCAATGTATCACAACACGATAATTTTTGGTCGTAGATTAATGTAATTGTTACTGTTTTACTTGTGAGAGCATGGAGAAAACTTTTCTAAATATTATTTATAGGACACAGTTTTCGAATAAAAATTAAAAAATGCAGGTTTTAGAAAATAATGGCAGGACATATTTCATCAAGATAATTTTCATTCCTACCTTATTTTCAACATTTTAAAAATGTACATTGCCGTCGTATTTCCTAAAGGTATAAAATTAAAGCCCGTTTCATTTGGGACACCATGTATATAAAATCACTACATGTGACAAAACATCTAGTCGAACCTCATCATCTTGAATATATGGAGAAGAGAGAAAATTTCAGATAAGCCCATAAAAGATAAAATAGTGACGATAAAATAGTAATTTTATCGGGCATAATTTTATTTGGTAATGAAAGGCTAAAGACTGAACTGCTAAAAGGTGAACTTTCCAAAACATTTCTTATAAAATGAATTCCTTGACAATGAAAGAAGATCAAAAAACGATTTTTTTGCCCAGGAACTTAGTACAAAGAAAATTAAAATGTTCTCACACCTCTCTTGGAAGTCGCGCCTTACACTTTGAAACCCGCTGACATACAATAACATAAAATCTATTCTATGTATCTAATTATTATTGAACAAATTTATAATTTCTTATGATTATTAAAATTATTAATCATTCCGGAAAATATTTCGGTAAGTATCTTTTAAAAATCACCATATATATGTGATTTGTGTAATAACTGAAAAAAAACAAAACAAAACTGGAATGTTTTATCTTCATTGCAGAAGGGTTTCCGAAAATTTAGTGTAAACTTTGAGTTCTTCACGGTTTCCGTTTAATTCGGAAAAGTAACACGTATTTTCGGAAAAATATTCGAAGCGGGGAATACTGTGAAGAAGTCAGAAACGTTACATTCCATAGCGAAAAAGTTTCCGAAAATGTTTTGTAAAACGATGGTTACTGAAAATTTCGGAAATGTAATACTCATTTCCGCGTAAAATTTAAAAACGGCGAATGGAATACGAAATGAAGTAATCTTTGCGCACAAGTTCATAGCACATGTCATTACGTTCTACAAACGTCATCATCACGTGATTTGTATTGTTCTTGAGAAGAAAAACATAGCTATAACAGACGTAACGTATTTTGATGACCAGTAAGTATTCTGTTTTATAATATCTTTTATTTAAGAGAACGATATGCTTTTTTAAAAGAAATAATATTATCTGATTCAATTTTATTGCACAATAATATTAAATTTGTACTTAATCTTTTGTTGCACATACAAAGTTAACTTACTAGCTTGATAGTTTCTTCATTACTCGTGTTTCATGAATTTATCATGGATATTAGATATTTGATTAATGAACAATAATGTAGTGCTAACATGAGTGAAGTTCAGATAGCACCGTTTATGCTTTTTCACCTTCCAGCAAAATTGAAAAGTGTTTATGAATTCGGTTTGTCTGCCGTTTGTCCATGATCTAACTAACGTAAATGTACTCGGATTTCCTTGCAATAAATATATGTTATTGAGGTTTACTATGGCATGTTCGGAATTGAAAATGAAGTGTGTAGCACTTACAGTTCATTTACAGGGCCACTCAAAAGAATTCTTTTACATTACAGCCTATGGGGGAAAATCGTTTGCGATGCATTTTAATGATGTTACTGTATTTCAAACATATTTAATTTGATATACATCACTGAGGTGCATTAAAAGACGTTTATTATAGAATATGTAGTACATAGTATTCATCGTCCATTTACAGGAACACACAAAAGAATTTGGTTACAGTACTGACTCTGAACAATAATTCCTGGAAGTGTGTTTTTAATTGTTGCACGCGTTTATAAATTTAACTATATTTTTGAATATTGCTGGGTAGGTATAAATTCTATAGATCTGCTAATATGCTTAACGCATATTTATTCATTATTGTTTATTATCTTTTCGTTTTGAGCTTAGTTTCTGATTCATAACTTTTGTAATGATGAAATCTTTCGCTTATACGACAGAAGGATTTTATACTATATACGCTTTTTCATCATTGTTTATGAATCACATATAAATAAATATCATTGAAAAATTGATTTATAGATCTATAAATAATTCTATTCCAAAATACGGCTTCATGAATTACATTCTCTAAATAGATAAATTATGAAAATGTTTAATTTCCCTACTTATAAATAGATGGATTTTTATAATACCTTTAAATTTTTGTTTTAAATCTTGTAAGAAGATATAATATTCCAAAATCTGTCACAGCTGTGATAATTATTTTATTTTAATGAATAGTATACTGATAAATAGATATATTTTTAAAAATATTTTGTCTAGTTGTATATATTTTTAATATAAAGTTTTACAATTATCATGCTTCTAAATATATTCCTTTAAAAGTAATATTTTATTTGTAAAGCTCTAGAAGTGCTGAGATAACCTGAGAAAATATATATCCTTTTATAAGTATACAGTTCATGAAATAAAATAATTATTCACAGATATGAAATATTTTGAAATAGTATATCTACTTACAAGATTAAAAAATATATTTATTTAAAGGTATTAGAAAATCCCATCTATTTGGGGGAAATTAAGCATTTTAATAACGTATATGTATCTATTTACAGGATGGAATTCACGAATCCACATTTAAAAAAAGAATTATTTATAGATCTATAAATCAAATTTTCATTGATATTTATTTACAAATATGTGATTTATAAAAAATGAGGAAAAAACATATAGCATAAGTGAAATTATAAATTTCTTCTGTCATATAAACTAATCGAACGAATTATTTAACTTTGTATGTGCAACAAAAGATTAACTGCAAATTTAATATCATTATGCAATAAAACTGAATCGGATAATATTAACACTTTTACAAGTGTATCGTTCTCTTAAATAAAAGAAATTATCATACAGAAATACACAGAAACATCTCCGAAATATGCAGAAGCATTTCTGATATATACACAAATATTTCCGTAATACACAGAAACATTTTCGAAATATACAGACACATTTCTGAAATATACAAAAAAAGATTCTGAAATATGCAGAAACATTTTTGAAATATGCAAAAACGTTTCCGAAAAAGGAGGAAATATTTCCGAATATCTTTCCGAAATATGCGGAAACGTTACTAAATACTTTTCCGAAATTACATTACTCCATCTAATGGGTCACATTGCTGTTTCATTAGATGCAGTAACGTTTCAGGTTTTTTTTTTCTTTTATGGGCTTCCAAAGCCAAGAATGTTCTTTAAATATGATACTATTGATGAAATTTCTATATTTTCATTAGATTTTTTGTTAACTTAAAAATTGAATCATTTTCCTTATAAGCTTGCAACCACAAACAGAGCTTTAGAGTACATATTTAAATGCTCGAAAATTCGTTATATTTTTAATAACATATTTTTCACTTTTTTTTATAACTAAGAACTAACTATTTTCTTCTACTTTACTTGAAACATGTTTATTGGTTGAAATAATAATAATATTAATAATAATAATAAACTATTATTGTTATAATTATTATTATTACTACTAGCTAAATTATCGAACTATCAATAATAAAATAATTATTTTTTATCTTCGGAAGTAGAAAACGAAAACACTTCCGACATATGTCGAAAGGGCGTATCCCAGTTTTTCCAGTTTAAAGACATTTATTTCATGATAACCGTTAGTTTGGAGGGGGGAGGGGGGTCACTACCTATTTCCTAAGCAAATTAGAGATACCTCATTTAGAAGATATCTGAAAACTCTGAGTAGTTCATTAAACACTTTAAATTATTAGCTCATCAACAGTGTTTCGATTTCATTATTTTTAGCTTAAGAAGAAACGTCCTCATTTCCAATAAAGTATTGGTTAATTCTGAAATTTATTGTAGATTTTTTTTTCTTTATGTGATGTAGAAAAAAAAAAAAAACTTTAAGAATAGGATAGTTTTCTTTAGGCTTATTTTTAAGGCGTAGATTTCTGAGAAAATATTTCTGATCGCTTTAAAAAGAGGAAAGTAAAAGAAACATTTATATACCATGAACCTTACGTCAAAGAATATTGATTTGCTTTTATCTGAATTTTTTATAGCTATAAAACAAAAGAAATAAAAGAACAGTCTCAGATTTCAGGTCTTAAGTTTGAATTCAAAATCTAAACAAAAAAGATCTTTTCTTTCACATGAAATACGAAGCAGAATAGCAGTTTATATTTAGGGTTTTTAGACACCACCCTCTAGAATATATTTTTTATTGTTGTCACAACCCTTTGAAAGGAGGTGGGACATTATGTATCTCACTTAAGTTTAATACTCAAATACCACAATGGTACCAGAATTTTTGAATAAAATTTTGCTTTTATAATGCACGTAAAGAAAAGTTCTCACTTATTTTCAAATAACATTGTTCCGTAAATAGTGGTGTCATTCCATCATTTCAACATTTCAGCAACAGAAGATGACCCTGAAAGTGTTAAAATAGCTATTTTCTAAAAATGAATATTTTCAGCCGTATAATTGTTGCGATGAATATCTGCTGAGAAAAAAATACATTTTATCTTACATATCTAATTACAAAATGTTTTACTTATATGTTTTAAATAATATTCAATAAAAAATAAGCATTTTACACTTTTTTCAAATATCTCATAACGACTGCTGAAACGGCATAAACAATACGGATTGATTTTCTGTTTATCACTCATCTTTTTTTATACGAAAAATAAAATAATACATTCCGCATTCATTTTAAAGTTCATGTAGATTATGCTATTCACATTATAGTTATATATATACCAGGAATTATAATTATTTATCTCACTGGCGCAGGGAGTTAAGGGTTAAAGATGTATACAAAACACGAGCGATTTATTCTCCCACCGGTAGGATAACGTGATTGGTCACATTTTTTTAGACCGCTGACCAGGCCCGTACCTGCCAGGCTTTTGCCCAGCTTAACGGGTTGATACCTGGCAATGGGGCGACAATTCACCTGCTCTCCGCTTGGCGAAGATGTGTTTGATAAATCTATAGACCGACGTGGCTTCAGTGCGTCTTGTTGCTTTAATTACTTTTTTCTTAGTTGGCCGGTTGCTAATTGATTTTGGATGAGACGGTTCAGCATTGCGCAGTGTAGCGAAATCATGCCGGACGGATGTGAGATGCTGTGATATTTACTAATTCCTCGCTGCATCACTCATCCATGCGTCATGCAATCGCTACTCGAGTTGGTCTCGTAATTTAGAACCTTGATCTGGTGACGAGACCTTCACCTGACTAGGCACCCCCAATGAGTGGCAGAAACTAAGTTTAGTGCTCAAATCTTGGTGATAAGAACATATTATATATAGTTATTTTTTATGTCAACATTTACACGTTTTTTTATTTTATTTTATTTTTATTTTTTTTAACTGTTAGGCTTAGAAATAATTAGTAAAATATTTATGGGAGTAATTAATCGTTGAATTATTAATGCCAGTATCACGAAATAAATATTTGAATTGTTTTAGATAGAAGATTTAAAATTCATAACTCCAGAGAATTACAGTTATCAAATTAACGAAACGATGACGGGGGAAAGTGGGTTTATGGGTACTTCCCCTAAAATAAAATATATTTATATTTATATATATTTATATGTATGATAAGAAAAGTAGAGAAAAAATCACAGAAAAATCCCTAGTAGTATCACCACCGATAATTGTATTTCCCATTACAATTCGTAAAAAATAAATTGTCTGAAATATTTCTTATAGTAATTAGTAATACTAATATGAAAGAAATGAAACTGGGGGTTGAACGTTTGAAATACTAAATAAAATGATTTCTAAATAAAAATGTAGAACGCTGAAGTTGAGGTCCCTGAGCTGTAGATTTACTAGTTATAAATGTAATCAATATTTATTTTGTATGTACAAAGTCTTTTCAAAGAGGAATAATCACATATTGAAGGCAACAAGAAATAGATTTTTAACAATTCGCGTGATTTAAAAAATTGTCTTCATTTGAATGGGGAGCCCCATGAGACCCTCCCTCTCCTACGCCCTTGAAGATTATTTTATGTTTCCTGATTATTTTGACTCAGATTGCTAATAAAAACCTAGATTATAAAACATCCAATGCATAGTTATGGGGGGAAATATCTAGTTTAACTTTAAAAATAAATATAAAATTAAAAACAGCTGTTTATACAAATTTTGTTCTTATTACATCCTGTTAACTGTAGTTTTAAAATTTAGTTTAATCACCTATGGCTTTCCAGTTAAAGCTGAATTTGTTTATATACAATGAACATTAATGAAATTACACTTTTAATAATATCCACGTGGGATGCCCATTACTAGGTAATGACTAATTAAACATTCTAGTAATAGGCACTGGTCTTAAACATTTATAAAAAATTGAACTTTGTAAATGGCTATTAATGTTGCTTTACTTGTTTATAAAGTACTTTTTAGTAAATACTTGACATGTTAAAAATGACACAATGAAAAGTATAAGCGACTAAAATAAATGCAGCATCTTTTAGCATTCAGCTATTTCAGGGCTACATAAAAGGAGTCCCTTTTCAACCTTCAGAGCAAAATAAAAGAAACAACGTGATAAACAGAAGTAGCAATAGCACATGTAATTTTCTGAAATTGTTCTTTATTCCCACATTTTATATTGGAGGTTGGGATCTTATTATGAAGCCATGAAACAGTTGTTTCAGGCTTTTTTCTGAGAAAGGTTATATCCCTCCCCCCCCCCCACACACACACAATAACTGTAAGTAGTGGGTTATGGATTATGTACAGACTTGTAAAAATTTTAAATTGTGCAAATTTTAAGCTAAAAACAGAAGTTAGTAACCCATGATTGTACAAAGGAACTAACTATTATTCTTGTGACCTCAACTTTTTAAAATTCTGGATCAATTCTTGGATATTCAAGAAAGTATTTTAATATTACTGCAAATGATCGAATATATATTTTATCTGACATGCATCACTAATTATTTGTCATAAGCAGGAAAAATGTAATTAAATAATAACAATTTTAAAATTACATTTTAAAAATTATGCCATTTTGAGGCAATTATAGTAAAACTTTGCAATTTCAGTGAAAATACATAATTTAAAGGATGTCAATTGTCAAAAGTCTTTCAAACGTTGAAGATTTGGCCTCTAATTTAGGAGCTAATGAAATTAAAAATTTGACACACGTTCGATGACACAGTTATGACACACGTTCCACACCTCATTTTGACACACATATAAAAAAAACTTCAGATTTATGAATTAAAATGTACGCTTTGTTTTAAAAATCGTGTCATTTACAATCATGAAATGTTCGATTGCGTTTCAATCGCGTTTAAGCCCTTTGAGAACAGCCAAACATTGTCTATCTAAATTGAAAATATTTTTCTCTTCTCCATTTTAATGCGATAAAGCATTAATTAAGATATAATAAACCCGATTATTTTCCTTTTTCTAAACTTTGTCTCACAACAATAGAATTTCCTGATGTCTATCATTTGAATTTATTGCGAAATTTTCATTTAAAATGAAATTTAACAATATCTCGGAAATTAATTTTATTTTCTAAATTTTGAAAACTGTTTTAAAGTTCTCGGATACTTACGGATAATTGTAGTTCGTTGTTAAATCGTTAGTTCGTACAATTGTTTTATTCACTAGGTGGCTCTGCCCCCTACGAGCTACGCTCGCCAACCCCCGTTCTGACACCACAGACTGTAAAAACACTCTAATTTGATCAACCTTAAAACGATTGCGGAAGATTGAATTATAATTAAACGACCTGCTGTAATCGGCTGCTATAATCGGCCTTGTGTAATCGGCTGTTCGCTGTAATATCTGCTATAATCGGGTTTCCATTCATTTTCCTTTGACCAAGGGATTTTAAAGCCGAATCAACTGCTGTCGAGTCAGCTAACAACTGTTGATAAAATAAGGTTAATTAAACATTTGAATATCAACTCGTGCAAAATGGTTAAGTAAGCAATGTCATGGCAGCGGGAAATTTTATAACAATGCTATAGAAAATTGGGTATTACTCCATTATCGCGACTACTACTTTCTATAAAAGAAATGAACTGACGCCAAAATATAGGATTTAAAGCCAAAAGTGCATATATGTGGCGTCGCATTTAATTGATACCAGATGCGTTACGCGTGGTAGTTATGTCATCGAGTCATCTTTAATTCAACGTTTATCTGTATTTTTAATTATATTTTACCAATTTATTAGTTATTTCGTTGATTTAAACATAATTATTAAACGTAAAAATATAGCTTTTAATTCAAGGGAAATATTATTAATTACGCTGTTTTAAAATTTGCAATAATAGATAAAATATTTTGTCAAAATAAATTAATCTTACTCTACTTAACCCTTTCCGGCACGGAGTAATTCTGTGTTTAAACTGATGAAATTATCGACTGACACCAGAATTTACAAAAGAATTTATTAGAAAATAAAAACTCGCTTATTTTCCCGTAGTTTATAAAAAGAAAACATTAATTAAATATTCTTGGTGTCGTTTGTCAGTTTTGGAATTAAAATTAGGTGTCCTTTTTTGGGGACACCGCCCGCTAAAGGGTTAATGCTTTGAAAACGCGGAATAATTTAATTATATATCTTTGTAATATTCACGCGCAAGTATATTTTTTATTCCGTTATTTTCTACATTTATTGCTTTTAACATGTGATCATTTAATTATTATTTTAAAGTTTTATTTTTGTTTTTAATAGTCACGTGTTAATACATTTCTTAATTGAAAGGGAATATTATTACGTGCGCTATTTTACAAATTGGCAACGATTCAAATAATGGAATTTATGAAATATGAAATAAATCTTCGTCAAAATAATGAAAATTTTGAATAAAAAATTGAAATATAACCTCAAAAAATGAGTCCAATTGAAAAAATAATTACAGTCTGCACACCCCAACCTTGTCAACTATATCCTTACAAATTATGTTTAAATTCCTGTGCATAGTTTTCGTTTCTATAAAACTTTTATAAGAAAACTGTTTTGACCAACTTTGATTTTAAATATCTCTTAAAATAATTCTTCGATTTAAAAACTGTCTACTTCAGCGTGTTTATCGAACATTTCTTTATAAAACCACCAATTTTTAAATTTTTATATGCAATAGTTTTCTGGATATTAGTGCAGAAAGACTTCAAGGCACAAAATCTTAATTGACAGCGGCGGCTGCGGCGGTGGTTACTTTTTAACACTTTCCAACCTAGTTGAAAAGTGTTTATGACTTCGGTTTGTCTGGCCGGATGGCCGTCTGTCCGTCTGCCGTCTGGCCGTCTGCCGTCTGCCGTCTGGCCGTCTGCCGTCTGCCGTCTGGCCGTCTGTCCGTGCTCTAACTCCCGTAAATATGCTCGGATTGCCTTGCAATTTTTATATGTTATTGTCGTTATCTATAGCACGCTCCCTATTTCAACTGAAGTGTGTAGCACTTAAAGTTTTTTTACAGGGACACTTAAAAGAATTCCGTTACAATACGGTCTATGGCGAAAAATCTTTTGCGGTTTATTTTAATGATGTTACACAATTGCAAACACATTGTAATTGATATATATCACTAAGGTGTATTACAAGAAGCTTAATATGGAATAGGGTGTGCATAGCACTTAAAGTTAATATACAGGGACTGTCAAAATAATTCCGTTACATTACGTCTATGGAGAAAAATCGTCTGCGGTTTATTTAAATAACGTTTCGCTATTTTAAACGCATTTAAATTTATATGTATCACTAAGGTGCATTACAAGAGGCTTAGTACAGAATATTGTGTTCATTTACAGGGACACACAAAAGAATTCTCTACTGTCTCTTAACAATAATTCCTGGAAGTGCATTTTAAGTTACTGAACGCGATTTTAAATTTAACTCACTTTTTGTTTATTGCGTGGTGTGTATAAATTCTGTAGATCCTATACAGGGAAGCACAAAAGTTCGCGAACACATTTCCGTTTATTGACAGAAACTCCAGAAGGAGAATTTTAAACTGTGCTACGCGTTTCTTAACTGAACTAAAATTTAGCATCTTATCTAGTATATATACAAATCTATAGATCATATACAGGGCTGAATAAAAGTATTCGGATATTTTTCTGAATATTGTATATGTTGGAAAATCCTGAAATTATGCTTTTAAATATGTTATGCGTTTTCCAAATTGTTTACTTAGATGTTATCTTTCAGCTTATTAAACGATATGATTTGTAAAATTATTTTGGAAGCGTTGGAAAGTGTTACATAATCTATGCTTGATGCATGATTTTTCGTTCTTGTTTTAATATAGAGAGAAACATAAATCGTAATAATGTTGAACTTTTAATGTAGATAGAACTCTCGGAGGAAAGTTTACAGTTGTTTAAATATCTAGTTACACAAAACATGTCAAGATAGACAGGTAAGTATATTGTAATAAAATAGAATTGTTTCTTGATCTAGCTAGAAGGTTTACGAAAATATAATATCACCTCTTCTGAGCTACCCACGATTCCAAAAAGTGTTACTTTCTTTATCTTCAGAAACCAATTAGACCGGGAGGCGGCAGTACAGACAATCACCTCATCGAGTTCACGGCTGAAATTCCAGAATTAGTTAAAACTCGATTCGCATATTAAAACGCAGTCGGTCTGCCAAGTCATATCTTGGTGGAAAACACCTTAAAACCCGATTTTAGCGGTTGACTTGAAGGTTTACCATTGTGTTTTCCTGCACCCAAAGGTATGAAAACATGGAGGACTGGGAGCAGGAACACACAATGGTAAAGCTACAAGCCAACCAATAAAATCGGGTTTTCGGGTGTTTTCCACCAAGATATGACTTAGCAGACCGATTGCGTTTTAATATGCGAATCAAGTTTTAACTAATTCCGGAATTTCAGCTGCGAACTCGATGAGGTGATTGTATGTGCTGCCGCCTCCCGGTCTAAATAGATTTCCGACAGTTAAAGAGTCATTCCCGAAACAAAAGTCTGTTTTGCTGCCAGTAATTTTCAGGAAATAGTTTTTATAGTGTACTTAGATTTCTTACTCAGTTAATAACACGAAATATTTGTATTTCGGGAGCTATTAATTTTTATGTTAACATTTTCATACTCAACAAACATGTTCAACAGACAAACATGGTAAATTAAAAGCGTTAAAGGGGAATTATTTTGCCATTATTGCATGTTTAAGTTCTGTTACGCTGCTGAAAATATTTACTGGAGAATTTATAGCATTAGAAAAACCTATATTTCGTATTGATCGTGGATTGAGAAGACTTATTAATACATTTTAAAAACTTTTTCGTAATGTTTCCAAAATGTTAGGTCAGAAAAAGAGATTTTTGTTTCAGAAATGCTTCTTTAAATTTCGGAAATATATCGGCTTCTGAAGATAAAGGAACGTTTTTTGGAATCGTGATTAAATCGGGATAGTTTATATTATATTTTAGTAAACGTTGTTACTACATCGAGATATATTTATCTTTTTTTACAAAGTATTGTTTATAATATAAGGATAAAATCTCCTGTAAATGGATATGCTTTTTCTAATGAAATCACATTCTAAAATGCAACCATAAGTATACCCGAATTAGTAAACAGCACATTTATTGGAAATAGAGAACTCAAAATTAATGAGACAACGGAAGGTGGGGGGGGGGGGTCAAGAAGGAAGAGCTTTCTTGAAGAAAGGTACTTTTTATTAAAAAAAATTACATGGAATCCTGATTAATGTAATAAGCCCTTAAAAGTTAGATTTTCTAAATGTTTGGGAATGCATATATGATTGTAAATGTTATATAACCTAAAAAAATAATTCCTGATTATAAAATATTAGAAATAAGTGAAATCGGAATATAATGACTTGTTCAACTAACGTTTAAATGCTTGATCTGCAGATTTACTTGATGTGCATACATTTTTGATAGGAAAAACGAAAAATAGTTAGTCGCATATCTAGAATACGAGGGCAGTTTTATAATTTCTCAGCCTAACACAAAAATGGAACAAGTATGAGCAAATGACAATGTTATGATCCTTTAGATGACATTCCGCCGAGTTTCAGACGCGTGAGTTTATTGGTTATTGTAAAGTAAACAAGTTTTGACATTTTCGAAAAATGGAAAAAAAATTGAAGTTCGAGCTATCATAAAATACTTTGTTAAAAAATATTTAACCCCCATGAACATGCAAAAAGAGTTACAGTATATTTTAAAGGATTCTTGTCCTTCATATTCGACGATAACAAAGTGAGCTGCTGAATTTAAACATTGTATAAAATCAATTCACGATGATGAACGCTCAGGACAACCAAAAATCGCTACGATCGACGAAATGGTCTCAGAAATTTACAATGCCGTTGCCGTATTAAACGATAGCCGATTGAAGATACGCAAACTTGCTGACATCGCAAACATCTCGATAGACCGTGTCCACCACATTTTATACGAAGTTTTGGGGATGAAAAGGCTTTCCGCTCGATGCGTGCCGCGTTTGTTGAACGTGGACCAAAAATGCCATAGAAGGAACATTTCTCAAGAGTCTTCTGACATGTATTGTGTTGCAAGTTGAAAAATAAAAAGAAATAGTAACAAAAATCTTGTATTTTATTTTCAGGCCGGGAAATTTTCGAACCACCCTCGTACAGGGCTGCACTAAAGAATTCGCACACAAGAGTGTATCTTAAATGTATTGAGTTGCAAGGGGGACTACATTGAAAAATAATATGAAATTTTGTCAAGAATCTTGTGTTTTCACTGTCACTCCGAGAACTCCGAGGTTTGATAAGTTCTGTCACTCCGAGAACTTATCAAACCACCCTCGTAGAAAATTCATCATAGTGTTTTAGAGGCAGAAAATGCGGGAAGAAATTCGTACTGAGAAAGAAAATTGCTGTATCCTAGATTACTTTATTTTTTCGGGTATATTACGCCTTCTTTTTTAAATGCCATAAAATTAAAGTTTCCGCTATGTGTACGTTTCTCGCGCTAGTAACTTTTTTAATAAGAAAAATCATAACCGCTAATACTACCAATAAATGTGCTATACGTTATTGCATGTTAAACCGATAATAAGGAACAAAAGCTATTTTCAAAACAATTAAACAAAGAATTATTTTTAAAGAAAAATAAATATTTATATAAAAGAGAATTGTCACATGCTACGCGAAAATTATTAAAGCCCAATTGGATAACATTAAGCCGAAAATGAAAGAATCTACGTGTTGTATGCAGTGACTAAGTGAAAAGTTGCATGTTTTTTGTAAACGCCGGAAATATTCCGCGTATACTCCTCGTGTTACTTTCTAGGCCGAAAATTTTGAAAAAAAAAAAAAAAAAAAAACATTATGTACGAGTAAATACGATAAAATAAAGTACTTTTATTTATTTCTAAAGTTCTACCCTTTCCTCAGTTTAAGTAGAAGAAAATTCATTTTAGTGATAATATGATTTTTAAAATTTTTGATTTTTTTTTCGCTAAAACAATTGTTTAGACTCTTTAGAATGGCGTAAACTTAATGAAATATGAATTTCAAATTATTTTGTGCGCTTATATTTGTTAGATGATTTATTGTTTTATATTCTAAATATCATTATAGGTACATTATGTGATAAAAATATTAATCCAATAAGATATAGAATATGTAGTTGTTTCCTTAAAAAATATATATACTTTTGCTAGAACTACGATTTTTTTTTTGTTAGTAACGGGAAATGTTTTGGAAAAATAAAGTTTTACAATTCATCAATAACGCGAACTATTAATAATACTAAATATTCAATAACACTACAAAAATATGCATTTATATAATAATAACAATAATGATAATAAAGACTTTACTCCTATGAGAAATGAGATTATCAAGCACTAAATCAAATGTTGCAAAATATTAAATAATATATCACATTATTCACCTGCAAGTCATTCACCCTTTTACATACCAGCTTTAGCTGGTTTTGCAAGCATGCGACAGCTTAAACAAAACATACAGATATCATTAATCTCTTTCCATTCATTAATTATATCATTCATTTCTCGGCAATTCAGATAGTTACTATTCTCAATAGCGCAAACTATTTATGAAATGGAATATTATACTTTGGTATTGAATATTTCTGCGTATGGAATATACAGAAATACGATTGGTCAAACCGGCATACGAGAATAGCTGTTTTACTAAAATAAATTATTCTAATAATCAGCTAATTATTACCTTGATCCATACTGTCACACATTTTTAGAAATAATTAAAAATTAATAACACTAAATACTACAAAAATATTGTTCCAGCTATAATTTTCAAATAATAAACTAGTAAATCTGCAGATCAGTTGCCTCAACGCCAGCTCTGCAAATCATCATTTTTTGTTAACACACTTTGTACAATATTCAACTTCCTACAAACCCAATTTAAAGTTTTTAAATTACATAAATATTTATAAGCATATAAATTGCTTCGAAAAGGTTTCGGAAATTAGAAGCGTTAAATTAAACACTGTGTTATGCAATGATATTCTAAAATTCTGATGAACTGTTTTTTCTAATAATTTTTTAGATAAAATAGTAAATTTCTGCAGGAGGGGTTCTACTCGTAAGCTCATTAAATTTACATTCGTAATTTTCGAGTGATTGTTCGAATGATTATAGAATATCTTGGATTTAGTAACATTCACTGTGATTTACACTGTGATTTTATCAAGATAATCATCAGTTTGGAAAAAGATTTCATGTCAGCTTAATATCCAAATAGCAGTATTTACTTACCTTCCAACCACGAAACACATGCATCTGAGGGATAAGTTATATAAAATCTCATGTACGAAACAAACAAATGGAAATAAAAACTGAATCTACTATATTTCACCTGTATCTAATTTAGAAATCTAATGTTTTCACAATTTTTATTTCGTAAAACAGTTTTGATGGTCATTCCATAATATTTAGATGTAAGATCTTATCTAAATATATCCTGATCTACTCGATAGAAATAGCATACTAAATTCACCCAAAAATAGGCATATTTGGAAACTTTTAAACCTATTGAGTAATCGTTCATAATCGTGTCAACTGCTATTTGTCTAAATGACAAACGTGATTTGGCGCTATAAAGTATTTTTGTGATAGCTTTTTAATAGTATCCACATTAAATTTAAACCGCAATGTTACTACTATTGTTCATATTTGACGCAAACCGACGTTGCAGACTATGAAAGATTAACTAACATTTTATTTCCCTTATCCAGACTTTCTGCTTACTCTTTCGTATTTGCGGAATATTTGAATGATTTTATTTAGGCTATGAAATACAGTAGCTTAGGAACTGATAAAAGAAAAAAAAATGCAATATTTATCATGTCAAATAAATAAAGTAATAAAACAAAATATTTTTTTATTATTCGAACTGATGCATAAAATTACACGAAATGTTTTAAACCTAATTTAATAAATCTGACGCATGTATTAACAAAATTTCAAACTAATAGGAATAATTTAAGACTTTTATTTGGGAAATTTTAACATCCATAATTTACCATTTAAATCCATTAATAAAACGCACCATTTTCTTTTCAACAAATAAAAAATTTGAAAATCGTCTGAATTCACAGGAAAGCATTATGGCGCAAAAGAAAATGCTCTATATTTTCTAAACGAATGAACCAAATTTAACCAAAAACTAACCAGCTAAATCAGGGTACCTCACCAACATACCTACAAAAAACCAACCTAATCGGATGCTTTTTGCGGCAGTTATGGCGGAACAGACAGACTAACAAACAGAAACAAAAACTTCTAGGTTCTCAAAAGTTAGCCTCAACTGACGTTTCGACAATTAACATGAAAAAAAATTCGTTAAGGGGATTGAAATCGCAATTGTTGAAATTGAAGCTAAAATTTTAATTTTGTGAATAATTTAATATTTTAGCGAGCGCGGTGTGGTAAAATTTAACGCAAACGTGATTTTTCCGAAACTTTGCTCTCGCAAAAGGTGCCGAAATTAATATTCATTTTTCAGTATGGAATGAAATCTCGTCTAACATATCTCTTATTATTACTTATTATGGACTATTTTGCATTTGTAATACCGCTAATGTGCGTAAATATACAACATACGCTTATCGTGTAAGAAAAAAATAAACGTGTCTTTTGAAATTGTTAAATTTTTAAATTTTTAAACAAAGAAAAATCATTTATTCGTTAAATTTGTCATCCACAAAAAAATATTTTTTTAAATACTTAATTTTCGGAGTAACAGGATGACTACGTGTTTACAGCTATTTGCCTCAAAAGTTCGATATCTTTCTTTTCAACTTAGATACATCGATAGATTCACATTACAAATACTAGGGCATCCATACCGGGTACAGAATATAGGTGAAAACATTTTTTTTAATTGAAAACTTTAATACATATTTTACATATAATATATATTTTTTAGATTGTCGACTAACAACACCAAAAAGTAGTTTTATATGAAAAATATCAATTAGGTATTCAAATAAAGCTTTGAAATTTATTAAAAGATATATTTTTGTATTAGCCTCGTTCCAGGAGTTAATAGCCGAAAAAATAGCCAAAGATTTCGCTACTTACAGTAACATTGATTCTGATAATTTCATAGGTTTAAGCGCGTATTTCGATTACACGTCTGTTAAATTTGTGTTTTATTTATATAATTTTATAATTTTATTTATTTATTGATGAGGTTTTAATTTCACTATGGAATGTTAGCCGGCATTAAATGCTGAACTATTTATATTGCTTTAAGTGAAAACGGATTAATCTTTCGCAATCGGGCAGCATGCGATATAAATTTTGTACAGAAATTTATGATTGAAAATGATTTTTAAAAATCAGTAAATTGAGAAAAAGTTTTCAAACAAATTGTATTTGAAAGAAAATATTTTTCCTATTCAATGTGCAATGTTTAGAAGTTATAGGTCGTGCAATGTTTAGAAGTTAAAAAATTGAATTAACAACGAAAATTATTAGCCAGTTGTTGCCCCCGTCAATATGACGTCAGCATTACTCACTGATGTGTTTTTACTTTATAATATAGATTTATGGTAATAAATAAATATTAAACTTTTCTAAAAATCTGTTACTTGATTTTCAAATTTCCACACTATAAATTAAAGTCCGCGTTAGGTTTTCTTTCGAAAAACACATAACTTAAAATTAAGCTCTACTATTATACTAATACGCTGCAAACACAATTGAAGCAATTTGTTCACAAAATCAAACATCAGAATTAGAAGAAAATTCTTACTACCTATCTTAAAGTGAAAAATGCTTCAAAAACAAAGTTTAAATTGAAATATGTAAGTTGAAGGAGAAAGTTTAATGCCGAAAGCTAGTTAAATTAATGTGTCAAAAAATTCAAATTTTCTATAATAATAAAAAGGTTGATGACCCCTGATATATTACTTCTTTTTAAATAGATTATTATTTATATAACATTAAGGGAAAATGATGAAACTTGAACTGATAAAATCCTTCCTGAAGATAATAATATCTTTGCAGAGTAAGAATTCCTTTAGTTATCTCCAAATAGATAACGGACGTCCGCTTTATACCTGAATAACAGTGAATGTGTACAAATCAGTTGAGATTTTCTAGTTGCTAAAACATCACTTGAGGCTTATCATTAAGTCACGATTACATTTCATGTCTATTTGTTTTCCCTTTTCCGGGATAAAGGTCATAAATATATCCGATTTGTGTACAATTCAATGGATACTTTAATAAAGTATAAAATGATAGCTTATTAGAAAATTTCGTCCATACACGGTTAAAAAGACAAATGTTTATCAATATACAAAAATATAATATAACCACTAACGAAAACATACAATAACATCCTCCAACTTACAATAGTGAAAAGCTTTCTTTGCCTTTAGAAAACTCAGAAAGCAATATATTTTCGAGATTTAAAGACGAATTTACAAAAACAAAGTTTCTTTTGTTGCCACTAAATTTCGGAATACTTTTCGAGTCGTTTATATAGTACTTTAATGAGTTTTCTCAAACCGGAATATAGGTTTTTAAGATGCTATCACTTGTCAAGTAAACATTTTCACGTTCACCAAAAATGTTTTACAGAGAAACACTATAAATTAACAGCCTTGACATTAACATTAATATTATTATTATTTTCTTACTTTTTCATGCCTAAATTGAGTTACGCAGCTGAAAAAGTTTAATTGTGAATTGATGGCATCTTGAAAACGGATATTCCGGTTTGAGAAAATGTATTAATGTATTACTATAAAAACTAACCGGAAACGTTTTCGAAAATCATTGCCAGGATAATAACTAGAGGTTTCGGAAGAGGTTATTGTATATTTTCGTTAAATGCTATATTATATTTTTGTAGTTTAAGTAACATTTGTCTTTTATTACAATGTACACTGTTAAAATTGGGTACTTACAAAAAGCAAATTGCGTTTTTGAGAATTTTCCTGACTTTTCCGTGATGTCATTTTTTTATTATATTCTTCGCTATTCTGATACTTTGCTACTTTATAACTTTGTTTTTACGAATACGTCCATGATAAATTACTGCGCCTCAAAACATGTAGTTCATGCTGTTTGAAGTTCACAACTTTTCTTCCTCAAATATTCGAGTAAAATATTTCTGAATTGTGCTGATAGTTTTATTAAACAATTTCAGTTGAAATTTATAATAAGCAAAATGGATGATATGAGATTCTATTTATCAATAAAATCCTTTTTAACACTTTCCAACCTAGTTGAAAAGTGTATATGACTTCGGTTTGTCTGGCCGTATGGCCGTCTGCCGTCTGCCTTCTGCTGTCTGCCGTCTGTCCGTGCTCTAACTCCCGTAAATATGCTCGGATTGTTCTGCAATTTTTATATGTTATTGTCGTTAGCTATAGCATGTTCCCTATGTCAACGGAAGTGTGTATGCACTTATGTTTTTTTTACATGGACACTCAAAAGAATTCCGTTACATTGCGGACTATGAGGAAAAATCATTTGCGGTTTATTTAAATAATGTTTTACTATCTGAAACGCATTTAAATTTATATATATCACTAAGGTGCATTAGAAGAAGCTTAATATGGAATAGGGTGTGCATAGCACTTATAGTTACTTTACAGGGACAGTCAAAAGAATTCCGTTACATTACGTCTATGGAGAAAAATCGTCTGCGGTTTATTTAAATAATGTTTCACTGTTTTAAACGCTATGAAATTTATATATATCACTAAGGTGCATTACAAGAGGATTACTACAGAATATTGTGTGTATAGCAGTCATCGTTCATTTACAGGGACACACAAAATAATTCTCTACTTTTTTTAACAATAATTCCTGGAAGTGCGTTTTAAGTTGCTGAACGCGATTTTAAATTTAACTCACTTTTGTCTATTACGTGGTGTGTATAAATTCTGTAGATCCTATACAGGGAAGCACAAAAGTTCGCGAACACATTTCCGTTTATTGACAGAAACTCTAGACGGACAATTTTAAACTGTGCTACGCGTTTCTTTACTGAACTAAAATTTAGCATACCATGTAGTATATATACAAATCTATAGATCCTATACAGGGCTGAATAAAAGTATTCGGATATTTTTCCGAATATTGTATATGTTGGAAATTCCTGAAATTTTGTTTTTAAATATGTTATGCGTTTTTCAAATTGTTTACTTAGATGTTATCTTTTAGCTTACTAAACGGTATGATTTGTAAAATTATTTTGGAAGCGTTGGAAAGTGTTACATAATCTATGCTTGACGCATGATTTTTTGTTCGTGTTAACTATACGTATGGTTACTTATAGTATTTAAGAATGTCTTGCATTTTTTTTGTGATACAATTGTGTTTTTAAAAAAAATAGTAAGTGTAGATTCACTTTTTAAAGAAATCTTTTATTTTTAACAGTGCAGGTTTAAAAATTGTGGCACTTTTTGCTTTCACATAATTATTTTTGCCCGGTTTCGATCTTCTTTTAATAAACGGAATATTTTAAAATTAGTTATACAACAGCGATTTTTCTTATTGATTCTATTTTTTTGATATTAGCTATGTTTTATTGCATACTATTTGAATTATACTTACAGAGTTTTCTTTTCAATTGATTGTGCCTTGATTTAAAGTTTAAGTAATTATAAAAACAATCAAAGTTTTATTAGAAATACCGACTTGTTTTTTAAGATTTTATACAAAATGCACATGTTTCCCTCAGTAATAATTAAATGTTTAAGAAGATAGGATTAACCCTTGGATGTACGGTAACCGCATATGAGAGTTTATCGTTGTACTCTAGAAATTCCGTTGAACGGGAAAGTTTAACATAGAGAGCCAATTAAAGAAATGTGTCAAAACATTCAAATTTCCGTAAATAATTGCAAGTTGGAAAATGTTACGTCAAACGTGACAAATAATACTGTTATTATTTCAGTGAAATGAATTACATCGTCAGTTATTATGATATGAAAAAAAAAACTGCAATCAAAATTGAAAAAGTAAAAATAAGTTAGAAATTGTACGTCAAACAAGACAAATTAGGTGCGTTCTTACTGGAAATAATAACAACTATATCGTTATTCAATAATAACAATTATTGAATTATATGGTCTCTTATTATTATATGACTAATTTCCGTAATAAAATAAGTACATTTTAAGTTGGCAACATTTTATCTTTTGTTGACATTTACTGAATATTCCAATGGGAGACTTAAGCCTAGCTTTGAAAATTTTAGAATCCATATTTAGACTGTTTTTACATTTAATATCTATTTCCCCGGAAACATCTATTGAAAAAACTGTCGGTAGATTATATGATTGCTATAATTATACAATTTTAGTATACAAATTCGGTTTTTAAATTCAGTAATAGCGAAATAATATGACTCCATCTTAAATAGGACGTAATCACCATGACAACCTAGAATCATTACCTATCATAGGATATCACTGAATTCATTACGCATGATAAGATTTAATAGAATGAAGAATGTTACTCTAACTTGGCCATAGATCATTGAATCAATTAGGTATGGTGGGATTTAATAAGAATGAAGAATGTGACGATAACTAGGTTATAAAACGTCATATACGTCCTATATGACTATAACGTATTAATTTTGTGCAACAGTGAAAGCGAGAAATAAGTAGGAAAAGCAGAAGTAAAACGGACGATTTTGAATTACAAATTAAATTTTTAGACGATAAGTATATCATTATTCTTTATATCTTTTATTATAAAAGTATATCATTATTCTTTTTCTAAATTTCGAAATTTAAAAAAAGCTAGTCGCAAGAATATCTGGTCATTCTATCAAAATAAGTTTTGTTATTAAGTCTTAGAAATCTAAATTTGCTTTTAGTTGACTTTTATTCCGACATTTTTTATTTTCATATATTTTGTTTGTGTTTTGCAAGCACGAATATTATAACCGACCTTTTTGCAGAATATTTTAAAATTAAAAAGTCGCTACAAAATTTGTTACTTATACAGTGCACTTACTTCAAGTTCAGTAGAACTAAAAAAATATATGAGCTTTGAGATACTAAAACGAATGAATCATAAAAATATAATTGAGCAATCATAAAAATATAATTGGGCAATCATAAAAATACTTATCCACCTGTCATGAAAAGCGTATATATTAATCTCTAAAAATGACCTAATATGAGCACTTTTATTGCTTTTCACGTTTGATGCCTCACGGTATTTCTGTCTGCAGTTCGTCTCATAACCATTTGTCTGATAATCATCATAAGTCATATTGAAACTAGAAAGAAAAATCAAGCGCCCCGTATAGATTATAAAACACATTCTAACATTAAGATGCGCATCTTTACCATGTGCGTCTAAAAAGTTCCCTGAACGGTATCAGAAAATAAAGAAAACAGAAAATTCAAATAAACAACATTTAACTACCTTCAAAATAATCTTTATATACTTACGCACATACAATACGCTTTCGAAAACTTGAATAAAACTGATGGAGACTCTCAGCGAATGGAATCGTTGCGAAGCACTGACGTCACATGTTGTTTGATTATACAAAATGTGTGACTTCTGCCAAGGGTGAAGGTGTGAAGGGTTGCCTTCTGCCAAGGAAGAAAACGGAGTCTGCCGTCGCGAGATCTGAGGAGTATAGTGGATCTTCGAGAACAGTTATGGCACGCTTAGCTAAGAAATTGCTCAGATTTTTTTGAAAAATAGCTTTATTCAAGTAATATTGGCAATCATAGTACACTGATTACAATCCCTATGACAAAATTCCAGCGGCGTGATACAATAAGCATAAAACGAAAAGCCGCGGAGATTCAAATTTTCATCTTAAACATGAGAGCTGCTCAATAATGATATTCCCTACTATCACAGCTGTAGAAGGTAAAATACTCTGTTGGTGGCTATTTCGTATACTGTATTTTCTATAGCGAACATGCTATAGTAATCCTCAGTATGATATACAAATTTTGTTTACTTTCAAGAAATATTACGTTATTAAAACGCACTTCAAACAATTTCTGCTAGTAGACCGTAATGTGCCCAACATTTTTGTGTGTCCCTGTAAACGAATTTCAAATGATACATGCACCATTTTGAATAGTGAACATACTGTATTTTACCTTAATAACATATATCAGCCATATATCATAGCAAAGTAGCATATTTACAAAAAGTAAATTGCGGACTGTTACATAAACAGACATGCATACTAACCGATGTTATAACACCTTTTTAACACTTTCCATCATTAGTTGAAAATTGTTTATGAATTCGGTTTGCTGTCTGTGTGTCCATGCTCTAACTCACGTAAATATAGTCGGATTGCCATGCAATTGATATATGTTATTGAGGTTTACTATGGCATGTTCGGTATTGAAAATTAAGGGTGTAGCATTTATAATTTGTTTACAGGGACACTCAAAATAATACCGTTAAATTACGGTCTACAGAGAAAAATTGTTTTAGTTGTATTTTAATGATGTCGCACTATATCAAACATATTGAAATTGATATATATTACTAAGGTGCACTATAAGAGGCTTATTATAGAATATGACGGGCATAGCATTTATCGTTCTTTACATTTTACAGGGACATAAAATAATTCTGTTATAGAACAATAATTGCACGATAAATACTGTAAGTGCGTTTTCAATTGTAATACGCGTTTTTAACACTTTCCAACCTAGTTGAAAAGTGTTTATGACTTCGGTTTGTCTGGCCGTCAGCCGTCTGGCCGTCTGGCCGTCTGGCCGTCTGTCGTCTGGCCGTCTGGCCGTCTGTCGTCTGGCCGTCTGGCCGTCTGCCGTCTGCCGTCTGGCCGTGCTCTAACTCCCGTAAATATGCTCAGATTGCCTTGCAATTTTTATATGTTATTGTCGTTATCTATAGCACGTTCCCTATTTCAACTGAAGTGTGTAGCACTTATAGTTTATTTACAGGGACGCTCAAAAGAATTCCGTTACATTACGGTCTATGGGGAAAAATCATTTGCGGTTTATTTTAATGATGTTACACAATTGAAAACACATTGTAATTGATATATATCACTAACATGTATTACAAGAAGCTTAATATGGAATAGGGTGTGGATAGCACTTATAGTTAATTTACAGGGACAGTCAAAAGAATTCCATCACATTACGTCTATGGAGAAAAATCGTCTGCGGTTTATTTAAATGTTTCACTATTTCAAACGCATTGAAATTTATATATATCACTAAGGTGCATTACAAGAGGCTTACTACAGAATACTGTGTGTATAGCAGTCATTGTTCATTTACAGGGACACACAAAAGAATTCTCTACTGTCTGTTAACAATAATTCCTGGAAGTGCGTTTTAAGTTACTGAACGCGATTTTAAATTTAACTCACTTTTTGTTTATTATGTGGTGTGTATAAATTCTGTAGATCATATACAGGGAAATACAAAAGTTCTCGAACACATTTCCGTTTATTGACAGAAACTCCAGAAGGAGAATTTTAAACTGTGCTACGCGTTTCTTAACTGAACTAAAATTTAGCATCCTATGTAGTATATATACAAATCTATAGATCATATACAGGGCTGAATAAAAGTATTCAGATATTTTTCCGAATATTGTATACGTTGAAAATTCCTGAAATTATGTTTTTAATTATGTTATGCGTTTTTCAAATTGTTTACTTAGATGTTATCTCTCAGCTTATTAAACGGTATGATTTGTAAAATTATTTTGGAAGCTTTGGAAAGTGTTACATAATCTATGCTTGACGCATGATTTTTCGTTCTTGTTAAATTTAACTACTTTTTTAATATTACTTGGTGTTTATAAATACTATCATATGCAGGGCAGCACAAAAAGTATCGAATACATTTTTGTTTATTGACGGAAATTGCTGAATAGTAATTTTTAACTATGAGTTTCCTTACTGGACTACATTTTAGCATACTATATGTAGTATATATACAAATCTATAGATCAAATACAGGGATGCACAAAAGAATTCGGATATTTTTCCAAAAATTGATGGTAATTGCTGAATATGGGTTTTCAAATGTGTTATGCGTTTTCCAAATTATTTACTTAGGAAACTGTGAAGTGTTGTTACTATATTTTGAATGTGTTGGAAAGTGTTTCATAATCTATGCTTGACGCATGATTTTTCTTTCTTGTTAAATATGTTGGAAAGTGGTAATAAATAAAATACTCTGCATAAATAATATGTATGTAATTTCTGCTCATTAAGACTGTGTGTTCCGTCTTGATAACAATTTTCCCCTTATTTATGTATTTATTTTTAATACCTACACGTTTTACCTTCATCTCTGCGCAATATATATGTATAAGCACTGCAACAGCTCCTTTCAAAAAATTTGCACTTTTACGCAATATGAATGAATGTGTTATACAAAAAAATGTCTGCGTTTTAACGTCTAGAATAATGGGTTTTCCAAAGGGATGTTAAAAGATAAAATTGAATGGATTATATAAGTCATAAAAAAAATCTTGTGTACACTTTAGTTATTAATCAGACGTTTAAAACACGTAAAGATAAGAGGTTTTAGTATTTTTTTTATATTGTTTATCCCTTTTTTTATTTTGAATTTAAATAGTTGATTCTACCTAAAATTATGCTTTGGATTCTAGATATAATAAGGAAAAATGGATAATTTTATTTAATTTTACACGCACACACACACACACACACACATATATATATATATATACAGTGTGTCCAAAAAGACTGAAAACGGTCGAATAACTCGAGAAATACACATCAGATTGAAAAACGGAATAATATGTGTTCAATATTTTTTAAAAATCTATTCAGATCATTTATATCAAAGTTGGCCCTCCACCCCACCATCTAGGGGGCAGGGGGGCAACTTTTAAATCTTAAATGATAACTCTTATATTTTACTGCTGATTCGGATTCTACGGGAAAAAATACGTAACTTTTGTATTAATTTTTTTTAGGATCCTCGTAGATGGCGCTGTAATCGAACAAAATGCGGTGTTAACGCCTTCGCGACAAGCGTCTTTTACAGAATTTTTAATCTTTTACCACCGGTTTCTCAAAACAGAAATTTTCGTCTAATTGAATCGCAGAAATGCTTTCATTAAATAAGGCAAAGCTTACAATAAAGAAAACTGCCCAGTTAAACTGACGGCATTGAGCTCACAGGCTATTTGCACTAACTGTAAATTATATTCTTATTTCAAAGAATTTGAAATAAGCCCTTGAAAAATGAAGAAATCGACAATATATTAAGAGAGGGGAACCATCCCCCGTTTCTCCTTCTTATAATTAACCAATGAACCCATAAAACTAATCAGAGAAGCGCCTTACCACAATGAACCTATATACAAAATTTGAAAAAATCGGATAATTCTGCATGAAAAATCCATTTATCTAAATTAAGGGGGGGGGTTAGCCCCCCGTCCCCCTTTATACTTAACCAAAGAACCCCCAAAACTAATCAGAGAAGCGCCTTATCATAATGAACATATATATAAAATTTGAAGAAAATCGGATAATTCTGCTTAAAAAAACCCATTTATCTATATCAAGGGGGGTTAGTCCCCCCCGTTCCCCCCTTTATACTTTACCAGTGAACCCCCAAAACTAATCAGGGAAGTGCCTTACCACAATGAGCCTATATACAAAATTTGGAGTAAATTGGATAATTCTGCATGAAAAACCCATTTATCAAAGTTAAGGGGGGGGGGTAGCCCCCGTTTCCCTCCTTTACACTTCACCAATGAACCCCCAAAACTAATCAGGGAAGCCCCTTACCACAATGAGCCCATATAGAAAGTTTAAAGAAAATCGGATAACTCTGCATGAAAAAAATCATTTATCTAAAATAAGGGGGGAGGATTAACCCCCCCCCGTTACCCCCTTTATACTTAACCTATGAACCCCCAAAACTAATCAGGAAAGAACCTTATCACAATGAACCTATATACAAAATTTGAAGAAAATCGGATAACTCTGCATGAAAAAAATAATTTATCTAAAATAAGGGGGGAGGATTAACCCCCCCGTTACCCTCTTTACACTTAACCTATGAACCCCCAAAACTAATCAGGAAAGAACCTTATCACAATGAACCTATATACAAAATTTGAAGAAAATTGGATAATTCTGCATGAAAAAACCATTTATCCAAATTAAGGGGGGTTAGCCCCCCGTTCCCCCCCTTTATAGTTAACCAATCAATCCCCAAAACTAATCAGGGAAGCGCCTTATCACAAGGAACCTATAAACAAAATTGGAAGAAAATCGGATAACTCTGCATGAAAAATTCATTTATCTAAATTAAGTTGGAGGATTCCCCCCCCCCCCCCGTTAGCCCCTTTATACTTAACCTATGAACCCCCAAATCTAATCAGGAAAGAACCTTATCACAATGAACCTATATACAAAATTTGAAGAAAATTGGACAATTCTGCATGAAAAAACCATTTATCTTAATTAAGGGGGGTTAGCCCCCCCGTTCCCCCCTTTATAGTTAAACAATCAATCCCCAAAACTAATCAGGGAAGCGCCTTATCACAAGGAACCTATAAACAAAATTGGAAGCAAAACGGTTATTTCTGTCAAGAGTTATCGCGTTACGTACGTACATACGTACATACATACATACATACATACATACATACATACGGAACGGGCGGGCACATAAGCTCTCAGGCTTTGATAGCCTGTGAGCTAATAAAAAGTAACTGGTGGGAATAATCGACGATTCTGAGCATCTTATGCGTCACGTATACGTGTCGCTCGTCCCCAAGGGGTTAAACAAGAATCCCGAATCGTGAGTGGTAATATTATGAGAACTGATGGCCATTCACCAAAATTTGGGAAGAACTTCTTTTTGTCCCTAGAAATGAAGATCTGATGAGTCCCCAAAATAAAGTTGTTTTATAGTGTTTTCTTTTTTGTTCTGGGAGGGGGAGGGGGGGAAGTCGGGCATTTAACTCCTGAGAAGCGAAAAACACAATTTTTCTTAATTAGGTCAAGTGGGGTATCATTTTATCATGTTTATCACCAAAATTATTGTTCATTGTACCCAGTGTTTTATCGTTTTATCGTTTATCGTGTACAGTAATCCCTTAACATTCGCGGTTTTAACATTCGCGAGTTTTGAATATTCGCGAACATGAAAATGCGGAAAACTTAACATTCGCGAGATTCTGACTTGATTATTCGCGATTTTTTTAAACATTATATCTTTGCTTTTCAGAATTTACAGTGGTTATAGGTTGTTTCCCCTGTGTTTTCTCAGTATTTATTTACAAATCAATTTTCAGTTGTCTACTGAAAAAAGAGCGAGTATTGTAGGAAAATAAATAATAACAGCAGAAGAATACTCACTGCAATGGGGATATTAGAAGTGGTAAGGTAACGGAAACTTCAATATATTAATTTAAAATGTGCTTGTGCAGGTTCTCGTATAAATTGAGCTGAAGCTGCATACATTATCATATCTTTGCGAATAGAGAGAGAGTCGAAAGTACTTTATTAAAAAAAAACTATGCTTTTTAGCTGTAATTATTTCTCCAGTCAGTTAATTTGAATTATCTTCATTAAATCAATTTCATAAATGTGAATATGTGTGTACATTCATACATATATGTTATGCATAACGTACTGTTAATACATATATCCTTTTGTTTTCTTGAAATACTGTGCCACTTTAATTAAAATTTTATAGAACGTTGCTCCTTTTTTAGTGCAGAGAGGTAGACATTTGCGAGGTTTTTCTGGAACGTAACCCTTGCGAATGTTAAGGGATTACTGTATTTTTAATTCTGAATCGAATGACACTATCCGCAAGTCGATACGATGATTTGTTACAAAGTTACGGCAGGTTTAATGAATAAGAAGTTGAACATTCTACTTTATTGCATGTAAATTTAGTACGCGATTATTGCTATTTTGAGAACATTTAATAAGTTTAAGATTACTTAATATGATATAAAGAACATGTTTTGAACTTAAAATAAGTGTTATAAAGTTGAGCTCTCTCATAAAGTATAATGTTGAACTTTTTATCCATAAAACTCGCCGTAACATTCCAACAATTGATTGTATCGACTTGCGAATGGTGTCATTCGATTCAGAATTAAAAATGCACAATAAACGGTACCCCGCTTGACCTGTTTCAGAAAAGTTGATTTTCTTACTCCCCATGAGTTAAATGCCATACTTTTGCTCCCCCCCCCCCCCACAAATAATAATAATAATAATAATAATAATAATAATAATAATAATAAATAAAAATAAAAAATAAAGAAAGAAACAGAGAAACATGGTAAAACAACTTTATTTTGGGAGGACTAGTCGAATGTTCATTTCTAGTGCCAAAACGAAGTTCTTGCCAAATCTTGGTGAATGGCCATCAGTTCTCGTACTGCGTCAGACAATTCGGGATGCTTGTTTAATTCGATTACAGCGCCATCTACGATGATCTGAAAAAAAAATGTTAAATAAAAAAAGTTACGTTTTTCCCCCGTAGAATCCGAATCTGCAATAAAAAACAGGGGTTATATGTTTGATAAAAATTTAAACTTTACCAAATTTTAGTTGAGTTTTTATTCTTTCATTCGAACCCCCCCCCCCACCCTCCCACCCCTCCTCTCACACACGGTTACTCATATATATTTGTCATGTCTAAATTAAAACCCAAGGTGAAAGATCCTTTCCGTGATTTATATATAAGGTATTTTCCTTAATATTGGTTTAATCAAAAATAACGAGAGTATCCTATTGAGATATCCTGTGTATTTCGCCCAATAAAGGTACTTAAACTAAAATACAATAAATATAATATGGAATGGGTTAGATAATTTGCGGCACTACCGATTACTCTTCAACAACTTTTCATATAACTTTATATAAATAAAACACCATTATGTTATGGTAAAAAATTGGTTTATTTCTGTTTATTTTTGTTTTTTGTTTTTTGTGAGGATTAGCGAAAAAGAAATTTCCAAAACTTCATCTAAAAAATGCACCTTAATTAAAATAAAAAAAATAATCATAATAATCATTATTAAATCTTTATTTACATTACTCAATTATCGGCTGGGTCTTCACATTTTTTTGAATGATGGATTAAAACATGATTTTTGGTAAGACTTTTAATTTTTCTGCTATATTTTCGAAAACTTTCGATGAAATAATTACATACAGGATTCTATTGAGATCAAAAGTTTTTAATTACGTTAAACCACACCCAGATAAAATTTAAAAACATACTCTATGAGGTTTTTAATTTTATTACTTACCCATCATACGTAGTATAGGGTGAATCTTGTAATCGTTTTAAAATCGAAAAAAAAAAAATTGACCGATTTACACGTTTCAGACACTGGAGATTCCGAAAAACATATTTTTAGAAGAATAAAAATAAAAAATTGCCGTCCGTCTGTCTGTGTGTGCGTCTGTAAACGCCCCCCCCCCCCGAATAAATTGAGATCTCCCGAAATCTCCCGAATAAATTGAGATAGGGACTTGAAATTTGGTATGTATTTAGTATGTAATAATGGGAAGAAGCTTATATAATTTCAATAACCTCAAAATAAACATGAGTCATGAAAAACACAACACTCAATTGAATCAAATTCACCTCTGTACTATAATAATTGTTTAAAAACAACACAAAATGTCACAAAAACATATATGCATCATTTATTAAAAACTTTTACTTTAGGTGTTTTAAAAATATACAAAACTGCATTTCACATTAAAAACCTAGCGCTTTCGAGCCGTCCTGGCTCATCATCAGGGTTAAAACATCACCACGCAGATACACACAAAAAAAACACCTCGAAAGCGCTAGGTTTTTAATGTGAAATGCAGTTTTGTATATTTTTAAAACACCTAAAGTAAAAGTTTTTAATAAATGATGCATATATGTTTTTATGACATTTTGTGTTGTTTTTAAACAATTATTCAATAACCTCGATTATTCGGAACTATTTTTTTTCGGACACTCGAAATATTCGTTATGATAAAAGGTATATAAAAATTTTCTAAATTGTTTTTTTTTAAGGAGTGAATATAAAGACAATAAAAAACATAAATTTTGCATAAAGAATGAAGTCGATCGAATAATTAGTTGGCGAGATATTTGTAATCCTATTTTCCACACTCTTCGATTTTTCATGACCCTGTATTTCATTCAAATTTCAATTCAAAGATATATTTTAATTGGAAATGAGACGCTTAATCCGACGCAGTAAACCGTTAGTTAATATAATTATCAGTTTTGGAAGGATGTTTCTTTTACGCAATTCAGTAATAGAGCATTTAAAGTTTATGACGTCATCAAGCCGCGATTTTATTTGAATTGCAATGCATTTTATAAATAGTTTACACATGTTTTATTTTCATATTTTATATTATGCATATCCATGATGGGTAAGTATTACGATGGCCTCCAATGACTAGTGTTTCTTTTTTTTTTTTTTTTTTTTTTTTTTTTTTTTGCGAGCTTTACGAAACTTTCAATTTCTTTCAGTTAATGCCATATTAAAACTTTTCATCTTATTATTTTTGTACCTCTTTTTTTTCTGAACTTGTATTTAAAATATTTAAGTTTTAATCTTCTAATGAAATAATCAGTAGAAGAACTAACTCATTTTTTTCAGTATTCTTCTCAATGTCAGTCAATATATGTACAGTTTTATTTTGCATTCGCTCAAATTTTGATAATAGTAAATGATACTTACGGAAATTACAACGCAAAAAGAGAAATAAAGAAAGAAAAGCTCTTAGGAATTTTCTTCGATAGTTAATAAAACAGAGAATGGTAAAATGTTTATAATACTATAACATTAGCAGTGAAAGATAAAATTGTACAGGGTGGTCCTAAAATATATGTTAGGCAGGTAGAGGGGACCTAAATAAGCAGATTTCGTATCGGAATGTGGGTGCGGAAACGCACTGTTGAGGCAGTAGATGGCGCTATTGAATTCGCCGGATGAAATGGTTTCGCTGGCTTGAATCGTCATTCCCCGCACGGATTTTGAGCAACATGCATCGTTAAATCAATACGGAACTTGTCGACATGCATTTCATGTATGGGGCTGCGCAAGGAAATGGAGCGGCTGCTCAAAGGATGTCCATGGAACGATTCCTGGTATAGGAATCTGGCGGATCGCCAAACATTTGAGCATCTTCATCGGGAGTTGTGCGCGATTGGGTCATTTTATTTTTCCAGGCGTGATACGGGCACTGGGAGATATCGCAGGATTCCAGCAGTAAAAGAAGAAGTATTATGCACAGTAAGAAGACAGTCCTTCGACAAGCTCGAGAGTCGTTGAACGTACGCATCCTTTGAGCAGCCGCTCCATTTCCTTGCGCAGTCCCATACATGAAATGCATGTCGGCAAACTCCGCATGGGTGTAACCATGCATGTTGCTTGAAATCCGTGCGGGGAATGATGATTCAAGCCATCTATACTCTTTCATCCGCCGAACTCAACATCGCCCTCTACTGCATCAACACTGGATTTCTGCACCCACATTCGCATAATTTCCGTCTCCACCGCCGATCGACGATTGGGACTTTAACGCTTTCTGATTATTTGTAAAATCAAACGCTTTTTAAGTCATTTCCGGTATTTTGGAGGACTATGAAGATTTAAGAAGATATGATTTAAGAAATTAATATATATTATTAGATTATATAGAGATTAGATTATTTAGAAATTAATTAGATTATATTACTATAATATTTATTATATTACAGTTATAAATTAATTAGATTATATAGAAATTAATAGATATTATGTAAGAAACCAAGTTCAACCAGAAATGACTTAAGAAGCGTTCGGTTTAACAACTAATCAGGAAGCGTTAAAGTCCCAATCGTCGATCGGCGGTGGACAGGGAAATTATGCCCCACATTCCTATACGAAATATGCTTATTTAGGTCCCCTCTACCTACCTTTACATTTTTGACATATATTTTAGGACCACCTGTAGACTAAAATATTCATGGTCAGATGAGTGCATATTATTTTTGCAATTTTACATTATTCTTTATTTTAATTAAACTATTGGACACTTTCTATGTATTATTGTAAATATTTCTTAAGAGTTTATGAAAAAGTACATTTCTGAAGTTTTTTTTTATTGTAGAAGTTTTAATCTATAAAAACTTTTACAGATTTCAGTTACGAAAAAGGTCTCATATTTTGAAGAAACAAAAAATGTGAAAATTTTTCTACACTATTTTAAAATTAGTTAACAAGCTTTGTTTTAAGCAATTCCACGCAAAATTTGCATTATAGCAAAAATGAATTTACAGTCTCTTAAAAAAAAATAATTTTTCTAAAAACTTCTATATTTCTCTGGATATTATTACACTTAAACAACTTGTTATAATTTCTGTAAAATTTTAAAGTCTTCTAAGTAATTATATATGAAAAAAAAAATATTATACTTCAGTGAAATTTTATCATTAAAACTTCTTTAATATTTTTTTAACTGACAATTTTTCAATTTTAATAACATTTAGTTCTTAATTATTGAAGGAAAGCAGCAACTTTTTGAAGGTTAGTCATTTTAATTATGTGCAACTAGTTTCAATATCGAAAAGAAATATCCCTCATTTTTATAATTATTGTGAATATTATCCAATACTCACAATATACTCCAATACTCACAATATACTCCAATACTCACAATAAAAAACTATCCAATACTCACTGTCCAATACAAGTATGCGAGTGTATGGATACAGATTAATACGCACGAGTATACAGATTAATATGCACTATAAAATAAGTCAGGGAAGAAATCAATCAAGTCATAACCTAAAATATATAAAGAATAAGAATAAAACATGTTTTAATAATCTGAAAATTTCTGTGCGTCGAAAAGTTTTTGTGTTTCTGAGTTTGAAAATTACGAAAAGCGTTTGTATTTCAATAATTTTGTGTACTCTTAAATTCAACCATGTAAATAATAATAATAATAATAATAATAACTGAAAAGTAAACTTCTGAAAATTATTTTAGTTTTTAATGTTTTTAGCTCGAACATATCATAAAATTAATTTTAGGTAATCAACAGTAGAAACTTTATTATTTTAAGATAAATGCTGTCACAAGCGTGATTTTACGAAAAGTATATATTTTTTAAGTGTCATAATTGCTGATACAAAAGTTTAATTATTTGTGCGATATAAAATGTGACGTAAATCCGAAATTCGTAAATGTGATTTATTTTTCTTCTGCAAAAACTAGGTAAGTTATCAAGGATGCTAGAAAAATGGATGAACGGTCAACGATCCTCCAGGAACTACGGTTTCAATATCAATAGATTTACTTGAGCAAGCAATGTAGCGATCTTGATGGAACCTGTGGCGACATCTTGTGTGTCATTTAGGGACTTCGTTCGAATGGAAGATGAGTAGCGGTACGCAGAATGTCCCTTCTCATCGTTGACCAATAACTAATTCCTAAACCGTTAGTTCCAGAGGTATACCTTCAATTTCAAACGTTGTTTTTCATCATATGAAAATCCATTTATGTGAAAATGGTTCTTTTTAAGTTACAAAATTTAATCTTTTACACTGTCCCAATCAATTATTCTTCTTGGCTATTCCATATCAACTATTTGTTGCACTTTTTGCAACTTTGTAAAATTTATAAATCTATTTTAAATCTAGAAATCGCATTTTAATTTATCCAAAGAATAACGAGACAATTAATCTGTTTTATCAGTGCAAAACTTTGAATATTCCATGGTACCATATGTGTAGAACCGAAACTAGGATTTCTTTCACCCGGGGCAATCATGAATTTTGACGACTCCCCCCTCCTCCTTCCCAAAATAAATTTATAAACAGAAGTTTTTGATCCATTGCTTTATTTTTAACACTTTCCAACATAGTTGGAAAGTGTTTATGAATTCGGTTTGTCTGACTGTCTGCCATCTGTCTGCAATCTGTCTATCGGTCTGTCTGTCTGTCCGTGCTCTAACTCGCATAAATAAAACTCGGATCGTCAGGCAACTGATATATGTCATTGAGGTTTACTGTGGCATGTTCGGTATTGAAAGTACTACTACACTTATAGTTCCTTTACAGGGATACTCAAAAGAATGCCGTTACATTACGGTCTATGAAGAAAAATCGTTTGCAGTTTATTTTAATAAAGTTTCACTATTTCAAACACATTGAAATTGATACATATCATTAACGTAAATTACAAGAGGCTTAGTATAGAATATTGTGTGTATAGCTTCCATCGTTCATTTACAGGGACACACAAAAGAATTCGGTTAAAATACTGCTTATTAATAATAATTGCTGGGTATGCTTTTTCAGTTGCTGAACGCATTTTTTAATTTAACTATTTTTTGTCTATTACTTGGTGTGTATAAATTGTACAGATTGTATACAGGGCAGCACAAAAGTTCTCGAGTACATTTCCGTTTCTTCTCGGAAATTGCAGAAGGGAAATTTTAAACTGTTCTTCGCGTATACTGTATTTATTTTTATTTTTTACTTGAAGAAAACATCGAATATTGGCAGCTATGACTTTGCTATATCAAGATTAACAAACCAGCTAGTACAATATATTTTTTAAAAATACAGATACAATTCTGAAATTTCAATTAAATTTTATAGATTTGGTTGATGATAAGTAATTTTTAACATTTTTTCGAAAAATTAATAAAATAAATTATGTATAATAATAACTTTGAAATTTTGCGAGAATAGTTCTTTCATATGGCTGTCTTTTGAACGTACAAATTGCGTTCTGTGCAATGGTAATAATATTATCTGTTTTTTCTTATGAAGCCCTCGGCTTTGTATACAATTCTGATTATTAGAACATAACGAAGACGCTACACTAAAATAGCCGCCAGATGACACACTGTCCCATCCTCAAATTCGAAACTATACCTGAATTAGTTATCTTATGTTTTGTGCGTTAGTAAAAATTGGCAATTATTTCCTTTTATTTTCGCAAACTAAATGGAGGGATCGGCCAGATAAACAGATATCTTTGTAGTTCAGTTTTTAATGAAAGCTGATCCCTGTTTGAAGCTTTCTCGGAATTTTTCTTTTACTATGGCGCCGTCAGATTTTTGGCAGTTTTTTGCAAAAATTAAGAAAAATTACCGGCCGAATTTTTCAAAAATTGCATTTTCGGATACAGAAAACTCCTTTACATTTGCTCATAAATTTTCAAATTGATCTCTTAATTAGTTTTCTTAAAATTCGCTATTTAGAAAAATTATTTCGAATTCGTTCATTTTCACTTGCAAATCCAGAACAGGAGTGCTTTTCTTTAGCCATTTTGACAAAAAAGATGGCATTTTCGATGCGATGTTTAATGAGATTCTAATTAATATCTTGGGTAATTATCAAAATATTAAAATTTTGATTATCAGGTGCACTAGGACAGGTTTTGGACTATCCTCACCTAAATTTTCAGACTTCTATGTGCGCTAAATTTTCCTAGCCATCGCCAACAGACAGACAGACAGACAGGCACACACACACACAGAGCAAAATTTTATTTTATTAGTATAGATTTATGAATAAATATACGTACGTTTACATATTGAATGCATCAAAATATAATGAATTCATTTATTTTTTTTTAATAAAAAGTCTTATACTGTCTTTTTAAATTTGTTAGTAACGCTTGCGCTTTTTCCCTATTATGTAAAGATTCTGTGTTTTCAGGATTACATATCTAGTCATAATCGGAAATCATATATTACACTGATTCTGGTACAACTGGTACAGAGACATGTATCTTCCGATTATGTAAGAAAACCGTTTTAAGATAAAATATATTTGAATTCATTTATTTTTCTTAATAAAATGTAGGCCCCATCAGTGGCTGAGAGGTTCTGCTTTCAAAGCTGGTAGACAGGAGGTGCTGGGTTCAAACCCCTGTTCAAACCCTCGTCGACCTAACCATTCGGTGTTTTCCGTTGTTTTCTTCGAACCTTGCCGTAAATACGGGTTAGGATCCCTTAGAAAGACACCCCACGGAGGGCGCCTCCCCCCAGGGCCTATATCCCTCGTGTAGATAATCGGCCGTCATAACATCAACCAACCAACCAACTTAATAAAAAGTCTTATACTGTCTTTTTTTCGTTTGTTAGTAACACTTGCGTTTTTTTTCTATTATGTAAAGATTCTGCGTTTTCAGAATTACATATCTATTCATACTCGGCAATCATATATTACACTGATTCTGGTACAACTGGTACAGAGACATGTATCTTCGATTATGTAAGAAAACAGTTTTAAGACTTCTTATAGTCAACAAAAAGTCTCCATTCTTGGACTCTAACAGAAAACTTACGGATTAATCCTTTTACTAAGGGGCGGGACATAATACATCTCGCTATTTGCAACATTAAAAATAAAAAAAAATCTCTACTATAAAAATATTTTTATCAAAAATGTGCCACCAAAAAAAAAAAAAAAAAAAAAAAAAAAAAAAAGATATTTGGTACTATTGAATTTAGAAAAGTCGCAAGTCCTGGTCTCTAATCAAAGAGATAATCAAACTAATCAAACTCTAGCAGTAAACTTAGTCCTATTCTGTTGAACGTACGATATAAACTCCTGTTCTCTAGTTATATAGAGAGAGTAGTTCATGTTCCTCGGATTAAAAAAAAAAAGAACATATAGAAGGTTCTTTTCAGCTTTCAACAAAACATTATATTATGAATATTTACTATTTAAAAAAAAAATATCGATAGTTTCATATTTTCTGGATTTATCTGCTGTTCAGATTTCTCATCCACTTTGCCTGGATGAAATAAAAAAAGAATACGCATAAATAGACTGTACCTGTGTAGGACCGGGCTTGGCAGGGTTTCCTAGTATTATAAAAGATAAAATATTACTTGAAATAAGAAATGATAGAGGATTGCAATCGACAGCGGATGTTAGAATCTATTGATGTTGTCAATTTGCAAATATTAGAAAAGAAATTTTCAGTCCTTAACATTATATACGTGAGAGAAATGAGAAAATTGAAAAACAAACATAGATATCGGTTTTCTGGAAAATCTTCTGGAAGAATAATATGGAGTATACACCTATCTGAAAATTTAATCTTGCATAAAAAAAATTAAAAAAAAATTATTACCTATGTAAATGTATAATAATAAAAAAAAAGGTATTCATTCATTATTTTTTACTGAAACACACAATAAATTGTTTTATTTTTATTTTTTCGCTGTGATGAAACCTTTTGTTTGGGTTGATAAATAAACGGAAGTTTAACTATCTATTCAAGTGTGATATGAGATAAGAAACGGTTGAAAGCCACTGTTTTAAACATAAAAATAACGCGTTATTGTATTTGTTAAATTACTGATTTAGACATAAAATTACGCGTTATTGTATTTGTTTAATTGTGTCTATTCATTCAGCATACTTTTTATGTTATTTTAATTTATATTATATGTTAATAATGATATTTTGCATACTTTCTTTTAATGGTCATTTCTGTATGTATGTGGCAGTCAAATCTTTTGACTCATTTTTCACCCACTTCCTGTTGACGTAGAGCTTTGAAATTTGGAATATATGTATTCCTGAAGGCAATACATATATATTCCAAATGACATTGTATTACTGAATTCCGAATGACATTGGAAGTCCAATTCCAAATGAATTGGACATTTTTTTAAAAAAATTCGATCCCTAAGGGGGGTTAACGTCGGCCTAAAACTTGCATTTTTCCCATAGAAATAACGTTACGATTGTTTAAGTGAAAAAATAGCTCCATTGTTGCAACATTCATCCATTTTCATCACATTTTTGTCCGCATCATTATAACGTCAGCAATGAGCGACGCACACATTTGTGCTTTATAATATAAAGTTGACTTTTTGTGATTTTAATGAAAGTTTGATTTATTTTTAATTACATTTAATTATTTAATTTTTATTTCAATTGTAGAATTTTAACTTGTATATAAACTGAAACAAGCAAATTAAATGTCTCACAATTTTTTTGAGATTTCAATGAATATATAATAATTTTTAAGCAACTGGAAAAATCTTTAGAATAAACTATAGTATACCAGAAGATATGAGGCTCTTAAGTAAATGACTCTTTCAAACTAGCACATCACTGTTTGAAAAATTATTCATTAATTTTATAATCTAATCATTATCTTTTCATTCATAGTACTTTAATGTATCAATCTTTTGGTTATTGCTATTGATGCATTAGATAATAATTCTTTTATGTTATGAACAAGAGAAATAAGCGTAATAATTTTTTATACGTGTCACAGTTATATTAGGAGCAAGTGTTCGTAAAAAAATAAAAATAAATAAAATAAATAAATAAATCTAAATTGCTCTTCTGATTTTTTTCACTCGTGTTTAGTTTCAAATTAGCTTCGTACTTTTCTTATTAGAGAAAAAAAAAACACTCGGGCAATAACGATAAAACTTTTACGTGCTATCATAAGAAATTGTATATCTTCAGGGCATTTATCTAGTGTTTATAAGACTAAAAGTTCTTTATAGTGTAAAGCTGGTAATGAATGTATTAAACTTTGGATATTGACGCATTGTCACTTGAAATTACTATTTGAAAGGGATAAATGAAATATTAAAAACGACCTTATTAAAGTAACAAAAAATTGTATTACTTAAAATTTATTTTCTTTGAAAGGAAACATGTCAACGAAGTTTTTCTCTTTTTTTGGCAAGATAAATTACATTTGTAATGACAGTGAAAAAACGAAACCTCCTGAAAGATGCAACATATATAATATAATATATATAAAAAAGGAAATTAAAATAAGTTCCATGTTTTACGGTTTATAAAACACAGTTTTTTACACTTAAAATTCACCTTAAAAATGGGGTGCGTTTTATACAATGAAGGTACAAAGGATCAGGGTCCATAAGCCGTGTTTTTGGCCAATGAAATAAGTCTAAAACTCGATTTTATTATACTGACTTAATTATTTCACTTTTTAATATTAGAAGGTTTATCCTGTACGATTTCAACAATAGTTTTTGCATTTTGCTCGGAGTTATATGACTTACACAACCTCAAAGTTCGTATTATTCGTAGTTTTTGATGAAAAATACGCAATTTCTCCTACGTTTACCTCAATTATTTATAGGAACGCAATCGTGAAACATTTTCTTCTTTACATATATTATAAAATTCATCAAAATGTACAATACATGTAAAAATAAAAGTGTTGCAAAGCTGCGCTCATAGTATAATATTAAAAAAACTATTAAAAATCGAGGTAAAATTAGAAGAAATTGCGTATTTTTCATCAAAAACTACGAAAAATACGAACTTTGAGCTTGTGTAAGTTGTATAAATCTGAACAAAATACAAAAAATAGTGTTGAAACCGTACAGGATAAACCTTCTAATATTAAAATGTGAAATAATTAAGTCAGTATAACAAAATCAAATTTTAGTCTTATTTCATGGGCCAACAACACGGCTTATGGACACTGATCCTTTATTTCGTCACAAGCCGTTTGGTATTTCTCATATTTTTATGTTGGATACAAACGAGAAAGTATTTACGTTTTTGTTATTAATTTTTTTTTAAATGCAAAAAGAAAGAAAAAAAGTAAAGAACAAAAGTAAAAGAAAAGAAAAGAAGAAAATAAGAGAAAAAAAGGAAAAGAAAGAGAAATATAATTAGGCGCGTACGTCATGCAATAAGTATATACAGGGCGTCCACTTTCAACGGTGTACAATGGCTAATTCCTAAACCGTTAGTCATAGACATAATAGTTCCAATTGTAGAAATAGTTTAAATCAGGTAAAGAAGTATTTTGAAAACGATACGGGTCAATAAAAACATTCCTTAAAAAGTTACGAAATTGAATTTTTTATACAGTCCTCCGGTTTATAAGTGATATTTAGTAAACATTTCACGCAACATAAAAAGTTCCATTCTTCTACGATTAAAACTGACCGAGTAATAGCTTTTTAAAGTTGAAGCATCTTTTTATTCTGCGCAATAGGGGTCGTTCTCAAGTTTACTAGAAATATAAATAATCGTCAGACATAAAAAAAAATAACATTACAATATAAATTTGAAATATAGTTTCATTCTGATATATTAAAGCAAACTATACAACTTGTACTAAAAATATAAGTGAAAAAATAACAGAATTTTTGTCAAATGAAATGATGAATAGCAACAGTCTTAATTCTTTACAAAATAAAACACATGTTAAAATACAATGATTTAAACCAATTTGAAACTTAATAAAAATTAACGGTATCGTAATACTTGTACGATGTGACTACTTCCAGTTAAAGTGTATGTACACGCGAAGTAAATGCTACTCTATACTTTAAGCACTTTGTGTACGATCCTTCGAAGCATGACTCAACTCATCTGTGTTCAGATGCAGAAAATTTTTGTGTAAGTCATGCAATTCAAAGTTTTACAACTGGGTTAATTTCAGTATTAGATGAATGAGACTTTTTTTTTGTGTTACTTGTTAGTGTAATAGGAAATTTTTAATATATATCACATATTGGACCGGGGGACCGTAGAAAAAATATATTTCGTAACTTTTTAAGAAATGTTTTTATTGACCCAAATCGCTTTTAAAATATTTCTTTACCTCATTTGAAACATTTTTGCAATTGGAACTATATGTCTATGACTTAACGGTTTAGAAATTAGCCATTGGACACCGTTGAGAGTGGACACCCTGTATAGGTAATATAACACCAATACATTTTACCCTTTAATACATAATTGCCTTTCACACAACTTACATACTTTTCCTTTTTTTCATTTATTTTCTTCATTTCATTTCTCCTTTTTTCTTCTTCTTTTCTTTTTTTTTCCTTTTTCTTTTTTTTTTCTTTTTCTTTTTCTTTTTCTTTTTCTTCTGTTCTTTTTTTTTTCTTTTTGCATTTTTATGTAACTTACTAACTAAAACGCAAATACTTCCTTGTTTGTACCCATCATAAAAATGTGAGAAGTACCAAAGGGAGTGGGACAAAAGACATATTTGTACCTTCAATTGTATAAAACGCCCCCCCCCCCCATTTTATGGTGAATTTTAAAGGTAAAAGTATGATGTAAAATTATGTAAGGGTTCATATAACACTAATACGTAATCTATGCTAATAAAAGAAAGTTTCGCTCTGTGTGTGTGTGTGTGTGTGTGTGTGTCTGTTGGCGATGGCTAGCAAAATCTAGCCCACCTAGAAGCCTGCAAATTTAGATTTAGGTAGTCCAAACGCTCTCCTGCTGCAACTGAACCTCAGATTTTTAATATTTTGAAAATTAGAGTAGTTATTAATTAAAAACTTATCAAAAATCGCAAATAAAAAATCTGTCTTCCAAAAAAAAGCTTGTGCATGCCCAGAAGGAATGTATTCGTTCCTCCGTTAAAAGATGAAACAAAGCGTGGGTCATTCCATTTCTTTTTAAGTTTTTCTAAATTCGCCATGGGCGAACGGCTAAAAATACGAAAAAAAGTCTACATATTCTGAAAGAACATACTTTTACGTCTCGAATGATCTGGTTGGTTTGAAAAAATTTTACATTTAACCCTTTCAAAAAAAAAAAAGCATCGAATTCATGCTTTTTATTTTCTCCTGTTTTCCGAACCTTGCATCCAACGGAATACAAAAGATACGGAAAAACGAAGGTCACCAAATTAAAGATCTGAGTTTGTCCTTTCAAAGCCACTATTGGTTTTTAAAAATATGAAAATTAACCCTTCAAAAAAGAATATTTTCTGTATGCCGTTTTGCAATTTTTGCGATTTTGGCAATTTTTAAAAATTAGCATCGGCGATTCAGAGAAAGGTACGAAAAACTAAAAATACCAGACAATATCTACATTTATTCCTTTTTCGATATCTGTATTTGTTTTTGAAAAATACGAATATTAACCCATCAAAAAGAATTCGTGCGCAATACTCTCTTTTGCAAATTCCGTTTTTCTGCGATATATAAAATCTGGCATCGGATCTCTAAAATAACCAAACAAAAAACAAACACACCTAAAGACATCTACGTTCTATTGGGTTTAGGCAGAAACCTTTAGTTTAAAAAAAATCTCGTTAACCCTTTCGAAAACGTTTTTTACCGTAAGTCAATTTCGCTTTTTTAATTATTTCTCCTATCTTTAAAAATACGAATTGGCGTTTATAAACAAGATACGAAAAATAAAAATACCGCACCTAATCTATATCCCTTTATTTTTTAAAATCTGGTAACCGTTTTGAAAAAATTTAATTTTAACCCTCCGAAAAAAAATCCTTTCCAAAACTCACTCACGCGATTTTCGTTTTTCGGTCCAGGTTTAAAAATCAGCATCGATTCAGAAAATGTGAGTACGGACAAACAGGAAACTCCAGATCATAGACACGTTCATTTTCTTCAAAACGCACGGTTGGGTTTTAAAAAATATCTACATTAACCCTTTAAAAACCGATCGATTACGTAATCCACTTTCGCGATTTCCGCTATTTTGGCAATGTTTAACCGTGGTTAAATTTCAATTCTACTAGGAAATTTGGTTGTGTCGAGTGTTCTGAAAAGGCCTCTTCCAGAACAGACTGCGCACCCTGGCGGTGGAAAGTGGAACTAAAGCAGTATATCTTGTCTATGGACCCGATTACGACGGGGTTTGGCTCAAGTTTCGTATAGAACAAATTATTAATATTTCAGGCCCGGGGAACGCCGGGCGTGTTAGCTAGTATAATATCGTAATTTAAATAGAAAAAAATCATATATAATTTTAGAAAAGGAATGCTGTCATAGATTAATTCTACTAAGTAGATATTTATCTGTTATTGGAATTATAACATAATACAATTTTTAAAACAATTGTTTAAAAGCTATTGCAGTATTTTGCTATAAATATTTTTATTTTTAAATTCGGTATTGTCATTCTTTTACGGTATTTACATTCTTTTTTTCCCTGAGAAGTTTGTTAAAATTCAGTATACGTCTAACACATACATAAATACGTTTTTTTTTGTTTGTTTGTTAACAAGGAACATATACCCGGATACCAAACGTTAGTGTTTATGGGCAGGTAAACCCTAAAGTCTGGAAGCGAATTTATTGAAAAATAAAACAAAACATATTTTTACGTAAAATATACAACATCATCTAAGTACACATAACAGGGGTATTTACATAGTACTTCATATAACACTATTAAAAGAGTATTTCAATGCAGAAATTTTGACGTACAAACACTATTAACCGTCAGAGGAGGACTTAAAAGAATCGACTGGGAGCAGAGACTTAATGTCCAATCCGCACCTTCCATCGGTGCAGCCTGTTAGTACCCTTGCATAGTGCATGGGGAACGAACACGGATGGGCTTCCTCCAACCCGCTTGGCCAGCGTGGAGGAATTTGGCCACATCCCCCCTTGTTTTACCATGAATTCACAAAACAAATCACGGCCCTCAATTCCCGGCAGTCTGCATGTTCCTGATTACGGCAGCGATCAGAAAGACATGAAGACAGAGGGTGCTAAGAATCACCGGGCTCGGCTTGGCTGCCATAAGTTGATGACCTTGGCTACGTATAATGGACGATCCTTATCTTCTGAAAGTCGTTTACAGGAACTTGAAGAAGAATTAGAAATAATCAACTGGGACATCCTAGGATTATGCGAAGTAAGAAGAAAAGGTGAAGAGAAGATTGATCTTGCCAGTGGACATGTATTGTACTACAGAGGTACAGAAGATGGAAAAACAAGTGGTGTAGGATTTCTGATTCATAAAAGGTGGAAGAATCACATCGTAGAATATGATAGTGCATCAGATAGCGTTGCAAGGTTAGTTATACAAGTGTCAAAAAGATACAAGCTGCAAATTACCCAAGTTTATGCACTAACAATTAGCTATACTGATGAAGAAATTGAGGATTTCTATGAAGAAGTAGCTTCAATGCATCAAAAAGGAAAATGCTACATAAAATTAATAATAGGAGACTGGAATGCTAGAATTGGGGAAAAAAAGAAAGGTGAGTTCTCAGTAGGAAATCATGGTATGGGGTACATGATGAAACAGGAACCAGATTGATTGAATTTGCAGAATGTGAACAGATGTATATCATGAATTCATTTTTCAAGAAAAAGCCACAAAGAAAATGGACATGGCGTAGTGCAAATGGCTCAACAAGTGAAATCGACTACATTTTGACAAACAAAAAGCATCTTATGCAGGATTGCAGCGTTCTCAATAACTTCAATACAGGAAGCGATCACAGGTTAGTTAGATGCAAACTGCTTTTAAATACTAAAGTGGAAAGAATGAAGCTTTTGCAATGCTCAAAGAAATCAGTCGATATTATAAATCTCCAGAAACATAAAGAAGAATTTAATTTAGAACTTAAAAATCGTTTTCAAGTACTTCAATCAATCGTAGAAGAAGAACAAGATGTTATAGTAGTGAACAAGAAATTAACAAATACTCTACAATAAATTGCAAGGACGATAGCTAGTGAAGCACAAGTAAAGCAAACAAAGAAAATAACAGAAGAAACAAGAAGATTGATGAAGAAACGCAGATAATTTAAAATGAGGAAAAACTATCCTAAATCAAGAGCTGAATATGCAGAATTATGTCAAACGGTAAGAAAATGTGTTACAGAAGATATCAGAAAATTTAACTGTGAACTTGTTAAAAAAGTTCTAGAAGATAACAAAAGTTTAAAATCAGCTAAGCGCAAACTGTGTGTTGGAAGAAAAGGTATTTTTGCACTGAAGAGAGCAAATGGAACAATCATCAAAATCAATAATGGAATAGTACACATTGTCGAAAAATTCTATAACGATCTATGTAAATGTGAAGATCAAAGGGAAATCAACCTACGTGATCCACTAGTAAACATAAAAGAAACTGAAGAGATAATCCCAGTGATGACAGATGAAGTTGTACAAGCCATTAGAGGCATGAAAAAAGGTAAATGCCCTGGCGAAGATGGAATTACAATTGACCTTATCAAAGAAGCAGGAGAAGAATTTACAAAAATGCCAGCCTTGCTGTTTTCCAAATGTCTCGAGAAATCAGATGTACCAGAAGATTGGAATAATGCTGTGATGGTGTTACTTTATAAGAAAGGAGAAAAGGAAAACATTAAAAACTACCGTCCAATCAGCTTACTGTCAGTGATTTATAAAATTTTCATCAAAGTTTTAACGACAAGACATGAATCAGCTCTGGACTCAGCTCAACCTAGAGAACAAGGAATATTTCGAAGTGGATTTAGCACAATGGATCACATTCAAACAGTAAGGGAAGTTATAGGAAAACATAAAGAATATAATTTACCTCTCTGCCTTGCCTTTATTGATTATGAAAAAGCATTTGATTCGGTCTACACATCTGCAGTAATTACTTCTCTGGAGGACAATGGTATAGACAAACCTTACATCAATATCATAAAGAAGATCTACAAGAAAGCAACAGCCACCATCCGTTTGGACAAAGGAAAAGCGAAGATCAAGCTTGGAAGATGAGTAAGACAAGGAAAACATTAAAAACTACCGTCCAATCAGCTTACTGTCAGTGTTACTGCCATTTCGCCTAAGCTTTTTACTGCTGTCTTAGAAAGTATTTTCAAGAAGTTGGATTGGGAAAACAAAGGGATTAGAATAAATGGGGAATATTTAAGCCATCTCCGGTTTACTGATGACATTTTAATTTTCAGTAATAGCCCTGAAGAATTGCAAAGTATGCTAAAAGATTTGGCAGAAGCTAGCATTAATGTGGGATTAAAAATAAATTTGGAAAAGACTAAGGTGATGTTCAATTCATTTGCATCAAAAAAGAAAATCGTCTACAACAACACTGAGATTAAAGATGTGCAAAGTTATGTGTACCTTGGACAAGAAAAATAATCAGACAACAGTATCATGAATGAAATCAATAGAAGAATAAGAAATGGATGGAGTGCTTTTGGGAAGAACAATATTATTCTGAAGAGTAACATGCCTCTTTGCTTGAAAAGAAAGGTGTTTAACCAATGTGTTTTGCCTGCACTAACTTATGGAGCAGAAACTTGGACACTAACAAAACGTATGGTACAAAGATTACAAACAACACAGCGAAGTATGGAAAGATATATGCTAGGCATAACCAGAAGAGACAGAAAGAGAATAACGTGGATAAGAAGTCAGACGAAAGTTTTTGACATCATCGAGAGAATTAAACGGCTAAAATGGAAATGGGCTGGGCACATTGCAAGAAGACAAGACAATAGATGGAGCACAAACACCCTACAGTGGTATCCCAGAGATGTAAAACGACCAAGAAGACGACCTCAAGTAAGATGGAGTGACGAAATCAGAAAAGTGGCCGGTGTTAATTGGATGACTAAAGCACTAGACATACAACAATGGAAAAATCTGGGGGAGACCTACATCCAGCAGTGGATTGAAAACGGTTGATGATGATGATGATGATACATACTATTAAACGTTATCATGCTGAAAGTCCATATAATTCAGCATGGGCCAAAAATCCTTGACATGTTTTAAAATTCATGTACAAACCAAGTAATTGATTTACGATGACGTACGTTGTTTGGGTGAAAATGCTTCTCATGATCTAAAGTTTTGTTTAAGGAAATATAAAAAAATAGTTGAGATGACTACCCATATATGGCGCTACACCTGTCAGAAAATGCATCAAAATCGAGAAACAAGTATTTCATATTTGATGACAAGATGAAGAGATTAGATGCTCTTCTAGAAAAACAAATTAAACTGAGAAGGCATAACATATACTAAGCGGAGGCTGTGTGAATCACACAGACATAAATCAGAGTAAAAACTAAAATTAATTTTTAATAAAATTACTTAAAATATTTTAAAAGGTATTTAAAATATTAATCACATAATTAATGAAATACATGATAATTACATTGACCAAAAACTTACACGCTCAGTTTCAAAGAACGCCAAAAAATGTGGACACTTTAAGACCAGTATTTTTTGTGAATTATATATATTTTAATAATTTTTAACACTTTCCAACATAGTTGAAAAGTGTTTATGAATTCCGTTTGTCTATCTGTCTGCCTGTCCGTGCTCTAACTCGCGTAAATATATTCAGATTGGCATGCAATTGAGGTTTAGTATGGCATGGTTGGTATTGAAAATGGAGTGTGTAGCACCTATAGTAATTTTACAGGGGCACTCAAAAGAATTCCGTTACGTTACGGTCTATGGAGAAAAACTATTTGCGGTTTATTTTAATGATGTTACCCAATTTCAAACATATTGAAATTGATATATATCACTGATGAGCACTATAAAAGGCTTACTATCGAATATATTGGGCATAGAACTTATAGTTCCATTACAGGGACACTCAAAAGAATTCCACATTACGGTCTATGGTGAAAAAGTCCTTTGCGGTTTATTTTAATACTGTTTCACTATTTCAAACATATTGAAATTGATATATATCACTAAAGTGCATTACAAGAGGCTTACCATAGAATATTATGTGCATAACATTCATCGTTCATTTACAGGGACACACAAAAAGAATTCCGCACAGTCTGTTGACAATAATTGTTAGAAGTGCGTTTTCAGTTGCTGAACGCGTATTTAAATTTAACTGATTGCTTAATATGTTTTAATTTGAACTAGTTTTAACAAAAAATAATCCTTATTCATCTTTACTCTGATTTATTTCTGCATGATTCACAATAACTCTGCTTTAAATTGTGATTTTTTTAGTTTAAAGTTTTGTCCTAGAAGCTCATCCTTCTGAGTCACAGCGTCCGAACTTATGTAGAACAAAATCAAAGGCACACGTAACCAAAAAAGCTATTTGAAATGGGCTAATAACTAGCGCCATCTGTGATCAATTCCTTGCTTATCGTAAGTTTGTTGCATTTTAGGGTAGCTTTGTAGGTGTAGCACGATCTATGGGTAGTTACTAGATTTTTTTTTCCTTAAACAAAACTTCCACTCATGTGAAGCATTTTCGTCCAAACCACACTTTTGTTTCAGGAGCAAAAATATCTAAATTGCTCTTCTGATTTATTTTTATTCGTGTTTAATTTCAAATAAGCATCGTACATTTTTCTGTTAGAGAAAAAACAAAAACACTCGGGCTCTAATGATAACTTTTACGTTCCAATTACTCTATCTGTTACTGAATTTTAAAATGTGTCAAGCACTTTTGCTCCACACTATATTGACATACAATATATTTATTATTGGTACAATGTATGTAAAGTTTGTTTCAAAAAATGTATACAGTATGTATACAGTATTAACTTAATGTAATACGTAGTAACTTACAGTAATGTATACAGTATTAACTTGGTCTGGTTGAAACCAGACCAAGTTTTATGATAAAGAAATTTATCCTAAAGTGTTTCTGAAACCTCGAAAGCGTAGTTGAAGTGCAGAGACTATTTATCAATATCTATACTAATAAAAGAAAGTTTCGCTCTGTGTGTGTGTGTGTGTGTGTGTGTGTCTGTGTGTGTGTCTGTTGGAGATGGCTAGGAAAATCTAGCCCACCTAGAAGGCTGGAAATTTAGATTTAGGCAGTCCAAACCCTCTCCTGGTGCATCTTTACGTCAGAATTTTAATATTTTAATTACTTTCTGAAATATTAATTAAAATGCACAAAGAACTCTCATTAACAATACGCTTTTTTTCTTCGGTTGGTTGGATGTGTAGAATATCTTCTCAGAACACATTACATAAATCAGAGTAACGATGCATAGATAAGGACTTATAACGAAATAGTGCCAACATGGATTGCAGTTACCCGCATATAGCCAAGCTAATGTAGCGCCATCTACTCACGGCAAATTACACAAACGCCACCTGTTTAAGACATTTTCAGGCACGTTTTTCTTCATTATAATTATCTTGGTTTAAGGTTTTTTAAAATAGGACATATATTATTATGATAGAGACTATTAATACAGAAAACTTTATTTAACAGATTATTTGTTATATATTTGTGGGAATGGCGAGGGGTAGGGGTCTAATTACATTTAACAATTTTAACATTTTTAGCTTCACCCGTAGCGTTTAATTGTTGTTTTATATACAGAATAACGCTATTTTAAATATCAGTTTCTCAGTAATATCTCAGTAATAATGTTCCGAACGTCTCCATTTAGTTCCATTTTTACTAAATTATCGTAAAAATCAGCATTCATTGCTTCAAGTTGTATTTCTAAAAAGCAATTACCAGTATTTCCGAATAATAGCCTAAGCCAAATTTCAGATTAATTTCCTAGCTTAACCAAATGAATAAATCTTTAAAGATGCATAGTGATCCTCCTAAATAGTTATCTGGTGAAGGTCACTTGAACATCTGCCACCCTCCCCCCCCCCCACCTCCGGGGCACTCCTTCAAAGTTTTCTCTAACTATTCCCGTTTCCATATCTCAGCAACTATCTATCCGATTTCAACGCAAGTGATTCCAAACATTATAATTAACTTAATAGTCACCCTTTATAACATTAAACTAAATTTATGAGTAGCGGTTACCACTATTTCTGAATAATAGTTTAAGCCAAATTTCTAATTAAGTTCCTAGCTTAACCAAACGAACGAATTTTTAAAGATGCATAGTGGTTGTCCTAATTAGTCATTTGCTGAACGGCACTTGAACATCCCCTCCCCCCCCCAACCCCTCCTTCAAGGTTTTTTTACCTAACTATGCCCCGTTTCCATATCTCAGCAACTATCTTTCCGATTTGAACGCAAGTGATTCCAAACATTATAATTAACTTAATTGACACCCTTTCTGACATTAAACTAAATTTATGAGTAGAGGCTACCACTATTTCCGAATAATAGTTTAAGCCAAATTTGTAATTAAATTTCTAGCTTAACCACGCGAACGAATTTTTAAAGATGCATAGTGGTCCTCCTAATTAGTCATTTGCTGAAGGGAACTTGAACGTACTCTCCCCTCCGGCCCCTCCTTCAAAGTTTTTCTCTAAGTATGCCCCGTTTCCGTATCTCCGCAACTATCTTTCCGATTTGAACGCAAGTGATTCCAAACATTATAATTAACTTAATTGACACCCTTTCTGACATTAAACTAAATTTATGAGTAGAGGCTACCACTATTTCCAAATAATAGTTTAAGCCAAATTTGTAATTAAATTTCTAGCTTAACCACGCGAACGAATTTTTAAAGATGCATAGTGGTCCTCCTAATTAGTCATTTGCTGAAGGGAACTTGAACGTACTCTCCCCTCCGGCCCCTCCTTCAAAGTTTTTCTCTAAGTATGCCCCGTTTCCGTATCTCCGCAACTATCTTTCCGATTTCAACGCAACTGATTCCAAACATTATAATTAACTTAATAGTCACCTTCTATAACATTAAAGTAAATTTATGAGTAGCGGTAACCACTATTTCCGAATAATAGTTTAAGGCAAATTTGTAATTAAGTTCCTAGCTTAAGCAAACGAACGAATTTTTAAAGATGCATTGTAGTCCTCCTAATTAGTCATTTTCTGAAGGACAGTTGAACATCCCCTTCACCCGGCACCTCACTCATGATTATTTTCTCTAACTGTGCTTTATTTCAATAACTCGGCTTATAATGTTCCCATCTTCTCGAAACCAGCTCGATTTTGTCGCACGCCTACTATACATTACCGTAGGCAACGTTGACCTGTATCAGAGGTTCTTTCCGAAAGAGGTTGCTCCCCTGGTGGTGGAATGGGGAAATAAAAGATTTTCCGGAGCGTGCGAGTGTGCCCGGTATACGGTGTCGAAGCCATCGGAGACCTTGGCCAGATATTCGTTTTTTAAAAGATTTGAGTTTATTACACGGGCTCGGGGAACGCCGGGCGGGTCAGCTAGTATATATATATATATAAAATTAAGAAAATTCGTTCGGCAACCGGCTCGCGCGGAAGGACTTTCAAAATAAACCGACAATTGCATTAAAATGCGCTTACAGTGAAAATGTTGCATTCGAAGTTTACTCCACGCTCTCAATGAAGACACGTGTGTACATTTCATTTACACACCTTGTAAATGTAATAATAATAATACTTATAGTCTATATTATAAATAAAAGAAACCTGTTTGAACAGTGAGAGAGAAAATTGAAAAATATGAACAGAAATGTAAACGAAGGTAACAGAAATTGTCCAAAACTAAATCCAATACTTACTAGAAACATTAAAAAATTTTTACACGCCGATTGCAAAGAAATATTGGAGATAAGTAAAGAATAACAATATATAAACTTCTACCAGATTTTTATCTCCAATCGTTACGTTGAGGAAGAGATACTGGGAATAAAAAATGCCACACAAAAGCCCGTTTGAAGGAAGAAATGTCCCTCGTTGATAGAATTCCTGTTAACCCCTTCAGGGGCAAAGGTCTCTTGTAGCTAAAATAGTGAAATGATTGATTGACACCAGGATTTACGAACGAATTTATTTTAAAATAAGAAAAATCTTTTCCTCATTGTACGTTATAAATTCGAAAGTTGATTATAAAATTCTGGTGGCATTGTGGCATTTTGGGATTAAATTTAGGTGGTATATATAATATACCGGTGCCCTTCAAGGGGTTAATTCCTGCAGCAAACTTTCTTTTATTAAAATATACATTTTTAATATGTTATATACATTACATGAATATGCATTATACTATACATTATATACATTATTTATTGTAATGATATAAGATGTTGGGTAAACTATTTGATGCAACGGTAACTGCCACAAAATATAGAAATGTCTAGTTTCATACGTCTAGCAAATACAATAGTCTTGATAGAAATGCACAAAACAATAGGATAATTTACACTAGGGGCGCAACGAATGATAGCATGTTGTCAGTTATTGGATAAACACGCTGCACAACTAAATAAATCAGTGACTTTGAAACAAAAAAAAGTCGGATATGTGAATGGTTCATAATCCTCACGATATCTAGAACAGTACGAGGAAAATTGTGAGGTTTTCCTATAACGTGGAGATGAAATCCTGGTTGTGAATGAATGAATGGAGCTTGATGATTTCGTTCCAGTTATATAGTTGCACAGAGTGTCCCATAAATCCATTCACATTTCAAAAATTCATAAAACAGTAATAGATTGACGTATCGAATTGCGATTTGTACCGTATTATTTATGAAAGTGTCGGACGTTTTGTAGTAAAAGAAAACACTAGTTCAAATTTGTTTAAACTGTCTCTTCTAAAAAGATTTTGACAAATGACGAAGTACTGTGATGCAACTCCGATATGGTAGTTTGTTAATTTTTTATCAGTTTATGAAATGTGAACGGACTTAAGCGACTATCTCCTTGAGCTAGTTTGCTTGTATAGACACGAAAAATTGAAATTTTGGGCAAGTCTTTTGATGCAAACTGCACTTCGATACAAGAATTTTTTTAATTCTCATAATTTCTATAAATCTGAACTCACTTTTGAAACTCTTTGAACTATTTTTTGAATTGCCGCATATCCCACACTTTGGCAAGTCTTATGGTGCAAACTGCATTTCAATACGACAATTTGTTAATTTTTTAAATACATATTTGAAATGTGAATGGACTTACGGGACATTGTGTATATCCATGGAATGAATCAGTATGTAATATGAATATTTGCGAAAGTAATTTTTATTGACATTAAAAAAATGCTAATGTAATTTTTGTAAACGTGGAAGGCATACCTTAATACTCTATAACTACTTGCAAAATTTTGTTACCATCGGTGTACAGCACTTAGTCCTTCTCTCTTGTTAGTATTAACAGATGTTTTAAAATACAAAGAATTGGATTCAATTTATGTTATAGCAAAATTATTAAAAATTCTCCAAGCAATAAAATGATAATATAAATTTAGTATTTTATAGTTTTCTTTCGGCCTAGTCGTACATAATTTTTAGCAAAATTATTGTTCTTATTAGATTTTATGACAGTGTATAGGTTATTCCATACAGGATCGATCATTTCTTTAAAGAAAACCTGGAATTTTTGGGGCCTTAAATTACTTTAATAGATTAAAGAAAACATATTTTAGTCTCATTCGAGGCCACTGTAAGAGGGGGAAAACCAGATGCGTGCCTCCGTTCAATTCTTTTTGGGGATCTAATTTTTGTTTTTAAAGTTTAAAAAAAATATTTTTGTCTCGCTAGGAACCTCTAAATGCACGGGGCTTGGTTGCATTGCACCCACCAGACCCTGATTTAATTCAAATCATATATACTATTTCTGATATCAGCATCCCTTTTTCTTTGTACATACAAAACGCACAACTATGAATGAGGCACCATTCGATATGATATTGAAAGGGCTTCTGAAATAGTACTCTCACATTTCGTTAAAATACGTTGGCTGATGGAAAATTGCAGTTAATTAAAAACATATATAGTATTTCTGATGCCAACTTCTTTTTTCTATGCACATTTAAAACGCACAATGATGAATGGGATATCAAACGAAAGTCGTTTAAACATGATTTGGACATAATACACTCTAAAAACGACATTTTCAAAACTGAGCAAAAAATACTCAAATCTGAGTATGTCGCATAGTCAAAATGGCTCCGAATCAAAATTACTCAAGTTTGAAACATGTATATACTCATTTCTGAAAACATGCACACACTCAAGAATAAAACATGATGAGCTCATGTTTGAGTATGTCGATGTTTTAAACAACAGTAGACAACAGCTAGAAAAGAAAGTGCTAGTGCTGCCATCTCTGGTTCTATTTACGGTTATGGGAGGACAAACTAAACTAACGCTTTTAGTCAGAGCTAGCATCGAACCCGAGTCCTACTAGCTAGAAGTCCATTGCCTTATCCACTTCGCCATCCAGATCACGTGAGAGAGTTATTTTAAATGCAAGTCATCGAATGATTCGGACGCATGTTGATATTTTTATACGATTCATTAATTTGTTGCTGAGAAAATTGGAAATTTTTAACGGGAATTTGGATAGATTTGGTTAATTTTAGATGGTGGTTAAGATTGTAAAACTTTATTATTTATGTGGGGAAGGGAAGATATGAATTATACACATTTTCAATTCGATTGTCATCAGTATATTTCTTAAATGAAAAAGCGCTCACTGGATATTGAAATTTAAATGACTAATATTTCTTTTTGACACATTTTAACACATTAACGCCACAATTATTTTTCTCTTGAAAAATGGAAATATTGCATATCATTCAAATGGGTATCATCTGACTTCTATGTGCTCATTTTTGAGTATTGCTATGTTTCAAAAATGAGTTTGAATTGATTCTAATTATTTTTGAGTATGTCCATCTTTCAAAAAAGAGTATGAACTGACCTCTATGTGAACAGTTTTAAGTATGTCCATGCTTCAATATTCTGAGTATTTCTGGTATTTCAGAATTGAAAGCGTTGGGTCGTCATATTTGAAGCAAAAAGTTTCAGAACAAAATAAAAACATTGATTTACTCATATTTGAAAGTGTCATTTTTCACAATGTATACTCATATTTCTTTGAAACACGTTGTTTGATTAAAAATTACAGTTAAGTAAAAATTGAAATGAAAAAAGTATCGGCAAATAATTTCAAAGATGACCTACGAAAGGTTCGCACGGGTTCATTGGTATAAAGAAATATTTTGTTCGCATTTTTCAGAACAAAATGATTTTGAGATTTTTAACTGATCTACTCCCGTTTTCTTTCACTAATTAATTAACTCTGTAATGCATAATGATACATTTATTACTCAGTTGAAATTCTATTCTATGTTTTTTTTGCAAAGAAAATGGCTTACCTTATATTTCATCAATGTATTTCTATGTCGATCGCATTAATTATGCTAAATTTAGTTTTCTATCCATCTTTAATCGTTTAACTTTTTTACATATTCAAATTATGTATCATAGAATTAAAAAAAATCATTCTCATTCAAATTCATAGTACATAAATTATTAATAGACTTAAGTTTTTAAAAATATCTCATTTTTAAAGGGACCTCTAAACAATAAATAATTCTGTTGTGTTAGAAGTGCCACGAATTCTAGACCCTCTTAAACATTTTCCAATATAGTTGAAAAGTGTTATGAATTCGTTTTGTCTGTCCGTCTGTCCGTTCTATAACTTTCGTAAATATAAGCAGATTTCCATGTAATTTTTATATATTAATAAAGTTTCTATAGAATGTTTCCAATTGAAAATGAAGTATGTAGCATTTATAGTTCGTTTATAGGGATACACAAAAGAATTCCTTTACACTATGATCTACGGGAAAAAATTGTTTGCGGTGTATTTTAATCATGTTACGATAATTCAAACATAATGACATTGATAAGTATCATTTAGGGGGACTACAACATGCTTTATATAGAATATAAAAAAGTAGATTTACTAGTTCATTTACAGGGACGTACAAGAAAATCCTGTTACATTATCATCTATGGGGAAAATGTATTTTCGGTGCATTTTAATGATGTTATGTACTTTAAATATAATGAAATTCATATGGATCGCTTAGGTGTACTGCAACACGTTTTCTATAGATTATAGAGATTATCGTTCATTTACAGAGACACTCAAACATATTAGGTTGAAATCGGAGTATGATTGTTAATTGCTGGAAGTGCATTTTCAGCTGTGGTATGTATTTTTAAAATTAACTAATTTTTAGTATAAAAAGTAGTGTGTTTAAATTCTATAGATGACATACAGGGCTGCACGAAAGAAATCAAACACATTATCGGATATGGATAACGATTGTAGAAAATGAAATTTAACTGAGTTATGTGTTTTTAAATTGTTTATTTAGATATTTCATTGTATGAAAAAGAAAGAAATTTGTTAACAATATTCTGTTAGTGCTGGAAAGTGTTTCATTATCTATGACGAATACATAATTTTTCGTTATTATTTTAAATGAACATGCATTATCACGGATGGACATTCAATTGCATAGAAGGTGAGCCATTTAGCCAAGATTTCAGCACTTAAAATAAATATTAATAATACAAAAAAAATTGAGTAATATGCTCCATATGCCTTTCATATAGTTGAAATCAACCATACTCATTTTTAACACTTTCCAACCTAGTTGAAAAGTGTTTACGACTTCGGTTTGTCTGGCCGTCTGCCATCTGCCGTCTGTCCGTGCTCTAACTCCCGTAAATATGCTCGGATTGCTCTGCAATTTTTATATGTTATTGTCGTTATCTATAGCATGTTCCCTATTTCAACTGAAGTGTGTAGCACTTATAGTTTTTTTACAGGGACACTCAAAAGAGTTCCGTTACATTACGGTCTATGGGGAAAAATCATTTGCGGTTCATTTTAATTATGTTACACAATTTCAAACGCATCGTAATTGATATATATCACTAAGGTGCATTACAAGATGCTTAATATGGAATAGGGGTGTGCATAGAATTTATAGTTACTTTACAGGGACAGTCAAAAGAATTCCGTTACATTACGTCTATGGAGAAAAATCGTCTGCGGTTTATTTAAATAATGTTTCACTATTTTAAACGCATTGAAATTTATATATATCACTAAGGTGCATTACCAGAGGCTTACTACAAAATATTGTGTGTATAGCAGTCATCGTTCATTTACAGGGACACACAAAATAATTCTCTACTGTCTGTTAACAATAATTCCTGGAAGTGCGTTTTAAGTTACTGAAGGCGATTTTAAATTTAACTCACTTTTTGTTTATTACGTGGTGTGTATAAATTCTGTAGATCATATACAGGGAAGCACAAAAGTTCGCGAACACATTTCCGTTTATTGACAGAAACTCCAGAAGGAGAATTTTAAACTGTGCTACAAGTTTCTTAACTGAACTAAAATTTAGCATCCTATGTAGTATGTATAGAAATCTATAGATCATATACAGGGCTGAATAAAAGTATTCGGATATTTTTCCAAATATTGTATATGTTGGAAATAAATGTTGTAATTTCCCGAAATTTCGTTTTTAACTGTGTTATGCGTTTTCCAAATTGTTTACTTCGATGTTATCTTTCACTTTATTAAACGGTAATGATTTGTAAAACTATTTTGGAAGCGTTGGAAAGTGTTACGTAATCTATGCTTGACGCATGATTTTTCGTTCTTGTTTTTTTCACTCACAGGACCAGAAACATGTGAACATGTATTCAATACGTTAGGTGGACCGCATCATTCTCCATTTATATAATATTGTAAAAATAACGATATATAATCACAAATGTTATTAAAGTAGTTAGAAAATAAATATAGCATAACAAAATTAGCATAATCAGCATTAAGCACATAATAAGTATAAAAAGTAATATAATAAGGCAGAATTTCCACTTCTTAAAGATAAGCAATATGACAAAGCAATGTAACAAAGTTAATATAATCAGTATTAGCTGTATAATTAATTCGATGCTTATTATAATAATACAGAATTTCCATGAGCTAAAGGTATGTTCTATAGAAAACGGAGGGTAGAAATGGCCTTCCTAGCATACTTAAGCAATTTAATATAAATATGGTAATAATAACTAACTTTAGTATAAATATGGAATAATGATTGGGTGTCTAGAATCTCACATAAAAAGGTCGGTGGGACGCATGTGGTTCTCGGGCCGCAGGTTGAGCATGTCTAGTTTACATTTTAATATATTTGTTGCCCACCCTGTAATATTTCTGTACTGGTTTAAAAATATTTATTTTGAAAATATAAAACTTTACTCTGCATTATGATCATTTAAAATATAATCTTTTCTTAGCGTAAGATATAGCTATTATATGTTTATCACTGATAAGCATAAAGAAAATTTAAAGAAGCAGAATTTTTTTTTCTTAAGTTTTACTTTAACAAATGGTTATTTTTATAACACTTACAGTATTTAATAACAAGGTTTGTATTCAAACTGCAAAGTTTTAATATTATATAACAACAAATGAAACCTTTACATATTTTTTTTTTAAATTTTAAATAGAATCAAACTTTTGTTTTACATAAGAAAAGGAATTTTATTTTTAAATAAAAACTTTTTCGTAAAATGTATTGTAGGATTTGATTTATATATATATATAACAACTGAAAATATAGTACTGGTACAGCAATCTTTTCATGCATCATACAATTTTAAATAATCTAAAAACATTTTTGAATAAAAGAAGTATAGAAAGAATATAATACAGCGTTGAAGAACGCAAACCTTTCAAATAACTTGAGATCATGTTGGCATTTGTTGATGATACATGTTACTCTCGAAAGACAGCATAGATCATTTAGAAACTTCAATATTTCTGATTTAAAAAATAAACTTTATTTTCTTTTTATGAACACAGCTTTCAAATGCATCTACTAAAAAGTCATAAGGATACAAAGTTAATAATATGATTCAACGTCATTTAGATAAATTATGTAGCTTAAATTGGTACTAAAATCACCATAACCCTTTTTTAAGCCTTGATAAATTGGTAGAACATTTATCAGTTTCGTATCCTATATAATCTGAGAATGAAATGTACAATATAATGCTGTAATTGTCCATCTGATTTATAATTTATTTATAATGGTTATAAATACATCATATTTAATTTTTAAACGTTATTAATACAAAAATAAATGTAGTTTTGATATCTATAAAAACCTGTTTATTTTTTAAGATAAAACATATTTTCTTTCACAGACCACTGCGAATGTTTAGTTTTCTAAACACGAGCGAGATCGAATAGCATTTTGCTCTTCTCTACAGTTTTGTGAGTCATGTTGTTACAGAATTGCATATAATTTTACATATTTATTAAGCTTACATCTTATTAACACATTGCAGACTGGAGATGCCAATTCCTGTTTACTGGACACGTGTAATTCCGGCCGCGGGTTGCAGTTTTGCATTTTATGTGTTACATTATTTCTTAAAACACATAAAACTCGTATTTTTATAGTTATAAGGGTCGCCCAAATGAAAGTGGCATTGCTGTAATAACTCCGCCATTTGAAGAGAAAGATGACTGCGCATGCACATATAGACGGCTCAGAGTGCTGGGAATGCATGCAATATCGTTAGATCCCGCCAGATGAGCGTGTGATAGCGTGGGAGCACGTTAAAAAGCATCTTTCGCATCAAGGATGCATCCAAACGGGTCAACGCGCGGTTGGGCAATTTTTAACAGCGGAAAATAAGACTATTTTTGTTAAAAATGAAGTATAAATTTGGAATCTCTTGAAATTCAGCCTTTTGTGTAATTCCTATAAAAACCGCACACGGTGTATATTTAAACCAGATAACAGATAAATTAGAAGCTATATATATCAAACTAATATGGTAATAATTGTTATTCTCCTAATACTTTAAACTAACTCAAGCAATTGTATTAACGCAACGTCTCTCATTAAGACTATGTTTTCAACATGAAGATTTTAACACTGTTGAACATAAATAATTTTACTAAATTTGTATCTACTCATTAATTTATCTTAAGCGGTATCTCATTATACATTTATTGTGAGCTGCATTTTCATACAGATTCAATTTTTTTTTTTCTCAGCTTGTTTCATTAGCATTATATTAAACTGCTGCAAAAGATAAAACTCAATTAGTTATAAACATCATATTACAATAAAATTTGTCTAAAACTTCTAAAGTAATCTTGTACATGTACTTGTTAATTCTGCAGGAAAACGTTCAGGATTTTATAAAGTTACACTGACTGACCCACGAATTTATTACCAAAAGTATTTTTTCTGTTCTTATATTTTACATTTGAAATTTGAACATGAAATGTAAAAACATTTTTAAATTATCAGGAGAAAATAGCAAACAGCACCAATAATCTTAATAACAAAATAGATGAAAATGCTTCAGATTGTAAACACTAAAAATAGATCTATTAAAATAGATTAAAAGTTAGGATACTGTAGAAATTCCGCTATTTTTGTAATTCATATAAATAATACATAAAGTTTTACGATGTATTTATTTCTGATAAAACCTGAAATAGAGACATATTAAATTCATCTTGTAATAATTATTCTTTTCAAAGTTTTTCAACTAAGGAATGTAATGATATTACGCAGCATATTTCATTAGATTTGTTGCATTCATCATTAAGATATTCTTTGGAGTTTACGGTTTGAGTAATGTTGGGCTAAAATAGGTTTAATTAAGTTCTATTTGTTCATCAATTTATCACAAAAGATATATCCTTAAATAAGTACTGTGAATAGCGTTATCATACATATTCAATAAAATTGCTTTTCTCTGTTTCATTTTATTAATTTTAGAGTTAATTTCTGCTAAAGATAAAAATATAGCACAACGAGTTATCAGCATTGCATTACAACAACAGACAGACAGACAAAGACTAATTAAAGACATTGAAACGAAACTCTGGATGAATGCTTTTCTCATACTTGAAATTTTATGTAATTTGATTTACATTTTTTTAATCGTCTATATTTAAATTTTATTAAAAATTTATAAAAAATTCTTTTTATGAATAATTTAAAAGATTTCATGAATAAGTTTGGCATGTTTAAAATGGCATAAAAGTAATACCATAATACAAAGAAAAGTTTTCGAAATGAAATATAAAAAAATATCATCGTTTTTAAGTAATCGTACCAGTTATAAATTTCTTTCATTTTTCAAGAGCCATAAGTAATCAAAATATATGTAACATATTTTTGGCAGCTTAAACTTTTTTCAGAAAGTTTATTAAAGCTATAAATATTAAAATCGTATGCATTCAAATGGAAATTTTGTGCTAAGTAAAATTTCATCAAAATATTTTTACATTTTCTTTCGTAAATTTTGATTGAACAAGTTCTATCATTGTTTTGGTTAATGATTTTTTTAATTATTTTTGACTGTCCTGAAAAAAGTTATATTTTGTTACTTATTTAACGTCAATGTCAGATTTTATTATTTATTGCAATAATCAATGTCAGATGCGAACATCTGTAAAGAAATAGCATTCAACTACATAAGGCTGAAATCTGCGGTGCTTAAAATTGGGGACAATTTTAATTTTTTCTTTAAATTAAAAAAAAATTCTACATTTTACGATGTTCGATTGCCGATTAAGCTCGCTAAGTTCGGGTCTAAAGCATACTGATTTTTACACTCAAAATCGTCTTAAAATTTATAATTTTTTAAATTTTACAATTTAACTTATTATACACTGAAAATATGCGTTATTTTTATGATTTTTCTAAACCAACTATTCTCGAGCATTGATGCCTCGCGTACACACTGAAGAATTTCATGTGCTTAGCGTACCAATATTTTTCGTTACTTAAAATTCCCATGAATCAAGAAATAAAACAAATAAAACAAAGAATAACGATAACTTTTTTATTTACATTTAATTCAAATTTTACAGCTAAACAAGATTTTTTATTTAACGGGTGCACCTGTTTACTTTTGGATATTTGTTGAATTTTCGGGGTTAATTTTTTAGAGTAGAGTAGTAAGTCACATTCAAAAATCTGAAAGAAATAAAAGTAAAAAAACACAGTAATAAAAAGGAAATGTTTCTTAATCTTGCAAGTAGGTTTACGAAAATATAATATAATCTCTTTTGAGTTACACGCGATTCCGAAACCTCTGAAACCAATAGATTTAAAGAATTTCTGAGAAAAAAGTTTCTTTGTCCTCCCGTCGTTTTTGGAAACGTTTCCGAGTAGTTTTTACAGCGTGTTAATCAGTTTTCACCCGATAACACCACCAAATAACGGTTTTTCGAATGCTATCATTTCTCAAGTGAACATTTGCAGTTGCGTAACAGAATTTATACATGCAAGAATAACGAAATAATGTTTACAGTGGTGTAGCCAGACACTTTTCAATGGGATGGGGATTACTATAAACGGATCTCTTACGTTTAAGATAATTTTTTTATATTTAAAAGTCATAAAAATAAAAAAAATGGGATAAAAAAACATTTTTCGAAATAAAAGATGTATATATAAAAACAAAGTGTTGAAAAACGAAAGAAAGCGGTCCTGTATACAACGGTATCCTGCTTTAAACGGGAAAAAAAATCATGGTATACCGGCGAAATGAATGTGAGGACCTGTATAAAAGAGAATATATTTTCGGTCCCTTGATATTCCTTCTTAGCTAGTTTTACTGTATTTCCTCAAAGTAAACGATTTAAAATCAATCGCCATCTTGGAATTAACATCAGGACTTCATCTTGCAAATATCTTAACCTTGACTATTCAAATATTTAAAGCTTCTAAAAATAATTTTTTTATAAAAAACAAAAAAACAAAACAAAAAAAAAAAACATTGATTACAATTAAAAAATTTTCAAAGATTGGTTTAAAAAAAAACATTTTTCTCGAAATAAATTTCCGAAAAAAAAAACGAATTATAACTTAGGAATTTTTAAACGGAAATCAATTTCTAAAAACTTTAAATATGCGAATCCAAAAGTACAGCCCATTTCCAAAGTAGCTTAGAGTTATGTTTAGAAAACTATCCACATTGCAATCTGCTTTGAATCAACTACAAATAAATATAACGTTAAGAGTTCCACATTTTAACCTTTTATAATTCCTAAACTACTGGACTGAATGACTTCCCGTTTGGTATCTTAGGGTAAAATTTACCAAAAACCCAAATATGATGTCAAAATTACGTGTTCGTTTTGAAAGTTTGACTTTTCTACAATTTGAAGACAACCCCTAATTTTATTTCTATAACATAAATTGAAAGAAGACATTATTTCCATTCGAATGACTATTTCCGTTTTGTTCTGTGATATTTTGGTGAGTAAAATATATGTGGCGTTCTCTTTTTATTTGGTCTACTGTACTTTTCTCGAAGTGTGTGTATATTTTCATATGGAACTTTTGATATATTATTCTATCTAAATTCCGTTCACTATGGAAAACGTCCACTATGGAAGTTCGAGGACGTTTTGTCATCTTTATCTAGAATAAAAATATTTTGCCCAAATTGGATGTTACAACTGAAATTTTAAACGGTAGTTCAAATTTTAATATGCAAACTGCTCCAAATATTAATCTATGCATAGTTTTTAATAACATAAATTTTCCTCAATCGATTGATCCCAATATCATTTGCAGTAGAATTAGTGGGGATGTAACCTTCTTCTTTTCCACGATTGTACTCGTGGTCCAATACGATCTGGATGGGATACTAATTCTTTCCATAATTATTGCACTAATAAAGTGCTATAAAATGTATTATTGAATCTATTAGCGACAGATGGGACATCCATCATAGGGATAAAGAGTTGCACGGTGTTGTACATTACATCAGCGGTATTTAATCTGTTGGTTACTCCTTTTTAACACTTTCCAACCTAGTTGAAAAGTGTTTATGACTTCGGTTTGTCTGGCCGTCTGCCGTCTGGCCGTCTGGCCGTCTGCCGTCTGGCCGTCTGGCCGTCTGCCGTCTGCCGTCTGCCGTCTGTCCGTGCTCTAACTCCCGTAAATATGCTCGGATTGCCCTGCAAATTTTATATGTTATAATCGTTATCTATAGCATGTTCCCTATTTCAACGGAAGTGTGTAGCACTTATAGTTTTTTTACAGGGACACTCAAAAGAATTCCGTTACATTGCGGTCTATGGGGAAAAATCATTTGCGGTTTATTTAAATAATGTTTCAATACTTTAAACGCATTGAAATTTATATATATCACTAAGGTGCATTAGAAGAAGCTTAATATGGAATAGGGTGTGCATAGCACTTATACTTACTTTACAGGGACAGTCAAAAGAATTCCGTTACATTACGTCTATGGAGAAAAATCGTCTGCGGTTTATTTAAATAATGTTTCACTATTTTAAACGCATTGAAATTTATATAAGGTTCATTACAAGAGACTTACTACAGAATAGTGTGTGTATAGCAGTCATCGTTCATTTACAGGGACACACAAAAGAATTCTCTACTGTATGTTAACAATAATTCCTGGAAGTGCGTTTTAAGTTACTGAATGCGATTTTAATTTTAAATCGCTTTTTGTATATTACGTGGTGTGTATAAATTCTGTAGATCCTATACAGGGAAGTACAAAAGTTCGGGAACACATTTCCGTATTATTTAACTCCAGACGGAGAATTTTAAACTGTGCTACGTGTTTCCTAACTGAACTAAAATTTAGCATCCTATGTAGTATATATACAAATCTATAGATCGTATACAGGGCTGAATAAAGTATTCGGATTACTTAGATGTTATCTTTTAGCTTATAAAAGAGTATGATTCGTAAAATTATTTTGGAAGCGTTGGAAAGTGTTACATAATCTATGCTTGACGCATGATTTTTCGTTCTTGTTGTATTTTCTTTGTTTTCGCGAACCCCCGGATTTAATGCTGAAATTGGCGATATCGTTTATATAATTTCGCGAAATTCTTTTTTATTATTTTCGTGTGCATCGGATATATAAACTAATAGAAATATAGAAACTACAAAAACTGAAAATATAAGCTGCAAAAACTATATACAGCAAAATATAAACTACAAAAACTGCAAACTGTAAAATATATATTTTTATACAGTAATTTTAAGAGTTACTAGTATAACGAAGACTAGTAAGGCGAAAACATTCGCAAGCCATTGATAAAATGATAGGAGCCTGCTTTTGAAATTACTCGTTCGCATTTTAATATTTTTAAATGATTTTTTTTTCTTGCATAGGACATCTGGGTTGATGGGTTGATTATTGACGGCCAATTATCTGCACTTGGGATATAGGCCCGGGGGGAGTGCCCTTCGTGGGGGTCTTTCTAAGGGAACCTAACCCGTATTTACGCATGGATAAATCCACGGCTCGAAGAAAACCACGAAAACTCCGAACGATTAGGCCGACGGGCGCGATTGGGATCGAACCCAGCACCTCCCGTCTACCAGCTTCGAGAGCACAACCTCTCAGCCACTGGTGGGGCACATAGGACATCTGAGTCGATGCCTTGTCGGGTACGTTCGTACTTTTTGATTTTGGTTCCGTTTTCGTTTTTTTTTTCAGAGGATATGAAATTTAATTTATAGTATCGTATTTGGAATATATAAATTAATATACATGTATAGAAACTACAAAAACTGAAAATATAAGCTGTAAAAACTAGGAACTGCAAGATAGATCTTTTTAAAAAGTACTTTTAAAAGCTTACGCTAGTAACGCATTTTTTTTTTTTTTTGCATAGGATAATTGAGATTGATGTCTCAACGAGTACGTTTGTACATTTTCGATTTTTGTTGTGTTTTTTCTTTTTTTTTTCTGGGGACATTTTCACATTATTCGAAAACGGTTTCAAAAGTAAAAGTATCCTTAAAAAAAACTGCAACCGAAATTTAAATAGGTAAAACAATTTGGAAGTTGTACGTCAAAGCTGACAAATTAGGTTCGTACTGTTATTATTTCAGTGAAATCAATTATATCGTCTGTTATTATTATACTAGCTGGCTTCGCCCGCTAGCGGGCCCCTAATTTACATCGGTGCCTCGAATCTTGTAAAATCTCGAATAAGATAAACCTCGAACCGAACGAACCTCCGACCCGGGTCCCCGCTGCCTTCGGCACCGGATAATCCCTTAATTTGCACATTGAGTAGTATAAACATCTAACTGAACAAACCTCCGGCTCGGGTCCCCGCTGCCTGTGGCACGGTATAGCAGTCGTGCTGCGCACGCGCTGCAGTATACGTTAGTTCCGCCTTCCGCCACCAGGTGGCGCAATCTGTTTATACGATCATAACTGAAATCCTTAAGGCTTTCGATGTCGAGTCGAATGAGCCATACCCCGTCGTTTTCATGCCCGTAGAATCGGAGATAGGAAAGCGCCCCCTGGTGGTGAAAAAACGAACTAAAATCGGTAACATCTATTGATGTCGAGTCGAATGAGCCATGCCCCGTGGTGATCCTTCCTATAGAAACAGAGATACGAAAGCGACCCCTGGTGGTGAAACTCGGAACAAAAATCGATAAGCTGTAGTATCCTCTATCGACGTTGAGTCGAATGATTCATACCCCGTCGTGATCCGGGCCATAGAAACAGAGATAAGAAAACACCCCCTGGTGGTGAAAAACGAACTAAAACTGACAAGCTCTAGTATCCTCTATCGATGTCGAGTCGATTGAGCCAAACCGCGTCGTGATGTGACCCATAGAACCCGAGTTGGCTGAAAAATCCTTTAATTACACCTTCCACCACCAGGGGGCGCAATCTGTTCTAAACGAACATGACCGAAATCTGTAAAGCTATCGAAATACAGTCGAAAGAGCCAAACCCCGTTGTAATCGGGCCCATAGAACCCGATTTCCGGAAACGCCCCCTACTGGTGAAACTTGGAACTAAAATATGTAAGCGATATCGATATCGAGTCGAATGAGACAAACCGCGTTGCGATTGGACTCGTAGAACTCGAGATATTGTGAAATCAAAATATAAAATCTGATATTATTATTCGAAAAGAGTGGTATAAACTCAGAAACTTTAAAAAATGTTATAGAGGGTCCTTATTACTTTAATTATGATGTTTGGAATCAGTTTGGTGGAAATTCGTAACATACTTTCTGAGTTATAGAAACGGACCATAGTTAAGAAAAAAAAACGTGCACCTGGTGGTGAAAAAACGAACTAAAATCGGTAAGCTCTATCGATGTCGAGTCGAATGAGCCAAACCGCGTCGCGATGGGACCCATACGACAGGACATATTTTGAAATGAAATAGATAATTCCTTAGCTTTTTTTTTTTTTTTTTTTTTTTTTTTCCTATACAAAAATCGGGATTTTGCTAAAATCAAAAAAATGTGGTCCGAAATCGAAAATTTTTTACCTGGTCGGCACTCTAATAAAAAAAACTAATTACGCGTAATGCCGTTTAGACATCTTACCTGAAAATCTGGGGATAGTGTTGCCTTTATATCTGGCATTGAAAATACTTGTTTAAAAGACTGTAGGAAAGCGATGGAATTAATTAAAAATTAAAACTCGTTTCTCGTAAACTAATCATCCTAGCTAAAAAAAAAAAAAAAAAAAAAAAAAAAACACATTCTTGATCCTCACGCAAAAATACTCTAGGATGCATGATTTTAAAATCGTCAGAAGCAATATTTAAAATTTTTTTATACCCGGTTCAAAAGAAAGAGTAGGTTTTCGTTTTGAAATATTTCCTTGCCTGAAAATATCCGGTCACGTGTCGTTTTTCTGCATAGATTACAAATGATTAGAAATAAATTGCTTCATTAACCGGTTTTTAATTGATATCTTCCGATTTTACTGGCCGATTCGTGCGATCTTTTTTTTGTTGAAATCAGGATTTTTCTTTACGTATGATGGCCGATTTGGGGGTCCAGAGATTAATTCCTTCATTGTTTTTCGAAAACGGACTGGAGCGATAAATACACCCTGTCACGTAAAAATCCTCCGATTGTGACATCGCTTCGAGACATCTGTCGCGCCGCCCTTTTGCGGTCTCCACCAGCTGTGTGTGGAAAGATTTAAAAAATTGTTTTTTATCGATCGATTTTTAAAGGATTTTTCGGTTGTAATTGTCGTACGGAAATGATTTTCGAATTTATGAAACCGGACGCTGTCCTGCTTCTGTCCGTACCACTTCCGAATTTCTGGGCCCGCGACTTCCGAAGATACGAGTCGGTTTAAAATCTTGCACTACAGTTCGACTGGCAACCCCTTTCGAAGGCAAATACTTTGCGGTTTTGATCTGATGGATAAATAGGTTTCGATTCGATCAATTAAAACAATTTTGTTAATTAATAACTCCTTGGGTCCGGGTCGGACTCCCGACACGGTCGAACTTGAGCTTTATCGTCTGTTATTATTATATGATTAATTTCCGTAATAAAATAAGTATATTTTAAGTTGGCAACATTTTATCTTTTGTTGACATTTATTAAAAATCCCAATGGGAAACTTAAGCCTGGCTTTGAAAATTTCAGAACTTGAAATTCACATTTAGACTCTTTTTCTATTTAATATCTATTGCTCCGGAAACATCTGTCCAAAAAAACTATCGGTCGATTATATGATTGCTATAATTAAACAATTTTAGTATGCAAATTCGGTTTTTAAATTCAGTAATACGGAAATAATATGACTCAATCTTAAATATGACGTAATCATGATGGAATCATTACCTATCATGGGATATCATTGAATTAATTACGTATGATAGGATTTAATAGAATGAAGAAAACTTTTATTAATATCTTTTTAAGTTTTGATTCCATTTTCATAAAATTTGAAATGACACGACAAAATTCTGAAACGGCGAACGGAAAATTCCTTTCGTTTGGGAAAACCAATTCGTACCGGAAAATTCTATAATTTAATTATTAGACATTAATTCCGATATCTAATGTCTAATAAAATTCTGCAAAATTCTGTAACAATTATATATATTAAATTTCAAACGATTCGGTTGGGTAGTTTTTGCGCTGTTTATGCGGGCAGACGGACAGACGGACGGACCTGACGACGACTACAGGTGCTATGTATTTATATAATTTCGAACGCACCAAAAAGGGGATTAAAAAAAGTATCTAAACTAAAAGCCACGAAGGAAAATGTTTGAAGATAAATCAAAGTTTTAGTTACAGATACATCCTTCAGCGTGAGCCTATTTTCTGCTTAGAATTTTTTCACAAAATTGTAATCGGCAAGTTCAAGTTCATCTATTTTGGCTTACTGGGGATGTAATGAAAGTGTTGCTCTAACGCTTGCTATTAAAATGAGATATGTTATAGACCGGGAGGCGGCAGCACAGACAATCACCTCATCGAGTTCACGGCTGAAATTCCAGAATTAGTTAAAACTCGATTCGCATATTAAAATGCAATCGGTCTGCCAAGTCATATCTTGGTGGAAAATACCCGAAAACCTGATTTTAGTGGTTGGCTCGTAGGTTTACCATTGTGTTTTCCTGCACCCAAAAGTATGAAAACATGGAGAAGTGGGTGCAGGAAAACGCAATGGTAAACCTATGAGCCAACCGCTAAAATCGGGTTTTCGGGTATTTTCCACCAAGATATGACTTGGCAGACCGATTGCATTTTAATATGCGAATCCAGTTTTAACTAATTCTGGAATTTCAGCCGTGAACTCGATGAGGTGATTGTCTGTGCTGCCGCCTCCCGGTCTATTATGTAACTTTCCAAATTGCCTCGTGCTCTTTTGGCTTGCGATACTTCGACGCTGTTTACGTATTTTGTTTACCATGCTTTGTAAAAGGTGAGCACTGACTTTTTTTTTCGCGATTTATTGTTATTAAATCACGAAAGTCGCCAGTGAATCTGCTACACTGTCCAATGTAATCCCAGTATTACAAGAAAAAACCCTTTAAAATTTCACATATTTTTCTTATTTAGAGGCTAAGTTGGGTAGTGAATTGTGAAAAACTTTGGAAACTGAAATTCCTCATATGAAATAAGGAAGAGTAATAAGCTTTCCAGTAACTGTTATCGGTATTTCAAAGCCCATTTGATCTCTTATTATTCTTGGGGAAATAATTAATTTATATATATGATGATAGACGAAAATGATATATTTTTAATAGAAAAGTATAAAAAGATTTTAGATTTTTCTAGAAAATTGTTTCTTTAATTTATATTATTCTACTAAGATATGTTGATAATTGTTAACGAACAGGTTATTTCTTATGTAAGTATTACTATTAAGATTTCGCTGTTTGAAAATTAATTAGACTCATGGAATTAAACAATTTAATGGCCCTTTAATTTTCTGGACATTAATCATATGAAAATGTAGAGAGTTAATACAGTTTTTCTAAGGAGGATTCGACTAGCAATATGTAATGAAAAGTGATTGTTGTGTATTTATGGTATAATATACATTCATTACCTTTGGAGTCTTTTTCTTGTCGATATTGAAGAAAATTATTAGGAATTTATTTTCCGAAATGAAAAATATTAAAAAATAAACGATAGTATATTTTGTAAATTAGAGTTTTTTGAACAAAACATAATGCAAGTTATGATATAATAAATGATTTCTTAACATATGTATATTTAAATGTTTGCCAATTTTTATGTTACCTTCTCTACATTACGATAAATCATTCTCTTTTCAAAATACGGAAATGAGTCGGAAAAGGTTTTAGTTATAATCGTCTATTTTAATCCTACTAGGAGCATTTGCTTATCCATCATGATTAAGGGCTGTGTTTCTTTTAATTGCTGCTGTCAGTAAAAAAAAAAGTATGTAAATGCCTGAAATATAATTTCCTTGAAGAATGAAATGGAGTTTTATGACCGGAAACAAAAGTTATTGGTGCTTTTGGTGCCTACTTTTCTAAAATTAACCACTTTGTATTTTTCATTTTAACTCAAGAACTGTTTTATGTGATTCAAAATTGATGTAATGGAAATTATCTCTGACGCCAATAATAGAAACACACTTCCATTTACAATAAGCATTGGAATTTTCCAGGAGTTTAGAAATTACTATTTCAGATTAAAAATCTTTACCTAATTGTTTCTTCAATGAAAAATCTTGCGGCAATTAATCGCCGAGTTTGTAATATTTCTTTGCGATTAAATAATGCGAAAATTTCTTTTTGGAAATTTTGTTCAAACTGTACGCATTCAAATAAAAAGCATACACATCTGTCAGGTTTCTGACTTTAACAGAACCTATATTGCATATTTCAAATTAATTTAATTAATTATATTTAATCATTATTATATATTACTGCATTCTGATATATATATATATATTTCTTGTAAAACTTCCGTATGTGAGTGACAATGGAATTTCCCTGATCCGATTATACATTTTGGGGATGTTCACGAGATCATTGTGAAAAGAGCTAATCCAGTTTTGGAATGTTAATGCAATGAGCGCTGGATTCCTAGCGAACTGGTTTCAGAAGATAATAGAAAGAGGGGAGGTTCTAGATAAACGTTTCGACCGGTGTAGAAACCCCGTGAAGGAAGAAAGAGAGACTCCATTGATTTGGAGAGTGGCATGAAGAGTGGGAGACGAGTGAGTGGCTGGTGTGCAGCGGAGAGTGTAGGATGCGTCAGTCGTCAGTGTGCAGAGTAGAGGGTAGACGTGCTGAGCCAAATGTGCAGAGGAGAGGATAGACGAGCAGAGCCAAGTGTGCAGATGAGTGTGTAGAATCGCAGAGAGAACGTGCATCGGGCAGCTTGGTCCGGCGTGAATTAATTACAGAGTAGACAGAACGGTGTGTATGAATGGTGCGTAATGAAATAGAGTTAAACGTGCGATGAGGGAGACTGTCATTCGACAGTCGCATACGGCAAGTGATAATAATCTGTATTGACCAATAAGAACTATCACTGTAACATTTTTTCATGCTAATTTTATCAATAAATTATTAGTTGATTATTTACGTGAGAACTTCTTTTCCAACGTGTTCGGTATCAGTCTAATACAGTTGGTGGCAGCAAATACCATAAGACTAAGGTCTCGAGGCTAGGAGAAGTACTATGGTAACCGCAAAAGGAGACAAGACCATAACAACATCTAGTTCAACTTTCAGATATATCATTCGTTTTACAAAGTGCTGAAAACGTATCAAAATACGAAATTTATTTATTTTTATACGTTCTTCTTTTTATATTTAGAAAAATGTTGTCATTCATCTTTGACAAGGACAATGGAAATGATCCCATTCTTTTACGATAAAATTTTATTGAGAAAGTTTGAATTTTGTTAATTTTGAAGACTTGCTTTAACTTTGATTTTTGTTAATTTTCAGTGTTTTTTCGGCTCTAAGAAGGCGACTTTTCGTTTTTAGTGCCAGAATACACTGTAAATTCATAAAATTTAAAGTATCATAAATGTTCAAGAGGAAAATTTCGTCACAAAATTAAGCTACTTTCCAAGAAATTTTATTTAAAAAAAAAAAAGTAAAAAAATTTTTTAGTCTAAATTATTCTAACTATTCGAGACATTATTTAAAAAAACATCGTTACAATATAAACAGTTAAGACATTATTAAGCGTTACCGACGAAATTACTGAAAAAATAATTACTATATCCAAAATAAAACAAGAACGAAAAACCATGCGTCAAGCATAGATTATGTAGCACTTTCCAACGCTTCCAAAACAAATTTACAAAACATACCGTTTAATAAGCTAAAAGATAACATCTAAGTAGACAATTTGGAAAACGCATAACATATTTAAAAACATAATTTCAGGAATTTCCAACATATACAATATTCGGAAAAATATCCGAATACTTTTATTCAGCCCTGTATATGATCTATAGATTTGTATATATACTATATAGGATGCTAAATTTTAGTTTAGTTAGGAAACGCGTAGCACAGTTTAAAATTATCCTTCTGGAGTTTCTGTCAATAAACGGAAATGTGTTCGCGAACTTTTGTGCTGCCCTGTATAGGATCTACAGAATTTATACACACCACGTTATAGACAAAAAGCGAGTTAAAATTAAAATCGCGTTCAGTAACTTAAAATGCACTTCCAGGAATTATTGTTAACAGAGAGTAGAGAATTATTTTGTGTGTCCCTGAAAATGAACGATGACTACTATACACACACTATTCTGTAGTAATCCTCTTGTAATGCACCTTAGTAATATATATAAATTTCAATGCGTTTAAAATAGTGAAACATTATTTAAATAAACAGAAGACGATTTTTTTCCATAGACGTAATGTAACGGAATTGTTTTGACTGTCCCTGTAAAGTAACTATAAGTGCTATGCACACCCTATTCCATATTAAGCTTCTTCTAATGCACCTTAGTGATATATATAAATTTCAATGCGTTTAAAATAGTGAAACATTATTTAAATAAACCGCAAATGATTTTTCCCCATAGACCGCAATGTAACGGAATTCTTTTGAGTGTCCCTGTAAAAAAACTATAAGTGCTACACACTTCCGTTGAAATAGGGAACATGCGACAATAACATATAAAAATTGCAGAGCAATCGGAGCATATTTACTAGAGTTAGAGCACGGACAGACGGCAGACGGCCAGACAAACCGAAGTCATAAGCACTTTTCAACTAGGTTGGAAAGTGCTAAAAAGGTTACTGTGATATTAACAGCAAGCATATTTAATGTAAATTTCAATATTTTCTTATCAGATAATATCCTGAAATTCTGTAAATTTAAGACGAAATTTACAGTAAAAAACAAGGTAGTGTTATACTCGATAACCTATATCTTTTTTAAACATTGTTTTAAAAAGTATATTTTTGATTCATTCAACTTATTGGTGGTACTTATTCCTTGTGCGACGAAAGAAGTATATGGAAATAAAATGCATTAACTTCAAATAATAACTAATAAACAAGTTTCAAATAGCCATTTTCATAATATAATTTCCTTCAGGTGAGCTTTAGCAACTTATCGATTAGTTGACATTCAAATCAAGCAAATTTTGTTGGATTTAAAAGATTCTATTTCTTCAATTTGAAATATAAAAAAGTAAGAAAAGCAAATTTATTTTAAAACTTGAGCATGTGACACATTTTTTCCGGCATTTATAATTAAAAAAAAATTCTGATAAATTGAGAAATGTTACTGTTAAATTTTAAATTCTAGTTTAACATTTTCTTTTTATGGGGTCCATTTTTGGTTGCACATTTCTAACGTTTTATTGTAAAATTCAAAAACATTTCATTTCAATCTTTTCCCCAAGTACTTTCCTTTACCTCTCCGTATGTGTTTAAAATATGGGTTGAGAATTCTTACAGTTCTAAACAGCGCATCATACGGAAATAAAGTATAATATCACTCACCCGCAAGAAACGTGACACAGCTCAAAAATACTGCACTTCACAGGAGAGGCAAAAGAAGATTTGGCATTGTTCTTTAACATAAAGCTATAGTTTATTTGACCTACATGCATCTGTAAAAAAGTACATTAAAGCGTAAAAACAGTAAAAATAAATACGTTGAAGAGCTGGGAGGATTGAATAAAGTTATCCCCCACATAATTTCCCCCCTTCTGTGGTGATAAAGTGACATATAGTGCAATCTAGTGGTTTTCCGGATAACTGCACTTATGACACTATTCCTGTTGCAAGACGCACCTAATTGAAACCTATTAGTGAATTAATACATAAAATGAAATTTTTTGGAGTTGTGTCACTTGTCTTGCGGGTGAACTATATATGTTATAAGTGTTAAATATTACACTTAAATTTCATCATAAATATGAAACTTATAAATCTTCGAAAAAACTTATTATTTATACTGAAAGCTACATCGTCTAACAAAAAGAAAATTGATTTTGTTGCACAATATCATTTCGATAGTTAATTTATCATATACAATTCATAGAGAAGCGATCTTCCTATGAAATGCAGGGCATCGCATCTTGATCAATGTGATTAAGACAATCGATGGTCTTTGAATTTAATTAGAATTTCATAGAACGATATTGATTGTGACATTTTTAATAATAGACGTTTTTCAAATATTTATATTTAGCAATTTTCAGTATCGATAATGCATATTTTATATTATTTTATCTGTTTACTTAATTTAATTAGTAAAGAAAAATTTAATACTTTTAATATAGGGTGAATCAAAATGTTGTATATATATATATATATATATAATTATCCTTACCACGAAATTTTATAATATCCTGATTTTTTCGTGTATACTGCACTGCTTTTAGCTCTGAGAATTTATTTAAAAATCGGGATGCACGTCACACTCTAGATTTTTGGATATATATAGTTTCATTGGTCAAAGCATAAAAACATTAGGCGCAATTTTTTTAATTTTAAGTTACGAAATCATGAAGCAATACATTGTGAATAACGTGAAATTTTATATTTTAAGGATAGGAGTAGGTGATAAAATCAAAATGACTATTTTCGATCAACAAGAAAAGCAGTTGGGAGGACAAAGAATATTAAAACATGCAGAAGGAAAATGGTCAAACAGAATAGGTATCTGTAATTAAACATAATATGTCGATATTTGTAATATTTAATCTGTAATCTTCTAAAAATGTTTAATCATTAAAGGCATTGCTCTCAAAATGCCATTAAAAAAAATATTTCAAGCTCTTTGCCTCAAACCGTTTGAAGAGTATTCTGGTCATTTAACATCCTTTTACATAATACTAAGCTCTAATTATATTTGCATTGGTAGGTTTCTAGCATCTATATTTTGAGAGTTTCAGACTAATTTATTGTGATATTTCGGTAAAAATTCATATTTTTTAGTTAAAAAAATTATATTTTAACCTCCAGTACAAACTTTGCATTACATCTGTTTCTTTATCATATATCCCTTTATAGTAAGCGGCAGTCTGTATATTTAATAGTTTATTGCAAGGCGGTTCAGAAAGTAACTCTTTTTTATACATACGTGGGCTATCCAAAAGAACAAAATATACAATCAAAATATTATTTGACACAGCGGTGTCATATTATACTGCAATTATCGCATTAAAATCAAAGACGCTTACTTGAAATATTTTCGGATTTTAAATTTCCACCTTCTCCTATGCTGAAAAGAATAACAGTTGTTTGAAACACTTTTCTCCCACATTTTTCATCACACCCCTCCTTCCCCATATATCAGGTATTAATAAAGAGGACGCGCATTTTATGCACAAGGGTGCAGCATATACAAAAGTATCGTAAATTTGGAAAAAAACAGTCAATTATGTTACTCACTTACGAAAAATTACGTCATTGTTTTCGTGTTTTTATTGTTTTTATGTCGATTTTCTTCCATGAGATTATTGTTACGACATTTATTATCGGCACATTGCATATTAAGGATCTGATTCATTCGGACTTATGCAAAAAATATTTGCAGTTTGGTACGTAAATCATTTTTAGAACATTAAAGATTATAACATTTTATGTAGAAAAAATCATGCGAGTAAAAAAAAAAATATATATATATGCTAAAATATGTCAAAACGCTAACTATTCTATTATATCTGTTATCACTTTTAACGTTTAACTATTGATAGTAATATGAAAAGAAATACAAGAAAATAAGGTATTTCAAAGAGGTTTAAATATACAAAGTATTACTACTGCGAATTAAAAAATATATATAAAATAGTTTAAATGAATAAATTGTTAAATATCTGGAAAGTGAAATCTTATACATATAACACATGGGCTGAAAAGTTCCCGGTCTGGCACACAGATGGCGTTGCAATCGCCGAACCGATGCTTTTTTTTAATTAAATACTAACCTTTAAAAGGTAGCAGAAAAATGTTATGACGATTCGCCGTGTGGATAAAACTTTAGAGTGGTTTTAGTTGAACGACTTTGTTGATAAACAAAAAAAATGGATAAACAAGAATTTCAAGAATTGTTATTTGATGGGAAAAAAACCATTCAAACAAAAGCTTGGCTTGATAAGCGTTATCCGGACACTGCACCAGGTAAATCACCCATTATCGACTGGTTTGCTGTATTTAAACGTGATCGTATGGACACTAGTGCTGCACCACGCAAAAGTGGTGAATTCTCCGGAAAACAAAAAAAGTCCACAAAATCGTTTTGGGGAACCGCAAAGTGAAGTTGCAGGCGATAGGTCAGACTCTGAAGATATCCAAGGAACGTGTAGGTTTTACTTTGAATGAACATTTATCTATGAAAAAGTCAAAGTGAAAATGTTGTCAAAGTGGGTGCCGCGCATGTTGACTTTGACCAAAAACAACAACGAGTCGATGATTCTAAGCACTGTTTGGAGCTTTTTCGGTTTAAAATTATGTTATTTATTATAAAATTATTATTTTTATTTATTTATGAAATTATTATTATAAAATTATTATTATTATTATTATTATTATTATTATTAAATTATTATTATTTATTATTAAAGTTGTGTTATTTATTAAAGTTATAAAGTAATAAAGTTATAAAGTTGTAAAATTATGTTAAAAATTTGTGTTTTCTTTATTAGACCGGGAACTTATCAGCCCATGTGTTATATGTATATTATAACATTTCTCGTCTATTCAAATTAAAATAAATTAAGAATTTTAATAACATACATCGATATCAATATAACAGACGGGATGCAAACAAATAATAATAGCATGTTTTTAATTTATCAGATTATCGTAACAATAGCCATTACATCATAGCAACTATAATTGCTGATGCTGTTATGTGTTCTGTGATCAAATTATTATGAAGAATCTCATATTTGACAGTTTCCTTTGAGTTACTTATTGAGTTTGAATACTATGCTACTTTTTCATAAAATAAACGCCTAAAGTAATCTAATTTTATCATAAGTGAATTTAGTTACGCGCCTAACCATTTATGTTTTGCTCTTTTAAAAATCCATGCGCGTAAGGTAACATCTAAATTGAACCTGAAAATACCGAGTAAGGTTATTTTCAGATACAAATATCCGTAATAGAAAACGCATAGTTAAAAAAAATAGCATTTGATTATTAATACTATTTAATATAAGTGTAGAATTAAATGATACAAATCATTAATGTCCAGCACGTGAACATTTAAAAACATCATGCTAATCTGTATTCGATTCAGAAATATACATTACTTCACGTTAGCGATGCTAATTAAAAATCAACCGGTGGACCCGTGCGAGACTTTCGCACTGCAGTCTTAGTGATTATTTACTGAAAAGTTTCTTTTTCATAAATTTTTAATATACTGCAATTTTTAATAGAACTCGTTTTAACGAAATGTAAGTGTATTGTGTCAAAGGCCGGTCCGGATGAAAAACCCCATTTATTATTATGCGTTTTGTATGTGTATAGAAAAAATGATATTAACATCAGAAAAAATATATATGATTTTATTTCGCGAAAACAAACAATTTTGTATTTTATTATTACCTTGATTATTTTGTCTCATGCGAATTTTATTATTCTGAGATATTGATTTATAAATCATGGTTTCTAATAATGGTTTCTAAAGCCATATTCCAAAATTTGTTGCTGCCATTTCACAAAAAAAAAAAAAAAAAAAAAAAGATAGAAAGAAAAACAGTAAACTATGAAACTGATCGTAGACTATCCACATTGATCAGAAAATCAGGTTTTTTTGTGTAACATGTATTGAATTAGAAAAATGTATTGCATAATATGTACTGTATCATAAAATGCCTTTGCAGATGGACCCGTTGCAATATCATTAAGATCTAAAAATGATGTTTGTTGGTCTGTTTGATTTCTTGTCTACTTTTAATTTAATAGGCTTTCGTAAAAATTGACCAGGCATTATAATATTTTAATATCGTGTTAAGGTTAACAGCACTAATTTACGTTTTTAAAATAGTCGTCGTATCGTGCATAGTCTTTTTCCAGGGATACCTCAAATATTTTAATATATCATCATGTCTACTGCGCTTCAAAAGAAGCGATATTGACAACAATGTGATTTGAAATAAATGTGGATTAGAGTCTTGTATCACATCGTGTAACATGATTTTACGAGATCTCGAACTGGCCCGCGGTTCGGATCGGGTCGGATTAGAAGTTTTTTGTTGTTGTTACGGGTCGAGTTGACACCGATTGTTTCGGGATTGAGCCGGCCTCGGGTTGGGTTTTGTCTCTTGAGTGTTAGGCATGATAACCCGCTTTTTCAAAAGAAATATAAATAAGTAAAAGTCTACTATATGGTTTATGATTCAAAAAATACATATTTGTTTGAAAATGAATATACATATGTTTATTTTTCTAAAATATATTTAGAATTTTTTCCGTAATTAGTAGAATTACAGTAAGTTTTAATATTAAGAATATTTAAATAATTAAGAATTTTAATATGGTGATAAGGTACACAGCACTAATTTAAATTTTTAAAATAATCGTTGTATCGTGTATAGTCTTTTTTTTTCAGGATAAATCAAAAATTTTAATATAACATCATCAGCTGCACATCAGAATAAACAATATTGAAAACAATGAGATTTAAAAAGAATGCGGATTAGAGTCATGTATCAGATCGGGAAATATGATTTTAGGAGAATTCGAAATGGCCCGCGGTTCGTGTCGGTCTGGATTGGAAATAATTTTATCGTTGCGGGTCGGTTTGACACAATTATTTTGTGTTTGGGTCGGCTTCGTGTTGAGTTTTGTCTCTTATGTGTCGGGGGTGGTAACTCGTTTTTTCAAATAAATAAATAAAATAAATAAATAAATAAAAATGTACTATATAGTTTATGATGAAATCACTATATATTTATTTACACACACACACACACACACACACACACACACACACATATATATATATATATATTCATTTTTATAAAAAAATGTGACAATTTGAAATATAATTACAGTAATTTTAAACACTTTCCAACCTAGTTGAAAGGTGTTTATGACTTTGGTTTGTCTGTCCGTGCTTTATCTCACGTAAATATACTCGGATGGCCCTGAAATTTTTGTATGTTATTGCCGTTTCCTATAGTATGATCCCTACTGAAAACGAAGTGTGTAGCACTTATAGTTTTTTTTTTACAGGAACAGTCAAAAGTATGCTGCTATATTACACAATGAGGAAAAATCGTTTCAAGGTCATTTTGATGATGTTACGCCATTTGAAACATGATGAAATTAATATACAATTAAGAAGCGCACTAAAACAATGCTTTTTGTGGAATATGGGGCACAAACCATTTATTATTGATTTACAGGGTCAAACAAAAAATTCTGTTACACATCGTTCTACGTGAAAAATTGTTTGCAGTGTAATTTAATGATGTTTAGCTAGTTCAAACATAATGAAATTTATATGGATTGCTTAGGTGCACTATAAATTACTCACTTAAAAGTATGGTATGCATTGCGTTTATCGTTCATTTACAAGGACACGCAAAATATATAGGTTACAGTATACGTGCAATAATTACAGTCTCTGAGTGATAAGTGTGTTTTCAACTTTTGTTTCGTTTTAAAATTTAACTAAATTTTTACATAATACAAGGTCTGCATAAATTCTGTTGATAATCCTGCTGAACTATATTTAGAAGATTAATAGAAGTTTCTTTAATATAAATAAATTTATATACAGGGCTATGCAAAGAACAAGATGCATTGTCGTTTACGGTTGGTAATTACTGGAATTTAACTTGCATTATGCGTTTTTTGCTTGAATGAAATTTTAGTTTAATATGCGTTGAGTACAAAAGTTTTTAGATAATATACAGGGCTGTACAAAAGATTTCGAGTGCATTTCAATCGGTTGGCGAAAATTATTAAATGCGAATTTTCAAACTGAACAAAATTTTGTTGTGCTATGTAGTATATATCCAAATCTATATACAGTGCTGCACAAAATAATTCTACTACCTTTTTGACAATGGAAGGTAATTTCGAAAACGGGATTTTTCAATTTGTTATATGTTTTCTAAACAGTTCACTTACATATCTCCTTTCACCTTATTTTACAGTGAAGTTCCTTTACAATTTTCTGGATGTGTCGGAAAGTGTTCATAATCTATGCTTGACGCATTGACGCATGATTTTTCACTCTTGTTTTAATAATTGCATTAAAATCTATAATAATGTTCTTTAATTTCGTGTTTCGGGTTGAAGTGTGTCGCGTTTGAGTTGGGTTTCGGAATCACTTCAAATAGACTTTTTTGGTTCGGTTCGGTATAATCTAACCCGTTCAGGTCTCTACTGTGGTTAGAAATACAGGGTTGCTACAAAAACACAAAAATAAGGAACAATTTACTGAAGTCGGTTTCATTTTTCGTTAAAAATTACTTGTTTTGTGGGAAAATACTTGGAAACAATATATTCAGGATTTTTTTTTTCGAATATTGAACTTAATTCGGAATATCAATAAAATCTTTATTATATCACCATCAATACTTGGAATATTAATTAAGATTAAAAGGTGAAATTAAAATTAATTAATTTCATTATAATAATTAAAATTATTTTACGCGTCTTATCAGGTAAAATCAGGGATGCAACAGCTTCTCCACAAATGGCCGACTGTCACCACTAAATTTTAATAGTATTTGTCACCTTATTTAATGAAATAATTTCTGAAATTTAATAAGGCGTTAAAATTTAGTGGTAACAATTGGCCATTTGTGGTGCAGCGCTTGCATCCCTGGGTAAAATCCGTATCGTATGTTACCCCAAGCCGACATTTACCTTGTTAAATAAAATCTAATGAACATTTATGTGATAAATAGACGTTAGAAAACAAGTTTTAAATAAAAATGGCATTCCAGACTTTAAATAAAATTGGAAAAAAATGGTAAAAATTGGTAAAAATAATTGTAAATGTTTTTTTTAAATATTATAAACATTACTTTCGCATACCATTTGAGATATTTAAATTTACTTTTACTACTAAATATATAAAAACGTGCTGTAAATAATGTTTTTTCTGCTTGTGATCGACTTCCTAGCTTTTAGATAAAAAGAAATTAGATTTCTTTAACATATATTTCCAGAAAGTTTCAATTTTCACCCTAAAATAAGAAAGAAATAATTCACATTTTCTCAGCACCTTGGAAATTTTGCGTCTTTGCTGGTATTTGTGCAGTGTCATATTTTTCTTTAATTTGAAATGCTTTACTTTTAGGTAATAACAAACTTTATATTTAATAACTTATTTCTAAGTTCGTTACAAGAAGAAAATGTAAAAAGTTTTTCATTGTAAACAAATTTATCATTTTTTAAAAATTCAACTATTTAGACATTACGCAAGTTAATAAAGAAATGTTGGCAAAATTTTCTTCTACTACATTTTAAAAAATTAAACAATATATAATAATCTGCAGAATCAATTAAACATTTTAGACATTTTGATAATTGAAGAGGATAAAAAATTACTAAAATAGTAAACGTGTAATAATTATAAGAAATTAAAAGAATTATTAAAATTAATAATTAAAGAATTATTAAGAAACAAACAATTAAAATCTAATATGTTTTCTTTCTATAATTTTCAGGTATGAAATATGACTTACGAAACATTCATTTGATGAATATACTGTACAAGAAAATATTTTTTGCTGCATTCTTTAGAGTTGCGGAGAAAGTAAAACTATAGATGCTTCATTTCTCGCTTTCTAATTTTGCAAATTATTTAATATTCCAGAAAATTATCCAAGTTAATTCTACTAGATTATTATGTAAAAGAAAATAATCATATAGTAACACTTATTAGTATAGCTAAAACTGACTCAACAGATAGAGGCAAACACACATATACAAATGTAAATAAGATATTAAATATTCTGCTTATTCAAACATAAACTCGGTAAAATTGCAGAAAATCCATTTTGTGAAAAGCAAATAGGAATTTCGTAATTTGGCATTATGATATACTGTACTAAATTACTTGTACATCTTTCGAAAATTGATTGAAAATCTGTTTATTTGTTTGTAATTTTAATTTTTATTGAAAGCATTTTCACAGAGACGAGCAGAATGAAAGAGCTATTGAGCAGGACAAAAAGTCCTGTTTCTTTCACAGAGCAAAGCTTTGAAATGTAAAGTCCTGTCTAAGAAGATCTGGAACCAGGAATGAAACGAAATTTGGAAAAAAAAAAAACATTGCTTTTGACGAAACGAAATGAAATATTTTATTTTAACTGAACCGGAGCAAAAACAATATGGTTAGAGAAAAATGGAAAAGTTTATATCTGACTGAATACGTTAATGTGGATGGAGATACAATATCAAGAATGTGTATTTTTTCATGACGTTATCAGTACATGCCTGGTTCCAAAAATCCTGAAAGTATGAACAAAATTTCAAATTCCTAACAAACAATCAACCTCATTACTTAAAAAGCTAGTTTGTATAATTTAAAAATTCCTAGATTTATTTTTATCCCCTGAAGCATTTATTAGTTGTCACTATTAATCAAAAATTGAGCATAAATATGGTACCCATATTTTTGGACGCCCTAATATTTTTCTGAATTAATAAGTGGATATAAATTCCTGATATAGTCCTGATTCGGTCTGGTTATACTTATGACTGGAAGTCAAAATTCTGTTTGGTGTCAACCCGAATCTCATTGCAATTTAACTCGAACCTTACTCGAACACAAAATATTTAAAATTGAACCTGAAATAAAATAAAATTTATCCATATTTTAATGCAATTATAGAAAAATATTCTGCAATTCTATCCATAATACTAATCTTTTTTTTTTTTTTTTTTTTTTGGAAAAAATGATTATATACAAGTTGTTCTAAAATTAAGTGGTGGTTTTTAACGTTCAGAAAAAAGAACGAAAAATCATGCGTCAAGCATGGATTATGAATAATTTCTAACACTTCCAGAATATTGCAACGGAACTTAACTGTTTTAAAAGGAGAGAACCGATTTCTGTTATTAAAGTCTAGCCGAAAAATGCTTGTATTCATTCTTCTGTGCATCACTGTATATTATGTATAGATCTCTATATACGCTACTAAGTGTTCTGAAGTTTAGCTTAAGTACAAAATGCATAACATAGTCAAAAATTCATCGTTATCAATTCCCACCGATAGACGGAAATGCACTCGAATAATTTTGTACTGTCCTGTATATTATTTAAAGTATTTTATACACTCCTCATATTAAACTAAAATTTAATTCAATGAAAAAACGCACAATACAACGTACTTTGAGAAATGACCATTCATAGACGGCAATGCATCCGTTCTTTGCGTGGTATAGGAATTTACTTATGTTCTACAAAAATATCTTAGTATAATAAATATACTTTAGATGGAAAATGCATAGCTCAGTTAAAAATACCTTTAAGCAATTTATGCTCATACCCAGTACTGCTTAAAAATTATTTTGTGTATCCCTGTATATTATATATAGCATTTATACATACCATCTAATATGGAAACTTTTAATTAAACACAAAAACGCACCTCCAGCTTTTATCGCTCATAGAGAGTACTGCAAACGAAATCTTTTGTGTATCCCTGTAAATGTACTTTAACTGTTAGACACGTCGCATTCTACGGTAACTATCTTGTAGTGCACCTCAAAAATGTATATAAATTTGATTATGTTTGAATTAGAGTAACATTATTAAAATTCATCGCAAAATATTTTCCCCCATTGACAATAATGTAACACCTTGTTTAAGGGTCCCTGTAAACAAACTAACATCATATTTTCAATAACAAACATTCCATGTTTAACCTCATTAAAATATATCTACTACATGGCAATCCGAGTATGTTTACAACAGTTATAGCAAAGAAAAAGACAGCAGACATTGACAGACGATAGACGACAGACAGACAAACCGAATTTATAAGGTGTTATCCTTGTTTCAGTTACAAATAATACCAATAAATGGCACTGTGCTTTCTCAAGCTGTTAGAACGGTCAATCTAATGTACAAACTTGGATAAAACTCATTCAGATTTTACCATTTATACTGTTTAGCTATTGCAAAGTCAAATAAAGAGAAAACTGGCCAGTTAAACTGAGGGCATTGTGCTCACAGGCTATTCACAATAATTGTATATTATACTCTTATTTCAAATAATTTGAAATAAGCTCTCGAAAAATAAAGAAATTGACAATATATTAACGGGGGGATCATTCCTTCGTTCCCCTTGTAATTAACAAATGAACCTCCAAAACTAATCAGGGAAGCGCCTTATTACAATGAACTTGTATACAAAATTTGAAGAAAATCCGATAATTCTGCATGACAAACCCATTTATCTAAATTAAGGGGGAGTAGCCCCCATTTCCCCTTTATACTTAACCAATAAGCCCCCAAAAATAATCTGGGAAGCGCCTTATCACGATGAACCTATAAACAAAATTTGAATCAAAACGGTTAGTTCTATCAAGAGTTATCGCGTTACGTACATACGTACATACATACGTACAAACAGAACCGGCGAGCACATTAGCTCTCAGGCTTTGATAGTATGTGAGCTAAAAAGTGATTTTTGTTTATTGAAATTGCAAGTTTTTTTTTTAGCATTATTAAGGATCGAGTCGGTACAGCTCTATCTATTGGTGATAAATGGAACTGAGAGAAATTCTAGACTTCTCACGCTCGTCTTCTGAAAGGTCAACTGCAACAGCTGTAGCCGCTTACTTGTTATTGAACTTTAAAATCCGTCAGTCTATTTTAGGACACCTTGTGTACACTCATACTTTGTATTTTTGTAAAATTAGGTCTTCCCAAACTCGACCTACATTTATCAAAACTCAAACTGAAGCAGAATCAAACGTAAAACAATTAAAAACAACCAGATGCAGCGAAGGAAGTCGACTCGACCTAATCCACAGGATTCCAAACCCTACTCGAAAATGAACCAAACCTAAAACAATTAAAATCATTCCGACACACTTCAGAAAAGGAAGTCAACCTGACCCGAATGTGATCCACGAAGCTAACAATTATCGGCAGCCCAAACAGGACTGAACCACCAGACCTTTTCTATTTTCTGTAGGTTATACACAAAATATGTCTTTTAATGCCTTAATAAAGACTACTCTGTGTCAAAAAGAAATAAAACTAGTCGGATATACCAATGCCAAAACTTTCTTCTATCTCATACATGTTAATTCTTCAAAATTCGCTGTCACACCGCCAAAAAATACCTATATTTTCGTCATTCTGTTGTACGTCAGATGCTTGCGAATCGTCGGGTTAACCGGATGCGAGCAGTCAATGTATTATACTAGACTACGAAAAGTCCGTCTGGCCTGTACCGGCAGGAAAAGATAGCCTCCCTATTGCTTCGTTTTGAGATTTTAGCTAATTCTACTGAAAATACAGGAAGCTAAAATGCGCGTTGCCTGATTGCAGAAGAATCATTCCCAGTTCTCGTCAATATTGAATTTGAATGAGAATATCGCCAAATTAGACAGACATAGCCAAGTTGGCTTTATATATGGAAACGTATTTTTGTCGCCAAATTTGGCGATATTTCACCAATTGTCACCAAGTTTAGCGAGAATTTGACAGTGGCGAATATAAATATATAGTGTTAAGCCTGTAAGTGTTGAAATGATGGTTACAGCAATAAAAGAAAATTTGGCGAAACCATGTTCAGTAAAACTCATAAATTAAACTATTTTATGGAGGAATTCTGCTGTATTTTTTTAAAATTTCAGCCACCCTATAATTTCAAACTGCTATATCTCAGCCAGTTTTTAAAATAGAGCCAAAACAAAAAATGCACTGGAATCCTTGGATCAAGGCCGAACATTTAACGGAAAAAGTATTAAGGATTTCTATTTTTTGTACAACTTTTTGAAATTGAAATCTTTAAATGGCTATCACAGCGTCCCCTCCAGACGCAATATCCCCAAATTGACGATTGGGACAGGCAGGCTATAGGCAAAAACATATACAAAAAATTTGGTTCAATGATCTGCATAACTTCATACACTTTTCGATGATTCAATAGTGAAAATGGAACAAAAATCGTGATCACAGCGCCCTCTTTTGTAGAAATATCTCCAAATGCAAGTGGGACCTACTTGCCATAGCCAAAAATATATACAAAAAATTTGGTTTAATTATCTGCATAACTTCATACATTTTTCGATGATACAATAGTGAAAATGTAACAAAAATCGCGATCGCAAATCCCCTTTCGTCAAAATATCCCCAAATTCAACTTGGGCCGACCTGCAGGCTATAGTCAAAAACATATACAAATAATTTGGTTCAATTATCTGCTTAACTTCATACACTTTTCGATGAATCAATAGTGAAAATGGAACAAAAATCGCGATCACAGCACCCCCCTTTCGTCGAAATATCCCCAAATTCAAGTGGGACCTGCTGGCCATAGCCAGAAACATACGAAAGAAAATTTGTTCAATTTGAAGCATAACTTCATACACTTTTCGATGATACAATAAGGACAGATAGACATTTTGTAAAAACATGTTATTCTATCTATTGTTATTTCTTCTATTATAAATAGAAGAAAGTTAAACTAGGAACCATGTTTTAGATATATACCATGGAATCAAACAATGCTACAAAAGCTTGTTTACATAATCAAAAAACACCTTCTAGAATGATTTTGTGACTCTGAATAGTGCCATCAGGTGATATTATTACTAAAATATTGCGCAAGAATTTTGTATATAGCATATTTATTATAAATTGAAAGGCAGGAAATGAATTCAAGGAACAAATCATGTTCAAGATCAAATGAAGCAATTTTTAACACAATGCAAACAATTGCTAAAAATTAAAACGCGCATAGTGATTGGCAGTTTCTTACATAAGAATATAGTCTATTCTTGGCTTAAAATGCAAATAATGAAAATCTTCCGAAATGGATTAAAAAAATGGTACATTACATTTACAAATCAATTAACGATACCATTCTTTATTTAAAACTAGCTGACCCGCCTGGCGTTGCCCGAGCCCGTGTAATAAACTGAAATCTTTTAAAAAACGAAACTCTGGCCAAGGTTTCCGATGGCTTCGACACCGTATACCGGGCAGCCTCGCACGCTCCGGAAAATCTTTTATTTCCCCCTTCCACCATCAGGGGAGCAACCTCTTTTGGAAAGAACCTCTGAGACAGGTTAACGTTGCCTACGGCACTGTATAGTAGGCGTGCGACAAAATCGAGCTGGTTTCGAGAAGATGGGAACATTATAAGCCGAGTTATTGAAATAAGGCACAGTTAGAGAAAATAATCATGAGTGAGGTGCCAGGTGAAGGGGATGTTCAAGTGTCCTTCAGAAAATGACTAATTAGGACAACCACTATGCATATTTAAAAATTTGTTCGTTTGGTTAAGCTAGGAACTTAATTAGAAATTTGGCTTAAACTATTATTCGGAAATAGTGGTAGCCTCTACTCATAAATTTAGTTCAATGTTATAAAGGGTGTCTATTAAGTTAATTATAATGTTTGGAATCACTTGCGTTCAAATCGGAAAGATAGTTGCTGAGATATGGAAAAGGTGGCATAGTTAGGTAAAAAACCTTGAAGCAGGGGTCGGGGGGGGATGGGATGTTCAAGTTCCGTTCAGCAAATGACTAATTAGGACAACCACTATGTATCTTTAAAAATTCGTTCGTTTGGTTAAGCTAGGAACTTAATTAGAAATTTGGCTTAAACTATTATTCAGAAATAGTGGTAACCGCTACTCATAAATTTAGTTTAATGTTATAAAGGGTAACTATTAAGTTAATTATAATGTTTGGAATCACTTGTATTGAAATCGGAAAGATAGTGGCTGAGATATGGAAACGTGAAATAGTTCGAGAAAAATTTGAAGGAGGGCCCCGGAGGGGGGGGGGGTGGCGGCGAATGTTCAAGTGACCTTCAGCAAATAACTAATTAGGAGGATCACTATACATCTTTAAAGATTGATTCATTTGGTTAAGCTAGGAACTTATTTTGAAATTTGGCTTAGGCTGTTATTCGGAAATACTGGTAATTGCTTTTTAGAAATACACCTTGAAGCAATGAATGCTGAGTTTTACGATAATTTAGTAAAAATGGAACTAAATGGAGAAGTTCAGAACATTATTACTGAGATATTACTGAGAAACTGAGATTTAAAATAGCGGTATTCTGTATATAAAACAACAATTAAACGCTACGGGTTAAAATTGTTAAATGTAATTAGAACCCTACCCCTCGCCATTCCCGCAAATATATTAACAAATAATCTGTTAAATAAAGTTTTCTGTAATTGTAGTCTCTATCATAATAATATATGTCCTGTTTTAAAAAAACCTTAAACCCAGATAATTATAATGAAAAAAAAAAACGTGCCTGTAAATGTCTTAAACAGGTGGCGTTTATGTAATTTGCCGTGAGTAGATGGTGCTGTATTATTTTGGCTATATGCGGATAACTGCAATCAATGTTGACACTATATCGTTATAAGTCCTTATCTATGCATCGTTAATCTGATTTATTTAATGTGTTCTGAGAAGATATTCTACACAACCAACCAACCGATGAAAAAAAGCGTATTTTTAATGAGAGTTCTTTGTGCATTTTAATTAATATTTCAGAAAGTAATTAAAATATCAAAATTCTGACGCAATATTGCACCAGGAGAGGGTTTGGACTACCTATATCTAAATTTCCAGCCTTCTAGGTGGGCTAGATTTTCGTAGCCATCGCCAACAGACACACACACAGAGCGAAACTTTCTATTATTAGTATAGAGGTATTGACATATCCGACTTACATAATTCAACTACTACTTTCTGACCTTCAAAAATTGTATATAAGTAGCCTCATTCGTACTCTCGTCTCATTCTTCCTTGCTTCTGGTCACTTCTAGACTTTCCTCATATTAGGAAAAGAAAATGTTATTGATAGTCTGCGTCATTACTGCCGGATTGGTGAGCATTAATGGTAATATCTTGATATTTATTTGTTAATCATTATTTTTTCCAAAGTATTTTTAATTATTATTTTGTTCCGAATATGTTGTAATATTCCGAAGTATTATTTTGTTACACTCGTACGTAAAAATACAACTACGCGGCTGAATTTGTTTAATTTAGAATTAATAACTTCTAAAATCCGATATTCCAAGTTGAAAAAAATTGATTAATTCACGACAAAAAAATGTCTATTTCGGTTTGCAAAAATCATTGGCAGAAAATGATTTATCAACTACTCTTTAAACTTAGTTTTTGAGGTTTCTACTGATAAAAAACAATTTTTAATATCATACATAACTGGATAAAAGGTTATTGCATATTACTTACCCATCACATGTAGTATAGGGTAAGTCTTGTAATCGTTTTGAAAATCGAAAATTTTTTTGATGGATTTACACGTTTCAGACACTAGAGATACCGAAAAACATATTTTTAGAAAAAAACAAAATTGTCGTCCGTCTGTCTGTGTGTCTGAAAAAAAAGCTCTATCTCCCGAACAAATTGAGATAGAGACTTGAAATTTGGTATGTACTTAGTACGTAATAATGGGAAGAAGCTTATTGAATTTCAGTAACCTCGATTATCCGGAACTATTTTTTTCTGACTCTCGAAATATTCGTTCTGATAAAAGGTATATAAAAATTTTCGAAAATGTTTATTTTAAGGAGTGAATATAAAAGACAATAAAAAAACATAAATTTTGAATAAAGAATGAAGTCGATTGGATAATGAGTTGCTGAGATTTTCATAATCACATTTTCCACACTCTTCGATTTTTCATGATCCTGTGTTTCATTCAAATTTCAATTCAAAGATATATTTTAATTAGTAAAGAGACGCTTAATCGGACGCAGTAAGCTGTTAGTTAATAGGATAAATCATAGGTTAGTTAATAGGATTTTTAGAGTTATAAGGGTGTTTCTCTTACGCAATTCAGCAATAGAGCATTTAAAGTTTATGACGTCATCAATCCAGGATTTTATTCGAATTGCAATGCATTTTATAAATAGTTTACACATGTTTTATGTTCATATTTTATATTATGAATATCCATGATGGGTAAGTATTATGGTGGTCCCCAACGACTAGTTTTCGATCGTAGTTATATTTTCTTAGATTAAGAAACAGTTGCCTCTTTCTACAGTGTATAGTAGTAATAGCAAAATGAAGCTATTCTTTTTTTTTAAATTTGTCAATTATGAAGAAACTTTAACTTAACTTGACTGACAGGATAAATGACTCACTAAAGCCGCAATCACACGTATTATCTTATCGTAGGCTATAACAGATTTCCTCATAAACATGTGTTGAAGATGAAAACACGCCGTGTGATAGTTTAACTTCCATAAATTTGTCAATGACGAACAACTATTTCTATTATATATGAATTATATCATTTCCCATTCCACCAATCATAGAGCTATAAAAATAGTTGTTCTGCGTTCACGTGCTTTACTTTTTACTTTCTTCTATCTTTACAAGAAGAAAGTATTGGATTCATGAAAATTTTCGACGGATTTATTCGTTTTAGAAAGTCCTGAACACGATTTGACTATTTTTAGAAAATGTCTGTCTGTATGTGACAAAAATTTTGTGGGTGCTCTTTCTCAAGAACTAATGCTCGGAATTTAATAAAACTTTATATTCAGTTAGTCTCTGATAGAAATTGGTGCTGATTAGTTTTTGGTAAAAATTGCCAGCAGGTGGCGCTGTTATGCAGCATTTTTTCGCGATTTCCGCAATAGCTCTATCTCAAGAACTTATGCTCGGAATTTAATAAAACTTTATATTCAGTTAGTCTCTGATATAAATTGGTGCTGATTAGTTTTTGGTAAAGATCGCCCAGCAGGTAGTGCTGCTATGCAGCATTTTTCGCGATTTCCGCAATAGCTCTATTTCAAGAACTAATGCTCGGAATTTAATAAAACTTTATATTCAGTTAGTCTCTGATATAAATTGGTGCTGATTAGTTTTTGGTAAAGATCGTCCAGCAGGTAGTGCTGCTATGCAGCATTTTTCGCGATTTCCGCAATAGCTCTATTTCAAGAACTAATGCTCGGAATTTAATAAAATTTTATATTCAGTTAGTCTCTGATATAAATTTGTGCTGATTAGTTTTTGGTAAAGATCGCCCAGCAGGTAGTGCTGTTATGCAGCATTTTTCGCGATTTCCGCAATAGCTCTATTTCAAGAACTAATGCTCGGAATTTAATAAAACTTTATATTCAGCTAGTCTCTGATATAAATTGGTGCTGATTAGTTTTTGGTAAAAATTGCCAGCAGGTGGCGCTGTTATGCAGTATTTTTCGGGATTTCCGCAATAGCTCTATCTCAAGAACTAATGCTCGGAATTTAATAAAACTTTATATTCAGTTAGTCTCTGATATAAATTGGCGCTGATTAGTTTTTGGTAAAAAACGCCCAGCATGTGGCGCTGCTATGCAGCATTTTTTGCGAATTCCGCAATAGCTCTATCTCAAGAACGAATGCTCGGAATTTAATAAAACTTTATATTCAGTTAGTCTTTGATATAAATTGGTGCTGATTAGTTTTTGGTAAAAATTGCCCAGCAGGTGGCGCTGCTATGCCAGCATTTTGCAGGATTTACACGGTTTTAACGATAGTCATATAATGCTCGGAATTTAATAAAACTTGAGTTTCAGTTAGACCTTGATATAAATTGGTGCTTATTCTTTTTAGTATAAGCGAAACCTGGGTGAGATAGAAGAAAGTTTTGGAATTGACACATCCGACTAGTTTCTTTTTTAAATTATCAGCCCTCATTCGCCAAATACTCCCCATAATGCTAATATTTGTGAATTTGGTCCAGGCAATAACGCATATTTTAGATCGTAGGGTAGTACGTGTGATAGAAAATTGACACATCAATACCTGTAATGCAATTTGTTTACAGAATAGTCAAAAAAGGGAAATTGGAGTGCAACTCATACGCTAGTGCGTGCGTGTAGCATACGAGATGTTCCAGAATCGTTACTCGAGACTTTAAAGCAAACGAAATCTGTAAATTAATTTGGAGTAATTGCTACAAGTTTTTAAACGCCAGTGCACTCACAAACCGCATTGTTCTGTCTGTTGTTTTTGCAACAGTGAGAAAATGTCTTTTAAAATATAGAGAAGTAACTCTTAATAATTGAATCTATGTTGTAAACAATTTAACCAGCTGACTCACTCCCGTTCCATATCTTATATAAATTGTTTTTATAGATTTCTTTGTAATATCATATTTATCCGAATTTCTCACGTTTTTCTATGTCTTTTACTAATTCTCTGTGCATGAAAACTTACATATTCATACTTAGTTTTCATACCAAATTGCAATTTTTTACAATATAAATGTCACGTGGTTATTGCTAAAAAAACTTCTTGAATTTAGTTAAATTAAAAATGCTGGAGACTCCAGAAATATGGTGTATTCGTATACGTTGAATATGGTATCAGACAAAATAAAATATTTATGAGAAAGATGTAATTTTCTTTTTCTGGGATATATGAAATTACCGCATTTCGTCAAAATATTTTTATTTTTATATTCAATTTCTTTTATTTATTTTTTAAAAGCCGGATATTAAGTATCCTTACATCTCAGTAAATAATATTTAAATCTGGATAGTTATGATACAAAGGGCCACTCATTTAAAAACATATTTTAGTCAAAGATATTTTCTAAATAAATTGCATCAGTGACGAAAAAATGAGATAAGACATTCAATGACAATATGTATAAAATTTCACGGATATCACTTTTTCAAAAATGTTAATTTTTTTGTTTCATATTTCTTGTAGCGGACATAGTCAAGGGGATATCCGGTATGATTATAATTATTTTACTAATTATTTTCAATGTTATATTTCTTGTACTAAACAGAAATTTGTTTTACTCATACTCAGTGTAATTAAACCAAGTAGTGTTGGCATAAATTAACACATTTTATATTTTTGCATGGACGCACTGCGTCGATTAACTTGTCTATCTGGTACATAAGGTAAAGCCAGGAGAGATGGCGCGGTCGGTTAGATTGCGCTCATAGAGGTTCGGGGGGGGGGGGGGGAAGGAGTAGAGAGAGAGCGCAGAGACTCCAGGTAGTTGTAGAACAACAGTAGTGGAGTGTCTCTTTGAAAGTGCACGTTGATTGCTTTGAGTGTCTAAGATAAAGTATAGCTATTTTGATTTGTTTTCCAAAGTAAGTGTTTGAATTTTCATAGTTATTCATCAGAATTTCTATACAATGTCAATAGTACAAAATATTTTTAACTTAAACGATTTCTCATAAGCTACTAATCTAGACTAACAATGTGAACATCAACGGTTCGTTTTAGTAGCGGCCATGTTTAAATAAAAGGCCGCGTAATCTCTCCTACCGAAAATGGAGAGTTTGCGCATCTACTACTCAGGAGAGATGGCACATTGTTCCCATTCGTTTACATGCTATGAGAAATTACGCAGCTTATTGGTAAATTTGCATAAAAAAATGAAAATGAAAATGGACTAATTTTAAGTTAAACGTGTTATTAAGTTACATAATTTTATTTTGTAATCTTATCTGGACATGCTTTTTCTGATTCTTTAATTTTTTTTCCTTTAATTAAAATTTTTTAATCGTTTTAAAAATTATTTCCCTTTTTTTATATACTTTAAGCATTAGATTGAATTATTCACTCCCAATACAATAAAATTTGTTCACAAAAACCTTACAGAAATGTCATTTAAGTGTAATTATTATTGTAAACAATTTAATTGTAGTTATTATTAGTAACAATCTCTCCTACCCATGTGCGCAATCACACCAACCCTGTAAGGACAGATCGCGCAAAATAACTTTCTTAGTTTTATTACAACTGTTCTATTAAATTGCAACATAACAACAAAATAGCAATGGAAATGCATAAAAAACAAATGAAGTAAAAATTATTCATGGATAGTTTAGCAAAAAATTAATAGATTTTTTATTGCTATTTTTTTTAATTGTGCGCAGACTATCATAGCGTTACCTTATCTTTTTTTAATTTAAGTAACCATAACAACCTTATATGATTTTGCAAGAGAAGCGAAATACTTTAAAACTAATATACAATTATGATATCAGACGTTTGTTTATTACTTACCCATCATACGTAGTGTATAGGGTAAGTCTTGTAATCGTTTTGAAAATCGAAAATTTTTTTTGACGGATTTACACGTTTCAGACACTGGAGATTCCGAAAAACATATTTTTAGAAAAAAAAAATTTGCCGTCCGTCTGTGTGTCTGTAAACGCTCTATCTCCCGAAAAAATTGAGATAGAGACTTGAAATTTGGTATGTACTTAGTATGTAATAATGGGAAGAAGCCTATTTCATTTCAATAACCTCGATTAACCGGAACTATTTTTTTCGGACTCTCAAAATATTCGTTCTGATAAAAGGTATACAAAAATTTTCGAAATTGGTTATTTTAAGAAATGAATATAAAAGACAATAAAAAAAACATAAATTTTGCATAAAGCATGAAGTCAATCGGATAATTAGTTGCCGAGATATTTGGAATCCTATTTACCACACTCTTCGATTTTTCATAACCCTGTATTTCATCCAAATTTCACTTCAGAGATATATTTTAATTGAAAATTGGACGCTTAATCAGATGCAACAAACCGCTAGTTAATAGGATTATTATTTTTGGAGTTATAAGGATGTTCCTTTCAAGCAATTCAGTAATCGAGCCTTTAAAGTTTGTGACGTCATCAAGCCACGATTTTATTTGAATTGTAATGCATTTTATAATTAGTTTACACATTTTTATTTTAACATTTTACATTATGCATATCCATGATGAGTAAGTATTTCGGTGGCCCCCAACGACTAGTTTTTATTCGTGTTTTATAGTTATCAAATCACCAAAAGACACTTTGAACTAATCAATATTTACAATGTTATGTATTTCATGTTGATATATTATTCTTTTTACTATACTTTTTTAAAGTTAAATATAAATATTTTTAGGCATATGTCTTATTGAATATTATATGTGCTTAAGTAGGTAATTTTATAATGCTATCGATTAAAATATTATATTATTCTTTCTCAGCAGATATTTTGTATATTCATAACTAATTGTTGTACAGGGTGCCCTATAAAGTCTTGTACAACGCCATTAACTTCAGAACTGTGACAGCTATAGTCATCAACATGATTTCTAGGTATATTAAAGTGGCTATGCGCTACGCGATGAGGCCACTCATAGCGCCACCTGGTGGCAAACGACGGAATTACTGTTCCTTAACGGTACAAGATAAGACAAAAAATCAACTACAAAGTTGTGGGACGCCCTCGATTTAGTATGGAATGATGTCTTACATGTAAAAATAACTTTATTAGAAGCCCTGAAATGTAAATATTTTTCATTCTAACACAAGATTAGTGCGTCCCCTCACATTAGTGGGGCATTCACGCCCTGTATTTTTTTGTTAGAAACAAAATCCGTCTGCCTTCTTCTATCTTGTTTAAGGAATAGTTCAGTGCTACAATATAGCAACATAACAATATGGAAAATATTTTAATTGTGATCTGAGAAAATGGGTGCATCAAAAAGTGTTAAATCATGAATCAGGCATGAATCTGCGTTTTCATAAAGCATTTATCTCGGGAATAGTCTGTCTAATATGGAATGTGACCACGGTGCTCTGCTATACAAACCTCACAACGAGCTCTCATACTGTTTCTGAGGGTATCAATAAATGTTTGTGGCAACAAAGCCCATTCTTCCAAAAGCGCGGCTTTTAACTCCAGGTGGGTCCTGGAAGGGGGGTTACGCTGTGAAATGACTCTTCCTAGACCATCCCAATGTCACCAGGTAGCCCGGCCAAGGCCGCCACAGAACAACGACACATGCACATGATCGCTACTTGGCATTAAGTGCACGACGACATAGGCTCACAACGGATCCTCAGCTTGGTCGTGACATTACTGCTGCGTCAGGAATAAGAATTTCCAGGCAAACACTATATAGACGTCTACCAGAGAGGGCCCTTTACACCTGGCGTCCAGTCGTGTGTGACCGTTTCACTGCATCCAACCGGAGAGCTCAGTTGTTGTGGAGCTGAAGACATCAGTCTTGGACACAACAAGAATGGGGGCGTGTTCTTTCCAGTGATGAGTCGTGATTCCCCACGCAAAGTGATTATCGTCGAATCTTCATCTGGAGAGAACGTGGAACTAGCTGTCATCCCTCCTACGTAAAAGAAGTCGACATATTTGGTGGCAAAGGAATCTTTGGCTTGGGCGGAATAATGTTGAGCAGTCGTACACCACTGCACGTCTTGATGCGAGTACTGTCAATGCACATCGCTATAACGATGAGGTCCGTGAAGCCTATGGAGTTTGTTCCGGGCTGCTGTAGACCTGGACTTCATGTTTATGGACTATAATGCGAAGCCACACAGAGAAAACATTGTTGATGATTTTCTTGAAAAAGAGGATCTTCGCCGTATGAATTGGCCTTCGAGGTCTCCGGACCTCAATCCTATTGAACATGTTTGGGATGGTCTAGGAAGAGCCATTGCACAGCGCAACCTCCCTCCCAGGACCCGCAAGGAGTTAAAAGCCGCGCTTTTGGAAGAATGGGCTTTGTTACCACAAAAATTTATTGTAACCCTCATAAACAGTATGAGAGCTCGTTGAGTGGCTTCTATAGCAGTGCACGGTGGTCACATTCCATATTAGATAGACTTTTCCCGAGATAAATGCTTTATCTATGATTCATGATTTAACATTTTGTGATATACCCTGTTTCTTAATTCACAATTAAAATCTTTTCTATGTTGTTATGTTGCTATATTCTTTCTCCCATTGTAATATACCTCTGTGCCAAATTTCGTGGCAACACAGTGAATAGTTCATCAGTTTTCACAGATTTTATGTTCGTGACCTTAATTTTGTACATGCGTGTAACTTGTTTTCTACATGAATTTAAGCGATTTTTATTTAATCATCTCATGCATACTAACAATATATAAGGTTACATTGTAAAAGAACAGTCAAAGAACTGTGCATTTTATTCCTTTATTAAAAATCAACATTATATGAATTTCAAAAATGCTTGTTAAAAAAAGTAACAGATGGCAAAGAATCAGTTTTAACACTTTCGCACAGAGTTGTTATTATCACTTTCCAACATACTTAAAAAGTGATTAAGAGGTCGGTTTGTCTGTCTGCCGTCTGCCCGTGCTCTAAATCTCATAAATATATTAGGATTGCCATGTTAGTAATATATGTAACTGAAATGTATGCGTTTGTGCTATTAAAAATGGAGTGGGAAGCGTTTATAGTTTGTTTATAGGGGCAGTGAAAATTATCCCGTTACATTATGATGAAAACGAAAAAATCGAATGCAGTGCATTTTACTGATGTTACACTATTTCAAACATAAGGTAATTGATATTTACTTATTAAGTGTAATAAACATGTTTTCTATAGATAATGGTGTACAAAGCATCAACCATTCATTTACAGAGTCACTCAAAAGAATTTGCTTAGATAATTGTCTTACGGAGAAAACTATTTAAAGTGTATATTAATAATGTTACTCTATTTCAAACATAATGAAATTTATATATACGTTATTCAGATTCTTTATGCGACATTTCCAAAAGAACATGACCTGCATAACAGATGTCGTTCCTTTACACATACTTAGCACACAAATGACTGCAGTTACAGTACTGACTAAGAGCGATAAATGCTGTAGCTGCGTTATATGCGGATTGTCTGTCTGCCGTCTGTCTGTCGTTTGTACGAGTTCTAACTCTCGTAAATATACTTGGCATGTAATTGATGTTTACTATGGCAATGAAAATTGTAGCACTTATAGTTCGTTTAAATCTCACAATAAATCCCTTATACTTTGGTTTATGGGGAAAATCGTTTCCGGTGTATTTTAATGATGTTACACTCTTAAAAACATAATGAAAGTGATATTTCTCAAAATAGTGTAACGATAAGATTAGAAAGAACACATTCAATGACAATATTTATAAAATTTCATAGATATGACTATTTCAAAATTGATAATTTTTGTTTTTCTTATTTTGTTGCAGCGGATATAGACAAGGAGACATCCGGTAAGTTTATACTTACATTACTAGTTATTTTTAATGTTATATTTCTTGTTTTATACAGAAATTTGTTTTACGCATACATAAATAATAATAAAACCAAACAGTGTTAGCATAAATTAGCACATTTTATATTTTTGCATGGACTCACTGCATCGCTTAACTTGTCTATCTGTTACGTAGTATGTATGTGAAAAATAACTTGTTTCCATATGAATTTAAGCGATTTCTATTTAATCCTCTCATGCATAGTAACAATATATAAGATTACATTGTAAAAGAAGACTCAGAGAACTGTGCATTTTATTAATTTATTAAACATCAACAATATATTAATTTCAAAAATGCTTGTTAAAAAAAGTAATAGATGGCAGAATCATTTTTAATGCTTTCCAACATAGTTGTTTTAACACTTTCCAACAAAGTTAAAAAGTGATTATGCAGTCTGTTTGTCTCTGTGTCGTCTATCCGTGCTTTAAATCTCGTAAAGATATTAGGATTTTCACGTTATTAATATATGTAATTGAAATTTATGCCTTTTTGCTATTAAAAATAGAGTGGGAAGCGTTTATAGTTCATTAAAAGGGGCACTGAAAAGTATCCCGTTACAATATGATGAAAACGAAAAAATCGAATGCAGTGCATTTTACTGATGTTACACTATTTCAGACATAACGAAGCTGATAGTTACTTATTAAGTGTAATAAACATGCATTCTCAAGAAGATGGTGTACAAAGCCTTAACCATTCACTTACAGAGTCACTCAAAAGAATTCACTGAGATAATGGTCTACGAAGAAAGCTATATTTACAGTGTATTTTAATAATGTTGCTCTATTTCAAACATAATGACATTTATACATAAGTTATTCAGGTTCTCTATGCGACGTTTCTAATAGAATATTACCTGCATAACAGATTTCGTTCATTTACAGAAGTACACAAAAGACTGCAGTTACAGTACTGTCTAAGAGCGATACATGCTGTACTTGCGTTTTGCAGATGTGCTATGCGTTTTTAAACCTTTCCAACATAGTTTAAACCTGTTTATGATTTCGGTTTGTCTGTCTGCCGTCTGCCTGTCATCTGTCCGTGTTCTAACTCTCGTAAATATACTCGTATTGGCAAGTAATTGATTTTTACTATGTCAATGAAGATTGTAGCAATTATAGTTCGTTTACAAAGACGCTCAAAATAATTCAATTACATTTTGGTCTATGGGGAAAATGGTTTGCGATGTATTTTAATGATGTTACACTATTCAAAACACAATGAAAGTTATATTTCACAGGGGTACTAAAACATGATTTTTGTTGAATGTTGAGTGCAAAACCTTTACCATTCATATACAGGGTCACACAAAAGTATTCAGTGTGGGAAAAAAAACTTTCTGCAATGAATGTCAAAGATGCTACACTATTTCAAACATTCTGAAATCAATACACATTAATGTTCACTTCAAGACGCTTGTTGTAGAATATGATGTGTATAGCATTTATCGATCATTTACAGGACACATAAATTTTTCGGTTACAGTATTACTTATTTGCAATAATTGGAAGTGAGTGTTACGTAATGGTACGCTTGTAATTTTATGTTTAATATAATATAATGACCTTACAGTACAAATAATAATTATTATTACTATTAAAATTTAATTTTTTTTCTTATTTAGTTCTACATTATGTATTTGGTATAACGGAGGCTCCTCGATCTGTCAAAGTGACGACCGGAAAAGGTAATTTTTAGTGCTAAATATAATTCCATTGATATAATGATTTTAATTGTATCAAAATTATTAGTTATTTGTAATAAAAAAATAATTTATATTTATATGTTTATAGTAAATAAAATATAGAAGCACTATAAAAACCTTTCTGGAGAAGAACTCTATATATTTCCCTTTGAAAATATTTAAATTTATAAACAACATGTTCCGCCGGCTGACTGACTGAATGACTTAATAAATGTGCAATCACACGTATTATCTTATCTTAGGCAATATCAAATTTCCCGATAAACATGCTTTTCAAGAGAAAAAAACACCTTGTGATAGTTCATGTTTTGTAAATTCGTCAAGACTAAAAACTTAAAAACCAAAAGTAAATCTTTGACTTGTAATTTCCATACTTTACGTTAATATTTGAATATGTTTACATTATATGCTATTTTAAAAGAAATTGCTCTTTAAAATTTTATAATAAGCGCATACAGAACTTCAGCACGAGTACGTTTTGATGCTTAAAACATCAGCACAGCAGTTTAAAAGGCCAGATTATATTAATAGAAAAATGGTTAATTTCTCGAATATTGTTAACAAACATAACAGGATTCTCAAGCTAATGGAATACTAAATTCATTTACTGAAAGTTCTCGTAGCACTAATATTCCTATGAAAAACCAATAGTAAAATTTCTATTGGATTAAAAACTGAAAGCTACGAATTTAGATTTTTGAAATCTTTCTTGAAAAAGACAGTACGAAAATGATTATTGCTATAAAATATAAATTTCCCACTATGCTTGACCTAATTAATTTAAAAACTGATGTCAATTCTTTAGAATTATATGTTTACTTCTAATATGATGATATTACATTTTTATAATAATAAAAAATATTTATTTATTTATTTATTCTTTTTTGGGGGGAGAGCGGTGGGGGTGGGGGAAACGGCGCCTTCCACTCTTGCAAATACTCCCAAACGTGGTACAGAGAGTTTAATTCGCAGGGTATTAAATAATTTTTACTAATAGTTTGTAATAAATTAATTATTTCTATAATATAAAAATTTCAGAGTATGCCATGCCCAATAAAAAATATAATAATATACAATGCGTAATAATAATAATAATAATAATAATATATGATTATATATAATATGTAATACTACTACTACTACAATTAATAATAATATAATATATAATAAATAATAATGATAATATATAATAGCATTTAATATGCAATAATAATCTTAATAATAATAGTAATAATATGTAATAATGTATAATAATATATTGCCAAATATAATCTAACAACAGAAGAAATTTATTAATTTTATGTTTACCTTAATATAACCCCATAATAATAATAATAATAATAATTATTATTATTATTATTATAATTAATACAATTTTTAGTTAATTATTTCATTATTATTTTTTTTTATTTTTACGGAAGGATTCAGCTTGAGACGAGTCGCCCAGGCGAGGTTACATTTACATAAAGACTTAATTTTCATGATTTAGAATCTTTACATTGAATTAATTATGTAGTCTTTAATAAATTAATCGTTTCTATTTACACATTCAAATAATTCCAGCAAATATAGAGGAACATTAAAATCCGTCTAAGAGAGGAACTGTATTTATTTCCCTTTTAAAATATTTAAATTTATATACAGCGTGATTCACTTACTGACTGACAGATGACTCACTAAAGCTGCAATCACACGTATTATCTTATCGTAGGCTATAACAGATTTCCTTATAAACAAGAGTTTGAAGAAAGAAACACACCGTGTGATATTCTACCTTCCATCAATTTGTCAATTACGAAAATATTTTCTTATAATCTATGATAGATATCAGCTCGCATTCCACCAATCAGGAAGTTTTAAAAGTAGTTGTTCCCAGTTCACATGCTTTATTTTAGGTAGCCTTCATTTCAAAAAGCAACGTATTGCTGCCGTTCGGAGGAAAACAATTCCAAAACATTTTGGTATATTTTCACCGATCCTGACCCCCCAGACCCCCAAACTACCCTCCGTGCAAATCTTGATTTATATACAGGGTGTTTTTTTTTTAACTGACGCTATTCAGAGCCGCCGGTAGCTCATTCTAATAACCGGATTGACACAAAATTTTATAAATGGACAAAGATAACCATGGGAAAAAAGATTCCAACAAAAAAAAAATTAGTTCCAGTCACCGCCGATAGGGGGAAATTTGGCACTGTGGTAATTTGTGCCACTGAGAATTAGAATAAAATACGTGCAATAAATGAAAATGCAAATTTTTGCTTACGCAAGCGATAGTAGTGCCAATAGTTTAAGCTATAAATGCATGCGAAAAACTCCGAGAAACAATTTCAGCTCAGGTTCAAAATGAATCTCACGTTACCACAGCGCGCGTTACTTGTGAAGTTCTATTACTGTAACCAGTGCAATGCACCAGCCGCTCTTCGTTTATTTAGAACACGTCATAAACTGCGCAAAGGACCTTTATCCGTTAATGCATTGAAAGCAATGATTCCGAAATTCGAAGAAACAGGCTCGCTAGCAGTTCGGGCAGGCAGAGGACGTAAACCGGTGTCAGAAAAAGTGATAATGGATGTTGCAACTGCGATCAACGATAGGTCACAGAGTACCTCTGCTGTTTGTAGTAGCAGCGCACGGGGTGTTGCGAGAGAACTGGATTTAAATTTTTCGACAGTATGGAAAGTTTTGCGGCGAATTCTCCACTACTATCCATACAAGATCAGCTGCTTGCAACAACTTCAACAGAATGATTACGATAAACGACTGACATTTGCTGTGACATTTCTTGGAAGAATGGATGTCGATGATGCTTTCCCATGGAGAATTTTATGGGGAGATGAGGCCCATTTTCATCTGAATGGGTCTGTTAATACTCATAACTGTAGAATTTGGGCCTCTGAACAACCTCATACAGTTCTAGAAACTCCGTTACATTCACCAAAGCTCAATGTTTGGTGTGGCTTTACAGCTGAATTCATCCTTGGATCATTCTTTTTTGAGAACATTACTGCGACAGGACCAGTGACGTGTACCGTTAACGCAGAAAGATATCATAATATGCTGACTAGTTTTGTCATTCCACAACTTCAACAGAGACAATGTCTGGATCAGATCATTTTTATGCAGGATGGTGCACCACCACATATTGGTGTAAAAGTACAGCAGCTGTTGTGCCATCACTTCACTGACCAAAGAGTTATAAATCGTTTTTTTCAATATGTCTGGCCGCCCTGGTCTTCGGATTTAACTCCATGCGATGTTTGGCTCTGGGGTTATTTGAAATCGAAAGTCTATCTTGGGGGAGTAACAAATTTGAGTATCTTAAAAGACAACATAATACATGCAGTAAGGGCTATTCCATGTGACATGTTACGCTCGGCAGTCGAAAATGTTGTGCAAAGAATGCACGGTGTGCTGCAAGAAAACGGTGGTCAAATTGAATGTAGTCGAATTCCTCGTCGGGAAAGTGTATATGATGAATAAAACATGGCATTTTATCCAAATTATTAATTTTGTCTGTTTCTGATTTTTTTTCTTTCAATGTACAGCGCCAAATTTCCCCCTATCGGTGGTGATTGGAACTATTTTTTTTTTTGGAATCTTTTTTCCCGTGGTTTTCTTAGTCCATTTATAAAATTGTGTGTCAATCCAGTTATTAGAACGAGCTACCGGCGGCTTTGAATAGCGTCAGTTAAAAAAAAAAAAAAAACACCCTGTATATATATATATATGTATCCCCACACACACACACACACACACACACACACACACACATATATATATATATATATATATATATATCTGATATATGTCATGATGTAACTCTCTTATTTATGAACCAATTTGGATGTGACTGAGTTTGTTTGTAGGATATACCAAGGTCTCGATTGAGTTCGTTGGCCAGCTTCATCCGCCATCTTGTTTCAAAATGGCGTCCAGTTAAACATTTTAATTTTTTAATTATTCAAAAAGATGTAGAAAAAATTATAAATTGAAAAAGTGTTTTCTGTGAAGTATTAGAACGGCATACAAGGATTCTGGAACATTTTTTGTTTTGTCTATATCTTGAAAAAAGACTGAGATATGGCAGTTTTAAATTCTAGGGTGGCTTATATTTTGAAACAATGTAATATTTGTTATGCTGTAACTCTCATATTTATGAATCGATATGTATGTGACTGATCATGTGTATAGAACACGCCAAGGTCTCAATCGAGTTCGTTGGCCAGCTTCATGCGTCATCTTGTTTAAAAATGGTGGCAAGTTAATTTTTTTATTTCTTTTAAATTCAAAAAGTTGTAAAAAAAATTATAAAGTGAAAAAGTTGTTTCCGTTAAGTGTTAGATCGTGATACAAGGATTCCGGAATTTTTTTTGTTTTGGCTTTAACTTAAAAAATGGCTGAGATATGGCAGTTTTAAATTCTAGGGTGACTGATAATTTGAAACAATCAGTTCCATGGATTTTTGTTATGCTGTACCTCTCATGTGGAAATTCGCATTTAAATTGAGTATTACCAAAAACCGGGTTTGAGTCTTCTACAATTGGGTTCCAGACATTTTAGGTTCGGGTGTTTGAGTAAAATGAGTTGATTTTTTAAAAAACATGGATTATGAAAGCTACCTTTTCCTCGCGGTACAGGCCGGAAGGACTTTTTTCTTTAAAAAAAAATTGGCAGTGATCTTTCGCCAAATGCTCCGCATGTTATTTATATTTGTGCATTCGGTTCAGGCAATAACTAGTATTTCAGAACGCAGGGCAGTACGTGTGATAGAAAATAGACGCATTAATAGTTGTATTGAAAATTGTTCGCAGAATAGACAAAATAGTGATTGTTGGAGTGCGACTCTTATACTAGAGCGTGTGCTAAGCATGCGAGATGTTCTGGAATCGTTACTCGAGTCTTTAAAACAAACGATATCAGCAAATTACTTTGGTGTCAATGCTACAAGTTTCTTAAACTCCAGTGCTCAAATGAAACAACACAATTCACTCTATTGCTATTGCAACAGTGAGGGAATATGTTTCAAAATTTACAGAAGTAACTCTTAATAATTGACACTATGTTGTAAACAACGTAACCCGCTGACTTACTTCCGTTCCATATCTCATATAAGTTTTGTTTATAAGTTTTTTTGTAATATCACATTTATGAGAATTTCTCACGTTTTTCTATGCTTTTTACTAATTCTCTGTGCATGAAAACTTAAAAGTTCATATTGAATAATTTAATGATGTCTTTAAGCCAAACTGAAATTAACACAAATTATATGAGAGTGGGTTATGCTTACAAAAGGCGAGCAAAGTTATTTTCGTCAAATATAATTAATCGCGAGTACAAGTCTTTGGAATTCTCAAAAAAATTATATTATTTATTCGATTTTCTATTTTTAACCCTTTGTATCTCCGAGCTGCGTATGTCTGTCACTTACGCAAATGTCAATATTATTTCCACATCGAGATTTAAAAGAAGATTTAATTGATAGATGAGATATTTCAACATTGTAGTTAATATATATTGTTCGTAGAATTCGAACAAATGCTGAAAAAGAGTTATATTTTCATATCAAAGTCCAATTTTTTCGCAATAAATTTCCCGTTGTTATTGCTAAAATAACTTCTTGAATTTAGTTAATTTAAAAATGCTGGAGACTCCAGAAATATGGTGTATTCTTATACGTTGCAATATGGTATAAGAAAAATTACAATATTTATGAGAAATATGTAATTTTTTTTCTGGCATTTACAAAATTAACTCATTTTGTCAATATATTTTTATTTTTATATTCTATTTGTTTTAATTATTTTTTAAATGCTGGGTATTTAGTATCCTTACACCTGAGTAAATAATAGTTAAATCGGGATAGTTATGATGGAAAGGGCCAATAATGTAAAAACAGATTTATTCAAAAATATTTTCTAATAAATAGCGCCAGTGACGGAAGGATTAGAAAGAAGACATTCAATGACAATATTTATAAAATTTCATGGATATCACTCTTTCAAAATTTTTAATTTTTGTTTTTCTTATTTCTTACAGCGGTCATAGACAAGGAGACATCCGGTATGTTTATGTTTACTTTAATAGTTATTTTTTATGTTATATTTCTTGTTTTATACAGAAATTTGTTTTACTCATACATAAAAAGTAATAAAACCAAGCAGTGTTAGTATAAATTAGCATATTTTATATTATTGCATGGACGTACTGCATCACTTAACTTGTCTATCTGGTACATATATGTGTGAAAAATAACTTGTTTTCCATATGAATTTGAGCGATTTTTTTAAAACCCTCTCATGCATACTAACAATATATAAGGTTACATTGTAAAAGAACACTCAGAGAACTGTGCATTTTATTCCTTTATTAAACATCAACATTATATGAATTTCAAAAATGCTTGTTAAAAAAGTAACAGATGGCAGAATCATTTTTAACACTTTCCAACATAGTTGTTATGAACACTTTCCAACATAGTTAAAAAGTGATAATGAGGTCAGTTTGTCTGTCTGTTGTCTGTCCGTGCCCTAAATCTTGTAAATATATTAGGATTGTTATTTTATTAATATATGTAATTGAAACTTATGCATTTTTGCTATTAAAAATGGAGTGGGAATTTTTTTTAGTTCGTTTAGAGGGGCACTGAATAGTATCCCATTACAATATGATGAAAACGAAAAAATCGAATGTAGTGCATTTTACTAATGCAACACTAATTTCAAACGTAACGAAGCTGATATTTACTTATTAAGTGTAATAAATATGCATTCTGAAGAACATGGTGTACAAAGCATTAACCATTCACTTACAGAGTCACTGAAAAGAATTGGCTTACATAATGGTCTACGGAGAAAGCTATTTACAGTGTATTTTAATAACGTTACTCTATTTCAAACATAATGACATTTATATATAAGTTATTCAGGTTCTCTATGCGACGTTTCCAATAGAATATGACCTGCATAACAGATGTCGTTCATTTACAGAAGCACACAAAAGACTGCAGTTACAGTACTGTCTAAAAGCGTTAAATGCTGTAGCTGCGTTTGCAGATGTGCTATGCGTTTTTAAACCTTTCCAACATAGTTTAAAACTGTTTATGATATCAGTTTGTCTGCCTACCGTCTGCTTGTCGTCGATCTGAGTTCTAACTCTCGTAAATATACTGGTATTGGCACGTAATTGATGTTTACTACACCGCCCCCTGAATACCAGGCCTGCGCGCTGTTAAAAATGGCGGCTGTCGCAGGCGGATTTTTTTTTTTTTAGCATTTGAACGGTCCCTCGAACTTTAACACCAATACTTTCTAAAAGTTTTATTTGCCTTGTTTTTCTCAGATCTAATAATTCAAAGAAAACTTTTAGATATTATTGGTGTTGAAGTGACGAGGGACTGTACAAATGCTGAAAAAAAAACCCGCCTGTGACAGCCGCCATTTTTCTCATTTCGCAGGCCTAGTATTAAGGGGGCGGTGTTTACTATGACAATGAAGATTGTTGCAATTATAGTTCGTTTACAAAGACACTCAAAATAATTCCGTTACATTTTGGTCTATGATGAAAATATTTTGCGATGCATTTTAATGATGTTACACTATTAAAAACATAATGAAACTAATATATCTCAGGTGTACTAAAACATGATTTTTGTAGAATGTTAAGTGCAAAGCATTTATCATTCATATACAGGGTCACACAAAAGTATTCAATATGGGAAAAAACTGTTTGCTATGAATTTCAAAGATGCTACACTATTTCAAACATTATGAAATCGATATACATTAATGCACTGTTAAAAATTTGCAGCAAATTGTCCAGTCATTAGACCGTTTTTGTAGAAAACGGTTACATAAACGTAATTTATTTATATTCCGACCATGAAATGAGCAATAATACGGTCAGAATACAGTTATGTTACCGTTTTCTACAAAAACGGTCAAATGACTGGACAGTTTGCTGCAAATTTGTTACAGTGTGAAGGTCACTTCAAGATACTTGCTGTAGAATATGATGTGTATAGCATTTATCGATCATTTACAAGGATACATAAATTTTTCGGTTACAGTACTACCTATTTTCAGTAATTGGAAGTGATTGTTACGTTATGGTACGCTTTTTTTTCTATGTTTAATATAATATAATGATCTTACAGTAAAAATAATAATAATTATTACTATTATTATTACTATTATTATTTAATTGTTTTTTTTATTTAGTTCTAAATTTTCTATTTGGAAAAACGGAGGCTCCCCCAGCTGTCAAAGTTACGACTAGAACAGGTAATTTTTTGGACTAAACATAATTCTCTTGATATGATGATTTTATTGAATTAAAATAATTAGTTAATTGCAATAAACGCATAATTTATATTCATATATTTATAGTAAATAAGTTATAGAGGCACTATAAATCCGTCTGGAGAAGAACTGTATATATTTTCCCTTTGAAAATATTTAAATTTATAAACAATGCGTACCTCCGGGTGACTGACTGAATGACTAAATAAAGCTGCAGTCACACACATATTATCTTATCTTAGGCAATACCAGATTTCCCCATCAGTATGTTTTTCAAGAGAAAAAAACACCTTGTGATAGTTCATCTTTCGTAAATTCGCCAAGACTAAAAACTTTAAAACATAACGTAAAATCTTTGTCTTGTAATTTCCATAGTTTATGTTAATATTCGAATATGTTTAAATTATATCCTATTTTAAAAGAAATTGCTCTCTGAAAATTTTTAATAAGCGCACACAGAACTTCAGCTCGAGTACGTTTTGAGCATGCTTAAAAACATCAGCACAGCAGTTTGAAAGACCAGATTATATTAATAGAAAAATGGTTAATTTCTCGAATATTGCTAACAAACATAACAGGATTCACAAGCTAATGGGATACTAAATTCATTTACTGAAAGTTCTCGTAGCACTAATATTCCTATGAAAAACCAATAATAAAATTTCTATTGGATTAAAAACTGAAAGCTACGATTTTCGATTTTTGAAATATTCCTTGAAAAGACAGAACGAAAATGATTGTTTCTATAAAATATAAATTTCCCACTATGCTTGACCTAATTAATTTAAAAACGGAAGTAAATTAAATAGTATTATATGTTTACTTCTAATATGATGACATGACATTTTTATAGTAATATTTATTATTTACTTATTCTTTTTTTTTGGGGGGGGGGGGGGAGGGGGAAACGGCGCCTTCCACTCCAGAAAATACTCCCAATAGTGGTAAAGAGTGTTTAATTCGCACGGTATTAAATAAATTTTACTAACAGTTTGTAATTAATTAATTATTTCTATAACATAAACATTTCACAATTTGCCATGCTCAATAAAAATATAATAATATACAATGTGTAATAATAATAATAATAATAATAATAATAAAATGAATAATATATGATTATGTATAATATGTAATACTACAACGACTTTTACTTCTACTAATATAATATATAATATGTAATAATACTAATAATTATAATAATAATAATAATAATAATAATATAATAATATATAATAATATATTGCCAAATATAATGTAACAACAAAAGTAAGTTATTAATTTTTTGTTTACTTTAATACAACCACATAATATTATTAATATTAATAATTACTATTATAATTATAATTATTACAAATTGTAAATTTTTATTTAATAATTTAATAATTTTTATTTTTTATTTTCACGAAATGATTCGTCTAGAGACAGTTGCCCAGGCAATGTAATATTTACATAAAGACTTAATTTTCATTATGTATAATTTTTTCATTGAATCAATTATGTAGTCTTTAATGAACTAATCGTTAATATTTACACATTCAAATAATTTCAGCAAATATAGAGGGACATTAAAATCCATCTAAGAGAGGAACTGCACTTATTTCCCTTTTAAAATATTTAAATTTATATACAGCTTGATCCGCCTGAATGACTGACAGATGACTCACTAATGCTGCAATCACACGTATTATCTTATCGTAGGCTATAACAAATTTCCTTATAAACACGAGTTTCAAGAAAGAAACACACCGAGTGATATTCTACCACCGTAAATTTATCAATTACGAACATATTTTCCAATTATCTATGTTAGATATCAACTGGCATTCCACCAATCAGGTAGTTTAAAAAATAGCTGTTCTCAGTTCACGTGCTTTACTTTTTTCTTTTTAATAAAATTAGCATTAGATCGCTCTAAATGCTCCGTATGTTACTTATATTTGTGCATTCGGTTCGGGAAATAACTCGTATTTCAGAATGCAGGGCAGTACGTGTGATAGAAACTTGACGCATCATTACTTGTATTAAAAATTGTTTGCAAAAAAAATCACAAAATAGTGATTGGTAGAGTGCTACTCTTATGATAGAGCGTGTGCTAAGCATGCGAGATGTTTCCGAATCGTTACTCTAGACTTTAAAGCAAACGAAATCTGTAAATTAATTTGGAGTAAATGCTACCAGTTTCTTAAGCGCCAGGGTTCAAATGAAACAATATAGTCCAGTCTATTATTCTTGCAACAGTGAGAGAATATCTTTCAAAATTTACAGAAGTAACTCTTAATAATTGACACTATGTTGTAAACAACTTAACCCGCTGACTCACTTCCGCTCCATATCTTATATAAATTGTTTTTATAGATTTTTTTTGTAAAATCGCATTTATCCTAATTTCTCACGTTTTTCTATGCTTTTTACTAATTCTCTGTGCATGAAAACTTAAAAGTTCATTTTGAATAATTCAATGATGTATTTTAGCAAAACTGCAGTTAACTTAAATTATGCGAGAGTGGATTATGTTTACAAAAGGCTAGCAAAGTTATTTTCACCAAGTATAATTAATCACGAGTACAAGTCTCTGGAATTCTCAAGAAAATATTTTTTTCTTCGATTTTCCATTTTTAATACTTTGTATCTCCGAACTGCCTCTATCTGTCACTTACACAATTGTCAATATTATTTCCACATCGACATTTAAAAGAAGATTTAATTGATAGATGCGATATTTCAACATTGTAGTTAATATAAATTGTTCGTAGATTTCCCAACAAATGCTGAAAAGGAGTTATATTTTCATATCAAAGTCCAATTTTTTCACGAAAAATTTCCCGTGGTTATTGCTAAAAAGAACTTCTTGAATTTAGTTAATTTAAAAATGCTGGAGACTCCAGAAGTATAGTGTATTCTTATACGTTGCAATATGGTATGAGAAAAATTAAAGAGAAATATGTAATTTTCCTTTTCTGGCATTTATGAAATTACCGCATTTTTCAATATATTTTTATTTTTATATTCTATTTGTTTTAATTATTTTCTGAATGCTGGATATTTAGTATCCTTAGACCTGATTAAATAACTGTTAAATCGGGATAGTTATGATAGAAAGGGCCAATAATGTAAAAACAGATTTTAGTCAAAAATATTTTCTAATAAATAGCGTCAGTGACGAAAAGATTAGAAAGAAGACATTCAATGACAATATTTATAAAATTTCATGGATATCACTCTTTCAAAATTGTTAATTTTTGTTTTTCTTATTTCTTGCAGCTGTCATAGACAAGGAGACATCCGGTACGTTTTATACTCTCTTTACTAGTTATTTTTAATGTTATATTTCTTGTTTTATACAGAAATTTGTTTTACTCATACATAAATAGTAATAAAACCAAGCAGTGTTAGCATAAATTAACACATTTCATATTTTTGCATGGGCGCAATTCATCGCTAAACTTTTCTATCTGGTCCATATATATGGGAAAAATAACTTGTTTTCCATATGAAATTAAGCGATTTCTATTTAATCCTCCCATGCATACTAAAAATATATAAGGTTACATTGTAAAATAACACTCAGAGAACTGTGCATTTTATTCCTTTATTAAACATTAACATTATATGAATTTCAAAAATACTTGTTAAAAAAAGTAACAGTTGGCAGAATCATTTTTAACGCTTTCCATTATAGTTGTTTTTAACATTTTCTAACATAGTTAAAAAGTGATTTCGAGGTCGCTTTGTCTGTCTGTCGTCTGTCCGTGCTCTAAATCTCGTAAATATATTAGTATTGTCATGTTATTAATATATGTAATTGAAATTTATGCATTTCCCTATTAAAAATGGAATGGGAAGCGTTTATAATTCGTTTACAGGGGCACTGAAAAGCATCCCGTTACAATATGATGAAAACGAAAAAATCGATTGCAGTGCATTTTACTGATGTAACACTATTTCAAATATAACGAAGCTGACATTTACTTATTAAGTGCAATAAACTTGCATTCTGAAGAAGATGGTTTACAAAGCATTAACCATTCACTTACAGAGTCACTTAAAATAATTCGATTATATAATGGTCTACGGAGAAAGCTATTAACAGTTTATTTTAATAATGTTACTCTATTTCAAACATAATGACTTTTATATATATGTTATTCAGTTTCTCTACGAGACGTTTCCAATAGAATATGACCTGCATAACAGATGTCGTTCATTTACAGAAGTACACAAAAGACTGCAATTACAGTACTGTCTAAGAGCGATACATGCTGTAGCTGCGTTTTCAATGTGCTATGCGTTTTAAAAACTTTTCAACTTAGTGTAAAACTATTTATTACATCTGTTTGTCTGTCTGCCGTCTGTCCGTGTTATAACTCTCGTAAATATACTCGTAATGGCATGTAATTGATGTTTACTATCGCAATGAAGCTTGTAACATTTATAGTTTTTTTTACAGGGACACTCAAACGTATTCCTTTACATTTTGGTCTATGGGGAAAATCTCTTTCGGTGTATTTTAATGATGTTACACTATTAAAAACATAATGAAAGTTACATTTCTCAGGTGTACTAAAACATAAATTTTATAGAATGTTGAGTTCAAAGCATTTATCATTCATTTACATGGTCACAAAAAGTATTCAGAATGGGAAAATATTTTTGCAGTGAGTTGAAAGATACTACGCTATTTCAATTATTATGAAATAGATTTCCTTTTTGTGAAGTTCACTTCAAGATACGCTTTAGAATTTGATGTGTATAGCATTTATTGTTCAGTTACAGGGACACACAAAATATTTCGGTTACAGTACTATTTATTTGCAATAATTGGAAGTGAGGTTTAGGTTATGGTACGCTTTTAATTTTATATGTTTAATAAAATATAGTGAGATTATAATAACAATAATAATTATTATTACTATTATTATTTAATTGTTTTTTTCCCTTATTTAGTTCTGAATTATTTGTTTGGAGAGGCTCCTCGATCTGTCTGAGATACGATCAGAAAAGGTAATTTTTAAATCTAGACATAATTCTCTTGATATAAAGATTTTATTGAATACAAATAATAAGTTATTTGTAATAAATAATTTATTTATTTATATGTTTATAGTAAATAACTTATAGAAACCCCATAAAATCCGTTTCGAAAAGAACTGTATACATTTCCCATTGAAACTATTTAAATTTATAAACAACGTGTTCCAATTGCTGATGGACTGATTGACTAAATAAAGCTACAATCACACGTATTATCTTATGTTAGGCAATATCAGATTTCCCTATAAACATGTTTTACAAGAGAAAAACACACCGTTTGAAAGTTTATCTTTCGTAAATTTGTCAATGACGAAATTTTTTTTCTAATTCCTGGGATAGATATCAGCTCGCATTTCAACAATCAGAGAGCTCTAGAAATAGTTGTTGTCAGTTAGCTGGCTTTATCCACTTTTTTAAACTTTCAGCAGCAATCTCTCGCGAAATCCCCGGTGTGTTGCTTATATTTGTTGATTCCTTTCAGTTTTGAAAATAACCCTACTTGCAGCGCGAGATAGCATCTCAAAGCAAGCGACGGGCGATAGCATGTACTTCAGATCTTACGCTAGTACATGTGATAAAAACATAATACTCAATTGTTGGGATGCAGCTCATATGGTAGAGCGAATTCTTAGCATGCGAGGTGTCCCGGAATCGTCACACGAGCCTTTCAAATCATATTTAAAAATTAATGTGAAGTATATGGTGCAATTTTTTTTAAACGACGGAATTCAAAAGGTTATAACACATTTCAGTTTATTGATCTTGCGACAGTGGGAGAAAATCTTTCAAAATACGCTAAAGTAGCTCTTAAAAATTAATGCTATATTGTAAACAACTTAATCCGTTCGAGTCCTGCATGGGTTAGACTGTACCCCTCCCAAACCCGCAACTTCCATTTGAAGTCAACCCGTAACCCGACCCGAACCCGCCAAAAAAAATCGTCAACCCGCAACCCGACCCTGAACCCGCAAAAATAATTTTCGGCGACCCGCAGCCCGACCCAAACTCGACATATTTCAATCCACACCCGACCCGAACCGAAATAGTTCAATCTGCAACCGGACCCGAAACCGCAATCAAAGGACAATAAACCATGTTTAATTCTATTATGAAAAGTAATGTACAATTATATCTCCAATACCAATTTTATATTTTATATAGAAAAATGGACAAATGTAGTATATTCTTTAAAATTCAAATATTGTGAAACTTCTGAATACCGGACACCTCGAGATCGTTGAATAGAGTCCATCGGGTCGGGTAGTTTTTGAATTTTATTTCGGGTCGGGATGACTAATTTTCTTTTTGTGTGTCGTGTTTACCCTAGAATTATTCTTCTGGGTCATATTTAGGTTTTTTGCAAGTCGGATTGTTGGAATTTTCACAAAAATTTTGAACAGAACTATGTTTCAGAGGAAAATAAATACGTATTTGAATACGGATAAGTATATATTCAATTTACTGCATGAGAAAAAATAGAATGTATAAGAAATGTAATCATAGATTATTTTTTCTTTTCGGTGCAATTAAGAACCACTTTTTATTTTCTCAGAACATGAAAAACATTACCAACATTTCGTTTATGATACACACAAAATAGCCTAAGTGGCAAATAGCCTAAGTTGGGCTAGATAGTCTAAGTTGGTTGCAAATAGCCTATGTTGGGCAACTTAGGCCTAATTTGGGTGCAAGTAGTCTAACTTGTGCTAGATAGACTAAGTATATATAAATAAAATATGTTTAAGACTAAATAGGGCTATATAACCTAAATAGGGCATAAATAGTTAAAGTTGGGTGCAAATAGCCTAAATTGGGCTGGATAGCCTAAGTATATATAACACATGTATCGTATTTGTGATCGTTTATGCACACATACACATGTTACGTGTACGTGTGCGTAGATTTGGAGGTGCCCTCTATTCCAAGGCATAAGTGTACAAATATATAAGTGTAAGGATTTGAAGAGGAGTCCACTAATCAGAGGTGTACGATTTTCAGGAGTGTCCATTATGGAGGTCTTATTGTATATATATATTTAAACTAAAAAAAAAATATTGTGTACATTCTTTTGAAAAAGCGGGCCAACCCGACCCCGACCCGCAAGAGTTAAAACGCAACCCGAAACTGACCTGAACCTGAAACAATGAGAGCCAACCCGATCCGAACCCGAACCGCAACGAAAAAGTATAGCGCCAAACCGACGTTCGGGTCGGGTGCGGGTGAAAGCGGGAAACCCGTCCCGATGCAGGACTCTACTAATATTCCAATATTTATATAGATTGTTTTACATGTAGGTTATTTTTGTAACATCCTTTTTATCAGCATTTCTCTCGTTTTTCTCCGCGTTTTACTAATTTTTACCATACATTTGCAATTTTACCAAAATAACGTAAAGAGTACTAATTTTAAAAGTAAATATTATTCTAATAATTTTTACTATGTGCATAACATACTTTTAACGTTCTTTCACAGTACATCTAACGGATATATATACAGGGTCATCGAAAAAGAATGCCGGGATTTTGCAACCTTATAAATAATTAATTCTTAAACATATGGAAAAAATTCTAGCGTTGAAATGTTTTGAAACGATGTAAGTTTTTCCTCCGCTCACTAGATGGCGTGCAGCCTTGAATGAGAAGTTCCCCAACTCGTGAATTGGACGAGATGGCACAATTCCGTGGCCTCCACGAAGCCCTGATCTTACGCCTCTGGACTTCTTTTTCTTAGGATACATTAAGAACGTTGTGTACAGTGAAAGAATAACTCATATCAGCCATTTAAAACGTCGAATCATAGTCACAAGAGATGTTTTCACAGGACATGGAAGGAGATTGAATATCGCCTGGACGTCTTTCAAGCGACTAATTGTACATTTATCGAAACGTATTGAAATGGATATAACTTGGTACTTTTCGTAATATTTTAAAACTGAATTTATGTTCCTATGTGTTTCTTTTTTTGCTTAATACAAATTTGTAATCCCGGCATTCTTTTTTGATGACCCTGGATTACTAAACATTCTTAAACATGTTTCTCCTATGTCGTTTCTGATGAGCTTTCATATCTAGATCAAAGTAATGAAAGTATACACGATGTGGTTTTTTGAGTATCCTTTATGCTTAATAATTTGTGGTATTTATAAAAATTTAAATTACATTGGCTTTATTCAATAAGAAATGCCAAAGTCAGATTCATTACTGTTTTTAACACTTTCCAACATAGTTGAAAAGTGTTTATGAATTCGGTTTGTCTGTCTGTCTGTCTGTGCTCTAACTCGCGTAAATATACTCGAATTGTCACGAAATTGATATATGTTATTGATGTTCACTATGGCATATCTACTTTCCAATCTTCAGAAACTATATCTAATTAAGTAAACTTACTTCGTATGCATATCCACTTGTGAGTTCTTTAACTCGATAAATTTTGTTATTTTCATCATTTTTAGGGTTCCGTGCTTAAAAAGTAAAAACGGAACCATTATAAAATCACACCTGTGTCTGTCTGTCCGTCTGTCAGAGTCCTTTTACCCGTAAACTATGGGAAGTAGAAAGTTCAAACGTGGGAAATTTAAAAAGCCTATTGACCCACATTTTTTCAGATTATTAGCCATTCACAAATATGTTTAAGAAATATTTAGGGGGTCAATTAAGTTACTTCAAAAAACAATTTTTCTTTTTGTATATCGTGTGGGATATCATGCGAAAGATCTCGTAATATCGAACTCAAAAATATATATTTTTTAAATTTTAGGTCTTATATTTTCAGAGATATCGTCGAAAATGCATTCCAAAAATATCCCTCCCCCCTCCCCCTCTTCTATTTCTGAATCTACTGAAAGTAAATTTATGAAAATATTAGGGGTCGCAGGAGTTTATTTAAACCTTGCAAGAAAAGTATAGCGATTTTGCTAGATTACATAGGTTTTAAGAAAAACATATTTTCCGTTACACACAAACTTTACTTTTCAGACGGTCAACGGGGGAGTTGACGGGCGCTCGAGGTATCTATCAACGAGGGATCATCCAAGGATATTTGATATAGATTTTCGAAAAAAGACTGTGGGTAATTAGCCGAGATATTAATTAATTTACTTGAAAAATTAATTCGTTTTATATATTAGGTAGGGTATCTTTAGTAAGATCTCGGAACACCGAACTAAAAAATATATATGTTTTAACTTTGGTATGACATTTTCAGAGATATTGTCGAAAAGCTACTGTAAAAATTTGCCTCTCCCCTCCTATTTCTGAATCTACTGAAACTAAAATTAGGAAAATGTTTGAGTTGTTTCATGAACTAACTAATATAACCCATGATAATAACAAGAATTTATTACAGTAATGTGAAAAGAGCTTTTCTTAATTTATGAAGCATTATTATTATTATTATTAATATATATATTTTTTTTTGCATTGTAGAATTGATCTTAATATTTTATGACTGAAATAATGAAAATGTAACAGCAGTTGGGGATATTCGAAGTAAAAGTATTAGAATATTTAAAGAAAAATACTTTGAATAATATGGTTTTTAATTATAATAAACATATTTTTGTATCATAAAGAAAAAAAAAAAGTTATTTAAATTTAAAAAGTTTGCAGACTCTATTAGCATAAATATGAAAATTCAAAGTAATTTTTTAATAATTATATAATTTTTTTAAAATAAATAATCATATTTACGATGAACATTAAATGAAATTTTCAAAAATTACTTGACTTTGATGCAATTTTAGTAAAAAGAAACAGTTTACCAGTGAAAATGTACGTTACCGTTTACATCATTTTCACAGGTAAATATATCTTATTCTTTAAATATCTGCTTTAATTTTGGAGTTGGTGGAAAGATCACTCAAAATGAAGTTATTTTCAATTATAGAAAACAATTTTTTTTTACGAATTTAAATGCAGGCTTTCTGTTAAAGATGATATCATTATGATGTTTCAACTGCAAACCCATTCATTTTTTAGGGCCTTTGAGACAGTTTTAAAAAATATCTATTCAACTGAAATAAGTTTTCTGTAAAATTTTAATTAGTTAATAGCATTAATTATAATTCTCAATGTTTCCATCAAATTTTCTCTTTGTTCATAACAATGGAATGCTATAATATCCTCGGATAGTTACAAGTATTTGATATTGATTTCATTTGGCAATTCGCAATATTCTCGAAGCAATTGATATGAATTACATACATAATGTCAAATTTTAATATATAAGATTAGAATCAGAAGAAAATACCAAAATCATAAAATCTTTCACAGTATTTTAAAGAAGATTTTTAGGTAGATTTCGTAAGAAATACTATCTATTACATTCTCCGCTAAGTTGGAATTTTTGAAAATTTTTTGCAGATCTACGCCGATTATGACTCCCAGAACCCAAAACCACCCACAGTTCAAAACTTTATCTACCTATATATCTATCTATGTCACTTTTTTATGCGCACGATAACTTCAATAAATTCGCAAAAATCTCTTCCAAACTGATACATAAAATAAAGGGACATAAAATCTCGGTCAAGTTCGTTAATGGGCAAAATCGAACCAGGGGAGGGGGACATTTTTTGTGAAAACAGAAAAAAACCCATAACTTCTTAATTATGACACGTATTAAATCCGTATAAAGTTATTATTACTTCTAGGAAAAGGGCCGTAAATTTATGTATGACATATTTTTGATATCATTAAAAATTGCCCCAAAGGAGGGGGAAAGGGGGGGGGGGGGGTTCATAAGAAAAAAATTCATAACTTCGTCAATTCACAAGATATCAAATCAGCTTAATTTTTTTATAAATCCTCTTAATATTATCTAAAACTTTTATATTGACAAGTTTTTTATAGGACCAACCCTTATAGCAATAAAATAAATAAATAAATAAATAAATAAATAAATAAATAAATAAATCCTTCCGGCCCCGCCTGCAAACAAGTTATATTTCGATGTGGGCGGTCCCAACCGCGGCATCATGGCAAAAAGGTCATTTCTTCCGCAATTCCCAACAAACAGGCGCCCCACGGTCTGCGTCTTCGAAATCTACCTCTTCCTGCAGGCCGAGCCGTCAGGGATTTTCTTTTCTTTTTTTATTAATCGCTTCTTTTAATTATTTCTGTATAAACTCAACTCGTTTTAGTTCAATTTCTCACGTTTAAATTTTAATAAAATTAAATCTATTACCAATGTTTATTTCAGACGATGACATACAGCAAGAAGAAGCTGCTAGAGCTGAAATGGCAAACGGACCCAGGAATTTTTTCTTTGTGTGCTTTATATAGCTTAATGTTGTGAAGAACAGATCGTTTTATCAAAATATAGTTATTTTGTCAAAATATTTTGAAAATTGTAAACAAGAAGACGATTTTGTCCCTGAAATAAAACAAGTTTTGCAAGCATTAAAGTGGCTCCTGTATTCTCTTTTTTTAAATTTAAGAGTTAATAAATTTTATAAAATCCTAAATTCAGATTTATATACAAACACATAATTATATTGAAATATTTAACAGGAAACAGTTAAACTATCTATTATTTTTTTTAACCAATTCTATTTGAAACTATAGAACTATACTACATGAAACCAAAGTTGTTTTAAAGTTTAAATTTAAGTGGTAATTTTTTTGAATATGTTCAAAAAACAAGAAATAATTATTTCTGATGTTTCATCTCATAATACAAAAGAAAGACTCTTTTAATATACCATTAAGAAGTAGAATCTAATACAATGCTTTTCGAAATAAATAATCTATTTTTCACCAGGCGCTAAAGGACGTCCTAATACTACTAGAGAAAAGGAAATTTTTTATCTGCTTTCTTAGTGGTAGGATAGACTACATAATTTTTAGCACTCTACAGGAAATTATCAGCTGCGGAGACAGGAAAAAAGGCTTTGTTCATACCCCAATAGCAAACGCTGAACGTTAGAGGGCTAAACCTTAAGGTATATTAAATTTTAATTTAAGCAACTCTATATTTATCTCTATATTTATATCTTTATGCAGTTTACACACAGATTAAATAAAATAATTTATTTCTTTATTTCGCACCTGTTTTTAAAATAATAAAATAGTTTAGCGTTTCTCTTTAATTTCACGCTCTTCCTGGATAGAAGTGCAATTATTAATGCATTTTTAAATGAATAAAAATTATGGCATCATTCCTACCTGTACCTGAAATAGTAGATATTGATGTTCTTAGCAATGTGTACATTTTCTCGCTCTTGTGGATCTGAGAAATCTTGTTCTTCCAAAGGACTCACAATTAATTTGTTTGAAAAATCAGTTTTACAAACATTTTGCTGAACAGTTAGGGTGCCAATTTCGTAATTTATAAAACATACGGGAAAATGGCCAAATTGGTTGAGCAGTACGAATATCTGGATTAAATGACTGTATTGACTTTTTTCCGAAGTAAGTTCTGTTTCACGGTGAAATCTAAAAGTTATCATTTCACAAAAATATTTGTATTTGTAAAGTAATTCCATTAAATTATTTTTACTACGTGGGTTTTACACAAACAACAGTTTCCTAGAGAGAAATAATATATACGGGGTGTGCCAAAAGTCCTTACACATTCTAAAATTATTAAAAAATCAAGTAAATAACGTAGGAAACTGTGGCGTGAACGAAACGACTCATGATCTAAAGATTTGCTGTAGCAAATTGAAAATTTTAAATCTGAAAATTACCTATAGATGGCACCATACCTTCTATGTTGCAAAAAAGCGTAAAAAAAACTCAAGATAAAGCAGAGATCAAATTATTAATCAAATTATTAATAAATTATCAAATTATTTTAAACAGTCTACTACCATTGTTCACCATGTGCGCTATTTGCTGGTCGAACCACGTCCAAACATCTCTCAATTTCATTCTGTGAAGACGCGAAAACTTTTTGGTTTCCGTCTGTTTGGCTGTCTGTTTGTCGTATCCGCAAAAACTGCCGTAAAAACGTCCGATTAGGTTTTATTTTTGATGGGTATGTTGTTGAGGTAACCGTAGTTAGCTGTATAGCTTCTAGTTACATTTGGTTCATTCGTTCGAAAAATATAGAACATTTCTTTTTAGCTCATAATGCTTTCCTATGGGAATGAAGATGATTTTCAAATTTCATTTTCAACTGAATTGAAAATCACATATTTGAATAATGGATTTAAACATAAAATTATGGATGCTAAATTTTCGATATGGAGGTTTTATATATATCCAATAGCTTTGAAAATTTGCCGATACATTTATTAGAATTTAGTAATTAATTATTTAAATTATTGGAAATTTTTTTGCATATGTTCGGGAAATCTTAATAATATTATTAATGCGATTGTGTGTGTGAATGTTTGGCTGAAGTAAACGTGAAAACGGATGATTTAATGACCCTGTATCTTCGCATATAGATGTATTAGAACCCAAAAATGAACATAGGGTAGGTGTTATTTATTATTTTCAAACATTTTTCTTAATAATTTAAAATTTCATTATTTTCATACAGAATCAATGAATATTTTTCTTGTTAAATTTAATTAACTATTTTACGTTGCTAAGCATTATCGTTGCCATTAAATACAAAACCTGGAATAATATTTTCCCCATCAATTAATTTTCCATTTAACGATTTCCACGTGAAAAATGAAAATAAAAAAGAATTGGAAAGAAAATGAATTGCCGTAATATTTGAAACAAAAATATGTAGTGTTTGTTATTATACATGAAGTATGAATATCGATTACGTTGAGAAGAGGTTTTCTAGCAAAAATTGCGTTATAATTAGAAGAACAAATGAAAAATAATTATATTATTAAGAAAAGATTTCTGGACCATGGAACTTTGAAAAGGATCCTCCTTGGCTTGGACAAATATGACGTCATATTGGAAATAAAACATGCATTTTCAATTATTCGTAATAATAAAAGGTGCATGAAAATCAGTATATAGTAAAAGTACATGGATAATGACGTCATAATTAAAATGAAAAACTGAAATATTTTTTATCGCTTCTAATTAATAAGCTTGAATGTCAGTTAGATACAGATGTGAGTTTTCTACCAAGATCCACGTTATGATTACGAGGAAAGGAAAATTAACAAGAATTATATTATTAAAAAGAGATTTCTCTTGGAACAAAGTGACGTCATATTTGAAATAAAACGGGAATTTCCAAATATGTTTTTAAAAGAGCGTGAATCAATTTTATACAGTAATAATATAAGGATCAGTAAGTATAGAAAGTAGATGAGTTTCACACCATATTTAAAACGAAAAATTGAAATATTTGTTTAACTATATACTGATTATTGAGTATGAAAATATCAGTTACACACAGATAAGAGTTTTCTGCCAAAATTCACTAAAATAATTAATCATAATAATCACTCAAGCGTGCTGGTTGGGAGAGCATAATAATATATAGAAATCAACATTCTTGAATGAAATCTGGTAATTCATGATTTTTGAAGGAATTGGAGAAATGCAGTAAATATCATTTTCTTGTTACGAGATTCTGGTGTATTTCAGGTAAAATAATACTAACGATTTGTCTTTTTCTTGGTTTAATATACGAACACATAACACGCAGACAGACACATCAAACACTAAAAAGATATTAAACAGTAAATAAACATATTCGAGAAAATTTTAAAATCTAATTCTGGAAGCCGCATTTTGCTTCCTTTAGATCCGAGCACCTCATGATACTGAAATTAATTCTATTGTGTCACAGAGGGGACTCCCCGGTAGACAGACAGTCGGCGCCAATCTCCGCCGCTCACGTGATTTGCAACACACTGCCCCACCATGAACATAGGGGTGTTCATCACTAAACATATATATATAACAATACAAATTAAATGAAATACAATCATTAAATAATAATACAAGTTATACAAATTAAATCAAATACAAACATAGAATAATAATAAAATTATACATACTTCAAGGCTAATTTAAAAAAAGAGAGAGTTCAACACTGATTCAACTAAATAAAGGAAGAAGAAAATTTATATTAAAGTCCAGTTATTAAAGTTCAAATTTTATCTCAGTCCATTATAGTTCAAGATTGAAAAGCAGTTGTACAGGTCTGTTCAATATGGACTTTTCAGTCTTAATTTTACAGGCTCTCACCTTGCCATCTCTTCCAGGAAATATTTCTATAATTTTACCTAAACTCCAGAAATTTCTGGGTAATTTATCATCTTTAATTAAAACAACATCACTTATTTTAAATTGGGGAAGATTGGTTTTATTTAAACTTTGGTGGGCTGACCTCAAATTTAATAAGTATTCATTCTTCCATCTATACCAAAACAGCCGCATCAATTTTTCCCGATAGTTAAAGGCTTTAAGCAATTCTTTCCTAGAAGAGAAATTAGAGTCAAGGTGAAGCCGTACGGGGGGGGAGAGAAGATATTCTTCTCCCTATTAAAAAATGGGCAGGAGTTAATGGTAGGGGGTCCTGCCTTTCATCACTTATGTATGTCATGGGTCTGGAGTTCACCATTCCTTCAACCTCAATAAGTACTGTATGCAACTCATTAAGGGTCAGAGAAGATCTGCCCAATGTCTTCCGCAGCGCAGTTTTTACAGACCTTACCATTCTTTCATAAAATCCGCCCCACCAGGCGGCCCTTTCCACTATATACTTCCATTTGACGTTATTGGAAGCAAAAAATTCTTTCACCTCTGGATGAGTCACTATAGTCCATAGTCTCTTAAGTTCTATTTCAGCGAGTTTAAATGTTCGTGCATTATCGGAGTAAATAACGGAACATAATCCACGACGAGCGATGAACCGTCTAAAGGCAAGTAAGAATGTTTGTGTTGACAAATTGTCAACAAGTTCCAGGTGGATATTTCTTGTCACAGCACACGTTATTAGTAATATATACTGTTTATTGTCAGGATCTTTCACAAATAACGGTCCTGCGAAATCGACTCCTATTACGCTATATGGAGCTGCCTGTTCGACACGATCCGGTGGCAATGGAGCTATCGTCTGGTCTCCTGGAATTGATGAAAACCTTTTGCAAATAATGCATTTTTTCAGTTGATTTTTTATTGTTTGTCTAGCTTTTAGTAACCAGAATTTTTCTCTCACTTGTACGAGTGTGTGAGAAACTGCTGAATGAAATACTCTAACATGAGCATGCTAAATTATCAATTCGGAAAACTTCGTTTTGGACGGAAGAATTATCGGGTGTTTTTCATCCGTTGAAAAATCAGCTTTCCCAAGTCGACCAGAGACACGCAGGACGCCTTCGGAATCAAGGAATGGGTTCAAACAAAGCAAGTGCGAGTCTTTTGGAAGAGGTTTGGCATTTTTTAAACACTGTATTTCATTAGAAAAAAATTCACTTTGAACTAGCCTTATCCAATACAGCTCTGCTTCTCGAAAATTTTCTGGTGTAAGTGCACAGACTTTCTCGTGATTGCCCTTTAGCAATTTTATAAAATATATCACGTAAGCAGTGACTCTTAACAATTTTTTTAGGCTACTAAATTTTTCTATATCAATTATTTTTTCATTAACAATGATTGAATTAACTATTATTTCGCCTTTGCATTCATTTTTAATTTCTGGAATGAATGATTTGATTTTTAGCTTATTTTCTTTCGGCCAATCAATTTCGGGATTAATAAGCCACTCAGGACCATACCACCAGCGTCTTGAATTTATTAGCTCTTTGGAAGAGAGCCCCCTAGTAAGCATGTCTGCCGGGTTATCCTTGCTATTAACATGCCGCCAAGAACTAGGATCGGTCATTTCCTGAATTTCAGCTACGCGGTTTGCAACATACGGTTTCCACTTGGCGGCCGATCCCTTAATCCAGTGCAAAACTATAGTAGAATCGGACCACAAAATTATATTTTCAATATAACTGAAAAGATGTTTAATATGGTTGGCAATTCTGGCAGCTGTTAAAGCTCCTAAGAGCTCCAATCGCGGTAAAGTAACTCTTTTTAAAGGAGCAACTCGCGATTTTGAAATTATATAGCAAGTATTAAAATGGCCTTCTGATGTCCTGTATCTAAAATAGGCTACAGCTCCGTATGACTTTAACGAAGCATCAGAAAAAACATGAACTTGAACTTTGTTTACTGTTACATCTGAATCAAAATAATATCTAGGTATTTTCATATTTTCTAGTAGTTTTGTTTCTTTATACCACGTTTGATATTTATTTACAATTTCTTCGGAAAATGTGTCATCCCAGTCAAGACCAGATTCCCACAATTCCTGCAAGAGGAGCTTAATTCTAATCATAAAGGGATTGAGGAATCCGATAGGATCAAATATTTTAGCAGCAGTGTGGAGAACGTGTCTTTTGGTGAATTTTAAATCACCGTTTGACGCTAAAGATGTCTAATCTATGGACAGAAAGTCCTCCTTATTGTTCCAATTTATTCCTAGTATTTTAAGGTTTGATTGTTTTTCTTCTACTTCAATTACAGGGTCGGCATTCTTCCACTGTTCCTTTAATTCTACAGAATTGGAGTTAAATTTCCGTAACTTCATATTCGCGTCTTTAAAAATTGAAACTGCACAAGATGACAGCTTAAAAGCTTCTGGTACCGTAGATGCTCCGTGAATCAAGTCATCTACGTATAAATAATTATCTAACATGTGGTATGCGATGGGATTGGCCTCCTTATAATTTTTAATGTGTTTTTTTAGAGTTGAAGCTAACAGGTAGGGGGAACTGGTGAGGCCAAAACAATGTCGATTAAAATGATATAAGGTTGGTGGTTTATTTATGTCGCAGTCATCAAAATATAAAAAACATAAATAATCCCTGTCACTCCTCGAAACCTCTATTTGCAGGAAGGCTCGGGCCAAATCCCCACAAAAGGCAATTTTATGCCGCCTGAAATTCAGTATAACATCTACGAGATTAGGATTTAAATTTTCCCCAGAGAAAAGACATTCATTTAAACTTTTGTTACTACCCTGTCGACTGCTCGCATCATAAACAATTCTAGTTTTAGAGCTAGAAGAATTTTCTCTAAAAACCGCTCTATGAGGCATTACGTAATCTACAGAAAAATTATCATTACACTTTTGAATAATTCCCTCATTCAATTGTTCCTTCATAATTTCATTATATCTTAAAAATAAAGATTGATCATCTTTTAACCGTCTTTCCAAAACTGCAAATCTTTTTTCCGCGACTTGGTAATTGTTACATAAATTTTGTCTATCCGTATCGCATCGCCACAAAAGTGGTGCTACATACCTACCATTTTCGAAACATATTTCCTTCTCGAATTTATTTATGACCTCAAAATGTTCATCATCTTGTTTATCTTTTTGATTAAATAGAAACGATTCCATTTCCCATAAGTTTCTTAAGTCATTATCTATTGACGAGCATATTATTTTTAAACAGGAAGTACTCTGTAATTTAGCGCCATAAATTCTACCTAATAAAGTTTTCCCAAATATCGTTGGTTGAATAAACAACGATTGATTTATTTTTTTAACTTCTCCAATTATCGTTGAAAACATATAATCAGCACCTAAAAGAATTTGGATGGGTTTTGCATGAATAAATGTGTCAGCAAATTCATTTTCATTAAGACCGAGCTTATTTATTAACTGAGAATCAACTGAGGCGATAATTTTCGCTCCGCTAATGACCTCTGACACAAGCGCTTCAATTTGTATGTCAGCGTAGGGGGGAACGCGACTGCGTACTGTAATATTCACAACATCGAACTCTTGTTCTATGGCTTTGCGGTTTCCGAACGTATAAACTAGAAGCCTTTCCTTTTTCCTAGGTTTTAATTTCAAAGCTGTCGCTAGACTTTTTGTAAGGAACGTTCTAGAAGAGGCCGAGTCATATAAAAGCCTCGTATATAAGGTTTTAGAGATACCTAGCACCTGTACACAAGCAGTTTGTAATAATGTTGAATATTTTTCGGAGGAATTTTGAGTCTTAATAACTGACGATAATACAGTTTGGTTTTCGAGAATTCGGGAAGATTCGGGTGTTTCCGCATTTTCAACGGGACGATTTTTATCTTTCTTAGTGGGGCAAAATAAATAATTATGCTGATAACTTTGGCATAATTCGCAAGGTTGAATTTTTACTTTACAAGAAGATAATAGGTGATTTTTATTCAAACATCGATAACACCTCCCACTTCTTTTTAACTTATAACGTTTTTGTTCGTCCGAGATTTCCTTACATTTTAGACTATAATGATTTGAATTGCAAAATATGCAAACATTTTTTACAACCGTCTTAAGCGCGACTGAAGTGGGAACATTAGTTTTTAATCTAGTCGGATTTTTTCTTTCCCATCGAGATGTTTCATTATTTTTCAAGGAAATTCCTGACACCGCGTTAGCCGCTTCTCGTGATTCTATTTCAAACTTTATAAAATTCATTAATTCATTGATGTCATCAGATTTATCAACATTTTTTTTTCTTTGAAATTCTACAACCAAATTATGGGGTAATTGCCTTAAAATTATTGGAATAAGTAAATATCCGAAATTATCTGAAGCCACCCCCATCGCTTGTAAATTTCTAATGCTAACTTCACATTCATCGTACAATTCTCGTAACGATCTGGTATTTGAAGCAGACTTTACAGGCTCAATTTCTAATAGTTTATTTATAAACCCACTAATCAAATATTCTGTTTTTCCATATCTGTTTTCTAGTAAATCTAGAGACGATTTATAATTTTGTTCATTTAGAGCAAATCCTGAAATCGTTTTATAAGCTTCTCCTGACAGAAACGATTTCAAATATATGAATTTTTCAATGCTACTCAAGTTTTCATTAGAATCTATAGTACTTTTAAAACTATTTATAAATTCAAGAAATGTGTTAGGATCACCTTTAAATATTGGTATAGTTATCTTGGGTAAATTTATTGTAGGTGATCGTGTATTAGGATACGGAATTGTACTGGCATTTGTACTGGCATTTGATGCAGTACTTGTATTGCTCAGTTCAGCGTTAGCTTTAAACTTTTTTAATTTTCCTTTAATTTTAAATTTTGCTTCATTAATGGTATCGTCATACTCAATACTGTTTTGAATTTCTGCTTCAAAAAGAGTAGTATCAGATATTAACTCTTCAATTTTAGGATTTATTAACTTTAATTCCTCTTGTTTTTCAATTAAATTGTTCAAATATTCCGAGAGTGTCTCAAAATCATTTTCATTTTCTAAATCTACACTTTCCATAAATGTTTCAATTTTTGTAATAAATTTCGTACAGGCAGTTTTAATTACCTTGCGCTTTGATTTTAATTTTTCGAGATTCATTTTTAAAAACAACTAAAAGGTACAGTACCTGATTTTGCCGGGATATAATCTTAATCCAGTAAGTCGTCTTCGAAAATGTTGAACTTAATCTTGATGATAATCACTAATCACTTGGAGCAATACATTCATTATCATGAACTTTAATATTAAAGCTCCCGGGTTTGTTGTCACCATAAAATAATTAATCATAATAATCACTCAAGCGTGCTGGTTGGGAGAGCATAATAATATATAGAAATCAACATTCTTGAATGAAATCTGGTAATTCATGATTTTTGAAGGAATTGGAGAAATGCAGTAAATATCATTTTCTTGTTACGAGATTCTGGTGTATTTCAGGTAAAATAATACTAACGATTTGTCTTTTTCTTGGTTTAATATACGAACACATAACACGCAGACAGACACATCAAACACTAAAAAGATATTAAACAGTAAATAAACATATTCGAGAAAATTTTAAAATCTAATTCTGGAAGCCGCATTTTGCTTCCTTTAGATCCGAGCACCTCATGATACTGAAATTAATTCTATTGTGTCACAGAGGGGACTCCCCGGTAGACAGACAGTCGGCGCCAATCTCCGCCGCTCACGTGATTTGCAACATTCACAGCATGATTATTAGGAAAAGAAAAATGAACATGAATCTGATCATCTGCTTGTAATTAATTCTCAGCTACTCCGCTTAGATTTTCGAACACAACGTGATTTAGTTAACACGGGTTATCATTAATCCGAGGATGTCATATAAACTCTGAGAATATAAAATTTTGATTTAAGTTCCGGTATATATATATATTCATTAATGTTAACGACATTTTTCTTAAAACGGCAACTAAATTACTCCCTTTTTGTGGATAAAAAGAAGAAATAAAACTGATAAATTTATTTTTTTACGCCATTTTCTCATTAAACCTGAAAAAAGAATTTATTTTCAATTTGAATAGAGGGTGATAACAAAATCTTGATTACAATAAAATTTTCGAAAAATAAAAACATATTTCCACATATTCAAACTTTATGAATCAAATTATTCTGCGGAACAAAAATCGACATGTCAACATATTGAAATCAACACGTCAATATGTCACCATATTGAAATCAACACGTCAATATGTCAACATATTGAAATCAACATATTGAAATCATTTAGAAATCAAGATTTGTTTCAGCTATCGATTAAACCAAGGAGGCAAATTTAAGCTCCTTGCATTTAGGTATACAAATTATTGCTCCCTATTCACAAGCATTGAATTTAAAGTAAAAGCATATACTATTTCTAATTAAATATTTTTGAAGGATGGCTGTTAAAACGTTCACAAAGTCGTTAAAAGTAAAATGGTTTATCAGGTAAAATTAACATTTGATTTTACCCAATTCGTCGATTTCCTCGATTTTATTTGGCCCTCCTTTTTCCATTGGTTGAAGTTTCATTTTCGAGATTATTTGGCACAAAATTTAACTTTTTTTAAAACTGAATTATGTCGAGGCCTTATAACAAAGAAATACCGTATTTTTTCCCTATGAAATGTAATAAAGAGTTAGTTATTTATTTATGTTTTTAATTATCGGGAGTAAAATATTTTGCTCAACTAATGCATTTATTCTTCTTTCAATGTTCCGTGAACAAAGTCACGGGTAACAGCTAGTATAAAATATTTTGTGTTCATAGTTTTTACAAATTTTAAAATGCATTTCATTTTACTTTTCTCTATAATTTATTAGTTGCTTACAAGCCATATTTCAAAAAATATCAAAATAATAAAATTAAAGTAACTCGCACTATTTTGCTGCAAAATTTTATTAGCAAAATAAATTATTTTCGGGTGATTTTAGTATTTTATTGACATAAAGAGAATTTATTTTTATACAAGTTACCGTTGAACTGCTATAGAATGATTACTCAAATATTTTTTTCCAAAAGAAAATTACAAAAACATTCAACGTGTAATTTGGATTCAAGTCTCGTAGTATGAGTTTACATTTGTATATGTATATTTCTTTCATGATATATTATTCATTTTCTGGAACAGATGTGGATGTTTCGTCGTTGAAAAGCTAATAAAATTTTAAAAATAGGATAAAATCACTAGTACAACGAGGTGGTTAATCTAAAGGAAATTAGAGTAGTAAAACGATCCTGAAATATTACAATTACTGGAAATTGAGAACATAAAAAGCTATTACAAAAAATACTTTATAGCGCCAAATCACGTTTGCTATTTAGTGAATTGGCAGTGGGCACGATTATGAATGATTACCCAATAGGTTTAAAAGTTTCGAAATATGCCTATTTTGGGGAGATTTTAGTATGCTATTGCCACCGAGTTAGATCAGGATGTATTTAGATAAAATAAATATTATAGAATGACCATCTAAACTGTTTCTCCGAAACAGAAATTGTAATAACACTAGATTTCTAAAATAGATATATGTGAAATGTAGTAGATTCAGTTTACATTTCTATAAGTTGCTTTTGTAAATGAGATATTATTCAACTTATCCATCAGATGCAGCGGTTTCGTGGTTGGCAGGTAAGTAAATATTACTATTTGGGTATTAGGATAACATGAAATTATTTTCGAAATAGTTTCTTATCCTAATAAAACCACTGTGTAGAACGAAATCCAAGATATACTAGAATCATTCGCACAATCAATAGAAAATCACGAAAATATATTTAATAAGATTACGGGGGGTTGAGGGGGCAGAGCCCCCCTGAAGAAATGTATTTTTTTATCTTAAAATTTTCAAGAATAAGAAGTTCATACACTCAGAAAAAGGAATTGATTAAAACTACAGAACATTTTTGTTGAGTACATTTTGGTTGTTTTAGCAAAATTGGAGTAAAATTGAACGATTTTACTTTAATTAACAAAACAGTTTTGCTGATGATACAAAATTCTTTTTTGGACTTGAAAAAAAAGTGGTTTTCAACAACAAAAAAATTTTTTTGTTGATTCAAACAAAATTTCCATTGACCTATATTTAAACAAAATTTTTGTTTAAATATGGGTCAATAAAAATTTTGTTTGAATCAACAAAAAAATTTTTTTTTTGCAATTCCAAAAAAAAAATTTTGTATCGTCAGCAAAAATGTTTTGTTAATTGAAGTAAAATGGTTCAATTTTACTCCAATTTTGCTAAAACAACAAAATGTACTCAAAAAATATGTTTTGTAGTTTTAATCAGTTTCTTTTTCTGAGTGTAATAATTTCAGAATATCATTGCATAAAAAGTGTTTAATTTAACGCTTCCAATTTCTGAAACCTCCGAAGTATTTTATATGTCTATAAATATATATGTAATTTTAAAATTTTAATTTGCGGATTGTAAGATGTAAATATTATGAAAAATGAGATTAAAAAACTATGACTTTAAGAGCTGACGCTGAGGCTCCTGATCTGCAGATTTACTAGTTTAGTTTTGTTTTTACAACATTGAAGACACAACGCCATCTTTGATCTTTGTGCAAAGTTTTGAATTAACTTTTTAATTTGCTTAACGGGATGTTCTCCCGGAAAACTGAAAAAACACAATTTTTCTTTTTTTTCATTGATACATTATAGTGCCTTGAAAATACAATGAAAACCGATTTTTGTATGGTTGGTTGTATGAGGTTTAATGACACAAAGTCTCTTTTGAGACATGCTGCGCCTTTTAGTTACACTCTATAGTCGTGACAACCAGTTTAACGGACTGGTGTCACATTGATATAAGGGCTGATCATAAATTTTAAAGGCATTTTTCTTTTAACAAAATTGCTTTAATCGGTGTACGTTGTACACCTAAACCGTTCAAGTTATCAATGTTACCTTCAAAAATGTAAAATTTTTAATAATTTCGATTTATTAAACAGTTTTGAAAATGAAATATTAGTGCCAAAAATACTACCTCCAACTTCAAAAAGCCAACATTTTATGAAATTTGGATTTATCTTATCAATTTCATTTTTGGAATTCAACTAATTTAAACTATTTTAGGAACCCATGTGATTTTCACTTTCTTCTATCTTTACAAGAAGAAAGTATTGGATTCATTAAAATTTTCGACTTCCGGTTTTCGACGGATTTATACGTTTTAGAAGGTCCTGAGCACGATTTGACTGTTTTCAGAAAATGTCTGTATGTGACTCTGTCTGTGAATCTGTCTGTCTGTATGTAACAAAAATTTTGTGGGTAAAAATCGCCCAATAGGTGGCGCTGCTATGCTGCATTTCCACAATAGCTTTATCTCAAGAACAAATGCACTCATTTTCATCAAACTTCAGATTCAGTTATACCTTGACATAAATAGATGCTGATTACATTTTTGTGTAGATATCCTAATAAAAAGAAAACTGCCCAGTTAAACTGAGGGCATTGAGCTCACAGGCTATTCACACTAATTGTATATTATACTCGTATTTCAAAGAATTTGAAATAAGCCCCTTGAAAAATAAAGAAATCGACAATATATTAAGGGGGGGGGTTATCCCCCCGTTACCCCCTCATAGTTAACTAATGAACCCCTTAAACTAATCTGGGAAGCCTCTTATTACAATGAATATATATATACAAAATTTGAAGAAAATCGGATAAGGCTGCATGAAAAACCCATTTATCGAAATTAAGGGGGATTAGCCCCCCCCTTCCCCCTTTAAATTTAACCAATGAACCCCCAAAACTATTCAGAGAAGCGCATTATCACAATGAACCTATATACAAAATTTGAAGAAAATCGGATAATTCTGCTTGAAAAACCCATTTATATAAATTAAGGGGGGATTGGCCCCCGTCCCCCCCTTTATACTTAACCAATCAATCCCGAAAACGAATCAGGGAAGCGTCTTAACCCAGTGAACCTATAAACAAAATTTGAAGGAAAACGGAATAATTCTGCAGGAAAAACCCATTTAAATAAATTAAGGGGGGAATTAGCCCCCCCCCATTCCCCCCTTTATACTTAACCAATCAATCCCAAAAAAACTAATCAGGGAAGCCTCTTATTACAATGAATATATAAATACAAAATTTGAAGAAAATCGGATAATGCTGCATGAAAAACCCATTTATCTAAATTAAGGGGATTAGCCCCCCCCTTCCCCCTTTATACTTAACCAATGAACCCCCAAAACTATTCAGAGAAGCGCATTATCACAATGAACCTATATACAAAATTTGAAGAAAATCGGATAATTCTGCTTGAAAAACCCATTTATATAAATTAAGGGGGGACTGACCCCCGTCCCCCCCTTTATACTTAACCAATCAATCCCGAAAACGAATCTGGGAAGCGTCTTAACCCAATGAACCTATAAACAAATTTTGAAGCAAATGGGATAATTCTGCATGAAAAACCCATTTATATAAATTAAGAGGGGGTTTAGCACCCCCCGTTCACCCCCCCCTTTATACTTAACCAATCAATCCCGAAAACTAATCAGGGAAGCGTCTTAACACAATGAACATATAAACAAATTTTGAAGCAAACGGGATAATTCTGCATGAAAAACCCATTTATATAAATTAAGAGGGGGTTTAGCACCCCCCGTTCACCCCCCCTTTATACTTAATCAGTCAATCCCAAAAACTAATCAGGGAAGCGTCTTAACCCAATGAACCTATAAACAAATTTTGAAGTAAATGGGATAATTCTGCATGAAAAACCCATTTATATAAATTAAGGGGGGATTAGCCCCCCCGTTCCCCCCTTTTATACTTAATCAGTCAATCCCGAAAACTAATCAGGGAAGCGTCTTAACCCAATGAACTTATAAACAAATTTTGAAGCAAATGAGATAATTCTGCATGAAAAACCCATTTATATAAATTAAGGGGGGGATTACCCCCCGTTCCCCCCCCCCTTTATACTCAACCAATCAATCCCGAAAACTAATCAAGGAATCGCCTTAACACAGTGAACCTATAAACAAAATTTGAAGGAAAAAGGAATAATTCTGCAGGGAAAACCCATTTATATAAATTAAGGGGGGGACTAGCCCCCCCTGTTCCCCCCCCTTTTTATACTTAACCAATCAATCCCAAAAACTAATCAGGGAAGCGCCTTAACGCAGTGAACCTATAAACAAAATTTGAAGGAAAACGGAATAATTCTGCATGAAAAACCCATTTATATAAATTAAGGGGGGGATTAGCCCCCCCATTCCCCCCTTTATACTTAACCAATCAATTCCGAAAACAAATCAGGGAAGCGCCTTAACACAGTGAACCTATAAACAAAATATGAAGGAAAACGGAATAATTCTGTATTAAAACCCCATTTATATAAACTAGGGGGGGATTAGCCCCCCCCCCTGTTCCCCCCTTTATATTTAACCAATCAATCCCGAAAACTATTCAGGGAAGCGCCTTAACACAGTCAACCCATAAACAAAATTTGAAGGAAAACGGAATAATTCTGTATTAAAACCCTATTTATATAAATTAGGGGGGATTAGCCCCCCCTGTTCCCCCCTTTATATTTAACCAATCAATCCCGAAAACTAATCAGGGAAGTGCCTTAACACAGTCAACCTATAAACAAAATTTGAAGGAAATCGGATATTTCTATGAAGAGTTATCGCGTTACGTACGTACATACGTACATACATACATACATACATACATACAGAACCGGCGGGCACATAAGCTCTCAGGCTTTGATAGCCTGTGAGCTAAAAAGTGGCCGCTACCGCCATTTACCCAGGTGGCCACTACACAGGTGGCTATACCACTTTTTTCATGATTTTCAAGATAGCTATATCTCAAGAACGAATGCACGAAATTTCATAAAACTTCCTATTCTTTTAGACCTTGACATAAATGGATGCTGCTTACGTTTTGGTGTAAATAACCCAACAGATGTCGCTGCTCTGCTACTTTTTTCATTATTAACACGATAACTATATCTCAAGAACTAATGTACGGATTTTCATCAAACATCAGATTCAGTTAGACGTTGACATAAGTTGTTGTTGATTAGGTTTTGGTCTAAATCTCCCAACGGGTTGAGATGCTATGCTGCATTTTGCAGGAATTATACGATTTTAGCAATAGTCATATCTCAAGAACTAATGTACGGAATTTAATAATACTTTAGATTCAGTTAGACCTTGATATAAATTGGTGCTGATTCTTTTTAGTGTGAAACCTGTGCGAGATAGAAGAAAGTTTTGGGATTAACACATCCGGATTATTAAGAGAGCAATCACTTACACCGATGTACTGTGCACGACATGTGTAACGAACCTTGTATGAATTTCCAATATTTTCACATGCCAATATTCACAAACTTAGACAAAAGTACAACAAATTCAATACCAACTACCTTTTTTGCTATGTAGTTTATTTAAACAAGAAAAATCCCTTAAGATGCACTAAAAATTCAGCTAATGAGGATAACTTCACTTTAATAAAAAGCATTAACGTGTTAGGAAATCATCCAGACAAGTATCACTAAGTTCCGGAATGCAGGTAGCCATATTTTGGACAAAAATTTCAATATAAACATGCGCATTGTCGGTATACCACTACTTATGTTTAAAGGTACTATACATTTTGGGTAGTTTTGCAGGTGTAGCGCCATCTATGAGAAATTTTTAAACTATTTTTTATTCGCTTAAATAACACTTTCGATCATGAGAAGCATTTTCATTCGTACGCCAGTTACTTGATTTTTTATACTGAATTTTAAAATATGTCAAGGACTTTCGGCCCACCCTGGCTTGCTCTATATCAACTGTGTAAGATTAAGATATGTTGGTTTCTACCTCTGAAAGGTAACTTGAATAATTTGACATGTATTTAAGGCTGCTCTAAAGTCCAAAGAAGCTACTTTCTGACACATTTTTTAAATTCATTTTTGTTCAGAAACGCATGAAATGGGCAGGTTTTGTTATTCAGAAACTTTGTTATCGAAACACGTTTTCCATTTTTTGGTAAAGGTAGAAGACCTTTCAGAAAACACTGTCAAAGTCGGCGGTTTGACCTGAATTCCCGATGCTTCATCACTAGAAAGGAGAAAAACGAGTTGTCACGTGACACGAATGGCTTATAACTCCATAAGTAGTTTATTTATCAAAAAATGGAAAACTCATTTCGATTGCAAATCGTTTCAATAGTCAGATCTGCAAATTTTATACCTTTGCGTTTAAAAATGCGTCATAAATTGTGTCAGAAAGTTTTGCGTTGTTCAGTAGATCATTTGAGAACCACCTTAACGTTATTTTTTAACTATTTTAGTTACAAACATATCTTTCATTTAATGATTTTCCTCTCATTTTTATTGGAACGCATCTTGTAAATAAAAAAGTATAAAAAATGAAAATAACTTTTAACACTTTGTCATTGATTTCAAGGCTGATAATTGACTTATACGTTTAAGAATAAAAATCCTTTAAAAGTAAAAAAAAATATCAGACTAAAATCGAAATAAATATACAAATTTGAGATATTCCCCGCAACATTATTTACATTAAACAAGAACGAAAAATCATGCGTCAAGCATAGATTATGTAACACTTTCCAACGCTTCCAAAATAATTTTACAAATCATTACCGTTTAATAAGCTGAAAGATAAAATCTAAGTAAACAATTTGGAAAACGCATAACATATTTAAAAACGTAATTTCAGGAATTTCCAACATATATTTCCAACATATACAATATTCGGAAAAATATCCGAATACTTTTATTCAGCCCTGTATATGATCTATAGATTTGTATATATACTACATGGATGCTAAATTTTAGTTTAGTTAGGAAACGCGTAGCACAGTTTAAAATTCTCCTTCTGGAGTTTCTGTCAATAAACGGAAATGTGTTCGCGAACTTTTGTGCTTCCCTGTATAGGATCTACAGAATTTATACACACCACGTAATAGACAAAAAGCGTGTTAAAATTGAAATCGCGTTCAGTAACTTAAAACGCACTTCCAGGAATTATTGTTAACATACAGTAGAGAATTCTTTTGTGTGTCCTTGTAAATGAACGATGACTGCTATACACACAATATTCTGTAGTAAACCTCTTGTAATGCACCTTAGTGATATATATAAATTTCGACGCGTTTAAAATAGTGAAACATTATTTAAATAAACCGCAGACGATTTTTCTCCATAGACGTAATGTAACGGAATTCTTTTGACTGTCCCTGTAAAGTAACTATAAGTGCTATGTACACCCTATTCCATATTAGTCTTCGTCTAATGCACCTTAGTTATAAGTATAAATTTCAATGCGTTTAAAATAGTGAAACATTATTTAAATAAACCGCAAATGATTTTTCCCCCTAGACCACAATGTAACGGAATTCTGTTCTGTTGAGTGTCCCTGTAAAAAAAAAACTATAAGTGCTACACACTTCCGTTGAAATAGGGAACATGCTATAGATAACGACAATAACATATAAAATTTGCAGAGCAATCCGAGCATATTTACGGGAGTTAGAGCACGGACAGACAGCAGACGGCCAGACAAACCGAAGTCATAAACACTTTTCAACTAGGTTGGAAAGTGTTAAAAATGAATACTTTAATGAGGCTTAACTTATTTATCTACTTCCTTGTTTCGAGAATAAACGCATCTTTATCGAATCTTTTCGTCCAATATTAATTGCGTGGTTGTGAGAAAATCAATAACTTGATCTTCGAAATTATTTTTGCACATTTTTCTCATAAGTTAATTTGTTCAGCATCCGATAATTTAGTTACTATTAAGGTGTTATCTCTTGTCATAAATTTTGGAAAAACCAATTTTGAGTAAATGCAACAGTGCGAATGTAATAGTCCGTAGACTATTCATTTTGAAAATTTTATGTCGGTCTGATGGTAAGAACTTACCCCCCCCCCTGCAAAAGCGAATGCTATCCCCGCCAGCCTCTCCTTGTAGTGGCTGTCTCTTTTCACTCATGCAAGCAAGTTGGCCTGTTTAAAATGTGAAACACGTGATATGTAGCATCGTTCATATGAATGTTATATACATTTTATTTCATTTCAAAACTTTAAAGCTTTTTTTTTTTAAACGACATTTCTTTATGTCGGTGGACATGATTATAAACGAAGTTCTTCATGAATTTTAACGCAATTTGTGAAATTGTACCTATTAGAATTATCTTACCATTGGACGAAGGAATTTAATTTCTGATCAAAGTTAATATTTTTATGCATGCAAGAATAGCCAAATTTTAGGCCAAAAAATAGCCTTCTTATTCAAAAAGTCGCCATTTTGTTTACCACCACCATAAATTAATTTCCACCGTTCAAGGGCGAGGTTATTTAATATATTATTAAGATAGACTGTTTTTGTTTCTTTCAAATAAGCGGTTTCCGCGTTTACCGCACAATCTTCTTCAACACTTACTTCGCAAATCTTTAACTGTTATCTGTTGTCTGTACGCCTCCAAAGTCTTTACACGCTTACATTGATAATTAACTGCTAATGCCATATGTTGTTTCCATAGGTAATGGGGACCTAGAATTTCCTTTAAGATCGGTCTTATCAATGTAAAAAATATTTCGATTACATGCTTTAGACATAGCCTTTTAATCCACCTTCAGGTTTATTTTGATTTTTTCCTTGTTTTTTTCCCCTTTTTGCTGTTTTTTCTTCTTCTTTTAGTTTTTCCACGAATTCTTGAGACGCATGTACCTCTGGTACAGTTTTTCACACTATACGTATTTTATTCCTAGATTTGTTTGAAGCTGACTTAACTTCCCGTAACTATTCAGGTGACAAAATATTTAAAATAGCCTTGCCCTAGTTTCTTCAGTGTTGATAGGTTAACTGTTGAAGGGTCTGGAACTTTAATGAAGGTCCTCGTACGAACATTGAAGCTTCTGGTATGGGTGACGAAGGCTGTTGTATAACTTGAGTGCCGGTATATGGCATAAGCGCCAACTTAGCTCAGGCGACGAGGGCAATCAGGCAATCTGATACCACTAATTTTTATATTTTATTTTTGTCTAAATTCATCACAGTTATTAAATAAGGTAAAAAGAACATTTAAAAAATAATTGTGGAGGTATGAGTTATTATCTTATTCGCGTCCGTGATGTCGGCGCCTCCCGATAGATGAGCTGAGGGAATTTCCTTCTTCAATTTTCACAACAAAAACTAGTAGGCTATCAGAGTGTATTTATATGTCAGAGTAGCTTTCAAAGATTTTACTATCGCTTAAAAATGATATCGAAGCTAACCTTCTTTGAATACACCAACTGTCAGCATACATGCCTCTCACATTATTCTAGAATTTGATCGTATACTACAATAATCACACATTTAAAAAATTACAATTATATAATAAATACTACCATTTATAATTAAATTTTTAAGTCATATTATTGTAAAAAAGTGAATGCAAACATGCCTCTATTAAAAGTTGTAAATCAGATTGCTTTGAAACAATGTTCTTTTAAAGTTTATGCTTCTGCTCCGAGACTTGTAAAGAAATACCAGTTAAACTTGTTTTTTTTTTCAGATAGTAACCTTGGGTATCTAAAACTTTTTCACACCGAGACGGTGAGAAATATGGTATAAACATACGGTATAAATTAAGTAATTCTAAAAAAATAATTTTAGGTTTTATAAAAGAAAGTTAATTTATACTGAACTTACCCCAATATAACTTAATTACCTTGACAGCGGGCATTTATTTCTCAAGGTAACTAAAGGATCCTATGATTTAAAGTACTTCTAAACTATGTTTATTAGTTTAGTAACAACTTTTTCATGAATGCCCGAATTAAACGTAAATTAATGATCTCATTAAAATTTTAAGTGCCTATTACTAGAAGCACTAAAAGAATTAAAAGAAATTTCCAAGTATTCAGGATTTTATTTTAAAACAAATTATTTTATAAAAATGTTATAGATATTTATATAGATTTTTGACAGAATTAAATAGTCCCTTCACAATAAATTTAAAGAAACATTCTACAGAAAAAATGCAGCATTTCATATAAGGAAATTTTAAAAGAGCCTTTAAAATACTAATCTAATTAGTTTTGTTTTTTTAGAGGCAAATTAGGATATTTTTCTTTATAATATATTTATGTAATACTGTATAGGAATATCTTGAAAAGCGTTACTTTGAATTTATATGCCAAGAAAATTATAGTTTTTTAAATATTAACATGTAAATTTTAGTATAACTTGGAATACTAATTAAAATCCTTGCAAAAGGTTTGCTTCTGTAAATATTTTAAAATTCCCGTAACTACTGGATTTGGAAAATTCTGAAAAGCTCTTCTTCGGATTTTTAAAGATGAGGAAAAAACTTCCAGGACTGTAGGTATCCACGATATTACATCATATTTTCATAAATGTTCCTTTTATAACAGGTTTGTGCAATTTTGTACAATGTACTGTATTCCAATTATTTTGTGTGTACCTGTTAACAATGATAAACGCCATAACACAATTTTTAACAGGAAATGCTGTTTTGCCTCATAATTACTTAAATTTCATAAAAAGCCAATATCTTTATTAAACTTAGAGTACAGGGAGGCGAACGGAATGACACACGGACATACATTTTAAAACAAACAATTCTTGCGAGAGAATTTTATTTAAATCAAACTACGGGAAAATTTTCGGGCTCGGACTCATACCTGGGACTTTTGTCTTCACACACCAACGCTCTATCAACTGAGTCAACCCAGCAACTCTGGCTGACATAAGTCACTCAAATATCCTGTTAGCAATTACATCCACTCTTCAATATCTCGCAGCGTAACAGACGAAACTTCAGGCCTAGGAACTCCATTGGTCATGCATAAGGTAAAGTCAGGAGAGATGGCGCGGTCAGAGAGATTGCACACATAGAGGTTCGGGGGGGTAAGGAGTAAAGAGAGCGCGCAGCGACTCCAGGTAGTTGTACAACAGCAGTAGTGGAGTGTCTACTTGAAAGTGCACGTTGATTGTTTTGAGCGTCTAAGATAAAGCATTGCTATTTTGTTTTGTTTTCCCAAAGTAAGTGCTTGAATTTTCATAGCTATTCATCAGAATTTCTATGAACTGAAACGATTTTTCACAATCTACTAATCTAGACTAACAATGTGAACATCAACGGTTCGTTTTAGTAGCGGCCATGTTTAAATAAAAGGCCGTGCAATCTCTCCTACAGAAATTGAAGATTTTGCGCATCTGCTACTTAGGAGAGATGGCGCATTGTTCCCATTAGTTTCCATGCTAGGAGAGATTACGCAGCTTATTGGTAAATTTGCATAAAAAATGAAAAATGAAAATGGACTAATTTTAAGTTAAAAGTGTTATCAAGTAACTTAATGTTATTTTGTAATCTTATCTGGACTTGCTTTTTCTGATTCTTTAATTTTTTTCCCTTTAATTAAAATTTTTTAATCGTTTTTACAATTATTTCCTTTTTCTGATTCTTTAATCATTAGGTTGAAATATTCACTCCTAATACAATAATATTTGTTCACAAAAACCGTACAACAATGTCAATTAAGTGTAATTATTATTGTTAACAATTTAATTGTAGTTATTATTACTAACAATCTCTCCTATCCATGTGCGCAATCACACCAACCGTGTAAGGACAGATTGCGCAAAATAACTTTCTTAGTTTTATTACAACTGTTCTATTAAATTGAAACATAACAACAAAATAGCAATGGAAATGCTTAAAAAACAAATGAAGTAAAAATTATTCATAGATAGTTTAGCAAAAAATTAATATTTAGATGTTTTATTGTTATTCTTTTGAATTGTGCGCAGACTCTCCTAGGTTTACCTTATGTATCTATGAAATTAATATTATCTCAATTATATATTTATGCAATCTTACGTGGGACTTTCACTTACTTCGTGAAAAATGTCCCGAGTAGTATCCAAATCCGGTACATTTAGCTTCACGCGCAACGCTCTAGCCATTTTTCATTCAGTTGCAATTAAATTAATTCTGAATATTTCATCAATTTCTGATTGAGATAAATTTAATGGCAAACAATTCTTCGAAAATAGTGTGAATCCCATTATTAGAAATTAATCTATAAAAATTCAAATAAATTTATATATATATATATAAAACAGTTAAGAATGAATTCAGTTCAAAATATGAAAATTCCCTCAATTTACCCATTCGTTAAACAAAAATATTTGTACCATAAGCTAAATTCTTTAATTAGCCTTTAAGTTATTCGCCCATTTTTCCATCACACAAACTTCTGACAGAAATTGCTGATTCGACTAAAATACCAAGTTAATTACATGTTCAAGGGAACATTAATCATTCAATCAAGAATATTTTTGAAGCATTTTTAAAAAAAAAATAATTTCTGAAAATATTCGATAAGTAAAATCGCAATGATAATTAATTTGTTACAAGATCGAAACCATTCTGTTACGCGAGTATCCAAATTTGTAAGAAAATACCTTCAAAATTTTAATTGCTTGTTAAACGAACCACTGAAGAAAATAATGGAATTTTCATATTATTATGAAAATTTTCCATAATACGTTATCGAAATAAAAATTCACGTTTGGATGATTTTCTATATGACGTGGAAGCATGATTCTTTCAGTCAGTTCTTTAACAAAGCATATTTCTGGGGACTACACTAATTTTTAAGGGTTGAAAAACAGATAAAATATGAACGGAATTTCCAAGCTTTTGTTTTTTAATTGAGAGCACTTTTCGATATGATTTCCTAAAAAAAAGAGCATGGAAAAATGGGTGTAATATGTTTTTTAATGCACACAGTTTTAGCAAAGTTTTTGAAACACTTTATGAAAGCATGTAATTTGTGAATTTAAATGCACTTAGAGCTAAAGTTATTACATATTATACCAAGGTAAATACAATGTTTCAGGAAATTAAAAAAAACGATTAGTGAGACCGAGCGATGCTCGGTTAAAATTAGCTTTGAGTTCAAATAACATGACCCATGACCAAAATGACCCACTAATAAAATTTTCTAGAACATGTGACCAAGCCCAATTGTCTTCTCGTGCCCGAAACCCGTAGGATATAAAATTTAGTCAAAATAGTCTGAGCTGCTTTTTAATTAAAATTAGCGTGACCCACAGTGAGCCAAAAATGACCCACTAATCCGATTTTTCGAGCATGTGACCTAGCCCAATGATTTTCTCGTGCCCCAAAGTCGTAGGATACAAAATTTAGTTCAAATCGTTTGAGCCGTTTTTAAGATAAAAATAGCTTGATCCATAATGACCCATTAATCGAAATTTCTCGAACATGTGTCCTAGCCCAATAGTCTTCTCATTTCCCTAAAGCTGTAGAATACTAAATTTAGTTGAAATCCTCTGAGCCGTTTTTAAGTTAAAAATAGCTTGACCCATAATGACCCATGACCAAAATGACCACTAATCTAATTTTCTCGAACATTTGATCTAGCCCAACTGTCTTCTCGTGCCCGAAAATCATAGGATGCAAAATTTAGTCTAAATAGTCTGAGCCGTTTTTTAGATAAAATTAGCTTGACCCACAGTGACCCAAAAATGACCCACTAATCGGATTTTCTCGAGCATGTGACCTAGCCCAATGATTTTCTCATGCCCCAAAACCGTAGGATACAAAATTTAGTTCAAATCATTTGAACTGTTTTTAAGATAAAAATAGTTTGACCCATAATGACCCACTAATCGAATTTTCTCGAACATGTGACCCAGCCCAACAGTCTTCGCGTGCCCGAAAACCATAGGATGCAAAATGTAGTCTAAGTAGTCTGAGCCATTTTTTAGATGAAATTCGCTTGACCCACAGTGACCCAAAAATGACGCACTAATCCAATTTTCTCGGACATGTTACCCAGCCGAATGATTTTCTCGTGCGCGAAACTGGCAGGATACAAAATTTAATCAAAATCGTTAGAACCGTTTTTTAGATAAAATTAACTTGACCCGCGTTGACCCGCGTTGACCCAAAAATGACCCACTAATTGAAAGTTCTCGAACATGTGATCCAGTCCAATAGTTCTCTCATGCACGAAAATGGTAGGATAGAAAATTTAGTCAAAATCGTTTGAACCGTTTTTTAGATAGAATTAGCTTGATCCTGACTTTTGGTGACCCAAAATGACCTACTAACCGAATTTTCTCGGACATGTGACCTAGCCCAATGATTTTCTGGTGCCCCAAAACGGTAGGATAGGAAATTTCGTGAAAATCGTTTGATCGTTTGATATATATATATATATATATATATATATATATATATATATATACCGGGTGGTTATAAAATAAGTATCCCTGTTTGGAGCTGTCTGTAGCTTGAAGGAATAACCCGAATGAAACCAAAATTTGTACACATACTATTTGAGAAGGGGGAAGAAGAATGGAACAATAAAAAAAAATGCAATAATCGCCTACAGATGGAGCTTTTGTGTGGGAAATGTAATGTGTAATACAAGAACAAAGAATTAAGGCACAAAACCGGATGGCATACCTAATTTATTGGAGAATGTCACAATGAATGTGGTTAAGATTTCGCATGGCGTTGCCGATGAAGTTCAGGTTCTACATGACCATTGTGCTGTAAGACACAATACAGGTGGTGGACGACGTACTCAACTGCGGAATGTAACGCATCAGGAGTGATGTTTCGCACATGTCCTGATATGTGATCTTTTAAGTCATTGAGGTTTGCGACGCCTCCATGGTACACAATAGATTTTAAGTACCCCCCAAAGCCAAAAATCAAATGGCGTCAGATAAGGTGATCGAGAAGGCCACGTCATACGAAAATACCGGCTTATTACTCTATCATCTGTGAAATGTTGTCGTAAGAACTGTTGTACTGCTCGCCCAATATGGGGCGGGGCTCCATCTTACATGAAAATTGTGTCAGACAGGCACTGTCTTTGCTGCAGTTGAGGAACTACGAAAGTTTGTAACATGCGCAGGTATCTTTGCGCTGTAACCGAACACGTTACAGGGCCTGTTGGCCGTAACTCCTCAAAAAATAAGGACCAAGAATGAAACTTGCAGTAAAGCCACACCACACAGTGATTTTTGGAGAGTGAAGGGGTATTTCTTGAATAACAGTTCGTGGCTCCGAAGCCCATATTCTGCAGTTCTGCGTATTGACTGTCCCATTCATGTGAAAATAGGCTTCATCTCCCCATGAAATCTTCCATGGGAAGGCATCATCCACCTCCATTCGTGCTAAAAACGTTAAAGCAAAATCCAGTCTCTGCTGAGCGTCACCTGGTAACAATTGTTGATGACAACTAATTTTATACGGATACAATTGGATTACCTTTCTTAGGACTTTTCAAACAGTAGCATAGTGAACATCCAAATTTCGGGCAACTCCACGTGCACTAGGACCGCCTTCCGGAGTCCTTGATGACTCCACAATCACAGTGGAAATTTCTCTTGCATGCGGAGAGGTACTGATTTCCTCCCTCTTCCACATTTTACTGTAAACGATCCAGTCTCCTCGAATTTTTTCACCATTCTTCTCACTGCACACGGTGTCAAGGACCTTTCCCTTTACGCATTCCTTTCACACACCTAAATTCACTTAAAGTAGCTGCACTGTTTAAGCTTTTAACGTAGAATAGTTTTAAAATTAAAGCGCGATCTGGTAAACTGAGAGCCATGTCGTACAACGGTAATGGCAGAAATGACCGCGTTTTGAGTATACTAATGATTATAACGGCTTTACACCGACAGGACCCGTAACGCCATCTGTTGCCGATTGTTGTAACTATTTTTTTATTGTTCCATTCTTCTTCCCCCTTCTCGAATAGTATGTGTACAAATTTTGATTTCATTCGAGTTATTCTTTCAAGCTACAGGCAGCTCCAAATAGGGATACTTATTTTATAACCACCCTGTATATATAAGCACACACAAGATTTCCTCGTATTAGAATATATGATAATATAACTATGAAATATAACAACAGTATTCTATAACAAAAAAGGTGAACGTATATTTTATTAGAGACTGAAGTGGGCATTGTGAAGTCTTCTAATAAAACAATTGTATAAACTTAACTTCTAATACGCCTCTAAATACACATTTTTCAAAACATGAAGCTGTTAAAAACTTTTCCTTCTTCTTTTTGCTTTTTGCAATCAAACTTCTATTTTAATAAATAAAAACCAGAATTCAATATCCTAATTAAAATAACTCCTTCTACAATCCCTCATAAAAATTCTTGAGTTAAGAAAAAACAAGAAAAAAATAATGCGTCAAGCATAGATTATGTAACACTTTCCAACACATTCAGAATACTGTGAGAAAACTTCACCGTTTAGTAAGGTAAAATATGATATCTAAGTGAATAATTTGGAAAACTCCTAACACGTTTGAAAACACAATTTCGGCAGTTATCATCTATGGTAGAAAAAGAATTCAAATTCTTTTGTAAATCTCTATATATGATCGATCAATCTGTATACGTAGTACTACATGTCATGCTAAAATTTAGTTCACTTAGGAAACGCTTAACTACAGTTGAAAATTCCCTTTCAGCAATACCCATCATTAAAGGAAACTGTATTCGAATTCTTTTTTGCAGCCCTCTATCTATATAATTTATGCACACCAAGTAATATTACAAATATTTATTAATTTTAAGAATGCCTACCACAACTGAAAACTCACTTCCAGCAAATATCGCTCGTAGACAGTACTGCAACCGAACAGTTTTGTGTGTTCCTATATATGAACGATAAATGCCATGTGTACCATTTTCAACAGTAAGCATCTTGTTGTTCACGTCAATCATATATATAAATTTCAATTATGTTTGAAATAGTGTAACATGATTAAAATACATTGCAAACGATTTTTCCCCATAGACCCTAATGTAACGGAATGATTTTGAGTATCCTTGTAAATAAACTATGAAAGATACGCACTTTATATTCAATTCCGAACATGCCGTAGTAAATCTAAGTAACATCTATAAGTTACATAGCAATCCGACTATATTTACTCGAGTTAGGGATCAGACGGACGGACAAACAGGCTGCTAGACAGACAAATGGCTAGACGGACAGATGGACAGACAAACCGAATTTATAAACACTTTTCATCTATGATGGAAAGTGTTAAAAATATGATTTTCAAAGTTATTTTTGCTAAGTAAATACAACTTTCCGTCAATTAGTGTGGTTAATTAATACCGCGATATTAGCGCACTAATCAGAGTATACATTGAATGGGAAAAACTGAAATAAATTCACAATCAACTTTCTCAGAAACGTGATATACATGAATAGACAATAGATGGCATTCCTTTTTATGTATTATTGTTAGAATTTACATATTACAACTTAATTTCAAACCTTAAGATATCTTTATCTAATTTTCATGAATTTTCACTAACATAAATATTTAAAGCTAATTTTAATAAGTAACAACCCAAAAACATTGAAAAGCATATTTTAATTTAAGCTCAGCATTACTACAATTCTTTACGTTATTTATGTTAGTTTACTTACCATAAGTTTTATTTTTATTTGCATAATTTGATTTAAAACTTTTTGTAATACAATTTAATAACTTTGAACTAACATATATTTTAATTTATTTAAGCGAGAACTTATGAATGGCCAATTGCAAAACATTTTTACTTCTCTTTGGAATACATCTTGCGATAACAAAAAAAGATTTTCTAATCCTCGTGTACTTGCATAATTCCACTGATGTCTGGGTATATTTATTAAATGCTGTCTGAGGAATCCTAATTTTTTAAAAGCTTCTTAGAATTTTTTAATGTTATTTATTTTTTTGCCATTTTCTGAAAAAATTCATTTTTAAAAATTCAACGCCATGTTGCTAAAAAAATAAATCGGTCAAGTGCGAGAAAAATACGCGCTCAAAGGGTTCCGTACATTAAATTAATTAATTATTATTTATTAATTAACAAACCCCTACTACCCCTAATTTGTTCATTATTTTAGTTTCAGTAGATTTGGAAATAGTAAGCGAGGGACATGTATATTTAAAGTACATTTTCGATGAAATGTCTGAAAGTATAATACCTAAATTTAAAACAATTATATTTTTTAATTCGGTGTTACGAGATCTTTAGAACGATACCCTACACGATATTATATATATATATATATATATATATATATATATATATATAATTTTTTAAAGTAATTTAATTAATATCTCGGCTAATTACCGACAATTATTTTTTGAAAATCATTATCAACTACCCTTGGATGATTTTGAGTTGATAAATACCTTGAGCGCCCCCAAACTTCTCCCGCTGACCGGCAAAAAAGTAAAGTTCATGTGTAACGGATAAATGCGTTTTTCTCAAAAACTATCTGACCTAGGAAAATCGCTATAGCTTTCCTGCACGGATTAAATAAACTTCTACTACCCCTAATTTTTTCAGAAATTTAATTTCAGTATATTCGGAAATAGAGGGAAGGTGGGGGACATATTTTTTCAGTGCATTTTCAACGATATCTCTGAAAATATAATACCTAAAATTAAAGCAAATATATTTTGGAGTTCAGTGTTACGTGATCTTTCCGAGGATTCCCCACACGATATACAAGCAGAATTTTGTGTTCAAATAACTTAATTAGCCACGTAAATTTTACCTTAACATATTTGTGAATGGTTAATAATCTCAAAATATGTGGCTTTTTAACTTTCCCATGTTTGAAATTTCCACGTTTCATAGTTTTCGAGAAAATAGACTCTAACAGACGGACAGACAGGCAGACGAGTGATCTTATAATGGTTCCGTTTTTACTTTTTAAGTACGGAACCCTAAAAAAAAGCATTATCCATTTCGTGCTTCGAGCATAACTTGAAATTTTGCACTCACTAATCGAGAAGCATCTAAAAGACGTTTACCGCACTAATTGAAAGTCGCACTAAACGAGGATAGCTGCGTTGTAAGTAATTTTAAGTTTAGAAATTTCATTAAATGCCAAATCATAATGATTGGAAACAATCATAAATGAAGATAAGATTTTTTACAATTCATTTATATTTATTTTGTAAAATTTGTTTCGTTTGATTTTTTAGCATTAGTTCATTTTGTTCGTGTAAAAAAAAAAAAAAAAAATAAATAAATAAATAAAATAACACATTCATTTTTACTCTTTTTTTTATCATAATAATTTAAGTGTGCCGCAAAAATATATCTATAAGCTCAAATGTGCCTTGTCATAAAAAATGTTGAGAAACAGTACCTGCCTTCTTTTACTACGCATGGAAGACATATTTATTAATGAATGTAGGATTAAAAATCAGTTTGAAGTGCAATGCTATTTATAACGTTGTTTTATACCAACGAGAGAGTCTAATATCAAGGTGGGTCGCGACTGGTGTTACCAGGTTCACTACCACAAAAGCGGGACAGGGAGACAAAAAGCGAGGCAGCGGCTTCTAAATCGGGACATAACAATACAGCAAATGTTATCAAACCAGCACCTGTCTGTAACGGAATCTAATCTTAACGTAAAAATATTTATGGCCCCAAAGGAAAGAACCGAGATAGGGAGACAAAAATTTGGGACAGCGGCCTCTAAATCGGCACATAAAAATACAGTAAATCCTTTCAAACTGGTATATGTTTATAACAGAATCCTGTGTTAAACAAAAATAATTTATTCTCCCTACGGAATTAATAGCATACAATTATACATGCTATGACGAGAACCTGTTTTAAATGGAATATTTTTACTGTCACTTGAGATTCCATCTTAGTAGGTTTTACTGTACTAAATAATCTGTACAGTAAAATCTGTGAAAGCGAAATCACTAGGGACCGAAACAAAATTCCGTTTTGGAGAGGTTTCCGATTGAGTAGTCATAACTGCATGATATTCCTTCCGTAGGAACTATGAAATTTTTACTTTTAAGACAGAATTTCGTTATACACAGATTCAGTTTGACAGGTTTTACTAAACAAAGTATATTGTAAACCCTGTAAAAACAGATCAGTTAGGAACCCTTAAAATTCCATCTTAGCGTTATTTCTTTCAGAAAAGGACTAAAAAATATTTTCCGTTATAGATAGGTTTTGTTTTAAAGGATTTACGCTTTAAGTTCTAGTTGATGCAGAATAATCAATAGCATGGTACTAAAAGTAATTTAAGAGAATTTTTGCATTATTGAAAATCGGGACTTTTAACGTCCTATGCAGTAGTTCCGCGGGACGAGTCATTAAAACCCTGAAAATAGGCAGGTCCCTCGTAAATCGGGAGATCTGACGACACTAACCGCGACCTATAGTTTAGGAACTGCTGGTTTAGACTATTGGTAAAAAGGTGAAGTGTCAATCATACGTTAGAAAATAATAATATGAGTATTTTTAACACTTTCCAACGTAGTTGAAAAGTGTTTATGAATTCGGTTTGTCCGTCTGTCTCTCTGTCTGTCTGTCCGTGCTCTAACTCGCGTAAATATACTCGGATCGTCATGCAATTGATATATGTTATTGATGCTTACTGTAGCATGTTCGGTATTGAAAATGAGGTGTGTAGCACTTATATACTTTTTACAGGGACACGCAAAATAATTCCATTACATTGCGGTCTATGGGAAAAATCATTTACGGTTTATTTTAATGATGTTACACGATTTCAAACACATTGAAATTTATATATATCACTGAGATGCTCTACAAGAGACTAATTATAGATTGTGGTGTGCATAGCCCTGATAGTTCCTTTCCAGGGATACTTAAAATAATTCCGTTATATTACGGTCTATGAAGAAAAATCGTTTGCAGTTTATTTTAATTATGTTTTACTATTTCAAACATAATTGAAATTGATCTATATCACTAAGGGGGATTACAAGAGGCTTACTATAGAATATTGTGTGTATAACTCTCATCGTTCATTTACAGGGACACACAAAAGAATTCGTTTAAAGTACTGCTTATTAATAGTAATTGCTCGGAATGTTTTTTCAGCTGATGAACGCGTTTTAAAATTGAACTCATTTTTTTTGTCTATTACTTGGTGTGTACAAATTGTATAGGTTGTATATAGGACAGCACAAAAGTTCTCGAATACATTTCCGTTTATTGTCGGAAATTCCAGAAGAGAAATTTTAAACTGTGCTACGCGTTTCCTAACTGACCTAAAGTATAGCATTCAATTATTATATATACAAATCTCTAGATCATGTACGGGCTGCACAAAAGAGCTGAGATATTTTCCTAAATATTGTTGGTAATTTCTGAAATTGGATTTTGAAATATGTTATGCGTTTTCAAAATTGTTTAATTAGATATCATTTTACACCTTCCGGTAAAGATTTGCAAAATTATTTTGGAAGTGTTGGAAAGTGTTACATAATCTATGCTTGACGCATGATTTTTTGTTCTTGTTTTATTTTGTAATACATATCTTTAAGATTTCCTGCTCCAAATGATGTGGCTAAATATGTTGCAATCTACATTTCCCTTCTCCTTGAAGATCAATGAATAATTTAAAAAAAAACTTCCTCATATTCTATATCGATAGAACGCATATAAAAAAGCCAACTATCACTTTAATTAAATAAATAAACGCAAGCCAGATAGCTTAATAATTACCCAGTCACACACCAGAGGAAATAAAGTATTGTTGATTTTTGAAAAAAAAACGGTATTTCGTAAAGCGAGCTTTTTTTCATCAATGAAAAACATATCATTCATTACTCTTTTCGCAACTTAATTGTTTTCGAAAATATATTTTTAAATTGCGCAACGAGGGAGCAAAACTTTAATTGAACAATAGCATATGAAAATAATTGATTTTTAACATCCTGTGCATTTGTGATTCCATTCATTATCACTTGGGAAAATCACATACTGGAAATTGTAAGTTGAATGACGAAAATGAAGAATCTAATTGCAAATAAAATTTTCCTGAACGCATACAGAAATTATTGTTTGATAACAATGCTTACAAAAAGTCCTTGAAAAGTGAAATTGCATATTCTTTAACTTTCAAGAAAAAAAAAGTAAAAATATTTCATATGAGGAAATTGTAAATGGTTATAACGATTTAAATTACGCAGTTGAAAATAATTTTAAATAACAGCAAAAATGTTTGAGCTATAGAAATGAAATTGCCTACTTTTTTACACTTTCCAACATAGTTGAAAAGTGTTTATAAATTCGGTTTGTCTGTCTGTCTGTCCGTATTCTAACTCGCGTAAATATATCCGGACAGTCATGCAATTGATATATGTTATTGATATTTACTATAGCATGTTTGGTATTGAAAATGAATTGTGTAACACTTATACTTTTTACAGGGGAACTCAAAAGAATGCCGTTACATTAAGGCCTACGGGAAAAAATCTTTTACAGTACATTTTAATGATGTGACACTATTTCAAATATATTGAAATTGATATACATCACTGAAATACACTACAAGATGCTTACTATCGAACATGGTGCGTCTAGCACTTATAATTAGTTTACAGGGAAACTGAAAAGAATTCGATTACATTATGGTTTAATGTGGAAAATCCTTTGCGGCGCATTTTAATCATGTTATACTATTACAAGCACTGAAATTGATATCAATTTCTGAGATGCACTAAGACATGCTTTCTGTAGAATATGAAGTGTAAAGCTTTTTTGTTTCATTTACAGTGCCACACAAAAGTATTCTTTTACATAATGGTCTACGGGGGAAAAACTGTTTGCAGCGTATTTTAATTATGTTATGCCATTTCAAATGTAATGAAAATTGATATACATTATTGAGGTTTACTACAAGATACTTATTATGTGCATAGCATTTATCGTTCATTTACAGGAACACACAAAATATTTCGGGTACAGTACTGTGTCCGAAGTTATTTTCATAAGCCATAAATGAAAGTGTGATTTTAGAAATGTATGCGTTTAGCTAAATTTTTGAATTTTATGAGGTATGTGTAAATGCTACAGTTCATATACAGGACTACACAAAAAAATTCGTAAGCATTATGGTGCATCAGCCAAAATTTATTAAAATGGGTTTTTACTTGAGTTATGCATTTTGAACGTGAAATATATTTAGTATACCAAGAAAGGTTTGTAGAATATAAATAAAATCATATACAGAGCCACGCAAAGAACTGAATACATGGCTGCAAATGTATGATAATTTATGGAAGTGTGATTTCAGCGTGTATTAAACTACAGTTTAATACGTGGCGTGTATAAAAAGCTTAAGGTAATATACAGGGCTTTACAAAATAATTCAAGTGTGTTTCCGTCGATTGGTAGAAACTGCTGAAGATGAATTTCCAACTGTGTTATGTGTTCTATTACTAAACTAAATTGTAGCATACTATCGAGTATATACAAATAGTATATAAATTATATACAGAGCTGGAGAAAAGAATTGAGTTACTTTTCCGGCTGTGGGCGGTAATTGCTAAAATCCGATTTTCAAACGTGTTTTGTGTTTTTCTGAAATGTTTACTTAGATACCTTATTTACCTTACTAAGCAGAGATGGTTTGTTAAAGTATGCTGTTAGTGTTGGAAAGTGTTTCAAAATCTATGCTTGGTGCATGATTTTTCTTTCTTATTTAAGTCTACTTTGCGTTAAGAATCTGGACCACGGTGAGTATTATTTATTTATCACTGCGGTATAACGCAGTTGAGAAAATCCGTATGATATTAAGTTATTTTGTTTCATAAAATAATTCTAGATATGTGTGTTATACATTTACTTTGTAAAACAACTAGTGTCTACAGAAACCAGCGAATGTCTTGCGGCTTACAATAATTTTTTATCTATTGGTACTACATTGAAATAAACATCAATATTACATAATACACAAATACAGTCTTTGTAAAATCTCATACACTTGATCTCAAAATAATAATTTATAAAAATGAAAATAAGAAATGATAATGCATTACTTTTATTAAATTGCAGTATTTTAGGCTTTAAAAAAACACGTTTGCATCATTATTAAAGGCTGTAAATCAATAAAAATTAAATCCTTATATGCTTCGTAAAGTATAATGTTTTATGTTCAGTTACATGATGTCTAGTATAAAAGTCAACAGGAAAAATTACTGAGAAATCATAAGAAATGAAAACCATAAAAATGAAAGAGAGAACGTTAAAAAGAAAATCTGACAGCTTTACGAGAAAGTAGAAGTAATAAAGAAGAAAATATGCTGCGGAAAAGCAAAAAGTGAACAAGAAAAAGGGAATATGCAACTTTAACGAACAAATTAAGTGTTCCGGCAGAGGTTTAAATACTCTATTCTAATTACCGTCATATTTTAATTTCCTGTTATTTATCAAAACAAAAGCATTCCTTTAAAATAGAGAGAAAAATTTTATTATAATATAAATGCCGCTTTATTGTTTAGGATGATAGTACTTATTTTGGTTATTAGAGAACAGAGAAAAGAAAAAAATATATACAATACATTTTTTATATTGCTTGAGTTTATTGGTTTCTAATAAAATATTAACTTTTCCCGCATATGTTGTAAAATTGAAATTGTACGTTTATAAGTTTATTTTACTAAAACACGCTGTTTCGACGCGTGAACGAGATATTATGAATAAAAATTTTCAAATTATCTGCACTTTGTCTTCTGTATAGCGTAAAGATTACGATATAAATATACAGTGTGTCCATAAAGTATTTTTACAATTTCATACTTTTATTACAAACACAAATGAACAGATACATATATGGAGAGTAGTATAATATTAGGACTAGGAGTATATATTGAAGTTATTTGCCTCAGTGAATAAACCTCTATATTTACACCACTGGTTGCAAGAAGCACGCCAAGGGTATAATCGTCGACGTTTACCTCGGATACTCTCTTTGGTCCACTCCTTGTTTTATCCTATACTGAGACCACATACTACATGAATTTCTTGTGCCGGTTTATAATCCATGCAAAAATAAACCTTCAATATATACTCCTAATATCATACTACTTACATGTATTTATTTGTGTTTGTAATAGATGCTTGAAAATGTAAAGAGTCTTTGTGCACAACTTTTTCCCCACTCCTTGCTTTATCAAATTCTGAACGGGTCTCCGTCGATTTCTTGTGACCACGTCCATCAATTCCTTAATTGCAAAAGAAATTCGGGGAGACCGCTTGAGTGTTGAATACAGCTTTGCTACTTAGAACCTGAAAAATGATGAAATCGTCCTAAAATTAAGAGTGTTTTAAATGAAATAATTAGTATTTTGCATCACAGGTTGTAACACATTTTTGTAATTCAATCGTAATTATCTATAAAAAGTTACAGTTTTCAAGTGTATTATTTGTACATTTATGTGGCGCTTAAGATTAATGAAATGTGTTACCAATAATGTAAGAACGAATACCAATAATGTAAATCTAATGTATGTTTTTGCAGATTTAGAGCATAAAATAAAATTATCATTTTATATAAAATTTTGGAATGACGAAGAGCATTTTTAAAAACGTATGAACAAAAACTAATTCAACACCGCAGTAAAAAATGCATTAAAGTTTGTTCCAAGTCATTATTATCATATTTATTGCAAATTTATCATCGTACTGTCCACAGCCATAATGAAACAAGAACGAAAAATCATGCGTCAAGCATAGATTATGTAACACTTTCCAACGCTTCCAAAATAATTTTACAAATCATACTGTTTAATAAGTTAAAAGATAACATCTAAGTAAACAATTTGGAAAACGCATAACATATTTAAAAACATGATATCAGGAATTTCCAACATATACAATATTCGGAAAAATATCCGAATACTTTTATTCAGCCCTTGTATAGGATCTATAGATTTGTATATATACTACATAGGGTGCTAAATTTTAGTTCAGTTAGGAAACGCTCAGCACAGTTTAAAATTCTCTGTCTGGAGTTTCTGTCAATAAACGGAAATGTGTTCGCGAACTTTTGTGCTTCCCTGTATAGGATCTACAGAATTTATACACACCACGTAATAGACAAAAAGCGAGTTAAAATTAAAATCGCGTTCAGTAACTTAAAACGCACTTCCAGGAATTATTGTTAACAGACAGTAGAGAATTCTTTTGTATGTCCTTGTAAATGAACGATGACTGCTATACACACAATATTCTGTAGTAAGCCTCTTGTAATGCACCTTAGTGATATATATAAATTTCAATGCATTTAAAATAGTGAAACATTATTTAAATAAACCGCAGACGATTTTTCTCCATAGACGTAATGTAACGGAATTCTTTCGACTGTCCCTGTAAAGTAACTATTAGTGCTATGCACACCCTATTCCATATTAATCTGCTTCTAATGCGCTTTAGTGATATATATAAATTTCAATACGTTTAAAATAGTGAAACATTATTTAAATAAACAGCAAATGATTTTTCCCGATAGACCGCAATGTAATGGAATTCTTTTGAGTGTCCCTGTAAAAAAACTATACGTGCTACACACTTCCGAAGAAATAGGGAACATGCTATAGATAACGACAATAACATATAAAAATTGCAGAGCAATCCGAGCATATTTACGAGAGTTAGAGCACGGACAGACGGCCAGACGGCAGACGGCCATACGGCAGACCGCAGACGGCCAGACAAACCGAAGTCATAAACACTTTTCAACTAGGTTGGAAAGTGTTAAAAAATGAACCGATTCTAACTAGGGTTAGGGATGACAAAATGTGTTAAAAATATGCTTTGGATATGGGGCATTCTCAAAAAAAAAAAAAAAGTTACAATTCAGAAATTGGTTATATCTTGAAATTTGTTTTTGATTTCACATAATTTTTTATTTTAATTACCTATATTAGTATATCGTGTTGTGAAAAGTGAAAGTTTTGCCATACTTTTCTTTTTATTTATAGAAACAATGGTCAATTCTTGTCGAACTCATGAGAAATATGTCCCCTGTTTTACCACTTTATTACATTTCTTGACATAAAAATTATTTTTAATTCTTGAAATTTATTATATATTTTTTTGAAGTGGTGAAAAATATTATAGAAAACAAATATTTGTTGAAATATATTACCAATTTGGATATAAAACAAATGTATGTTCGCTATATTACTATGGTTTAAAAAATTAGACGTATCAATTCCTCTTAAAGATTCATTACAATAATATGAATTATTGCTCTAATATTTAATTCCCGTAGTTAAAATATTTTAGAAACACACCATAATATCATTATTCGTGTTTTTAAAAACGTATGAATTTAAAATAATATATGAGTTGTAATTTAATGGAAAAACCACTCTAGTAACAGAGTGCACAGGTAACAGAATGGACAAATACAAGTTTTTCATATTTTAAAAAATATTCAGGACATTATTTAGGCTTAAGTAGCATTGTATTGTTGAAAATGTATGAATTACATACATTTTTTGTTATGTGATTCATACATCATTACATACATACATAAGCTTACTATTAATTATATTTACCAATCTTAACAGTTATTTATATTATATATAGGTGTATACAAAGGTGTACTTACCTAATTTTTTGTTATAAAAATCTGTAAAAAATATTCTCCCACTTTATAAATGCAAAATCCATGTGGACTAAATCTTCATATATATACACACAGCATTGAGACATGTGCTGTCATCTACTGTGTAATAGGATCATTAGAAAATCTTGGTAACAGAGTTGACATAGGAAAACTTGCATTCTTTGGGGACATTTTATTTCAAGATATATTATATTTTTATAATTATTTTTTTTCTCAGTTTTTATTTTAATTGAAAGTTAAGGTATCTAATTTTGAAATGATGTATAATTTAAATACATTTCCATTCTGTGTCTTGTATTTGAAGACTTTCTTTTTCAAGTTTCTCTTAGGGGACAGTCAATTTTTCAAAAATTGAGCATTATAAACTGCAAATACATAAATGTTTTCAGAAACTATTATTCAACAGATATTGTATTATCTTATACATCTGTATAAAATAAGAATACTACCTCTTTTTTAACTGGAAATTTAATTATATTGTTGGACACTGTTTTGTAACTTTATTGGAGAATGACCCATATAGCAATAATCTCAATTTGAAACCACACGGAAAGATCCAGCTTCTGAAAATGACGGCCATTTTAAATACAAAATGTCATTGTATTTCATAAATTTGAACCATTTTAATAAGAATTGCATGAACATAAAAAAAAAATTCTGTATATTTTCCTTCTCTTGTACTCTGCTACCAATAATCACATTTACTGGGAAAACATTTATGCTATATTTGCGGCAATGATTTTTAAAAATACGTATAATTTTTCAAGTGGTACACTGTATGTATATTCATTTGTAAGTGATTTAAAAGCAAAAAATGTGAAAAAAAAATATTTTCTTTGATTTAAAATATAGATTTTATCCATGATTCTTGATAGTTTATCATATTGTAAATAGATAAATCATCTGCTAAAAGAAAAACAAAGCAAATTTTCACAATTGACAGATTTGTTTGGATTGGCTATCAATAAGAATCATCAAGTATTATTTTTTTCTCTTTCCTTCTTGATATCCTTCCTTGTCATCCTTGGAAAAATTTCTATTAAATGTAGACAGAGGCAGTAAAATCTCGAATATATCACATTTTTACATTTTTGACTTAAAATACAGGTTATCAGGAAAGAATTATCCGCATACAAAATTCAATATTTTTCATAAATAAAACAGAAAATTATAAGTAATATGTCATGGTAAAGAAAAATAATTAACTTTTTTTTTCACAAGGGTTTAATCATGACATTCTTTCACCCATATAATATCATTGCGATATGCCAATACTTGCCAAACACGTTGTAATGTTTCACTATTAACTGTTTGTAAAGAATCACAAAAGCGTCGTTTAGGTTCAGGTAAACTTGTAGGCAAAGGTGGTATGAACACAAGATCTGTAACATATCCCCGAAGGCAGAAGATGGGATGGATTAATTCAGGTGATCTAGTAGGGTAGCTGTATAGGAACAAATCATCGGCTGCTCTACGACCAATCCAATGGTGTCGTGGTTCTCTGTTTAAAAATTTACGAACCTCTAAATGCCAATGGGGCGGTGCACCATCTTGTTGACAAATTAAATTTTGCATATCTTCCTTCAACTGAGGGAAAAGCCAAATTTCCAACATATCGAGATAGGTAATACCACTCACTGATTTTTCGACAAAAAAGAACGGTCCGTAAACGTTTGATGAAGATATAGTATTACAAACTAAAATTTAACATTTTCCTTTACAACGACATATTAATTATAATTTTCTCTTTTTAATTATGAAAAATATTAAATTTTGTTATCGGAAGATTCTTTTCTGATAACCCTGTACTTCATGTAGAGTTTTCAGAAGCAAGTGACGCAAAACACATGTAAATACTGTAATTAGATAAATTGTACAATCATTTTTATATTGAACTGTCAATGGTTTTCTGTATAGTAACTTATATTAAATCTATTTATTTCAGTAAGTATTTTTTGTAAATTCGTTTTATTTAAACTGAAATATCTAAATTTCTAACAAGATAACGTTATGAGTCTTCATACAATTACTTTCAGTTATTAATTGATAAAAATTTTTTTAGGCCTTTTCGTTTTGAGAAAGAATTTTTAAAATATGATTATCGCAGTGCTCATCTAAAATGATTTTAAATTATAATACTTTTAAAATATTTTTGAAAACTCTGAATAGAAATGAAAATTATTTTCTTTCTGTACTCACAAATGAAACAAAATTTTTCAAAAAGGTTATTCCTTCAGAAGATATATCTATTTTTAATCATGGCTGAATTAATATATTTTTATATAAAATAATTAAAAATTGAATTTTACAGAACTTGCATTTTAAATAATATATAAATATATTTTTTAAAAAAAGTAAAAAAAATTAAAGTAAAAAAATAAAAATAAAATTTTGCGCCCCAGACCACTTTGATACATAAATAATAAATCTAGGCCATTTAGCTCTATCAAATTCCAATTTGATAACAAAAACTCTGAAAAGGAAACATGCTTCATTAGTATATCGTTTTTAGTAGTGAGATATAGATTTCAGTTTTCTGAAAAACTTATCAATTCATTTTATCCGTGATCATTTGAATGTGCTTGAAGTTATTTAAATGTCATTTAGATGCCTTGGGATAAAATATGCTTTTCGCCAAATCCACTGAAAATTGGTCATTTGACGAAAAATTTAAATTTCATCAAACAATTCTAATCTAATTATGAGTAACTCGTAAAAGTGCAACATTGAGATTTTCACAGAAATATAAATGAGATTTTTTTTAATAATTCATATTTTAATTGGTAAATTCATACATATGCATGATAAAATATTCCTCTCACAATAAAATAGTCCTCTTAAAAGACTATGCGATCCACTATGTCATTAAATGTTATATGCCTTAAAAAAAGATGTTCGCCCGAGATTATTCAGAAGTTGCATTGAAATATGTTTTATAAGAATACAGTTTATACTAGTTGCATGTGAATTTTGACGCACTTGCTTGTAAAAAGTTATCTATACTTTAAGGATTCAATGGACTTTGAAAACTAACTTTTTTAATTACCAATATTTGTTTTTGAAATTTTCAGGATTTAGTTATAATATTAAAAAAATATCCTGCGCAAAATTTGTTGAAAATATCTTAAATTTTTTTTGAGATATTTAAATTTTAAAATTTTAAAATTGCCAGATTTAAAAATTCTCCATGCGCAACCAGATTTTAGAGACATTTACAATAATCTCATATAATCATCCTTGAATACACAAAAGCAAAACTTACTACCAAATTTTAGCAAGTTATATTAAAAAAACTTAAAAAATTGATTTAAATTGAATTTTTCATTTTTTTCATTAAAATTTAATCAAATTTTTTATATTACTCTTAAATTTTCAAATTTAAATACGTGTAATAAAGTTTATTTTTAATAACAAATATTTACACAGGTATAAAGAACATTTCTGAGAAGTTTCAATAAAACTGAAAGTAATGTGTTGCGCATGGGACATTTTAAAGTCATGAAAACCGTAAAAATATTTATTCTGAGAAAAACGGGTTTTAATGATTTAATTGTACGTAAATTTTTTAAAAGTTTATATTGAAACAATTTCCGATACAAGTGAAGGATATAATATTATTAATAACCTATATAGCAGTTTTGTTAGTTTTGAGTAGCATGATAATGGGGGTTTTGCGCCACCTGCCCGCCGGCACTGTGGAGGTGGTACACTGTGGTGAAGGTGTGGAGATGACCGTGCCGGTGAGGGATTTTGATTTTTTTAATTAATTTTAATTTTTTGTATTTTAATTTGGAGACTGTAAAATTTTGAAGTTTTTTTTTTTTTTTTTGGGGGGGGGGGGATAATTGTGTGTATTCTAACATGAAGTTAGTTGAAATAGTTTTATTTTGCTGAAGTAGTTATTTTTTTTTAACTTTTTAATTTTAATTCGGGTACTTAGAAAATTCCCGAGTATTTTTTTTTTTCTTTCGCGGAGAATTGTGTGTTAGACTACAATGTGAGTTGAAATAGTTTTATATGTGGAGAATTAGAAATTTGATTAATTTTATTTTTTAATTTTTAATTTGGGAACTTAGAAAATTTCGGAGTACTTTTTTTTATTATTTCGTGGGAAATTGCGCGTACTCTTAACAGGATGTTGGTTGAAATGTATTTATTTTGGAAAATTAGAATTTTTTTATTAATTTAATTTTTTTTTAATTTAGAAGCTTAGAAAATTTTCCAGTATTTTTATTTTTATTTATTTATTTTTTTTTTATTTATTTATTTTTTTTTTTTTTGTCGGCTTTTAGGATTCCGATATTTTGAACTGATGCAATGCATGTTTACAAATGCATATAGAAACCAAACAAATTAAAAAGATAATTTAGTAAAATAGAAAAATATTCTAAATTTAGAAAAATATTCTAAAAATTTCTGAAAAATATTCTAAAAAACAATTTTGTTAACAACAGGCCGTTCTAGTTCTTAAAAGAACCTGTTTTTAAACTAAAATTACAACTAGAAAGAACTGTTACGAAATTCAAAATACGAAAACAAACGAGGTAAACATACGCTTAAACAACCAGTTTAGGTCACAGTTAAAATACTCTGTTGCCAAATATAAAGAAATATATATACTTTATGAAAATTATATGGAGTAAGCACGAGAAAATCATGTAAGCATTATTTCCCAGCTTTTAAATTACGTATACCTACGACGAGAAACAAGAAAAAAGGGCGGAAAGGTAAACAAAGGGGCGTGGCGCATTAGCTGTTAAAATTAAAATGGCTATAACTCCGGCAAAAATCAACATATTTGAAAATTATTTTTTGCATCTGGTAGGTACGATTATATATATAATTTTTACATTAAAAATGAAAAATCGACTTTTTGGATGAAATTTCGCGAATTTCAAAGTCCACTGTACCCTTAATATATGAATCTTCAGCCATAAATTCATATTCTATAAATAGTAGCTGTAATGTTGTTCAAGTAATCACCTTCTATTTTCTGATAAACAATTCTAATTGATTTTTAATACAATAAATATAGTTATATTTATATGATTGTATGAGCAGTTGCTAACTAATACTTAAATATGAGAAAATTGATCATCGATTAGTCTTTATGAAGCGGTTAAATAATGGAGAGTCAACAGGATTTTTTTTTAGAAAGTTTTAATTTTTTATAATCTAAAAGAAAGAACACATTGCAGGCTTTCAAAAATTGACGCAAAGTAAAATTATAAGAATATTTGTAAGCAATATTTTGATAGAATGTCAATATCAGTATTTGTTTGATTATTTTCATTATGGCAATTATATTACAAGGCAATATATATATGGCAATTATATGACGAAAGATCAATGTCACTCAATTTAACCATTGTAGGACGATAAACTTCTTGAAGATATTCTTCAACTTCCCGTTATTGAAATTATTGACACCAAAAATTAGTTATTTAAAGCATTAATTTACATTAAAATTAGTCTGTTGCAGTTGAAAGTTCAAGCCATGACTATCGCATGAATCAAGAAAAAGTTTGGTTCATTTACAAGATAGATATTTAATAATGTTAGGACTAATATACAGATACATTAAAAGAAAAACACGCCCATATTATTAAATGTATTATTTATTACACATGAATTAAACTAAATAATTGTGTATAATATTTAGCGGATGGATATATTATGATTACAATATAATGATTGGTTGGTTGTACAATGTTTAATGGCACAAAGTCTACATTTGGACATGCTGCGCCAACCAAGGGTTTTAAAAAAATAAACAAATAAAGATGCAATACAAAGAAAAAACAACTAGCGCATATATATATGAGGTAACAAACATACAAATATGACATATAAAAACATGATAAACTTATCTGTATGGGATACCCATACAGATTAACAATTACAGAACCACGTGATATTAACAAAGTAAATACTAAAAAAAAATTCATGTTAAACGTGAAATGCGAAAAATGCTAAATATGATGACAAAATCCTGCTTTTTTTAAAAACTTGAAAATATTCTCATTCGGATTTTCTCCAAAGTCTCAGCAGTTAAAATCCGTACAAACTGTAAAGTAATGATTAAAAACAAAGTACACAATGTCCAAATAATGCAGTGTGAAAACAGGTGTATTTGAAACGCAGGTTATTATAAAAAAAATATATATATACACTGCTCAAAACAATTAAAGGATATTGCAGTTTTAGGTGGATTTTGTATCTGGGAAACTTTTTAGCTGATTGATACATGGTCGACAGACATAGTAGGTTATATGAGAATAAATTACACATGTTTGGCAGAAAAAAATGTATTTTATTGCGCATTTGTGTACAAAAGGAGAAAAACACAATTCGTGCATATGAGAAAAAAAGAATAAGATAAGGTGTTTTCTTCAAAGAAAATCATTTTCAGTAGGGGGTATGGTTTCCACGGGCGGCCAGCAACGTTGAACACCTTTGAGGCATGGACTCAATGAGGCTATTAATGATGAGTTGGGGTATTCTGCCCCACTGTTCCAGAAGAGCTCTTTCCAGTTCTTGGAGAGTTTGTGGGGGTTGTTGGCGGCCAGAAACTCGTCTTCCTAGAGCGTCCCAAACGTGCTCGATTGGATTCATGTCTGGAGAACACGCTGGCCATTCCATTCGAACGATTCCTTCCTCGAAAAGGAAATCCTCCACCAGGTTTGCACGATGTGGCCTGCAGTTATCGTCCATTAAAATGAAGTTATCTCCGATTGCTGCAGCGTAAGGGACTACAATAGGTCTGAGGATCTCATCCCTATATCGGCGACCAGTCAGAGCTCCATCTCGAATGATGTAGAGGTCAGTGCGCCCGTCAATGGAGATGCCGCCATACACCAACACTCCTCCACCGCCAAATCTGACACTTTCGTGCACGAACGCAGGATTATTCCTACTGCCACGGTCCCTGCAGATGAAAATACGCCTATTATCCGGATGCACGGAAAAACGGGACTCGTCAGAAAACAGAATATTGCTCCATTCATTTCTCCTCCAGTTGACATGCTCGGTTGCCCACTCCCTGCGGTCGCGACGATGCCTTGATGTTAATCTAACACATAGCATCGGTCGGCGAGCATACAGACCTACAGCATGGAGCCGGTTTCGGACAGTCTGAGTTGAAATCGTGGTGCCTGTAGCCGAGCGAAGGTGTTGTTGGAGAAGAGTAGCGTTCATGTTTCGGTGTCTCCGAGCTGTTAACGCTAAATACCAATCTTCATTGGGCGTTGTTGCCAGTCTACGACCTTGCCCTGGTCTTCGGCCTGCACATCCACTCTCCAAAAAACGGTTCCAGATCCTGGAAATGACACTTTGTGACACTCCAATGGCTTGCGTTACTTCGGCTTGAGTTTGGCCCCCTTCTAACCTACCAACAATTCTCCAAGCTTCTGAATCTGTCAAATGACTTTGCTGAGACATCGTACTCATCGAAACAAAGCAATCACTGAATGCCGATTATCCTTGTCTTCATTCTATTTTATCCAGTTGAAAGTCAAATTTCATTCGCTGCCACTGAAGCGACGTTTTTGACGTCGAACTCAAAATTTGCATACTCCACAGTTTGAAAACCAGAAAAATTTGCATTTGTGATTCTCTTCTGCTATTTTCGGCAAAAAAAATTTCGTTTATATCTTTATTTTATATAAAACTTCAAATATCCTTTAATTGTTTTGAGCAGTGTATATAAATTCACTTAGGCTTAAACTCCTCAAAAACAATATTTTCTTCATCTGCGTCCGAGTCATACCTGTATAAATCTGATTCCATAGCCTCTTCCACATAGTGATGCAGCTGTCTGGCATCCTTCATATTAGCAATAGATGGGTCACAACTAGATTTCTTGTTTTTCTTCTTCACAGTTTTCCACTGTGAAGAGGCTACAATTGAGGGTTTTCTTTTTTCATTTTGAGCACATTTTTTTCTTTCTGTATTGGGGAAACATAAGATTTTTGCAATTTGTTTGCAAAAGGAACAGAAGTTTGCTCTGACTCATGTTCAGTTGGCATTTTAGGTTGACTTGAAGGTTTTTGTGACCGAGGATTAGGATTTCTATTTTGATGATGGTGAACAAAGTTCTAATGCAGGCGTAATTGTCCAACTTGCGGCATATTGCACATCAGGAGTTTTTTCTTTATAGTGCCGGATGGTAATATCCCATGTGAATTAGTTTGGGTGCTTATGTTGCTTACGGATTATGATTGATGCTTCAGTAAACTAGAGTAAGAAACTCCGACAGATGGAGTTCTCGATTCAAAAAGTTTGTGAGCTTCAGGATAAGAAAGTTTATGAGTAATTTTAAGAGCAAATTTTTCTTTTTCGCGGATCCAGTTTGGACAAGAGCGAGAGTACGCTGTATGGTTACCCTTGCAATTTGCGCAGCGCTCAGATTTTTCATAAGATTTACCGTCATGGCCGACTTTAACACAACGCGCGTAGGTAACGGTACCATGACAAGTAGTTGTTGCATTCTTATAATGCTGGCATTTAAAATGTTAGAGAGGGTTAGGAATATAAGGTCGGATAGGACAGCTCATGTAGGCAGCTTTATTTCTGGTTGGAAAAGTAGGGCTATTGAAAGTCAGAATAATGTGCTTCGTAGGAAGCACTTGCTCATTCCGACGGATATTAATACGGCGTACATCTACGACATTTTGATCTTTAATTTTCTGTAGAAGTTCTTCTTTTGTAGAGAATAAAAATTCTGGTTCAGATATTACACCACAGCTTGTATTTATAGTTTGATGTACCTGAACAGAAACGGAAATATAACCTATGGTTGTACAATTTGAGAGAAATTGTGACTGTTTGGCTGAAGAAACCTCAACAAGTAAATCCCCAAACTGCAGTTTTTTAAGTGAGTGACCATCTCCAAAAACAGAGTGAAATGTTTTTGAGATAAGAAATGGCGAAGTTCTCTTAAAAGAGCTATCAGAAGGACTATCTGTGCCATTAATTACGAAAAAACGAGTGAATGAAATGTTCTTTACACTTTGTTGCTCTCCACATGGGAGAGAAATAGAAGAAAGTGAAGTACTTCCAACCATAACACTTCAGACCCCGGCCGCTCCACCCATTACCAAGACCAACAAGGGGATACACATTTGTGTACCAGTACTAACCAGGGCCCATACGTTCATAAGACACACCTATGTCAGTCTTCACCCATAACGAGATGACTAGTATGTGACCTCTCAATTGATCCCCCAGCCAGTCACAAGTAAGCTGGCCAGCCGATGCTGGTTCATATTTGACCAATATGCACCTCCCGTCTGCCTGAAGCAGAGGCCAAAGAAGTGTGTTGGTTTCCCTCAACTGCCAGGATCCCCCTTTCCAGGGACACGGGTTGCCACGCACGGCAAACACGTGGGGGGTTTACAGTTCTCCATAAGTCGATATAGACAGCATGATATCGGCTTATGCAGAAATGCTCTTACCTCAGAAGATTAAACCGCAATTAGAGTGAAACAAAGAGGAAAGAATAGACAAGAGAAAAGAGATGAAAAGAAAAAGAGAAAGATCACTCAGGTGCCCGGGGTCGCGAAGGCCGTGAATACCAGAAGAAGGTATCCCCTGGGGGGTACAATATAATTTAAATATAATAATCGGTGAATTATTGGAAGTCGAATTCGCCATAATGTAATTTTAATTCCATGTAATTTTATTGCTCAAAACTGAATTTCTAACAGATATTTTACACCATGATGCGCTTAAGTTTATCTTGCATATAAATGGAGCAAAATTGACTTATAATTGTAACTTTATCCAAATAAATACCCTTAGGAATTTATTTGAAATTAGTGCTTTAGTTGCTTCAAATGCTTCTTTAAGCAGATTGATATCATGGAACCTCCAGCAGTTTATAATCAGATTTAATTTACTCCAATTGCACTAAAATATAAAATTATTCTATGTTTTTAAAATTGTGCCATATATTATTGCAATTTTCATTTAATTTTGTTTTATGAATTCAATTTTCATTTTATCATAATGCAGTGAAATTCTATAATAATCCCAAATTAGAAAGAATGGAATCTTGGTAATACAGTTTATTAAAACTTCCCCTCTTTTAATGGATAATTGCGATTTGTAAATAAAAAAATAACTTTCATTATTAGAAAATAAACTACATAAACTTTAATAAGAACAAAAGGATATGAAAGCTATTCTATTCTATTTACATTTATTTCTTAAATATTAATTCTTATATTTATTTACAAAATCTATACAACATACATCATTTGCATTCGGACAGTTATAGGACTCAACGGAAATAATAAAAAGAAACGGCTAATTATCGTCAGTGATGCAATTAATGCAAATTTCAGTAGCGAAAAAGAGCTGGATATGTGTCAATAAAAAATTACTGTAAGAATGTAAACGAAAGTTATTAGAAGTAAATCAACTTATGATGAAACTTTTGGTGCTATGTGCCATAATTTGTTCACGTTAAAAAATCATAGTTATCCTTTAAAGCTTGGTTTAAATATGTCCTAGATAGATCAGTTCTGTTTCATGAATCTCAAATTTCATTAACTTTATTGAGTAAATTAAACAATTACATACCCCATTCCTCTTTCTAGCTTCTATAAATAAAAATAAGGCAGCTTCTATTAGAAAAAGTAAAAACCAACATATTGCAAAAAAAAAGGTAAAAAGCAACATATTGCAGCCGTCAACAGGAAAGCAATTCTAAAAAAAAATCTGTTTATTTTCATATCGATCATGACCCCCAGACTCTGAAACCACCCCTTGTTCAAATGCTGATATACATACATACATATATATATGTATATATATAATTTTTGTCATGCTGTAACTCTGTATTAATATACCGATTTGGATGTGACTGAGCATGTTGGCAGGACATACCAAGGTCTCAACCATGTTCGTTGGACAGCTTCATCCGTCATCCTGTTTCAAACTGGCGCCATTTAAAAATTTCAAATTACAAAAATGTACCAAGAACTTACAAATTCAAAAAGTTTTTCCGTTAAGCGTTTGGCCTTGATACAAGGATTCCGGAGCATTTTTTTTTGTTTCGCTATATATATTAAAATAAAGGGCTGAGATATAGCAGTTTGAAATTGTAGGGTGGCTCACATTTTGAAACAATCCGATATTTGTCAGGCGATAGCACTCTTATTTATCAACCGATTTGAATGTGACTGAGCAGGAGATGCAGGAGAGCAGGACTGATAGAGGAGATACCAAGATCTTGAACGAGTTTGTTGGGCAGCTTCTTCCGGCAACTTGTTTAAAAATTGCGGCCCCTTAAAAATTGAAAATTATACAAAATGTACAAATAAATTACAAATTCAAGAAGTTCTTTCCTTTAAGTGTTTGGCCTTGATTCAAGGATTCCGGAGCGTTTTTTGTTTCGCCTATTTCCTAAAAAAATTCTGAGGTGTAGCATTTTAAAATTCTAGAGTGGCTGAAAATTTTATACAAGACAACAGATTAAAAGATCCTTCCGGCCTGTACCGGGTGGAAAAGGTAACTTCATTAGCCCTTGGTTTTAAGAATTCAGCTAACTTTACTAATAAAAACGAAAGCTAATATGCGTAAAACCCGATTAAAGAATATTACAAATTTTCGTCAATACTGAATTTGATTGGGAATTCCGCCAAATAAGCAAGCATGGTCGCAGTGACATCACTGCAAGTCACAGTGGTCACGGAACATCTTTGATCTAAATGCCAGCACTCAGCGACCTCAGATTGTGACTAAAATCTGATCATTTCGAATACTTAGAATATTATCAAAACCATTTCAAAATTATATTCAATGGTTGGAGTATCATAGTTGAGATTTACTCTAACAGAGCGAAAAATGCCGGAACCAGGACTCGAACCTGGGTACTTTGGCTTACCGGGCCAACGTCTTCCTACTGAACTATCCCAACGATATCCTGGCTGCCATATGTCACCCTTATTTGTTGGACAAGGCTGCGAACTGCAGCTCTAATTTCATTTATCCGAGCTATAACTATAGCATTTTACATGATGAATCTGAAAAAACATCAGACAATTTCCGTCAGTAGACCGACGGAATGTTTGGGTACCCAAACATTTTTGTGTATCTCTGTAAACGAATGTTAAATGATACATGCACCATTTTAAACATAAAACATGTGGTATTATACCTCAATAACATATGACAGTTTCTTAGCAATCGTAGAATATTTACAAAAATATTGTAGAATGTCACATAGACAGAGAAGCATACAATCAATGTCATAAACACTTTTTAACTATATGTTGTAAAGTGGTAATAAATAAAATACTTAAAAAAATAAAATACTCTGCATTTATAATATTTATTTAATTTCTGCTCTATTATATTAAGGTTATATGTTAAGGGTTGATAAAATTTTTCGCCTTATTTCTTTATTTATTTTTGTAACTTTTGAGTAGTGTTACTTTGCGCAATATATTAAGCAATCTAACGGTTTCTTTCCAAAGATTTTACTTTTATGCAACATGAATATGTTATGAAAGCAAATATCTGCGTTCTAACTTCTAGAATAACACATATTTCGAACGGAAGCTGGAAGATGAAATTGAATGAATTATGCAAGTCAATAATAAAACAAGAAATATTGCACACACATTATTTAAATAAAAGACGTTTGAGGAAATTTTAAATCAGGGATTTAGTGCAATTTCTTTTTTATACTTTTTATCGTTTTATTTTTCATTTGAATTAAAACATTTGATTCTAGCTAAAATTATGTTTCATACTATAATAAAAAGGAAAAGTAAATAATTTTATTTTATATACTTGTTTTATTTTGTTTTATATTTTTATATATTTGTCGCAGTTATGCTTCATTAAAAACATGGCATAACAACCTTGTGAGCAGAATTATTTTTTTCTCATCTAAAGATAAATTTCAATCTAAGAAGTAACAAGAACGAAAAATCATGCGTCAAGAATAGATTATGAAGCACTTTCCAAAACATTCAGATGATGGCTAAGTAAACAATGTGGAAAAGTCATAACACATTTGAAAACCCAATACCAGCATTTACCGTCAATTGTCGGGAAAGTATGCGAATTATTTTGTGTATCCCTGTACAAAATGTATAGATTTCTATGCATACTATACATAAGAGTTCTAAAATTTACTACAGTTAGAAAATGCTTAGCACAATTGAAAATTCCCCATCATCAAGATCCTCGAGATCTTTTGTGAAGCTCTGTATGGGATATATAACTGGCATAGGCCAAGTAATATGCAAAAAATGAGTTAAATTTAAAAACGCGTACCACAACTGAAAACGCACTTCCAGAATTTGTTATTTAAGAATTATTGACAAACAGTACTGTAACCGAAGTGTTTTGTGTGTCCCTGTAAATGAACGATAAAGGTATGCACACCTTATTCTACAGCAAGCATCTTGTAGTGCACCTCAGCGATATATATCAATTTAAATATCTTTGAAACAGTTTAAAATTATTAAAAAACACCGCTCACGGTACATTTTTGGTACTGATGGTACTTTGCATTAATAAAATATGAATATTTAATAATAAAATATGTATTTTCGGAAGTTCGTTTACACATTTATAATCTTTTATGTAATATCAAATCGCAATTCCCAGGATGTAGTTATCTCTATCTATCCATCTATCTATCTATCTATCTATATATATTATAGATAACTACTTTTACGTGGTACATTCCAAGTTGGAACGATATATTTTGTTTTAAAAAAAACATTAATATTTATTATTTCAAAAAATATAATTTTCTGGAGATCGTTTTCATATTTTCTAATTTTTTCTGCAGATTAAAATTGCCATCCACGTTGAACGGATGGAAAAAAAAACACGTAGAGGAGAAGGTGTAAAAACGGGCACAGGTGTAAATATGGGCAACACTCCGGAAGTGGCTATGGGAAGTGCTGAAGACTGACGGCCAGTACTTTAGATTATGCCATTTGTTGATATGATATAGCAGAGAGCAGTTGGAACCATTCTTTCAAGTAGTGTGGATGCAGCGTGAGTTATTGTGCGAATTGGTGTTTGTTCTGGACTGTAAACTTTTGACAACTATCTGAAATCGTTTTCTTTTCATGTTCTTATGGTTAGTTTAAAATAATTTCACAGTGATATCCGGAAAGCGGAGATCCTAAGCTACTTTTAGAAGCACGCATTTACTCACGCCCGCCTTTAGGTTACATGTGAAAGTGGCCATTTTTCTTAGGTGGGGTTGATGTAAATATGGGCCCCTATTTAAAAGGGGTCCATAATTATATCACCTTTTCTCTTATACAGCATAAATTATCTCAATATTTTTTTATGGGAAAACAGCAATTACCTATATTATACACATTACTAAATGTATTATAAAATAAACCTAATAAATGTTTTGAGGTAAGAGAACTGTAAAATGACCTTAGATGTATATATTAATAAAAACTTCATAGATAAGGTCATTTTTGTTAGCTATAAATCCTGAAAGCATTCGTTTGTTTTATTTTATAATATATCTGATAATGTGCGTAATCTAACGTAATATCAGGAGTCAGGGGGGGGGGGGGGGGAGAAGACCAAAGGACTTAAAAAAAAAAAATTCAACACGCGAAATGATCGGACTCATCAGATTACTGTGACATTCTCTTTGTGGACAGCAATTCTGCTATCAACTTGGATATCAACGATGGGGATAAACCAGACCCGACCGATGAAACTTGCATCTTTTGTGATATAAAGTTCTCTGAAGACACTCGAGGAGAAGTGTGTGTTAAACGTGTTATGTGACACATGTGGGCACACTTAGATTGGGGCCAGTTTTGTTTGCGATTTCTGTAAATTATTTTCTTTTGTAATAAATACATTCTCTACCATTTTGTATTGTTTTATCCTGTTTTAAAACATTGTAAACAATTTTGTATGTCTTTCTTGGAGAGGACCCATATTTGCACCTCATTTTTTCTGGTGCCTTTTTAAAAGCTTTTTGTAAATCTTCGTTTTCGAATTGAAATAATTGATATTATTTATTGTTTTGCATCCTCTCATTTAGTAAATTTGTTATAGTTGTTAATACAGATAAAATATTTGGAATTTTTTAAAAGGAAAGTCACTTTAAGTCAAAAACAAAAAAGGGTGCCCATATATACACCTTTTCTTCTATAGAACGGTCACCTCTCAACGTCACCTTTCATTAAAACATATGAATATTTTTAGTATTTCAAAAAATATTTTTTTTGGAGGTCGTTTTTATATTTAACGTTTTTATTGCAATTTAAAATGGTCATTCACGTTACCTGGATGAAAATTCAAAACAAAACAAAACGAAAAACACGGCTAGACTGTACCTTTCTGTGGGCCAACCCACGGTGGTTTTGCTAATCCTAATAATATTATAAATCTGATTGTGTGCAAATGTTAGGCTGAAGCCAGCGTCAAATTGGAGCATTTAATGATCCTGTATCTTTGCATATAGGCTGATTATAACCCTCAAATGAACATAGAATGGTTTTTGTTTATTTTATTCAACAATTTTTCTTAATAATTCAAAATTTTGTTATTTTCATTGAGAATAAATGCACATTTTTTCGTATACCATTTTAAAATTGTTAAATTTACTTTACCGTTGCTAATACTTTATCGTTGCCAAAACTAATTCAAAACCCGGAATCCTAATAATATTATAAATCTGATTGTGTGCAAATGTTAGGCTGAAGCCAGCGTCAAATTGGAGCATTTAATGATCCTGTATCTTTGCATATAGGCTGATTATAACCCTCAAATGAACATAGAATGGTTTTTGTTTATTTTATTCAAATATTTTTCTTAATAATTCAAAATTTCGTTATTTTCATTGAGAATAAATGCACATTTTTTCGTATACCATTTTAAAATTGTTAAATTTACTTTACCGTTGCTAATACTTTATCGTTGCCAAAACTAATTCAAAACCCGGAATAATAATTTTTACTCAACAATATAGTTTCATCTGAAAAATTTTCACGGGAAAAATGAAAATGAAATAAAAAAAAAATAATAAAGAATTAAGAGGAAGATTAAATAATAATATTAGAAATAAAACGTACTTTTTTTAGTTTTTGATAATAATACAAGGTTTCAATATGCGTAACCATAGGAAACAGGCGAATATGACGTCATTTATCGAAAATAAAACGGATATGGTTTGATTGGTGAAATAAAATGATCTTGGGTTTTTTCTTCACTTTTTCTCTTTTTTTTTTTTTTTCTTTTGTATGGTAACAATATTTGCCGTTTTACCGTCTGCGCACGGCTAATATAACTATAACGTATTTTTTATTTAAATTTTTAAAAAAGTAAAAAGTAGTTTCAAAAGAAAATGGTTATCAAATGTCAATAATATGCTCCGCAAAATTATCCATTTCGTAAATGATGTCATGGATAGTGATAAATAGTGATTTTTCATTCTTAAAACAAAAAGAAATAACTCGATTACCTAAAAAAAATGACGAATGTTAATTGTTCCATTTTTGTTGATAAAACCTAAAGATTTAATAATATTTCGTTAAAGTAACATAATTTTCCCTATGCCAGTATTGAAATTAATTGCCTGGAAAAGAAAATTAACAACAATTATGTCATTAAAAAGGGATTTCTCTGGGGGAAAAGGAGACGTCATATTTGAAATAAAACGGGAATTTTCCAATATGCTTTAAAATGAGTGTGAATCAATTCCTTACGTTAATAATACAAGGATCAATAAGTATAGAAAGTAGATGAGTTTCACGCTATATTTATAACGAAAAATTTAAATGTTTTGTTATCTATACTGATTATTAAGCATGAGTATCCGTTATTTCGTTATTTCGTTACGCACGAGTATCCGAGTTTTCTGCTAAAAATCACAACATAATTTTAAGAAAAGGAAACTGAACACTAATCTATTATATTAAAATCTGACCGTGTGTTTGTATTTCGCAACTACTCCTAGACTATCAAACGCATCGCGATTTACTACCGGTTTAGCGAATACGGGTTATAATTGATCCGCGGATGTCACACAAACTCTCAGAATTAAAAAAATTAAATTAAATGCCATTTTTTTTAACGAAGTTTCTCTAAAAACGGAAAGTAACTTACTCCATATTTGAGTATAAAAAAGGAGAAATAAAACAGATCAGTATATTTTTTACACCATTTTCTCATTAAAACTGAAAAACAGAATTTATTTTCACTTTGAATAGATGGTGAAAACAAAATCTTGATTTCAGTAAATTATCCGAAAAATACAAACATATTTTCACATATTCAAACTTCATGAATCAATTTATTCTGGAGAACAAAAATTGCCTGCCAATATACTGTCATTTAGAAAACAAGATTTGTTTCAACTATATATTAAACCAAGGAGGCAGAATTGAATTTAAAGAAAAAGCATATACTATTTCTAATTAATGTTTTCTTTTGGATGGCTGTTGAAACGTTTCACAAAGGCGTTAAAAGTAAAATTGTTTATCAGGTAAAATTGACATTTGTTTTTACCCAATTCGTCTATTTCCACGATTTTATTTGGCCCTCCTTTTTGCATTTGTTGCAATTTCATTTTCGCGATTATTTGGCACAAAATTTCACTTTTTTAACACTGAGTTTTGTCAAGGTCCCTATAATAAAAAATACCGTATTGTCTCCTATGAAATGTGATGAATAGTTAGTTAATTATTAACGTTTTTAATTATTGGGAGTAAAATATTTTCCTTAATTAATGTATTTATTCTTCTTTTAATGTTGCGTGAACGAAGTCACGGGTAACAGCTAGTATTATATAATAGAAACTGTTACATGAAACAGGAAATGATAGAGGATTGTATGAAAAATCCTGACAGCGGATGTTACAATCTATTGACTTTATTTGAGTTGCTACTCTTTGCAATTATTATAAAAATTAATCTTCTTTTCTTAAAATTACACATGGGAGAAAAATAAGAACAATAAAAACAAGCATAGATATCGGATATATCTTGGTAAGGATATTCAAGAATATACACTTATCCGAATAAAGTTGATCTTGCATAAAAGATATTTAAAAAAAGTCAAAAATAAATATAGTATAATAAACATAAATGTAAAAAATATGTTTTCAAGATATTCATTTATTTTTTTTTACTGTAATTTTTTTTACTCTGATGAAACCTTTTGGTTGGATTGATAAATAAAAGGAAGTTTAACTAGCTATTCAAGTGTGCACATTGAAACCACTGTTTTAGACATAAAAATGACGCGTTATCGTAATTGTTAAATTACTGATTTAGACGTAAAATTACGCGTTATTGTAATTGTTTAATTGTATTTATATATTCAACATAGTTTTTTATATCATTTTAATGTATATTACAGATTAATATATATATATATATATATATATATTGTAATTTAAAGTGTAGAAATTTATCTTCTAAATAATCCGAAACAAACCAATTAAATATCTTTTTTTTTCTCAATCTATTTTTTTTCGCGATTTCAATGACTATTTAATAATTTATTAACAATCGAAAATCTTTTCGAATTAACTATGGTATACTGGAAGATATGAGTCAATTTAATGACTTTTTTAAGCTCCGTTTAAAAATGTGCTCATTAATTTGTAATGTAATAATTATCTTTTCCTTCATAGTTCGTTATGGTATCATTCATTTGGTTATTAAGTCAGTGATGCATTAGATAATAATTCTCTGCATCCAGCAAAAAGTTTTGTTGAATCAACAAAAATTTGGTTGACCCAACAAAACTTTTTGTTTAAATATAAGTCAATGGAAATTTTGTTTGAATCAACCAAAAAAATTTTTTTTTGCAATTCCAAAAATAATTTTTGTATCGTCAACAAAAAATGTTTTGTTAATTCAAGTAAAATGGTTCAATTTTACTTGAATTTTGCTAAAACAACCAAAATGTACTCAACAAAACATGTTTTGTAGTTTTAATCAATTCCTTTTTCTGGGTGTGATGTTATGAACAAGAAAAATAAGCCTAAGCATTTTTTACTTGCCCATCATATGTAGTATAGGGTAAGTCTTGTAATCGTTTTGAAAATCGAAAATTTTTTTTTGACGGATTTACACGTTTTAGACACTTAAGATTCCGAAAAACATATTTTTAGAAAAAAAAAATTGCAGCCCGAACAAATTGAAATAGAGACTTGGAATTTGGTAAGTACTTAGTATGTAATAATGGGAAGAAGTTTATTGAATTTCAGTAACCTCGATTATCCGGAACTATTTTTTTCGGGCTCTAAAAAAGTATTCATTCTGATAAAAGGTATATATATTTTTTCGAAATTGTTTATTTTAAGGTGTGAATATAAAAGACAGTAACAAAACATAAAATTTGCATAAATAATGAAGTCAATCGGATAATTAATTACCGAGATATTTGTAATTGTACTTTCCACACTCTTTGATTTTTCATGACCCTGTATTTCATTAAAATTTCAATTCAAAGATATATTTTAATTGGAAATGAGACGCTTAATCTGACGCAGTAAACCGTTAGTTAATATAATTATCAGTTTTGGAAGGATGTTTCTTTTACGCAATTCAGTAATAGAGCATTTAAAGTTTATGACGTCATCAAGCCACGATTTTATGCGAATTGCAATGCATTTTATAAATAGTTGACACATGTTTTATTTTCATATTTTATATTATGCATATCCATGATGGGTAAGTATTACGTTGGCCCCCAATGACTAGTTTGCGTGTCACAGTTATATCAAGAGCATGTGCTGCGAAAAAAAAGATTGCTCTGCTGATTTTTTTTCACTTGTGTTCTGTTTGAAATTAACTTCGTACTTTTTTTTATTAGAGGGAAAAAAACTACTCGGACTATAATAATAAAATTTTTACGTGCCGTTATATAAAATTGTATATCTTGAAGGCATTTATAAGATTAAAATTTTGTTACAGAATAGATTTGATAGTAAAATGTATTAAACTTTTGAAATTGACGCATTGTCACTTAAAATTACTATTAAAATGGATAAATGAAATATTATAAGCGATCTTATGAAAGTAAAAAAAAAAAAAAAAAAAAAAAAACCATTATATTACTTAAAGTATATTTTCTTTGAAAGGAAACGTCTCAACGAATTCTTTCCTCTGGCATTATAAATGCTGTTGGAAATGGCACGAAGAAATTAAATCTGAAAGATACAAAATAATGCAATATGCATGAGGAACAAGGGAAATTAAATTAAGTACTGTATTTTTCTATTTATAAAACGCGTTTTTTTTTACCCATAAAATGTGCGTATTATACAGAGAAAGTACAGATTTCTTTGTCACACTGCTTTTGGTATATCACATATGTGTATGATGAGTACAAAGGAAAAAGTATTTACGTTTTTGCAAGTACTGTATTTAAAATGCAAAAAAAAAAAAAAAAAAAAAAAAGTTACATTGTCTAACTCAAATACGAAAAATCCTATTTAATTTTGAATACTGTCTTAGTTGAAAATGAATACCTTCTCAGATTAATTCTACTAAATATATATTTATGTGTTTTTGGAATTCTAAGGGAAGACAATTATTAAAACAACTGTCTAAAAGCTATTACGGTATTTTTCTATAAATATTTATTTTTTTAAATTACGTATTATCATTCTTTTACATTAATATATATTTTTTAAATGTTTTAAATTTGAGGTGCGTCTTATTAACCTGAAAATAAGGTAACATTTTTGTTTATTAGCAAAGAACATCTACGCGGATACCCAACACTAGTGTTTATGAGCAGCTAATTTATTGAAAAATGAAAAGACGTATTTACACGTAAAATATACATCATTACCTAAGTACACATAACAGGATATTTACATTGGGTTACATATAACGCAAATAAAATGCAGTGTTTCAATGCATAAATTGTGACACACAATTACACTATTAACCGATCTCATAAATACTATTAAATGATATCCTGTTTAAAGTATATATATAGATTATCGGGTGTGTTCGAAATATTCTTGACACATTTTAAAATTCATATAAAAATCAAGTTATTGGCGTACGAGAATGCGGTTTGAATTAAAATGCCTCATGTGATCTAAAGATTTGTTTAAATATATATACAAAAATTTGTTAAAATAACTGTCCATAGATGGACACTGCACTGCACCTCTAATAATACATCAAAATGCATAAAACTGTTAATATAAGCAAGTATTGGATGATAAATAATGGGATTAGACGGGCTTCTAGAAAGTTTAAACAAAAAAAGGCATAACATAAATTAAACCAGAGGTTGTGTGCATCACGCAGAAATAAATCGGAATAAAAACTAAAATAATTTTTTTTCTACAATTAGTTAAATTAATTGTAAAATAGTTAAAAGATTAGTTACACAATTGATGAAAAACATGGGCATTACACCGACCAAAATCTAACACGCTCATTTTCAAAGTGTGCCAAAAAATGTGAACACTTAAATGAATAATTTAAGACCAGTATTTTTTGTTAATTACGTAATGAATTTTTTATTCAAATTTTTAATATGTTTAAACTAGTTTTATAATAAAAATTAATTCTCATTCATTGTTACTCTGATTTATTTTTAAATGATTCACACAAACTCTGCTTTAAGTTGTCCTTGAAGTTCATTCTTTTAAATCACAGCGTACGTAAACAATAAAAGATATTTTAAAAGTGGGAATAACTGGCACCGTCTGGGATCAATTGCTTGCTTATCTTAAGTTTTCTATGCATTTTTGTGGAGCTTTGCACATATAGCTGTATCTGTGGGAAATTATTGCGACTACGTTTTATTTGCTTAAATAAAACTTTCGATTATGTGAACCATTTTCGTCTAAAACGCACTTTTGTATCTGGAGTAGGTGTACTGAAAAAGAAATCTTAATTGCTCTTCTGAGTTTTTTCACTCGTGGTTATTTTCAACTTAACATTGTACATATTTTATTGTTAGAAAAAAATATATATATTCTCTGGCTATAAGGATAAAAAATTCACGTTCCAATTACTCTATTTTTTATTGAATTTAAAAATGTGTCCAGGACCCCCCCCCCCCCACACTATACTGACATGCAACATAAATACACTGATGTCCAAAAATTAAGGAGCTGTGACCGAATTTTTCTATTTTAGACTTTTGTCGAATAACTACTGAAATTCTTTACGAATTGTCCTTGAATTTCAAGCATGTAAAGAACAAGTTTGACTTAATAATTTTCAGTAAAGATTTTGTCGCGAGGACAAAATATAAAATAATAAAATAATATTTAAAATAATTTAAAATAATAAAATAATATTTGAGATCACCTAAGTTACAGAAAATTCTCAACATGGTCTATCATTCTAGCAAATGACTATGTAAATCTTGTTCAACATTTGTGTGTATTTGTGTAAGCATAGCATGTATTTTCGTGAAGATGTGAACGTTTATTTTTAGCATACAGAGTTTTCAACCGAATTTAACACCACTTTCCGAAAACTTGACAAAGAGCAGTAGAAATAGTATACTGCAATTAAAATATTAAAATATTGAATATTTGATGAGATATAGGTATTTGTATGAAATAAATTTTAAAAGCACATGCGCGAACTACAGCAAAATTTTTTTGTCATGATTTGGTAGTCAATACTATAGAGCAACTCATATAAAAATACCAATCAAATATCGTGAAAACTCAGAAATACAGGCAATACAGTGAGCTAATTGATAAATTGGAGTGGAAATTCCATATGATCCTTTGAAATAATTAGTAAAAAATGCAGTAAAATAATAATGAATTTACATGTGCTGTAGGTGAGTTCTATAGCAAGCGGAGTGTAAAAATTGCATCCGGAACATACTTAAGCAATTTAATATAATTATGGTAATAATAACCAAATTTACCATAAATCCGAATAAATGATTGTGTGTCTAGAACCACGTACAAAAAGTCGGTGGGCCGTATGGGGTCACACGTTCAGCATAGCTAGTTTAAATAGTAACATCTTTGTTGCAAACCCTGTAATATTTTTGCACTGATTTAAAAATATTTATTTTGAAAATACAAAACTCTGATTTTAAAATTAAGCTTTTCTCAGCGTAAGATATAGCTATTACTTTTTCTTCTTTATCACAGATAAGTATAAAAATGTTTTACGCAACAGAATAATTTTTTCGTAAGTATTACTTTTACTTTAATCAGTTATTATATTTATAACACTTACAGAATTTAAAAGCAAGGTTTGTATTCAAGCTGCAAGGTTTTAATATTAAATAAAAGCAAATGGAACTTTCATATGTTTTTTTCTTTAAAAGATAATCGATTTCTTGTTTTATATAATAAAATTTTTTAAATGAAAACTTTTTGATGAAAAGCAAACTATCACAGGGCTCCTACAGATCAGATAATTTCCCTGTCTTTAGGGCAGATAATTACCAGTATTTATTTAGAGAAAAACTCGCCTTATGTATTCGCGCGATTACACAAGTCACGTTTTTCTATAAGAAAATAGTGGTATTTTCCCGGAAATTGTAGGAACCCTGTATTATGTGTCTTGACTTGCATGCATAAAATAAAAGAGTATACAGTACTGCTACAGCAATCTTTTCATGCATGATATCATGTTAAATTATCTAAAAATATTTTTGAAGAAAATATAGAAGTAATATAATCAAGCGTTGAAAGAGCAAACCTTTCAAAGAATTTGAGATCATGTTGTCATTTGTTGATGCTACTCCAAAAATATCATAGATCAGCTAGAAACTTTACTATGTTATGAGCATAGTTCTCAAAGGTATCTATGGAAAAATCATAAAAATACAAATTTAATAACAAGATTCAACGTGATTTAGATGAATTAAGTAGCTTAGATTGGTGCGAAAAATCTCTATAGCCCTTTTTTAAGACTTAATAAATTTGTAAACCATTGGACAATTTTACCAGCTTCGTATTCTACACGGTGGTTCAAAAGGTCATGTCCAAATGGCACGTGTGGGTGTGTCAGGTTATGAGGAGCAACTGGGGGTCGGAAACGCGATCGTGACGGTGCAATTGCATCGTGACTGTGACGCAAAGAAAAGATAACAAACGGTGTAAAAATACCTTTATTTTACCAAAAACTAATGATAATGGAGCATGTTTTGAGCACTTGGTATGAGTTGTAAAATTTTTCATTTGTATTTTGTACTTCGATTAAGTTTTTTGTAAAATGAAGGTATTTTTACACCGTCTGTCATCTTTTCTTTGAGTCACGGTCCCGATGTAATTGCACCGTCCGTCGCGATCGCGTTCCGACCCAGTTCCTATGTAATTCTTGCTCCTCATGACCTGACACACCCACACGTGCGTTTGGACATGAGTTTTTGGAATTCTATATATGAAATGAGAATGAGATGTGTAATATAATGCAGTACTTTTCCATATTTTCTCTAATATATTCTCTAATAGTTACAGATACATTATATACAGGGTGATTATAAAAAAACTATCCAGATATATGAGCCCATAACTGTCATACAGTTCACAGAATCTGAATGAAATTCTGGCCTGAAGTATTTTGAGGTATGCGCTCAAGAATCACGTGAAAAACAACAGTTAAATTCTAACAGTTACGATTACAGTGACAAAATTTCAAAAATTTCAAATGGCAACACCTACTTTTTTTATTGGAATGTGATCTTCGTAGTGAAAAACCATAAAAACGTTGGAACGGTACCTGTAGCACGAAAATCGCCGGCGCTAGACAGACTAAGAAGAAAAGTGAAAACAACCAATAAAGGACAGAGAAGCAACAGAAAGTAAAACATTTTATTGTTCAGTTCTATCCACCATCTGCCGCATGTAAAGTGTCGTCGTGTGTAAAATGGAAAATGTATGAAACACAATAAAATGTTTTGTTTTCTGTTGCTTCTCTGTCCTTATTGGTTGTTTTCACTATTCTTCTTAGTCTGTCTAGCGCCGGCGATTTTCGTACTACAGGTATCGTTCCAACGCTTTTTATGGGTTTTCACTATGCAGATCACATTCCAATAAAAAAAGTAGGTGTTGCCATTTGAAATTTTCGAAATTTTGTCACTGTAACCGTAACTGTTAGAATTTAACTGTTGTCTTTCATATGATTCTTGAGCGCATACCTCAAAATACTTTAAACCAAAGTTTCCTTCAGTTTTTGTGAACGGTATGATAGTTAGGGGCTCATATATCGGAATAGTTTTTTTTTATAATCACCCTGTATATAATCATTAATAGAAAAATGAATGTTGTTTTGATATCTATAAAAGCCTGTTTATTTTATAAGTAAAAAAAAAATATTTTCTTTCACAGACCACTGCGATTTTTACGACGTAGAAATTGCATTTTTTTTTCTGTACAGTTTTGCCCGTCACGTTGTTACAGAATTGTATCTAATTATATATATCTATGAATTGTAAATCTTATTAACAGATTGCTGACGGGAGACGCAGATACATGTATTTTGGACACGTATAATTCCACTTACGGGCAGTGCTTTTGGATTTTATTTGTTACATTATTCCTTATTTCTCAAAAAACACACGCAAAATTCGTACATTTTTCCATTAGCATATAAATACTTCGATTAGAAACAATACCATTATTATAAACTTTCAATTATATTATAAACACGAACATAGAAAGTATTTTTGCGAAATAAGCTCTCTAATCACGAACAACGTCGAAATTGACTTATTTTTTTGTACAGTTTTGCCGGTCACGTTGTTACAGAATTGTATCTAACTATGCATATCTGTGAATTGTACATCTTATATTGCTGACGGGAGATGCAGATACATGTCTTTTAGACACGTATAATTCCGCCTACGGGCAGTACTTTTGCATTTTATTTGTTACATTTTTTCTCATAAAACGTACGCAAAATTCGTACATTTTTCAATTAGCATATAAATACTTCGATTAGAAGTAATACCATAATTATATACTTTCAATTATAATATAAACACGAACAGAGAAAGTATTTTTTAGAAATAATGTAACATGTAAGCATATCTCTCTAAACACGAACGACGTCGAAATTGCTGTGTTTTTCTGTACAGTTTTGTCGGTCACGCTGTTTCAGGATTGTATCTAATTATACATGTCTATGACTGGTACATCTTATTAACAGATTGCTGACGGCAGACGTAGATACGTATCTTCCCATATATTCTAGTTTAAAGGACGAAAACTATCTGTCATCAATGTATTAACAAACAAAAACACTGATTTTTAATATTACTAAGTTAAGGGAAGTTTCATTACCGAAGAAAATGCACAGATTTTCACAGATATTTTTGACATGTTTTATATTCTACTCATATTCCGAAATAAATTCTCAGTAGAATTTTCCTGTAGTTAGAGAATTGAAGAAAGTTACTTAGAAAAGAAAATGTAAGTCGTTGTAGTTCATCACTTCATGGATGTTTTTTTTTTTATAAAAGCAGGGCTGCGAACTGGTATCTATTTTGATAACCACTTTTTTGGTTTAGTAATATTCGCCTTATTCAATCGTAGAATTTTGATTACTATTCCCAAATAGTGGAGTCCAAAATTGATAATCGTGCGCTCCTCTGATGGAGTAATATGGCACGTATATACTCTACAGAAAAACGAGTTGTTATTCAATGAGTCCCCAGTCTGATCCGAGAATAGATTACTAAAAATATTTTCTTAGTCTTTTTATGTACCTGAAAATATCAAATGAAATGTAATGATATTTTTAATTATGAAGAGAAAATGGCTGAAAGTTTCTTAATTGCAGCAATAATTTTTAATACTAAATGAAAGACAATGTTTAAGATAGTTAACTATAATACTTTTTTCGTTAAAATGAAGTATCATTTGTAATCTGTGGAAATTCAGCCCTTTGTGTAATTTCTGTAAAAAAACCATAAAGTTCAAATGTGTAATTACTCCAGATAACAGATAAATTAGGAGCTATATTAAACTAATGGGATCATAATTGATATTCCCCCGAATATTTTAAACTAATTCATGAAATCATATTAACATAGCTTTTGTCATTAATATTATGCTTTCAACTTCAAATTTTTAACGTTGTTGAACTTAAATAATTTTACTAAATTTGTATCTATTCATTAATTTATCTTAAGTGGTATCTCATTATAAATTTATTATTAACTGCATTTTCATACAGTATCAAATAAATTGCTTTTCTCAGTTTGTTTTATAAGAATTAAACTAAACTGTTTGAAAAGTGAAACTCAATTGTAAATATTGCATTGCAATAAAATTAGACGAAATCTTAGAAATCTCGTACATATACTTGTAAATTCTTCAGACAAACGTGCAGTATTTCACTGACCCACGAATTGATTACCAGAAAAGTTTTTGAGTTATTATATTATACATTTGAAAATTGAACATGAAATTAAAAAAATATTTTTAATTTATCGAAAGAAAATAGCTAAAATTTGTTAAAATTTCATCCATAATCTTAATAACAAAATAGATGAACGTGCTTCAGATTGTAAAAAATAAAGCTCTAATGAAATATATTACAAGTTGGGATCTCTAGAAAGGTAGCTGTTTGTGTTCTGTATATGTCCTATAAATAATACATAACGTTGTAAGGTGGATTTATTCCTAATAACAGCTGGATTAGAGGATATATTAAACTTACATTATAATAATTGTTATTTTCAACATACTTTTAAACTAATGTACATAGTAATATTAAAGCAACATACCTCAATAATATTTGCAGCATCTCTCATTAAGATATTCTTCTGACTTTAAGGTTTAAGTAATGTTGAGTTAAAATATGTTTAATTAATTTGTATTTGTTCAATTTATTACAAAGTGTACATCACAAAGTGCATTTATCACAAAGTGTATATCAAAAAATAATTAAAAGTCAACATCATTATCTTACATATTCATTGCAATTGCTTTTCTCCGTTTTGTTTTATAAGTATTAGATTGAGCGTTTGAGGCTTTCCTACATTTTCATAAAAAATATTAATAAAACTAATGTTAATTTAAATTTTCTTTCCCTGTTTGTTTCTAAAATACACTTCATATGTCTTTACATTACTTATATTTTTTAATTCAATTCTGTTAAAAATATTTATGCCTACAGCCCATTTAAGCTGTTATTAGGAAATGGAAAAATACGGGCAAAACGCTTACAGGGTTAAATTTCTACAAAAGTTAAGAATATAGCACAAAGTTTCATCAGCATTACATTACAAAAACGACAGTCCGACAAACACTGGTTAAAGACATTAAAACTTTGGAGGAATATTGTAATGTTTCTCTCATACTTGAAATTTTAAGTAATTTGTTTTACATTTTTTTAATCGTCCATATTTTATTTTTATTAAAAATGCACAAAAATTTCTTTTCATGAATAATTTGAAAGCTTTCATGAATAATTTAACAGTTTGACATGTTTAAAATGGGATAAGAATAATGCCATAATACAAAGAAAAGTTTTCGAAATGCAATATAAAATAGCATCATCATTTTTAACGAAGCCCCACCCGTTATATATTTTTTTCTTAATCCAAGATCTATAAGTAATCAAAATAGGTATAAAATATTTTTGGCACTTTAAACTTGTTTCAGAAAGTTTATTAAAGCTATAAATATTAAATCGTATGCGTAAATGGAAATATTTTGTTAAGCAACATTTCATCAGAATATTTTTACATTTTGTTCGTAAATTTTGATTGAACAAGTTTCATCATCGTTTCCGGTTAATGATTAATTTAAATATTTTTTACTGTCCTAGATAAAAAGTTATATTTTGTTATTTATTTAACGCCAATGACAGATTTGATTATTTATTCCAATAGTCAATGCCAGATGTGCACGCCTGTAAGGAAATAGATTTAAATATTTTAAATCTGCTGAAAATTTTGAAGGGTTTTAAATTACTTTTTTTAATCTAAAATTTCTCTATGTTTTTTATGTTTGATTTTTGACTAAGCTCTCAAGGTTCGGGCCTAAAGTATACTGATTGTCTGTTTCCGCTTTATTCTGTAACAATTAGGAAATTAAAATACATGGGTTCTAATGGTCTAAATGTATGGGGTGTTTTAATTTAACCATTAATTGTTTTTCTTCAAAATACAATATACAAAGAAACATGCTGCAATAAATTTGTCATTCACGAAGTAAAGATACAGAAATATGTGAGAAAATTTGCCTTGTTCTTTTACAAACACACGTCAGTAAGACTTATGTTAACTGAGTCAGAAGATACATTTTCCTTAGCTGATTGAAAAATAAAACAAAATGTAAATAATTTGTAACATTCTATTTACTTAGTCTTATAATGTCATAAAGCTAAACCTGTCAGAAACTTTTAAAGATATACAGTTCAAAAGATTTAATCCAGAGAAAGGTCTACTTGTGAAAGATTATTAGATTATTATATTTAGATTATTGAAAAAAATTACAAAAAATAAACTAAATTTTTTTCACTTGAAGTACAGTCGGAAAAAAAGAAAAAGAAAGAAAAGGTAAAAAGAGAGTGCGTGCGAGAGATATACATACACATATATACATTTTAATTACCAAAATTTTCCAGAAAAAAAAATAGACATTCGACTGCAAATTATGTCATCTTCCAATGTAGTTGAAAAAAATAACTTAAAGGGATCGTTTTCATAGTGAAATTGTACCAAATTCTGAAGTAACTCAAAACTATTCTGCGGAATGTGCTGTAATTTTAGATTCGAATATTTGAAGCTTCTACAAATTGATCACTGTTAAAAAATTTATAGTTTGCAATTCATAATTTCAAAAAAAATGTACATATATATATATTATATATATAGTGCGTCTCAAAAGTATATGGACAGGCAATTTTTTGAAATAACAGTTTAAAAAATGAAGCAATAATCACGAAAAAATAATATGCATATAGTATCATAACATAAATCTATTACAGCAAAGAAATAAAGTATAAGTTTTACAGATTTTTTGTAAAAAATTAAAAATTAAAATAGGCTGTCCCAAAAGAATATGGACTTTTCAAATAGTTTACATTTAAATTCTAATTTTGTATTCAATCCGTTTAATTATCTTAAAAACCATATCAGTCATGCTTCCAACTAGTGTGTGGAGTGTGTGCGGCTGTAAAGAGAACCAACTCTACTGTACTTGTTGCTGTAATTCCTGAATAGTAGGAAACTGCCGACAATCGGCATACACATCTCGTGCAATTTTACATCCCAAAGGTTTTCAATTGAATATAAGATTGGGCTGATGACTCGCCAGTCTATAACAGTCACTTGTTTCTGTTTAAACCAAGCTGTTTTTGAGTGGGAGGTGTGAATCGATGCATTGTCCTGTTGGAATTTCCAGTCCCCCCCCCCCCCCTTAAGATGTTTTTGATTAGAAGTAGATTGCTTTTAAGGACATTTTGATAATCCTCAGACCACTGTCGACCGTTAAGTAAAGCAATATCCGTTGTTCTGTTGAAACAGAATGCGCCCAGCACCATTAGTGAACCCCCTCCTTTTTGTCGACTAAAGAACTCGCGAGGTTCTTTTTGTAAGTCATGCCAATAGTATGCCCAGCCATCAGGGCCATCCAAATTGATTTTTTTTTCATCACTGAAAAAAACACTTAACCATTCATCCGTCCAATGCAAGTGTTTTTTATCCCAAAGAACTCAAGGCTTTCTATGGTGCACTTTCAGCATAGGTGTCCGACACATTCTGCAATAGTTATAATTTTCGCTTACCTGTATGTAATGGTGAAGAGTAGATCTAGAAATAGAAAACGCTAAAGTCCTCACACTTTCATGAACAGATTTCTTTTGTGTTGAAATTGCTCACAAAAGTTCTCTATCTTGTCTTAGAGATGTCTTTCTTGGTTGACCTGAACGCTTTTTTGCAATCGTATTATCACTTTTTGATAAAATTGCATAAACTACAGATCTGCTATGCTTCATTTGTTTTGCAATATCAGAAACTTTAACATTTTGAGCCTTTAAACGCCAAATTTTAGCAATATCAGTAACAGAGAATTCAACATTGCGAGGCATTTTCCAACTATTCGACAATTGAATAAAGAGCAGTGATTTTATATTTCAAAGTGGTTAAGTCACAAGCACAGAACGCAGAAAATTCAAATTTTTCTGACACGGTGGTAATCAAAGCAATTCGTTTCATTGTCCATATATTTTTGAGACAGCTTATTTTGAATTTTATTTTTTTACAAACAATCTGTGATATAAACATAACATTTCTGTATCGTAATAAAGTTATGTTATGATTCCATATGCTAATTATTTTTTTCGTGATTATTGCTTTATTTTCTTAGCTGTTATTACGAAAAATTGCCTGTCCATATAATTTTGAGACGCACTATATGTATGTACAAAAAAATATATATATAATTTTTTTCGAAACGAATATGAATTCTAATGCATGAATTTTATAACAAAAATCGATTTCTATGCCCTTAGTTATTCCTAAGAAACACTCGCATTGAAATATGCTTCGCAACGATTACAAATGAATTTAACTTTAGGACTTCCAAACTTTAAATCTTCATAATTACAAAACTAATTGACCGAATGTCTTCTCGTTTAGTATGCTAACATAAAAGTTACCGAAAAAGGCAAATACTGTGTCAAAATTGCACTGTTAAAAATTTGCAGCAAACTGTCCAGTCATTTATAGAAAACGGTTACATAACAGTAATTTAACTCTATTCTGATCGTATTATTGTCCATATTATGGTCAGAATACAGTTAAATTACAGTTATGTAACCGTTTTCCATAAAAACGGACAAATAACTGGACAGTTTGCTGCAAATTTTTAACAGTGGGGATATTCCTATTGAAAATGTCAGACTTTGTACAATTTAGCTATGAAGACGACACTCTCAGCTTATTTTTAGAACATAAATTGAAATAAGATATTATTTCCATTCGAATGGCTACTTTCGATTTTTTTCTGTGAAAATTTGCAGTTTAATGTATAGGATGTTATCTTTATATTTAGAAGATTATACTTTTCCGTAAGTGTCACTGTGGGTCAAGATAATTTTATCTAAGAAAGGACTCAGACTATTTAGACTAAAATTTGCATCCTATGAACTTCGGGCACGAGAAGGCTTTTGGGCTAGGTCACATGTTCGAGAAAATTCGATTAATGGGTCATTATGGGTTAAGCTATTTTTATCTTAAAAACGGCTCAGAGGATTTGAACTAAATATAGTATCCTACAGTTTTAGGGAACGAGAAGACTATTGAACTAGGTCACATGTTCGAGAAATTTCGATTAGTGCGTCATTTTGGTCATGGGTCATTATGGGTCAAGCTATTTTTATCTTAAAAACGGCTCAGACGATTTGAACTAAATTTTGTATCCTAAGGTTTTTTGGCACGAGAAATTCATTGGGTTAGGTCACATTCTCGAGAAAATCCGATTAGTGGGTTATTTTTGAGTCACTGTGGGTCAAGCTAATTTTATCTAAAAACGGCTCAGACTATTTTGACTAAATTTTATATCGTACGGATTTCGGGCACGACAAGACAATTGGGTTCTGTCACATGTTCGAGAAAATGCGATTAGTGGGTCCTTTTGGTCATGGGTCATTTTGGGTCAAGCTATTTTTATCTTAAAAACGGCTCAGACAATTTGAACTAAATTTTGTATAAAACGGTTTTGGGACACGAGAAAATCATTGGGCTAGGTCACATGTTCGAGAAAATCCGCTTAGTGGGTCATTTTTGGGTCAGTGTGGGTCAAGTTAATTTTATCTAAAAAAAAAGCTCAGACTATTTTGACTAAATTTTATATCCTACGGGTTTCGGGCACGAGAAGACAATTGGGTTCTGTCACATGTTCGAGAAAATGCGATTAGTGGGTCATTTTGGTCATGGGTCATTATGGGTCAAGCTATTTTTATTTTAAAAACTGCTCAAAGGATTTGAACTAAATTTAGTAGCCTACAGTTTTAGGGAACGAGAAGACTATTGGGCTAGGTCACATGTTCGAGAATTTCGATTAGAGGGTCATTTTGGTCATGGGGCATTATGGGTCAAGCTATTTTTATCTTAAAAACGGCTCAGACGATTTGAACGAAATTTTGTATCCTAAGGTTTATTGGCACGAAAATTCATTGGGTTAGGTCAAATTCTCGAGAAAATCCGATTAGTGGGTCAAGCCAATTTTATATAAACAACGGCTCAGACTATTTTGACTAAATTTTATATCCTACGGGATTCGGGCACGAGAATACAATTGGGCTTGGTCACATATTCGAGAAAATTTTATTAGTGGGTCATTTTGGTCATGGGTCATAATGCAATTTGCCATGAGCTTTGTGCATAACCTTCATGGTTCGAGGCCAATTCTGTCCAACTTTTGGCTTGGTCGCCAAGAAGCCTTGATTTAAACGTCACAGAGAATCTGTGGGGCATTTTAGCTAGAGAAGTATATAAGCATGGCACACAATATACAAATACAGTCGATTTGATATCATCCATCGAATTATCCTGGAAAAACATTTCTAAACAAACTTTAATTGGACTTTCTGAGTCAATGACCGTCACGATTAATAAGTGTCATTGGAAAAAAAGGTAATTTTGTAAAATATTAATTTATTTACTGATATATTTCATTACTAGCAGATCCGCTCAGCGTTGCCGGTCCCGTAAAAAAAAAATACGCAACACGAAATCACTCTAAAAATCGCTGCACGAAACCCTGCCTCTAGTAACTCTCTGTCTTTCGGAAATTAAATAGAGAGATGGACCCGAAGCGAGAAGTAAATTTAATACCACCTCCTGAAATGTCTGGATCATTTGATTCAAAGCGGGCCAGTTTTTGGTCAAAATTAAAAAAAGGTTACCGTCTGATTTTCACAAAATTTGCTTTTTCGGAAACAGAAAAATAAACTGCGAGTTTCGATTCAAATGATTCAAATTTTCTTAATACTCGAGGATGAGTGATAATGAAACTTTTTCGCTTTCTGGGATTATCAAATCGGTAACTTTCTTTTGCGGTTTCAATAAACATTGTCATTTTTTGAGCACGCGCAGGAAAATCTTTTAGTTCTATCACCAGGGGATGAATTTTGTTCTAAACAAATTATCTGACACGTGTCCCCACTGCCTACGATACCGTGTATAGCAGACGTGCTAGGCACGCGCTGCAAAATCATTTAGTTCTAGTTTCTACCACCAGGTGGAGCATACTGTTCTAAATAAACATATTTCCGAACAAAACTCCGACATTCGTTCCCGCTGCTTACAGCACCGTGTAGAAGGCGTGCCGTGCACTTGCGAAAAATCTGTTAGTTCCATTTTCCACCGCCAGGGAGTATCAAATCTATATCTTAAATAATTAGCTGTATCTTAATTAGTTCATGTTAAGTTGAATGAACCGATTCCTGTTGAAATCGGACCCATAGAATCCGAGAAAATAAATCACCCTCCTGGATATTAATATTCATAAATGGTGGTAACCAAGCGCTGAAAAAATTATACCGAAGTTTATTTAGCTCCTGGGAGACCTCGGAAGAATGTAAGAAAATATTTCGTTTGAATCGGACCAAGATTAATTGCAAAATTTTTTAGTTACATTTTCTACAGCCAAAGGGTACACTCAGTTCTAAACAAACCTCTTTCCGAACGAAACTCCGCCACGTGTCCCCGCTGCTTATGACAACGTATAGAAGGCATTCTGTGCACGCGCTGAAAATTGTTTAGTTCCGCTTTACACCACCAGGGGGCGCCAAATTTATGTCTTAATAGGTTATCTATATCTTAATTAGTTCATGTTAAGTTGAATGAATCAATTGTCGTTGAAATCGGCCCTTTGTTTGTATCCGAACAATTTTAAATGCAAAATTGTTTAGTTTCACTTCCCACCGCTAGGGGTGCACTCAGTTCTAAATAAAACTCTTTCCGCTCGAAACTCCGGCACATGTCCCTGCTGCTTACGATACTGTATAGCAGGCGTGCTGCGCCCGCGCTGCAAAATCTTTTAATTTTATTTTCTGCCGCCAGGTGGTGACAAATCTGTATCTTAATTAGTTCGTCTTAAATTGAATGAACTAATTCTCACTGAAATTAGGGCCATAGAACCCGAGAAAATACCCCTCCCTGGTCATTAATGTTCAGAATTAGTGGTAACCAAGGACTGAAAAAATGATACCGAAGTTTATCTAGTAACTGGGACCTGAGAAAAAGTTTCATTTGAATCAGACTAATAATTAAATAGTTCTGATTTTGGAGGCAGGAGGGGGGGGGAGGAGGGAGTTTCGATCAGAGCATTAACGCGATATTTAAACAACAACCGAACACTCACCTCCCCCCCCCCCTCACAGAATTAAACCAACGACGTTAAAAAATTAGGAATTACCATTAACTTTTGAAACAGAAACAAAATGACTTTTTTTGACATACAAAAACAATAATTTATCGTTGTTAATTTCTGAAATCAAATGCAAATTGACATATACATGAAAATCTCTAAAAATTGCATAAAACAAATCGCAAAAATGCACAATTCGCTGTTGCAATCAGCTGATGACCTTTTCATCTGCCGATCACAATTGCCCGGTTGACTTCCAGTTGTGCCTACAATTCTAGCAGCTACCAATCACAACTGCCCTTCAATGGTGTTTGACTTGCAGTGGGCGATTTGTGACGTCATTTGAAACAAAAAACGCTGCAAAACATGAAAAAAAATTTCAAAAAACGCATAAAAAATTAAATTAAAAGAAAAATCTAATAAAAAAATCGGAATGATAAATAATCCACCTTTCCTTTTTAAAATTATATTTTTTTTATCTGTAAAGAATTATTAACTTTCTCCAAGCTACAAAGACTAAAAAGAAATGAAGATTCTGAGCGTATCTGAGGCTTTGAAATGGAAGCAACCACCGTACCAATCAAGCATTCTGGGAAAAATGACTTAGTGTCGAAGGAAAAAATTCGCCAAAAAGTCAAAAATCACTGTACGAATTTCGCATAAACTTTATTGAAAAGAGGATAAATTTACTATATTGGTCTAAAAGATTGGAACCGGATTCCAGTTACTAATGTGGGTAAATCGCAGCAAAACGTCAAAAAACATTAAAAATCGCTTTTTTAAAATCATGCTTTTTTATCTATTAAGAATTATCAACTTTCCCCAAGCTAAAAAGAGAAAATAAATGACAAGCCTGAGCGTATCTGAGGCTGAAATGGAATAAAAACAACCAAACCAATCAAGTATTCTAGCAAAATGTCTTAGTGTTGGAGGAAAAAATTCGCCAGAAATTCAAAATTCGCTGTACGAATTTCGCATAAACTTTATTGAAAAGAGGACAAAATTTGTGAGGTGCAAAACTACATGCATAGAGGTACCTTCTCACCAAATTTTGTATCTCTGCGTGCAGCGGTCTCTTCAGAACTCAACCGAGAAACACACACACAAACTTATTTCTTTATTATAGTTGGACATGTCCTTATAATTTTTTCGATGTTCCACGTCATATATTTCTATTAATATGTGTTTTATACATTTTATTGTAATTTAACTTTCAACGTGTCCTTATAATTTTTTCCATGGCTGTATTCATGGGAAGAAACACGCAACCTAATTTTAAGTCTATGGGAAGGTTATTTTAAAATTTCTCACTCACATTTTAATATTTTTAAATGATTGTTTTTGCATAGGATAGCTGAGGTCGATCTCTAACGTTGTTAGTTTTTACTTTTTCGATTTTTGTTTCATTTTTTTTATATTAGGATAGTTTTAATTTCAGAAACGGTTCCGAGAATGAAAGTAATTAAAAAAAAACATCTGAAACCAAAATCGAAAAATTAAAAACTAGCAACGTTAGAGATTATCCTCCGCTATTTTTATGCAAAAAAAATCATTTAAAAATATTAAAATGCGAGCGAGAAATTTCAAAATAACTTTCTCGTGGACTTAACATTAGCTTGCGAGTGTTTTCGCGTGACTAGTGTAGGCTCTTAATAAAATCCTTTTGTTTGCATAATTTCATTGAGTTAACGATACAGTTTTATCGGTATGCTCTTTTCATTTCGAGAAAGAAGTTCTTTTTGACTGTGTGGAATGTCACCGTTATGGTGTTTATCCTCTAATTGTGCATATCGTCAATATATGAATCCCATTTGTTCATTTTTAATACAACTGTGTTTGCATAATGGAGCTGCATATAAAGAGGATTAGACATATAGTGTTTATTCTACCAGTTGCGAGTGAAGTAGCGTAAGATGTAGTCATAAGGAGGCGAATGTTGTTTTTTTACATTGGATAAACAGGGTCTGAATACCGCCGGGACAAACTTCCAACAGTAAATCTGAACAGAATCTTTTGTCTTATTTAAACGCGTTATTCATGCAAAACGTCTGTCATAAGTAAGATAAAAATTTCTAATCGATTTACATGGCGGAAGTTTGCTCCGGTGATATTATAATCTCCTTTACTGATATTGACAGGAGTAATATTTATGTCATCAATAATCTGAGGGAACCAAAGGGACTGACTAGCACCGGGGAAAATTTCAACCAGTAAAAACAAATATATACATATATATGCCTTAATTGTGGCAGAAAGTCTGCATGAATAAGGCGTTTAAATAAGAAGAAAATTTCTATTCAAATTTACTGGTGAAAGTTTGCCATGGGAGTAATCAGCCCCTTGCGAAACCGGTTACAGATGATGCTTCACCATTTGCTATAAGCCAAATTCTATTTATTCACAGTACAATGGTCTGCATAGCTATACGAATAACAAAAATATCTTCTACAATGAATACATTAAGAAAATAAAAATCAGGGTTGATTGTGTTACTGGATTTTGCAACAGTCAATATCGTACAGTAATATATTTCACTTATAAATTCTGCAAAGGAATTAGGGGATTATTAGTATAAAATATTTTTTACAAAAATTCGGAAAGAAATTCACTAATGGAAAATGCTGATGATTACGTACAATTTCCTGCACAAAATATATCATCTGTACTAATAAAATAAAGTTGTTTGTCCGTGTGCCTGTCTGTGTGCGATGGCTAGCGAAAGCTACCGCTGTAGAATTCTGAAAATTTGGGTGCGGATAAACTAAGGCAGGTCTTGATGCACCCAAAGTTCAGATTTTTAATTTTTGAAGAACCGGGCCCTCCTGAGTCTCTTTAAGTTTTTTTGCCCTAAATTGTTAATATCTTGCTCTCTTTTTATGCTATCGTCTTCATTTTTGGTGCCCTTTCTCCATTTAGTTATTCCGCCATTTCTACATTCCAGTTAAGACCCTTGTCCCCTGGGTTCCATTACGAGGCACCTTGTAGTTTTTCCCCCTAAATTGTTAATGATTTGCCCTCTTTTAATCTGATCGTCTACATTTTTGGGGCATTTTTCCATTTAGTTATTCCTCAATTTCTACATTATAGCTAAGACACTGGTCCCCTGGGCTTTTGTTCGGGTCTTCTTGAACATTTTGTGCGCCATGCATTTTCCATCTCCCTCCTAATTGTGTCACCATCTCAATGCATAACTTTAAAGTTGAGTATGTGACTCCTCTCCCCATGCCACCACCCTCATCTTTTTATATGGGGCTCTAGAGCCCTTTTTAAGCATTTCGTTCCCCTTTTTGGCGCATTTCTTTAAAATATTATTCTAATGACTAATTTATACCTTATGCTTAATTTCAACTAAGTGAAGATCTAAAGCGCTAAGTACTAAGACCTTTTAACATGTTTTCATCTTATCACATGTTACTTATTACATGTTTTCATCTTGCCCTGCTCAAAACTATGAGTTGGTTCCTTTCGGTCCCGTAAAGTAGCTCCCTTAAAAATCGTCCGATTCACTAGTTTTTTTTCTAACAACTTCTTAGGTTCTCCAGCTACTACATGGAGGACAAAAAAAAAATATCAGATCTCAGCTACCACCAATTTTGATTATCAATCTCCTTCTTGGACCCTTGGTGCAGCATCTTTAAAAATAATCCTATTCTCTTGCAATTTTCTTGAACATAGTTCTAGGGTCCCCCAACTACTTTATAAACTACTAAAAATTTTCTGAGACCCCATTCATCACCTTTTTTGAATTTTCTTGTTTTTCAGCATCAACTTACGTTTACTCATTACAGCAGTAAATTAAAAATTGCGACACTGTTAAGATTAAGTATGGTGTAGGTGTTGGGCCGTCTGGATGAGTAAAGTTAAACATAACAATATATCGGTGAGTAATAATTCGATGAGATAAAAGATATAATCCGATTGCTTGAAAGATAATTGGAGACATCATAGACACCAGCGAACATGTAAAGATTGCAGGACGCCGCACCTGCAGACCACACAACTGAAAAAGAGGATCATGGATATAAGTTGATGGTACAAGAGCTTTGCCGCAATATTGACGGTCATACATCCTGAGTGTGTGAATTGGAGTCTGCATGAAGAAAAATAAGAAGAACAAGAATTGTCACCTTTTTCTTTTAATCAAGTTCCAACATCTCATTAGTACAGTCAAAGTGAAATTCAGACTGGACAGGAGTTATTTGATTTTTGATGGGGCGACATTCTAAGTAAGAATAATACATTTTGAGGGGTGACGATGAAAAAACAGAGTTTCTCCAGTGCGGCACAGGGGCCTTAGACATTTTTTAGATGTTGAGGTGATGGAGTTCAGCGGCGAAGTGTGTTTCGAGATATAAAAGCGTCAAGCGAGATATAAAACACGCCAAGCGATTTACATTTTTGAGCCAAGATAATTGCATTTTTGCGTGGGATGCTGTAACCATTACAGATACATCATATCAACTTCATAATTGACGTCAGGGTATGGAAATCTTTTTTGGCGAAGAGTGCACTTTTGCTAAAAAGAGAGTGATTTAGAATTTGACCGTTTTATTGTTTTGAGAAATGTTAACAAAGGTATTTTGCAAATATGTTGTAAGGGCGCCAGCAAGACGGGTGAGCATATGGTCGCTTTTAGACAGTCAAAATTGACCATGAGAGAGGACACATTTTATGCATTGTATAATTTCATTTACATTGATATGTGGGAGAACGAATAAAGTACGTTAATGATAATTTAAAAAACAATATGTATGATTTTGGCTAAAAGTTTTCGTTGTAAAGAAAAGGACAAAAGGGTGCGCGTTTTAACAGCCGGGAATGTATATAACTTACGATAATGCAGATAAAGGGAAAATATATTTAAAAAATACTTAAAATATGTATTTCTTTAATTTTGAAACGAATATATATGGTATCTTTACCATAGTAAGAGGTTAAGTTTAAAGGGGGAGATTTCATCCGTAAAATAAATATCGCGTTAATGTAAAAGGTAATTCGTTAAATTTACAGGGGGGGGGGACTTCAACCGCCTGTCGGCGTATTCTTTTTCCGGTTTCTATGGGCCCGATTTCATCGTGAATTGGTTTATTGAACTTAGCTTACGATTAATCTACTTTCTGCATCATTAAAATTTATCTTCTGTTACATTCAGATAGATTTCGAACATTAACGGCGCACTTTTTCTCGGGTTCTATGGGCTCGATTTCAACGGGAATTGGTTCATTGAACTTGGTTTTCGATTGTCTTACAGATTTTAGTTCACCGCCAAAGGGTTCATTCTTATCTCCAGTTGTCCCGCATAGCATGCACAGTCACAGTGACGTCATTGTGACGTCACTGTGAGTCACGTACGTCACGTCACATCTGTGACCAAAATGACACCACTTTGTAACGTCACACTGTGATCAAAATGTGAACGTCTTGAAGATCTAAAGAAAACTTAAAATAAACTTTAGAACATCTTATGGCATGAAGAAAATTACTTTTTGACAGCTTTAAAAATTTCTGTGACGTTGCAATGACACGTCACTGCAAGTCACATAAGTCACGTAAAACCTATGACCAAAATGCCAACACTCTGTGACTTCATGGTGTGATCGGAGAGAGAATTTGGAAAAAAACTCATAAAATATAGAATTGAATTATGTCATGTACCTAAATCATTAATAAAAACATTGTCACACATTATTTAAATATATTGTATTTCCAAAATAAAATAATAAATAAATATTTGTCTACATATATGAGACAGATATTTTTTTACAATTTTCATTGCCATTTTCATGAAATTTAACAAAATATACTATATAATACACAGGTAAAAATCCTTAAATATAAATTTAGTAACGTAGGAAAGTTTTGGCGGAAAGTAATTCAGAAATAGATCTCCCATTCTAATAAAACTGTTAGCGATTTAGAGATTTGTTAGCATTTTAAATACAAACATTTAATTTTTTTCCCCACCACCGCATAGAACTCATTTGCTAATTTTGTGATACTAAAAATATTTTAAAAATCTCCAATCTCTTATTATTTTGAGGGGCCACTCAACCCAATCATCAGCTTTCTGTTTAAAAAGTGAGGACACCATTTTTGCGAGTTCGACATCGGGGGTGCTCGGGGTGACCGTCGAACGCGTTCAAGATTTTTCTTGTACTGAATATTTAAGGTGGTTCTCAACTGACCTGCTCCACAACGCGAAGCTTTCTGACATAATTTCTGACTCATTTTTAAACGCAAAGGCATAAAATGGGCAGGACTGACTATGGAAGCAATTTGGAATCGAAATGAGTTTTCCATTTTTTGATAAATATATTACTTATCGAGTTATAAGCAATTCGTGTCACGTGACGACTGGTTTTTCTCTTTTCTTTCCCTGTTACGTCGGGTATTTGGTTCAAAACGCTGACTTTGACATTATTTTCTGAAAGATCTTCTGATTTTACTAAAAAATGGAAAAGTCTTTCAATTACAGAGTTTCTGAATAAAAACAAAAGCCAATTTCATGCGTTTCCGAACAAAAACGAATTAAAAATATGTCATAAAGTATATGTCATTCCTATAGCAATTTATTCCAAAACTGGTCAGTGCTTAATAAGATATCACCTCTGTTAAATATATTGCTCTTTTCAATAGAGTGTAAAAAATGAAAAAATCGTATTTAGGAAATCTGATTGCAGAATAGTATTTATATTTATGTCGTAATTATTTTATAAAGACTATTAAATCCATTTTTATTTAAAATTTATGTTTACTTTGGACGCCTAAAACAAATGCAACTGATTAAAAAATATATAAAAATTTTAATTTTCACAGCTTATTTCCAAGAATACTAAACTCTCTCATATAAAAACAGAATATTATAGTTTTATTAGAAGTTATTTGTCAGCCATATAAACTATAAAGCATTTGAAATGTTTTTATTTAACTGTTTTCTTTCTATTCTTTTTCTGGAAACACCTGCTAGATGTTACTTTGTGGTAAACATTACTGCGCAGATCATGATCGCAGATGTTGAGGGCAGACGATTAATTTCATCGGCGGATTAGAGTGTGTGGTGTGGTGTTCTTTTAGTTTGTGGAAGTATATTGTGGAATTTATACCGTGAAAGTAAATTAACGTTTTAAAGTGAATCATCCATTTTAACCTATCCTTATGTCTAGCTGGGTGCGTTATTAAGGTCTGCGTGCGATATTTGATATCTCAGATCTATGAACACACCTAAGCTGGACACTTTGAAAATTAAAGCAGTGGATTTGAGTCTCCTTTTCAATGAAAAGGAAGCAGTCAACGACCATTAAAACTTAATCCCTAGAGCTGGTGGTTTTACTTATAGATTAGCAGGTAACTTTTAATGTCTTCGCAGTTTTGTTAATAGTGCATATTTAGTAATGGTACATTAATAGTGCATTATTTAAATGTTAAGATGTTTAAATCTATTTCTTTTTAATTACTTGTATAAAATTTTATCTTTAATGTTTTAAATCGTTTTAAATAGAGAGTTTCGAAAAAAGCTTAAAGTATTTACTAACAATATATATTCTAAATGTAAAGTGTTATTTATAACGAGGAATGTATTTATATTTTGCGTTTCTCAGTTCAATTTTCATAGTTATTCAGTGTAATTAAAAACATTGCAATTTTTAAAACTATTAATATTTGATTTACAATTTGAAAATTTCTTAGCTAGTGGAGGTTTTGAGAAATAATTTTCTGGTATATTTGAAATAATTGCGACAATTTAACTCATTACAAATTTAGTTGTCAAGATATGTCAATATTAGGTGCAAAAAAATAATGAATATCGATGAAACAATAAAACAGCTATTCAGTTAAGGTAATTTTTCCAGTTATGTTATCGAATTTTTTCTATAGTAAAAATTGATATTTAAGCTCTGCATTTAGTATTCTATCAAAAACTATCAATAAAATAATTTGCAAAGAAAAAAAATTTTTTTTTTTTCTTTGCGTTTATGATCCGAAGTTTTAAATTTCATTTGCTTCGAAAAATGTTTTATTGCTTGATACAATGTTTATTATTTAATAATATCGCACAATAGGTAGATCTATTATTTAAATGGATTCCTAATATAAATTTTTCACAATGCTTATTTAAAAATCTATACTTTTATTTTCATTAAATTTGTAATCAAATCCAAAATAACTAATTTCTGAATTCATTTTTATTCGGAAACACATGAAATTGGCAGGTGTTCTTATTCAGAATATATGTAATAGAATGACATTTTCCATTTTTCACAAAAGATGTTTCAGAAAACACTATCAAAGTCGGTTTTTTGAACCGAATTTCCGATGCGCAGCGTCAGAAACGGAAAAAAGTGACCAAAATTGCTCTTAAGCATTTCATTTATCTAAAAATGGAAAACGCTATTCATTCCAAATCGCTTTAATAATCAGGCATGCAAGTGCCAAGCGTTTAAAAATTTGTTCATAAATGTGTCAGAAAGTTTCGTGATACTGAACGAGGGGAAATATGGCAAAGTATACACATTTAAAAACTTCAATACTTAAAAGCAAAATAGCATAGTTTTAATTATTGTCAACATTTTTGGTGGTAACATAAAACAAATGGAAGTCGAAGTTATTTTTAAAAGTGGTTATTTGCACAATAGAATTTCATATTATTAAAATATTTAATTTTATTATAATTTTTAATGGATTCATCTATTATTTTTATATTAGTACGCGTTTTTTACATTTATAATTTTCTTGTTTAACGGCTACATTAGCCGGTTTCCCAATCAGATGCAAAGTTTTAATTTGAATACGAGTTGCATAAAAAAAAAATGATTGCCGATCCAATCCTTATCGTCGATCTTATCCGTATTTGGTGAAATCTTGTTATCCGAATCTATGCGAAATCATTTATCAGGTTCGGTCGGGTTGTGGGCCTACAGAATTTTTGTTGTTGTTGTTGTTGGGTTAGGGTAAGATTACGGGTTGAATGTAAATATAGTTTCAGTCAACCATCATTCATGTTCAAGTAGACATTCAATCATGTTCAAGAAGTATATAACCGGATTCGTGCATGACTCTAGATCCGAGCCGACATCAGAAATTGTATCGTAACACAATTTCTGATAAAATCTGGTTACTTGGTCGTATGCAAGATTCTATTCTGAACAAGACTTACAGAAAAAAACTTTATACCCGACTCGGGTCAGATCGGGTTCACGAAAATCAGGTCACACGACAACTAATCCAAATCTATTCTGTAGCCAAACAAATCCAAAAAGATCGATCCGAAGTTTCTGGATTGTATTCGGGTAAAATCTGGTCACCCGACCCGGTGCAGTGTCGTCACAAACGTCACAAACTTGAACCATAAAAAAATTTTGATCTGAACAATCCGTATAGGATTCGGGTAAAATCTGGTCACCCTATCCGATGCAGATTCGTCACATTTTTCACATTGAAGTCGCACGGTGACTTCACAAAGTAGTCACATTGTGAGGTCACAGAAAGCCTTGAAAACGGCCATAACGACCTCGCATTTACGTCACAGTGACTTCACATCGACGTCACGTGACGTCACGACGACTGTCACAAAGTCACAGTGTGACTTCACAGTGACGTCGCCGTGATATCACCATGCCTTACGGGGTATGGGCCCGATTTCTACGGGGTTTGGCTCACTCAATTTGGTTTTCGACTGTCTCCGGCATGTGCGGAGCACTCCCATTATACGCTGCCATAGGCAGGGGGGACCAGGTCACAGGTTCGTTCGGAAAGAGGTTTGTTGGGAACACACTAGACGCTGCCGAAGTCAGTGGGGACCCGAAACTAGATTCATTTGAACGATTTTACGAAGATATAAAATCATGCAAACTTGAGTTTTGTTTAAGGTTATTTTCACGAGCCAAGGCAAATCCAGGCGAGTTCAGCTAGTTATAAATAAACCAAATTAATTTTTTTTATAGATATTATGGGACAAATTTACTTATACGTAAAAGAACAAAAGAATATCAATTAAAAATAAATGTTATTTGACTATCATCTTGATATATCCGAATATAAGATATTTTATAAAAGATTAATTACATGCAAAATTAATATTTGAATGGGGTTAAAATTTATCACCTATTTTCTTGCGTCAAGAATATTTAGTTGTAACTTGTTCTTTTAGAAAAGTATTAATTTATAAGCATGACCGTAAAGAGAATCAATCGCTTGACCTTGGAATATTTTAAGTATCCGGTACTGGGATAAATGTGCATAAAAATCGCATGTTCGTAAATTTAAAGTCTTACAGATAATACAATTTCAAATGATTTCTTTTTTATTCTCTTCCATTTAAGCAATGTGTTCTCCTAGAATGAAATTATGTAAGTATTTACATTTATTGCACCTCTATAGGTATATTTAGATATGTAATAAAAAAAAACTGTACAGGCTTATTAATAAAAATGTATTAGTTATATTATTTAAGGATAAGAAATATGGTATAAACGTATGGTACAAATTAAATAATTCTAAATAATAATGTTATATTTTATAAAAAAAAAGTTAATTTATACTGAACTTACCCAATATTACCAAATTTCCTCGACAGGGGACATTTTTTTCTCAACTCATTAGATATCCTATGATTTAAAGTACTTCTAAACTATGTTTATTACTTTAACAATACCTTTTGCACCAATGACCAAATTTAAACGTAAATTTATGATCTCATTAAAATTTTAAGTGTCTATTATTCGAAGCAGTAGAAGAATAAAAATAATTTTCCAAGTATTCAGGATTTTGTTTTAAAATAAATTATTTCATAAAAATGTTATAAATATTTTAGATAGATTTTGACAGAGTTAAATAGTTTTTTATAATAAATTTAAAGAAAATTTTTAAATAAAAAATACAACAATTCATATAAGCAAATTTTATTAACACTTTTAAAATACTAATCTAATAAAAAATGTATTTATTTTTGGAGATAAATTACGATATTTTTCTTTATATCATAGATATGAAATACCAAAATGAAATATCTATAAAAGCGTTACTTTTAATTTATACGCATATAAGATTATGGTTTTTCAAATATTAACATGTAAATTTTAGTTTGATTTGGAATACAAATTAAACCACCTGCTTCCTTAAATCATTTAAAATTCCCATAACTATTGAATTCGAAAGTTTCTGAATAGTTAGTCTTCTGGTTTTTACAGATTAGGAAAAATCTTCCAGTACTGTAGGTATCCACGAAGCTACAGTATATTTTAATAAATGTTCCCTTTATATCAAGTTTGTGCAATTTTTTACAGTGTACGGTATTCCAATTATTTTGTGTGCGCCTTTTAACAACTATAAACGCCATACCACAATTTTCTATAGGTAATGCTGTATTGACTCTTATTTACATATTTAAATTTCGTAAAAATCTTTATTACATTTAGGGTACAGGAAGGCTAAAGGACTGACACACGTACATACATTTTCAAACACTTCTTACGAAAGAACGTTACTTATGTTCAACTAAGGGGAAAATGTTCAGGCCAGGAGTTACAGCTACTTTTGGCTTCACACGCCAACGCTATATCAACTGAGCCAACCCGGCAACTCTGGCTGACAAAACTCACTCAAATAACCTGTTAGCAATTACATCTAGCCTTCAATTTCACGCAAGGTAACATACGAAACTTCAGGCCTAGGAACTCTATTAATGCATATGTAAATATGAATTTAATTTTATCTCAATTATATACCAGGTGCGTCATAAGTTCGATAAAACTTTCAAAATTCATTAAAAAGAAACAAATGATGCTAAAAAAAATTGCGGTTTGCATTTTTTAATAATAAAAAATTTACTGTTAAAAATTGCCGATAGGTGGCGCTGCTGTGCATAATATGAAGCAGATGTATGAAAATTAGGCTTATAGTAAAAGACCCATTTCTGCGAAGCATCGGACAATCTTCAATATCCCAGCACATGAAACTGGCTCTTTTCTCGTTTTCAGTCATTTTGTGCGCTAGTTGCTGATTCCCTGTTCTTGTAAAAGTGTTTAACCAACAACGCTTTATCAGGTAATACTTCGAATGAAGAATCTATGTGCATTGAGCGGTTTTATTGACAGCCTTATTTGCATAAATCTGCTTCATTTTATGCATGCAGTGCCATCTACCGGTAATTTTTTAACGAACTTTTTTGTTAATAAAAGATTGTATTACAACTTCAAAACCATTCTGTTATGTGAGTATCCGAATTCGTAAGAAAATGTATGATACCTTCAACATTTTTAATTGTTTGTTAAACGAACCACTGAAGAAGATAATGAAATTTTCAAATGATTATGAAAATTTTACGTAATACGCTATCGGAGTAAAAATTTATTTTTGGATAAATTTCTGTACGACGTGGAAGCATGATTCTTTCTTTCAGTTCTTCAACAAAACATATTTTAGGGGACTACAATAATTTTTAATGTTTCAAAAACAGACAAAATATGAACGGAATTTCCAAGCATTTGTTTTTTAATTCAGGGGGCTTTAAATATGATTTCCTAAAAAAATAGAGTATATAAAAATGAATGTAATATGTTTGTTAATGTACTCTGTTTTAGCAAAATTTTGAAACACTTTATGAAAGCATGTATTTTGTGAATTTAAATGCACTTAAAATAAAATTTAATGCTAAAGTTATTACATATTATGTGAAGGTAAATACAATGTTTCAGGAAATTAAAAAAATAAGGTAACAATAAAAACTAACTACAGTATTTTATAACAAAATGTGAAAGTAAATTTTAATAGAGACTGAAGGGTCATGGTGAAGACTTCTAATAAAATAATTTTATAAACTTAACTGTTAATATGCCTTTAAATACACATTTTTCAAAGCATAAAGCTGTTAAATACTCTCCCTTCTTCATTTTTCTTTTCGCAATCAAACTTCTAGTTTCGTAAATAATAACCAGAATTCAATATCCTAATTAAAGGAACGCCTTCTACAAATCATTTCTACAAATCATAAATAATAACCAGAATTAAATGTCATAATTAAAAGAACTCTTTCTACAAATCACTCATAAAAAATCTTGAATTAAGAAAAAACAAGACAAAAATTATGCGTCAAGCATAGATTATGTAACATTTTCCAACACATTCAGAATACTAAAACAAAACTTCACCGTTTAGTAAGGTTAAAAATGATATCTACACTGTAAAAAATGACCGATGTTTCTTATTTTATGAAAATATGCTATAACCACGAACGAAAATATAATATAATCTTCTGAGTTATCCGAAATTTCAAATAGCATGTTACATTGTCTTTTGAATCCCCAGAAACGAATACATCTTCAAAATTTAAAGAATAATTTATAAAAACAAATTATTTTTAGCTGCCCGAATTTTTCAGAAACATTTCCGAAGGGTTTTTATAGTGTATTAATTAGTGTCCTCAGACTGGAATGCCTGTTTTTCGAATGTTATCCATTCTCAAGTACACGTTTTCAGCCGCATAAGTTAATTTATACATGAAAGAGTAAATAAATAATCTTAATTTTAATGTTCTTGTTAACGCTGTTAATTTTGCATGTTTGTCTGTTAAACATTTTTTTTTTAGCATGAAAATGTTTACTTCAGAATTGATAGCATTCGATAAACAGGTATTCCAGGCTAAGGACACTAATTAATACACTATAAAAACCCTTCGGAAACGTTTCTGAAAAATTCGGGCAGCTAAAAATAATTTGTTTTTATAAATTATTCTTTAAATTTTGAAGATGTATTCGTTTCTGGGGATTCAAAAGACAATGTAACATGCTATTTGAAATTTCGGATAACTCAGAAGATTATAATATATTTTCGTTCGTGGTTATAGCATATTTTCATAAAATAAGAAACATCGGTCATTTTTTACAGTGTAAGTAAACAATTTGGAAAACGAATAACACATTTGAAAACGCAATTTCGGCATTTACCATGTATAGTTGGAAGTGTTGCTGAAAAAAATAAATCGGTCAAGTGCGAATATAACTCGTGCTCAAAGTTTCCCGAACATTAAATTTATTAATTACCATTTTATAGTTTACAAACTCCTACTACTGATAATTTTTTCATAATTTTAGTTTCAGTAGATTCGGAAATTGGAGGGGATTGACATATTTTTAAAGTTCACTTTCGACGATATCTGTGAAAATATAATACCTAAATTTGAAATAAGTATAGTTTTGCGTTCGATGTTACGAGATCTTCCTAAGGATACCCCTACACACTCTAAAAAATTTCACTGCTAGATTACGGTCAGTGACTGGCAAAATGTGATCCAGTCACTGACCGTAAAAATAATGTTATGACCATAAAGCTATGTTATGACCGTAAAATACAAGTATCCAAGTTATCCGTAAACATTTGCCCGTAAAATGTAAAGTCCATAAATTTACATTACGGTCACTGCTCGTAATAGGTTTCTTAATTTTTTACGGTCCCTGCTCGTAAATTAACATTATGGTCACTGTTCTAATAGGTTTCTTAAATTTTTTATGGTCACTACTAGTAATAAGTTTCTTAATTTTTTTACGGTCACTGCTCGTAAATTAACAGTATCCTCGTAAAAGTTATCTTCATTATTTTATTTCCAGTGACCGTAAATTAATATGGTCCTTATAAAAAGGTCCTCATTAATTTAAGACCACTGCCCGTAAAATTAGCAAACCACTGGACCTATAAAGGGGCTTCACCTGGGCAGTCCGGGGACCACAGTGGGTAGTTTGGAGACTCTGCAGCCTATGACAGTGTATAACCCGGGCTTTGCTCAGCTTACTTGTTCAAGCAGTTATATTCTACTGCAGATCAACATTTAAATATATGACTGGTATGGGTGGATTAGCAATAACGTTAAATTTGTTATTTATCGTTGGAAAACCGATTACAATATACGTAGTTTTTTAATCATAACTAAAAAGCTACTGTATGCAGTAAACTGTAATTTTGAATCTGCATATATAAAACTTGTAGAAATCGATTTCTGTAAAATATATATATCTGACAATTCATATTTCTTTCATAATTTCCTAAAGCATATAGTTTCAAAAAATATTTGAATTGTAACTTATAAAATGTTTGATAAAAAACGATTTCTAAAAGCTTCAAATATGCAAATTCAAATTTTCAGCTCATTATATTCAGTAATTTTTGTGTTATGTTAAAAAAAAACTACCCGCATTGAAATCATTTTTACCATGATAAATAACAAATTGAACACTAGAGGCTCCAAACCTTAAACATGCATAAATAAACAACTGCATCAAATGACTTGAAATTTGGTATCTTGAGGTTTAAATTTCATGTAGAATCCAAATATGATGATTAAAGATTTTTGAGTTTGGAGCAATTTTTATTTGTATGCAGCCCTATAAGCAAAATTAAAGGATAGCAAAAAAACCAGACTTTGTTACCAACCACAAAAATTCATTTTCTTTATATTCTCACATCCACTCACATAATTTGTTTTATATAACAAAAACTGTTTCGGCTTAAAAATCTGAATTAAAAAAAATGTTTTATAATAGCCATATAAACTTTATGCATATTTAAGCAGAAAATATCATATCTAAACAATTAGCAAGAAACAACTGTGAGTTTTTTAGCCAAATTAATAAGAAAAACAATCAGATAAGGCTTAACGTGTACTTCACAACTATTTTGTAAATTTTGGTTTTAAAACCTATTTCTTAGAAAAAAATTTAGTTAAATTTCTGAATTTTAAAGTGATATAATAATTATTTTTTCTATTATGTTATTTAACTCACTTATATGTAGAATAATTCTTATTAATAAGATTATCTAAATAATCATATTTACCATCTGGGACGAGAATAAAGCTAATGTGATTTAAGAATATTTCACCCTAGGAGACGGCTGGCAGTACCCGCAAAGTTTAAATTAATCTCTCTCCCCAAATTAGGTGATTGTGGGACAAATCCTTTCCGTGGTGATAAAACTGTTTTCAAGTTACCAAAAAAAAATAATAATATTAAGATCTTAAGTTTCACTTTCTGACTTTTAGCTGTTAGAATTTTTTTGTCTTTTCCCATTGTGCAGTGAAACAAAGCTCCAAACTGTGTAGATCCATGACAAAGGGCATCTGTAGCATCTATTGTACCCTGTATGTAGCATCTATTGTACCCTCCAAGGCATAAATACAGAAACTTCCCTTTTTGGTAATTAAGAGTTCAAAAATTAATGAGGTTCGTGTCTAGATATTTTTAATTTATTAATCATGTATTGAGCATAAACTACTGGAGCACAGTCTATTTCTAAATCAGTAGATTGTGCTCCTTAATGTGATAAAATACCTAGATACGAGCCACTCTTTACATTGCAAACGATATGGTTAATTTAGCCATTTAAAAAAAATTATTGAATTTAAACAATTCACTGTCTGTTTTCACTTTTGTGTTGTAATCGGAGAGAAATTGAGATGTTCCAGAACATGATTATTAAAAATAAAAATGCATATTTAGGAATATGAAGTGCAAAAAGAAATACAATAAAATCTTCTGGCATGGAACTATCGGAACAAAAATACATATTTATTTGAAACTGACAAATTAAAATATGGACTTTATTTCTTTAAACAAAATTTCTGAAAACTGTTGAATACTTTTCATTTAAAATAAACATTTTCAGAAAAGCAGTAACATTTCTATAAATATGAACAGTAAAAACATACAATTAAAAATTATAAGAAAAAAAATATTTACAACAAATATTTACAATAAAAAATAAAATTTAAATATTCCATTTTGAAGAAAAATGTTTTATGTTATTTAAAAGTTTTAGAACTTTCGGGTGAATATCCACTCTTTTCCCAAATCTTTTTTCCATCTTGGAACCTTATGAATGTAGATTTATCCCAAACAATGCACTATAAAGAAAATACAATGAGAATAAATAAAAAAAAACAGGCTTGAATAACTTAAAACAGAATTAATGACAAATAAATTAAATGCATACTATTACACAAACAGGGCTCTTAAATTGTGTGATCTGCTTTGTATATAACACGCTTTGAGGATTTGAGGGGCATGAAAATTTTCAGAACTGTTTATGGAGAAAGTCATTTTAATTCGGTATGTTACACTTAAAAGATTACAACATACAGTTTATCCCCATAAAAATAATTATATGCTTAGTACCTGCACGAAACATAAAAATATTTATTTCTTAAATTTTATATATCCCATTTATTTTAAGAAAAGCTGGAAATGTGAGAATGAGCTTTAATTACTCAAGACACAAAAATAAAGTTTAATACAAATGCACCAGTTATAAATACAGGAAGTTTCTATGATAGAATAGAATATAAAGCACAATGTAAACACATTGATAAGTTACGTTACTATCGAATAGAATAGAAATCTATCAGAAGAAAGCAGTTACTTTTGTTTAATGCTATGTTTGTTTAAATTACATTTAAATACATGATGAAACATGTATTCTCTAAAACAGCCTTGTACATTCATTATAAAGTACTATTTTGCGATAAATTATGTGAATTGAAAATAAACAGGAATTTGAAGTAGTGATGCAACGAATAGTGATTTGGCCGAATAACCGAATACCAAATATTCGGTCAAGTTATAGTCGAATACTCGGCTTCGGCAAATCATTGCATCTCTAGATAAAAATTATAAAAAATATCTAAATACAAAACAGTGGCTATTTTTAATAAATTAAAAAAAAAAAAAAAAAAAAAAAAAAAGCTTAAACAGAGAAATAATATCTTCTGTTGCTTAAGTTATCCTAAACATTATAGGCAATGCAATAATAGCATACCCCCACGAATTGTATAGAATATGTGCAACAAGGTATGTGCAAGTGCATTGCCCATGACTGGAGGCGTACTTAAACCTATTTCGAGGCTTAATTAAACCTATTTCTTCTACTATTTTGCATAGAATAGGTATAATGAAAAGCAATACTTTGGAAAACTGATGTAAAAAATTCATTTAACGTGCAAGTTTCAACACATGCAAAACACATTATTAATAAATTATATGCAACAGTAATCACAAACAAGTGCTTTTAACAAAGAACAAGTACTAGTGGTGATTCTAAGCTAATTTAGCAGGGAGGAGTGCACAACGCCCCGGTTTCACAATTTTTAGCGCCCAGTGGAATTGTAAAATACGTCAACTGGTCCCCAGAAAAATTGTGAAATATGTCAACTGGTTGTGAATATTATCAATTGTTCACAAAATTTCACGCAATTAAATTGCTTCGAAATGTTTTGTGCCATAAAATTTTCATTAACATCAACATAGTTAGCTGCCATATATAGCAGACTTAGACTTTAATAATTTATAAATTGATTTATTAATTAAAGATAATACATTATTAATTATCAGAATTTATAGACATTAATAAACAATTCACGTTTAATGTTCTGATTTGTTGGTTAAATTCATCATGAACATTTGTTTTAGGACATGATTTTTTTCCCTCTGTCCGAGAAAACCCTGAAAATTAGTGTTCAAAAGTGCTGCTGTAGCGACACTCTTAACAAACCAGTTCAAAATATCCTTTTTGCAGGACGCACGAGATGGCCTTTTAATTGAATTCCCCCTGGCGACCCCTACGTTCTAGAGGCAGCACTAACAAGGAAGTGTCTCCTTAAAGCGCATACGCAGAATATTTTGAAAAAAATGCTAATGGGACTACTCGTGTACGTAATAAAGGATCAGTCAGATTTAGCTGCGGAATCCCAGTAGATAATTTGTAAAAAAATAAAATACTTTGGAGTATTTGGCGCAAAAAGACGCGATTTGGCGAGCAAAACTTTTCCTTCGCCAAATGCAAGCGACTTTAATGGATTTGAAAATCCCTGGTTAGATGAGTGTTTAAAGGCATAGTAATTTATGAATTTAAATTTCAACGATTAAATAGTTTATTATTTTTTCTATCAGCTTATCTAATATAAATACAAATTAAGTATTGCTGAAGTTATTTAATTTTACACGGTTTCGCTGGATGGATAAGTTTTAAGTGTATTTTAACAGTAAATGTCGGAAAAAGAACGCTCTCATTATACTTTTCGATATTGAATAACTCATTGTTTCCATGGCAATAAGACTTTTCTCTTGTCTCCGGCACTAGCAATATCGAAGTCAAATTGACAGTGTTCAGAATCGGATAATTAATTTTTAGTTTGAAGCATTTTTAATCAATTTAAATTTTGTTCTAATCCGTAGAATACGATCGTTAATTATCTTTAAATGCACATATAAATGTACATGGTAAAACTGTAGTTATAAAAATGTATTTATTTATGTTAAACTTACTCAAACTAGTTCAGTTTAAAGGGTAGAAAACGTTTTTCCTTAAAGCGTATTTATCGTAAATGCGCATTTTAAAAATTTCATTGTGTCGCCAACCCAGCGATAAATCGCCAAAACACGAAATTTTCATAATTTTTTTACGGACGTTATATCGAGGTTACGCAGCAATTATTTTTATAAACGTATATATCCTCATGAGAAGAATATTCTGTAATTTTTTCAAAATTTTCTGAGTATGCGCTTATGGAGACCTTCCTTGTAAGTACTATATATGTATTTAACTGTAACCATATAAACATTTACTAAATATTATCCCTAATGCATATATATAAGTAATCCAAGTGATAAAGAAAACTGCCAGACCTCCACAATATACAGGGTGATTCATAAAAGATGGGCAGAACTTTAAGGGGTTATAGTACACTTAAAGACAAATAATATTAAATAGGAGACTAAGGGTCCCAGACGTATTCCCAAGGAGATAGGGGGCATTAAAGTTTAGGGTCCGAAATTTCAAATGATTATAAAACATGGAAAAATTGGTCGATTCGTTTGCGGTTTTTGCAAAAAATTTTCTTTATGCCAGTATTTTCTTGAAATAAAATTTTAAAGTTCAATTTCAAAAAATGCCGATAGGGGGCGCTTTAGACTTTGGAGTAACAAACAACTATTTTTTAACGTTATTTTTTGTATTTCTTTAAATGATTTCGAAAGCTTAGACTTAAACTTAAATTTTGATCTAAAAATCTGAGTCCTAACGAGTAGTTAAGTAGCGTAAACTGAAATTTGAAATTTGAAACCCTTCTCCCCCCAGAACAAAAATCAGTTATTCCCGATCTTTGTGTCGTAGATTAGGCTCTAACTACTGCCGCGTTTTGCTAAAATTATTCTTTATGTCAGTATTTTCTTGAAAATAAATTTTAAAGAAAATTTTCAAAAAATTCCGATAGAGGGCGCTTTAGACTTTGGAGTAACGAACAACTATTTTATACCGTTATTTTTTGTGTCTCATTAAATGCTTTCTAAAGCTTAGACTTAAATTTTCAGCCCAAAATCTGAATCGTTAGACGTGGTTAAGTTTCTGGGGAGAGGGGTTTGAAATTTCTACTCCTGAGCACAGTTCAGTTTACCATGTCCACACATTGTGTGCTGTGATACGAGGTAAAAAGACACAAATTAGGATTATGTTACCAAAGCATATTTATTAACATGTAATCACAATAAATGTTCAAAATTGTGACCACCAGAGGTTATGCACGCAGAACAACGGCGACGAATGGAACGGCGAACATTCACGAAAACATCAGGCTTTTCGAGCACTTCCCCTACAGCGGCGGAAAGTCTGGCGACCAGTTCCTCGGGGGATTCAATGGGTGTCTCATACATAAGAGCCTTCAATCGTCCCCAAAAAAAGAAATCGAGGGGTGAAAGATCTGGCGAGCGAGCAGGCCAAGCAACAGGACCACCTCGACCAATCCATCTGTTCGGAAATGTGATGTCCAGATAGTTGCGGACGTCTCGTACGTAATGGGCTGGCGCTCCATCGTGCTGGAACCACATGACCCGCCGGATGCGTGGAGGAACAACGTTTAACAGGTCTGGCAGCACATGTTGCAGAAATGTGAGGTATGTTTTACCGTTGAGGCGTTCAGGAAGAAGGTACGGTCCGATTAGGTGGTCTCCGAGGATTCCTGCCCAAACATTGATGGAAAAGCGTCTCTGATGAGCATGTGGATACGTAGCATGTGGATTGACATCCGCCCATACATGTGCATTGTGTGTGTTAAATGTACCTTCACGTGTGAAGGTACATTCATCGGTGAAAAGCACAGTTCGTCCAAAATGTGGATTTAGCGCGTTCTGCTGCAGAAACCAGCGGGCGAATTCAATACGATTTGGATAATCCCCTGGAGACAGTTTCTGGACTCGTTGCACATGAAACGGGAGCAAATGTTCATCCTTCAGTACCCTCCAAGTCGTGGACTGTGAGGTATCCACCTGGCTAGCCACTGTTCGTGTACTTGTACTTGGCTGCGCCGCTACTACATCCAGAATGGCTTCTGCAACAACTACTGATTCGTCCTTTTTTGCACGACCTGCATTCGACCGGGAAGCGAGAAATGATCCCGTCTCACACAACTGTCTGTGCAAGCGCTCGAAAGTTTTGCGGTTAGGCAACCGCCTGTTAGGACATCGCTCTCCGTACATTCGTTGTGCCTCTGCACCATTTCCATCTGCCGCTCCGTAAATTAAATGATTCTCAGCCTTTTCCTTATTCGTGAAGGGCACCATCTTCCGATTCATTACTACAGCGACTTACACTTGACTCACCGTTCAGTGGTTTTTATGCCTGAATCGTGTCGAAATTTTGCATACGTGTTCTTCTTCTTCCCCATTTGACATTTGCATACTTTCTGTTTCCTTCTTCACCCGGTGACTAGCGTCAGGAATGGAGCTTTAACGTTTGCATGAGCGACGTTTCCAACTGTGCCAGTGCCTTTATGAGTGAATTCCGACTATGCAGTCCTTGACGAAAGTTGTATTTTTGCCTCGTATCACAGCACAGAATCGTTGGGCATGGTTAAGTAGTGCAAACTGAACTATGTTCAGAAGTTGAAATTTGAACCCCCTCCCCTCGCTACTGAACCACGCTCAGCGATTCAGATTTTGAGCTGAAAATTTAAGTTTAAGTCTAAGCTTTAGAAAGCATTTAATGAGACACAAAAAATAACGGTATAAAATAGTTGTTCGTTACTCCAAAGTCTAAAGCGCCCTCTATCGGAATTTTTTGAAAATTTTCTTTAAAATTTATTTTCAAGAAAATACTGACATAAAGAATAATTTTAGCAAAACGCGGCAGTAGTTAGAGCCTAATCTACGACACAAAGATCGGGAATAACTGATTTTTGTTCTGGGGGGAGAAGGGTTTCAAATTTCAAATTTCAGTTTACGCTACTTAACTACTCGTTAGGACTCAGATTTTTAGATCAAAATTTAAGTTTAAGTCTAAGCTTTCGAAATCATTTAAAGAAATACAAAAAATAACGTTAAAAAATAGTTGTTTGTTACTCCAAAGTCTAAAGCGCCCCCTATCGGCATTTTTTGAAATTGAACTTTAAAATTTTATTTCAAGAAAATACTGGCATAAAGAAAATTTTTTGCAAAAACCGCAAACGAATCGACCAATTTTTCCATGTTTTATAATCATTTGAAATTTCGGACCCTAAACTTTAATGCCCCCTATCTCCTTGGGAATACGTCTGGGACCCTTAGTCTCCTATTTAATATTATTTGTCTTTAAGTGTACTATAACCCCTTAAAGTTCTGCCCATCTTTTATGAATCACCCTGTATATTAGAAGAAATGACTCAATGCATACACAAATTCTACTTATAATTATATCTATATATATAATACCACTGAATAAATTCCAGTGTGGCACAGCATTCTTTAGGATAAATTAAATTAAAAACATAAAATAATGAAGACCATATTAGAAGGACATCATCTTGTGGGATACTGGCTTTAAATGGTTCCTTCTCAACAAATACTGTGCACACAGGAGCCAGCTCAAAAGGATTCCTTAGGAGAAAGCAAATCAAACAAAGTTTAATTGCAGTCATAACAATGAATTCCAATACCGTAAAATATCTTCGTGTACTATCTACAGAAGTTTCGTGAAAATATCTCTTACACCGCTCTTTTTATTTATAGACAGATATGTTTAGATATTTTCCGCCTTACAAGATATTTTTACTCAAATTTTATATATTTTTTATGTACAAAACGACAAACCAAATCTTCATGTGGCGCCCACTTCGCCTTCTGTTGTGGCACCTGGGGTACATTCCCCCTCTGCCCCCCTTAGTTTTGGTTCTGACAATATTATTGTTATTAATATTATTTCACAAATCTCTCTTGCAAAATCAGAAGAAAACTTTTTTAAATAAGACTTAACTTATTTTCATTTAAATAAACAAGTGAAGTTCAAATCGCAAAAAATAAAAATAAAAATAAAAATAAATAAATAAATAAATAAATAAATAAATAAACAATAAAAAATAAATAAATTAATTAAAATAAAAAGTTTAGTTTTTTTGAAGCAAAGAAAAGAACGTGGGGAAGGAATGTCACATAATTGGACCTTGAGAACTGAACAAGATATTTAACTTAAACCAATTTTTATTAATTTTCTACACTGTATTATTATTGTATTGTTATCTCAATTTACAGAATCTTTTTCGGATACTGCATTTGTAATACAGGGTGGTTATAATATAAGTATCTCTATTTGGAGCTGTCTGTAGCTTGAAGGAATAACCCGAATGAAACCAAAATCAGTACACTTACTATTCGAGAAGAGAGAAGAAGAATGGAACAATAAATAAAATTAATTGCAATAATCGCCGACAGATGGCGCTTTTGAGTGTGACATGTAATGTGTAAGAATGTGTACCGTAGAGGTGTCGCAAACCTCAATGACTTTACCGCATATCACAACATGTGCGAAACATCACTCCTGATGCGTTACATTCAGCAGTTGAGTACGTCGGACACCGCTTGGATTGTGTCCTCTTGCACAATGGCCATGTGGAACCTGAACATGATCGGCACCGCCATGCGAAAGCGTAATCACATTCACTGGGACATTTTGCAATAAATTGGGTAGGCCATCCGGTTTTACGCCTTAATTCTTTGTTCTTGTATTGCACATTACATTTCACACTCAATAACGCCATCTATCAGTGATTATTGCAATTAGTTTTATTTATTGTTCTATTTTTCTTCCCCCTTCTGGAAAAGTAAGTGTACCGATTTTGGTTTCATTCGGGTTATTCCTTCAAGGTATAGACAGCTCCAAATAGAGATACTTATATTATAACCACTCGGTATATACTCGTATAAGAAACTTATCAAAATTTGAGAAGAAATAAAGTGAATACAATATTTAATCGGATTAACAGAATACTTTAACAACATCTCATCCATTCATAATATGTACATCGTAACTTAATTTATGTATAACAAAATAAAAATATACTGAACTGAATAATCACATGCAAAATATTGTCACGTACATGTTGGAATGAAGACTCGCGAGAGTTAGAACTAAATAGTTTATTAAGCAAACCAAACGTACAGCACCAACAGCTCACTCCAACTGATTGAGACCTCAGTTAATACAGCTTATATACTATCCAAAGATAGTTCTGGAACAGGAAATGACGATTAGATACTATATCTGAATACATTAAGACATTTCTAGAAACTGCTAGAACCGGAAATAAAGTGTACATAAATCACCTAAATAAGTTAAGACAATCCGAGAAATGTTAGAACATGAAATAAATAAAAAACAACCATTATTGTCTATGCAGGGGTTTGAGCCTGGGACCTCTGGATTTGTAGCTCGGATGATTCGGCCGCAGTTGCTTCGATGACGATTTCCAATGCGTCAATATCATTTACATTAAAATAATATGTAACTGAATTATTGATATTGCGTTTTATTAACACGTTCACTGTCCCCATAGGAAGTTAAAGTGATCACCAGGGTGCCAAACTTAAAAAGACTAATTAAACTGTTTGTAAAGGATTTATTTGATAAAAAATAAGTACAGTATGCATAATTCGGAATAAGTTCCCAAAAATATGGTGAGACCACAGGTGATGCTCATGGCACTGTAGTAATGCGTTATACGCTCTATGCCATGAGCATCACCGGTGACCTCGGCAAAAAATGAGCTAAAATGATATACTGTGTTCAGTGTCTTTCTGTAAAGCACGTAAGACATAATAAAATATAATGTTAGCTGCATTTTGTCGCCACCTTTTCTTTGTTTTTTGAGCTACTGCCCTACCACTCTCCTCTTTACGTTTTTCATAACAACTCACCAATCGGCGTCTTTTTTTCAGTTGTTACTGGTCGTCTCCCCCGTTTCTACTAGTACGTTTTTTTCTTGATCCTGTATCTCAACTATTTCGTTTATTCCAAGCATTTCAAAAACTATAGATTCTCGGAATTGTTTTATGGCTATGTTTTCTTTTTTCAAAGTTTTATAGCTAATCCAAGAAATAACGACAGCGGTATTCAATAATTCAAAAACAGCTTTATGATACGACCTAATAGTTTGTTTATAACCAATCTTGATTGATTCGTCTTGATTGATGTTGTATTCTTGTGATAATGGTTTTTATCTCGAAGGAAATCGAAACATGTCAGTGGTTTATTGGCTTTATATGTATATTTTGATACCTTACTTAAGTAAAAGAAAGTTTTTACGTATTTAAATAATACATAAAGTTGTAAGGTGTATTTATTCCTGATAACAGCTGGATTAGAGGCTATATTAAACTCATCTCATCAGAATTGTTATTTGCAAAGTTTTCAAACTAATGTATGTAATGATATCAATGCAACACATCTAAATAAGAAATGCCGCATTTATCAGCAAGATATTCTGTGTTCAGTATCTTTCTGTAAAGCACGTAAGACATAATAAAATATAACGTTGGCTGCATTTTGTCACCACCTTTTCGTTGTTTTTTGAGCTACTGCCTTACTACTCTCCTCTTTACGTTTTTCATAACAACTCAAGCATCGGCGTCTTTTTTTCTGTTGGTACTGGTCGTCTCCCCCGTTTCTACTAGTACGTGTTTTTCTTGATCCTGTATCTCAACTATTTCGTTTATTCCAAGCATTTCAAAAACTATAGATTCTCGGAATTGTTTTATGGCTATGTTTTTTTTTTCAAAGTTTTATAGCTAATCCAAGAAATAACGACAGCGGTATTCAATAATTCAAAAACGGCTTTATGATACGACCTAATCGTTTGTTTATAATCAATCTTGATTGATTCGTCTTGATTGATGTTGTATTCTTGTGATAATGGTTTTTATCTCGAAGGAAATCGAAACATGTCAGTGGTTTATTTGCTTTATATGTATATTTTGATACCTTACTTAAGTAAAAGAAAGTTTTTACGTATTTAAATAATACATAAAGTTGTAAGGTGTATTTATTCCTGATAACAGCTGGATTAGAGGCTATATTAAACTCATCTCATCAGAATTGTTATTTGCAAAGTTTTCAAACTAATGTATGTAATGATATCAATGCAACACATCTAAATAAGAAATGCCGCATTTATCAGCAAGATATTCTGTGTTCAGTATCTTTCTGTAAAGCACGTAAGACATAATAAAATATAACGTTGGCTGCATTTTGTCGCCACCTTTTCGTTGTTTTTTGAGCTACTTACTGCCTTACTACTCTCCTCTTTACGTTTTTCATAACAACTCAAGCATTGGCGTCTTTTTTTCAGTTGTTACTGGTCTTCTCCCCCGTTTCTACTGGTACGTGTTTTTCTTGATCCTGTATCTCAAGTATTTCGTTTTTTCCAAGCATTTCAAAAACTATAGATTCTCGGAATTGTTTTATGGCTATGTTTTCTTTTTTCAAAGTTTTATAGCTAATCCACGAAATAACAACAGCGGTATTCAATAATTCCAAAACGGCTTTATGATACCACCTAATCGTTTGTTAATAACCAATCTTGATTGATTCGTCTTAGTTGATGTTGTATTCTTGTGATAATGGTTTTTATCTCGAAGGAAATCGAAACATGCCAGTGGCTTATTTGCTTTATATGTATATTTTGATACCTTACTTAAGTAAAAGAAAGTTTTTACGTAGTTAAATAATACATAAAGTTGTAAGGTGTATTTCTTCCTGATAACAGCTGGATTAGAGGCTATATTAAACTCATCTCATCAGAATTGTTATTTGCAAAGTTTTCAAACTAATGTATGTAATGATATCAATGCAACATATCTAAATAAGATATGCCGAATTTATCAGCAAGATATTCTTTTGAATTCACCATAATTCTTTACGACAGTTCTTTTTAAATGTTGAACTAAAATATACTTCATAAATACCAAAATCTATATCATTATACTGTAAACAGCGTTTTTATTCTTTTTCAATAAAATTGCTTTTCTCAGCTCTGTTTTATTAGTATTAGATTAAATTTCTGCAAAAGAAAAAAATATATCACATCGAGTTTCAAGCATTACATTACAGTATAACAACATGGTGACAAAGACTTATTAAAGACATCGAAACTTTGTAAGAATATTGTAATGCTTTTCTCATACTTTAAATTTTAAGAAATTTGATTTACATTTTTTTTTATCGTCTACATTTTAATTTTATTAAATATGTATGGAACATTCTTTCCGAGAATAATTAAAAAGATTTCATGAATAATTTAACAGTTTGACATGTTTAAAATGTCATATGAGTAATGACATAATACCCCCCCCCCCCCAAAAAAAAAAAAAAAAAAAAAAAAAAAATTCGAAATGGAATATAAAAAAATATTATCGTTTTTAACGAAGCCCACCATTTATAAATTTCTTTCTTTTTCGAAGTACCACAAGTAATCAAAATAGATATAAAATATTTTTGGCAGCTTAAACTTGTTTCAGAAAGTTTATTAAAGTTATAAATATTAAAATCGTATATATTAGAATGGAAATTTTTTGTTAAGTAAAATTTCACCGAGATATTTTTACATTTTCTTTCGTAAATTTTGATTGAACGAGTTTTATCATCGTTTTGATTAATGACTAATTTAAATATTTTTGACTGTCATAAAAAAGGTTATATTTTATTATTTATTTAACGTCAATCTTAGATGTAAATACCTACAAGTAAAGATTTAACATTTAGCTTTATAAGACACACCTGTGCAGTGTTTAAAATTCGGAAGTGTTTTAAATTTTTTTTTAAATTTTAAAGAGTTTCCCCATGTTTTCTGTTGTTTCATTTGTGATTAATCTCGCTAGATTTGGGGTGTAAGGCCTACTGATATTTGTATCTTGCTGAATTTTACGCGTAAAATCATCTTATCAATAAATTAAGGAAACTTCTTTAAACTATTTTTCTTAATTTTAAAAACTTAGTTTATTGTACACTGAAAATATGCATTTTTTAGGGTTTCGTTCATCTCACGAAACCCTATTACCCCTGCTCTGTTGTCTGTCCGTCACAGAGCTATTCTCAAAAAGTATGTAACTTACAGAGTTGAAATTTAATGTATAAATCTGAATAGCAGCTGTGAAGAGCTCAAAATATTAAAATTTGAAAAATTCGTATTATTTTAATAAATAGAGATAAAAAACCAAAATTCTAACAGCCTTTACCTATTAAATTGAAACATTTTTCGTTATAGCAGATGCCAAAGATTTAAAATCCACAATGAAATTCTTTCTACAATAATTAATTTTCTATCAGACGATTTCTAGGTGAAAAATGAAAATGAAATAAAAAGTTTCATCAATTGAAAAAAAAGATAAATATGAAATAAAATTGATTGACGTCATAGTCGTAATAAAACGGAAAATGTCTAAGATTTCTCAATAATACAAGGAGTATGAGTATGTGTAAGTGGACAAAGCAGATTAATATCACGTCATTAGAGAATTAAAAAGAAAATCCGACGTCATATAGGAAGTTTAACTAATTTTTCAAATGTTTTAGAATGATACAAAGCGAGTATCAATATAAATAATAGAGAATAGTAAATATATGAGTTTTAGAAACATATTGAATCGTGATAAAAATCCGATTATGGAAATATTCGCCTATTTTAACATTTTGAAGGTGTACAATTTGTTTAATTTTGAAATTATTTTTTTAAATATTGCATTTAGTCCGTATGACGGATGTTATTATGACAGAATATAATAGCGGGCTTGGACCGCTATCCGGCTGGTTTAGATATTCGAAAAAAGGAAAAAATTGACCGGTAAATTTGTATTTTATAAAAAACATGACTTTTTTTTTTGTTGTTGTTGCTAAATGAAATTTGTTTGAATTTATTAAAAAAAGGATAAAGTGTTTTGAAAGAAATATTAAACGAAACCCTTTGAGCGATCTTCGATCACACTTACTCACTTGTTTAATTATTTCTCCAAGCGTCAAAGCCAATGATCTCAAGCATTGATGGATCGATTGGCTCTTGACGAATTACATATGCCTGGCGTATCCCATATTTTTTGTTACTTGAAACTGCCACAAATAGAAAAACTAAACCAATAAAACAACCAATGAGTGCAAATAAACATAAATTTTATTTTACACAGGATGATGGAACATTTTGATTCCCGGATTAAAGATGCTCAATATACTGCCCGGTGTACCGAAAGTACGTGAAAATCACTTTTAATTGAAACCTCTAATGGATGTTTTACATTTAATATATTTTCTTTAGATTGCCCAGAATTAACCCTTTCAGGGGCAAGGTACATCTGTTGCTAAAATTTTGAAATGATTGAATGACACCAAGATTTACAAACAAATTTATTTGGAAATAAGCAAAAGCTTTTCTTCAAGTACAATATAAAAAATTATACCAAAATTCCGGTGTCATTGTGGCATTTTGGGATTAAAATGAAGTGGGATATATATGTCTCACCGCCCTTTAAGGTGTTAACACAAAAAGCATTTTAAGTGGAAAATATCATTTATGAATTAAAATAAAGTTTTGAAATTTAACAAAAGGGATACTTACGTATTAACCAATTGCCAGGGGTTAGTAGCCCAATAAATCGTCAAAGATTTCACTATTTACAACAGCCTTTTTGGTTCTGTTTTTCTCCAGCGTATAAACGTGTAGTTCGATTAGATATCTGTTAAATTTGAATTTAATTTATTTATTCGTGAAGTTTTAATTTCGTTATGAAATATTAGCCGTAAACATACTGAACTATTTATATTGTTTTAAGTGTAATCTTTGGTAATCGGTCTGCATGCGACAAATATATTTTTAATACTAGGTACCTTTTACTTTAAATTGCAACAGTTTGAAATAAAATCAGGCAAGGTCTTAATAGTTTTCTGGTATTTATTTCAGTTGGTTAAAGATAGTGTGTGACTTGTGACTCTGTATGTAAAAAATGTGATGTCACAATCGGGAAAGAGACTTGACAAATGAAGAGGGAGCCGCGAAGAGCACATTTCTGTGAAGTAATTAATGGATCACCCCCAAGTGCGAATCAAACGATAAGGGGTCTCGGTACCGGTTGAGCTAACTTTTGTTTTATTTGAGTATTTTACACACCCAGAAAAAAGTTTTGTTGAATCAACAAAAATTTGGTTAACCCAACAAAACTTTTCGTTTAAATATGGGTCAATGGAAATTTTGTTTGAATCAACAAAATAAGTATTGTTGATTTTTTTTGCAATTCCAAAAAAAAAAAAATTGTATCGTCAGCAAAAATTTTTGTTAATTAAAGTAAAATTGTTCAATTTTACTTGAATTAACTAAATTCTTTTTGTTACATAGATATATGCTATGTGTTATTTTAACAATCTATTTTCTTTTTTCAACAAATTATATTTTGTTTGTTTAAATAATAAGCTATGTTATATTACGAACTTGTTTTGTTTATACTACAAAAACTTTTGTTAAATGGACCAATCTAAATATGTAATTTTAACTATTTTTTAATTCATTTTCAGCAGTGAAATTACTCCTATAAACCTTGAATAATAACAAGTGAATTTTGATCCTGCCTTTTTTCAAGCGCAAACCGAGAGAGGGAAAATCGTCCAAGCCGGGAGTCGAACCCGGGTCCTCAGAACAGCGCTCTGAAGCTCTACCATTGAGCTACAAGAAACTATATACCATCTCGGCATTTCTCGCTCTTATATGTGTCGGAACGGCTGCAACCGCAGCACAAGATGGAAATGTCATCAGGAGCACGTAAATTTCTGTGGCAAACATGAGACGACAATACAAAGCCCAGCATACGGCAATACATAGTTAATTTTGAATTCATTTTCAGCAGTGAATTTCGCCTGCAAAAAGCAGGTTAAAAATTCACTGGTTATTATTCAAAGATTAAAGGCGTAATTCACTGCTGAAAATGAGATGGAGCTATTGCAGAAATCGCGAAAAATGCAACATAGCAGCGCCACCTGTAGCGCGATTTACACCAAAAACTAATCAGCAACAATTTATATTAGGAAGTAACTGAATATAAAGTTTTATTAAATTCCGTGCAATAGTTCTTGAGATAGAGCGCCCACAAAATTTTTGTCACATACAGACAGATAGAGTCATTGACAGTCATTTTCTAAAAACAATCAAATCGTGTTCAGGACCTTCCAAAATCCGTTGGAAACCGGAAGTCGAAAATTTTCATGATTCCAATACTTTCTTCTTGTAAAGATAGAAGAAAGTAATAAATGGGACAGGGGGATTTTTAAAACTACCTTGGTCCGTCCTAATGAAAAAAAGTTTTAATTATCCAAAAATCATGTTAATCCTTTAATTATATAACTATATAAGTCAAATAAATCGAGTTACGTGTGAGAGTTATGGCTACTACGCAACAATTTAAATTTTGCAAAAACAACAAAATTTTGCTGGAATTACAAAATTATTGTAAAATTAAAAAAACACATTTTGTTAATTCATGTAAAATTGATGAAAATTTGTTAAAAATTTAACAATATTTTTTTGTGCAAGCAACAAAACCAATTTTTTTTACTTCAACTAAAAATTTTGCTAAAACAATCAAAATGTACTCAACAAACCATGTTTTGTTGTTTTAATTGATTCCTTTTTCTGGGTGCAATAACTTTTTCTCCTATTATTAAATGGCTTTATGATGGAAAATGACTTTTAAAAAAATGCAATTCCAGTGGTAAAAATTACAAAAATTAATTAAAAGAAAAATTAAAGGAAATTAGAAAATTATACTTTTTCTACAATTTCAAACTTTTTAAAACATTTTATTTGCATATTTTTCTTACCTTTGTGCTCTATAGCTGTAAGGACAAGATTTTTTTTTTTTAAGGTTAAGAATAATAATTGCATTTTTTGACGTATGTAAAATAGATTATAAAATGACCCCTAACTGTGAATCAAACATTAAGGGAACTCGGTACACTTTGAACTGCCGCAATTTCCTGCGTATAATCCGCGGGTCAAACAATCCTATTTAGAACCGCAGATTTTATTTAATAATTGAAGTCAAATATTTATCGCGATGTAGTAAGTTACATTTTATTAAATAAAACTTTTTGGGCGAAACGTGGTTGTTTGATCCGCGAATTATACGCTGGAAATTACGGCAATTTTTATGTCATTTCACTATTTTATAATATTTTTTTCTCCTATAATTAAATATTTTTATGAAGGAAAATGACTTAATCATAGAATAAAGATGCAATTCTTGTGGTAAAAATTGAAACAACTAATTAAAAAAATTAAGAAAGTTTAAAAAATATAATTTTTCTACAATTTCAAGCGTTTTTAAACAATTTTCGTACATACTTTTCTTACGGATGTGCTCTATTACTTTAAAGACCAGATTTCAAAAAAAAAAATGGTTTAAGGAAAATAATTAAAGTATCTTGACATATGTAAAAATACATTAAAATATGATCCCTACTTGGTACCTATATTTTGTGTTATTTGAGTATTTTATAAAATGTTTTTCTCCTATTATTAAATGGTTTTATGACGGAAAATGACTTAATCAAGGAAAAAATGCAATCCTTGTTGTAAATACTGAAACATTTAATTAAAAGAAAAAAAAATTGCTTTCACTACAATTTGGAACTTTTATTATTATTATTATTATTATTTGCATACATTTCTTACAGATGTGCTTTATAACTGTAAGGACCAGATTCTACCCCCCCCCCCCCCCTTAAAAATGGTTTCAGAAAAATAAATCAAATTTCTTGACACATGTAAAAATACATTAAAAAATGATCCCTAAGTCCGAATGAAAAGTTAAGGCGACTCGGTATCTTTTGAACTATTTTTTCTTTTATTTGAGTATTTTATAATATATTTTTCTCTTATGAAGGAAAATGACTTAATCAAAAAAAATATTGAATTCTTGTGGTAAAAATTGAAACATTTAATTAATAAAAAATTAAGAAAGTTTCAAAATTACTTTTTCTACCATTTCGAACTTTTTGAAACATTTCTGTTTCAGATAAGCTCGAAATTCGCTGTTCCCAAAAGGAAGCAAAAAGATGAGGGGTTGTATCAAATATAGAATGAGAGACACTTCATCCTTATTATGTCAACATTCATAAGCTTGTATATTTGGATACAGCCCCTCATCTTTTTGCTTCCTTTTGGGAACAGCGAAATTCGAGCTTAATCTATCAACGATTACTATCAGAATTTTCAAGCTATGTTTTTGAGACTTTCATAAAAGTTGGTCTATACATTTAGCTAATATATTATGCACAGTATATTTTGATTGAATTCGCGCATGCGCAGTGAAACAATATTTAGTAAACCTGCTCATGTTTCATACAATTTTTATTATTTTTTAATTCTGACTGCAGCGTATTGTGTACAATTTTGTTTGTCATATTTTCTTAAAATAACTTGTTTTATTAAAAACTCTGCAAATTATAAGCAAAAAACTTCGTAAAATTTGGGACTGTTTTTATAAAAACCTGAATTTTTTCTCCGAGTATACATGCTGTCTTCATAAAAATGAACCCAAATTATTACAATAAGCCACTTAATCATAATCTACAGTTTGAATGCTTTTGCAATATTAGTTTCTACAGGGTTATCCAAAAGATATTCGTTTTTCTTCAATTTGTTCACGGCCCCTTATGGGTTTCGGGACAAAATCTTCGCGGAAATATATGACGTTTATCACGTTGTTTACACTCCTGAAGTTTCAGGATAATTCCTCATGTATCTTTCCAGATATTTAACAAAACGTCTAAAATCGCAAGTGACCGATCATCATTGGAAATATAGTGTATATAACCCCCGTCAAAAAAGACGGAATGTTGATATGCGATTCATTTCTATAAAACTTTATAAAAATTAACAGTATGAAGATTTTATTAACGTTTGTATTGTAGAAAAGTACATTTTAAAAATGACAAATAATTTTTACAAATACAAATGATGAGGATATATTTTTTACTCAATATTCAATTTAAGAATTAATTCAACGATTGGACAAAACATTCTAATTAAATAGTAAAAATATAATTCATGTGCAAAAGTTTTTGGATTTTTTTTATCTATGAGTTCACTACATGGCTCATCGTTTGGTTACATAATCAAAATTAAACGCAAATTCTGAAATGGTTTAACGATTGCGCAAAACACTAAAAGTTTGTTAGTTTTAAATTGTCTAAGTTAATAGTATAATAGAGTTGAATTTTAACATTACTTGAAGAACAGAGTTTTACAGTAATAAAGAAACAAATATGTAGCAGAAAGATAGACATGAAAAGAGACAAAACACTGCATGTTTATGAAAAGTAGCCGCTTAATTCACAGTAAGAAAACAACCCATCCAAAATGACAGAAAGAACAATGTTTTTCAGTAATGAAGAAATATTTCAAACATATACAACGGTGAAAGTAGATTATATAACTTAAACTTTTAAAAGTGCATCTCGAATTAAAGCCTGAATTTTTTTATTTTAAAAAATATGCCTAAATAAAACTATAATAAATTTTGATCACTAAAAATCATTTTATTTTATTTCATAAGTAAATTAAAATTATTATTTGTTTTAGTATGACTGAAAAATATATTTTCACAATCTTTTCTTTTAATAAATTACAATAATTTTCACTTCAAAGTTCAAATGTCACTATGTTAAAATTCAAAATTTGATTTGCATTGATATAAATATTTTTATTACATTTCATAACAAATATTCATTTTATTAAAAAAAAAAATATTTCACGCATTTAATCAGATAAACACCATAGCCGTAGGTTACCACAGCCGTGTTTTAGGTTGTTAAATAAAATCTTATGAGCATTTATGTGCTAAATAGACGCTAGCGCACATTAAAGAGAGGAATTTTTGAATACAAATGGGAATTCGAACTTTAAAAAATATGTAAAATAATTAGTGAAAATTATTGTAATTTTTTTTCTTAATTAACATTACTTTAACATACCATTTGAGAAATTTAAATATAGATTTAATACCAGTGTTGAATTTACAAATACGTGTTGGAAATACTGTTCTTGCTTGTGACCGACTTCGCAAGCCGAATGTTTCAGCTTCACTAGTAACACATCGGCTGATAAGTTCCCGGTCTGGCACACAGATGGCGTTGCAATCGACGAACCGATGCCTTTTTTTTAGTAAATACTAACCTTTAAAAGGTAGCCAGAAAAATGTCGTGACGATTCGCCTTGTGGATAAAACGTTAGAGGGGTTTTAGTTGAACGACTTTGTTGATAAACAAAAAAATGGAGAAACAAAAATTTCAAGAATTGTTATTTGATGGGAAAAAACACCGTTCAAACAAAAGGTTGGGTTGATAAGCATTATCCGGACACTGCACCAGGTAAATCAACCATTATTGACTGGTTTGCTGAATTTAAACGTGGTCGTACGGACACCAATGATGCACAGAAAAGAGAAATGATGAAAAGAGGATGAAAAGAGGTGGTTACTCCGGAAAACATAAAAAAAGTCCACAAAATCGTTTTGGAGAACAGTAAAGTGAAGTTGCAGGAGATAGCTCAGACTCTTAAGATATCCAAGGAACGTGTAGGTTTTATTTTGAATGGACATTTGTCTATGAAAAAGCTGTTGTCAAAGTGGGTGTCGCGCGTGTTGACTTTTGACCAAAAACAACAACGAGTCGATGATTCTGAGCACTGTTTGAAGCTTTTTCGTTATAAAATTATGTTACTTATTATAAAATTATTATTATTATATATTTATTAAATTATTATGATTAAATTATTATTATTAAATTATTATTATTATTATTATTATTATTAAATTATTATTATTTATTATTAAAGTTATGTTTTTTATTAAAGTTTTAAAATTATAAAGTTATAAAGTTATAAAATTATGTTAAAAAGTTGTGTTTTCCTTATTAGACCGGGAACTTATCAGCCCATGTGTTAGAATTAAAGAAATGTGTATATTTACATTTTCTCTCCTCTTTCAAAAATTTGCGTCTTTACCGGTATGTGTGGAGTGTTATGTTTTTCCTTTAATTTGCAATACTTTACTTTTAGCTAGAATAGACTTTACATTAGATAAAATATTTCTAAGCACGTTACACGAGAAAAATATAAAATGTTTTTTCGTTATAAACTTTTTTATCATTTTTTTAAAAATTCAAATATTTAGAATGTTGCGCAAGTTAATAAAGAAATTTCATCAAAATTCTCTCCTACTGCGTTTTTTAAAATTAAACAAAATATAAGAATCTGCAGATTAAATTAAAATTTTTAGAAAGTGCTTGATTAAAATTCTTCTTTACTTTGTTTATATACGTAATAACCTGGAGTATTTGGTTTCATTTCATAAAAAATTTCTTGTTACTTTAATAATTGAAGAAGATAAAAAATATGCTTTTAAAAAAGGAATTTGCTGCGTGTTAAACAAGCTAAATAACTGCATTTAGAGATTACTTGATTTTCGTTTTTAATGATGTTACTTAAAACTAAGCTAGAATTCCATAATGATACGGATTAGAGTTCGCGAGACAATTTTTTTCTTCATTTGCGTTTTTATTGAAACAAATGCATTTCAGTAATTTGATTTAATTAAAGTCGTTTTAACCGTAGTAGATATATATTTTTAAATGAAATATCGCAAAATGGGCCCAGATACGCACGTATCCAAAAATTAAACAGTACAATAAAGAACTAAATCAAATGATAAAATATGAAATGGGTAATGAATTATTGTATGTAAGAAATAAACAATTAATATCTAAAATGTTTTCTTTATATAACTTTCAGTTATAAAATGTGACTTACGAAACATTCAGATAGTGAATATAATGTGCCAGGAAATATTTTTTGTTGTATTCTTTAGTATTTAGGAGAAAGTAAATCTATAGCTGATTCATTTCTCGCTTTCTAAATTTTCTATTTTATATTCCAGAGAATTATCCAAGTTGGTTCTATGGATTATTACGTAAAAGAGAATAATCATATAGTAGCACTTATTAGTATAGTTAAAAGTGACTCACGAGATAGACACAAACATGTGTATACTAAAGTAATTAAGAGATTAAATATTCTGTTTATTCAAACAAAAATTTGGTAAAATTGTGGAAATACTTTTTGTAAAAAGAAAATAAGAATTTCATAATTTGACATTATGATATACTGTATTACATCTATCCAAAATTTATTGAAATTCTGCTTATTTTTTGTAATCTTAATGTTCATTGAAACCTTTTTCACAGAGCTGAACGAAAAGCTCTGTTTAACAGGGTCTTGAACAAGAAGTGAAAAGAAAATCTGAAAAAAATGTAGATTTTGATGAAACGGAATTCGAAAAGAAACGAAATATTTAATTTTAACTGAACCGAAGCAAAAACAATACGGTTACACGCCCTCATTTTTTTCTGAATTCGTAAGTTGATATGGATGGCCGTACAATATCAGGAATATCTCCTCATGCCGTTATCAGGACGTCCCTGGTTCCAAAAATCGTGAACGTTTGGACAAAATTTAAAATTCATAACAAACAATCAACCAGGGTTCATACGCTTTTACAATAATTTATTAATAGAATTTTTCTATTTAATATTTAATTAGCATAAAATGTAGACGCTCGTTTAATTGCAGTATTGTAATACTTTTCTGCATTTAAATAAGGCGAAAAATTCTGTTAAAAATGTGGTAAAAGCGTACGAACCCAGATCAACTTCAACAATTAAAAAACAAGTTTACATTATTTAATAATGCCTAGAATTATTTTGATCCCGTGAATCATTTATCAGTTGTCATTATTAATAAAGAAATGAGTATATATATGGTAGCCTATATTTTATAACATCATAATATTTCCTAATCAGATCCAATTATGTATATCTGACTAGAAGTCAAAAATTCTGTTTGGTGTCAACCTGAAATTCATTACAATTAAACCCGACACTTACACGAATCCGAAATATTTAAAACCAGTCCGAAACCCAGCCTGAAGTGAAATAAAATTTATACCCATTTCAATGCAATTTTAGAAAATTAATCTGCAATGCTAATTAATATGCAATCTATAATACAAATCTCATCTTTTATGTAGAAAAAAATGATTATAACAAGTTGTTCTAAAGTGAACTGCTGGTTTTTAAAGATCACAAGGAAGAAAGAAAAATCTTGCGTTAAACATGGATTAGGAAAAAAATTCCAACACTTCCAGAATACTGCGATGGAACTTTGAAATTTAAAAAGATGAAAACCGATTTCAACTATTACCATCTAGTCAGAAATGTACTTGAATTCTTGTGGCCATCCCAGTATGTCACACATGGATCTGTATGTACACTACATAGTGTGCTAAAATTCAGTTTAATTACTAAAGGTATAACACAGCTGAAAATTCTCCTTCAACAATTTCCACCAATAGACGGAAATGCACTCGAATAATTTTGAACAGTCCTGTATATTATCTACAGAATTTTATACACTCCTCATATTAAACAAAAATTTAAATCAAGGAAAAAACTCACATTACAACTGAAAACATACTTTCAGAAATGACCATTCATAGACGGCAATGTATCCGGTTCGTTGCGTAGCCCTGTATATGAATTTATTTATATTAAACAAAAATGTCTTAGTATGCTAAATGTAGTTCAGATGGGAAATGCATACCCCAATTAAAACTACTCTTAATTATTTTTCCTCAAACCCAGTACTGCTTATGAATTATGTTGTGTTGCCCTTTATATGATCTATAGCATTTATACACACCACGTAGTATGCAAACACTTAATTAAACGTAAAAATGAACCCACACTTTTTAACGCTATTAGAGGATACTATAAATGAAATTCTTGTGTGTCCCTGGAAATGTACTATGACTGTTATCCATGTCCCCTTCTACATTAACTATGTTCTAGTGGACCTAAAAAATGTATGTAAATTTCATTATGTTTGAATTGGAGTATGGTTATTAAAATACATCGCAAACAATTTTTCACTGTTGACTACAATGCACCGGCTTGTTTAAGCGTCCCTGTAAACAAACTAACACCATTTTCAATTTAGCAAACATGCTATGGTGAACCCCATTAATATATATCAACTACGCAATCCGAGTATATTAAAAGAATTACAGCATGGACAGAAAACAGACATTGAGAGACGGTAGACGGCAGATAGACAAATCGAATTCATAAGGGGTTAAATTTATTTTTGCAAAAGATCAATGTGTGGAGTCTGGAATTTCTTTATAGGGTTTCCTTATTTCATTTCCAAATGATAGCTATAAAAGGCACTGTGCTGTTTCAAACTATTAGAAAGCTCGGTCCAACGTATAAACATAGATAAAACTCATTCAGCTTTTACTATTTATACTGTTTAGCTATTGAAACTTCAAATAAATGCCAAGGTTTTTTTTAGCATTATTACACATTCAGACAGTGCATCTCCATCTATTGGTGATAACTGGACCTGAAAGAAGGAAGCTTAGTGAAGAAATTCCGGACTTCACACGTTCCTCTTCTGCAAGGTCAGCTTTAATAGCTGCCAACACTTACATGTTACTGAACTTTAAAATTCGTCCGTCTATTTTAGAATACCTTGTGTATACTCATTCATATTCAGATATCTATACTAATATTATAAAGTAGTAAAGATTGTTTGTTTGTTTGTTTGTTTGTTTGTAGGGGGTAATCTCTGGAACTACTGAAGCGATTTCAAAAGTGATGGTGGCAAATTGATGGTGACAATCCCTGCTCCAACATAGGCTATATTTTATGTCGGTGCCACTACCCCCAGGGGGTGCCGAAGCGAAAAACTTTCTAAAATTTCGATTTTTTTTTACACTGAAGGTGTTAGAAACATGAAATTTAGCATGATTACTACTTATAAAATGTAAATGCTCTCTAAGAATAAGATCTAATAAAATGCGAAATTTAAAAGGGTGAGATGAGCGAAAAGCGTTCTAAAAACATTCTAAATTACAATTTCTATGATATATCTGGAACTACCGAACCCTTTTCAAAAGTGATGTTGGCAAATTTTTGATGACAATCCCTGCTCCAACATAGGCTATATTTTACGTTGGTGCCACTAATCCCAGGGTGGTGCAGGAGCGAAAAACGTTCTAAAATTGCATTTTTTTATATTGAAGGAGCCAGAAATTTGAAATTTGGCATTGTAGTTACTTATAAGATGTAAATGCTCTCTAATAACAAAATAAAAAAATCGAAATTCAAAAGGGTGAAATGAGCGAAAACGTTCTAAAAACATTCTAAATTATAATTTCTATGGAATCTCTGGAACTACAGAACCGATTTCAATAGTGATTGTGGCAAATTGATGGTGACACTCCCTGCTTCAACCTAGGCTATAGTTTATGTCGGTGCCAGTAACCCCAATGGGGTGCAGGAGTGCACATTTTTTGAAAATTGCGACTTTTTTTTATACTGAAGGAGCTAGAAATTTTAAATTTGGCATTGTAATTACTTATAAGATATAAATGCTCTCTAAGAAAAATTTAAAAAAAAATCGAAATTTAAAAGGGTGAAATGAGCTAAAAGCGTTCTAAAATCATTCTAAATTACAATTTCTATGGAATCTCTGGAACTACAGAACCGATTTCAAAAGTGCTGGTGACAATCCTTGCTCCAACATCCGCTTAATATAAAGCTATGCGTTGCTGACGACTGGGTTTTTCGCTAATCTTTGCCATAGATTAATCTCGGAAAATGAAACATTTGAAGTTACTGAAAAAAAATAATAGCTCGAAAAGTATTTGTTAGAAAATTGTTAGACAAACTGCGTTTGAAAGGTAAAAATTGCATATTTCTTGATATGAATTTCAAATCTAATGATTATGCCATTTTTCCAATATTGAATTTCAAAAATTACCAAATTTCACAATGGAGTACCATAGCGAAACCTTTACGTGTAAAAAGATAATGATAAGGGCGACGTGTCCTGACGTGTATATTGGCTATAGCACGAGTCACAAATTATAGTAGCCTTATTATATTGTTAAAATATAAAAGTGAATTATGAAATGTCAATATTTTGTTTGATTAAGGGTTCATTAAGAGAAATTGACCAGCGTAGCGGGCGTAGCTTGCTAGTAATTTATATAAAAAGAAAACACTCTGGAGTTTTTAAAATCAGGTCTTCCCAAACTTGATCCACAGGAATCAAAACACAACCCGAAGAAAAACCAAACTTAAAACAGTTAAAACAACCCCACCCAGAAAATGAAGTCGACCCGACCCAATCCACAGAAATCAATACCCAACTCGAAAATGAACCAAACCTGAAACACACTGCAGAAAAAAGAAGTCGATTCGATCCGAATCTTACCCACAAAAATAAAAATTAGTGTCTGCCCGACCCGGACTGAACCGCTGATACTGGCGGATGGGCGTGGAATTGGGTTACCCTACCCGATGCAGACCTTTCTATTTTCTAGAGGACTCTACACCAAGAATGTCTTTTAATGTTTTATCAGGACTACTCTGTGTCAAAAGAAATAAAAAATAGGATCCAAGTTTTATATATACATACCCTGCAATCGAACAATGCTTCAAAAGTTTGTCTTCATAATAAAAAAACACCTTCTAGAATAATTTTGAGCCTCCGAACAATGCGATGAGGTGATATTATTAGCAAAAGATTGAGCAAGAACTTTGTTTTGTTTATAGTGGATTTCTTTAAAATTGAAAGACAGGAAATAAATTCGGTGAACAAATTATGTTCAAGATCAAATGAAGCAATATCCAAAACAATGCAAACAATAAAAGCAATTAAATATTAAAACGCGCTTTCATTACAAAACAGTTCAATTTGTTCTTGATATTAAAAAGAAATAATACAATAACTGTATAGAAATGGATTTCAAAATTGGTATATACTTTTAGAAATTACTTAACGGTACCATTCATTATTAAAAAGGATTCGCATATTCGAATTATATAATTCCACAATTACTGTACTATCTGACCTTTAAAATTTATATATAAGTAGCATCATTCGTATGCTTATCATATTTGACTGCATTCCTTTCTACTGTTCTCCTCTCTTACCGAGCTCCTATATTAAAGAAATAATGAATTTTTTATCTTTTGCCTTCATTATTGCCGGTTTGGTCAGCATTTATGGTAATATCGAAATTTTTATTTCTTTATTTTTTTTTCAGAAATATTCAAATATTTTATGTACAAGCATTCATACGTTTAGCAAATTTTAGTGTACAACTTGCTGTTGATTTGATGTGATATTACGTTATTAATATTTTAAAGCACCAATATCTCGTGTTCTACGTATTTTGTTCATTACCCTTACCATTTTCCTGAGCAATTATGGACAATTTCTCTTTTTAGGATTTTTCCCGTATTTGTCCAGGTTTCATAGAAAATTTCGTCGATACAGTAACGGATTGTTTGAGCAAGACGAATTATGTAACATAGAGAAATCGAAATGCCAAAAAATCGAATTCCATTTAAGTATACGGAACTTAAGAAGGCTTTTATATGCACTGCAGAAAAAGATAAATGATTTTTAATTTAGAAAAATATAACGTAACCATGAACGACAATATACAATAACAACTTCTGCGTTACTAACGATTCCAAAAAGCGTTCTTTATGTTTAGAAACATTAAAAACGATTATATTTTTGAAATTTAAAGAAGTATTTATAACGAAAGTTTCTTCTGCTGCTACTGATATTCAGAAACATTTCCGAGTAGTTTTTATAGTGTATTAATCAGTTTTTCTCAACCCGGAATATAAATTTTTCGAATGCTATGAATTCTCAAGAAAACATTTTCATGTTACAAATATGTTTTACATACAAATATAATAAATTAACAGTGTTAACATTAACATTAAAAT